>JALJVW010000139.1:15600000-18000000 GCA_024865655.1 Emberiza elegans | reverse complement strand
TGAGACAGGCTGCTCAAGTGATTTTTTGAGGCTCCTCCCAGCAGTATGGAGCTTTCACTGCCTCTCATAATGCCTAACAAATCTGAAAGTCAAAAATCACCAGTCCTAGTGATTACTATTATTCTTGCGTGCTTTTCCTCATTCTCCTTTGTAAATACTCTATAGCAATAAAAATATGAACATTTGGTGCAGATATAAACATGAGGCATCTTCCCTGATAAATCCAAGTCAGAAATATTCCTGCTGATACAGCAGTGCTTTGAATTGTGGAATAGTGATTTCTTTTCATGCAGGAACATGGAAAGGAGGAGGGAAGGGGAGAGGAAAAAGTCTTTTTCATCTGTCATACCACCAGCATTAAAAAAAGCATGAAATAAGGAAGATTTAAAACAAGGCTACATTCCAGTCAGTGCAATTTCATCTACCCTTGATTTCACAGCTGTTTACTGAGCAATGACATAGTATAATTCAGACTTTTGCATCAAAGGAATCCTGTACAAATGCCATGTTTTCCATGCAAACCAGAATGTGGATACAGAAGTCAGTTGGTTTCAAAGAATGAAAACTATTATGTGAATGGCCCATAGATGGATCAAACCTACAAGTCCAGTGTTATCAGCACCATGCTCTGACCAGCTGATCTCATCTCAGGGTCATGCAGAGTTCTGCTCTTTTTGGAAGCTAGAAAGTCTGCCCTTTATCAAATTCTGAAAACCTGGTTCATGCAAATTCAAGAAAAATACAGCTGGGAAAAGTTGCTGATGCTGTACCCTTTATTAAGTAACAGCTGTGGCTTATGGAAACCACCTGCTAATGCCAAGTATGGATGCTAAGAGAAAAGAGCAGCCACCTCAATGATAGCCTATATGAAAATTTCAATAATAGACTAAGTAAAGAAAATAACTAATTTAAGAGAGGGAAGAAAATATGTCAATATAACCTTAACAGGTTATACAAATGTTAAGATACATTTGTTTGGAGAGGGATTTCCTTTATAAAACCAAAATTAAAATCTCAGCTTTTCTTTTAAAAATCCTAGCTCTGCTGGGGAAAAGAAACTTGAAATCGTTAGCAATGCATAACCAATGCAGTTCATGGAGATTTTCAAACAGCAAAAGACTCTTGGAAGCCAGAGACAACTCTCTTCCACCATTAGGTACTAATCCCAAAACTCGTGTTTAACAGAGGGAGAGAGAGGAACAACACTTACTCAACTACCACAACATATAAAAGTAGATAAAACTCTGCTATTTCTCTACGTGTGAGAGGGCAACAGCACCAAAGTCACAAGGTATATATATGAAAATATGTAAGAAGGAGAACAACAAGCTCCAGCCTTGCTATTGCTTTATTTTATTTTGATAATGCATTTAACATCTGTTATACATAAGATTCAAGGAATGTTTTTTACAAAATTTACAACAAGTTATCACTCTTGTCAGCGGTAAACCACACTGCTGTATCTAAGTTCTCGTGGTTACACACGAACATGAAAAACAACTGATAGCACAGTCTATAAAACAGCCATAAGTCTTCCTGGCAAAATAATCCTTCCTTTGTTTACTATAATGGGATTATAAAGACCAAAGGAGATAGAGCACAACAGAAACTAGTTAACAAAGTAAAAAACAATAGTGATTTACTTTGTATCGTTTCTAAAATGATCTGAAATTAATTTTAATTTTCCACATAGCTTTACTTTTAAATAGAAATGGATTTTAAATACTCACATCATGATGCACCCATGAATTGAGCTTCTTTCTTGCTATTCAGTGAAGCTATGGTCAGCATACTGCTCAGGTCAGCATCCCACATGAAGCCATTTTCTGGAAACTCTGAGTGAGAAACCTTCCCTAAAATTCCCTCCCAGGCATGGGCTTGCTCACCTGAGCTCCTAACATCTCCAATGTAACTCCTCCTTCCCATCCTGTCCTCAAGCCTCATTAACTGCTGCATTCCAGGAAGGCAATTAGAGGAATATGTCGTGCAGAGCAGCAGTAATGAGGAAAACAACTGTTGTAGCTCAGACTGTGATAGTAAACACCTGCACAGCTGGAAGTGTGGTTCAGCTTTGCCGCCTGGGACTACCCAGACATTTCTTTGATGCTTCCATTTGCCAGAGTGTGGAGGACAAGGCTAAGAACTCCTGAAAGGATTGGGGAATACATAATTGGCCAGGAGGCTTTGGGTTACAGCTCAGAAACAATGCAAAGCAGAAAAAAGACAAAGGGCAGCTTTTGGATCAATTAATCTGTTTAGCAACTCTTTCAGGTGACATGCCTGTGAGGATCATAGAGGATGGGAAAGTTCAGTCGTGAGTCAGTAATGACACCAGGAAAGACTCTCTCAAATGAGAGTTCTCTCCTTTTGGGGCAGAGAAGCAGCTGAAAAGTGGAGATGATATTTTCAACAGCAGAATATATTTTTGGTCCTGCACAAGTAACTCCCAAACTTCAGAGTACTATTGCTGAATACTACAGGGGTTTCTGTAGCATACAAACACCCAACACAGTACTAAGTGAGCTACTCAAGCACAAGGAGAGCCCTGGACACAGTACTGAAATACTTGAATACTTTCTCAGCCAGTCACACAATTTCCAAGTCTGGAGGGTAAGGTTTCCTATCATAGCACCACACTGCAGATTGCAGTGTTGGCATCCTCCACACAGCAATCAAAAAAGAAAGAGGAACAGCGTTCCTCTTTCACATAGTTACATGCTAGCATTCAAAGTGTTTCCATCAACAGCTTCTGACTGACAGCCAAAAACAACAGTACACTTTCCTTACAAAAGTCTGACATCCAATAGGCCAAGCATTAAAATGTCCAGAAATAAACCATAAAGAGATTTCATCAGTTCCCAGCTCCTATTTAATACCTGATTATTACCTATGGCTATAGACAATTTAATGCACCCATTCAGGCTTCCATATTTCATTCTAATGGGGAAACATTTACACAGAGCAAGTATCCATGTAACCACAATGTAACAAATCTTTTTTAGTATGTAGAATAGTAAATGTGTAATAAAGCCTGTAAAATGTTACTCTGGGGAAAATATTTGACTGAATTTACACCCAACATTATATTTTGGTGATAAAAAAATCATTTAGTCTGTTACAGAATGACTGATAGCATTATGAAGAACACTGGCTATGGGCTGTTTAAACTTCAGGCAATGAAAAACCTGAATTTTGTGTAACCATGCTTGCTTTATATCTGTGATGGATTATTTGGCCATAGGAGTTGTCTGTCGAAGAATGCACTATGATGGGTGCCATACAGATGCAGAACAAAAAGATCACTCTTTGCCTTGTGCTAAATAACAAAAAACTTTGACAGCTCCTGGATTAAATTTTTTTTAATGTCTGAATTTGAAGTAATTTTTCAGATGCAAAACCAACATTCATCTGCCATCATAAATTAAACGAAGAGCAGCAATGAGGCAGTTTGCATGGTAGTCTAGAAACAACCAACTGACGCATGTGTTCTAGCCTTTGCCTGCAGCTTTCCAATTTCTGGTACTCTTAAAAGCCAGGTTTAGTATTTTTTGGCTGGAACAGAGAGTGTACAAATTACAGTACTTCACTCCAGTTGAACTGAAATTTTTACTGTGGGAAGTCTCATTTTTTAAACCATCTAAAAGATCATAGAAGCTGTAGCAATATGGGTGCCCTGTTAGGGCAATTGCAAAGTTTGTATACAGAGATAGCAGGAGGTTTGTGTGAGGACAGTATAGAAACAGGGTAAGAAGATGGAAGAGAGCAGACCTTTAAGTCTACTGAAATTTTTTTTTCCATGTCTATCAAGGTTACTCAAAGCCTTCATATATTTGGTATTTGCCTCTAAGTCATTACATTTAAACCATTTTGTTCAAGGCTAGAAAGCAAATTTTTATGCCAGAGCCTTCACAGAGAATATATACAACCACTTCCTCTTCCCATTTATAAAATATAAAAATCCATCTTAAAATGCCTTTGCTGACCTCAGCTGTGGCAGCCCAGTAGGAGGAGCAACTGGCCTCCAGCCTTTGGGGTCAAACACCATGAGAGTGGTCTCTGCCTCCCTCCCCATCCCATCTGTTACACCACCACGAGTCAAGTAGATGGAATTACTTAACAGTTTCTCTCTCCATTACCCACTGAGTTTCCTCTCTCACCTTCGTACAAACATTTCTGTTTCAGCCTCAGATTAATTCCTCCCATGTGCAGAAAGCTGCCCACCTCTCTGATCCTACCCTCCTCACCAAACAGCTGACCCACACTGACTACATCAAAGGTTTTCCTGTTTATCACACCTTATCGGACAGTTACAGGGGCTGTTTATTGCTATAATGACATTTTCACTATTATGTGCTTTTAAACCCACCCCAGAAAAACATGAAGACAGATGTGGTACAACATTTCTCACCAAGGAGGAACAAGTGGGAGGGAAGGTAATGATAAAAATCAAATCATATACCCACGACTAAAGCAAAACCAAGCAATAAAAAGTTAAACTAATCCTACTTCAATGCTGCAACTCTTCTTAAAATAGGCCAGTATCTATTAAAATCTGTTCAATTCACTGAACAACAAATCAAAGGTATATCACCCAAGCATGATTTTAACCAAAATTATGGACAGATTATTTTAAAAATCAGTTAGCTTTGACTTAAAGGCAAAATGTATTGAAAGCATGCAGATTAGTTTGCCCATTTTCTTTTTCTATTAATGCTTGCATAGGCTTGTTTTGGGTGGGATTTTAAATTTTATTCAAAACTCTCCGGTGTCCTTTCTTGAAAATAAAATAAAAATCCATAGCCAAATAAGAACAAAAGACTCCAAAATTTGCTAGTGTACTGCTGGCTAAATGACTAGGCTAGTTTTCTGGCTGGGCAACTCTTCCAGAATCATTTTCACTACTGCATGAAAGAGTTATTTATCCCAAAAGTCCATGCAGTCAGAAGACAACGCGAAGAACTCATGCTAAAAAGAAAGGCAGCATCAAATCAAAGACTGGCCCTCAGAGCTTGTACCACTTTTCAAACCATTCCTGTTCGGAGTGCTATAGCATTGCGTTAACAGGAGGGGCAAATCACCAGCCGCTGACATTGGGGCTGCTCGGTTTTTCTCTTTCTTTTCGGCTCCGAATTTCCAAAGTCTGCAAGGTTTTAAGCACGTGTTTTATACAAATAACACCCGAGCATTGTGCTACGGCATCTTCTTGTTTGTGGGAGTTGTCTTCCAGCTGTAACTTTTGGGATTTCCATTGCAGCCAAGCAAGCCGGGGAGGGAGCGGAGCTGAGCGACAATGGGAATATCCGGCTCTGCCTCCCGCTGGAAAAAACAGCAACAACAGGAGGGGAAGGGAAGACTCCTGGACACTGCCTAACAATTGTCCTGTTTCGGGGAGCTCAGGAAGAGGGAAGTCAGCCTAACAGCTCCACTGGTGATTTTTCTAAGCAAACTTCCCGAGCTATTTAGCGAGGCGGCGAGAGGCTGCCACCCCTCCTGCCGTGCCCCCTCAGCCGCGGCTGAGCCGCTCCAGGGCGACGCGATCCCGCCCCACCTGACGGGACCCGCGGCGCCCGGCCAGCCCCCGCTGCCGCGGCCCCCAGAGCCTCCCGCGCCCCTCCGCGTCGCTCCGCACCTTTTGCTCAGAGGCCGGACCCGCACGGCTACCTTGACGTTGGCCATGGCTCGGCTCACGCCCAGCGGCTGCGGCCGCCCGCGCCCCGGCCCCGCATGCCGGGCGAGCCGGGGAGGAGCGGAGCCGCCCGTCCGTCCGTCCCGGCCCGTCCCGCCCCGCCGGGGAGGGCAGGGCAGGAGAGAGCCCGGCCCAGGCAGCCCCCGCGGAGGCAATGCGCGGAAACTTCCCCGGGCAGAGAGCAGGCGTTTCGGGGAAAGCCTGCCCAGAGCAGCCGTGTGCATGCGTCTCCAGCATCCAAACCGCGCTTTTCCGCCTGGGACAGGTCTGCCCGGCAGAGCGGCACCCCCGGAGAAAGAGACGGTGGTTCCGCGCTCCTCCTCAAATCCGCTTTGCAGCAGCAAACCAGCGCGGGTTTTACCTAAGAGTTAATGGGCAAAACCAGCCCGATTTAGGGTGATGCCCTTAAAGCTCACTTGGGACGAGCACTGTAAGCCCTCCACATTAATTTGACAGGAATTTAGGGAAGGCAAATATCCCTTCCTTATTAGTGCTAAAGGAACGGTCTCAAGTCTTTTAAATTCATTTGGAAACATCCAATCTTCATGTGGGGCGTACTTAGGATTTAAAAGAAAATTTTGAAATTTCCAAAGAACTACAATTGAAATCAAGATATAATTGTTGCATTGATTGAAGTTTTGTACTTAGAGTAATATAAAAGTCACGGAAAGTTTTAAAAAAAGTTATTTTAGGATACTGTCTCTGTCAACTACTGATGTTACAGGAAGATGCAAGAGCAAATAGCATTGGCATAAAGAAGATGTCAGGCTCAATAGGCAAGTCCTGTTTGATTTTGACAATTCCATTTGCCAATGCAAATTTTTAAATTGACTTCTTGGTTTTGCATTTCAAAATATGATAAACTGTGCTGTATCTGAATATCATATATGAGAGTTTTAGAGTCCTATGTTGTTTTTATACTTAAACAACTTGTTTTAACTAATTTTTAACTGCTTTTTTGTACTTTATGTATAGTTATTTTCATTTTTGCCTTAAACCCCAGAAATGTTATATCTAAAGGAAAAAGAAGTTTTCCCAAGTGAAGAATGGCATAAATCCTTGGGACACAATACGCTATTCACCACAGAGATGCTAAAATGAATACCTACAAGCTGTGAATCACTGTATACTTTGATTTATCCCTTTAAATCGCACTAAAGATTAATTGACACATCACTGGCAAATGGTAATTAGCTAAACTCTACCAACTCCAGTCAACTCTTCAAAAGCAGATACAGTAAAAGAAGAAAATATGCTCAACTCTTAGGGAAATGGCAAAGAGTTACAATGAACAAATTGACTACAATGTTTTGTAATCAGTTTGTTCATTGTAACTCTTTGTGCTCTAAAATTATTAAATTGTGCTCTAAAATTATTAAATTACAACAGTTTTAATGTGCCTGATTAAATCATCACTGTAAGACACGGAGAGTGAGAGGCTAAGCCTAGAACAGATGCAGAGAACATGGATTGACAAAAATCACAGAATCCACTAGGTTGGAAAACACTCAGCTCATAGAGTCCAACCTATGATCACCTATTGTTCTGTTTTCTCCCATGTCACAGAATGTGCAAAGCATTTTTATTAAAAATGTCAGGTCCTCTGCAGTTGTGTGGAAGAGCACCTTGATTTCCACATCTGAAAAAACAGTGACATGGGACTTTGGGACTCAAATGCTGTAACAATGTATAGCAAGTGTTGACACAAAGATCCCATTAATGCTTGTGGGACTCAAACACCAGTTTATGTTCTTAGATTCTATCTAGTGACATTCTGCTTAAACCTAATTAAAATTGTTTCTATCCTCTTAACTTTTCTCAGCAGCAGCAGAGGAACATCAGCTGATGTTCCTCAACAGCTGTACTGTATAGCTTACACAGTATGCTAGAGAATTGTTACATTGGATATCTTGCATTCACACTGCAGAATGTTTACAAAGATTAAAATGAGATTCTCAGAAAAGTTTAAATATAAAATAGACCAAATACAAGTAAGTTTCAATAGAGTGTGCTCAACAAAGAGCCAAAGAGTTCTTCCTTAATTCTACTTTAAGTTTATGTGCAATAATCAGATAAACTTGTGAACTTTGTGCTACTGAGCCACCCAGTGGTTACTTTGAGAAGGCCAAATGCTCCTATTTCTGCAACAGGAATCAACAGGTGGATGCTCACATAACAAATGATACAACACTAGAAAGTAATACATCTGCACCACTTCTGTCTATTTCACATCCTGAATACAAAACCGGGCACCCTCCAAAGACAACCAGCTATCCTGGATTATAGACGTCCTGCCAGTGACATTGTACCAACCCATCTCTTCATGAGGGCTACAAATTGGGACAATCAATGGTTTTGATAAACTGTCAATCTTACTCATGGAACAAGAGTTTTATTCCAAGCGGGACACTGAAAATTGGGCAAACAACAGAAAAAGAGAATCTGAAGAATATATTTATCACTACAATTGAAGCATGGTTTGCAAATCAGTAGATCTGCCATATATTAGCAAGTCCCACAAAACCACATCAGTCATAATAAACTGTAATTTAAAACTTATTTAATTTCTTGATTGGATCTCCTATAGAAGCATAAGCTTGGACCTAAGACTTTGCTCTGTAATTTTAATTATAGGGTTTTGTAACAAAATTAAAAGCTGAAGAAACTGACCTTTTGAAATCTAGTGCTTTTATTAAAAGTTTTATGGCAACATACAAAATACAGTGTTTATCAAGATGCTTACAAAAATGAATAAAGATACTATAGCAATTGCAAAAAAAAATTGGAACAGTTTTCCATTGAAGATACAGGCTCCAAGGGACCCCTATCTTAACTATTTCAGAAAGGAACTCTTTAACAGGTTTCTCAGCACCCTGTCTTCCTATGAGCATTGCCCTTTTTTTTAGTAAATAGTTGGAGAACTGTTACTTAATAACAGAAATATAACTACCTACAAAGTCTCTGTTGGATTAAAAGAGACCTATGTTGCAGTTTTCATAGAAGACTCTAAGAAATGTAGTTCTTTGACTAGTCATCCAAGTTGAGGAAAAGGATTTGCTAGGTTAAAGATAAACCAAAGTCCAAGTCAGCAGTATTGCATACATTGTTAGAACACACTTCCTTCTGCAGTTCTTTCCATTTCAGTATTTGCTCTGTCAGCTCCTCCAATTCTATCATGAGCACCTCTGTTTTTGACAAAGTGGTGTCCTGAAACAGAAAAGGGTTGGATTTAGTCTCTATAGATCCTGTCAGCACATAGAAGTAACCTAAACAAACAAACAGCACTGCATTTTTCATGCTAGAGAAGACAGCTGGCTCAATTCTTTTACTACTCACCATATTGCTCATCATATGTGGTATCTGAGGGATGCTTCTCACAGACTGCAAATGGCTTTCAAGCTTCTCAATGAAAGTCACAGCCTCAGTCAACAACTCTACTATAGACCTGTAACCAAAAATGAGCTCAAAAGTTGTGCTAAACAACAAGAATTTAATACTTAAAAGTTTTTTTTCATTGCCCTGCTTTTCTTAGTCCCCTTTTACAGCTTTATGCAAGTTCCTAAACATCTAATTCATTTTTCTGCAATCACACTTCTTGTATGACTCTTAGCAACAAGCAGGGCAGGAATTACATAAGTGAACTCCTTCAGTATCTCTGCTAGATTTTAAGACTGTAGGAAGAAGGACTATACTTTTACAACATGCACTATGCATGTCTGGGAATCAGTCACATTTAGCTCCAAGCAAGCAACAGTGGAACAAAGACAGCCAGTGCTAAAGTAACAACTCCTGCTTGGGAGAAGCATAACAAACCCAGCGTGTAGCATGTTTGTTTAAAACAATACATCACAACTTGTTCTGTAGACTTCTAAAGACAAGACCAATAACCTCAGTAAATATTCATAAAATATGCATCACTTCCTTTCTATGAATTTACCAATGAGTAAACTACCCACTTTTAAATGAGGTTTTGCTACCATTTTTTATGTCTATCAGTGGAAATTTATTGAAAACATATGATTTTTACTGTCTGTTAGTTCAAATTAACTGGGCCTCCTGCAAACAAGAAAAATTATTTTCTGTGTACCTACTTGTGATAAGTAGCCTCAATAGGCAGGCTTTCTTGACATCTGTGTTTGATCAACCTCTTTCTGAGATTCCTCTCCTCTTTCAGTATGGCTTCCAGGTGTCTGTTCATATCTTGCAAAATCTCGCATTTTTTCCCTATAAAATAAAATTGCAAAGTTGAACCTATTGCCCTGCTAAAACAAGAGAAAAATTTCTCCTGAAGACAGAAAGGAAAATACTCACCTATTGCAGTGGACATTCAAGAGACATTAATCAGAATGGCTTTTCTTGGAGCATGTATGATTTAGTACCAGCATTTGTGACTCAAAGTCACAATACCTACTTTTTAGAGATTGATATAATTGCTTTACATTACCTATAGTTCTAAGTAAATTCTCTGTGAGATAAAGTCAACTATACCATAGCACTGTGAAGTATCTGTTGTGAAGTATCACAATAGATTTCACTGATCTAGCACAACAGTAGCAAGCTAGAATATTTTTAAGCACACATAAAATCGTAGTGGACAAAATGTGCAATAACAGAAATCAATGCACATGCTCCCCAATTGCAAAATTAAAAATGTAGCAAGTTTGGGGGGGATAGAGATGCAACAGAAATACACTGAGTTTCTGGAAAAGAAGCAGAGTAGCACATGCAGGTCAATGGTTACTGATGATCTCAGAACTGATGATGCACTTACCCTGGGGAGCTGACCACACCTCCCACACTGTTTTGGAGAATGAGTTACACATGGACCTTCTATGAGACAGCAGAGTGCAAGCTCAACTAGTATGAAAACATGCTTTAGGTCTTAATAAAACACCTATCACCTCTAAACAAGTCATTCAGAGATGACTGCTGCAATAACTTCTGGAAGTGTCATGTACTCAGATGAAACATTATTCTGCTGCTAATTTAAGACTCTTGGTTTTTCTATGGTACAACTGCACTTACCTAAGTAAAAATGGTGAGTAATGTCTGCTGTCTCATTCTCCAACTGCATCATTTCAGTTTTCAGTTTTATCTACAACAGCAATAACATCCAATGAAAATGCATTTTTAACATACTCATCCAGACACTGTTGACTCTCCTGGGGTGGAGGAGGAAGTGGCAGCATAGGGAGAGCATGTGCGTGAAAGAGGGTGAGCATTAGCACAGGAACATGTTGCCCTGCTCTCTGGAGAATTTCTACTACTAGGCGGGACTCTTTTGGTCAGTAAGAAAAAGGCTGTTTAAAAAGACCAACCTAAATAATTTGGAGATTTGTGCTCGAAAAGACAGATCCTGTAATTAATTCCTAAACTGCAGAACTTATGATAGAATGGCCTGGATTGAAAGGGCCCTAAAAATCATCTAGTTCCAAGCTCCTGCCAATGGGCACGGATATCACCCACCAGACCAAGTTGCTCAGACCTCTCTAACCTGGCCCTGAACACTTTCAGGGATGGGGAATCCACAGCTTCTCTAGGCAACCTGTCTCCGTGTATCACCACCCTCACAGAAAAGATTTTTTTCCTAAAATCTAATCTAATCTGATTTCTTTTATTTTAGTTTAAACCCATTCCTCCCTGTCCTAGCATTTTCTGCTTGTGGAAAAAGTCATTCTCTCTCTTTTCTAAAGCCCCCTTTAAGGACCAGATGGCTGATGAACAATCCCTGCTCTCTGAATCTGTTTTTGTAGGAGAGGTGTTCCAGCCCTTGCATCATCTTCATTGCTGTCCTCTGGAACTGCTCCAACAGGTTCACTTCTTTCCTGTTCTGAGGATCCCAGACCTGGACACAGCACTCCAGGTGGGGTCTCACAAGGGCAGAAGAGGAGAATCCTCTCCCTGGCTCTGTTGGCCACACTGCTTTTGATGCAACCTAGGATGTGGTTGGCTTTCTGGGCTGTGACGGCACATTGCCAGGTCAGGTCCCACTCTTCATCCACAAGAAACCCCAACTCCTTTCTGCACAGTGCCACTCCCAATGAGTTCATCTCCCAGCCTGTACTCATGTCTGGGGTTGCCCTGACCCAGGTGCAGGATCCGACATTTAGTCTTGTTGAGCCTCATGAGGTTCTTGGAGCCTATTTCTCAAGCTTGCCCAGTTCCTCTGGGTGGCATCCCATCCTTCTGCTGTGCCCAGTGCTCTTCTCCTGCCAAATCCTTAATCCCTGAATAGTCTACCCTTCAAACCCATGTCTCTCCTACTTACATCTCTTACAAAGCAGTTTCATAGTCTATGTAGTGTCTAAACCAACATTACAAAATACAAGGCAAAAGCCTAAAACCAGCCTCGCTTAAAGCAGTACGAAATGTCTGAGGTTACTGTCTGCTAACCAACAAAATTGCCTACAAAGAGGCACATTTTTGAGTGTAGTTGAGTCACATCGTAGTTTAGTGAAGTAAACTACAAATTATCCTTTATTGTTCAGTTTCTTGAAAAAAATTCAGGTAACACTTTGGTCAAAGGTGCAGCCTACTGAATCCTTTTACTTACACCTTAAAATTTTGCTTCACAGTTTTATGTTCTTTATGACAACTCAGTCCACTGGGGAAAAAATGCCAACTGTTAAACAGCTGAACTGTTAACAAATCCCTCAAAACATGAAACAACATGCCATGTGGCAGTCTGATATTTCATCGGGACCCTCTATTACCTCCAGGTATTGAAGTGCTGAGTGTACACTGACAACAGTAAAGGCTGTACCTCGTTAATTTCAGCTTCCATTTTTACCATTTCTTCCATCTCTGCGAATTTTGCAAAGCATGGCGTTCTTCTGCAAGTTAAATCCAAGGTTTCCTTTGAAAGTAAGACAACAGGAAAAATGCAATCAGCAGCACGAACGTACCCGGCAAATGCTCCATAATGACTTTCAGTAGTTTAAAGCTGTTTCCCTCCCGCGCTCGGCAATACGGCTCAGTTCAGGGGAGCAGCGCTACCCGCGCCGCTGTCCCGGCGGTACCTGGCTCACGGTGCCCGCCGCCACGCAGCGCTCCAGCAGCGCGGCCACCGCCGAGCGCGGCGAGGGCGGCGAGGGCCGGGGCGCGCAGCCGCCCTGCTCCTCATCGCTCTCCTCGCTGAGGCACGAGCTGCACTCCAGCTCCAGCTCCAGCTCGGCATCGGCATCGCCATCCAGCTCCGAATCGGAGCTGAGTTCGGGCTCGCCCTCCCCGCAGGGCTGGGGGCTGGGGCTGGGGCTGGTGCTGGGGCTGGCGGCGGCCACGGGCGAAATCTCCGTGTCCTGCAGGAACATGGAGCGCCCGGGGTCCGCCATGGCGGGCGTGGCAGGAACGGCGCTGACACGCGTCCGGTTCCGGGCGGGCGCTGCGGGAGCGGCGGTTCTGGAAGGGCGGAGCGCGGGGGACGGGCCGGGGCTCCGCCGCCGCGGAGCGTCTGCCAGCGGCGCCCGGACAGGTGCGTTGGGCCGGGCTGGGCCGGGCCCGGCCCGGCGGCTCCCGGCGCTGCGGTGGTCGGGGCCGGAGCAGCCGGGCGGGGTTGGGGCGGGGGGAGCGCGGCCTGCTGCGGGCCAGGGCTGGCCTCTCCCCTTGCCGGGGGACCCGAGGCGGCGAGGAGCGCGTCTCCTGTCGCCGCTGCTTCCGTGCTGTTCCCCAGGCTTCATTGCCCATTGCCCGGCGCTAATGTCGGGCCTGTGACCCGTGCGCCCTGGGATTAAACCCCGCTGGGGTTGCGGAGGTGGGCGTCGTGTCTCTGCTGATATGCACGGCAGAGGAGTCCGCTCCCTAAATAGGGTAAAGGTCTCAAAAAAGCCCGAATAAAACAATAGCCGTGTCGGCAGGGCAGTGCTGGTAGATGCTAAAATCACAACCCGTCTCCGTGGAGAATCTCCTTAGGCTGCGGGGCCTCGAAAGAGGGAAATACCGAAATGTGCAGTTTTCTCACTTAGTTTTGACTGTGCTTGTTGTATAGTTTCAGTAATCAAACTGCTGTAAGGAATACACCTTAATCTAGGTAAACCTTTATACTTCCAGGTTTTAGTTATGAGGGAGATGAAAACACAGCAGTGAAATGGTTTTCATTGTGTCAGAATGCTTGTAGTGCTGGGGACAGTGCATATAAAATGACTTTTTAATTTGCTTTATCACAGACACTTGGATTGCAGTTCTCTAGCACAGAGTAAAACTGGCTGACACCATCACTTGAACTTCGTGTGCTTTACAGAGAGCTGTTAGGATGGGAAATAGTGCACTAAAAGCCCACCTAGAGACAGCACAGAAAACTGGTGTGTTTCAGCTAACAGGAAAGGGACTTACTGAGGTAATGTACTGGGAGGGGAAACATGACTGTTTGTGTGTATGATTGACACTTTCAGAGAGAAAGTCACACTTGTGGTTGTAGTGCACTTGCATACATGTATTTCCTATAAGCAGTCATGAAAAATATTTCAAGTTTGTTTTTGCTTTTCCCATTTTTGCTTGCCTCTTCTGATTGAGGATTTATCTGTCAGGGCACTTGTATCAGGCTATGCTTTATAGTGCACATATGTTCAAAAAATACTAGCTATGATGTTGTGCTTTTAGAAAATGGCTGTAAACTTGAGGGGGAAAATATGAATTTTATAACCATATTATAACTTTGAAAGATATTCCACAATTTGTCACATTTAGGTGCTTATGCTGTATTTAGTTATAGCCATATGAATAGTCTGTACATACAGTCTGTTCATTGGGCTGGCAGCAAGCACGTGAAAGTTTATTATATTGGAAATTATCTTAACTTAGACACAACTGCAGAAAAAACTAGAATGTCCTGGAAACATAAGTCAAGCAACAATTTACAGGATAGCCAAAAATAACTCTATATTGCCGTAAGTTTCCAAGCCTTTTCTAACATATCTTCTTCCACTGTCCTACTTCCTCACTTCACTTTTTCTCTGTCAAGCCAAAGGAGGATCAAAACCACTGGCTTATTCACCAGGACTCCTTGATGGTGATTTGTCAGGTTTTCTTTTTATTCACCTGAGTGCCAAGACTCAGTACCAGAGTGGTACAGGATGTAAATAAGAATAAGAGAAATGGTATACATAATTATTTAAAAAGGAAAGCAGGAGAAAAATTTTCATATCATACTCTGCTAAAATATAGAGTTATTAACTGGCTATAGAGTATTTTAAAGGATAGGCATGTTTAAAGAAACACATAAGAGGATGAAAATGTAATGTTTTAAATTTTACTTATTTGGATGAAAAACTACTCTTCCAGATGTTAGTGTTTTCTTTTCCCTTTTCCCTCCCCAGATAAAAAAAAAAATAAAAAATATGTGTTAAACAAATTTGCTAATCACACTGTGGTGCTTGGACATTGTGATACATATGACAGTATGCAACAGTGAGACAATTAAAATTTTATCTGTACGATGTGAACATTCAAATTTGTATTAACTCTTTAAATACTGTATCTTTTCCCCCCCAATAGTTTCCTGAAGATCTGCAGAAGCTAACAAGCAACTTAAGGACAATAGACTTGTCGAACAACAAAATAGAACTCTTGCCACCTCTCATTGGAAAATTTTCCCTTTTGAAGAGCCTTGCTCTAAACAACAACAAACTGAGTATGCCTTCTAATTAATATCTCCACTGATTTTTAAAATAATAACTAATTTTCTCTATCCAAAACGAAATTTAATTATTTAACTTCACAAGATGTAAATGGGGAGTTTAGTCACCTAAACTGAAATCTTTGGAATTCATGTACAGGATAAAAACCTCTAAATCATAAATTCTACAAAACTATATTGCTGCTTAGTGTACTATCAATTTTACAATGACACATGCGTACTTAAACCCATAGAGGTTTTGTGCTGTAACTTAATCTGACTTGAGGATTTAACAGTGCCAGATGGTTTAGTACTTGCCTAGAGAATAGGTAATGAAGGTGACATGTAGACAGTGTTGCTGGCCATTCAGCTGTTGTTACTGTTTCTGTTAAACAAACATCCATTGTTATGGAAAAACCACAATGAGGAAACTAGGGGTTTTATGCATTAATTATGTATTATCTGGCTTTTTAAAAGAACAAAGATAATTTACAAACCTGATTGACTCTATAGTGCAGCTGAGGAATGTTAGAGGTTATACACATGTAGGTGTAAAGAGGGATGAATGGATGCCAGCAGACCTTACCTGGTGGTGTTTGTGTGCTGGTATGACACAGTATGAATAATCTCCTAACTTACTTCTATAAGTTGAGTAATACCTTTAAAGAGCAAAGGTGTAAATTTTGTGGTATTTCAAGTGTCGTAGAATGCACTGGCAGAAGTAAGGACTAATATAAGTTAGTTAAGACTGTAACTGACAGGCTAAAATATTCAGAACTGAAGTGATTTCACATTGTGATTTGAAGGTCTGCCTTATCTGCAGATTATTTTTAATACATTTATGGATGATGGTTAAAAAGCACATGTTGTCTGTGGGCTGAAGTTTCTGTGTAGGGATCTGTGCCTTCACTGGAAATTGGGGAGGAATTCAGTAGTGAGAAATTGCTTAATATAGCACTGTTCTCCCTGCAGAAGATTATTTGAATTAAATGGGTTACTGCTCTTGAGGTCATACGTTTTTCTGTCATTTTTCTCTAGCTGCTTTACCTGAGGAGCTGTGTAAACTGAAAAAACTGGAAACACTACACTTGAATGGCAATCACTTGAGGCAGCTACCAGCTGCATTTGGACAACTTTCAGCTCTCAAAACCCTGAGCCTTTCTGGAAACCAGCTTCGGACTGTGCCCACACAACTCTCTGGTCTTCGCCATTTGGATGTGGTAGATCTTTCAAAAAACCAGATCCAAAATGTCCCCGACACTGTGGGAGAACTGCAGGCTATCGAACTCAATTTGAATCAGAATCAGGTCTGGTAACTGAGATGTTGTGGGAATGTAGATTTAGGACTTAGTACAGCCATGGAACATAAGATGAGACCATCAAAACTTCGTAGTTAAAAGACATCTCCTGGACACAACACAAATGAGGAATCATAACTAGATTTTCTGTACCAATACATCCAACTGCCTGATTTGATGAACAAAAAAATCCTGAATTTAGTCACGCAGAAAAATATTTGAACGGTTCTTGAGTAGGAATGTGATAAAGATATGTGTAGGTTGCTTGTCATCATAAAATAAAAAAAGTTATTTTGATTTTTGATAATTTGTTACTTATACATTGCTTTTAAGTACTTGCTGTTAATGTAGCTTATATTTACAATATGATAGTTGTTCTGTGTAAGTCGGAAAC
Source organism: Emberiza elegans (assembly GCA_024865655.1). Classification (NCBI taxonomy): domain Eukaryota; kingdom Metazoa; phylum Chordata; class Aves; order Passeriformes; family Fringillidae; genus Emberiza; species Emberiza elegans. The sequence continues at coordinate 17,983,012 of JALJVW010000139.1, read as the reverse complement.
AGATCACTTAATAGTTGTTGATCACTACCATTTTAATCCCATTTCTCTTTTTATTTCACAAGATTTCCCAGATCTCGATGCAGATCTCCCACTGTCCACGGCTCAAAGTCTTGCGTTTAGAAGAAAATTGTCTAGAACTCAGCATGCTGCCTCAGAGTATCCTCAGTGATTCCCAGATCTCACTGCTTGCAGTAGAAGGCAACCTTTTTGAAATCAAGAAACTCAGAGAACTGGAAGGTTATGACAAGGTTTGTGTTTTGTTTTGTTTTGTTTTGGGGTGTTTTGTCTTTCTTTAAGAAACTCCTGGTGAAGTCCTTACTCAGAATACTAAGCATTTATGCTGGTGAATAAAATCACCAAATAGTCTGTTGGTGGTGTCATTGCTACTGGATTCATAACTAACCTCTGAAAACGTCTTCAGGAGTTCTTCAAAGATAATTTGTTTGTAGGATTCAGGGTCAGTGTTCTTTCATCAGCATCTTTTGAAGGGTAGCTAATAATGACAAGTGTGTCTTCACTTTGATGTGACAAAAAAAAAGGATGCTTTGAATTATACATCATTCGTTAAGTATTTAATATTAGTTCATCCTTAACACCGGAGATCTGACCCTTAATCTGAATTGCAGCAAATGCCAGAAATGTTTTGGGGGGTGTCTTTGTTTGAAATTAAAGCTCTAATAGCTATGCCCAGCATTTAAATATGTGCTTTAAATGCGGACTGTTTTTGAGTCTGAGAGCAGAAGCTCAGCTGCTTTTAGTAGTTATGAATCCTCTATTAATTTCTGAAAAAATAATAGATTTTTTTTGTTTGTTTGTAGTACATGGAACGGTTTACAGCTACAAAGAAGAAGTTTGCATGATCACTATTCTGATCCTTGTATTACTAATAAGAAGACTTAGACTAGGAGCATCTGCTTCACTGACTTGAACCAAGACTGATGAAGGAAACGATCAGAGTACTCCTCTTCTAGTAGTCTGAAACAGCCTGTTAAGACCACATTGAATAAACTTGAAACTAGAGAATATAGGTATTGAACTGATGAACCTGCCCAGGGGCCAGTTTTGATTTTTGTGCCACAATAGCTTTTAACACAGTACATGTTCTCCTTTGTCAGGGCTTGTTCTTTCACAGAAAAAGGGAACAAGCATTTCAAAGTTGCCAGTTCCCTTTTGTCAGGAAGCTGGCTGTTGATTTGTAAGAGGATTATTTCTTCTAGAAACATTTTTCCATGATAGCACATGGAAGCTCTACCACCAAAGCACTGCATGTCTTGCAGTAAGCACTGTTCTGCAGAGAACTTTTACAAATAAGGTTTTAGTTTATAACTTGTTTTTTTTTAATGAAGCACAAATAGTTGTGGTTAAGTTAAATGTTTCATTAACAGCTTCCAGTAAACAAATTGTGGTTTGAGCATCCTTAATTTATATTTTACTCTACAGGCTTTCTTTTCCCATAAGCAAGAATTGCACTACAGTCCACTTTTGCTTGAGCTGTATCAAATAAAAATTAGGTTCATCTTCAGTGTATTCAGTAAATATGTATATTGCTAGAAAATACATCCTTGCACTGACTCCTTGTGTACAGAGCAATGCTGAAGGTTTTAGTTGTCAGCCCACTGCTGCTGCCTTATTACCAAAAGCACCTAAGAAGAGCTAAAAATGTATGCAATTATGTAACTTATACTGAAAAGGAAAATGTACTTGTATATTTTAGTAAATTATTTTCAAAAAATCAGTTCAAATTTATTTGCTGTAACTGTTGTCATTTTATTTAGTAGTACTAAGGTGTCACTGAAAGCCCTCACTTAGCTACTTGAGTCTGTCAGTTGTTGGTAACAGCTACACTTCAACATTACACCCATAATTATGACTAGCAATAAGTGTTTCTTGTGTGAGATGCACAGAGAAGTATTTATTTCCCTGACCCTGTTGCCATTTTATTTCAGTTCTTACATAGTAATACGTAGAGGAAGAGTGTTTTAGGGGATATCAGCTCCTTATTCAAAGGATGGATGTGATTCATCATTTAACAGGAAACCAGCTGTACTTAAGATTCCCCATTCCAGCTATTCCTTAGTAAAAAAACCTACTAGCTTCTTGACAGAAGTAGCTGACAGCTGACCATGTCTATGAGACTACTTTGTTTTGGGAGGCATAACTAGGGAAGTGCTTTAAGAACACTTATGTCTTACCATGATCCAAGATCCTATATAGTTAGAAATCTATTCAACTTCATACTAATAGATTCCACAGATTAGGACATGAAAATTGAATAAATAAATAAAATTGAAGTGAATAAAGCCTTCACACGTGTTCTAAATTTTAGCTCCTTCTACCTGATACCTAAATCCCACTTGAAGTACTAGCTTTTTTCTTCCTGGAGTTTTGCTGTGTATGAGACATCAACAGAACAAATTAGCAGTTAGCAGATTCCCCCTTTGCATTCACCAAAGAAATGGTCTATCATCAATATGTACAAACTTGGCAACACTGTGCTGCAGTGGCATTTTGGTTTTACAATTTCTTAACTGAAAGCATCTGTGTTCAGAGATGCTGCTTCTCTCATTTAACATGTGTTTATCAGGGGTCGTCTTTTCTATTCAGCAACAATGTGCAAGAAGAGATGGTAGAACAGAACCACTGAAAATTACGGAGTTAGGATTGCTATAAAAAAATCTTAAAATTGTGGGAAGAATTTCACTAAATCCATATTTCTTTTTTGTGATCACTAGTACATTTAGAAATCTTTCAGTTGCTCATTGTTAGTCTCCTTTGCTGCCTTGGAGTTATGACAGCTATCAAAGCTTTTTTAGAGCAAAATGGAGAAAGCGCCATGTAAAATACTGATTGGAACCAAGTTAGTCCTAATTAACTAAACTTGTTCCAGAACAGAGGAGGACATATTTCTGTTGCAAGGTAAAAATAACTGGCTGATGCCTTGCCTGTTTTAACTCACAGCAGTGTACTGTGACTAAGTCACATAGTAGAATGCTGTTTTAGGCATTTCAGCACTCTAACCTATTAGTAGTTTTATATCAGGACTTTGTGTTTTCCCTTCTCATCACCCCCACCCTGCAACAAATGAAGCTATAAATTTTATTTCTGTGCACAATTTCGCTGGCAGCTTTTTAATTTTGGAATTACTGAGGTAGAACATTACACTAGTTAACAATATAAACAATTTGTGTATTTTGTTTCAGACCTACATCCCTTGCTCTCTAATTTTCCATTGCAGTAAGACACACATTTCATCCATCTATTCCACCAGCATTTAGACACTGCATTGTTTCAAGTGCAGCAAAGGTGAATTAGCAACCACAGGTCATTGTATGGGGTGAACAGCAAGTTGTTTCACCATACAGCCTTCACAGAGGTGAGTTCTGCAAGTAGCTGTACAAGCAGCATGTCCTGCAGGTCATAGTACAGTTACTGCTCTGCTAAAAAGCTGTCTTTCATCAAAGAGTAGACTAGCTTGAATTTACCAATTATTGTCTTTAAAGTGTGGAAAGGGAATGAAATCTTGGAATCAGAGGACAGAGCTGAACAAACATTCCAGAAAGGGGATATAGTCAATCAAAACTGAAATGGAAAAATCCAGAAAATTTTAAATGGAGTGACTACAACCAATTGTACCAAGATTGAATTGGGTGTAGGGAAATAGACCAAAAGTTTTGAAAATTATTCCCTTTGAAATCCCTAAAATCAGGAATGAAAGGGAAACAAAGAGACAGAAGAGAAACAGAAGAATTGAAATTGCAGGGGAAAAAACCCTGACACCCATAGGACATGTGCTGCCTCCTCATAATAGTTATGTAAGCAGGCTGTCCCTACTTTCTTTTCCTGGTTACTGGTAGATATTAGATAGTATATTAGAAGTACTTCTTTCAAACTCTTTCCAGGTATGCTAGTCTGTCTTGCAGGTCAGAATTGCTGTAAGTCAACAAAAGTCTCCACTTTCCCCCATAGCTCCTCCCTCTTAAGAGTGTTTTGGGAATCTGAGGCTGTGGTACTAGAGAAAATACAATTAAAATTGCCTCACAAATGAAATTGCTTTTGCGGTAGGTTAAATCTCTTCATTTCATCTACTGGACTAGTTATTTGCTATGTATCTGTTAGCAATACTTAACTAGAAAATTTTAAGTTATTTTACTTTGTTCCTTTATCATCCTCAAGTATACTCCCATGTATGTCACAGTCTTTCAAAGAAGAGATGGACCCAGTTCATAATATGCATTTAGGAGATGATTATGCAGGGATCAAAACCAGAGTGTTAAAGACCACAATATTCCTCTCCTCCCAGCCACACCTATTCTTTTTTTAACACCAGGATTTCTGTGAAATAAAAATAGATGAGAACTTCCTAGTTGCATAATAGCAACTACTTCTGCCAAGTTTTTCAAGGACAGGAAACTAAACAAAGCCATTTCTAGAGAAAATAGCTTTAAAACACATTCAGTTATAAAAGTATGTATTTTTTGTGCACAATATATAGTTTAACAATCAAAAGCAGAAACTGTAAACCTTCATTCTTAATAGCATTTAGACATACAAAGATGTACAAGTGTTGATTTCATACCATAGATATGTAAATTAAGCATCTATTCTATAGACAACAGTAAGACATCCAAGAAGCAAACTGTTTTTGACTAATATAAAGGCACCAACTCCCTCACAGATTTGGCTCTTGCTGCATCAGAAAACAGTATTGATACTCAGATAATACTCAAGAGTCTCAGAAATTATTTTGTGTGGTATTCTCTGCAATATTATAGTTTTGCTATACCAATCACAGCATTTTATCAGCCAGCATGCTCATTTATTGGTAGAGATTAGGCAAGTCAAGGACAAGAACTTGCAACGGCAAGGGAGAAAAACATTCCGATGTTTGGAATGTCCAAATGCTAAAGAGCAGGCTTGCACTGTGTAAGCAGAATAAGGTAACCACTTCAGTCTTCTGTTCCAGGAGACAATCATAATTAAATAACATATACCTTTGCTTTCACAACTAGCAGCAAATATTCATTAAGGTTATCTGAAGTTTTTAAGAAGGAAAAAAAGACATACAAAGTCTCTATGCAGGTGGCTGTTCGAAGTTTATTATGCAATGTTCTTAAAAGTACTTCTTTGCTACTTGCATTTTTAAGCACATTATCGTAATTTACTGAGTGGGTAGCTAGTGAGATTTTGAAATTCAGTAGCATTCCAACAATTACTGGAAGCTAGAGAGAAGCCAACCCACACTACTCAAGTATCTAGTCCCCTAAAAATGACTTTACCTTATTCACATAAGGCAAACTGCCACTGGCCTATTTTACAGCTGGCCCATCCTTTGGTCGGTTGTTTGGGGGTTTTTTGTTTGGTTGGGTTTTTGTTTGGTGGGTTGTTGTGGGTTTTGTGCGTGTGGTTGTTGGTTTTGGTTCTTTTTTCTTTAAATATCAAGTTGTCCTGGGACCCAGCTGAAAATATACTGGTAACACTGACTGTTATTTCTACTAAAAAGAAAATAGAACACTTAACAAACACTGTCCTGCATTTTAGTGGATTAGTGTCATCTCTGACTCTGGGATTCGATATTAGTAGCCACAGGGCATTTGTGGACTGTCCTTCAAAAAAGCACCCCATAATGCTATTAAGTTTTAATTTTTTGTCCAATCAATTTGGTTTGAAGACTTTTGCCATCCAATACTGAGTATCACAGGTTAGTCCAAAGCATCATTTTCAACTTTAAAACAGGCATAACATACTGCTGGGTGGAGTTGAAATAACCTAAGTCACTTAGAATTTAATTATTATTAAGATTTTCTTGAAATCTTTTTATATTACAGTAAAACCAAACTATTTTTCTTCACAGGAGAGTGGTTTACCTCACCTGGTCAGAAACTCCTCTATTCTACAATAGCGTAAGAACATTTTATTTGCAAGCAACTTGGATATGTAATATTTCCAATTGCCAGTCCCAATGTCTTCAATAATAAACCAGTCAGGAATCTATTTAGAACTAGTTTATTTAGAACTAGCATACAGTTCATAAATAGCTACTGCTTCCTCCAGACTTGTGACAAAGAAGTTTCAAAATAAGCTTCTCTGGTTTTGGTAGGTTTTAGAAGCACCCCCAAAGTCACTGCTGAGAGCAAACTCAGCACCAGATCTCAATCATTATTTTGCACTGGAGAAAGGCATAAACTGAACTTCAGTGAAAACTGGCCAAAAGAGAGTATGATATGCAGGAGGATGCAAGCAATCTGCATGCTTTTCCACTCAGTTTCTTCCAGTTCAGATGCCTCATTTAAACACTTCAAAGTTAGCTTTTAGATGAGAGGTGTAAAATTTTCCATGAAATAAATACCTTAGGGAGATAGTTTTATCTTCTTCTACTTGTGTGCATGGGGCTTAGATCAGATATGTATATACACACAACAAATATTATCAGAACAGTGCAGCATGATTAGTCATGGCCTCCAAACTGATGTAAATTTACAGTAAAGAAGTGGAAACCTGTATATCCCTCTGGCTACCATTACCTTAAAGTTCATGTGGTTAGGAAGTGTTTTAAAGCCCTCAACCCACAAGTTGTAAGTAATGGGCCTCTTCAGATCTGTGATTCACAAATTCAACTCCAAACCAATCATGTGGTTTGGATTGTAAAACTATGGTTAGATGCTAGAGATACAAATCAGACAACATTCACCTAGTCCCTATTTTAGTGAAGACACTCAACTTATGAGGTATTTCAAACAGTGCAAAGTGCCCTCTCCAACTTTCCACAACTGTGAATTCAGGTTACCCTGCTTGTTCAACTTAAATAAAAGGACTGAATTTCTGGTGCAGGGAAAAAAAAAATAAACTGGGAAGAGGAATCAAACATGCAAGAAGATTCTCAAAGCCCTAACACTTTTAGCCCTGAGCAGTTTAAAGAAAGTGAAGGCAGATGAGTAGAAGGAAGTTGGCTGCTTTCTTGGAGTCAAGGCCATGTTTACATGAAGCGATAAAAGAAAACTAATCCCTACAGAAGGGGTACTGCTTCATTTGTCCCAGCCCCTCTTATTTCAGAATAGAAGTTTCACAGATCCATGAATATGGTGGCTTGCAGCTGGAGAGGCTGTCATTGAACAATGACAGCAGGCTTTAATTTTCAATTAGTTTCTTGGCTCTGATGTTTGCTTGTTCAATGCGTTCCCTGTTTGTATCGGCCTGAAAGAGAGAAATTCATAGGTCATTTCCAGACTCAATGCAAAACAATTTAAAAATTCAAACTGACATGAACTTCTGAATTGCAAGGTATCATCATTGTGGTAGAGAGTAAGGGAGCAACCTCTGTGTGCTGGAGGTAATTTTTTTTTTCCCTAGAGAGCATATGGTGTCAATTTTGGTAGAAACAACCAAGAGAAAAAGGTTTTTCTCTTTAGCTGACTTTCAAAACACATCAGCTTTCCTCAGTTGGTAAGGAAGCATGTTAACAAAACAAGGGAATAAAAATCCTCTCCCAGTGTTTAGACATCTTATGAACCTCTACAGAGAAACAAGGTTGCTCTGAACTAGAAGTAATAGTAAAAACTGGGCCTATGGGCATGAAGTCAAATTTATTTTGTTTAGTGCAAATCCATAGTTTTCATTCACATCCCCTCCAATGTACTAGTACTGTAACAATATGGAATTTTATGAACAAGCTTTAGATTTTATTATTGTTTAAAGCATCAAAAGTCAGGTCACAGTATCTAGGTTGAACAAGTGTGAAAATACAGTTTTACTGAAAGGTATGATAAGGAGCTTATAAGTAATTCCCCAATTATCCAGTGTGTTGTGGGGAATGTGCAAGAAGTGTAATATGCACAAAATCAGCCTCTGCCCTCACCATGAGTGGAACCCCTAAGAAGCTCAACCTGTGCCAAGTATTAGCACAGGTTGATGTGCCAGGTATTAGCCATTTCACACCTTTGTCTTGAAATGGGCTGGACAGAGCACACTTGCAGTTCAAGTCCTTCCCTCCCATTCCCTCCTTCCTGCCTTTCGGGACAAGGGGAGGGGAGGGACAAAAACCTACTATGGAAAAGGGAGACTCTAACCTGTTAACAACACTTTGGAAATACTAATCTAGTTACTACATCTTCTTCTAAGAAAAATCCAGTAATGTAAGTTTCATTATGGGTTTCTTCAGACTAGGAGTCCTGCATAATACTACCAAAAGTCACCCAGTCAAGCCTATTTCCCAGGTGAGTCAGAATTCTTAAAAAACCAGAAGTATCAATTATATTCTGAAGTTAAACTCTGTTTCTTTACATGATACTGTTGTTTGGAGATTTACAGACAACATTTGGTTTGGTTTCCATACTGTTCACTACATTTAAGAAGTTATCAATGTAGAAGGATTATTTTAAATATCCTGAGACAAGTTGCCAGTCTCAAAGCCAGGAATTGCACTTTCATTTTTATTCTGGTCTGCAATGCAATTCTAACTGGTATACATTGTATTTTAATTATTAGTAAGACTTGATTAGCAAGATTTATTCAAATCACTAAACCAAAGGAGCATCAGGCCAAAAGAGATGCCTGAATCTACTAGAAACACTATAACTAAAAACAGTAATTCCCACTAGCAGTTTATTTGACCAGGCAGTTTTCAGTCTGCTTTATAAGTTATAAGACTTTCACACCTCATTTTAAATTCAAAGAAATTTTCTAGTGTACTTCCAAGTGTCTGACTTTTTTAACATGGTAATCAGATGTGCAGTTTCAGGGAACAGTTAATGCATCCTCCATATAATCATGTTGATTTGCCTTATCAATACTAAATTACTAGACAAAATTGAACTGAATTACTAGACAAAATTGAACAAAGTTGACACACATGCAACTGGCATTTTTGTCAGATCAGAGGAATTCCATTCCTCCTTCTTTTAAGTCTACTGCAACATTTCAGTGAGATTTTCAAAATCCCATTTTGTCTTAATACTATAATTTCACAGTAATCAGTGTTTGCTTCTACTTTTTGAAATCTTTAATACACACTATCCATTAAAGGTTTTTCTTCCTTTCTCAACCAGGATGCCTATAAAATAACTTCTACTCATTTCAGAATACGGACATTTCTAAAAAAGACTTACCATTCTCATTAAGCTTCTGTTAGAAAGAAACCTCCCAAAACATATTTAAATATAGTTAATCTGCTTGGAGAAGCTAACACTTAAGTAACAAAATTATATATAAAAAGGAAGTTACTATAATTAACTTAATGTGCAGACCATTTCCCCATGCACCTACAAACTCCATTATTCCAAAGTCTCCCCAGGTCCAATATTAATTCATCCACAAGAATTAGGGCAATGAATAACTTGTGTTTTGCTTTACATTCATTATAGTGACTTTCCAGGAATTCTGAAGAGCCTTGGTATTGGTTAAAAATACCTATTCTCTATCACAAGAAAAAAAATTTCCTGCGAGTAACAATTCCCCAGGTATACCTCCAGTAAATGTTTGTACTTTTGATCCCATGAAGTTTATTAGTTTTCAGAGTAAGTAGTCATCTGTGCTGTATATTTAGGTTTCCTGGCACTCAAGCATTTGAATTTTAAGCTATATACCCTATATGTATCAAGGTGTATCTCTTGTTCAAATCACTGCAACCTAGAGGACAGCATAACCTTATCACATATTTGCTGCAAATACAGTGAGCACATTCCTAATAACCTCTGAGTTACAACCTCTGAATTGAGAGCAGAGAACACCTTTGACATTTACCTTTATATTTATCCGGTCTATTTGCTTATTCTGGGCATCAATCTCATTGCCCATATCCAAAGCCATGTTTTTTAAATTCCCAAGAATATTTCCAACTTGAGCAAGATTTTCATCCATTTCATCTTCTCTGGCATCATTGGTTATCCTGTTGAAATAATTAAGACAGTGTTTCAAGAATCATGAACTTGCTTTTGTCTAGCATAGACTTACTCTAGTAAAACTTGACTGTTTCTTGCACTATGCATTCAAACCAAGGTATGTTTTTCCCCCTTTTAAAACTCCCTATACTTCAAGCAAGCATTCACAATAAAAAAAAAAAGAGTGCTAAGCTAGCCACTACTACAAAAATAGCCTTAAAAATTAAAATAGGTACCTGAAGTTAAAGATGTGAGTTTCTCTCAAATATTCTTTATGACAGTAATAGACCTTGATATTTTTAACAGTCCCCTCAATAACTGAGTACTAAGCCTCCTAGTTCTCACATCCAGAAACAGACTGACCATACCACCACCACTATGTAAAAAAAAAAGAAGTGTAGGATGAGCACTACAATACTGAAGGTGTAGGTGTCTGCCATCACCTCTCCAAGACACAACAATTCCTCGAAACAAGAGTAAAATTTTCGATTTAGCAAGTTGACCTAAAATGCATCTGTGAAAGAAGCTGACAACTAGTAACAGGATTTTTGCATTTGAGATTGAGGAATATGAGCTAGCAAACCTTGTAATATATCCACCACTTGGTCCTCCAGAAGTCTGAGGCTGCCGCTGATTTATACTTCTTGGTTGCATGGATATCACATGGTCTGCGGAGTTCTCTGTTCCATCTCCCCAGGTTGCTCTGTATGCTTTGCTGGCCTCAAAGTTCTTTGTCCTACTCCATAAAAATAAAAAATCTGAACCACTACATCAGAAATATAGCTTCCTGACTGAAATTCAGTATTAATCTAGAATTTTCATAAAAATTTGTCTTGTGCCCAAAAGAGATTAAATTTTGTACAGATAAAACTTTGTCTATATAATACAAGTTCTTGTATCTTGATAGTACAAACACAACTGAGTTACTCTAAGGACAGTGATTACTTTGGTCTTAAGCTTTAATAAAAGAACAGTAATTTGCTTAAAGCAATATTTTAACAGAGGACAGAAGCTTATGACAGTCACAAGAAAGCTTACCCTGTCATAAAATAGAATTGCACTTATAACTGGAATTAATCTAGAGACAAGATCAGTTACCTTTCAGGAAGAAATGAGGATGAATGCAAAAACTCACTCAAACAAATACCTATATTATGCAAGAAAACCATTAATTGCTACTATTTTTTTAATCAAACATTAAAAAATAACTTGGCAACAGAAGAAGTTAATGTTTCTCATGTTAACTTTGATTATGAACTAACAGTAATCATGTTTAAGTAGTTCTTTCATTCTGCAATTCAATTGTACTAAGTCCATTAAATCAATAAGCCAACTTGCCATTATACTTTTTCCATGTAAATCATAGGAGGAAAAAAAATAAAGAAAGCACACTGACACCAAGCAGTCTTAAGAATCACAGAGCCACAAAAGCATGAGGAAAAGAAAACCTAGCAAAACAAACATATCTAAATTGAGGTCTGTTCTCATGAATCATGAAGAATTTATTTTGAGAATATTCTCATGTTCACCTTATTTTGTGGCATTTCCAGGTTTAAGCTAGACAATCCAGACACTGCCATTTTTCTGCTCCTTTAAATATCTGTGAAGGAAATCTGTAGTGTCTCAATACACCTAACTTTGCAATCACAGGCAATTTCTGGAGATATTGTGCCTTTCAGTAACCTGGACGTTACACATTTGAAGAGTTGTGAAATTAGCTGTAATGAACAAATATTCCCCTTCATTCTATGGGTGTTTATGTATTCAGTATGGGAAATTACATCTCATAGGTCGGATCCTACAAGAAGTAATGTAAAATGAACATATTGAGGGGAAAAAATAGAACAATTTCACCATTAATAATGGAAATATTGCACCCAACAAAACCCTGAAGAAACCTAAACTAGTCAATTCTCGCTCCTTGTACATACACAGGCCTAAGCATGTCTAAGTTTACTGCAACTAGATTGACCATTATATTTTAATCTCATTTTTACTAAAGCTATAACTGGAAGAGATCTTTGTATGATTTGCTTCTGGAGGAGCAAAGTCTTAGGTGCGAGGCAAATGTGAGGACTTTATTAACAAAAAGCAAGTGATGTGAGGACAGGTTGCACCTGTGAAGTACACAGCCAAAGTACACAGAAAGTACACTACTGTGAAGTACACAGAAAAAGAATTACTGTTCAAAATAAGCAGAGTTAAGAAGAAAACTTCAAATTGTTTTTCAAATTACTATACATTCACATTTCTCAAGTTTCATTTCTGCAAAACTAAGGCAATTTACACAACCTGTCAAACCAGCAATGGCTCAAGCAGTTGCTCACCATTTCCACAGCTAATAATACCCTCTGTAGTAATGGACATTCTCTATTCATGTCAGTATTAAAAAACATCACAATCACAAGGAGAACCACATGCAGACAGACATGATGCACATGCAAGCACAAATGCAATAGAAACATCACTTCAGACAGCTGGTTAAATATGCATCTGCACTACTAACACTGACCTTGTCCTAAAATCCACTTTCACCAGTTTAAGTGAATACAGCTTCTTATCCTAGTCTTCATTTTTAGAAAGCAAGCATCAGTGTTAGGAGAGAATGGAGAAGAAAGTAGTACAGATCAACAAAAAGGTAAATTGTTAATAGTACATAGATTGTATAACAGAACTGCCAGTGTTTTTTATTTTCACAAAGCTTTTATAAATAATCTAAACCTAGGAGAAATTTAAAAAAAACCAATAACTCAGCAAGTGTTCTGATTTAGCTTATATAGTTTTATGCTTTTATGAAAAATATAAAAAGCTGTGGAGGTGACTGGTTGACAAATAAATCTAACATTGAGAAAAGGGTTGGTGTACCAGTAGATATATGAAAGACACTCACTCTTTCTTCTTTGCTGCCCTCTACTTACCCATTTTTTTCCTATACATTACTGTCCAGTTTGGTACACAACTACTTCTGTTCTTGCTATCTTTGTACTTGGAGTGCCACAAGAGTTCACAAATTCTGAGCTTGCTCAGTGTCAATAAGCTGCTTAGCTTCAGTGAAATAAGACTATCAACTACAGAAAACAAAGACTGAGTGTGTCAAAATGCACAAAGTCCACCAGCTTGAACCAACTAATATATAGCAGTAAGCCCACCGATCCAGAAGTCAGGACACCTGCATTTTCAGGGGACTAAAGCACTTTCTAAGACTTTCAGCCTTAGAAGTCACATTCATATCTATCCTAAATGACCCTTAAAGTGCTATTCTCTTGGTTAAGCAGACTTAGCTACTCCAAGGAATTTTTACCTAAACTCCTGCTACTTCTCCATTGAATGATAATTGATTTTGCTCATGCTAAAGAGCAAAAACCAACAAATGCACACACTATTCACTTCAGTCACTATACTCAATTTATGCCTCCTTCATTTGGAAGGGCTGTGATCACATCCAATTAACACAAACAGTTTGGTACTTTACTACTTAAAGCTAGGACACCATCAAAAATAATTCTGACATTGCTCAGGCTGTTGACTTGTTTAAAAGTACAAATCAAAAGATTAGATTACTCAACTGATTTAGATATAGCAGCCATAACACTGATGTTATAAAAGTAATGTCAAGCAGGTCTGCAAGAATTTAGTCACTAGTGAAAAGATTAAAGCTTTAACACCAGTGTCTTCTCTGTTCTCCTAGTCTCACTCTCCCTAAAGTATGAATAAGTTGTCTTGCTTTTAAATTAGTACAAAAGTATTTTGTGAAAAAATTATTTTTGGAAGCAAATTTCTAAGAGACAGGCACTTATATATAGCTATTTGCAGTTCAATTTGGTTTCATCTGCATGGATATTGATAGTCTTCTACTAAATAGAAGCCTTAAATAGATTAGGCCACAACTGTGCAGGATGCTATATAGCAGCTATATTTACAGTAAAAGGGGCACAAATGTTTGGTTAGATACAAGTTAGCTTTAGTTACTCTCATACAATTTTAAAAGGATGCAGCTCTAAAAATCAAAACAATCAATTTTGTTAGAGATTCAGCATTTTTTAATTAGCTCTTTAATTTAGTTAATATTTCCTGGTACAGTAGATATTGGGAATATTCTAGAACTCTAGGCCCAAGTACCAATATAACTGACCTGTTGCAAGGACAGACACAGAGCCCACAGCATTTGTTGAGCTCTGTCAGTGTCTTCTCAGCTTCTCTCATGTCCTTGTTTATCTGGTCCATTCCTTCTTCTATACGATTTAGTTGTTCTAGAAGAGAAACAAGTAACCTGACTAAACATGGACTGGAGAAGTGGGCAAAATTAACATTTCTTTATAGCAGGAAGAAGTTTCAGTTCTATCTTTATAAGAAGACTATTTACTTTTTTCTTTCCTGCCTTCTAGGATTTTTTTTTTAATTTTTAAGAAAGATATTCTGTGAGAGGTTTTGGTTTCTACTTTGCAAATATCTTCCCCGTCCTTAGACCAGCATTTCTATTGCTACTTTTAGAATAAATGCAGCTAGTTACATTCACGCCATAGTGGAAGAAAGCAGCTTCTGTAGCAGAGCTGTATTACATTGTAACTATCATTACCTCTCAACTACTGTAAAGCATATTTTAAATACTACAAATACCTAGGAATAACCAACTAGGAAATCTCATTTTCACCTAAATAGTCTTTAATAATAAGCCTTTAGTTTCAGCAGCAACTCTTCTATGATAGTTCTTTTCTTGCACTCGTTACATTCTAACATTGATTTTTAGTGTAAGGGAAGAACTTACCTCCTTGCTCATCCAGCATGGTAATAGTTTTGATGCCAACATCCTGGGACTGCAGAAAGAAATTTAGTTGCAGATATAAAATGAGACTGCAGTGCAAAATCAGAAGGTCTGGATAGTAAATTTGATAATCCATCCAAGATTATAATAAAACACTGTACTTAAAATAATTTCTGTAGTAAAGCTATTAGAAGTCTCAAATTACCAGCTATGTTAGTGTAACAGGTAAGGTGCTTATCAGCCTATCTCAATTAGTGGGGCTTTTATGGTATTTTTGTGAGTTTTTTCTTACATTACAAAAGATGATAAAATTTATTGTAATACTCAGATTGAACTGTGACAGCATCTAGCTAGAAAACCAAACCTAGCTGTGCTTCATTTTGAGAACTAGCATTTGGTTCATTCATCCCTACATCCTTCAAAAGGGCTTACAAGGCCTTTGGTCCTGGGAGCCAGAATGAAAGCGAGCAAAACCAAGCCTGCAAAATAATTTCTAAGAATTTAGCAGTGAGGACTATATTACAGCAGAGCTCTTTGCTGGCGCAGTGTCTTGGATCTAGCATGCAAGTTGCACCCATGCTTTACTGTAAACTGGCAGCATAGAATGAATCAGCAAACTATGATACCAAGAGAAAATATGGCTCATGACATTTACTTAATGCTTGTGTGTGAAGTATTCATCAGGCTACAGTGATCAAATGCCTCACTGGTAACAGCTGCATCTTCAGCAACCAGAACTGTGCAGAGGAGTAGATTCCTCATACAACTTGGCTTTGATAAACCCAAATACAGATTTGTTTCAAATAATGTAAAAGGGTGTTAAGAGTTTCCCTATCAGTTAAAACTGATGAACAGATTGTAAGAAGATGTACGCAGAATTACTTGTTTGAACCAAGAGCAGTCACACTCTACCACCCCACCCAGCTGACCCCTACTGTCCTCAGTAGTGAAACATTTCTAAACTGTTCACAGACAAAGTGAGCTGAAATACAGATGAAAGATGTTATGAAAAGCAAATTTTGCAGCAGCCAAAGACATAACTGACCATCAGAAGGTTTTTTACAACTAATCTGTAGCATTTGGAGATCAGATCCTTTTGCTTAAAACAGGTAAAAAGGATATTGATTCTTCTGTAATCTGATAGAATGTGAAAATCATGCAGGTTATGTCATTCTAATGCTACTACTCAATTAAGGCAGCAACTTCTAATGATGAAGTGTGTGTGTCTTGAGAAAGACAAAAAACTGTTTAAAATTACAGTTAGCATAATGCTTTTTATACTTCATAAATCCACCGAATTCCAAAGCTTTTTCTTACCTCAATGGCCAAGCCAAGAATCCTCCTTGTGCTTTCCAAAGACTAGAAAGAGAATTTTAAAATGAATGCATTAATTACTTATACACACATCAGTATCTGAAAGTCTTCTCTGTCAGTTCATTGTAGTAAGGCAATAGTTCTACACCCCTTTCTACACCCCTTCTACACCAACAGTTCATCACCTTGTCTATATTTAATACATGCTACAACATATTGGCAGCACATTAGTTTTTCTTTGTTTTTAGTCCTTGCTATTATTTTTCTTATCCCATTGGAAAGTCTTAAAAAAGATTACATATTCAAATGAATTTTAGTTAAATAAGAAAGTCATGAAGTATCAATACAATTAACAATGCTGTAGGTAACCAAATTCTATCATATCAGTAATCACAACTGGTTGATCAGTACTCAGTTAAGTAAGTGACTTCAAAATTCAGCAGTTAAAACTCATTTTTAGGAGTAGTCTTCACTCCAGTATTCATCAACTAAAGTGGAAACTTAAAACTTTCTGCTATAACCTTGCAGAATCATTATCCTGGTCTGTCTTTGCTTTTAAAAGATATTCTGATCTTGTTAGGCAAATACTGTAATCCCAGATGTCTTCCTATAATATTTACCTCATCAGTGACCTGGTTGGCCCTCAGCTGAATTTCTTCAGGTGATAGCTCATCCATGATGAGGAAATACTACTTGTAAGGAATCACGTTCAAAAGAACCTTCCCCCTGTAATAACAGATACCAAGTAAGAATTAAAATTATCATTTCATCAGTATTAAGAGTTGAAAGTAGAAGATTGTTGAGAAAGAAAGAGCCTATACATTTCATTCTGCATAGTAAAACATCTCATTAGGACTAGAAGACACTAAAATAATTATTCACCTGATACAACCTAACTGAGGAGCTAAAAGAAATATAGGAACAATCAGTATATGAAGAATGTTTTTTTCGGCTTCCTAAACATTTCTGAAAATATTCTATGGTTAGTAAGGTTAAAAAATAGGAAATAAGGTCTTAAAATAATAAACTTCTCCATGCTGGAAAAACACATTAGTTTGCCCAGCAATCTAGAAATAAATTTATTAAGACATTTAAGTTATTAGTATAAACTTTAAGTGTTCTTTCAATTTCCATTGAAGAATTTAAATACCAGAAAAGGGGGAAACATTTTCACAGATGAAACATCACCTAAAATGATCCCAAGTAAGACTCTAGAAATGGTTGTTGTTATTGTATGGTGAATTCCTCAAATGCAAAAGGATCCACAAAGATTTTAACTGGTATGTCTGAAACTGTAGCAAAGGTTTTCTAATCTACCTTTCTCATAATAAGCACGGGGTCATAAGTGAAGTCCCAAGACACCATGATCTACCTTTGCTAAAAACAGAAACTATATATTTTGGCTAAAATACAAGATGAATTAGCAATCCCATCAATAAGTGTATTCCTATCAGAGACAGGTTTTTCAGAGTTAAGAATCTGCATTTTTGTTGGAGGAATGGTAATAAAGCCATCACTCCTAGCAATGGGAAAACAGAGCTCACAAGCTATACAAGAATTTAATGAGATAGCACATAAGCTGAGAAATAAGAGGATATTTCCCCCCCCAAATTTTCTCTCTCTATTTTAAACTACTCCTTGATCTTTCACATGAGTAGGTTCCAATTAAGTTCATGGTACTCATGGATATAATTCCAAACATCCTGCTTGACTTGACTCATTTCCCCCAACAAGATCAGTATTTTAGAATATCTAACAAAAGTGATTGCTCCTAGGAAGTTAAATTTATGCAGATTTGCCCAGCTGTTACCCCACAGCTCTTCACAAGAAGTGTGCATTACTCTGATGGTGAACTGAAATCAAGACACCTAAATCCCTCACAGCTGAAGGACTTAAGGATTTAAAGAACATTTCAGCAGGTTTGGTCTTCAGCACCTAGCATAGCCTGAGACTATGACTCTAGGGGATTTCTCTAAAGTAGATGTCAGTGCATGTTAGTTTTTGCTATCATTAAAAAAAAAATCAAGATATTCTCATACAAGGCCTCTAACTCTGTTTTCAGTAGTTCAATTTCAGTGTATAATCAGTGAATAACGTTTTCATTCACAGGCTTAAGCTCCTTTCATAAGGTTTATCTGAGGCAGTCCCAGCTTTGAATTTGAGAACACTCTTCAAGCTGATTTGCACACCTAAGGACCAGTAAGCCTGACACAGGGAGGAAAGTACCTATTTTCACTGAATAAGATTAAGCAACATCTCTGGGCAACCTGTCATTTGCACCATGAAAAAGCTTTTCCTCATATTCAGGTGGAACTTCCTGTGCTTCAGTTTCTGCCCCTTGCCTCTTGTCCTGTTGCTGGGCACCACTAAAAAATCCATCCTCTGATACACCTCCCTTGAGACACTTAGAATCATTGATGAGGTCCCATTCCATTGTTCTTTCTCAAGGCTGAGCAGGCCCAGCTTTAAATTTGCCACTTTCCTGGTTTGCAAGGGACCAGAAGCCTCACAGGGAGGAAAGTTATTTTCCTAGAATAAGATTAAGCAACATCTCTGGGCAACCTGTCATTTGCACCATGAAAAGCTTTTCCTCATTTCAGTGGAACTTCCTGTGCTTCAGTTTCTGGACACCTCTTGTCCTGTTGCTGGGCACCACTGAGAAGAGCCTGGCTCCATCCTCTGACACCTCCTTGAGACACTCATAGACATTGATGAGGGCCCCTCTCCATTGACCAAGGCTGAGCAAGCCCCTGCTTCCTCAGCCTTTCCTGGTAAGAGAGATGCTCCAGTCTCTTAATTATCTTCCCTAGCCCTTTGCTGGACCCACTCCAGGAGCTCCATGTCTCTCTTGTACTGAGGAGCCCAGAACTGGACACAGCACTCCAGATATGCCCTCACCAGGGCTGAGCAGGGGCAGGATCACCTCCCTGGACCTGCTGGCAGTGCTCTTCCTGATGAACTCCAGGTTCCCACTGGCCTTCTTGGCCACAAGGGCACTGCTGGCTCAGTAGTTGTCCAACAGAACCCCCAGGTCCCTCCCTGGCCATGCTCTCCAGCCTGTCGAGGCCTGTTTCCGGTGCCTGGGGTTGTTCTGCACAGCCCTCTGGGGTATCAGCCACTCCTCCCAGCTTTGTGTCATCAGCAAACCAGTTCTAACAGCTGACAGACAGGCTTTGTGTTCCCCTAGCTTGCTCACATCTTTATGAGTAGCTCCAGTGCAGCAAGCAAGAAGTTCTATAGAAATGCACAGCATTCCACTCATTTTTGCCCTAAATGCATAGTGTTTTGTCTTGACACTGTTATAAATTGACCTAACAATCAAGAAATCCAGCTTCAAGATGTGCTTCCAACACAGCAGACACAGAGAGAAAAAAACTTACTTCCAGGATTTTTCAAAGTTGAGTTATGCATGTGCTTATCTTCTGATGCTCATATTTGGACACCTGTAGTGCTTTGCCTCTTGTGACATGAAACCATAATTTAAAGTGATGGCTCATATAATTGCGAGGGTATTACCTGTGTGAGTAAGCTAAGTAAAACCATTCAGAACACTTGGTTAAGAGAAATGTTCTGACAACCTTTATCATAGATAAAGGGTTCAGCTATTTGCTGACCTTTTCTGATAATTTCTTGAGGTCTTATGTCACTGAAAAGTGACAGAACATTTCTTTCTTTCTTTTGACTTCATGGCAAGCTTATCTGCTTTCACTTTTCAGACATTACCATTACAGTATATAAAACAAGACATATTAAGATTTCCTTATTAAGACAGGCATAAGAAAGCATGCTCTTTGAATTAGTATGATTATAATGTCTGTTTAAAGTTGAATATCCAAGCCAAATGCATTAAACTCCAAAAACACATAGTTTTATTCCTGTTAGTGTGCAGCATTGCTTCTGTAAGCACAGACACAACTTACATGGTAGCTCTGCAGAGGCAATTAGTGCCATAAGGCAGAACAGAAAAACACATTCTCTAGGCTATAAAAACTTCTCACCACATGGCAGTTTAAAAACATTTTAAAAAGCACACAACACTAATTTAAAACAAACAAAACATTTCCAAAATAGGCTGTTTCCAAAGACGTGAATACAGACTCAACTACAGGCCTAATTGGAATAGCTGAACAAAGCAGGTGGCCTTCATGCAAGATACCTCAACAGAAATTTTAACAGCCAAGATGAGGCTATTTGTATTTAAGTAAATCAGCTGTTCCAACAGAACACAATATATATACATACAGAAAGGATACTCATTTACCCATCTTTCTGCCTAGGAATCAGAAAACATCCTTGGAGATGTCTTGCTCCAATGTTAATGGTATATGACAAAATTTATAAGGCATTAAGGTTACTCAATAAAGACAAAATATACAGAGAGAAAAAATTTGATATGGCTATGATAACATTTGTTATGATAATACTTGCTAAGGCAAGCATTTATTTTAACCTTGATACTCAATGTCTATTTTCTTCACCTTCCCCTCCCACCATTTACAAAATCCTAGCCACAAAATAACCAAAGTAAAAAAAAACAACAGCCTATGAAGATATTTCATAATTATAACAATATTCTGCTATTTTTAATTTTCTTTCTAGATGGGCAAACTTTAAACAAGAATCTAAAGTACCTTAAGACAAAGCAGTACTCCTTTAAGGAAGGATGTGATGTCAGCTTTGTTTACTTTCTTTTATCAGCTTTCTGCAGTATTTGCTCAGTTAAACACATTTCAGTACAACTCCCCTTCTGCCCCTTTCATAGGAAGGCCTGGTACTTGCAGAATATGCAAAACTAAACTTGCTACAAAAATGTATTTTCTTGAGATAACTGGGCTCATTAAACCTTTCTACTAGGAAACAGATTACAACACATTCTATCATTACCTTAACTATCACTGCCTTACAAAAAGGAAGATTCATTGAGAAACCAGAGCAGCAAGGAAATAAACACACGGCCATCAATTTTTACTGCTATATTTGGAAGATTGTACAAGATAGAAAGAGTTCTTTGAAATTCCAATTCCAACCTAAAGCTTTAGACCTCTTCACAAGACTACTCATGATGGACTAAGCCATCCTGTAAGTTCACCTATAATACATATCATAACTACGACATTGCTACCCAAGCCAGTTGAGGATGGATTAAGCTTAAGTTACTTCTATCTCCTGGACAAGAGGAAACAAACTTATGTCTGCACAGCCTTTTTTCCTTATACTATCCATTTAGTCATGGCTCCAAAAACCCTGAAAAAATTTCAATTCACTCTCCTATGTGAAGTTCTTAGGTTGGAGAGGACTGAAAGACAAAGCAAAGGTTATTGCAAAATAATGCAATAACAGATGGAGCATTTTTGGGGTGATTTTATCATGGTCCATTCAAAGCATCACCATTTTGTTAACCAACACTCACAGAGCAGCTGAAGCATTTTAGTGGGTTCTCTGTCTAACTTGAGAAAGCTGGAAGGTGACAGACTGATGTGAGCTATGGCTTGCTCTCTATTAGCAGGAGGGTGATCCCAGGAGATTACAGTGCAAAATTTTCCTTGGGAAAAGCACTGCTCACACTGCCCCATTTGCAGTGGATCTGTTCGAAGCACTGAGTTCTGTCTCCAGCTACTGAACTGGGGGCTAACATCTGCCAAGGCAGAACATTCATAGTGTGAGAGGAGCAAATTCAGTGTTAGGAACGCCCTTGGTGACCCGTCTGACCACGTCCCCAGGTTTAAGCACCCACTTGTGCTCAGAAAGCTACAGAAGTATCACTTCATCCAACAGCAGTTCACTGGCTGCTTTCCTGACAATAGGCACATTAAAAACCTTGGGGGGAGAGGTAATAAAGCATTTGAATGGAAAGACCCTCAAGACTTAAAGCATTGCTGTATACAGCCAGCAACAACATAATCACCCACCTTCCCAGAGCATACTGTAAAAAATTATCATAAAATCTTTTTTTGTTGTCTCTCTCATGGGCCTAAAATACCCCACTGCACCACTAAGACACTTATTTATAAGACACTTCCATAGTAATGAAAGCTATAGTAGGCAAGTTACATTACTTAAATATGCTCTTATTCAGCACCTAGCTGAGAAGCAATTCTAATGCTTATTGTCATTGTCTCTAGGAAAAAAGAAAACTTAATTCCTTGCTTTATGACCATCACAACACATTAAGGCTGTGCTGTCCAAAATACTCAAAACCCTTACTGATCTTTATGAATTTAAATTAATTGCAGGGTGCCACAATGCTGATAAAGTGCTTGTTCAACTCCAATTACACTGTTCACATCTGGACAGGGAGAGGCTGACAAAAGTGACAAGTTTCCTAAAGCCACACAGCTCTACTTGCACCAGACCAATATTGTTTGATTGCTGGGACTTTCACAAACCCACCCTGAATAAGATTTTTGTTCTGCATCTCTGGCTGACAAGAAGCAGTTTTGTATCTCTGACAGGCTGAATTCCTTTCAGAATTTTGAATGCAATTCAGAAATGGATATATCCATTACATTTGCTACATGTCATAAACTACTTCCTTACTCAGCATCTGAAGGTCCTCTATTTGCACATACCCCTTTTCCTGTGAAGTTATGCTTTTAATCAATATCACAAACTTCCCTTCCTCTTTCACTGATAGCTTGTAAACTGGGGGGGAGAAGGAAATAGCCTATCCAGTGCATCTACAAGTATAACTGAGAAATACAGCTTATGCCTTCTTACAACAAAGATAGGAACTAGCTGGTGATACAACCCAGCTGTTGCAGCAACTGACTGGAAACCAGTATCTCATGAGCTGTATTTTTAGCGGTCAGTGAATTAGTACAGCCTCAGGTGATTGCAGATGATCTCAGTTCCTTCCCTTGTAAAGGGAGCTGTTGCCTTCCCCAAAAGATGGAAAAATTAATGAAACAATATTCTTAGATAAGCGAATGTTATGTATGAATTTCCTGTGCCTGCTTACAAAGATCAAAATTAGACAGCTTTGTGTTTAATGATGGAGGTTTTTTGTTCTCTCAAATTCTTCATATCACTAATACAGAAAAGTTGGGTTTCTAAACCCCTTCCTTAACACAAACAGCTATCCTCCTTGTTAGTTAGCTGAAATTCAGCCCAGCTAATACAGGGTGGCACAAGGCATCAGCACCAGAATGTACTCCTCCAGAAATTATTATGTCTAAAAGATAAATGAATAAAGCATCTGTGGCCCTGGAGGAAGAGGCCAGGGCCCAGGACCAAGACACTACTCTGCATGCTTCCTGCCTTCCCTTATCAGCTTCCTGAACACACTGCACAGAGGCGATAACAC
The DNA here is from genome assembly GCA_024865655.1 of Emberiza elegans. NCBI lineage: Eukaryota > Metazoa > Chordata > Aves > Passeriformes > Fringillidae > Emberiza > Emberiza elegans. Next base: position 17,959,761 of record JALJVW010000139.1, on the reverse strand, counting down.
AAAGAATAGGCGCTACCAATGCCACCTCCTCTGTGCACTGTGTTCAGTTCTACTCTCACCTCAACAACTCATTTTTGCCCCTGAAAAAGCCTCATGAAACCTCCTCCAAATCACATACTGGCCAATATAAATTCACAGTCCAACTTCGATCCATTTACTGAGTTACAGACTCCATTTCTCCTAAAGACACAAACTGTGCTATATAACTGTGCCCCTACTTCAAAAACTGCAGAGCGGAGGAGATCAGGCATATGGACTGGCTACTAGACTGCCAGTAAGCAATAAAGTGCTCAATTGGATCAATCAAGCAAGCAGTTGATATCACAAGTGCCTTTGCCTTTGTCCCTAAACACCTTCCTACAGAGCTGTTCCCTCTACAGCACAGAATCACGTTTGTTTATGAAGGGGAAGTAAAATAACACCCTTAGTTCTAAAGACTGAGCATCTAGTACCCTTTTTCAGAGAACAAAACAAAAAGTTAGGCAAATAGTTAGAGAGGTTGCATAAAGATATTTCCCAAGTTCCCTTAGATCGTTTACTTAGAGTGTCAAGTCATGCGCTGACTTCACATTAAGTGAAACAGAAAGAGAAAAAAGTGAAAAAAGCGAAAAATAAAGCTGACTCATTAGTTGCTTCCCAGAAGCACCAAGGGCATCGAGAGGTACAAGTGAAAGAAGCACAAAAAGCACTTCGATTCTTACTGTTTACTACATTAACACTACAGCATTTTACAGATTAGTCTAAAGGCAGCAGGACACAATACATAAGCCTAATAAGAAACAACAAGAGGTGGGTTTTCTCCTGGGCCCTACTAACAGCGCAATTCACGGGCTCTTACCAAGCAAATAAAAACCACCTGGACATGGCATTGCCGCCCACACCAGGGGCGAGCCCAGGAGGTCTCCCCGCACACGGGGGCGGGAGCAGCCCACAGCTGAGGCGGGGGCTCGGAGGACCTGGGCCCCACGCATCCGACACAGGACGGCAACCGCACCGGGCCAGGCCCGCCTCGCCCCACAGAGGCCCCCGGCAGCCACAGCCCGCCCCGCACAGGGCGCTACGCGGCACGGAGGAGAACACGGACCAGATCAGACAGCCTGCCGCCTTACCCGGGGCGCTGCGAGCTGCCAAAGCCCAACCCATCACACACTTACCGGCACCTCCACAGCCACCGCGCTCACTCAAGCCGAGCCGGGCCGCCCTTTTAGGCTCCCATGTCCCGCCGGTCCCCGCTGCCGAGCGCCGGCCCGCGCGCGTCACCGCCGCCCCGGAAGCGGGGCCGGGCCCGCCCCGCTCCTCCGCCACTCCCAAGGTGGCGGCGGGAAGGAACCGCCTCCGGCGCCCTCTCACCGGCCGGAACACCGGCCTGCGTACGCCCAGCATGGCGCCACGCGGGGGCTGCTGCGCCTCCTTCCCTCCCCCTTGAAGTGTGGGGTGTGCGGGGCTCAGTGCCGGGTGTGGGTGTGCATGTGGTGGCCCGCGGTCCCTCCGTGCTTACTGGAGCTGCGGCAGCAAACAACGCAGTACAGAAGTGGCCCTATTTGTATCGCTGGGGTTTTTCTCCAGTTTACTCTCTACTAGGACGATGAGTGTCAGCGCCCTTCTGCCACCAGCGGAGAAGAGGGCAGAAAGGGAAAGCTGCTCCTCGCAATCACCGACCTTATCCTTTGCAGCTGAACCGCGCAGCCTTTCCTGAGGTATATTCCTTCTCGGGTGTGGATAAGTTCTTCCCTGAAGCTGCTGTCGGGATGTAAGCACTGAAAGCACAGCCGGTAGCTTTCACAGCACCAAGTCCTGCATCTAAAGCCCCTCTTCCAATGGAACTGCTGCTGCGATCTCAGAGCTTGGTCTTGGTTTCCCCTCGCCTCTCTCAGCATCTCGGGATGCTCCAAGTCCCTGTGGACTTTAGCCTCGTGAAAGGTCCCGGTGCAGTAAGGCTTATTGCACACTGCACAGCCCGCGCCCTTCTCCTCCTGCCTTAAAAATCGCCCCTGGAGCAATTTCCCAGGCACAGCCACCCTGGCAGGCGTGATGTCAACGGCATCTCGCTGCGGGTACCCTGCTGAGGTACCCCCCGTCTGCAGCGTCTGATTTGTAGAGCGGTAACAGGTAGCAATATGCATGTTCAGAGCGCTGTATTTACACATAACAACAATAACCTTCATTATCATTAACTCTTGGTAAATGGCCCCAGCTGACCGGTGCTAGTGCCCTCGCCATGAAGTTCGTTTGCCTGTCGGCGGTCCGCGATCGTCCCCCGCCGCCAGGACTGCATTTCCCGGCAGGCCCCGCGGGCACGCAGGCGTGCCGTCCAGCGTGCAGCGCGGCCGCCCTCCCGCCGGCCCTATTGGTGGGCTGCGCTGTGCCCCCGCCAAACCGCGCGCGCTCTTGCGGGGTGGGCCCGGTGCGGGCGCCGTGCGGGCGGCCAGACCCGGGGCGGTGCTGGCCGGGCCTCCTCGGTCCCACAGGGGAATGGGCTGCCGGGCCGCTGGCCTGGGCAGGGGTGCGATCCGTGAGTACGGGGGCTCTACGGAGCAGAGGGCTTGGGGAGGGTGGTGGCGGCCGGGGGCGATGGGGGCTGCTCCGGCTCTGGCGGAGTGGGCGGCCTGTGGAGGGCAGCAGGGCGAGCCCGGCCGAGGGGGCTGCGGCTGCGGGCACCTCGCCTTGGGGCGGGCATGCGCTTTGCCTTGCCTTGCCTTCTGAGCATCCCCGATTGCTGTAAGGATCCCTGGACTTTGATGCCCTGCTGTAGAACAGCTTAGGGCGGAGGACTCTCTGTCCCAGGTGTGCAGCTGCCCTGCTGCCTGTTCATGCTTGCCAGGAGTGTTTCCGGGGATGGAGTGTAACTGAGTGCAGAGTTGCTTAGTTGCTTTTCTCATAAGTAGATATCAAAAAATGTGTTGTAGTGAAAGCATGTATGAGTTTAGTGATAAATATCTGCTAACTTAGAAGGAGTGGGACTGACAGCGTGAAACAAGTCATAATAGTATGATGGAATATGAGGTGTTTGAAAGTAATCATTCATCATTGCACACAGGGTAGTTGAAATCCAAACTTACATTAAGAACTGCTCGGGGGTGCGTATGAATGTCAATTCGTAAAAGTTTATGAAACACTGGATACAAGTAGCATTGATGAAGCCTGAAAGTTCTTGCTTCAGTATACTTTGTTGATGGAGGTTTGGTAACAATCTTCTCACGCAAGTATAAACCTTTTCACCTTCGCTTCTGCCTGAGGAAGTGCAGCTTTAAAGAACAGATAGGTTCTGAGGTGGTGTGTCCTGAGGGAGAAGATAATTGAGAATTTGTGGACTTTGTTTTCAACATGAGTTTCCAAGCTTGCATGTCCTATATCTCTGTTGCTTATTGCTGTTCTTCAGTTATTTGCTACTTCTTTCAGTTAAACCTCAATTGCTGTATTTAACAAATTGGCTGTTTTGCTGAACTGACAGATCCTGGCCTAAAAAAAAAACCTAACACTTAAGCCTTCCAAAAATTTGATTAACAGCTTTGCAGAAGTTTAGAAGCTTATTCCCATTAGTACTGCAGTATTTGGGATTACAACTGCAGGCTCTAAGGACCAATGCAATGTATCTCTGTAACTGTTTACATTGGAAAATAGATTTGTATCCTGAAATCTCTCCTATTAAAAACAACTGAATTGTGTTTTTTTTTTTTTTAAGAGTCCTTGCTTGACTTCAGCTGAACTGGCAGTAAAAGGCAGCTGAACTTGCACTACTTTTTGTGTTCTACTAATGACTGATTTTTGTATGTAAAGTTAGCTAAATAGGTGCTACACTCTGGCATTTTCAGTTGGTTTTACCCAAATTGTGTTTGCCTTTTACCTCAGTCCATTTGGTCACTGTGACCAAACTTCATGTAGTTTCTATTCCCTAGGTTCAAAAATGTCACATATTTTAAGATATGTCAACTAAAGACCTTAATTCCTGCAGGATTGTGAATCCAGTACAGGGTAACAGCAGTCACTATCCTCTAAATGCGTACCTAAATTGTGTACAGAGATACAATTTGTAGTATCTAGGTAAAATGAAAGTATTTTTCTATCAATGTTCTTTTCACTTTATCTTGTAAAGAAAAAATTTCTAAGATATCCAGAATAAAATTTAAATTTGTTCAGAATAAAATTTAACTTGTTAAAGCTCTTTTTAACATCTGGTAATCCTCTTCTGTGAACTCTGCCACCAGATGGTGTCATAAGATTTGAGGTGTTATCTGACTCAAGCTGATTCTAGCAAAGAGGATACTAGCATAGAGGATACTATACAAGGAACTTCTTTTTTATATAAAACTGTGTTTTATATTTGTAATGTAAGGTTTTTGAGTTTCTTTCATCAAGTCCTAGACTATTTTACATTTGGATCTTATTGTGGTAGAGCTGCTTGTGTTCAGCCCTGGGACAAACTACAGAGATATGACAATTTAGACAGAGCCCTGTATTTCTATTACCTGGTCATTAATGACTACTATCTTAATGTTTGACATCCTTAACTTGATTTTTTCTTGGCATGAAAACTCCTTATATTGAAGAGTGACTTGAGTACCTTGGTTTGGGTGCTTCAAATCACCCTCCATGATTCTCCATACCCTGTAATGATTCTATAAATAGAAGAAGCCCAGTTACTTGCTGAATGCTCTCCCTGTTTGTTCTCTTGTGTCTATACAGCTCTTTCTTGACAAGGCCAGGTACCTGTTTCTGTGGAACTGCAATAGATAGGATGTATAGAGTAATCTGTTTTGATGTGGCTTTTGAGTCCTTGTTCTTAACTTATCAGTGAAAGAGACGCCATATGAATACCTGGGAAGGATATGATGAGATTAAATAGTCTAGGAAGGGGGGAAAAAGAGATACAACTTAATGTTACAGAAATAAGTGTAAAATTAAGTGTTGGATATTTCTGTCATTCCTATAAGAGTCTGTAAAGTGAAGACCCTTTATAAAGTGACTCATAGTCACCAGAAGAAGCTAATGTGAATTCTTTTGTGAGTCACAGTAATATTTAAATTTTTAGATATTTAAACCTAAAATTTAATTGGGTTGTTTTGCCCACATCTTGTGGATCACTGTGTTGCTTCTTAGTAAGATTTTGTCTCAGTCGTTATCAATTGTGCTTGAGGCTGTAACAGTAGTAGGGATACACAGACAACTCCCTTCTCCTACAGGTGCTAATAGGGGTGTTAGCTAAAGTACTACATCTGGTTTTGAACAATCCTTTTACAGTGCTTTGGGCAGCTTGGAAAGGGAAATGGCTATTTTAATAAGACCAGGAAATGTGATATTTGAGGAAAACATTTGAAGAAAACAAAACTTGCATATGCCTAAAACCAAATAGGGAGTATGGGAGAAAACAGAAGCTTTCCAGCTTGTGGAATTTCCAGATATGTGGATTTTAGGTGTTCTAAGTGGCAGCATACAGTAATAATGCTGAAGAGTTCTTCATTCCAGTTTGGACAGAATATATTCCCAAATCTTCAGGTGTGTGAAAAGCTCCCATGAATAAGAAAGAAATAAGGCATTTAGTTTCACTAGAGGGAAATGATTACCTTGATTTACAGCAAGGAAAACTTACTTTGTATATTAGGGAATTATTACCATTGCTTATGTATAGGAGTTGGAAAGATACAATTTGGTTGTGGCTTAAAGTGTATATGTTCTTCTGGTCTGTGCCCTGTTCTTAGACTTACATGAAATAAAAATAGAAGTCAGTGAAAACCCTGTGTTCCTGCCAGGTGTTCTGTGCCTGTGCAGATCTGTTTAGGTATTTCTCTGTAGTGTCATTATCTCCAGCAGACTTTCCCTGTATGTTGTAAAAATCCCAGCCATACTTATGAGATAACACTCAGTTTCTGCTAGATATTTTCTAGGCCAAATAGTGAAGTAAATTTTATTGCTTTTAACAGGAGCCTAAAGAACTTTGATCTGTGAAATAACTCTTCTTTCCTGGCTTAATGTCAAAACAGTTGAGCACTTGTCTGCCCAGTTATACCATTCGCTGTGTGGTGGTGCAGCTTCAGTGCTCAGGGGTCTAGACTGCCCTTAGATTGTCACATGGATAAAATTAAATCTTGGAAAGCAGAGAGAAATTTATCTTAAAAGCTTTACTTCTGGTACAAGTATTTAAACTTCTGGAGTGCAATGTAGTTTTCTCCTTTGCCCTGTAAAAATAAGAAACCAACTACAAAGTAGTTAGTGGCTGACAGTGAGATGCTGGGGGAGAATCATGCTGTTAGTCATGACTTAGCTTTAGTAAGCCCTTAAGTGTTTGTTTGTTGCTTGGGTTAGGATGCACAGATCATCATCTCAGAAGAAAAGTTAGTGCCTCACACGTGTGCCCAGAAGGAGAGTTAAAGTAATTAGTAGAAGTTATGGTCTAGCAGGAATGCATGGTAAATTCAGATGCTTGAGGGGCAATGAATCTTGGAAGGGAAGATAGTCTGTGAATGATAGTGCTTTATTCCGTGTAAATTCTGCTGGAGATGATGAAATTGGAGCACAGGGCTCAGTATTATTATTACTATTCTACAGTTCAGCTGGTGTGTGTGCAGCTGGTTGCTGCAGGACAGAAGTCACTGAGGCACTAGGAATGACATCTCTGCAAGGAGCTGAGCATGTGCTGAGCATGTTGCTGCAGAACATTCTGCACAGTGAATTTGTAGCCTCCTGTTCTTCTCAAGTGTTGAGTTTCCACTGCTCTCTGTAGGGACATGCAGCACTTAGGCAGGCCTTTAGACAGGCCAGCAGTGCTGATCTCTTTGAAGCCTCCGGAGGATTTCTAGGCAGTTGGAATGCCAGGCTGCACACCCCACTCCATGGCACTTGTGGCTTTATATAGTCAGAATGTTCAGCCACTAATCTGTAGCAGATTTAATCTTGATGTACTTTTTTAATTTATGTTATCCGGTAAGGTTGAATAACTGTGGACAAATGGATGTTGTAGCAGGAAGTAGTCTAATGCCTAATTTTCTTTGTAGACTATTTTTGTTTGTGAGAAGAGCTCTCTAAAATCTCTGTAGCAGGCTTTCTTAATTTAATTAAAGCTCTGTGGCATTTCTAAGCTCTGTACAGGTGCAGACTATGGGCAAATTGTGTTTACATCACCCAGTCGTAAAACACATCCCTTCCCTTTAAAACAAACAAATAATAAATGACCCATAGAACAGTTACATTCCCTCAAAATAGAAAGTTGTTGTAATATCTTATTTGTTTCAATGGCTTTGCATTCTGCTCTTAACATGCGTTCTTTTTATATGATGGTGGGGTCTTTTTGGCAAAACCTTATCTTTGCTTGCAGTTTGTTCATTTTTTAGAGTAGCTCATCTTCCTACTCAAGTCCCATAAAAAGTAATTTTCTATGTTATTCAGCAAGCTGATGATTTCAAAAGCACAAGGTGTTAAAGCTGATAAAGCTTGAAGGTTGTTGAAGTTTAAAGTATGTGGAGTTTTTTTTTTTAGGAATTCAAATGTGCCTGTATTTATCTAGAGAGGGCTCTGTTTCTAAAGTTTCTTCATGAAGAATGGAAGTTTTGAGATTGAACAGACCAGTATATGATGAGATGAAATGCAGTAACTACATGGCTCAAAAGCTATCTAATTCTTGCTGATTTTACATAGTGACTGAGGAAATGCCTTTGATTTATTATGTTACTCAAAATACTTCATAGAAGTTCTTTTACAGTAAAATTGAAGTACTTAATTAAAATGAACCACAGTGTTTATAGGTTTAGCAGCATTTGGGAGAAAGCTAAGGATGATGGGAAGTGGTTTATATCTATATAAGAAAGTAAGTCAAGAGGTGATATAGAAATAGAATGTGTGTCTGTATTCTCCCAGTCCCTGTAACATCTACTGAATCTCTTTATTTCTGAGTCCATGCCACCGAGAAAGTTTCCCTTTTCATAGTGACATCCAATAGCATTTGAATTCTATCAGTATTTTTAGTACTCTGTCATAAGTAATGCCCAGCTGATTGGGCAGTTTGCTGAAAACTCTTCCTGTCATCGTGTATAGTTACTATATGTTTTAATTAGCCAAAACAGGTGTAATGTTAGTTCTGCTGGTTGGTGGAAGCTTTTTAATGTTCCATGCTAACTGGCCTGCTTTTCCTGACTTAAGTGCCGTGCTGCTTTCAGCCCAGTGCAGAACGAATTCTGTAAATACTTGGGTGATCTTGAAGGAGATCTTGAGCACATGTAGGGAATTACTCCGCTGAACTACAAAGTAATGCCAGCAAAGAACGTTGGGGGTGTACAGAATATTTTAATGCAAAAGGAAGTGTCTGAAATTGGTGCAAGGATTAGCAGCCTCGCTTTCCATGAGTACTTCCATATTAATTGCATTAAACCAGCTGTACTATGTTGGATAGACATCTAAACATTTGTCACTTGTGTCTGATCATTAAGAATTCCTTTAGATCTTTGCAGCTGCACAGTTCTGTGTATAAACAGTATATTAATGATGTGCTACTATACTTACCTAATAACTCAGTAGAGAATCAGGAGTCTGCAATATCTCATTTTCTGTCTCTACTTGCATTAGCTTAAACTCTCCTTAACTGCTGTCTCAATTGAAATATGTTTTAAAACAAGTTATGATATTTATAAATGCTTTCAAAATAATTTGTTGTGGAAGATAGTGTTTCTGAATCCTGACCTTCCATGGAAGGCAGGTGCTTTTTCATGGACATTGCTGATACCATACGAATTTATATGCAGTCTGGTGCAAAGTTTTGAATAATCTTAAACCTTTGTTGGGGCTTATGTGTCAAAATAAACAGCTGCTACTAATGGTTCAAATATATCAGGTGCCCGTGTGATCAAGCTGGAAAATGCATATTCAAACACTATTAGGTATTTCAGGGGATCAAGAATGGTGGTTAGGGAACACGAGTCTCCTGTTGTGTTTTAAATGTGTTTGTTTTAGTATGATGATGTGGATCTTTTTAGGGAGAAAACTGTTTCTCTCTTGTCTAATGGTGGAAGTGCTATTGCAGCTCTCAGTTTCCTCCCCTTTAACCCAGACAGATGCTGGTACCTTATGTGTAAATGGATGTGGAAATCTGTAGGGAAAGAGTTACTTGTCAAAGAACTATGTTTTGGTCTTAAAGGGTCGTGCTTTTACTTGCTCATTTTTGTTTTCAGTTGGACAGAACAACTGAATATCAGAGCTGCTTTAACTCTAGGTAATGTGGATTTGGTAAAAATCCTGTTCCTGCCCTTTGTTCACAGCTTCTAATCAGTACTAGATTTAGAGATTTTGATGCCACTGATAAAGAAGGTTGATGTTGAATAACTAGAATTAACTTTACAGGGTCAGTTGTGAAGTAGAGTTCTTAAAGAAGGCTCTTGCAGGTTAATTTTGATGTTATTAGCTAAGTTGGCTCTGAAGTTGCCTAATGTAAGATAGCAAAACTTGAAAGGATTTGTATTTTTCTGTGCAGATACAAAAATGCTGAGTATTGAACATATACATTTGTTTTCAATTTAGGGTGAGGAACTGCCTCTGCCAAATCAATAAAAAATGACAGTAATGCTCAATCATTGTGCATTTTAGTGTATTTTAAGAGAAAGAAAAGTGCAAAGATTGTTCCCTGTTATTTAAACAGACATATCTGTTTTTACATTATAACCTAGACTCTAATTTCATTGCACTTCTTATGAGTTAAACATTATGATAAAATACATATGACATTTTATTTGACCTGCTGCTACTTTTTTTGTATATATGCAAGTCTTCAGTAGATTAGTGTTAAAATGATGTCTAAATTTGAATATTTAAGTACATGGATATGTGCATTTCTTGCAAGTGTTTTGTTAATCTGACTTGAGTAGCTAAGAGGATTTGTACAGATGTCTGACTGTTGAATGAGTACCATGTCTTGGATGACCAGGAACACAATGAAAGAAAGGGAAAGCTACTTTTTATTATAGATGTTTTAGATGACTGTTCAAACTACCTTATCTTTTTTTGAAGAGTATTGACTATGCATGAGAGGCATGTATTCTCTTAAGCTCAGCACAATTGTTTTCACGAACAGTAACTTTGCTTATTTTATTTAGTAGGATAGATTAATGAAACAAGTAATCCTGAATGTTGGTTATTTTCAAATTGTTTTTATTTGCAGGTATGGGATAAGATAGTTCCAGAGTAATAAGCATGGTTCAGCAACGAAAATGTGCATTATGTCACATTGTGTACAACTCAAAAAAGGTAAATAATTAATGCTTGACATGCATCAGTAGATATTAATATGAAATGTGAATGAGAAATGCTTTCATTTTGAAATTTTGCAAAGTGCAATTTCCTTTTACCAGGAATATATTGCCGTAAGTCTATCTCAAATCAAAGAATATATTCTGTGTGCTTTGGAGTATCTTTCTTGAAGTGAGCTGTGCAGTATGCCTGATTCTGAATGTTAAAAATAGTGAGGTCTTTGAGGTTTTTTATATTATTTTATAAAGATACTAAAGTGAAAAGCACTCACAAATATGTGATATGAGAAGAATACTGTAATACACGATTTTATAGATTCCTTTTGGAAGGTCTGTGTTTCCATATGAAGAACCAACTGGAATTGTGTTTTCCACATAACACAGCATGTGTTTTCATTAGTGTGTCAGTCTGGTGTCCATCTTCTGTGTGCTGTGTATTTATGCAAAATCTGCATTGAATCTGAGAGTTTCTTAATGGACCTTCATGTACTTTTTAGCTACATGGCATGTGGAGATGTGCCATGTGTTTTAATTCACACAACTCTTCAAGGTGGGAGATGTTCCTTTCCCTTTGCAGATAGGATTTCAAGGGCTAAAGAGGATAGTGATTAGTATCTGGTCTTTGAAGATTTCTGAACACTTTGGCTCAAACACCAAAGGAAAGTTAAATCATCTGGACTGTGTCCTTTTGCTGAGTGATGAAGCTGCTGAGTGGCAGCTCCCTTTCAAAAGTAAATAATTATAACAGTACTGCAGTTCATAGATCAGGGTTGCTGTAAACAACAAACTGACATTTACATCTCAGTTTCTGAAGTGTCTAGCCAAGTGAAATAGTATATGATGATGAATTTACAGCTTACAATAAAAATGCAGAGAAACTGCTCAGATTGTACAGGGAAACTTTTTAAAGTACTGTGATTCTGAAGAATGGTATTAATGAGACTTTTAATTAAAACGATTTTCAACAGTGTTTTGTCAAAAATCAGTCTAATAAACTTTGCTACATAGACTGTTATTTGATTTTCTCCTTTGAAATTTGAAATTCTGCTTCCATTGAGTTGAATCTTAATGACTCGTGTGTTCTTGGGAAAGATAAGATAGCTTCCTGCAGGTGTGCCCTCTTGTGCTTTCATAGTCACAGAAACAGGAATGGCAACTACTACAGCCCTACAGGAGTAGAGAACGCCCTTGTGCAAGGCAGGAGAACTTATGAAAATGAGCTTTTCAGACATGATACAGCATTTTGTTTTGTTTTGACCAATTTTTTTTTCTGCATGTTGAAGGAGATGGAAGAACACAAGAGAAGCATGCTTCACCACAGAGAACTGGAAAACCTGAAGGGAAGGTATGAGAGCAATCTTCCATCATTCCTCCCTGTGCCATTTTGTATGTCACTTTTGGAAGGACTCCTGACCTATTTCCCATACAAGCTGAATTGCACAATTTATTTTTGTGCTTCACTTTAGTAGCGTGCCTTGTTATACAGCTGGCAATGAACGTGTTTTCATGAGGTCAGAAACCCAGGAGGCAAACAATGATGTGGAAGAAAACCATCTGCATTGCTTTGACTGCAGTGAAATAAAGTTACTTTATTCTTGGCAGTTTCATGTTTGTGGGTTTTTTTTTCAAGCACTAGATTTCAGGCTTTTACAGAATAATCAGAAATTAGAATTATGAACAGTGGTATTTTTCTTTTTAATTTTTTTTTGTTTGTTTTTTGCAAGTTTTCAATGATGTAAAAACAATTGTTGATCTTTTAAAGCACAGTTGCTTGATTAGGAGAGCTAACCATGCTGGTTGGTGTTTCCTTTAAGGTTTCCTTGTTTTATTTGAAACATTTGGAAAGTAGAAGGGGGGAGTTAAGGGATATTCAGACATGATCCTAATAATAGGGAGTTAGGTTCCAACCAGAATACACTTAAAAGTGATTTCAGGTGTATGGATTTTGAGGTAGCCACAGAGTTCAGATACTGTCAAATACTTGAATATTTGATCTGCAAATTAATTTTTAATTATCTTGCAGCAGAAACTTTAACAAATGACAAATCTGTTTTCAACACCTCTTAAAGAGCTAAAAGTCACCCTCTTTCTGCTCTTTGAGGTGTGGGGGATTCATTTTGTCAAGACATCTATCTCATACCCAGGGAGAAAAACCAGAATGCTCTCTGCCCTAGAAAACTGACTGTTGGCTTCTGGTCAGCTAACTTGTTGAGCACTTCTGTTCTGGACTGTCTTCTTCTGACAGTGATTCTGAAATTTCACTTATTTTGACATCTTATTTTGGGCCTTGTACATTATTTGTGTTTTGTTTTTAGTTTAGTTATGACTCTGTAACACTAATTTCTAGAAGTTGTATATTGTGTCTGCAGTGGCTTGCAAATGATTGGACAATTTATTGTTTTCCACCCCCTAGGACTTCTATTAAGTTAAATTTCTTTCATCATCATTACACTTTTTATTACTAATGTTACTGTCTTCATTACTCTTTCAGAAGAGTGCAAGGAAGATGCTTGTTCTCAAAATAATGAGCTTAATTTTTCACTGTGCAACAGCAGCCTTGTTCTCTCTCTTGTGCCCTTTCTTCCATTTAAATTTAATTAGAAGTTTTTTAGGAGCCTTTTACAGCCATGTACTTCAAGAGGAAAATGTGAAGCACAAGCAGCAGCCTCATGAGTGTGGCTGAATTGTGTAACAGATGGTAATACCATTAAAGTATGTGGACTATCAACATCTTACTACCTTGAAATTTAGTATCTGACTAGAAGTCACTTTTCAGACTTTCTGTATGCAAGAGGTAGAGGAAATGCACACATTCATTCATACTTTCTTTTTCATTTGAAGTTAGCTTAGTTATCTCAAGGGCTAGAATAATTTTCTGAAATGTTTTAAGACTCTTCTCCTTTCCTTGAAGTCTTATTCTTTGTGATATATACAGAGAATTGGATGCCAAGTATAAAGCTGTAGCATATTTGGGTTTTGCTTGTTTTTAGTTGAAAGTGAAATAGTGCTCTTGTTACATGGGACATTGAGACTACAGTCTAAAGTATACATGCAGTAAATAAAGCTCTTGAGCGTTTTCATACTGAGAGTACTTTCATTGTGTTTACCTCAAACTTCTTTTGACCACCTTGTTTAACAGCTAAGATTGTGTGGTGTTCCTCTATGGCAGGGGAATGTGTAGACATGATCAGTGCGTGCCATGGACTGTGCTAGTTCTGGATGGCATTAATGGGTGTAGGAAAAGTATAGAACTGAAGGAAATATAAATTCCCCTAAGTGTAGCTCTCTGGACTCCTAGCCGGTTTATCTTCAATTAAAGCAGTTGTTCATAAAGAAAAAAAAGTGTTGTGTTTTTCTTTAGGCTCATATAGATTAACAGCATGTCAAAGAAGTCTTGCCTTTTCAGACTGTCAGTTGGTACAAGAACCACAGCTTTGTAATTAGTAACTTGCAAGTTAGAAGTGATAGAAACAAGTTCTTTGTCCTCAGTCCAGCTGTTAACTCACTGGCTTTGTCCAAAAGAAATAAAACTTTGCATTTAGTTAGTCAGTCTATAAATGAGGATGGTAAAAGTTTTATGCAATAACTGAAACATAGGTCTTATGAAGGATGTGGATTGTTCTTTTAAAACTAATTACTTCCACATTAGAACCACTGGGGTGTGCTTCATTTGAGAGTCCTTATGAGTGAAGTGGAATGTTATGTAAAAAGAACATCTTTTTCGGTGAGAAGCCAACATTCTATTTGCAGTTTGCCTCGTGTGATGACCTAAGTTAAAAATAAGTCTTATTAGCTATGCACAGCTGTGCCATTTATGAGTGTGAAGTGGAATTTTCCAACGACATTAGTAAAATCCACTGGTTTGGTTACCTTTATTGAATTAGGATAGCCCAAAGTGCAATATATAGGATATGGGCTTTGAATTAGCCAATGTGAAGTGTATGAAATTAAGTACACTTAGTTCTCGAAAATACAGGGTAAGTTTGGAAGCTTCTGACATCATAAATGAAATTTATCTTAATGTTTAATCTGAAATTAATTAGGCTGCAACATACAGATTAATTAAACAAAAAAATTCTGACTTTTAATACTTAGGCTGTTTAAAATAAAGCTGTCTCTAGGTCTGAATGACTGCTGATTAAATATCTGAAGTATGTTAGTAGGGAAAACCACTGATATCCAGGATAAGTAAAACATAGCTGCTGACACTTGATTAACCACTCCGATGAGGACGTTGCCTTAATACCTGTGAATGCACATCTTTTGATCTTTCTCTCTCTTTTTTTTTTAACTGTTCACTAAAAACAAGGATTCATGTTTGTCTTTTTCTTTTATGGATCCCATTTTCTTTACACTAGTCTTGAACTGTGTGTTGTATCATGATGCTCCTGTTCTAAGACCTTTGTGTCAAATGCTCCATGGGGACATACATATCTGCTTTTATTAATTAACTGGCAGAATTGAAAGAAGCACTGTGGAGGCGATCAGTGAATCCTGTCTTGGTCCTGCTGAGTTATTTGCAGTGGACTATGCTCTAAATATTTTTTTTCTGTGTGGTTTTATTTTTAATCTGGTGAGCATGTTTTCCTTTTTAGGAAGTTAATAATGTACTTCTTTAACACTGAATTATTGGAAGGCACTGTCAGAAGAACAAATGTTGTGGTTTTAGGAATCTGAATTTCTTAAAAAGAAAAACAAAGTTCAAGTCTTGCAGTCTTAATCCAGTAATATGAGTAAAGCCATTTGTCTAATACAGCTGTCAACTTTCTCCAGCTGAAATTATTTCTATATTTTTTGAGATAAGTCCTCTAAAGTAGAAAGCAGACCTCATGCACACATTGAACCAAATAAAGTACAGTGAACTAAAGACACCCTCCCATCACTCACTGTGCTGTGGAGTCTTTGGATTCCAGGCAGCAGTCTCAGCTGTCCCAGTTTAGGTTATGTTGTATCAGGATTGGCTGTATCCATGTACTGCCTCCTCCCTTTTCTAAATTTCACTGGGGGAGGCTCAAGGCAAGGATTAAATGTAGAAGCTGTCACCAGGCTTCCCCAGTGCAGCTGGCAGCATGGATGGGTTTCAGAGCTCCTGCTAGCTCTGGAAGCCTTTCATTCTGCCTCCTCGCTCACTATGTTTCCTCTGAATAGATTTTGAGTACAACAATTCAAGAAGAATGCCTCCTCCCACTTAATGTAGCTTTATTACCAAGTCTTTTACCTCTTGATTGTTGGAAAAAAATCTTGTAAAAACTGACCATCATAAAACAAAACCTTGAAAGAAAAAGCCAGAGAATTCAAATAAATATACTGAGCAAAGCCTAGTTGCCTTGAACTCAGACACATTCAGAGGAAACAAAGTAAGACCAGAGCTACCTGCCATGCCAGTTGGCAGAGTTGAAAGCCCACCCTCTGCCTCTCTTCCTAGGGATAGCAGCCATGAATGCCGGGTGTGCAGGGTGACGCTGGTGGGTTTGTCAGCATATGCCAAGCACATCTCCAGTCAGCTGCACAAAGACAACGTTAATGCCCATGACAGAAAAGAGGAAGAGAAAGAAGCGGCAGAAGAAGATGACCTTGACAAAGAACTCATTCAACTAATCAAGCAAAAGAAGGAACGGAACCGGTGAGTTTTTCTTTCTCCACTTAGATCATAGAATTGCTTTGAACACAATGAAGATGCACTCCTGAATCTTAGGTGCTCACAAAATGTAAACTGCCTGTAGCCAGCATACTTGTGAGAGCAATCCAAGAGACCTGTGTGGATATCATAGTTTCAACATGTAAATGGGACTCTGCTGAATTGTTTTGTCCTGTTCCTCTACTACTAGTATGGAAATACAATCATTCTCCATTATGGGTAAAAACAGTCTTGAGTTTTGAGAACCGTGATGTTTTTATTTTAATATTTGATACCTTTTTAACTGAAGGCTTAATGAATGGACCGTAGTGCTAATACTGTTTATGGTGGAGGCTGTTTGTAGGAATCTGGCCTTTAAGAAACTGCTGCTGAACATGTTTTTTTAAAAATCAATTGGATTATTTGGTAAATGTCACAGTGAAATCCCCTAGTCCTTGAATGAAATTTCTTACCTGTTGTATCTTGCTGCTTACCATTAGCTAAACATAGTTCCAGTCACTCACTATGAAATAGAGGGCTGCAGAAAGTAACATATATTGTCTTTTATTTTACATGAAAATCTGCACGTGTGCATTGCATGTGTGATGTTCCAGTTGGGAATATATTATTTGAATTGGTTTATGGCATGGTGATGTTACTAAAGGGGCATATAATTTTTAAAAGAAGCTCTTGTGTTCTGTGGCTAGAAATTTAAATTAGTGTTTCCAGATGTTGAAATCTATAACGACTGTTAGGTAGGTTTTGGCATCACTCTGTCGTACTAGTGTGTCCTTGCACTGCACAATGGCAATGTTTTCATACTGGTTAATGTAGGTAGCAAAATTGTTACTTTTCCTTTTTGTTTTATGGAAAAGGAGTAATACTGTCAGTGCAGTGTTGTTCTGAGGCAACTAAAACTGTAGAAAATCTCTGTCTCCTGGGTGCTGGTTTGGAGAGACAGAAAACCAGAAGGTTTAAATTAACAAGGATTAAGTTACTAATTCAGCAAAATTATTTCCATTAGATCACAATCTAGTTGAGTCAGCTCTTAGAAATTACTGTATCACTTAGATATTGTTGTTTTGAATTTTTGTCTTAGAGCTCAGATTATTTTGCACAGTAGACTGTTTTCCATTAGAGAGTAGTTATTAGTGAATCTTTCAGCAGAACTGGAATGTATCAAAAACATAAAGGGTGATACAATATAAATGTTCCGTTTACTCAAATCAATTGTTTTTGAGTAGTAATGTGAAAATTTACTGTCTTTTTTGTCCAGGGATCTAGAATCGATGTATTTCTGTGATCAGTTCCTGGAAAAAACTTTTAATGAAAACTCCTCATTTGGTGGGATAGATTGCTAACCCTGGCAATAGCTGTAGCTGTTAAGGGAGCATTTATCTTTAAATGTACATGTGATAGTTTGCCACGTGTCTGTGATAAGTTGCCAAGCACAAGTGCTAGTTGCCAAGTACAAGTGCTATCCAAAGGGCAGTTGATTGTGCTGCTGGGAGGCTCATACAGACTCAGGATTGCATGCTGTGGACTGTTCCAGTCTCTTGATTAAAAGAAGAGAAATTAGTTTCATATCTGAGGTGCATCTTCTGTGGATATTTTACATCTGTGTTTTAACTTAACCTTTATAAATGGAGCCATCGTGTCAATTGTTCCCTCCAGTAAGGATAATAATGGGGTTTTCAGCTTAACTTTCCTCTGTTTTCTATCAGTTCACTCTAGTTCCACCAGCAGAATAGTCTTCAGAAAAAATAATCTCACTATTGAGTTTTCTATCTACTAAGATCAAATTACAAAGATTCTATAACATTAAGAAGCTTTATTTTTATTTGTTTCTTATTAGTCCAATAGTAAATATAAAGGAATATTATCTTTCAAGTTGGAGAAAAGTATTTGAGAATCAGTCTCTTGACCTGTCCCTACACCAAATCTTTTGTTCTTGTGAGAGAAATTTTGAAATTATCACGTTTAAGTAAAGGTACAACATTAGTTTTGAAAGTCAAACATTAGTGAAGCTTGAAAATCAAAGCTACTAAAAAAGTATCTGTTTCTTTCTATAATAAGTAATTAAAAAAACATTTTCTTCCCAGTGCAAATAAAATTCATGAAGCTTGTGGACTGTTGGATTTTAGTAGAATAGCATCAGAATTTAGGCTTTTCTCAATTCTTTTGTAGGCAAACTGAACCAAGTTGTGCAAACCAAGAATTAGAATGTGATGATAGGAGATCACAGAGAAGGCGAGAAGAAAGAGCTGCTTACAAGGAAAGAGAAGCTTATGATCAGTCATCATGGCATCATCATAATGCATCACAAAGGGACTGGAAATGGGAAAAGGATGATTATGTTAGTCCTAGACAAAGCAAATTTTCACACTCTCAGAGGAACCTTAATATAAACAGATATTCAGGTGGTGCAAAGGGGCGCTCTGGGTGGCACCAGAATGTTTCAGCAAACCCTTCAAATCGACATAGCTATGGGAATTCTGGAAACGCTTGGCATCTGAGTGGGCGGAGAGGAGGAGCATCAAATTGGCATCATGGTGCCAGGGAAAGAAATTCTACTTGGCACTCAGAAGAAATGGGTCATTTTTCTAGCTGGAATTCCAAGAGTTATGGAGGAAACTGGAAACCAAGTCCTCATGGTGCAAATGGCTGGAATTTTGGAAGCTCAGGAGATTCATATTCTTCAGAGCCAAATATATACAGTCAGGAAAGGTCTGCATGGCAGTGGCCAGAGAAAGGCAATGTTCTGCCACATAGAAATCGAAGAAATAGAGGCGATCGTCTGGATTTTACTAGTGATGAGCTTGCTGCTGAGGGGGTGTTAGAATTTAGTACATTGAAACAACCAGAAAGCAAAACTTCAAGAGCCAGTGGAAAAAGTGTCAGTCCTTCCAGAGATAAAACATATCGCTGGAGTCCCTACCCATCCCAGAAAACTACAGAGCAGCAACCACGGTCTGAAGATAATGTTTCAAAAACTTCAGATAAAATGGGTTCTGTACTTACACCTCTTACTGATTCATCAATGAAAGGAGAAACTTGTGAAGCCAATGTTAGTCTTTCAAAACTTCAAAACCATGAAGCATCTTCCCCTTCTAATGGAACCTCAGATCACCTTGATTCTTGCAAGGTTATGGAAGACTCTTCCAGTGGTGAAAAGCCTGATGGAGATGATGGCAGAAGTAATAGGATGCCATCACTGAAATCCCCTCTTCTCAATATCACAGATATGAAATTATCCTTGATAAAGCAAGACACGAATAGTCTCTTTAAAAATGTCAGGCTTCTGTTATCCTCAGCTAGTGGTGAAGAGCAGAATCATTTGAATGCGGTGAACTTGGAAACAAACAGTTTCTCCTCTTATTCATCAAAGCTGCATGCTGCTTGTGTTGGTAACTTACAAGACAACAAAGATGTACTTGGTAGCAATCTTGGAGAGCCTATTAATAACTTAAGTGAACCAGAACAAAATCCCAAAGTTGTCCAGTGCAACCATTCCTTGCAAAATGCTCCCTTAAGCTCTTGCAAAGACACAAGTGACCAGAATAGGGAAGAAACTGGGAAGGCATTGCCAAAGAAGGAGTTCAGGCTAGATTCATTAGAAGATGTGAGTGGTGATGATTTAATGGGAAGTGAGAAGTCAGAAGCAAAACTTGAAAAGTTGGGTTCTTCTTTACCCTGTGATGCTCCTGAAGGTAAAACTGCCACCTCTGAAAGGGAAGATGATAAAAAGCCATCTGCTTCAAGTATTGCTTCTGTTGAGCTAAAAAATTTTACATTTCGAATAGAACCCACAGCTTCTTCGTCAAGCAGTCAGGACCGTTTGCATGTGGATTTGAAAAGCTCACAGGGCAGGGAAGGGAATGAAGAGTGTGTCAAGTCACATGATCAATTTGAAATTGAAGGTTTTGAAAATCCTTCAGATAATGAGCTTCAAAAAGGAGGAAGCCAGTCAGGAGGCCTCCTTCTTCCAGATTTAAGCAAACTTGGCCTGCCTGCTTCTCTGCAAAGAGACCTGACACGGCATATCAGTCTGAAGAGCAAAATGGGGACGCATCTCCCAGAGCCCAATCTCAATAACGCACGTCGCATTCGGAATGTGAATTGCCTTCGGAGAAGTGAGACAGAGAAGGAGTCGGGGCTTAAACCTACCCTCAGGCAGATTCTTAGTGCTTCCCGACGAAATGTTAACTGGGATCAGGTCATCCAGCAGGTAACCAAGAAGAAACAGGAACTTGGCAAAGGTTTACCAAGGTTAGTACCTTTCAGATCTAACCATGTCTCTCAGGGCATGCTGAGGGAGGAGGGTTGTTTTTTCCCATATCTGAAATTAATTCCAAAATCCTTAAAGTAAGACTTTACAATGAAGCTTGCTATGCCATGATCTTTTGCACAGTTTTTGAAAATGCAATTTTTTTGCAAATAATGCAGAGTTTTTATTGAGTGATGCTATGAATGAATCTCTAGCATAGATAAGTGAAAGTAATCTGTTCATAATGGTTGCTTTAATATCTGAATGTGGATGGTAACAATGTAGTTTCTGTAGTTTCTTTTGAAGTTCTAGTAATGGAAGAATGTAAAAATGCAATCAGGATGGGAACAATGCTATGATATTTGCTTATTTCCTCATTTTTTTTGGACTACAAGAAATACTTGCAGTGCTGCTAACAGTGTAAATGCTCACTCTTAATTTATTAATCTTTTATTCTGGTACACAGTTTGCTTTTGTATTTAAGGAAGCAATTCTATAATACTGCATTTTTGAAACTTGCTTTAAACCTGAAGAATTTGAAATGTCTTGAACAAATGTCGCATTTGATTATTCCAACCTTGCTTGGGAATAATTTATAGTAACATGATTTCTGACTTGAAAATCATGCTGCCAGTTCTTAGCCACTAAGTCTGGTTATGTGATACACAGGATATGTTCCATTGTCAGATGAGGTAGAAAGCACAGAATACCACTGCAATGGGATTAAACCTACTGCTTAAAGCAGTAATGTACATTTGGGGAAGGGGGAGGTTTTCTCTGTGTGTAGCAGGCTTGTAACTTGTTTATTTTTCTTTTTATCTTGTTAAAGGTTTGGCATAGAAATGGTGCCTCTTGTTCAAAATGAGCAAGAGGGTCTAGAACTCAGTGAAGAATCTGATCCGACTCCTCTAGAAGGATTCCAGTGGGAAGGGATTTCCTTAGTGTCTGGCTCAGCCAGAAAACGTAGCTTTTCTGAAAGCAGCGTCATAGCAGACAGAAATCCTTCTGCTTATAACTTTTTCAGTGAACAAGCCAAAATTAAAGAAAGTGGGCAAAGGCAAGTAATTGCAGCCAGCCACCCACATCATATAACATCTGGATATGAGGCAAGCACTGACATTGAGGCTGATCAGAAAGAGGGGACACCATCTCTTGCTTTGTCACCTTTTATGTCTGAAAGAACTGAGGCTAGCAGAAGAAGTCACAGCCTACAGGCCACCTCTGAGATCACAGGCCACACAGAACAAGTCCAGGAGAGCCCAGAGAAGAGAACACCCCTTCTTGAAAAACAAAATGTATTAGAGATCTCAGAAGAAAATCGTCCAGCTTCAAATAGTGCTTCACTTTTTGCAGTGTCTAATAACATAGATGCAGCTACAGACAGTAGCTGCACATCTGGGACTGAACAGAATGACAGCCAAGGAATTGGAAAGAAGCGAAGAGCAACAGGAGTAAGTGTGCAATTCTGTCCAGCTTTGATCTGCTGAAAAGGTTCTTTCCCTGTCAGTGGTTATTCAGCTTTGGAATGATCTGTGCTGGGAGGACTTTCCCCATCTGATAGTCTTGTACATTGATAATATCAACTTCATTTTTTGTTTGACTTGATTTTCTTTAAATTTCTGCTTTCATAGTGCAGGACTTTTGATAGTTTTTTGTAACTAGTAGGAATGACAAATGCTCTTTATTTGCTTTGATACCTGGCATACTCTGTTGATAAACAAGAGCTGTTAAAATATTTCTGTGGAAGTACTAGGTTTTGTAGCAAGAATCTTGGTGTTTCACAGCACAATATAAATGGAAGGTAGCCTGTAGTGGAAATTTGTTTTCCTTAGATGTTTCTGGGTTTATGGTAAAGCAAGGAAATAAGACATTTTGAAAAAATTACACACCTAAAATGATATTCTTAAATCTGAATTTGTTTCAGAGTCTGGCCTTAGGCTTATCCAAAGGTTTAAAAAAATCTTGTTGATCAATTTCACAAAATGATTTTTCAGAAAGCAATAATTCTAATTCCTCACTGTTTAATCCTCTGCACATTCAACTAAAACTGTAGTACAGAAACTGTAATTCAATCTTAAACATCTGAGCAAGAAGCAGGCTGTTGGCGTATTTAATATTTCTTCTCAGTTGAGATGAAAACGTGGCACTCTGTTGTCTTCCCTCTTTTGAGAGCAGAGCAAATGATGAGTTATGCAAGAATGTGCAAGCAAATGATGGATTCTTCTCTGTGCCTACAATAATGATTGAAAAGATGATGGATGTTCAGCTTCTTGATTTAGGCAAAATTATTCTTGTTACTTTTTAATAGATGATTTTACTTGCAGGAGGGGTCTTCTCCTGAAATCCCTAGTCTAGAAAGAAAGAATAAAAGAAGAAAAATCAAAGGTAAAAAAGGTGGGTGAATATCATACATGTGTGCATGTGGTGTAGAGGCTATAAACACCCAGTAGTATTTTGACTTGGCTGAAGTAGTAGTTCCTTAATGTTACTATGCGGCTTCTTGGGCTTTTACTGAAGTTTGTAGTGTGGACTGCTCACTAATCTGCAACACATTCTTCTCCGAAGACCTATATTTTAATTTGTCATAAGTTATTTCTAGGAGAAGGGTATGTGCATCCTTTCTGCCTGCAGTTCATATTCCTGATTGTACAGATGGGACCTTTGCTTTCCCCCTCTACAGGGTAGTGAGGTTTGTTGCCTCTTTGGATGGAAGTTCTTAAGGGAGAAGTCCCCAGTTAACTTCCTTCGAATTTGCTGTGCAGCTTTCCCTTTCTAATTCTGGGTGGTCTCACCAGAAAAATTGTACTCTGTTTAATTTGGTCTCTGTTCTGTTTTTGATATCTCTGACAATGCTTTTTACTTTTTTAATGTCCTTAGTGGTAATGAGTGTGGAATGCCTCTCTCCTTCATGCTCCTGACCAAAGAAAAGTCTTATTCTGGCATTAGACAGATATTTCTCAAACATGCCTAAAACATCCTCATCACCATGTCTCAAAATGAATCATCCAACCATCATGTTTTTTAAGCAGAATATTTTCTTTGATAACTAAACCGTTGCCAGGAGCTTTGGGCTCCGAAGATGTCTTTTGTACCATTTATCTTTTTTTTCATTATTTATTTATATTAACAGTTGTTTGTAATATAGGGTAATAATATGACTCTGTTGTGGCAATGAATATTTGACTACTTGAAAAGGTGGGGGTTTAATCAGCCTCTTTCTTCAATGACCAGTGTCTTGTCTGCTATAGAGACTAATAATGCATTCTACTTTGTAAAATTTCTTTCCCATGACTTTGTTTTAATGTGATTGTTATTGTAGTAAATTTGCTAAAGGAATTTATAACCTGAGTGCAGTTAAGCAGTGCCCAAATGGAAATTTGTTTGGACAATCTCTGTAATGCCAGAAGTCTCTGGGAGTATAGGAGGATCTTTTACTGATTACAGTGGTCGGAAACACTTTCTCAAGAGATGGCAAACACCAGTCTCATGGCCTAAAATCATCTTGAGTAGTAAACTCTTTTTTTAATCATTGGATTCCTGATTTCTCCTGAACAGCTTTTCCTTGGCTTTTGCATTCATGGGATAATTTAAATCTTGTTTAGCTTAAATTTGCCTTTTTATTTTTGATTACATTAATGGCAGGTGTGTATTTGGGCTTCTTGTATACATGTTCTTCAAGAAAAGTCTTTGTGGAAGATAATTACTTCATTTATTTAACTAAATCAGTGCTGACAAAGCTGTGATGGAATTAATTACTAGAGTCAAGGCTGAGATTCCTTAAAGAACAATACTTGACTTTGCAGTTTAATCCATGTGGATGTGGCTAGTCCTGTCCATAAATACTCCTTTTTAGCTTGTATAATTATCCATGTTTGAATGCTTGACCTAATTCATGAGATTTTTCCATTCTGAGGCGGTGCTATTTGTTGTGATATCACAAGTAAGGTATCTTAATGTATTGTTCAGTGCAATCAGACTCTACATTTTATTTCTTTTTCAGAACGTTCTCAGGTAGACCAGTTGTTGGCTATTTCTCTGAGGGAAGAAGAGTTAAGCAGGTCCCTGCAGAATGTGGACAGCAGCCTCTTGCAGGCAAAGGCTGCCCTGAGGTCTGCCTATGTTGAGGTTCAACGGTTCCTTGTGTTAAAGCAACAGGTAACAGTGGGCTTTGGAAACTGTCCGAGCTAGAGCTTAGCAGCATGAAGAACTACCTGTTAAATCAGTGGGACTGATATAAGCCACAACTGTTTTGCAGATAACTATGGAAATGAGTACACTGAGAAGTCAGAGAATCCAGATCTTGCAGGGGCTACAAGGTACAGGATACCATAGAGCTACAACAGTGCAATGCTTACTCTCGTATTCTTTGAACTCAGAATCTTTTTAAAACTGTGTTTAACTTGAATCTGCTAATTTAAACTACAATAAAGTTGTAGACTTTCAAAATGAGGCCTTTATCATCAAGTGTGAACTGTCAGTTTTGATAGTTCCCTCTAGTGTCTTTTTTTCCAATTTTTCTTTTCCTTGACTCTTTGTCCACAAGAAATGAGCTCCTGGCACCATGAAATTTTATTGTAAAATAGAAACATTTTTGTTCTGTTATTTTTTATTTGTTTGTTGTTTCTTTAATATATCTCTTATTTTGTCATTAGAAACATATGAACCTTCTGAACTCTCGGAGCAGCTTTCCTGCAGTGCCCTAACTGAGAGACGAAACAACAAGTCTCAGATGGCAGCTGACTCAATTCCTTCAGGCTCTCTTCTGCCTGTTTTGGACACTTTGTCTTCCTCTGTACCCCCTCGAGGAGCTGCTGTTCCCGTAACCATGCCATCACCATTCCGGTCTTCTGGCAGTACACCTTCCAATACTCCTGACTCCTCAGTGCAAGTTAAAAGAGAACCTGTGTCTCCAAAAGGCACAGAACTAAATGTGAATTCTGTACTCCAGAGCTCTCCATGTCCTCCACAAACAGAAGAGGTGGAACAGAATGATGGTAATTGTAGTTTTGTTTTAAGATAATTAGCTTGAAGAAAATAAGGAAATTATTTTTTTCCCAAAAATAATGTAAATTGTGTCTCAACCTGCAGTCTGTCAGGCAGGGGTGAACTCTCATTAACTTGTGTAGGACTTTCTAGTTCTGCTTTGAAAATAGAACCTTCAAACATGAATTTGAAGGTTACATCCTCTTAGAATAATTTAGTTAACTAACAAAACCCAAAACTGACACAACCCAACAAACCTGAGAACCTCCTCTGTAATTTTTGTCTTCTACTCTGTATCATTTAATGAGCACTGGTAGCAGAAAGTCTACCTACAAAGGAAAAAAATGTGCCTGAAAACATTTTTTGCAAAGTTATGAACAGCTACATTGAGATTATTTTGTGTTCTTCTTGGGCTCTGCTAGATAAGCACAAAATGTATAATTTGTAATATTGGAAGTAACAATCCATCTTCTAATTGGCTGTTAGTCACTGTTCACTCATGTGAGGGGCATGGGAGAGCTAGCAGTGAAGATAGGGGTTTACTTTTATGTGGAGGAGAAACTGCTGAATTAATTGAACTGCTAAAGGGAGAGCTCTTGCCTCAGCAAAGTGAGATGTTAATGACTACAGCTGAAATAGCCAGCTCTTTATTTAGACAGTTTAAACCCCATCAAACTTGTGCACTGTGGTCAAAGGCTTAGATACTATTGGTAGTTTCCTCTTCAATTTGCTACTGTGACTGAAGGTAAAACTGAAGATTAAAAGCTCATCCCATACTTTCTTAAGAGCCTGTGAAGTCAAGCAGGGTGACTCTAATGACAGTTGTCTGCCATAAGAATGTCACTTACCCAGACCTTTAACTTAGGTAATTTGAGAAAAACATTCGTAAGATTGATAGTTCAAGATAGCCAATACAATTTTTTCCCCCAACTGAAGTACAAAATACTATGGAATAAGTCATGTTCTACCTTTCTAAGCATTTTTTTTCTCAAGCACAAGATGAATTTTGGCTGAATTGAAGTTTACACCTCTTTAATTTTAAAAAAAATTGATTTTTTTTTTTACTTTTTTTTTAGTTTGCTTCAGCTGTAGAATTGCATATAAGTGGTGGGTTTTTTTAGTCACTATTGCAGTATTACATTCTGTTGAAATACATTAATGCAGTATTTTGAGTTTTGCTTCATCTCTCTTTGGAGGATTTGACAAGGAATGTGAAGCTCTGGAGGTATTCACTAAAGTAAAC
The DNA here is from genome assembly GCA_024865655.1 of Emberiza elegans. Taxonomy (NCBI): domain Eukaryota; kingdom Metazoa; phylum Chordata; class Aves; order Passeriformes; family Fringillidae; genus Emberiza; species Emberiza elegans. The sequence goes on along the minus strand of JALJVW010000139.1, from coordinate 17,933,425 downwards.
TTGGGGCAGGGGAAGAATCAGCTTTTCTGTTTGTTTTCATTGTTAAGACTCAACTTTTTGGAAGCCACTACCTTTGCTTTCCTGTTTTTATTGGCATATGCCATTGTGTTATGCTTAAAAATCAGTAAAATTTTTGTATTTATTTGTATCAGTGTTAATTTTATTCTCAGTTTTCCAACTCCAAGGAAAGATGTAGTGATCACTAGCTGCAGTGGCATGAAGTGTCTTGCTTGCAGAATCTTGAAATTTCACAACAGAGAAGTTGAAAGAGGTTTTTTATTTTTTTCTTATGAAGATGAACCTTCAGTGTATAGCTACATTTGTTACTTGACTAATTACTTCAGAGAGCTCTTAATCACATTATTTTTCCATTTCCTATAAACTTAATTTTGTTGTATTAAAAGCAAGAATATTCTTTTTATGTTCATCTGTCAAGTTACCATAGTTTTGGTATTGATGAACTTCTGTATGTGCTACTTTTAAAACGAGTTTGCCTTCAGATCAGTTTAGTAATTTGGCAGGAAATAAGCATTTGTCTTGAGGTAAATTGTGTAATTTGAGGAAGAGGAATTCACTCTGGGGCAGACTGTTAATTTTTTGGGGTTGAATGTTTAGCTTGTCAGCTGCCCATTGAGGTTAGCTCAGCCTTGCTTTGAGGGAGCCGATTGCATTTGTTTTGCCCCAAATACCAGCAGTGTGTCCCACCTGTGGTACTGAGTGATTCTGTTTTCTTTCATTGCCATGGTGGTTTCCTACTTCTTTTTCTAATACCCACAGCACTCCAAATGCTGAGAATTAAAGACTTTTGGGTTTAGAAATTTCAGTTTAAGTGGCTGGTTGCTATTGTTTTTCTGTTATAAAGTGACCAAGTTACTTCTTTCCCTTTTCCAGTGAGAAACGAGTGGCACATGATATTGGAGGCATATTCAGAATTTAAGGTTTTGTGTGCCTTCTTCCCAGTATGATTGAACACAGTAACTCATTCAAACTTCATCTAATTATTCATTTTTCCCATACAGAGGTTTTTATGTCAAGTTTTGCAGTTGTGCATGGCAGTTACATGTCCAGGGAAAAACTTCTCTCCATAGATTTATTTTAAATGCAACATACCCTATGCTGTCAGCAAGTTCTAGTTTTATCTTGGAATTCCCCATCTGAGGAAGGTGTGGGTGAGAGATGTTCTCATTTTAGCTGTTTCTAGTCGGATGTGTAATTCCAAGCATCAGATTTTTCCTGTGATGTGTAAAGTGCTTTTGGCAAGCATTAGTGTAGGTTTAATTTGCTGGCTTCTGAGAGGCTGGAAGAGGGAAGTGTTTCAGATACTGCCAATTTCCCATTTGCGTTGCATGATCCTGTCCCAGAAATGCAGTGAGCTTGAAACACCCTGTTCTGGACTGCAGTTATTGCAAGTGTAACTGGGGAATTTTAAGTTGTGGGAAACAGCTGTGAGATGCTGCCCTTAGTCTGTCTCAGCTGAGAGGTTGGATCATTTTGTTCATATTAATTCAGTCACAATTAAATGATAGGGAGAGTGTGTTGACCCCATTGCATAGTCCACCACAGATGAGCTAAGTAAACTAAAGTAACTAAATAAAGCCTACCCTCATAGCTTACAGTGCTGCTATTCCCAGGATAAGGGTACAGTGCTGCAGAGTGGGTTGTGCATAGCTGTCTACCTTGAATTAGGTCCAAGTAACTTGGTAGAAATAACTCTATATATCAGCTATAATAATTCAGATGGGTTGAGCACAAGATTTTCAAACTGTCACTGAACAGTTGAGTCATACTTGGCATGCAATGATTAATATAATTTCTGCAGAAGTCATGACAGCTGGTAAGGGAGCACACAGAGAGGGATGGTAGAATTTGAAGTCAACAATGTAGGATTCACCACAGATTGTCAGAACTTTAAAAGCATATAGCAAATAGCCAGCCAGCAGCTTGAATGATTGCCCTGTTCCTTTATTTCTATGTGCGTGGAAGAACATTTTATTCCCCATGTGTTTTTTAAAGGCTGTGAATAGCTGACTGAATAGCAGATCTACATGTGCACATGGTTTTCAACATGTAGGAATATGTACTTTACATGCACAATTAAGTGTAAACAGAAAATACAGGGAGGGACACTTTGCATAAATAGTTACTGCTTTACATATTGAATGTAACACTGGGCTGTTTTCTTTAGAAGAGACCAACCAGAAAACTTCAGTGTATCCAGTTATCACTGCAACCATATCCCTAGCAGGGCTGGCAGCTTGTTTCCAACACACTGATCAAGATGTCCACGAGCCTGCTGCAGGTGAGGGACAGTCTGGACTTCCTGAGAACTCTTCTCCTCATTCAGTGTCTGTTTTCAGCAAGAGAGAAGCAAGTGATACAGCTGCTGAAGGACTTTTAGTGGATCAGTGTAGCACTTCTCTTTCAAAGCATTTGGTCCTTCTAGAAGTGCCAATGGATAAAACTCCCAAATTGTCAGCAGAACTGTCTGAGCAACACTTGACAATGGCTGCAGTCCCAGCAGAGAAAGGAAATAGAAGGAGGAGAAAGTTAAGGAAGAAGAAAACTCTGAGGGCAGCCCATGTGCCGGACAACAGCGATACAGAGCAGGATATGATTGATTCCAAGCCTGTCCGGAAAGTCAAGGGTGGAAAGGTTCCTAAAGGAGAAAAAGTTACTCCTCCAAGAGAGGAGGGTGGAGTTACTGCTCAAGCAGCAAGAAACAAAGATGAGAATGACAGCGATGCTTCTCTGGAACTAGTGGAAGTTTCAGCACCTCAGTGTGAGGTGGTTGATGTTGGTTCATCAGCGTCAGGAGATGAGAAACCAGACAGTCCATCAAAGAGGGATTCACACAAGTCTGTGGATCAAGCAGTCCTAGAGGCATCTTGTTCTGGGTATGATGAAGTGAGCTCCACCAGTGAGATTGACACAAATCATAGGAATGATGGGAAAAAAAGGTGAGATTATTGTAAACCTCTGTTAAGTAAAATTATTAATATTACATAGTATTCATAAGAGGCCTCTCTTTTTTTCTTTTTTTTTTCCATTCACAAAGTCTTACATTAGTGACTTCAGGAGTGAAATAAAAGGGAAAATAAAAACGGACTTGTCTTTTTTGGTCAACAAGTGAATGTGTCTTGTTACCTACTAATTTCACTTAATAGAAGAACTGGGCTGCCCTGTTTGGTTTTGAGCTTACCTGTCACAGCATATTTTCTAAGTCCAGAGTCTTGTGTTTTGGAATATTACTTGCCCCAGTATTTTGTCTGAAAATGAACTTGCAAAGTCCAATTTCACTACTGTTTATTTTTGTCTTACAGTGTGGCTGAGACACAGACTTCCATATCATTCCTAAGAGGATCAAAGAACTCCTCAGGTATATCTTTTAAGCTTTTTTTCCAATGCTTTGTATGTAGTATCTTGCAGGACTTTGAGTTAGGTCTTGATCAACCTGCTTCCATAGGAGAACTTTGCCCTGAAGATACAAGCTTGCACTCACAACTAAAGTGGGAAGTGACACATACTCAAATCATCTTGCACTGAGTGCTTTGTGTCTTGACTCCTCCACATCCTCCTTCCCCTCCCATATGAATGATATTGTTCCACGGTCTCTGTAGAACTCTAGGACAAACAATAATACAATCTCTTTTTAATTCTAAAGATAGTTCTGAACTTAGTCATATGAAGGTCTTTTTAGCACTTTATATTGCCCTCTGTCACATTCACAGTCCTGCTGGAATCCACAATGAAATTTGATTTAAAGGTGCTGAACCCATGAAATAGTTCTGCTGGTTGACAGTACAAACCACAGCAGTGTGTTTTCTTGACTGTGTTCCCATAGTCAAAAGTACATGTCTCTGTTCTACAGAAGTGTCTTCGGAACCAGGTGAGGATGAAGAGCCTACTGAAGGAACTTTTGAGGGACACTTGGCTGCAGTGAATGCTATTCAGATTTTTGGGAATTTGTTGTACACCTGCTCAGCAGACAAAACAGTTTGTGCCTACAATCTTGTTGTAAGTAAGGTTGTGGGAGTAGTGATACATTAATTGCAATTACAAGGTTGTCTTTTGTAATGCCTTATGATGTAGTAAAGGAAGCAGCTGCTTTTTCAAGCCCCTAATTTATTTTATACTATTCTTTTCTTCAAACCTCTCTTCTCCACCTCTCCAACCCCTTCTTCATGTGAGAGAGACAAGGGGAGATACTTGTGGCAATCTATCCTGATTTTTTTTAACAGTCCTACCCTGTTCTGTTAGGTGCCTATTCCAAGAGGTATTATGGGCCTTTATGCTGACAGACTCTGTGCTTTTGTTTTTAGAGCAGGAAGTGTGTGGCCATCTTTGAAGGACATACTTCAAAAGTGAACTGCCTTCTGGTCACTCAGACAAATGGGAAGAATGCTGCCCTCTACACTGGCTCAAGCGACCACACTATCAACTGTTATAATATCAAGGTACTCAAACTCTGTGTTGATTTATTTACATATGCTGCATTTTATACAAGTGTTTCTTTACAAATATAAATTTTAAAAACCTTTTAAAACTATATGATCTGGACACAAACAGCAGTTCATACCTCTTTAGAGTAGAGCAAGAAAAAAAAAACACCTCACAAATAAACCAGCAAACCATTAACGGATTTACTACTCTAATCTTTTGACTAGCTTGTCAGTAGAGTTTTTGCTCAAACAGCATGGCATAATCCCAAATGTTGGGAATGCCAAAGTGCAGGATAGCTGTTTGGCCATGAATCTTACTTTTCTTCCTGTATTTTTAACTTCATTGCTTATGAAAGGCACTGCTGTCTGCTGTGTTTTTCGAGCAGCTTTAGAGAGACTAGGTATCTGTTATGCTGAGGGTATGTGAAAGAGCAGACCTGAGGCTTCCTGAAGCTGGATATTTGAGGCTAAATGGTAAAATGACTTGCCCAACCTGTTACTTGAAGGACTAGAAAGCAAATACCTGCTTCAGAAACCAAACTGCCAGAGGCTTTAAACCCTTAAGTTCCTGTGGGAAACTTAATAGGGAATTGTCAACCATGTAACAGATTCTTTTCATATGTGTGTGTATATATATATTAGTCAGTAGTCTAAATTTCTATACACATTAAAGGCTGTGACTAGAACAAAGTGTTTAGGGTTATAACTGGTTGCTGAACTACAGTCAAGCATTACAGATGGTCCTGATTAAAGTGAGGCTCTAACTGCCATGTGACACCAGACTCTCAGATGTTTTTCTCCAGTTCTGTTGGTTTAAAAAGTGAAAATCATCATTCCAGTTATTTTTTTCTTGAATTGTTTTCAGTTAATGAAAATCTTTAAGTACTTCTTTCTATTGCTAGACCAAAGAGTGCATGGAACAGTTTAAATTGGAAGATCGAGTGCTCTGTTTACACAGTCGATGGCGGATCCTGTATGCAGGTCTTGCAAATGGCACAGTGGTTACTTTCAGCATAAAGGTAAGTTTGTTTAACTATTGGCACCTGAATGCCTGTTGTGATGCTGTTTCTTTCTATTCTTTATCTACAGTAGTAAATGTATTTGTAATAAACACATTTGGTTATAAATGGTCACTGTTGGCCCCTTTTGGTTGTTTATTTTGTCCATGCATGAAGCTGTCCTATCTGCCTGTCTCTTTGTTTACCTTTCTTTTAGGTGCTGTATTGTTCCATTTTTCCTTAAGGTTCCTCCTTGTCTACATAACATAAGGAGCTTTGTCTTTGATTTGGAAACTTAATTTTTAAGATGCAATTCTTACCACTGCTATTTTGTGTGTTACTAAACTGAAATCAGATGCCATAACAAGCACAACACAAAAAGGACTCAGTGGTCTAATCAGTGTCATAGCAAAATTTTAATTCTTTCCATTTCTTTCTTCCCCACCAGAATAATAAACAGGTTGATACCTTTGAATGCCATGGCCCTAGAGCAGTGAGCTGTTTAGCCACAGCTCAGGAAGGAGCACGCAAGTTGTTGGTAGTGGGTTCCTATGACTGCACCATCAGCGTGCGAGACGCGCGGAATGGGCTGCTTCTCAGAACCCTGGAAGGTCACAGCAAGACTATTCTCTGCATGAAGGCAAGTGTCTCTGAAAATACATTTTGGACAAAGAATGCTTAAAAAGATGAGCAGATTGTGATAGGAAATGGAGGATTTCCCTATTTTAAATTATAAAAACTCAGCAATTTGATAGGGAAATTCTCTGTTTGCCTGCCGTATCTCATGTCCCCAGCTGCCACATCTATGTCTGTGTTTTGAACATTTTGGAAATTGTGATTCCATCACTTCCTTGGGCAGCCTGTTCCAATGCCTGATCATCCTTTCAGTGAAGAAACTTTTCCTAATACCCATTCTAAACTTCCCCTGCTGCAAGTTGAGGCTGTTTCCTCTTGTCTTGTCACTTTTTTAGGGGTTAGGAGCGTGATTTTTCTTACATAAGCAGCATATAAGTATGCAGCATGTCCAAAATTTCCAAGAGACATTGGGCTTTATTGTGCATGTGCTTGCTTTTTCCTTCATACTCTTGATTGATTTTAAGGCTCTCAAATTTAGGAAATATTATACTATAACTTTAAACTGAACAGTGTCTTAATATTTTGCTTGCTCATTTCCATATCTGTTACAAAATATAAAACTTTTTTTTTTTGTAAGGTTGTGAATGATCTGGTTTTCAGTGGGTCCAGCGATCAATCTGTCCATGCCCACAACATTCATGTAAGTCTCATAAAAAATGATGGAATGGCTTTTGCTACTAAGGCATTGAATTCCTATGCTATAAAGTCAGCATTTCCAGAATATTTGACTGACTGGTAGGACTGATTGCTTCCAGCAAAGGAAGTCTCATGATTTTGTGAATATGACTATGCACTATAGGTAACTCTGGAGGCATGAAGAGGCTACATAAAGCTGCTGATTCTTGTCACATGATACGCAATGCCTTTTTATCTGGCCATCTTGCTTTTGCAAATATAACTACAAGCATGCTGATAATATGGAAAGGGTTCAAAGAAAAGCCATTTGAGATAGTCTGGTGGAGAAAAAGTTTCTTTATAAATAGAAGAACTTGAGGAACACTGTGTTCCAAGCTAGATTGTTCAAAAGCATGATGAATGCTTTGTCTCTCCCTCTTTTACACCATCTTCCCTTAGTCCTAGCAGAAGCATTCATATAGCTATGTGAATAAGTTAGATTAAGAAACTTATCAGAGGGAAATTTTAGTTGACATAAAAAGAGTATATTTCTGTGTGTTTAGCTGTATATATATTTAGTATATTTCTGTGTGGTTTGCTAACTGATCCCTGTGGTTGGATAAGTACTGCTAATACTAATAGCATGGTACTAGTTTCAGGATGGGTGGGAATATGTAACTAATGATGGAAACAGAATCAGTTAGGTTGGAAAAGACGCCTGAGATCATAGACAACAGCCTGTGACCAAACACCACCATATCAGCTATACCATGCCATTTTCAGCATCCAGTCTTTCCCTAAATGCTTCCAGGGACAGTGACTCCAGCACCTCCCAGGGCAGCCCATTCAAAATTCACCCTTTTTGTGAAGAGTTTCTTCCTAGTGTCCAACCTTCCTGGTGCAGCTTGAGGCCATTTCCTCTTGTCCTGTTTCTGGTTGCATGGGAGAAGGACCTGATCCCTCTCTGGCCACATTCTCCTCTCAGGGAGTTGTAGAGAGTGATAAGATCCCCCTGAACCTCCTCCTCTCCAGGTTAAAGAAACCCAGCTCCTTCAGCTGATTCTCATTACACTTGTGCTCCAGCACCCTTCACCAGCTTCTTTCCCGTCTTTGGACTCACTCCAGCACCTCAGTGTCCTTCCTGAACTGAGGGGCCCAAAACTGCACACAGTGCTCGAGATGTGGCCTCACCAGTGCCGAGTACAGGGGAAGAATCACTTCCCTGGTCTTGCTGGCCACGCTATTCCTGGGACAGGCCAGGATAGTATTGGCTTTTTGGCCACCTGGGCGCACTGGTGGCTCATGTTCAGAAACAGAAGAGAAGAAAGAGAACTTTACACAGGCCCATGCATTTCTATTGTACTGGAATGGCTCTGTGTTAGGATGGGCAAACAAAAGGATAAGTAGTATTTGATGATAATCTATAAGTGCCTTCACAGGAATGGACTTCTCATAACAGATGTTTTTGAGTAGTGAGCATTGAAGCTAGCTACCCTATACAGGTTAGGTAAAACCATTTTGTACTTTTATTTAAGAAAAAACAAACCCAACACCTTTTTTACCTTTGCTTTTTCTTGATGCAGACTGGAGAGCTGGTACGGATCTATAAGGGCCATAACCATGCAGTAACGGTTGTGAACATTCTTGGGAAAGTCATGGTGACAGCATGTCTGGATAAATTTGTTCGTGTTTATGAACTACAGGTAAGAAAATAGGTGGTTACTAACGACATTTATCTAATATGTGTTAATTAATGATTTTGAAGTCAAATAGAAGTCATCTTTGTACTTTCTGGTCTCTAGCCCATCTCTCTTTTTTCTGTCACTCTGAATATATAGTTGTCTCACCAGTCAAAATACATGGGTTTTAAAGAATATAACCTGAAACATTTTTTAGAACCTGGGTTATTCCAAGACAATGCTCAGAAAAGTGGGAAAATGTTAGCTTTGTCTGCTGAAACAACAAGAGCTTAGTTGGACAAAAAGACTCCCAGAAGCAATGTAAGCAAGAGTGAGCTTTTCAAGGTGGCTATGAAGTTTGGAATCCACCATATCAGTTTAGTTGGTACCAAGGAAACTTCTCTTGAAAGTATTATCATTTACATGTCTGTGAAAAATGGCTCTTAAAAAATGTTGCACTAATAAATGTCTGTTTCTGTTTCTTTCAAGTCACACGACCGCTTGCAAGTCTATGGAGGCCATTCAGATATGATCATGTGTATGACCATCCATAAGAGCATGGTAACTCCCTTCTTTTCACTGTTCTTAAAGAGAAGGTTGTAATTGGCACAGGTGCATACAAGACAGTTTAATTTCTTCAGATTAAGAAATCAGCCTGCTGCTTGGCTGCATTTCCAAGTTGTTCTCAGTCAAAAAATCAAGTGGCTATAACAGCTTTATGTAATATTATTGTCTGGGGAAAAAATCACTGTTCAGCTTACTGCAGTCTTAAAACAATAGTTCTTTTTGCAGTTATGATGATAGTGAAGACACTAGAAATAGTAAAATACTTCTGCTTTTTCAAGTGTTAGTCCTGTTTGACTTTTACTCAAGGGAATCTCTCAGATACTGGAGAAAAACTTCACCCACAGCCAAACCTCTAGCAACCTTTGACAGAACATAAACAAAGGTGTGCAATTGATTCAGATGTACAGGTTTCTTCATGCATCTGCCCTGCGAGTTTCAGAAGCACTTCTGGATAAATATTTCTTAAAATAGTCTTTAAAAGCACTTATTTGTCTGCATCTCTAGGAATTTGTTTGCAAAGTTACTTTGAGACTGTAAAAGGTATTGTGAAAGGTATAGTGATCTATAATAACAGAAAGGTTTAATCCAAAGGAACAGATTTCCTACTAATTGGAATACCTTCTGCCCAGCCATCACATCTCATGTGAGTCCAGCCTGAGTCTTGAGCTGTGCCCCAGCAGTGTCTGTTGTGGGCATTCTCAAATCAAAGAAGGGTTCAGATGAGAAGTTTAGTGATGAGTGAAAGGATTTGCATCAGTCTTTCTGAAATTCTCATGTTCTTTCACACACTTCCTCCTTTTTTGATATACATAGAACTGGTTAGGTCCTGGAAATACGTTCAACTTGACATTTACACCTACATATTTTTTAACTTTATTGGATAGCACTGTCATTTAAACTTTTCTGAACTGTTACACACATGACACTATCAACAATAGAGGTTTTGGAAGCATTTCTTATTCATGTGTAGGTTTTTGTGAACTATGAATGCAAATATTAAAAGAATTCAGTTATACCTGTTTTTAAATATAGAAGCCTTGCATGCTGATATTTCTTTGCTTTTACCTACACTGAAGTCTCTTTCAAAATTTTACATTTTTTTTTCTTTTATTCCCAGCTTGTTTATCCATAAATCTTTCTTTTACAGATCTACACCGGATGCTATGATGGCAGTGTCAGAGCTGTGAGGCTTAATCTGATGCAAAATTATCGATGCTGGGTAACTAGCAAATTGTTTTTAGCCTTCATTATTGAATTTTCTGGGGGTGGTCTCTAGTCACTTAGTCTTGGGTAGGTTGACTTAGATTATTCATAATTTTTTTAAAAATTTGTATGTGTATTTTTTTAGATGTATATGTATGTGTATTAAAATATATATCACTTAGGTGTTTATGACTAGTTTCATTTTTTTTTTTTCTTTGCTGTGTGTATGTGTGTGTATATATATATATATATGTGTGTATGTATATATGTGCTTTGGGGCAAGTTGTTAGTGTGAATTGCTGTTCTTTCTGGCTGTTTTTAGATGTGTAACTATTTAACACCTAAAACTTTGGCTGAGTGACACAGAAAAGCTGATTTACTGTGCTAAATAAGTTTAATTAAATTCCAAATGACTTTGTCACAGGTAAGCTTAAATCTTGTAAAGGCTTATTTCCTCTCTTCCTCCGGCCATTCCTGGTGATGGTCTAGGCTTGGCTAAAGGCAGGAAAAATTTCTGTATAGCTGTAATTAAAAGAATAGAGACCACGGAAAATGGAAATGTAATAAGATAAACTTACTGGAGTTGGCAGGCGTGCTTACAGTCTTGGAAGAATATTGTGAAATTGCAGGAAGAAAAGCATTAGCAAAAATTGTATTTCCCTGGCTTATTCCGGTGTGTTGTTTTTTCTCCCAGTGGCATGGATGTTCACTGATCTTTGGAGTTGTGGACCATCTGAAACAACATCTGCTAACTGACCACACAAATCCAAATTTTCAGACCCTGAAATGTCGTTGGAAGAACTGTGATGCTTTCTTTACTTCCAGGAAAGGTTCCAAGCAGGTATGTGGTTGAAATAACATGATTGTATTTGGTAATATAAAGTACTTTATATCACCACAATGGTGGGACTTGATCCTATTTCTCTTAAAAAGGGTTAAATTTTTCTAGCCTTGGCAGGCTTAACTGCATATGGTTACAGTCATCCAAGGCTAACAGGGTTGAGTTCAGCCTGTGGCAGATGAACAGTGCAGCTATGGTAAATTGACATATGGTCAATTTAAAACAGTTTGATCCTAAACTATGACATGGAAATGGTACAATTCTTAAAATATTAAAGAAATTCTACTCAAGATATTACGATGTTTTTGAAGGAAAAATGTCTCTATAAGATGAACAGACATCTGCCTTGAAAACAGGTTTTTATCCTTTTAATTTTTATCCATTGCTATCTCTTTCATTGTTTATTTTTTACATGAGATTGTTTTTAAAACCAATCTTTAAATAAGTAGTGCATAAACTTCTAGATAAAAGTTACCACAGAAAGGGGAAAAAATGAAGAAGGCATAAGAATTGGATGAAGTAATGTGGAAAGGATTGGGGGAATGGGTGTAAGGAGGGCAGTTTACATATAGACTGATAGGTAAAAAATCTACATTTTAGTCCTTGGCAGTATAAACTGCCTTCCCTTGAATGCTTTCCAACATATGGGAAGGATGGAGGTTTCTTCAAGAATTAATGAACAGTAGAATCCTTTATGTCTCTTTAAGTGCTGCTTTGGATATTATGTGTTTATGTAATTTGCTCTTCTAAGCAAAAAGAAAACTGTTTTTTATTTGCCTTTAATGCTATGGTATGTGAAACACTTTATATATGTGATTTAATAGCATGACAATGACAATACTTACCTTTTTAGAAGCTTTAAGCCAAACAAATGTATGTTATCTAGAATGTCACTTTCACTGACACTTCTGGAATATTTTGCAGGGTTTTGTGCTGTTTTTTTGTGATGACCATAATGATTTTTTTAATTGACTTCTCTGGTTCTTTTCTAGGATGCTGTAGGACACATTGAAAGACATGCTGAGGATGACAGCAGGATTGACTCATGAAGCTTTTCACCTCCCACATTGGGAAGTAATTTTGTATGTCAGAATTATTCCAAATGACATCAGTTTCTTACTCCAGTCTTTCCTCTTTCTTTTCCCACTTGGAATGCAAAAACAGAGTGGGGCTGAAATGCATTGCTGTGGAGACTGCAGGTTGTGTTGCACTCTGCAGAAGTAAGGCTGGTAATTAAGACTTAGCCCAAGTTCTTGCAAGTTTTTAATTAATTGGTCAAAAAGAATATTCCTTCCTCTTGTCTGCCTTGTTTCTTTGTTGTTTGTCTTTTTCAGGTGGTTTTATTTGTTTTTTAAGAAGCATAGTCTTTGGGAAGCCCAAAGGGGTGTTGAAAACTTAGATTACAATAGGTGCTGCTGTTCGCAAACTCAGCTGGAATCCTGTTATGTGTCTAAGACATGTCTGGTTTTGTTGTATCCAGTTTTATAGCTGATTTTAATAAAATTCTGCAAACCAGAATATCACAAATTCTAACAATGTAACCTGAATATCCAGTGTACATTTTTACTTTCTTCATAAAAAGAAAAGTTATTTTATGGGGACTGGAATAAACTAATTTTTTAATGTTAATTGTAACTTATTTTTTATTCCTTGTGTAAAGGTTGCTATAACTGGCACAATATATACAGTGATAGATATACCATACCTCCTGAGATATTTTGTTTATTTTGAGGAAAGTGATTATTTCTTGAGAGAGACGCCAGTAGCAGCAAAACAGCCAGAGCAGTGGCTCTACTCACAGGCTTTGCAATCTTAGTCTTTTAGAGTATAGGTCCTAATGTATGGGAAAGAAGTGGTATCTGTTTTTCTTTTAGTTAAAGAGCAGCATAACCTCCACTGCTGTCTTGATAAAACACCCATAATTGGATTGCTGATTTTATGTAATCTTAGTGACTGAGCTTTGCAGTCCCATACTCTCTAGGCATAGCGAACCAAGAGAAATGCAAAGGCACTGTGTGTCTGAGTGTGTCAACTTCGGTAGTGTTTTGGTTCTGTTGTGAACTGCCTTAATTGGCTTGGGCTATATGAAGTTCACAAAAACTCAACTGGAAAGAATGGAGCAGGATTTTAAAGTCTAAATTTCTCAAGCAGAAGCTGAGGATATGAAATGCATATCACATGTAAAAGTCTTTTTTCTCCTAATGCACAGAAAGTACCACAGAGAGGCCAGTGCAGAAGGGAAGACTGTTTCAGCTTGTCAGGGTTCCCCTGCAAGTGTCCTCTTCATGGCTTCACCTTGTGAAGTTCAGTGAAATGCCCTTCTGGCACTAGCCATCCTCTCTCCCTTAATAACACTAATTTAGCAAAGAACCCTCTTAACATTGAGACTAATCTAGCAAGGATCTCTGCGTTCACTTTTGCCTAGCTTGCTGCTCAGGATCAAATAAGCAGAGATTTTCCTAGGCTGTAAATGAAGGTGAAACTGAATTGCTTATACACTAATCCAGTGCCAGTTTTTAAAAAAAAAGAGTGGACTTTTAGTGGATATCTTTTTCACAACCACTTTCAGACTTGTCAACCACAGACCAAATAAGTTGTATAGCCTCATTCTTTGACTGTAAAGAAGCCTTTTTAGGCCAAGAAAGTGAATGATACAGGAAATCCCATGGATGTTCCACTGCCCTCAAATCAAGGAACTTCAGGGCCTTCTCTGGAACACACTGGTTTTGTATTATCTTAGCAGACAAGCAGAATTGCTCTTACACTGATGAATATTTTTTGTGAGACAGGAGTAAAATATGAATGAGATGCAATAGCATCTTCCTTCAAAGACATGGGAATCTCTGAGATTTCAGTGCTTTTGTGGTGATTGATTTTGTTTGTTTACTTTTTATTAAGCTGTTTGTGCATAGCAAAAAGCCCCAGTATGTGGCCCAGACCTCAGGCTGTTCTGAGGATGGTGTTGTTTTGGTTTTTTGGGGATGTGTGTTTGTGGTTTTGGTGTTGGGCTTTTTTAATCTTTCTTTTTGTGGGCTGTGGATGAAGCAATTCAATAGAGAATCAAGTTTGGGGAAGTCTTTAAGTGGTGTAGATGTTTTATGAGGGGCAGTGTAATGCTCTGAAGTCTGAGAGCATTTGTTTTGGTTTTTTCATGACCTGAAAGCAGAAGACTGCATAATACTTAAACCATTTCCAAAGGTGTTGATATTCAGGAGTTCTTCTGGGAGTTTTCTGAACCACAATGAGGGAGCATGTAAGTGTGGCATAAACAGGGTGGGTGCCCTAAGCTGTCCTTCATAGACTGTGCTCCAGGTGAAGGTGTGGAGCTGTGTCTGGAGGACAAGCCTGTGGGGCAATAGTTGCATTCTGAAAAATGTGTGTGAGAGTAGATTTTGTTACTTCTCTCTTGTGATTCTTTCAGCTGTTTTCAGGAACATATAAAGATCTTTTTCACTAGATGTTGCAACAAAGTTATTACACTTTATTTGCATTCCCATTTGCTTGTTGGGTTTATCTATTCTAGTTGGTGGAAGCAGTCTTTTTTTTATGTGTGTGGTCCATGATATTTCCTTAACTGTCTTGAAAACAGTCCTCCTGAAAAGTCTGGGCTTCTGAAGTCCAGCTTTGGCAGTGGTGTCTTTTGCTACTTTGGTGGTCATTTCAGATACATTGTAAGAATCCTAAAATGGGAAAGAGGTGGGAAAATAGTAGAGCTGCATGAGTGAAAAATTTTGCTTCATAAATCAGAAACAATTTTTTAAAATCCTCAGGGGTTCAGAGAAAAATGCTGTACTGTTTTGTCATGAGGATATCTTAAAAGGAATTGCTATAAAGTTGTGCAGTTGTGGAAATCCCCCAGCTTCTCTGGAGTTCTGTGGAGAGGTTTCCTATTTGTTCAGCTGGAATTTGGTGCAGATTTCACAACTGGCCATTTACTTCTTCTGGAGGCAATTGCAGATGCCAAACTAATGTTTGTTGGTATTCATTAAAGATCCTCTATGGTCTTGCAACTTAGGGTTTTTGACTCCTGATATACTTCCAGTTGAAGAAATGTAGTAACTTTGGGAAGGTGGGCTGTTTGTGATATTTAACACAGTAATATTTGCATGAAAAGCAGTACTGCACATCTGAAGCTACTTTCAAGACTATTTATTTTTGATTTTGGTTTGGTTTTTTATGCAAGTAAAAAGTTGTGAGTGGAAGAGTGAGTAGAGTGAGGATTATTTTGTGGTTAGCTGTGGATTTTTTTATTAGTCAGGTGTTTAAAAACACGTTCTGGACTTGCTGTATGGCTAATTACATATGGCAGCCCTTTTGGGATTGGTCTAGATTAGTTTCTCCTTTCTCCTTCAAATTTCAGAGAAAAATAACAGATATCTGGCAGTGCAAAATATTCTGGCCTAATGCTGCTGCTGCTGCTTCTGTATGTGGAAGGGGATGGAGGGAAAACTTCTGCATCTCTTGGTACAAAGATGCATTAAATATCCAGGCTTCTGCTTACATTGTGTCACTTACATGTACATTACAGACTTTAAACATATTATCAGCACATAAGTTGGCTTCTGCAAAATAGCAGGAGCTTGGCTGTGTGGAGTGTTTGAAGTAGTGCAGTTCTTAATGCACATTTCCAAACAGTACAATCAAACAGTACAGTCAGCTGGATCCAGGTAAATGGTAACTGCAGACTTGGAATAAATGGCAGGGGAAATGTTTTTGTTGGAAAAACACTTTTCCCTTAAGCTGAATTAAAACACGGGTACAGGTGAACCTTGGTTTTCAGGTTTGTATGGTACTATAATTCAAGCAGTCTGAGTTGTCCAGAGTTGCAGAATATGTGAGGAAGGATAAGGAAATTGTTTCAGCTACTGTTTGTAAAATTATTAATCATCAAGGAGCAAACTGTGTAGGTATGTATTCTGTTATATGTGCCTGCCAGCTTCTCAGATTTCATTTTGCTGTAATGTTAAACAGTCTTTTGAAACAATGGAAGTGAAATAAAATTACTTGATTGAATATTTAATAATTTAAGCTGTGTAGAACATGTGCACAGACTGATCATTGTTTTCTTCTCTCACTTTAGTACAAAGCTGTGAGTGTAATAATGAAACTTTACATGGCAAAAGAAGAAATTTTAAAAAAATAAACTTCTTTATATTGTTACAGTTTGTCTGTTTCTCCTTTGTTTTAAATAGAATGATTTTCATAGGATTTGGTAGAACTTGACATTGTTCTGGATTTTTTCCTGTTCTGTGAGTGCTGGATAAAGTCAGACAGGCCACTCTGAAGCTCCAGCACTGGCAGGAATGTTACAGGTGTGCGAAAACCTCAGACCTAGTCATTTGGCAAAGAAATGAAACTGTCCACCCACCTGATGCCTCCAAGCTGATGCGCTGCCTGTCTAGCTTCATGGCCCATTGCAAGGGAAGTTCTCTAGAGCTTATTGGTAGTTCACTCATCAGAAATGTAAGGACCGGTTTTGAGTTGCCAATTAAAAATCCTGATTTTGGTCTTTTGACTGATAGATTTTGTTTTGTCTCTGAAGATCCCAACCAAGAGCATCTCTGCACTACTTGTATGGAAAATAATAGCTTTGTGGAGGTAAGGCATGGCTGGAAGCCAAGGCTCCAGGTGTTCCAGTCATCCTAAAATTTATTTGGGTTAAAAAACAGTTGAATTAAGAAGGAGAATAATTTTCTTAAGATAAATTATAGGATTTTCTTCCTCAGAGTAAGTTACAGTGCAAGACAACACTAAGAACTTTATAGTCAAAAGGTTTTCTGCTTCTTAGTGACCTTTCAGTTAAATGTACTGCTCAATGGAACAACTTTCAGTGGATGCTAGAATTTGTTTTTAAATTTTTACTTTACATTAGTAGATTGCTTTGCTACTTTTTGCCACTAGACAACTAAGTAAAAGGTTCTCCTGACAAAGTCTGGTCTTCCTTGCATGTTTTGTTTGCCCTTCCATTTTTTATATTGTACCTGTTATCCTTTAAGCTGGTAGCAAGGGAACCTCTCAAGTGCTTTCTTTTTTCTTTTTTAATGTATTCAAGGAGTAAATGGGCAAATATTTGAGATATTAAGCTAATTTCACACTT
Organism: Emberiza elegans; assembly: GCA_024865655.1. Taxonomy (NCBI): domain Eukaryota; kingdom Metazoa; phylum Chordata; class Aves; order Passeriformes; family Fringillidae; genus Emberiza; species Emberiza elegans. The sequence continues at coordinate 17,916,350 of JALJVW010000139.1, read as the reverse complement.
GCCATAAACTCCAAAAGCTGGTCTATATTCAGGAGAATGATGAAAGAGTGTTCAATAATTCATCTTCATCTGTTCTTTCAGAATAAGACCAAAAAACCTAGGCCAAAATCCAGTTGATTATATTTTTGACTCCATTAAACTAATTGTACTTGCCCATTGGAATAATATTCCCAAAGTGGTCATGCTGACATAGATTCTCTACAAGTCACCTCTTGCAATAAAGAAATGCATGCTAGTGTTGGGAAATAGGACCTGCAGCAGGGGAAATACGTGTGGGTAGATTTATAAATTTGTATGTATAAGAGGTTGTCTGCCTCAAATGGCAAATAAGTTTCTCAATATTGTGGGGAATGCAGTTAAAATGAAAAATATTTACGATGTCCACATTTGTAACCAGGATAAGTACTAATAATGAGAGCCAATTGCTCAGTTCTGGTACTTCTGCTGAGGCATTAGATCAAGCTGTACTCGGGTATTGCAGTCTGTCGTGCCCTACTCTCCCATTTCTACATAGCAGAGATCCAACCTGCACAGCCAAATCTGTAACTGAGTAATTCATTGGGTTGCATAATATTAATGCAATTAGCACAATCTCATGTGAATTATTCAGTAAACATTACAAAGAGATGAAAGGATAATACCAAGAGCAGGACAGAGAGTTAATGACCAATTACAAGGTGGCAGTAAACACCTTTGACATTCACAGTTAGATACAGTCCCAGTTTCACCTCACTTGAGGAAAGACCTTTCCAGTTGTCAGCACAAGCAGAACAGTTTTGTATTCTCCATGTCTTCACCATGCAGAGAAAGCTTAATTCAGTCATCAATAAATTAATCCAAAGGAGAAATGTCAGGATGCTATAAAAATAGTTACGAAATATGCGTACTGTGCTGTCCACTACAGTGTGGTTGTCTCTTTCTCCAAGGACTTCTTCCCACATGCTGTTCATCTTGAGGAGTGAATGACATTATTAGGAGTTGCCCTTGGGATGAATGGTGTTCGCTCCTTGGAATCTTCAGTGTGATCTTGATGGAGGTGGCCAGTGGCTCTGGTGTTACGCATACAGCGTGAGCTGCAGCCACTGAAAGAAGAGTTAAAGGATGGATGAGTTGTTGGTGTCCTCCCACAAATTGTGTAAAGACACCACCATCTCTAGCTGGAAGGCAGCTGCTTGCTGTCACTTAGCATGGAGTGGCAGTGGGGAGTTTTCTTGAGTCTCTTGCTGCTATTTCTCCTGCCCTTGCAAAAAGTGAAGGGTGTTTTTAACGGTCTCCATAACAGAGGACATGAAATTGAAACTTTCTAATTCTTCTTAACAAGATTTTTTTAAAAGTGAAGAGCTATCATTTAATACCATATCACTGTGTTTGATCTTAATTGCCTCATAAAAAAACAATCTCAACGTTTTTTGATGGACTTTAAAGATGATATGAAGAGACTGAAGCCATGCCCTTCAGCACCAACTGGAGACTTACAGAGCAACTGTTGTTGGCAGATCATGGATGTTTTCCATGTAAAATTGGTAGCAAAATTTTAGGAGGTTTTGGGGTTTCTTACCAATTGGGTGGCAATTTCTCTATTCATAGAGGGCTCCCTTGAAAATATGTGCAATGATTAATACAATTAAAATTTAGTATCGTAACATTGTGTTAGACATACTCTCATAAAGCAGTTTACCTCCAGGACATTGAGCTTAATGATGCCATCTCCATCTTTGTCAAAGGCGTGGAATGCCCCTAAAGTAATGAAACAAAAATGTGGGGAGTAGGTTAGGTTACTGTGTGAGTAAAAATGATTCCCAGACAGGAAATCAAACAGCGCTCCCATTGTGAAATGCCCGTTTGCACAGGTCTTCTCTTGTGGGGTCACTTTCTGCTGTGTTTTTCCTTAGTCAATTCAAGGAGAAACACAGTAGTTTCTTCTGTGTTTTTGTGGCACAACTTGTCATCTTAGATTCCCTAAGCACATGTCTGTAATAACTAACACCCTACATAGAGGCAGTAGTGCTGTGAACAAACTTTGCTGTATGATGGGGCTCTGAGCAATCTGGCCCAGTGCAAGGTGTCCCTGCCCACAGCAGGGGAGTTTGAACCAGATCATCCTTGAGGTCCTTTTCAACCCAGTCCGTTCCATGGATCCAGGGCTGAGTGTGGGGGCAGCAGGGGGGGCAGTGCCATGAGACCAGGGCAGCCACTCACGGAACATGGCGTCCAGGCGCACGAAGCAGCAGATGAAGCTGTCAAAATCGATGTTCATGTTCTTGTCGGCATAGCGCATGGTGATGATGTCGTAGAGCTGGTTGTTCAGCCGAAACCCTGCAGGGAAGCAAAAACAGGCACAGCTGGGCCCTGGGCGGGGAAGGTGCTGCTCCATGAGGGGTGGGCCACAGGCGCTCCCCTGGCCCAGCTGAGGCTCAGGCTGGAGAATCCTGCTGCAACTGCTAAACAAAATGAAGTAAAGCTGTAAGGAGCTTCACTGTGTCCAGCTGCCTTCCCAAACCAGGAGCAATGCTGTGAGAGGGAGGGCCCTTAGCACGTGAGTTACCTCGGGCTGTAAGTGTGAAGAGGAGAGCTGCAGCCCCAGAAGGCCTGATGGCTCAGCTGGGCCTGCTGAGAGCAAATCAGCTAAAACTGGGGGACAGAAGTGCAAGAGGCAGTTGCTATAAAAACACAAACAGTGGTCAGAAAATAGACAAGGAGGCAACTCCTGGGTGTGGTGGGACTGAACTTTGGCACTGAATGCTGCAGCCTGTGCTGTGCCCTGAAAAGGTCTGTCACGGTTTGGGTACAGCTGTTTGTTGGCTAAATGCAAGGTCATGCACAGCTTATGTGCTGTAAGGCTCTGAAATGTTCTCAGTTCTAAAGTCAGGGCAGGAGGTATTTAAATATTTTCTCTTTTTAGAGTGACAACTTCCCTGGTGAGAACAGAAACCTGGAAAATAAAAATTACCCATATTTCTACCCCAGCAGGAGTCCAAATCCTGGTCTAGTTTTGTCTTTAGCAAAGGACTCCAGAATCACTGAGGTTTTGTAAAGTACAAGGTAGCCATTTGTTCCTGTTCCTTGACCTGCCAAAATACTACTGAAAACAAGGTGTCACTGAAATCACCCCATCTAGGTTTATAGTGATACTACAGAATTTCTGATCAAAGTGGTTGTCTCACTCCCTTAGAAACCTGGTGAAGACATTTGTGGGGGAGGCCTGCTCCCCAGGGGAAGAAGCATACTGGTGTGTCTGAGACAAGCAGGAAAAGTCCAAAGTCTCTCTTATCAGAATGAATTTCATTAACTGCAAGTTTTTAAAAAACGCTTTCTTTTCATTGTGCAGGTAGAAGAGATTGAACCCACAGAGGCTCAGTATGGAAGAAACATTAATGTGACTTAAGAAATGCCCACCCAACTGCCTGTGATGCACACTTGGACATAGACCTGCTCTGTCCCGGTTTCAGGGCCTGTATGCTTAGGTTGAAGGTTTTCCACTGTTCTTTGTTTTTACTTAGACAAATGTATAGAATTCAGAGCTTAAATGAGAGTAAATGTCTTTAGCACTCCCTGGTCTCCCTGAATAGCAGGACCCTGCATAGGACATCCTTAATACAGCAAAGCATCACTCATTGCATTAAAGAGGAGCTGAACGGATCTATTTGGCTGGCAAGATGTACAAGGATTGTCATTTGGATCTTTGAGAAACTCTGTTGGGAAAAAATATATTTCAAATTTCTCTAGGATTTGTCCTTAAAAGGCAGCCTGGTGTTCAGTGATGTCACCCTGTGATGCACCAAAACAAAACAAAGTTTTTTCAGCTGCAGGCACTGCACAAGGGACAGTACCTGCATCGTTGACTGCGTTGCGCATCTCGTAGCTGTTAATGGTTCCTGAATGATCTGTGTCATAGCGCTTGAAAATTTTCTGGAAAAAGAAAAAACCACAGACAACAGTAATAAAAACTTGTACTGCTCTTGAATGCACTCACTGAGGGGATATGTAGTGTGTGCCTCAGGCACTTGGAGGCTTTGCCATCTGCCTTATATTGCCACTGCTGGGCACTCTGGGTTGTTAGCACAGAGTTCCTCTCAGTTGCTAAGTAAAATAATTTGGATCCAATTTCTGGGAAGCAAAGAAACTCTCCCCTTGAAACTCTCCTTGTTTGATTTGAGTTTGTGCTGGTAATCCTCCCTCTTGATTGCCCTAATTAAGCAATTATTGAGGCCTGATTCTAGTTCCCATCATTCTCCTCTTTTAATTTGTTTGCCTCTGTGCTACTCTCATGGGGGAAGGCTGTACATGGGATATTCAGGTTATTTGCTTAGGCTGTGGATTAGGATGAGGAGAGACATTACTTTTCATTTTTGAAGCTAATTCACAATTATTTTTTAGCTTTTCTTCTTGATGGAACATATGTGGAGAGTTCTAGTTTTTCTGTAGAACACTTGCACTGCAGAATCTGTGAAGAGGAGCTGTGAAGATAGCAGCAATACCTGCCAGCTTTTAATCTTGTCCCAGAGATGTCGAAATTCATCAAAGTTTATCTTCCCTGAGCCATCTGTCTGTGATGCAAACATTCAGGTAAAAAATCCACAATACTTTTAGGATAAAATTAATTAAGTCTGCCATTACTGGTAAAGGGATGAATGTAAAACTGGGGTGGGGATCTCCTCAGCATAAAGAGTTGATTCACCTGTGCAGTAAAACATTTGTAAACATTTTGGTTGTTGTGTATAGCTTAGTGCTTCAGGAGTGTGAAGTACTACTTCTGCTTTGTGTAGAAGCAAACTTCTGGTACAGGACACAGCTTTGCCTCTGGAATTATTCTAAAAGTGCATGAGTAGGATGTTTTAGTGGGATCCTCTGAAATACCTCAATGTGAAGCTCATCCAATGCTTTTTAAGACAACTGAGCTTTACTCTGAATCTCTTTCTGCCTTGCTTAAAATGAATTAAGAAATAAGCAAAATGTTGACTAAAGCTCTTTTCAAGAATGTATTTAGGCTCCATCAATTATGGCTGTGGGTTGTAGTTACACTTTTGTTCTGTTATATTTGAATGCACTTAGATTCTCTCAAAGTTGTGTTATCTCAAACTGGAAAGCCTAGTGTGGTTGTGGCACAGACCAGATCTGCCTGCATTGCAAGCTGAGCATACAGTAAAATATGTGATACATTATAAACTTAAAGAGATAAATATAGTAAGTTTATTGGCAAGATCTATAGTTATGTTTACTTTGTTTTAAATATAATAATGAAAACATCATGCTGTAGTACCTAATGTTTCCAGTGTCTGATACCTAAAGGAGAGTGTCATACTGACTGATTTATTCTGTAGCTTTCTTTTTGGGGACATCTTTCTCTGCCAATTATGTTAACGTTGAGATGCCTGGAGTTTAGATGTGCCAATCCAGGAGTGCTTTTTTATTTGACTTCAGATTACAATTTGCTGTTTTGTTTCTCTGGCTTACTAAGTTGTGTGTATGTGTGTGGTGGTGAGAAATAGTGAACTCGAGTAGTTTTAAGCAGTCCCTTTTCACCAGGAAAGGATACATCCATTAAAGCAATCATGCTGCGGCAGGATTCCAATTCAAACCCTTCTGACCTTAGGTCCTTATCTGAAACAAATGGTCCCAGGTGAATACAAATCATGGAAATCATCAAGGGATTTTCCTGTCAGGTGTAACTCTAATCAAAGTAAACACCAAACCTACTTCCTTTGTCCAGTAAGAAATGAGTGGTAGAGAAATCTAAGAAGACTCTCAGTATTGTTATTGACTGTGAATTAGATATTACTTGTCTTGATTTGTTATATACAATAAAAAACTCTGAAAAAATCTAAACTAATTCCTAAGTCCAGGGTCTGTAGGTTAAAGTTTGCTAAACAGGGAGAAAGGTTTGCCTCTCCACTAGAAATTTTTTTAAAGGGCATTTGCAGACTGTGAGAATTGCATTATTGTCCCAGTGGTAATTCTAATGAATGCATCTGCTCATTTCTAGATTATCAGTACTAACAACCTGTAGAGATAATCTCTGTGAAAAGTTCAGCTTGTGAAAGTCTCAGATGCATTGTCCATGGAAATATGACTAGGAAATTTCTGAATCTGAAAACATCAATAATTTTTAGAAACTTGGGGTGGAGAGTTATGCTCTGTCACAGATTTCTTTGCCCAGGGTTAGTAAAAAAACATGCTCAAACTCACGTTTTTTTACAACATTATTGAGAACATTCCTAAGTTCCTCAGCATTGATCTCCATGTCCTGATGGAAATGGGGTGAAAATATAATTAGTTACAGCATTCTTAATGAAAAACAATTTTATGGCTGGATATGCTAAAAGTGTTTGGTCACTTTTCAATAAGACATATACATGTTTCAAACCAGAGGACATTCTGCTTCATGTGAACGTTAGTCCAGCCCTTTCCTGAGGCTTCAGTACAAGGTAGACCTGAAGTTACCATACAGTGCTCATTAAACTACAACTAGAAGAATGACTAGTAATTTCAAGCCAGTGTATAAGTAAAATAGCAAAATCAGAAAATTCCTGTATCCCATATGCAGCCACTTGATTTATGCAGTTCTTTGATCTGTTTTTATCTTTAACTTCCCTTGTTAAGCATATACCAGAGGGCACTGCATTTCCAACTTGTTTATACTTGCTGTGCAAAACAGCATCTTGTAGCAGATGAGAGAAAAATGCTGAATTCAAGTAAGGCTCCCTCAGACACAGTGAGAATAGTTTATACCTACATATGAGGATAGCTGTATACTTAATGGGGTGCTTATTTGGTTTTACTTATCTCAAAATTGCAAAGAGAATTTGATGGGAGGAAATTCAAAGGAACTTTTAATATTCAATGTTATGAATCCACAGAGTAGTTGATTTAAGAGCTGTTGTAGCCAGGCTGCTTTGAGGGCAGAGACAGGGATCAATTGCATACTCACATCCCCTGCAATCTGTCGGAAAATATTCCTGAACTGTTTTTGCTCTTCACTCTCCTCATGAGCTTTTGTTGAAGAACGCTGAAAAGAGACAAGCAAAGAAGAGAGACATCCTGAGCCCAGTGGAAAAGAGAAAGGGCCTGGATGGCTCACTTACCCTTGTGTGAGTGATCATCTTAGTGAATCTGGAGGCATTTGGAGGAATGGGTTGTCCTCCCACTCCTTTCCCTATGTTTTTGTTAATTTTCTTCCTTAAAACTACCAAGTATTTAACTTCATCCCATTGTTCTTTCTTCTATTTGAAGGAGCCTAAATAATTACGTCCACTGGTAGTTATCTTTTAAATTTTTGTTCCAAAATATTGCCAAAGAGAAGTTTGGAGTCCAAGAGGCCTATCAGAGAATCAAAGAATGGTTTTGGTTGAAAGGGACCTTAAAAATTATCTTGTTCAAACCCCCCTGCCATGGGCAGGGCCACAGTATCTGCCTCACAGCTGCCCTGTAGGCAATAAATGACCATGTGAGAGTTCATTATGATGTGAGGGGCCCCTTGCTGAAGACAAATAGCATATGAAACAGAGAAAAATGAGGAACATGAAGCTTTCTCAGACACATGGAAAGTGCAACCTTGAACTCTGAAGCTGATACTGAAAGGGGAAATTAAAGTTATAGGTAACAAAGTGAATTTCTTGGCTTATTTCTTGTTTTCCTTTGTCTAAATGCAGAAGAAAGTTTAGATTGGTTTTCACTTCACCCCCTGCATGCTCTAGCAGTCATTCAGCACCCTCCCTGTAAGCAGATGCTCCAGCCATGCCCCCAGATGCCACAAGCCTGGATGTGGGATCTGGCTGTTAGATGTGTTGTGTCTCACCCACCTGCAGGAAGAAACTCTGAATTTGCTACTCTGTTTTCCTCCTCTTCAGTAGTGAGGAAGAAGAGGGCGGGTGCTGGAGCTCCTGGGTTTACCTGTCCTTTATCCTCTGGCCAACAAGGACTAGGAGAGAGCTGGGTATTTGTAACAGGAGGGGCTGTGGTCATTGCCAGGAGCTTCTGCAGCCCCTCGGGTGCAGTTTGTGTGTGTGCCCTTCTAAAGAAGTACTGCCTCAGGGGGCTGAGCAGGGATGAGCTGAATGTGGGGAAGGAATCTCTCACAAGCAGGATTTTTGTGTGAGAGACCAACCAGGAGATGTTTTCAAGGAACTAAATCCTCCTGTAGAGTTGTTAAATAACTGAAGGACAGTCTCTCTGTGCTCGTGTTCATTAGATCCACATAAACCAGATGAGAGTCATGTAAAGATTTGATGAGGAGCTGTTTAGTATCTCAGGACACCTCTTTGCCCCATTCCTGTGCTCTCCTTAGCCACTTTTTCATGCTAGCCAGACCAAGCCCTATTTCCCCCTCTGCCACTTGCTGCAGAAACCTTTTTCTCATCTGCTTGGGTTTTTTCACCATCTTTGCCAGAAATTTCATCTGCTGTCAGCTCCTTATTGCTGTTTGCTCTGTCAGAAACGAAGATGATAGGCTAGAAGAAGAGAGCAAAAGAGAAGTGGAAATTACAGGAGAAACAGTGGAAAGGAAAATATTTGGCTACAAGCATTCTGTGGAAAGTACATGCAGCAACAACTCCTGCTCTTGAAAGTATGACTAGAGAAGCCATTTCTTGAAATGAAATAAAGGATTAAATAAAAAGGTGGAAAAAATTCTGCAGTTTTTGCTCTCCTCATGCTAAAAAAAGCTGCAAAAGTATTTTTGCAAAATAGTGTGATTTCTGGGTTCTAGGTTTCCTTTGTCAGAAAGACAGTCATTGAATCTGTTTGGTTTGTTGTTGTTTTTGTTTGGAGATTCTTTGTTTGGTTTTGGTGTTTTAGTTGGTTTGTGGGGTTTTTTTTGGGTTCTTCCCCTGTTTTTAAGCAAAATAAGCCTCCCAGATTCTCATCACTTAAATTGATGAGCTTGCCCCTCAAGGACAGTAGTACTGAAAACAAACCAGATGTGAATAGTACCCAGAAAAGGAGTTATTTGTGTAGGAGCTTGTTAGTTATGTGAAGCATATGTTCTTTATCTGTACTGACTCTTGAAGCACTCAGCTGTAAGCAGCCATTTGCAATTGTTCTGCTTTGGCACATTTAAAACAAGGAAAAAACTGCTACATGATGTGAATATATTACTCTAGAGTATAAATTACAATCAGCCTCTCTTGGGATTAAAATATCTGATTACATTTCCAAGTCCTAAATGTGTTGTGTCGAATCAAAAATAGAACCTAGGACTTTGGTGAGAAGAAACTTCAGGAAAGAGGAGTGGCTGCTGCACTAGCTGGTGGAAAGCAAGTGTGAGGGCACATGTCTGGAGAAGGGGTGCTTTTCACTAGCAAGGGGTATCAGGGTGCCCCTGGAGGAGCAGGGAGGAACAGTTTGAGCAACCCAGAGGACTGAGCTGAATAGTTTGTTACCCTTTCACCACCCCTTTGAGTGAGAGGGGTATATGATGCTAATGCTATTTCATTAGAATCTCAAGTAGGAAGAAAAAAATCTTTGTTGCATGCAAATGGCCTCGTATCCAGCACCCTTCATTAACTAGGTCAGTTTCCAGACACAGAGAAAATTATAATAGCAAGGAACTCTGTTCCTGCTCATGCATTGCACATGCTCTTTCCCTTGCTGGCACTTAGCACATTGCACAGGTACCTACCTTGCCCTTTTTCTTCTGTGTGAAGAGACAAAATTAAAAAGTGCTTGATCAGATTATGCAGAGCTGAAGGCAAACTTTAATTTTTTTTATTTTTCCAGTTCCTATACTCATACAAATTTTCCCATTTCCTATATGTACAGAGCTTTCAAATCACTAAAAATGGGGGAACATGCACCCACCAAGAAATAGCATACTGAAGGAAACACATCGCAGAAACCATACCAAAACTGTGTCTCATCTCATCTGGGACTTTGTCTGCTTGAATAAAATCTCTTTAGTTCTGAGTATTCCTTTTCTTTTTCCCAGCCTGCCAGTGTAGGGGAGATTGAACTTCTATGCCCGTAGATCAACAATATCTGAAGTGACAATTTGATTCCCTCACATTTGGACAGTTGTTTTTCAATATGACAGCAAAAAAAAAAAAAAGGGGAACATTTCTGAGCAAGGTTTGATGGAGCTCGATTCTGTGCAACAGCATTTCCTCTGATTTTTTTTTCAAGACTTATTGTATTGTTTGCTCTAGTATATTCCCACAAAGATGTGTAAAAACTCCAAGGGGAAAGAGTTAGAATGCTATTTTGAATCAGAGTGCTATTAGGATCCCTTTTCAGAAAGCAAGTACTTCAAAATAAGGTAGTTTTTTCTTTATTAAATGAGATGCCAATTTCACAAAGAAAGTATCTCAAGGCACAGAGTTAGGCCTCCCTTGGTAAATAGATAATCTCCACTGATGGAGGCAAAAACAATGCTTAGCATCCAGCTTCTTTATGCCAGAACCGGATTTCAAATCTGCAAAAGCGTTTTGGTCTGAATCAAGTTCAGAAAGCAGCATATATAAATGAAGTGTCAACAGAAGTATCTTAATGAGAAAAAAGATGAGAATTTGATAAAGGTGCTGTCATGTAGCTGCAAATGATTTCCTGCTGTAGGTTTCCCTAGGTATCATGTTCCTCTCCTCTCTACCCCTCTACACAAAAGAGGACCCGGACAGTACTTACCAATGGACGTTCTGCCTCAATCATGTTTTCAACCTCCCTAAGTAGGAAGCAGAAAACAAATAAATCAGGAAAGTGACTATTCCCAAAGTTGCATGTTTCTTTAGGTGGTTTTTAAGCAGCCACTCAAACTTTCCAAGGAGCCAGTGGTGTGGGCTGGCTTCCACCATTACAGCTGCAGGCTTTAGGAGTAGCTTTTTCCCAGTTTGAGCTGAACATCCCAAGTACCATTTCCAGGACAGCTGCCACCTGGCTTACTCCTGTAAAGAGCCTTTATAACAGTGAACTGGAAGTAAAACAGAAGTTGTTTCGCCTTAGTAAATGCCTAATGGTTTGTTTGCAAAGGGTATCCTGCAAGCAGTAAGCTTCTCCAAAGACAATTCAAAGCAGGTTCTTGTTAATCTATAAAGTAAGCTTGTGGAAATGAGTTTGCAGCTTGGAGTTTCTAATGAGGTTAAGAAAATAAAAAGCAGGGTGTAGCAAACTGATAACATGACTTTAGCAGACTAGTGAGGTCACTCCACCTGTATGGCCAGATAAATGGCTCTGCAACTTACTCTGAAAGACTTCTTTTCTCTGAGAAGACCCTGAGGATGAATTCTCCCTCCTGGTGGGGGTCATATGTTGACGGAATGATGACGTACTCGCTGGGAGGTAAGCGGAAGCGCTCGGAGATTTCTCGCATGTTTATGTAGGTCTTACTTCTAGCTTTGGAGGCATTGTAGAGGAAAAAATCCTTCTGCAAGTGGTGCTTAGTACCATGCATCTGCAGAACAAATGAGTCCATTTGTCTTCAAGGAAGTTTTGCCCATTGCCCAGGGGGGTTGCCATGCGGGTGGTGCACGGCTGGGACAGAAAACACAGGAAGCAGCAGCTTAGCAAGCAGGGAGCTGAGGACTGGTGGTAGCTGGTGGCAGGGACACAGTCTGTCACCTTTAAGTTGCCACTAAGTCTAGTTGGCTTCTGAGGGCTACTCCAGGGCCCACCTGCAGATTGTGTGGTTGACTTCTGCTGAGTAGGTACTTGTATCTGACTCTTTTGCTAGATGCTGTGTTGTGTGTAACCAAAGCTCAGCCACTTCCCTTGGAGCGTGCATGGCAAGGAATAGTGTAAGCAAACTCCTACATGCAGAGTGATAAAGTGGAGGTGCTTTCACCATAAACATGTCCTTGTCTAGACAAAACAGGACTTCTGTATCTGCTAAACAAATGTGATAATCCAACATTGCGTTAGTTCAAATATGAAAAGTAGGCCAAGAATTGTGGACTAAACACACTTGCAGGCTGTTTTTTGCAGAAATTACCATCTGTAAGATAGCTGGCAAAGACAAAATTCAGACTGTCATTCTCATGCTTTCCAGGTAACAGCCTTCAGGTGAGCTTGTTAGCAAAACTTGATATGCCATGATTCAGCTACTGTCAGGCTCAGAAAAAATGTAATCTGTGTATTTTTGATAAGCTTTCTGCAATGTCTGAAAATACCATAATTTTCTAAACCATTCTAAGACTACAGAGAAAACTCTGTGACTGCAGAATGTAGGCCATTTGTACTATTTTTAGGAGGAAATACAAGTGGTTTAAGATGGTTCTGCATGGAGTGCAGAGGCTAAGTCCCCACAGGCACTGCTTCCTGGATCTCTGACCAGCTGTGCAAGTGATGGCCAGGCCACCACAGAAGAGAAAAAAGCACTGATGAAATGGTCCAATTGAAAATGGAGTGCGTGTGAGAAGGAACTAAAAATTACTCACAAAATATTACTAATAAACACTCAAAGCAAAAAGGTTAGCAGTTCTACTGCTGCTACATCCCTGAAAACAAACTTCAGAGTCTCCTTCTGACTTACTGCCAGGCACTACAGTAACACTAGCTGTGGGTATACACCAAGATGTCAATCTGGCTCCGTTCTGCTCATACCTCTTTGGGCACCTTAGGGAGAAACAGAGAGAAGAAACAGTCAGAGCTGCAAGGGGAGACTACATGTTTATAGGTCATACAGAAGGGCATTCAATTAAAGTTCTAGGGACACAGTAATTAAAGTGCCCTTAGTCAGATAAGCACTTTCCCTCTTCCTTTCTAAGTTTCTTGACTTCTACATGAAATCAGCTAAAATCTGAACCAAATATGTTTGTGCAAGGGACTGAGTAAATTGACTTTTTCATCAAGTCAATAGCAGGGACAGAGGCTAATTGCTATGTATGAGCGTTGGATGTCTGTTTCCTTTTTCACAGTCTTCTGCCAATGAAATGCTTAGTTTCAGAAAGGACAAAAAGGAGATTGAAAAATACATGTGAAAGAACATGCTAAAATCTGGCATTAGGTCACTACAAAAGCCTAAATAGTGTCTTATTTAATAGATGGGTAAACCCTGACATTGCTGTTGTAGGAGGAGTTAGGAAGAGTTGAATTTCGTTCCTCTCTTCCAGATTTTCTGACTCCCTTGCAAAGTAAAAATTGCAATTGATGTAATCAGCTTGAATGATTCAGTGACTCTCTTGGTAAATGCATACTGTCAGGATTTGTGACCACAGTGCAAAGAGCAAAATCTAGAGCTGTTACCTCATAGATGGCAAAGCCAATGGTGTACAGGTTGGCTCCCAGCTTGCGCTCTTTCCTCCTGTTTTTCTGCATCAGTGCGACAAGGAAGCTGCAGATAACCTCTTCATCCTCAGGATCATCATCTTCCTCCAGGAGCTTCAAGCGATACTGGGGATTGGTCCAAAATGTATCTGTGAAATCCCATCAGCAACCCAAAGAAAACATGTAAAGCTTCAGTCTTCTAATGATGCTCATGATCAAAGAGAACTTTTAAGTTCCCTGCCTATGGCTCCTGGGGGAAAGGTTAAAATTGGGCTAACACATACATGGTTTTTTTTACATATCATGGCTGTTACCTAATTCTAACAACTGCATTGCAGAAGAGGATATATGGAGAACTGTCACTTGATAAACCTCCAAAGTTCCTAAAGCTATCCCTAATCCACAAGAGTGAATTTCCCAAATGAAATCTAACTGTTAGGGTGAAATTCATCCCTTTTACTTGGAGCACTGTGAAGTACTTGAACAATGATTTACCTTTGCCAGGGCTGCCTTTTGGGCTTACCATGTTCTGTTACAGCATAGTGACAGAAGATGTCCAGCAACCAATTGCATGCCTTGTCCACTGAGAAAGCAAGGCTTTTCCTATGGCTGAGCACTAACCAGATTGTGGTATGACTTAGCCTTTGGGATCTAACCTAGTCCCCATCAAAGAGGCTGTATCCCTAAAGACCCTTTGCTCACCTGGATAATTGCGGCAGCCTCCAGCTGAGCAGCCTCTCACCCAGCGTCCTTCATTAACTGACACAGTCCAGGTCTGGAATTTATCCACTTCCAGAGCATCAGGTGTGAGGTTACAGATCTCAAGCTTTGTGAAGTGCCTCATGAAATCTTGAAATGAGATCCTGCAGGAATTGAGAGGAAATTGAACCCAAACGCATTTACATGGTTGGCAGTTGTCCTAAAGACCCTGGGGGAGGTGGAGGATGGTGACCAATAGCACTGTCAGTACTGGGACAAGTTTGCAGTGGGAGTGCCATATTTTCCAAATGCTTTTGGTCTGCTGGTTGGTGAGTTACCACAGGTACAGCTCCAAACTCAGGGAAACTGGGCTGACAGGATGGTAAGTAGGAAGGGTGATGGAGAGCTTGTGGAAGTGTAGCATAGTTAGAAAGACTGTGCTGATGGCACTGAATAATCTCTGGTGGGAGAATGACAGGATCACAGAGCAGGGCTTATTTGGAATATGAAGGGGAGCAGAGATCACTGCAATGGTTTTAGCAGATTGGTAGTAGTGCAGTGGCATTCATTTTTGCTATGATTGCATATTTCCTAGAGAAACTGATGCTCTCACCAGAACTCCCCATCCTCCGCAACCTTGTGCTGCAGGCGGATTTTCTCTTCATTGTTAACAGAGTCCCACTCCTCTGACCTTCAAAGGAGTAAACAAGTTAGCTTGGGCTTTGCAATACAATTTTCATTAAAGTTTCTACACTTTAGGCTCATAGAGTGAAAAATCAAGAGTCATCTTGCTACCTCCACATAATTTTTCCTTTGTAAGCCTTGCAACTGTTCGTTCTCAATGCTGTCCTCTTCTCTATGTGCCCAACAAAAGAAGCAATTGTTCTACTTCTCTCAGCCTTCCTCTTAGAATTCCTCTTAGTGGCTCTCAAACATCTGCTGAACTGCGTTAATTTTACTTAGCTTGAAGAAAAAGGTGTTTCCAGATTATCATTGCTGGTGTACCTATTGAAATTCCTTTAAGGAAAACACTGACATCTTGCCTCATTCAGTTCTTTCATAACCTAATTTCCATTTATTAAAGGCTCTCTTAACATCTTATTAGGTACTCTTTTTTTTTTACAGCTTCAGCTAAGCACTCAATGAACTTCAAAATTACAACAAAGACAATTCAGATACCTCATCACTGAATATTAGGATTATGCAAAAGCTGCATAAAGGCAAATAAAGCTGCAATTTCTTTTTCAAATCATGTGAAGCTCTGTTTTACTCACTTGTCACTCCAGGCTCCATTCCATTCCACCTGGCCCCAGGGGTTTCTCAGCCTTACCAGACGTATTTTTTCCCCTTTAAATACAGTCTAATTGAAAAAAGAAGGCAACAAGAATAGACTGAGAGTTGGTTCAAAAGGAAGTGTTCCGTCTTTCACCACACCCTTCAGTGATGGTGCTTTTCTGGGCCATACCCCAGCCTGATCTTCTTGGGGTTGCTGTGGGAAGGCTGTAAGACCAGGAGGTAGCTGCCTGTGGCCACCTTTGCCCAAGTGGGTGTTGCCCACGTGAGCCAAAACTTGGATAGGTTTCTTTGTTCACAAGATTTTAACTTATTTGAATATAGTTTTGTTTCCTTGACTCATAATTTGTTTTGCTTTTCATGCCTCTCATGGCATTACTGCCGTGCGTGAGGCTAGGCCAGCAGCGGCTGCAGCTGTGCACAGCTGGAGGGGGGAGCAGGGCACGTACCTCTTCCACGGCCGTCACGGAGTAGGCGTGCCCTTTGACGAGCCCGCAGGACATCCGTGTCTCGTACTGCATCGGCATTATGGTCTGTCAGACAGAGAGAAACACCCGTGGGACTCACACAAAGCTCAGCTGCCTGCTCTAGGGCAGGTGCTGCCACCCAGGGCTTTCACAGGGAGGGTGACACTGTTCAGCTGACAGGATTTTTTGCCTTGTTCTCCTCTTTGTGTTTGTCAAAGCAGTCAAGCTAAGTGCCCATAGAATTCGTGTTGATAGTTAGAAAGGAGTGAAGTATGAACTAAAAATGGAAAAAGTTGATATTATCAATTGGAAAGGACATTTTCTGGTGTCTTTTCCCCTTTTGTGTAGGCTATTGCTTTTTGCACTTGGAACATGGCAGGATAAAGCATGCTTAATCAAATAATTATTTTTTTGTATTAGAAGGACTGTTCACCCTTTTCTAGGATGGTATGTTCTTGTATAGCTTTGTAAGGTTACTACACATGAACTGGTTAAAAATCAGAGCAAATCAACACCTAGAACACTTACATCTTTCCACATGGCTGCTATGTTATCACAATGACATTTAAACACCCTATTTAATCCACTGTGCCTGCTAACTGATACTATCTTATTGCATCTAACTTTCAGGAAGGGCACAGCTGTGTTGCTCAGGTGTAAATATATTTGCTGTCTTAGTCATCAGCTTTTAGTGTGTCTGATGGATTTTTACTTGTGTATCTGTGAGATCTGGAATTGGGAGCAGGATGGCAGACGCACACAGCCTGCTCTGCTTGTACGAGAGATCTCCAATATTGGTGAGAGGGGTAGACCCTGCCACATGCACGTGGACCAGGAGCAAAACTTCACCTCCTTCTTTATGCCTGTTGCTGAGAGATGCCTGCAAAGTCCTGTCAGTAATTCTGCAGCCCTTCTTGACACATCTAGTGGCATGAAAAAGGCAGGGCTGGATCCTGGGGGAGAATTAGTAAGGTCACACAGAAATGTTCTCAGCTTGCACAGGGAGAATCTCATCCAAATATTTCCCAGATGTTGCAATTGTTTTCCATTATTTCACTTCAGCATCTATTTGGTTTCTTTTCCCTTGATTCTGTTTTTATACTATAACCTCACACCTATTTCCTTTTTTCTTCATTTCTTCTCTAGTTGTTGCCATCATCACTTGTCAGAACCCTTTTCTCTTTTTTTTTTTTAAGAACATTAACTTCTGGTGACCTGGACAACTTCTCAAAGTCTAGGTTTTGGAAGTGTTTCATCTGCCTCTTTCCATTGAGAGCCCTGATTTTCTTTCCTGGTGATGGTTCAGGAATATGCAATAACCAGCAGCACAACAGCTGCTGGGGCAAAAAGTATAGAAAGAGTTTTGCAATCTTCTTTTAGTAGACAGTCACTGAGGAGGAAATTCTCCCCCCAGACATGGGAAGTTTGGGCAGCCATGCTTGCAAAACAAGATAGTCATACTGGTCTTTCCCAAAGAATGAAATGACACCATTTCAGTCTTTTGGAAGGACTAAATATGGGTGTCAGAAGAGAAAAAAATCAGCTATTTCAGCTGTAAATGCAGAAGAAAGTTTGCACAACCAAAAATTTTGAGTGATCTAATTGTGGAGGATTTTTCTTTGTTTTGTTTTGTTTTTCTCCCACCCTTCCCTACACCGCTGTAAAACAAGAGATGTAATTTCACTGTCATGGAAATGCAGCTCCTTTAAAGGCACGGTATGATAGCTGCTTGACACAGAGAAGGCAGCAAAGTGTCCCTCTACAGATTCAAAATCTTCTAAGTTGTCCAGTATGAGATTTTTTCTTAGAGGGTTTTAACGTGCCTCTATTTTGTTAGATGCTTACGTGGATATGCTGGAGTTATTTTGTATTTCATCACACATATAGAACTCCAAATATTTTTCTTTTCCTTGATGGGCATTTTTAATGAGAACTTCATTTGCAGTGATCAAAAAGAAGAGAAAAAAAGAGTGTCCCTAGAGCAGGCTCTCCTCTATTAATGGGTAGAGGACTCTGTCTCAAAATAAGTTCACTAAGAGCTTTTTTGCCTGGAGCGAGAGCTATGCAGAGCTTGCTTTTTCTTTCTTTGACATTCCATGCACACTCAAGGATCTTGTTCTATTCTAGTCTTTTCGTTTTTTCATTCTCTCCACCCTATTCAAGCAAGAGACTATAAAATCCACAAATAAATTTGGTGTTCTGCAAATTATAAGCCAACAGCCCTTTAATGCTTCAGTATCAGTGAAGTCCCCTAGTATCAGTCCCTGTGCTGGAAAGCACTGAAGTCTTTTAACACACACATCAAACAGCATCCATAAGAACATTTCATTATGCTAAACCAAAGAGGGGTTTAAAAACATAGGTGATATGTTTCTCTAACAGTTTGTAAATAAAAGCATTCTGAAGTCAACTGCTTAGGAGACATACCCAGGCTGGCCTCTCCTCGATGCCCTGGTAGTCTACAGTGGGCTGAGTCATCTGTGCATTTTCTTGATTCTTCACCATGCGAGCAATCAGTTCCCCAATGCTGCTCCGAGGAGCTGATCCATAGGAAAAGCCTAGGTCATCCTGGCACAGAGAATGGTAGAAAAGTATCATGAAGGAAGATGAGTGGTAAAAGACAGCCCATATTACTTCTCTTTTCCCTCATTATGTCCATACTTATCTACAGCGGTCAATAGCACTGTTCTCCCACCTTGACTGAAATATGGTACTCCATAAAGTACTAATTTTTTAGTTTTTAAATTTACCACAAGTGAAGGCAGTCTGAAGCCATGTGGACAATAAAATGTTAATCTGAACACTTAAGACCTTTGACATGAAGATTTGTGTCTTAACAGAGTTGCAGCATCCTCATACTAGCCTATTTCATTGGGTTAGGGTCTTGAGGGGGAAGGGGTACTGGTTTTTCTGATTGTACCTGTTCTTTCCACCTCCATGTTCTACTTCTGTTTATTTCCCTTTTGGTACTCACTGTTTGCTAATGGCTGGTCTCCAGGGGGGGGATTACTCCATCTCCTAGAAATTGATGTTTTCTATGTGGCCTAAACCAAGCAGTTCCAAAGGTGGCATATATTTGGTTACGAATGGAGAGGTCCCTCTCCTCTGTCATTTGTTATCTGCAAAGTTCATATGGACTCACATCAATGGAACTGGCCATGAGGGATCCTCTGTCAATGGCATGTTTCATGATTTTATAGATATCTTTAGGGGCATCCTTTATCTCATAGAACTCTGTGACTCCTCCGGTGAAATCCTCCATGGCTTCAGTGGTGTTGCCTCCTTTCAAAGCTTCATATGACCCATGGAGTCTTGAAAAGAGATAAAAAGGGATCTTTTACACAGGTATAGATGCCTACCTATATATTTATATCCAACTTGTGTGTATAACTACAGCTATGTAAACACATATACTAAAACCCAAAGGGATCTTTTACACAGGTATAGATACCTACCTATATATTTATATCCAACTTGTGTGTATAACTACAGCTATGTAAACACATATACTAAAACCCCACAACCCATCTGTCTGGTAACTCACAAGTTCAAACTTCTAAAACATGCCACCTGCACACATAGAAAGGAAAAAAAAAGAAAGATAAGCTGAAAATCAAATGTAGATTTCTGAATGAGTAGCAAAACTTCTTAGAAAATATACTTTAACCCATCCCCAACTCCAAGGCATGGGAAAAGGAATTGGTGTATTCAGGTATATTCTCTGTGTGCTTCTAAGTGCTGTATGCAGCGGTGTAAGCACTGCCCCAGCACAGCCCCACGGTTCACTTTACTTTGCATAGGCCTTCTCCAGGAGGGCGCTCCAGAACTCATTGCGCTGGGAGGACTTGGTAAAGACCAGCTGGTTGTTGTAGGTGGGTAAGCAGTCATCGATGACGACATCCACCCAGTCTCCATAGCGCCAGAACTGCTCAAAGGCAAACAGAAAAAAAACAACAACTGGATTGACTTGGTGCAGGGAGAGGAAGCCTGGCTGAAAAGTCAGGCTGAGAGAGGAGAAATGTGGAAATACACTTCATAATGTGGCTAAAACTGATGTGGCCAAAGCTACTGTGAGAGAGGCAGTTGTATTGAATCCCCTGGGCAAATGTTCCTTAAGAGAACCAAAGGAAATATGGAAAGTAGTCAATATTTTCTGAATAAGAAGTTCTTCGAGAACTTATTTTGACCAGCTATTTGTGTGCCTAAAAGCAGCTGCTCTTGCCAAGTGCCCGCGTGTCTGTGCTGGCTGCAGTGCCTGCATTTGAGCAGTGAGGCAGGAGCAGCCACCTGTTGTTACTCCTTACACCCAGGACGCTGCAATCTGCAAATGCTTCCTTGCTGGGTTAATGTTCCCTAATTGCTTTTATTGGCTTGCCCTGCTGTGACTGCCCTGATGGAAGAGTTTGTGGTGAGGCAATTCAGTCCCTTTTCCTCCCTGCTGTCACTCATGCTTCCAAAGGGTGGGGAAAGAGAGATCATCATGCCAAGAGCTGAGTGTTGAGTCAATGCATATGCTCACCACTAGACGAAGCGACTCACCTGGAAGTGAAAGATACCAGCATAGTTCTGTATAAAGGACTGGTCATGAGGAATGACTCTACAGAGTAGTTTTTTATTCAGTGTCAGGCAAGCAATGGCAGCCAGAAACCAGCAGTTACCTGTAAATGAGCAGAAGCAGCAGACAAAATGAAGGGAGAGAGCAATTAGAAAGGGAAAACCTGAGATATTGCAAAGTGACATTTTAATTCTCAGTAGAGTATGATTGTCTGTGTTCTGCAGTACTTTAGCACTTTATCTGTTTGTGCTCTAGAAATGCTCATGGGCATTGTTCATGGCTGGGTACACACAGGCTAAATAGATTATATTCCATGTACTTTAGAAAAAGCCTAAAATCTGATGAGCACTGTTACCTGCATTAAGAATTCCCTGTGGCATGTGAATCTTTCACTAAAAGTTCTTGCCTAGATTACTACTAAGCAGATGTCAACAGTTTGCTACAGAGCAAAGGAATCACTGAGACAGAGGATTTCAGATATCACCTTGGAAATGAAAGAAAATTAAGGGAGAGCTAAACCATGATGTAGACTTTAAAAAGTGCAGAGTTGAAGTTAGAATTTCATACCTAATTCTCCTTGGCAGATATCTGTTCTGTTGGCTCCACCAATAATAAACCGTGGATTCTCACAGATTTCCTACAAAACAGAAACAGATGGATGAGCAGGAAAATTGTGCATGATGATGCCTGTTCAGCACAGAAGTAAAGTCAGTTATAGGATAGCTTGTGATATCAAAACATCTCTCACAATTTTAATCTGCAGTTTCACTATGAAAATGTTTTGGAATCTGGATGTTCCAGACTCCAGTCAGAGTTTTCCCCATGCACCTACAGGGTCAAATATTGAGCCTGGTGTGCTCCCTTTGTACTGTAATGTGAAAACATACTGAAAGAAGAATTGGGGAAAATATTTTTTCTGCACAGTTATGAAAAAACCAAAACATTGGAGGAGGCAGGAGAGAAAGTAGATGAAAAAACCATCAGGTGACCAGACTAAATTATTTTAAAATTATCTTATGTCCAATTTGCAGTAACTGGCATTTTGGGGCATTGAAAGGGTTGAAGAATGCATTTCATTGTCAGTGAACCCTGGCATTACTCCTTCTTAAAATTAAAGGATTGGGTGTTTAATTACCAGAAATAATTAGTTGCTGGTTAAGAGATTTTATTCTTTTCCTCATGTAATGTGTATTCAAAATGTGTACAGATATTCTGTCTCCAGTACAGGAAGGTAGTACGATGTATTGGGTTTGTCTGTATTTATACTGCAACAGAGTGGGTACAAGATGCTACATGTATGACATTTCTGCAGTAGTAAGTTTAATTGACAATGCTGCATTCAAAAATGTGTACAGATATAATCTGTCTCCAAGGACAGGAAGGTCTCCTTTTATCCTGCACATTGCACGATGTATTGGGTTTGTCTGTATTTATACTGCAACAGAGTGGGTACAAGATGCTATACATGTATAAATAATAAAGACATTTCTGCAGGAGGGAAGGCAAAATGCAGCAAGCGAGGTGGTTCAATTGCAGGCTTACGTAGCCCTTTTCTATAATGGACAAAGTGTGGAAAACCAGACAGAGGAAAACCAAGGAAATTAGTGGCTATAACCTGTCCTACAGAGTGACAAATGTCCCTGCTTTATCCCATTTGTCATACTCAAATACTTGATATGGAGAAGAATAAGATAACAGAACTTCTGGATGCATCTCTAATGAGGGTGAGGAAAGAAAGATATTGTCCTGAGGAGCTGCAAATTGGGAAGAAGACAAAGTAAAGTCCAAGAGACCAATCTATTGAAAGACGTTGGGACAAGAATGGGAAGGAGACAGAACAAACAATTGACAATTGCTTGTGTGGCAGCATATGCAGGCAGCTGATACTACCTCTATAGTCTAAAACTTCTTATTAATATCATCAGGGGGGCCCTGGACTTTCCCAGATTCATGTTTCAGGTCTAGTAGTTTTGTTTGGCTCAAACCCACTTCTTTTCTCCTTCACAGTATCAGAAAAGTTGTTTTGATGTAAGTATTTGGATTAGTCTTATAGCCAGACAGAGAGACCAACTTCTGGCATCCTCCCTACTACCAACCCCTGCAGACACTTTACTTTCCTCGAGGGAAGGAATGGTGGGATTGTCTTGTTATTTTGGGCCTTGGTCAGCTGTTGGGGTCCAGTTCTGTCAAAGCAGATGTTTGAGATGCCTTCATGCTTTTCTCCACTCACTTGTCTTTTTGAAAATATTCTTCCTTACATTGCTTTGGTGCTCTGTTGAAAACTAGTCTGAGATGCCAGGTTTTTGGTTTGTGTTTTTTCCAACTCTATTATTGTATTTTGACACTATTTTGCTCTTATTGTAACTAGCTTTGAAATCCAGCATGCTGTGTTTTGGTTGAAAGCAGTCAGGTGGCACCTAGTTATTTCCAAATATTAAATGTACAGCAATGTGTTACTCAGAGCCATTTATTGCATCTTGGGGTCATTTGTTATGTAGGATGCTTGGTAGAATGCAAAGGAAAGAATCATGCAATTGTCATGTGGCCTGGTTTAGCTATAAAAGAAATGCTTTTCTTGCATTTCTTTATGCAGGCCAGGTGTGTATAGCACACTGTGGATATTATTTTAATTTGTATTTCTTTAGTTCATCTCCAGCTGCACTAGTTTGCTGAGTACTGCTGAAGTTGCAGAGAAAGGTATCAAGGTCTTCCAAGGCTGAAGTACTCAGTCAGCAGAGGGAGATGACCAGGTATCCAAGATGCAGGTGGCAGGTCTGTCCTTCCAGTCTTCCTGGCTGAGCAAGGGATTGCTCTTCATCTCCTGGGTCAAGTTATCACAGAGAATCCCAACAGGCTGCACTTCATTGAGGCAATGATTCATCTTTTAAAAGAGCCTCCTCTGATCTGAGTGCCTCAGACTGTGTTGGTACTATCCAGAGGAGCTTTGTGTTGGGCTGGGTTGATACAGTTCAGACTGCAATTTCATTACAAAGAATCAGTTACAGCAAAGAAAACAAAGAATCCCAGGAAAAACCTAGTAGTGGTGCATGCTGCATTCTGGGAAGAGATTACTTATGAGTCAGTTGGAAGGAGCACTGGAAAATGCAAAGGCAGCATGCAACTAAAAATGGCATTTGACCTTTGTTACATTGGCATTGGCTTTTCTTCTCTATCAGGAAGAAATCTGCCAGCCAGCTTATACTACTGCAGCAAAAGGCATTAATTCCTTTAAAAACTGCCATTAATAAAATGACATTCTAAGTAAATTCCCTAAACTGATCCCATCAAACAGAGGAAGGATCTTTTTCAGCCTAAGACAATTTGTAGCCTCATTGTCTCTTGGTCTCTTGTGGTCTAGATCATGCTTTTAAATGTCTGTGCTGTGCACTTTGAGGCACAGCTCAATGTCAGACACCAAGCTGCTTTTAGAGCTTCTGAGTTGGATTATCTTCTTCTGAAAGTTCCACCTTGGTGGCACTAACATCCATCTTTGCTTTGTGGTATGACCTGCACAGGCACACATTTTGTGTTTACTAAATTCAAACAGCTTCACATGTATGCAGTAGATGATCTGACTGATTAATTTTCATTGCAAGCAAAATCCAGCAGTTTGTTGACTTGATTTTATTTGTATTCATTATGAAAAAAAGCTCCTCCTGGTGATTTTCTGGCTATGGAGACGATCACCATAGGGAAGTCATTGAACGTTGTTGCTTGATGTGGGTTATGTTGTGACTTGGCTGTGAGTGAGGAGAATGACAGTGGTGCATTTGAAAGCACAGGGTCACAGCAGAGCCTTCCTATCAATACCCTGGTGTCACTAGATCCATACAGGACTGCAGCAGGACCCCTCAATATTCTGTGTTATGTTATCACACAGACTTTTTCTCAGCTCTCAAAGATCAGTAGCCTCATCCTTGCTCTCAGCTGTGAGACATTCCCACTGGCAGCACAGTCGTGAGAGGCAGAGCCAGTTAATCAGCTGGATGCAACCTGTTGTAGGTGTAAGCAGCTCTTTGGGCTTCTCTTACCTGCTGTGGGTGAGCAAATAATTTAATATTTTGTATTAACTGAGGAGGATTTAATTTTTCCTCTATGTATCTAAACCATTGTCTACATACTCTGAACATTGGAGGGATGGATCCTGCAGGCTTTTCTCAGGGGAACTTTTAAGGCTCTCACTTGGCTTTTGTCTGAATTGAGTATTAGGAGATCTTCTCTGTGCATTCATGTTGTGGCATGGCAGTCAGTAGCTGGGTAGAATTACAAATGCCTTTTTTCTGCCCCCATGCTAGGGCTGCCAGCTGCCCTGCACAGCACCTGTCCTTCCCTGGGTAAGGGACAAGGCCAGCCCTCATGCATTTGCTGCCCTCCCTGCAGCAGAGGACAAGCCTTTTGGGAGGTGGCAGAGGAGGACCTGACCTCTGGGTAGAGGGGCTTTGATACACATTGATGAGGTGACGTGACTAAGGTGACTCAGGAAGCCAGAGAGTCAGGAATACGTTGTGTATTTCCCAGCCCTCTGTTTTAAGTGGTATCATAGAGCACATTGATCACTTGTTTATTTGCTGTGTCTGGAGGTATGTGGCACATAAAATGGCACAGGGAAATGATCTAGACTGGTCACATTAGGACATTCTCTCAGGAATTCTGAACTTTGAGTTGTTTTTTTTTTTTTTTTAGACTACATTATCAAGTTTCATGCAACTATTGACCT
This sequence comes from Emberiza elegans, assembly GCA_024865655.1. Lineage (NCBI taxonomy): Eukaryota > Metazoa > Chordata > Aves > Passeriformes > Fringillidae > Emberiza > Emberiza elegans. The sequence continues at coordinate 17,891,431 of JALJVW010000139.1, read as the reverse complement.
GAATTTCAAAGTGATTAAAATTACCACTTTATAAGAGTAAATTTTATAACCGAAAGTATTTTATTTCTTTGGGGGCGGGGGGTGGGGGGGTGGGAAAACGTGCAATTTAACAAGAACATAAATAGTCCATATCTTTACAGACTATCACAAAACACAGCCTGTGCAATTGAGTATATGTGGTGCTCCAATGATTGCTTTAACCTCTTAGTAAAATACTCTTTAGTCCAGTATTACTCCTGTTTGTGTAAAAAAAAAAAAAAAAAAAAAAAACCCCCAAAACAACAGATAGCTTTGGGTTTGAAGTTTATAATGTATTTTAAGTCTTACATGGTCCCCAGCCTGTGGCTGCTACTTGAATAGTAAGTCCAAAGTTAGCATTTGAAATCACAGGGTCACAGCAGAGCCTTCCTATCAATACCCCTGGTGTCACTAGATCCATACAGGACTGCAGCAGGACCCCTCAATATTCTGTGTGTTATCACACAGACTTTTTCTCAGCTCTCAAAGATCAGTAGCCTCATCCTTGCTCTCAGCTGTGAGACATTCCACTGGCAGCACAGTCATGAGAGGCAGAGCCAGTTAATCAGCTGGATGCAACCTGTTGTAGGTGTAAGCAGCTCTTGGGCTTCTCTTACCTGGTGTGGGTGAGCAAATAATTTAATATTTTGCATTAACTGAGGAGGATTTAATTTTCCTCTATGTATCTAAACCATTGTCTACATACTCTGAACATTGGAGGGGATGGATCCTGCAGGCTTTCTCAGGGGAACTTTAAGGCTCTCACTTGGCTTTTGTCTGAATTGAGTATTAGGAGATCTTCTCTGTGCATCATGTTTTGTGGCATGGCGGTCAGTAGCTGGGTAGAATTACAAATGCCTTTTTCTGCCCCCATGCTAGGGCTGCCAGCTGCCCTGCACAGCACCTGTCCTTCCCTGGGTAAGGGACAAGGCCAGCCCTCATGCATTTGCTGCCCTCGCTGCAGCAGAGGACAAGCCTTTTGGGAGGTGGCAGAGGAGGACCTGACCTCTGGGTAGAGGGGCTTTGATACACATTGATGAGGTGACGTGACTAAGGTGACTCAGGAAGCCAGAGAGTCAGGAATACGTTGTGTATTTCCCAGCCCTCTGTTTTAAGTGGTATCATAGAGCACATTGATCACTTGTTTATTTGCTGTGTCTGGAGGTATGTGGCACATAAAATAGCTGGGAAATGATCTAGACTGGTCACATTAGGACATTCTCTCAGGAATTCTGAACTTTGAGTTGTTTTTTTTTTTTTTTGAACTACATTATCAAGTTTCATGCAACTATTGACCTGAATTTCAAAGTGATTAAAATTACCACTTTATAAGAGTAAATTTTATAACCAAAAGTATTTTATTTCTTTGGGGGGGGTGGGGGTGGGAAAATGTGCAATTTAACAAGAACATAAATTGTTCATATCTTTACAGACTATCACAAAACACAGCCTGTGCAATTGAGTATATGTGGTGCTCCAATGATTGCTTTAACCTCTTAGTAAAATATCTTTAGTCCAGTATTACTCCTGTTTGTGTAAAAAAAAAAAACAAAAAAAACCCCAAAACAACAGATAGCTTTGGGTTTGAAGTTTATATTGTATTTTAAGTCTTACATGGTCCCCAGCCTGTGGCTGCTACTTGAATAGTAAGTCCAAAGTTACGTTTTTATGAGTGACTTAAAGAAATGTCTTTGGAAACTAAGACCCTGGTCTGAACCTTCCCAGTAACAAAGGTTTGATCTGTGTCTGCACAGTTATATAAGACAAGTCTGAGGTTACACTGTGCATTTCTTTTGTTTTGATGCTTTCTAACATGACATTTGCAGTCTGTCTGCTGCAGGATGCTGGCACTCATCCACTGTACTGCTGTACTGCTTCCCTCTGCAGGGAAAGAGAAGAATGGGAAATCCCATCCCTTTACACGACTGACTTGGGGCTGCATTTAAGTCATTCACACACATTTCTAGAGGCTGATGCAGCCGTGGGGATGATGAAGGAGTGACAGGGCACAAGTGCACAGGGCACAGAAGATGGGGGACTCATTTTGATCCCTCCACATTGCTCAAGTTGTTGTGACAGAAGCACGTGGCCTTCCTCCACGTCCGTAAGAGCCACCCACAAGAGCTCGTGGTCTTTTGCTATTCAGTTACACTCCTGTGGTCAGTTTTATCTATCACCACTGACTTTGCCACTGAAGCACAGATTTGGGCACAGGGGAAGTACAGCAAATATAAAAGATGTGGCCAAAAACTGCCAAAGAGACGGAGGCGTGGAGGCTCCTCAGTATAAGACCCCCACTGCCAGACAGGGGATGGCAGGGGCCAAGGCACTGTCCCGGGGGCTGCCTTGCTGCAGGGGAGTAGCTGCCCAGCAGATATGACAGGGAAAATGCGAACCTCCTCCTGAAGCAGGAGGGAGAATCAACTGGGAACTGAGCTGTTAGTCCTCTGCTAGTGAGAGAGACGGGGAAAGAAAAGATGAAAAAGAACAGGAGGGCTGGCTGGGGAATACCCACGAAATGGGAAAATCAATGGGATTAGTAGCCAAGAGTGGGTCTTCATAGTGCTTAGAATACCCACATTAATGGTAAGTGGGATAAGCAATGCAAGGAAAAACTGACTAAGAGCATGTTTGAGAACATAACCTGCTCTTTTATTTTCACACATGAGAAAAATGGCGGAATACCAAAATAAAGGTTTAAGTGAAACAAAGTGGTGTTAAAAAAAAATAAGCCTTCTCAAATCCAGTAACTTGTTGCAGAAGGAGGAGACTTTTTCTTTGGTACTTTCAGACAAGAAAATCCCAGGCAAACCATGCAAGAAGAAAATGAAATTCCCCATATCTCTTTCTAAATATTTCATTCAGTCTCTTTTGTTGTTGTTCTTGTTGTTGGTTCATTCTGTTTTATTGTATTTTAGTCATTCTATACACATTGCCTAAGCTTTCACAGCCCTAGCTTGTTATCTCCCAGGAGAACTCTAAGGAAATATATTTCCAGTTTATTCCACCTGCCTCTCCAACACACAATTTCTGCAAAAAAAGTAAGCTCAGGGTGTATACTTCAATTTACAGAAAAAGGCAATCAGCAAACATGTTACTTACACGTGGTCTTTTCCATTCGAACTTGACGGGGCTTTTCTGGCTGTAGAAAAGGGACGACTCATTTGGGGGAAAATCAGGATCTTCATAGAGAATGTTTTTCTCCAGGCACTTCTTGTGAAGCTCTTCATATGTCTTCTCCTTTACGTGGATAATGGGCTGATTGCGACTTATAATGGCAGAATAAATGCCCCCTGTGCCCCCTCCTGCCCCCTCCGTAGTGCCAGCAGTGGTGCTGGGGACTGACCCAGCAGCCGTTTGCTGAGCCACCGCTGCATTTATGGCGGTCGGCATGGGAGTCAGGCTGACAGCAAATGCTGAGAGACAGCAGGATCTTGCAAACTGGAAGGAAATTTCAGAAAAGAGGAAGTTGCTGTGCAAACTGTCTTTTCTGTCCGTTGAAAGCCTTCTAGTCAAATCTGCGAGCCAGAAAATTCCATGTGGTTTTGCATCCTCCTAAAGGACAGTATTTTGTCATCAGAAATTGGAATTTGTTGCTTGATGTGGGACAAGATGATCAGTTGGCTCACTCCTGTATCTGAGTTGTATCTACAGTGTGTGTGTGCTGTCCTGTGTGTATAAGTGTCCAGAAGGGACAAGCTTTAACTGTGAAATCTAAAAATAACTACAGGCAGAGAGAGAGGGAAAATGAGAGGGAGGGCATTAGTGAGACGGTGTCAGCCTTCTGTGCAGCTTGTGCCGAGGCCAGGCATGTTTCTGGGACGGGTTGTCTGTGTGGGCTGACTCCTGGTGCAAGCAGTTCATCTTTTCCTTAAGTAGAGGGAACAGTGAAACTGGAAGCTAAACTCCTGCTGGCTTAGGAACGTTATGTACAAAGTACTGCCACAGGCAATGGTCCTGACACTACTGAAAGAACTGTTGTACTTGACTTGTTTCTACCCTTTGTGGCAGAAAAGATAGAGACAATTTTTTGCTACTAGAGAAGATGATCAGCAGACACTTCTAATGGTGAAAAAGGAGCCATTTGATGCTACTGAGGTCAGGTCACCTGCCAGCTCTGTTTGGTTCCTCTGGAGAGCAGCTTGGCAACACTAAGACTCACCTTGTAATAGCTAACTCCAATGAAAAAAGCAACTTTCTGGGTAAACTTTGAAAAGTTTATAGATCCTAGTGTGGAAACTGGGCTATTCTCTGTGTGTTAGGATATACTAAAGTTAAAGGAAACATCTGATCTACACATGTATTTTTTATACAACAGGGAGATAAGGGACAAATTCACAGTCTCTGTGAGCAAAAATCTAAACACATATTGCTTTTCTCTGTAACCCAGTTCCTTAAAAGGTGACAATATTTATATGTCAAGAAAAGCACTGTAATACCTCGATTTTTCTTTATTGGGAAGTCTTCAATCACAGGTTGACATCAGTTTTATTTTTGCCTAATGATACTAATTTCTGGCTCACATATACATTGCTGACCTTCCGGCCTAGGGCTATGGCATTTTCCAAAGCACTGATGGGGTTTTTTTCTCAGCCATTTGCTCAGTTTACACATTCAAAATCAACAGTATAGTGGACAAACTCTACAGCTCATTAAAGAAAACTCCCCTGGAGAAACTTTTAAAGGAGGTAATATAAAGTTGGGAAGCTTGTCTATCCTCTAGAGAAATATTAATCATCAGTCTTTTAGGCCATTTAGGTGGCTAAATCCTTTTCTTTTTATAATGAATACAAGCCTTCTTGCACCAATAGGGCAATTAAAAAAGATTCAAGCATTTGTGAAAATAGGAATGCAATTGCTTTAAGGTAGATTCTTCAGATGCAGAATTGATGACCTCCTCCTTACATTTAGATTCTAGGACTGGAGGTCTCATACTTGACACTACATTGCAGGACAGCTTGGCAGAGCCATGTGTCACTCTTTGCAAGATTGGCAAATAGTGAGATGCAAGGGCCTTTCACTGCACAGCTCAGCAAAGTGCTCATTTTGCAGCCTGTGCATGTGTTTTTTCTTTCCTATTCTCCCTTCCTGCCCAGTGCACCTCTTATATACAGAGCTCTGTTTCTGGAAGAATTGTAGGGGTATGACATTGGAGAAACTTTTGTGGATTGCTGGGGAGGATCATGTGAATGATTAGCAGTGGGCTTTTTTTTTTTTTTGGCATTATCAGCAAGTGCCAGGGTATGATGACCTGCTGCTACTGCTGGAGCTAACAGATCAGCCAGTGCCTGCATATGGAATGGCAGGTGGACATGCACTTCTCACTTCTACACCAATGCTGCTCTTTAGGCATGTTCAGGAGTTACACCTGTTTAAAATACAATTTCTCCTTTTCTTATTTCATACTGGACAGATGGGTTTGTTATGGAGGGTTTTGGTCTTTTTTACAGGAGCTGCTTGTAAAAGATAAATGGTGTCTTTAAATAAACAAAATTTTCCATAGAGGAGAATGGATGTGGTGTCTAATACTAAAAGCAAAACAAATACTCAGGAATTAAATCCTGTATGTGATAGAATTTGCTGCAAGCAGAAGTACTCAAATAGCTGATCTGTTCAACAGTAACAATGAACTAATCTTTAGTGAATTAATCTAAAATGTTAATATTGCTATTTAATTTGTAGGGAGTTTTCTCCCCATTTGTTTTCACTAATTGAACTAAATGATTTCTTTTAAAAAGATATACTAAAAATTTACTGAAAATTTATTTCCTAACTTATGGCACAAATATGTGAAAAATATGCGAGTTACTACAAACAGCAATGTAAACCATATCCTTTGAAATTTATCAGATCTAAAGGCCCAACTCTTAAGATTTTCAGCAGCTAACTGCTACTGAAATCCACAGATTTAGGAACCTCATACCAGTGAAAATCTGACCCATGAGTACTTACTATGGTGCAGATATCTTACTGAGGGCCAGAGAATAAAGGCAAGTCATTCACATTAACCAGGTACCCTTGGAAGAATACTCACCAGCGATTCTTAGCAGTAGAAAGAAGGTTGGAAGGAAAAAGGCATGTAACTTACTTCATTTTTACTTTATTTCACTTTCCATTTTGAGAAATAGCAGTTAAAATATTTTATTAAATTACCCAAGACAATAACTATATCTTGTCAGAAGCACTGCTATGCTTAAACATAGTAAGAAATCAAATCAAAGCTTAGAAGTTGATAGAAAAATAGGGTCTGTCTCTCTTTTCACAGATGCAAAAGATCTGTTTGCTGCTGTTCTACCTGGATTAACACATTTGCATTAAGCACAACAGTATTCATGCTGCCAGTTCCTGCAGTGGAGTCTTACACTGTCTCCTTGAGAAGGTGCTGACAAATAGCTCTGCAGAATATAAAAGAAGGAAGCTAGAAGGGTCTGGTGGGGAACAAGCTACACTTGAGTAGTCAAGAGCACTCACAGTTTGCTCTCATGCTTGCTGCTCCCAGAAATCTGCCCTGCAGAGGACAAACAGCAGCAGGTGGGAATGACAGGGGGATTAGTAATGTTATGTTACCTTTAGCTGGCAAAAATGGTGACCATCCTTCTCTGTTTCCTATGAGTTAATTTACCGATGTTTTTAGAAAATACTTCCTTATCTTACTAAAAGGAATTAAATTAACTAGAAATCCAGAAGAACCAGAAACCCAACTGATGGCATGTTCAGATTTGATTCAAAGCAGAACTGGTTTGAAAATAATATAGCTGACAAGTTTAGCAAATAAAAAGGTAAACAAACCCTGTGGAGCAATGGCAGCCTGTGAAAAGAGATGCCTAAGATGTAAAAGCCTGAGGCAACAGGCAGGATGTAATGGATATGAGACTCAGGATGTCTCTGTTTTGCAAGCAAAGCAAGCATCAAAACACACCAGTTCTGTTTGCAGAGATAGGGGGAAAAGAAGGAAAGGGAACATTAGGCTGAGTTGTAAGAGAAAGTGGGATGCCTACATGCAGAATGAATCCCATTAAAATTAAATTCTGCTTCATGAATGCCTAGCTCAAATCTCAGCCAGATACTACAAAGTGACATGACTAAAACTTTTAGGAAGCCAAAACTTGGCAGGACTTGGAAGATCTGGGAAAGCATAGCTCCTTCACTGGGCTGCCTTTAATCAATGACATTCAATCATCAATGCCAATTCTTTCCTAACAGAATTTTTTTTTTAAAAGTACTTGTGCATTTTTGAAATTCAAGTTTCAAAGCTGGCTGTTAGGGAGCCTTCTGCACCGCCACATTACTGTCTTCTGTTATTGCACAACCAACTGGCACAAGCTACCCAACCCTCACCTCCAGTGCCTGAGCTCTTTGGCCAGCCAGCTGTTTACTTTCCTCTGCAGACCAGCTAATTTTGCATTGCTATAAGGACTGGAAAGCAGAAGTGTCTGTGATCACACTGGGTGACTCCTTCTGTTGGTTTTCAGAAGGCAGCTGGCAGGCAGAACTCTGGTGATAACCTCTGTGTCTGCCATACCAGCTGACGCTGCTTGTTGAACTGGCCAGATCTTCTCAAGTGCAACAGCCTCTGAACAGTGTGATTTTCAAATACGTACATTAAGGCCTGTGCCAACAAGCCACATAATTTTTTATTGCAAGTGAAGGCAGAACTGAAGCTTAATGCCTAATTGAAGCAAGACTAATGCAAATAGTATTTAGCTTATTTCCCAAAAGATACAATCCTAGTGCTATTACTTTTGCTGAACAGAAAATTTATCCAAGTCCAAATTGGTGCTTTAAAAGAAAAATTGTAAGAAATGTTAGTTTGGATATGTTGGTGGAAAATATGTTTGTTGATTTAATTGGATTCAAGTGAACATCTGAAGTCCTCCAAGTTTATTTCTCCTCAGCCTCTCAATGGACAGTTTCTCTGAAGAAGTTGCATCTTCTTTCAGCTGATACAGATCTCCCAGTCAGCATCAACACTCAGGGCTAAGTTTTCCAGTGTCAGTGCAGAGGTCTTCGTATCATATGTGAAAACCACTTCCTTTTTTTTCCCATCTGAACAGGACAAGAGAGTTTTCTATTTAATTTAAGAAGAATTTTTCTGGAACACAGCTACACGTGACTTTCTACAGTTTTTAGTTCTGACTGTCTCTGCCACTGATGGAAAGGATTGATTAAAAAACAAATAGAAGTCAAATCTGCCCAGCACACATAAGAATGCAGTGGAATAAGAAAGTAAATATTTCTTTTTTTCTGATCTTTCAAACTATGGTACATCAAATTATGGAACTACTTAAGAATTTTTCTGAAAAAAAATCACCCTGGTTTTTGCACAGGTGTTCCTCCAGGCACCCTTGACAGGTGGAGGCAGATCTGAATGTGTTCATTCCAAACCATATATACTGATGCATTTATCATCTTTCAAAGTCAGTGTTCTTCAGTTCTGCATGTAGTACTAGTGGTGAAGAGCTGCTGGTTCCTTTCGCTAAATTCTGTCCTTGATATAAAAAAGTAACAAAGAAAGCTAAACAAAGAGGCTTCCTAAGCTGTAACACTTCTTCTGCAGACCTGTCAGTTTGACACCTCTAGTGAATGGCAGCAGAGCAACAGAATTTGAAAAAATTGTAGTAAAATAGAAGTCACTTCATTACCCTTGGCACTGGCTGTCACAAAAGTGGGTTGCTTTCCAAATCCCAGAATTATCACCCGTTCAACTACACATGTAGTGTGGTATTGTCCACTTTCATCTACACAGCTGAAAAAAGAAAATAATTTCATATACATCAATTTCTTTCCATCAGTATAAATTCAGTATCACACAAACATTATTACTTCAGTCTCATCCTGAAAGCTCCCTATACTGGTTTCCTTTCCTCTATTTACCTTTCTTTTAAAAACAAGTAAAACTTTCTCCCATTGTCAGCTGATTTTTTCACTGCATATCAGATTTCACAATCAGAAGAAAAATAGTTTGAGAAGCTATTTTATGGCAAAAAGCATGGTTTTGAGAACCAGAAAAGTTCTGGATTTTCAGAAAACAGTAGTTAAAACTCCTAAATATAAATGTAAAGCTAATTTTAACTTTTTTTTTTTCAAGTAAGATATTTCAATTTGAGACAAAATTATGTTTAATTTCATAACTAATTCAATTTTTATTAAAAAGCTCTAAAAAAACCTCAAATCAAATCAAAATGTACCTCTTTTTTAATGAACAGGATATTATTAATCTCAAAATGATTTTTTTCCAACTTTAGATTTGCTAGCAATTTAGCAACATTTTTCTTTCCCATCCTGAATTTTTAAGCTTTTCAGATTTCATATTCCATATAAAGAGATTTGAATTATACTTTTAACCACATTATACAAGCTAAACTAGTTTTGCTTTATGTTAAATTTTGCAGCTTTAGGATCAACTCCTGCATATTTTTGAAGCTTGGACTAAATTATGCCTGTAGAATCACCATTTATGCACTGCACAGCCCTCTGTGCAATGTACCTCAATAGTAAAAGTGTTATAGTGACATATTTGGATCTCTTTGGCTTTTAGGTTTTGTCACTGAACCTTTGCAGGTGGTATCCCCTTGTGCCTCCCTTCAAGTGCTTTTCTTCATGGTAATATTTATGGTGAATTTGTTGATTACTTTGGGAGACTGCAAAGGTGTGGTTTTGGTTCCCAGACAGAAGCCCTGAATATCTCAGGTTGGAAGGGACACATAAGAATCAAGCTAACTCCCTGCTCCTTGCAGGACTACCTAAACCTAATCATGTGGCTCAGATCATCTTCCAGATGTGCTTTGAACTAGGAAAGGCTCGATGCATTGACCATTTCCCTGGGGAACATGTTCCAGTGACTGACCACCAGCAAAGATTATGTTAGAAAACAAATCTTAGAAAATATAAACACTCCACATGTTGCATACTTGCAAATCTCCTGAATTATCTTTTTTGTCTCTCAGATAGGCTGTACTCTTTCTAACAACTTCCTTTCTATTTGTGTCAATCTGCAGAATCTTGAGTTTGACTAGACTGAAACAATACTGAGACACCTCAGTATTTCATGTGTCACTGCCTTCAGACTTAGGCAGAACACTGTTTACCTCTGCAGTTTTATGACAGATTGTGCACTCTCTCAGACTTCACTAAGCAATAGATGAGACTAATACTGCTACCTTTGTAAGAAGGCCTCCTGAACTAGAACAGGCATTTCCAGTGACAGTGTGTTGGTGGCTTTTGTCCATAAATGCTGTTACCTGGAAGAGAGAATGTTCTTGTGGAAAGTGAATTTCCGATACAGGAACTGCTTCTTGTGGAGATATTGAAATGAATGCCCATCATCTACGTAGAGCTCACCTATGGCACAGGCCTGTGAAATACACCAGATAGAGCACAAATTAACAGCAGCTCTTAGTGTTGAATAATTAAACTGTTTCACTATATGTTATGCTTGATATTGAAGGTGTGTATTTATTTTTCTTTAGCAACTTGTATCCCTGGAAGGCTCAAGCAATCCAGCTCTGAGACTGCCGGACATCCTGGTTTTGTAATCAAATTGATGCAGGTGCCATATGTCACTTCTTTATTAGCAAAGACAGTTGTTCTCTGTGTCCAAAAGGAAGTGTGTGGCCTGCTCATTCTCTGCTCCTTCCTCCAAGGGACTAGACAAGGGCTGAAAAAAGTCAGAAAAATATTCTGGCTCTGCTGTGCTCAGATAGTCATGCTTAGAGGGAACAGTGGGGAGAGGTGTGAGTCCCCTCAAATAGCACAAGTGGAGAAGAGCCATTGGGCACTCAAATGTAGATGCCATTGTGCTGATCAAACAGTGTCTACAAAGGTCAGATGGAGTAGAAGACATCTTTGTAAAAAGGGAATGCTATCCCAGAGTACCTCTGCATCTAAGGCCACGTGGAGTTCATAAGAAATATCTATCATCCATTCAGTGGATTTTCCAGCTGAGGTCTTCAGAGGTATCACAGTTCCCCCCCGCTGGAATACAGGAATCTGCAAAAACACAAAGCCAGGGCAGAAAGGTTCCCGCACTCTGATAATGGAATTTTAACAAAGATCAGAGACACACAACTTTGCTCAACTTAGAAATGAACTTTTACCACAAATATATAAAGAAAATTATTCAAATAACAATGGTAATAGTATTAAACTTCTGTATGCATAGAAGCAAAATAATTTTGCTTGGAAAAGTAACTGTTATATCACCTCATTTTACCACCAGGACACAGTAGGGTTTAATCTAACAACAGAGGACATGAGAGTTTTATACAAAAGGTATTTTAGATTACATTTCTACAAGGAAATTGAATTGTAACTTTTCTGATTCTGAATATTGACAAAACAAAAGCTTGGGGTTTTTTTCTGCTCCATGAAAGTAGCATTTTAAAACAAAAACATACATTCTCCAGTGTTACTGGGATCTTCATTGTGCCCACATCTTCCATTCGCTTAAATTTTCTGAAATCATACCAAATCTAGAAAAAATGAAATAAGAATGAGCATGATACATATGCCAAAATCTGTTCCCTCTGTAGATGCAGTTACTCTCCTTAACTTGTCAGTATTCCTCAAAACCTATTTGATAGGCAAGAAAAATCATTTACTTTTTAATTTAAATTACCTTCTGGATGAAAAGAATAAATTGTAATTTCTGAAGCATAAAAATAATCTGACCTTTTCTACAGTTTGCATAATGTCTTGTATGTCTTAAAGCATCTGGAAGTGCAAAACAATGAAACACTTGAATTTTTTTTTAAATATAGTTATTGAAAAAGCATATTTATATTGAAGTGAAAATTAAAAACAAAGTTGCTAGTAACAGGTGACAAAAGGGAGCTGCATCTGAATCTCCCATGTACCACACTTGGCAGCAGGTTTAAGTACTTTAAGTGCGCCAAGCACACTTAAAGTACTTATTTGCCACAGAGATCTTGATAAAAGTATTTTCCTTAACTTGTCAGGAGAGCCTAGTCTGTTTTTCTCCTTAAACTGAGAAGAATTCGAACTGTTCTCAGTTAGTGGAGTCACAAGGCTCTGCATGGTCTCATACACTGCCTTTTGCTGCTTACTCTCTAGAGTCTCAGGCTTTCCCTTAGCAACTATTTTCCCCAAATCATTTCCCTTCCGCCACTTCACTGCTGCTGTAGCCAAATGCTCTTTGTAGGAGTGAACCACTGTGCCATCCTGTGGATAAATACCTTTATTTCAGAGAGGAACTGCTCTCTGTGTGAGTCAGTGTTTGCTATACATGTCCCACACTACTGAGGCTTGACTTGTTAAAATTTCCCTCCCCACAGTTTCCCTCTGATATCCTTTTGACCTTTCTTCAAAGTTCCCTTTTTTCTACATAAAATGAGAAGTTTAACCCAAAGAGAAATACATGTAAAGAGGAAACTGACAGTGTAGGGAAGCTGTTTCATGGTGACTGATGAGCAAGCTTTGAAGGGAGATTTAAACTGTAGGTAACTTGAAATTTGTGCAGCAGCTTGTGGAAAAGCAAGAAAGCAAATTAACCAAGCCAAGCAAGCAAGGCATCAAGATGGAAGGAAGGGCTCAGAGTGGCACAGCATGGCCAGCCAAGACTTGCCACAGCATTAGTGCTCAGCAGTTATTAGATGAGGAGCTGGAAGGTTTCGGCATAAAATACTTCTTTGAGCTGAATAGTTGAGCAATTCATATACATCCTTACCTCCTCTGACCCTGGAAACAGAACTGTTACTGTCTTGGCCTCTTTCTCTGTGACTGGATGCACCAACAAAGCATTTCCTGGAGAAAAACATAAACACAGCTAGGGTCCACAATGCTGCATCTTCCCAGAGCAGACCCTGTGTGCTCTGGGGTTGTCAACCTCCCACAGCCATTCCAGGAGCTTGCTTGGGCGTGTCATATGCTTATGTTCACTTTCTACTGAAGAAAAAGGCTTGTCTAGTGGGCTGATGGATGACTGACTTCAACAGCCAGCCATACCACAGTACAAAGCAATCATGTTTGGGTGGTAGTTGTTTATTACTGCCATTTTTGAAGCAGATCTTAGCTGCTCTACTGAACTTGATGTTTCAGGTCAAAACCAATCATGTTTTTTCAAAGTGACTAGTGAGATACAACTGAGTTTTTGCATCTCCTATGTCCTCTGTTTTCAAAGTGCCATTAAAAGTAGGTCCCTTAAAGAGGTCTCAAGTTCTATATTCAATTACAAATTTTTTTAAGTCTTGGGGAGTGTTTTTGTGGGGTTTTTTTTGTCATGCAACACCTCAAAAATGTTAAAGTCAAATTGCAGGGAATAAGCACCTGCTTACCCAGCATGTACTCATTTTCCACATCAAAAGTTTCCATTTTCCCTGGAAACTCTATCCAGAGACACCTGTAAAAAAGAAAGATAGTGGAATTCAGTTACATTTTTCATCTCCAATCAACCTGTTCAAGTCTTTCTGGCATTTTCAGACTCCATTTTCTCCCTCTCTTTACAAGTACAGTTATCAAGAACTGAATATAGGGTAAGGTTCTCTTTTGTTTCAGTGACTCAAAGTGCCCCTTTGCCCCTGCTGAGAGTCCCCAGAACAGCATGGTTTAAGCCACTCCAGTGTACCTATCTTTACATCTGTGGCATCGATTTCTTCCCTCCTGCTTTCTCCCTTACAACCTTGCACTACATCTGCCTTCCTTCTATCAAAGGAGAGATGAAATGAGCCTTTGTGTCCCAGTCTGCCAGCCATGCTGGCCCCTGATGAGCTAGTCCCTGCAGCACAGTCCTTCCTGTTCTCAACAGCTCCCTGAGGCTTTTATAGAAAGTCTCGCCCTTTCCACACCTGAAAAACCTGCACCAGAGGCTCATTTTCAGTCTTTTTCAAAAAGGGTAGTGTAATAACCATCTGGTTATGGAACAGGAGTTGTATATTTAAAGTTTGAGAGATTATGACAACAACAGCTTGTTAAGAGTCAGGGTCTGGGTTTCTTTACACAAATCCTGGCTCACCTGCTCATTCACAGGCATCCACCTGTTCACTGCAGTCCTGCTGCTCGTGTGCTTGCTAATGAGACACACTTTCCATTCTGCTTGTCTCAGTGAGAAAAATACACTTCCCCTCCAATTCTGTGCCTACTGCAGCAAACTTAACACAATGGAAGTGTGATTTAATACTGTGGGCAGGTCACATGCCAACAGAAGCTTCATTTCAAGAAAGACAGAAACCCACTGTTTCTGTCAGTGCATAAAACAGGTGCATTAACACCCACATAGGTACAGACAGACACCCACACTACTAAGTCTGTAATGCAAATTATCTTCAAAACTCAAACCACTCAACCCTTGTCAAAAAGACTGATATGTATCTAAAACATGTAAGATGTATCTGCATAACAAAATATAAAGGCAAATGTGAGCAAAAGAACAGTTCTAAGGCAAACACAGATTATAATACGAACAAACACAGATTATAATCTATACCAGGGAGATTAATGACATTAATCTCTTCCCAAAAGAAGTGCTGCATTCAGTTCCATAGAGGTGCATTTTTAAGAGGTTAGAGAGCAACAGAACAAATAATTTATTTTGTAATTTCATTTCTGTTCTAGATTATTAAATTTTCTTCTGCAGAAAAAAGTGATAAAATTATTAATATGAAATAAGATTTTATAACAATAACAGTTAAGCAGTAACACATATTTTCATAAGAGGCAAAATGGCAGTTACATTTCTAGGTCAAGTTCACAGTCCATTAAGCACTGTTTTATGTACTGGTTGGACTACTATGTGATGGTCTTTATAATGATGAAAAGTTTGAAGCCCAGACTACTCTAAAAAGTTCAAAGACTGCAATGTGTTTATCGAATTAGTGTCATTTGGGAAAAAACTCAGAACATAATTTTCCTCTGAGAGCCCTAACAAAGCTCGCAGAATGCATGAAAAGAGAACTCAGTATTTGAACTTTTGTCTGTTTTTCTCCCTTTTAATAGTCAAGTAAGTAACTACAAAACTAAGAGGTGGTAATTTAACCTCCCTTCTCCAAGTAAGCTCCTGCAGATACCCTCTAGACCTGCTGGCTCATGCTCTTACCTCATGACGGGCTCAGCTGCCGTGTGTGCCCGATAGAACAGAGTGTATAAGTAGGGCAGGAGGACGTAGCGCTCTCTAATGGCTCTCCTGATGATCTGGGTGCTCTTCTCCCCAAAGAGCCACGGTTCGCGCCGTTTGCTCTCCATGTTAGAGTGACCTCTGAAGAAGGGCTGGTAGGCTCCCGCCTGATACCAGCGAACAAGTAACTCTGGCTCTGGATCTCCAATAAACCCTCCCACATCAGCTAGATATTGCGCAGACAAATAAAAATACACAGTTTTGGAGATTGCTCTGGAAAATGTGAAGCTCTCCTCTAACAAACGTCCCAAGTGTATAAATCCATGCATTTCACAGTTTGCTCACTGCTCTGTTCAGCTGTTGGGCAGCTGCTTGTCCAAATAAGAGTAAAACACCAGTGCAACAAGTTACGCTTTGAAAAAAAAAACTCGAGAGGTTTTGAAGGCTAAGTGAGTGATTTTCCCAGGGACAGAGCACTATCACAGCGATGCTGTAAACAGAACACTACCTGAGGACTGCTGCTCCAGTTGGGACAAAAACACTGCACAAAAGTTAGTGGAGAGAGACATGATGGTGAGAGCCAGGTTTCAGGCTTCTGAAACCAGACTAATCTGTGAAACCACCTGGAAATGCAGAGGGCTGTTGAGCTTTCCACCGTCTGTGTCAAAGTCTGCCTTGGGAATACAAGTTTGGTGGCACCATTTATGCAGAGTGAGAAACATGTTACCTCCACAGAAGGAAATCCCTGCCATGTTGATGGTAAGAAGCATTGGAATGGATATTTTCAAGTAACTCCACTCTGCTGTGTTGTCTCCAGTCCACACTGCCCCTGGAAATTCACAGTTTCAGGATTATGCAGGAAAATTGAATTTATATCTCAGTTTATGCTTGCAGTTAAGGAAAGAAGACAAGAATAATCATAAACTACTTCGGAATTGCTGTACATTGAACCTTTCTTTTTTCTTTATACGTCTGTGCTCCTGAAATAGGCAATAAAACCAGGTATTGATTTATCACAGCACACAGATTGCTGTTCTACCTTTGACTCATATACACCTTGCCAACCTCTCCTGATTTTTTTAATCACCTGCACTCTTATGAGCTTACCACATCAGTATTCCTAAAACAGTTTCTGTCCTCTCTAGACTACTATCCATCAAACTTAATAGAATAAAGCAGCAAGGAAGGCATCCAGCTAATCCTTACTGACCATACTTCTGTGATCCAGCAAAGAAAGATCGTGTGAGGACAAACGGCCTCTCTTTTCCTGAGGAACGTCTGATGAGTCCTTCTGCAGTTGCCATTTGCTGAAAGTCATGAATAGAAAAGTCAGGAAGACAAACTCTTTAATTAGGATTCTTTCTACACTGTCTTTTTAGCCCTTCTAACGCAGAAAAACTAAGACAATTCTGCTCCCAGAAATAATACTTATTATTAAATAACATGTACTTATTAGAAGACATTTGAACAAAAAGATTCAGTAGTCACATCAATGTAATTTACATTACTATGGTAGTAAGGCACAAATGATGCCACATTTTCTTGTGACCAATCACAGTTTATTTCAAACACTGCAATATCCAGCAGAGTTTCAGGCCCTGGTGAAGGCTATAGAACACCTACTACTGTGTGAAGAACCACATCACATATACTCCATGAGAATAACTGCAGTTTGTGTCTCCAGATACTCTACCTGGTAGAATCCATAGAGGTTGTGTACTTCCCGATGCTCCCAGTTGTTGTAGTGCACAGCATCTTTCTGCATTGTTAGTTCTGCCCCCTTGAAGACTGAAGGCTCATTCATATCATTCCATACAAAGAGGATATTAGTGGATCCCTGTGACACAGGGCTTCAATTAGGTCATGACAGAGACAATCCTGTGATTTTGAGTGTTTATCTCAAGTGGGTGTCGGGCCACTCTGGGGTATGAGTAGAAACAGCAGCACAAAAGCAAGACTTGGCGATTACACTTCTCAGGTCACTTGAAAGCCTCCAGTCATTCATCTCATCCCTCTCAGAGGCCCTTCTAGTCAGGGTAGCAGCCTGCAAGCCCACTTGATCTTTGCAATTCTTACAAAAATCAGTAGGCACTTGCTATTCCTACTTTCTTGAGGGAAAGAGGCAGGGAAAAAAGAAGTATAAAACAGCCATAAGGAAAAATCAGAGAAGGCCAGAGGTGAAAGCTGGAGAGAAGAAGCAGCATGGGAAATATCTACCATGTATGTCTACTAGGGAAGTGAATTCAACAACTCTACTGCAAACTAGGACTTTGAAGCAGGGTCAGAGGAACTGGAGGTGTGCAGCAATGGTCACCCAGACACTTTCAGCACTAGGCAGGAAGGTCAGGATGAAGTGACTTAAGGTGTGAGAATGCACTCCCACATCACTCCTTGTGTGCTATCATGGTAGTAAAGGCTGGAATAGCAGCAACTGTTTTAGATTACGGGTTCTTAAAATGCCTGCAGTTTGTCCCTTATATTGCTGCAACTAAGAGTGTGCGTTCACTGGTGGCAATATGGGTTCCAACTGGCTCAGTGTAGATATGTCCATGGAGAAAATACTTCTGTGGTACTTCAGCTTATCAAGGTATTTTCCTATACACAATAATAGAGCTACAAAGGCCAACAACTTCCTTAGACAGTATCTTCTCTCTTCTTCCTTTCAGGCTTTCTCGGATATGTAGATCAGAGCAAATAAATACAAACCTTGTATGTTTTGAAGGCAAATTGATCTGCGTACCATTTTCGCACTTCAGGATTGGTGAAATCTGGGTAAGAAGAGGAACCTGTGAATGTTGGAGATCACAATTATTTATCTGATTTTAAAAATAGTGTCTTTGCACCTATATACAATGGCCTAAAGCTACAATGGTTTCCATAGGCAGCAATAATGTAGTTGTTATTTTTTCTGAAATTAAAGCTCAAGACCAAATTCCAGGCTGACTTGGAATTAAGCACACCCTTTGTCATGTTGTGAAGGTCAACACACTTAGATTCAGGAGGACTGAAGCTCAGCACCATTTAAGGATGTCTGCTAGCAGTTTCAAATACATTCACATGTGAACAACTAGTCAGGGAAAGACATCACCACCGGTATTCTGAGCTCAAACAGAAAAGTGTCACTGAGAAGCTGAATAATTATATCCAACAATGGTAGTAGAAATTGCAATATGTCCTTGATTTTTCCCATAATCATTCCTTTACCAGGACTGTGTGCTTCCTGTCTGTGAAGAAGGGAGACAACCTCCTCTGCCTTTCTGCAATGAGATCTTCTCATGAAACATAATATGTCAAATCACTATGTTACTCTTGAATCAAAGTCTTCCAGATCAGAGTTCACTACATTTCATCCAGCCTACATAAGCTGTGCTCACTGCAATGGACCAGATTACATTTCTGTGTCCAAGACAAGCTAGGAAGAGGAATGGCTGTTCTCATCAATAAATCCAACTCTTTTAGTTCTAGGCACTGGAACTAGCTGCAGATCCAATAGATATAACAGAGGCAATCTATACAGCTGAGGCAATTAGGACATGATAGGGAGGACCAACCCTCCCCCATTATTATAAATTATATTAATTTTTATTTTTATAATAATTATTAATGTTTACAACAAATGCAAGGAATTTGCAAGGAATATAAGGAATTTGAAAGGAATATAAGAATTCAATTTTGCTTCCATGCATCCCAATTAAACTATTCTGCAAAATTTTAAAAATAAACAGCTTAAAATATAAAGATTCACAGTGTTTTTTACCTGGCCAACAGATGCCTTCAAAATCTTGCCCATTTCTGTCTTTTACAAAGTATCCCTTTTCTTTTGCCTGTGCATACAGGGTATATGAGGGATCAACCTTAATATGAGGATCTACGATGACCACAAGCTGCCAGGGTAAGAAAATAAAACACATAATTAACATCAGCTGTGCTTAATAAAACAGTAAGAGTTCACTTTTGCTAAAAAGTAGCGAATTATTTCATCTCAGATAAAGAGAGCTGTGTCCCTAGTTTTAAAAAGCAGATACCAGTTTTTATATACTGTGTTAGCCATATGTACAGGACCTGAATTTACAAAGAGTGCATGAACTTACCCTTCTGAAATAAATGACAAAAGCCATTGTTTCAGATAAAAGCAAGTACCCCAACCCCTAAAAACATTCTGTTTAATTCACTGCTGTATTCTGTGAATGGGAAAATATCTGACTTCCGGATTCATGTGCCTGCTTGAAATCATACACCTTAAGACCGTGAACTCATTTTAGTTTGTGTATCATACAACAGCAACAGGTATTGTGTTTTGCAGTTACATTTTGCTGCTTTACTGCGGAGCTGAGAAAGTACTATAGCTCCAATTGAGAGACTATAAAACTTGAATGCTGTTTCAGCAATCCCCTGTTCACTGACTTTTGGCAAAGATCAAGCATTAAGCAATTCTACAACTCAATAATTTCAAGAAAAATATTTTAGCTGTAAAAACAAAACTACAGAAACACAAAGAAAAGCTGAAACAAATACAGAAATTATCAATGTTGAAAGCCCATGTTAAGAAGAAAGATTTTCTGCTGTGTTCATCAATGACAGCACTAAGCTGCTTCTGTAAGATGGAGTTTCACATGGGTCAAATTTAGCTGGATTGTCAGGATACAGAACAAACTACTAAATAATAAGATGGTTTAAGGAACTGAATTAAATAAGAGAGCTTGCATGTTGGAAGCATCACCAGATGGCAACACAGTCTAATTTATTCTGTTGTAGTTCACCTGTTTCCAGTATCTGAAGTACCATGCTTAAAGCTAGATTGGGTAGATTCACACCACAGAGAAATCTTTTCTTTCTTCCTGTAGTATTATTTACCTTGCGTTTTTTCTTCCTGAGATGCTCTTGCATCTTTCTGGGGTTCTGGAATTTCTTTTTGTCCCAAGTAAAATACCTCTTTCCATCTGTGTGCTCTATATCCAGCCATATGACATCATAAGGAATGTCATGTGCATCAAAACCAGCATCCACTGCCTTGACATCTTGTTCATCCTCATAATTCCACCTGCACTGATGGTAGCCCAGAGAAAAAAGGGGGGGCAAGGCTTGAGTGCCTAGAAAGAGTATATGAATGAAGATTAAACTCTCAATAAATTCAGTCTTTTCACATTATAAGGTGGCATGTCTTGATAGTGACTGGCAGTTCTATCCCCCTGTGTTTCACCTCTTCCTCTAAGGGTGCAGTTTCAGATAGCAGTGATTATGCTGGCTTCTTAATTAGAGGCAAGTTTGACCAGTTGTGAATGCTAGGGCAAACAAGGATAGAGGCCTGTCTTCACAAAGCCAAGCCTTTGATCTACACGCTGCAGTTTGGGAACAACTGGCCTCCTGCACACAATGGGCTAGGTAAATATTGACCCACTCTTGGGTACAGCATGTTCCTCAGACAATCTCCTGGGTAAGTGTGCCATTCTGACTCCAATTATGTCAATTAGTACCTGTCAGTTGTGCAAACTGCTTGAAGATATCAAATGCAGTGGGTCCCATCAGCAGGAAAACATCAATGATCCCACTTTCTGACATCCAGCGTACATCAGTTAGAGGCACTGCTCTCTGCTTAGCAGCCTCTGCAGCAGATCTGGATGGAGTGTGCTTAGAAGGAAAAGAAGGTAAACCTGAATCTCTCTCTCTATCAGACTTTTATTCAATAAAGGAACAAATAGGGAAACACACAAAATTCACCACCACATACCTGGCAGGTAGTAGGAATACACACTGAATGTTTCTTATAAATCCTTCACAAATTCTTTACCTTGCATACCACTTACACAAAGTAGAGTAATAGATAATGAGAAAAAATGGGTAATGAGTGGCAAAATATTAAAGCATTTTCATAATTAAGGACTGTGAATTTTCTGTATGATCTTTGAGTAATATCTATATCATAAATAAAAAAATAAAATGAAACACATAATGCAGTGCTGGAAAAGCAAGATTTGCTTGTCATTGTTTCAATTTCAACAGAATTCATATGTTTGTGTTTCAAGAGTGAGTTCCTTTCCTGAACATTTTATGTTTCTTCAAGGTCAACTACATTCCACAGAAGAATGAGCCTGCTAAGCAGAAATTTGTGGCAATTCCAAGAATTTAAACACTCATAAAAATTTCTCAAATCCAAGTGAATGTCAAGATTTTTGTTCACCATTTTTTCTGCCTTCTACATCCATGTAGATTTTTTCTATGTATTTTCTCTCTGTCTCCTCCTGTAGATCTGTTAAGATACAAAATCTATTACTTGGCTCTTGAAAGGAGTGATTTCTTTGTTCTTTTAGTTTAATACAACAAATTTAGTAATAGGGAGGACAGGAGGAAGAGACTGACAATTCTTCATTAGTGAGCAAAAGATAAATCTCCAATTGTGTTAAATTCCTGTTGGCCTTGTCCTGAAGTGTTTTCTTTTGTAATTTAATTCTGAGGAAAGTGAATAACTCTCACCTCAGCTACTGCCTTTGTACTAATATCCACCAGTGTTTCTGAAGAGTTCAGCCAGAAGATCCCTGAAGTTCTGTTAGGCTTGTGTGCTAAGAGAAGGGGTACTGAACCATAAATACCTATTTTGTCATGTATCTTGTGGCCGAAAATATCCAAATTATAAAGCCGGTAGGCATCACCATCACTAGGACAAACAAACAGATGTGTTTGTTACACGTAAGCATCTTGCACTAAGCTAGTTTTAAATCTATTGCTGTCTCACTAAACCTGGTGAATACTCAGTGAGTGCTCTGTGTTCTAGTCTTTTGTTTAGCATCCACAGCTGAAATATGGACTGCCTAGATTACTGCTTCTTTGCTTTGGTCCTCACTATCTGAAGCAAACAAGAGTTTTGCTGCCAGGGAGACTACTGTGAGTTTGCTTTAAATCCTAAAATATTATTTCTGAACTCTCCCATCCTCCCAAAGAATTGCTCTTTTATGAGTTCTGCTGAAACATGACCAATCCTGGAAGTCAGAAAAAAACTGCATGGAAAATTGGGAGAGAACAGAAAGGGCCATTCAAGAAACTGCACACTAGGGAAAGCAGAATGCCTTACTCCACATGGATAGGGGCTACAATTCAACTAACTAAAATATTAAACTAAAATATACACTATATGATACACATATCTCAAGCTCTTGTCTAGATTAAATTATTAATACCATGTTACAGCTCTCTCTTACAAAACAATCAAAAAAAAGGACACTGCATTCACTAGTAATCTGATGCCTTGACACCTTTACCTGGTGTTTTTGAGAAGAAGTGTTTCTGTGTGTTGTGGTATTCCATAAACATGTTCATATCCATGTAAAGAGAAGTCCATGCCTACAGAAGTAGGGCCTGTGGAAATAATATTAAATTATGAGAATGAAGAGTTCTTAGGCTTATCTGAAAGGAATAAAGCAGAGCAACCTAACTGGATAAACCAAAAGAAAATAGGTTTCATGTTTCAATAATTAAGTCTTTCATGCTTCCTTTCAATTTCATTATTACTTCTGTTCTATAGAGGAAATATTTGAAACAGATTTTATTATATTTCTTTTGATTTTGAACTTCTTAACAAGATAAAATGAATCACTTTAACAGAAAAAAATCCCAAATTCATGTAATCATGGGTCACTTCTTTATTTGGTAGTGAAACTGCTTAAAATTATCTCCTGTTTCTACCCTGGTACCTAAAAGCCAAACTTCGCAGCACAGTGAACTTCAGGATCTGAATTGTCTGTTTCCCACTGGTCTTCTCTTCAGCCTCAGCCAGCGGAGTAGCATGCACAAGAGTCCCCACCAATGATATCATCCTGTCACACTACTGAATCCAGAGCAACTTTTGGCAGGCAACCAGAGATCCTGCAGACTGACAAGCAGTGGCTTCAGGATCAGAATCTGACCATATGGACTTTATTCCTCTGACATAGAAAACAGAGAAACATGATGCTGGCCTAAGACATGAGAAATAGCATGAACAACAAGGGCAACAGCTTCCTGCCCTCTGTGTCTTGACTGTGAACTGAGGAAGTTTCTGCCACCAAAAGAAATTGCTTTCAGACTTCCCTCCTTCTACTGCAGTTGCTGGGTAGTGCTGATCACTATAAAAGTCTGCATGATAATGGTAATGGACAAAGCCAAGCAACTCAATTAATATAGAATACAATGGGATGGACAGCAGATCATCATATATTTTGGTAATTTATAATTTAAATTTTATTTGAGTTACCACTCTCATGTGTCTATAACCTTTGTCTTTATCACTTAAGGTTGCTCTGTATTCCCTTTTTTAGTCCACACTTCAAAAGGCTTTCTTTGTGACAATTATTAATGCTTAGATATCATGATTTCTGATATGTCATGAGAATAAATTACAGGTGGTGAAGTCAATGTTATGTACTAATACTAAAAAAAAAAAAAAAAAAAAAGGAAAAGGAAATAATGTATTATATACAATATATACATGCAAAGTCAGACAATGCAGACAGTGTTAATGCTGTGTCAGAAATGGCATACAGTGAGTTGATGAAATGGGTCACATTTAATGTGTTCCCTCTTGAACAGAGATCAAATGAATATTTGCAGAGTTTTTGTCAAATTGTTACCCATCACTGATTTCTGATTAAAACAAAGTTAAGGCAACTGAAAAGCAGGAGCAAGTGGGACATTGATAAACATTAAGCAGCTAAAGAGAAAGCAGACAGAAATATGAATGAACATGGCTATATACAAAACAGTAAAGCTGTTTTCAGAACTAGACTCAGACTTACCATGAGCTTTGATGTCCAAGAAACTGCCAAATTTCTCTTGCCAGAGACCTAGATCTTCTTGTTTTTCCTAAATAAGAATAAGAATAATAAGAAGAAATAGCTAAAACTAGCAAATGAAACTGCGCACATCATGTATTTTAAAAAAAAAGATTGTTCACATGAGATTTATACTGCTTTTTTTTTTTTTTTTTTGGCCACATATGGCTAATATAAATAAATCAAAACCACAAATCAGATTCAGCTCCAGGAATTTACAATGAAGAACTGATGTGCATATATTGTATACATGCAGTCTGCTACAGCATAAAAATAATATCTGAGATCTTAGACAGAATCACAGAATGATGGAATAGCCCAGTTTGAAAGGGACCTCAAAAGATCACATGGTCCACCCTTTAATGGTAAAGGGAGCCTTGATGAGATTATTTAGCAGCCTGTCCAAACAAATCTTGAAAACCTCCCATGATGGGACTATGCCACATCCCTGGAAAGGTTGTTCCAGTGAGTGATTATTCTCACAGTGAAAAATGTGTTTCTCCTTGATGTTGAATAAATTTATGAAATGCATGGGTAGAACCAAACAGAAAAACCACATACAAACAGAACCAACTCACTCCCCCAAATAGTAAAGGTCAGACAACAGAAAAAGCTCTTCAGACACTCTGGAGTGTCTGTAACTGATACTTTTAACCTGCTTGTGTCCTGTAATTCATTGTCATAGAATTTACACTACACAGTGTCTTCCCTAGTTTTCTTTTCTACATTCATCCCACAGTAAGTGGACGTGGCCTCTTGCAGCTGTGTGCTTTCCCTGGCAGAAATCAGAGCTCAAACATAAGTATGCTGAAGGCAGCACAGCTCCTGCCATTTATAACAGGATAGCAGAGTAAGCAGCCATCTGCTCTGCAGGGGGCTAAAATTATATCCCAGACACAGCTCAGCCTCCTGGGAAAACTGCTATGTTCCTCTATGTGCTGCCAGGACCTGGTCTATTTTAAGAGAGAATTTTATTTCTGTATTAAGCCTGAATGTATGTAGAGAAGTATTTTTTGACTGTTATAAGAAAGGTCTTGTTCTTTTGAAACTCTCTTTGCAATGAACAGGAAATTTGAAAATGACAAATATCACCACAAAGCTCCCTTTTACACATCTACTCCAGCTCAAATAAGAGAACAAAAGAGAAATAAATTAGGAATAAAAAGGCTATAGAAAAAAAACCATTTTTGTGCTAAATCTACCTGACTGATACCATCTACAAGGTGGTAAAACACATAAACCTTCCTTCAACTATGTATTTGTAAAATATATCAAAATGTTATACCAGGTCCTTTTTGAAAGTGGTTGGACTGTATTTATAAACATTCTATAGGGCAAAATGAACATGTAATTTAATTTTCTTTTACAAAATATTCCTGCTGGAATTGCAGTAAGTTTGGGTTACCTTAGAGGAATCACTTGCTGCCTCCTCATTTTGTGCTGTAGGTTTTCTAATGAAAACAAATATATAGAAATAATCATCAGTTTATTGTTAATGGCTACTGCAAGGGATTAAAACAGTCTGCAACTAACTGATTTAGAATTTGTTTGTTAAAACTTCCCCTTGTATTTACTGTTCTAATGAAGTAAAAAAGAAGTCATGTTTCAGGGCATAAGAGCTTTCAAAAATTGCAATTCCATACTTTATTTTCAGCAAGAGCATAACCAGTATATATGATGATGTGATAGACAAATGCTGTACCTGTCGCTGGGAGGTGGTTGTAGGTGCTCAAAATACAACAAACCATTGGAATTCACACTCATAACAGTCTCACCCTTGGACTGCAGCTCAACTTGAAAGGGGTTTGCTGTGACTTGAAGTTTGTAGTCCTCATTAACACTTGACAGTACCAAAATACCTGCCTCCTTGTGGGATATGAACAGTCTGGCAAATGAAAAGCAACAACAGCTTTATATCACTCAGTAGCACATGAAATCCACTGTAACTAAATAACAATAGATACAAAAGATGGGCTAAGAATATCTGCGTACTTTACACAAACCTCAAGGCTAATGTTGAGCCAAAGAAGGCCAGAAATACACACTGTGCTCAGGGTTCACTGCATAATGCAAAAAGTGGCTACAGAACTGCCATGAAAACTATCCACAGTTTGCATTCCTTTCATATTAAGAGGTAATGCCTTAGGTAAAAACTTTGCAATGTAGCAAGTAGGCTATTTTCTGATTGGGTCAAACAGGCTTTCTTATGTGTATGATAAAACTTTCTCTATTTTTAAAATACTTTTAAAATTAAGTAGTAAATAAACCACATGCATTTTTGTTTTCTCTTCCTGTAGGAACTTTATATTGTAGAGGGACAACAGTACTGTAATATAAAGGAGAAAGCTGATATTGAGGTGCTAAATCATCATCACTTAAATCACCTGTCATTTACCTCTGGGTGGTAGGTTCCTTTATAAGAACATCAGGGACTTTGTATCTTGGTCTGAGAGGAGATGCCTCATCAATTTTAAGCCTGAAAATATTGCCTTCTATTTCATAAATTTCTACTTGTAGAAGAACCTGTGAGCAAACAAACAGATAAACTCATAAGGATAAAAAATACTTATTTTTAACACAGCATCACCAAACACTTACTGTCTGGAAAAAACCAAAACATGCCTGCTTTCTGATTGATTGTTCTTTAGCATTGTTGAGAGTAAAATTCATCCTTCCTATGAATTTACACCAGTTAACTCTACTTCACCCCTTTGAAGAAGCAATGCCTTTTAAGTGAACTCTTTATCTTCAAGCATCTGATATCTAGCATTACAAAAAAAGAACTTATTTTGAAATAGTGGAGAAAACTCTGAATTAAAAATATTTTTCAGGAAAAAAGTGTTCTATTCAGAACTCTCTTTTTTCATACAGCCATTAATTTTTTAAAAGTTAAATGCTGATTAGTAAGGACATATTTAGGCTGATTGTTCACATTATCTCTCAAGTATCTATCACTGAAGAATCTCAAAACCTGTAAATATTATTAGTTGTGTTGACAATGTTCACTGCTCTTTCTGTAAGCACCCTCTTATGCTATATGGTAGCTCACCTTATTCTCCTCATGAATGATTTGGAATTTGACATTCTCATCACTTAATGTGACTGAATCCAACAAAACTCGATACAAGGATTTTCCAGGACGTAGAAGTTTCTGACGCCTGTCAAGACAGAAAATTATTTTTGGTCTCCCCAGCTCTTGTAGCTTATACCATACAGAGGGACATAATATTGTTAGAAATGTTTACTTAATCATTTTTATTGAGTTTTTCAAATACAATTATTACCACTTTAAGTCAAGAGGAAAAACAAGGAATGAGTTCTGAGCACACCTAAATGCTTACAAATGAGATATTAGAGGGGTTCAGGAGTTCACCCATCACCACTCTATATGGTTTTTTATAACAATAATAGTCTCAAGTGCCCAGTTCTTAGTTGTACAATTACATTATCATTCTTTAATTTATCCCTGAAATTTCAGTTGTATAATCTTTTTTTCATTTTCTGTCATATATCCCTGTAACTTCCAACGAACACCTTCTACAATCTGGGGTGATGAAACACTGTGTGTTTATAATTTGTAACCTTCAAATATGCACCAAGCAAATTGTTTCTTGATAAATTTGATGACTACAGAGTTTTGACTACAGCTTTTGGCCCTGATGATGTTTTTAGGTCAGAGACCCTGAAATAAAGGCTCTTTCAACTGTTTGTACAATTCTCCATGCCAAGCCCAGGTTTTATGAAGTATTTGAAGATAAGTGTCTTGGATGCTACCTTAAAGACAAACTTCTTCATTAATAAAGGAAATATGTCAGTGACTAATTGGTGTAACAATAGGCAACAATTTCTTTCAGTTAGCACAGGAAAGAACTGAGGGAAGAAAAAGGTTGAGAGCACAGTTAGAAATGGGATAAGAAATATGACTTAGTATAAGGTTAACTTTAAGGGACTAGTGAGCTAGAATTTAGATTTGACACTGAATTCTGGCCAAGGTACTTGCTCAACAGAACTGTAATCACACACGCTATTGTCACAGACAAATGATTTCTACTAAGTGTTCTGCTGCAGATAGTCAAGAAACATCCATGTCAAGAGAACAACCTGCATCTGAGTGCACTTAAATTAACATATTGCTGGGGCTTTGTCAGATGAGAGGATTGATTCTTTTGAAATTTCTGGCAGACATTCTGGGTGTAAGACTACACGTTTTAAAGTCCGCTGATTATTGCTTGCTGATAGGTAAGTGGAATGCTCACCTTTGGAAGACAAATCCTGAAAGTAGCAGACTTGCTGTGATTAAAAGTCAATGCATAACTGCACTACAATTCTCCATACCTGTAAAAAGCAATCTGGTTGCATTTCTTAAAGCTGCTTTTGTCCACAGCCTCATCTTGGACACTAGAAAGAACAGATAAAGGAAGTGTTTAGATGTGTCCCTCACACACCTGCTGAATGATCAAATGATGGGGGGTCCTTTTCAAGAGTGGTTAGAATTAAAAACAGTGCAGAAAATTCCAGTCCAACATAAATGTGATGGACCTTGAACTACTGTGTTTAGATATGGGAAGAGTTTCTTATACATTTAGTTGCATGCTGAACCATGTCCTTTTAAACCCTGAAATTTTGAGAAATGATTGAATCTATGAGTAACAGAGATGGATTTCAGCATAGCTGAATTCTTATGTATTTTGAAGCCAGACCTCCCTTTGCAGTCAGACCTCCCTCTGCAGTCATTACAGTTAATTATTATTTTCCAGTAGTACGAATGGAGAAATGGGGAGGACTGCCAGAAAAGAAGAAATGCTGCACCCTTTTCTTCAGTGGGACCAACAAAGGAGGGAGGCTTCCGATGGTCCTGCTGACAGCTCTATGTTATCTTAGGCTTGAAGTAACTTTTAGATTTATTAGACACAAGTATATTTTTTACTTGCCTGAAAGAAAATGGGCTGCCAGAAAATATTTGCCAGATTATGCTAGGCTCAGATGGAAGGGAATAAAGTATTAGTTCTGGCAGATAAAGTATTGATGCTTATGGAATACTTATTAATTACATACACGCAATATAGGAAATGCAGACGGCACCCACTGAGGTTCAGTCACAATTACAAGTCCTCGATTATTATTTGAGATCTCACAGTGACCGTATATTTAGATCACTCAGCCCTTCCCATTTTTGATTGAAGACATGTATGTCCTTTCGGGTTTTGCTCCAAGTTCGTGCGCCTCTGTCGGCGCATGAACGCGGTGCAGCCCGAACTACCCCTGGCGCTGTGGATCCGCTCTGCCTCGGGAAGGCTGTGCCCGGGCAGGGCGGCGAGGACAGCACGGCACGGCCCCGCACGCCCGCCCCCAGCCCCGACCCGCTGCATAGGGCCGGGTCTGACCCTGCCGCTCCCCACGGAAAGCGGTGGAGCCTCCCTGGCAACAGCGGGAGCGAGGAGAGGGCCGGCCGAGGAGCGCCTCCCGGGCTGCGTTACCTGACTCCCCCCGGCGTCCCCGCCTCCATGGCGGAGCTGCCCCGAGCGACCCCCGCGGAGAGAAGGGGTGGCGACCCGCCGCGCCAGCCGGGGAACGCCGCGGGCCCCAAACGCGACCGGGCCGGCGAGTGACACCCGGGGGCGGTGACAGCCCGGGCCGAGCCGAGAACGGCTCCGCCCAGCGCCGCTCTCGCCGGCCCACGACGGTCGCGTCCCTCCGCGGGGAGCGGAAGAGGCGCGGCCAGCGCGGCGGCCTCCGTACGGCGGGATGGCGGCGGCGCCGCGTTCCGGGGGGCGGCGGCGGCCCGGAGCCGGCCTCCTGCGGCTGCTGGCTGTGCTGCTGCTGGCGGGCATGGCGGGCGCCGGACAGCGCTCCAAATGGCGGCTGCCGGTGCTCCTGGTGAGTGCAGGGAGCGGGGCCGGGCTCGCAGCCGCCGGGACGGCCGGTGTGGCGACGGTCGGAGCGAACGTGTGCGGGCAGGAGGCCGTGGTTGCTCCGCGCGTCTTCCTCGGGCGGGACGGCTGCGGTCGCGGGCGTTTCTGCCCAGGCCGCGCCTCTGTGGAGTCTGACCCGGAGCTGGTGCGGGGGCTTGGGGCCGTGGCTGCCTCCTGCCTTGCTGCCGGGCTTGAGCCCTCTCGGCCAGTCGGCGTGGCGGCAGGGGAGAGAAGGCTTGTGCGGGAAATAATCCGATGGGCGGCGGAGGGAGAGCCGCCCCTGTGAGGCCCGTGGGAGGGGAGGGGAGGAAGGAGGATCTTGCCCGGCTGGTGCCCGGCCTCGGTGGGCTCTGTGCGGGGGAGGCCGCCCTGCGCCCCCCGTGCGGCCGGGTTGGCGGCCCGCAGCGCCGGGGCCTGGCCTCGGGGAAGCTGGGCCGCTGCAGCGGTGGATCGAGAGAGGTGTGGGCCTTCACCTAGGCAGGTGAAGGGATTTTGGCACTTCTCATAAACCCTGCCTGCTTGAATTTGCATGGAGGAAAGCTGTTCTGCCTCAAATTCGGTCGGACTCTACCAGGCAGTGAGAGTACTATGTACTTTATGTGTGGCTGTTGAGCCTCAGGAACAAAACTGAAGGATCACGGTGAATGCTCCTATTGGTTCTTAGAACAAAAATTTTTTTGTTTGTTGGGTGGTCCAGACCATCTCATCAGCAAGAAAATGGTAATCATTTCAACAGATGTCAACGTGAAACTGATTCCGCCTGCAGATCAAAAAACCCCAAGCCTCTTAAACCATCTTTAAGAGTATGTTGGAGGGTGGTGAAGCGTGACTGGAAAGTCCAGTAAGACTGGCTCCAGATTTGACATTTGCTTATTACTGTATTGACTTAAAACTCAAAATGGAAGATTATGTTTACTTAAGCTCAGTGACATTAAGCCTGATGCCAAAAGATTTTTGCATTTTATATATTTTTCATCTATTAGTAGCTCTATAGACTATTACTGTATACTTATATAATTTATTAGCTAACTTCAGTACTTCTCCTACCCTGTTAGGTTAGACAAACACGTTCTGGGAATCCTACTATAATCTTGCTTCTTCGGTGAACTGAGATTTCCCTTTCCCGTGTATTTAGGCATAACAGCGTGGGGCTAGAAGCAAGGGGGAGGCTTCAGTAGGGGGTTGAACCAAGAGGGAATTTACTTCATTAACTGTACTTCTAATTGGGGATTCTTGTCAATTATGCTAATTTGCTAAACTTAGAAAAGTGCTGAAGCCCTACATCACGTATGCGCTTCACCATAAGTGCACCTGGAGCACTGTCAATAAATGGTAACTGCTTTTTATCTTTTCTAACTTGTTTGGCTTGTAATTTTAGGGCTGATAAGGCATCAAACCCACTAATACCTCTTCTTCTTTTGTGCCTTTGCAGGGGAAGAAGTTTAGCTTTGGGAAGATTCTCTTCAGCAACACCACCATTTTCCTGAGATGTAAGTGGTTACAAGGAATTAACCTGCTCTCTCTGCTTTTTGACGCCCTTCCTGTTTTTAACATTTGGAACTCAAAACACTGTGAAGTGTTTAACTGCACTGGCTCCAGAGACAGCTAATCTAGCACTGCATGAAAGCCACAGCTCTGATATGGTTGAGTCTGTTAACACAGCCTTGGAGCTTCCCAGTTGTGATCTGCTTAGGTTGTAGCAGAAATGAATGGCTCTATTCATGCTCTTTGTGGAGAGGGCAGGATGGGCAATGGGAGAACCACTTTGTTTTACACAGTGGGTAACCATGTGTGGGGTGTGCTGCACTCTGCTGTGAGATGTGCTTTTCCTATCTATGATTGTTAAATGTCTGGGAGTTCTGGTGCCAGCTGGACAGGGCCTATTTGTATACTGATGTGAATACAGAAGGTTTTTTGAAGCCTTCTTCCTTTTTAGCTGAGTGCTTCTGGGTGTTGTAAGGGAATGTTGCACACTGCAGCAGAGCTCTCCTGAGAGGTGTTTTCTCCTGATCCGTTTGTGAGTGGGGTCACTGAGTTTATTCTGTCAAGCAAACATGTTGGCAGCCTTCCCATTTTTTCTGTGTATTGCTCTTTGCTGATCTGGCCAGGTCTGTGGGTTATGTGTAGGTTTCTGGTCCAAGGAAAGTTTCTGTGAAATACTCTCTTACCTGTGAACGTGAGGACAGCATCTAGATGGCAATAAGATGTTACAGAAGTGACTAGTTAATTTAGAAAGGTGTGAGATCTTTTTTGAACACTTTAAGTGGTTGTTTACACCAGTTTTTCCATGAGGGAAGGCTGTTTAGTCTCTGTACTTACCTTGTGATTTTTCAGGTTTAATTTCCAATACATGCCCTTCTTGGGACAGTGTTTCAAGGGGAGTTTGTTGAAGTGCCTCTCTTGATCCCACATGAATCTGAAACAGGAGGGTATAATTTGAGTGGTTATTAGAGAAGGTCCATCACTTCAGTATTAGGGCTTTCCCACTTGACAAGCGTAACTGAGAGGGACACTGGAGTTTTGCATCTTGCAATGAAACAATTGCAAGTGTACAGCTGCAGGATCAAAATTATAAATCTGCTGCTTGGGAAGAGGATTGGGGGTTGAAAGGGCATTTTGGCTTTGGTAGGTTTTAGGCTTTCTTGTCTAAAGTTTAAAAGAAATAGTGTATTGTAGTGACATGGCATCTAAGATACAGGTCTCTGAAGTGATGTGTGTGGTAAATCTACTTGTGTCAAAATAACTGAGAGATGGAGCTAAGGCATGGGAAAAAAAATTTATTTGTTGTAGGGCAGATCTGTCAGTAAGAATTCGACCCCCTGCCTCCTGATGTGGAATTGAATTACACTGTACTGTCAGCCTTTAAACAGGCATTAAGCCTTAAAATTCTTTAGTGAAGACACCTGTTTTACATACTGGTGTGATTAAAAGATTGACATAAATTTGGAAAATGAATCACTGAAAGAGGAGGGAACAAAGGCTGGGAACTTATTTTCTCAGCCTAGATGAAACTTAAACTGCATCTGATGCTGGGAAGCTCCAACTTTGTGATTTTTCTTTTCTGCCCTTGCCTGTGTGGAAACTAGTTTCTTTGTTTTCTGTCTGTTGCCTCTTACATCTGCTGTGTGATATATGTGGGGACAAAATGACCATTCTTGCTGAACATGATTGCTCATGGCTTGTTCATGGTTTTCCTGAGCACCTGCATCTCTTTTTCTCAATTTTTTCCACCTTCTTGATTTTTGTTTTATTTTTTTTAATCTCTATGGCACATTGGTGTCTGATGCTTTCTGCTTCTGACTGGGAAGATTGCTGCTGGCATGTAGTGTTGTCAATAATGAATTTATTTTTATCTACTTTTTTGAAGTGCTATTCTAGAAGGCATTTAGTTTCTTGTATAGGATCGTGATAGAAATCCTGCTGTCTGTAAATGAGTACAAAGACTGCATTCAAGTTGAATATTACTGGCTTTTGTTTGAAGGCTGAGGAACTTAAATTTCCATATTGCTGAATTCAGAAAATGCCATGGATACTTTTTCTGACTTTTGAAGTACTTCCTTTTTAAAATTTCTGTAATTTTCATGTTTTCAGAAATTGTGGGCTGTTCTAGTGACCTATTTTACCTCTGTGGGTGCTACCGCTGAATATGTAGTTCCCTATTTATTTTTCACAGAGAGAAAGGTATTTAAAAGGTGTTTTCGAATCTTATTTTTTGCTAGCACTTTTTTTGAGATACTCCTAATTTGGTCAGTTTTATCAGAAGAGCCTGTGTCATCAAAGAATTTGGCATCTGCCCACATCACTGCAGTGCTTGTGCTGCCTTTTAGTTTCCTTGTTGTGTCCTGTGCAACATCTAGGGCAATGTGGGACCTATATGCCTTGTTTTCATGCTTACCAGAAGGTGTAATAAAGAAACTCCTTTTTTTCAGTGATTTTGCTTAATTTTCTGGTGTTAGAAACTCAGCTGTTGAGTTTTTAGCTGTATGTGTTTTAGTACTCACGAGGTATAAAGTGGGATTAGTCAATTAATACCTGGTGGCAGGATTTTCCTTCTAATTGCTTTTTCTACCTGCAGTGGTCAGTATGGAAACATTCCTTAGAAGTGTACACGTAAGAAAGTTGTGGATGCATCCTTTGATACGAATGTTGCCTGTAAAGTTGTAGGAACTTCTTAGCCACTGCAAGTATCTGTTAACTCAAAAGAGTTTTGCCATTTGCTGACTGGGGAAACACAAATGTAATCATCTGAATGGCTCTTCCAAGAATCTGAATAGTCACTGCTCATTTTAGGTAAAAGTTGAGCTTGTCTTCTTAACGTCAAATTCTCTTCATTGAGCTTTAGTTTAAGAATGAGATTTGAAACACAAAACCCCACAGAACCTTTCTGGACTAGGGAGGAAGTCTTGTGTCTCAGTTTTCATACATGTTGTTACTAAAGTAAATCAAAGAGGAAACTTGTCTTACTGCTGTTTTAGGTAGCATTGCAACTTTGACAGCATGGGCTAGTGTGTAGATACCTTGTTTGTCTTTTGGGAGGCTGGATGTTGACTGGCACAATCTTACCTTCATTTCCTTGGTGATGGCATTGATATATTTAAATTATATGTGGAAATGGCTTAGCATTATCCTGTTCCTAGCTTTCTCTGCCTGTTACATGTGCTCCTGTCTCTGAAAGGGAGGCCCTTTTTATGTATTGGAGTCACTGCTGTTCTCCTCATTTGGTATTTGCAGTTGCTGAAACATCCTTGATTGTCTTCAGAACAAAAAGTTTCCAAATGATCTTCAGCTCCTTAATAGAATTGTATAATGCTATAGTGGAATTCTGTTCACATGCTTCTTTCTTTCACTGAACAGTAATGAATTACTTGAGGAAAATATTTTTCTATTGTTTTGCTTTCAGTTTCATGTTTAAAATTTGTGTTGGTTTTGTACAGAATGGGAAGAAAAACCTGGAAACCTGGAAGGCAGATGGTATCTTACATATCTCACGTTTGATTTTTTTTTGTTTGTTTGTTTTCTTAGTTGAAGGAGATGAAAAAGTTTGTGAACCCACCCAGGGTTTCAATGTGACTTGGTACTTAAGATACTCTGACTGCTACAATGAAGTCTTCAACTTTGGGGTAAGAATTTCATGGGAAAATATAGGTTATGGTTTTTAGAAGTAAGCAGGTTTTGGAAGGAGGGCGTTAGAGATGTCTCTGTTGCATCCACGTTGTGTTTTGGGCCTGAAAGACACATTCTTCCATTGGACGATAACAAATTTCTGGAATAGAATTGAAATGATCCACAGCTTGCTGCAATTGCTGACTTTTTTTGGGTTTTGGGTCAGGTGGAAGTGTTTGTCAAAGTTGTTTTAAACCCAGGAACTTAAGTGAATACAGTGATTCTAAAATGAGTGAGTTTATGGTATTGGAAGATATTTGCAGGAATGTTTAATGATAGTGAGTAGAAAAATTTGAATATTTACATGTTAAGTCTAAATTTTGTTCTTTATGGATGCACATGGTGAGCATTAGCAATTTGTGCAAAATGTATAATGTTTCTATCTAATGTGGTAGAATATAGTTGTGCTTTCTATGGTTAATATTTTCCATGTTTACTTAAATTAATAATTATGACAGTTGTAACTATTAATCTAACACAAGACTGAGTCTTCACTCTTTAAAAGGATAGTGTGGAGTTTGTTTGTGTAGACTGAAGTTTATATTTTCTGCTGCATCTCTACTTTTTAATTCTTACTCAAAGCCTCCGTACCATCATTTCTATAATCTTGTGTGGTTTTGATGCCTTTATTCTACTGAATTTGATTCAAGAGTGTGTGCAGAGCGTGTGTATGGAGCTTTCCAGGTCTTGTAGCTGTGTACTGAGATAAACCATTTGAAATACTTGATGCTAACCTAGGTTCTACTCTGTTTGGCAGGATGAACAAGCAGATAACTATTTTGGGACTACAGCTGAAGAGCATCCGGGTTGGTCAGGATACTATGCCACAGCTTCTCTCCTCTTTCCAAACTGCTCTGAGCTCTTCAGGCCTCAGGTATGGGTAGAAACCTCAGAGTTTCCTCTGCTGTCTTATACGATATATAGAGAAGGTGGTAATTCCTGGTAGATCTGTTGACATCCTATGTAAGTACCACTGCAGATTGGGAGGTACCGCTTTGTTTATGACAACCAAGCTGTGATGATGATTTCTTAATTTTCCTTCACACCCACAGTAGCGAGAAAACCTCAGCCAAATCCCTCTAAAAGTGATGTACAGTTCAAAGTTCTTTTAGTTTGTGGTTTTGTATTCTGAATTTGTTTCATTTACAGGAGGCTACTGCTAGTTGGTTAGAAGTGGCAGCAGAGTAAAAATCCCACTAAACTTAAATCAATAAAAGACTGGCATTTATTAGTTGAATAATGAAAATGAGTGTTGAAAAATGAATTACTTAAGCACTCATGGAATAGAAGTGCTAGAATATGTTGGAAAAAAATCACGTAAAAGCAAGAAGACAATGCAAAATTCTCATAGGGAACTCATGTGCAGACATCAGTTCTACACCAGCTGTATATTAGCAGACTGATGATAATACCAGTGTAATTTGCTGTCCTTATTTAATGGTATACTTAAGAGTTGAAGGCAAATTATGGAGTGTTCCATCTGTGTTCAGCCATTCCTCATGTAGACAAAAGATTATGGATAGAAAATACTGGGAAATGTCTCATAACTATTGAACCTAGTGTTGTGGGTTGCCTTTTGGTATTTTTGATTGTTTGGGATTTTTAATAAAGAAAAAAGACTAATGCCTAAATATGGCTTTTAATAATCTATTTGCATGCCTCTAATTCCTTTGATGTGTGAAAATGGCTTGAGACGTTTTCAAAAAAAAAAAAAAAAATCGATGATGCATGTTTTTACTGTTTTTACTTGGTTTTGTAGAAGAAGTCTTGTGAGTTTACCTGTGTATTGTGGATTTGGGCGTCCTAACTAAACATGCTTGTGAAAGTCTTTAAGGTTTTAATCTTAAAGTTTTCCTCCAATGCCTCTGGAAAGTCTGTGGAATTCTTAACAATATATTCTTGTCAGATAATAATTTCTGAAGTTTCACAGCAATTTCTTCTCTAAATGGTTCAGCTTTATCCTTGTGGTGTAGCAGTTTCACTAGATTTTGAGTCACCATAGTTTAGGAGAGTTAGAAAAATTTTGATCTCTAATAGGCACTCACTCATCCAGGGACTAACTTTTGCATAGTTAAGGCAGAAATCTCAAAACCCTTTATCTGTTTGTGGTGAATTAATCATGTAAACAACTGATTCATGTTTCAAAAAGAAAATTAACTTCATACTATCATGTTTGGTTTCTAAAACTTGATACCTGTTATTTGAGGGGAGGAAAAGTAACTCTCAAATTACAAAGCATTAAGTATTCAAGACTTCTTGCATAAATGGACAATTGTTTGATTTAGAAAAATGAAAGCTCTCCAATACAGCTGTTTAAAGAATAATGAAGTTTATTGGAAGCTGTTCTGATAATGTCATGTTAATGTGTGAAGTGCCTATAAATGTTAAAGTGCCTATAAAGTGTTTATAAATTATTTACCTGTTTTATATCTTCAGATTTTCTATAAAGAATTTATTCGTCCAGAGCCTCTCTCACCTGAGAAACAAGAGGTAATTTTCCTTTCCTTCTAATGAGACAGTGTAGTCATGAAAAAGGTAGTTTTGGCATATTTACTTATTCATTTTTCTGTGTTTTTTATTTTCTCCCTAAGGGCTTAAAAGATAAGAAGGAGAGTGCAGGAAATCACACAATGGTGACAGATAAAACGGTATGTATACTGAATTTAGGCATGGCTTTTAATTCAGTAGTCTTATTTTGGTTTTGTTTGCTTTTTTGAAATTTATATTTCTTTATGTAAGAACTTGATGGTAGCATTTTCTATGGTTTTTTGACACCTGGAATATTTTAGCTTGAAACTAGGTAGTGCTGGAAAAACAGAAAAGAGAGTAACTGCTTCTTCTGTAAGTGAAATACAGAACTGATACCATTCAAACCAATGGTATAAATTAAAAAATAAATTTCTTCTTCCATTGTAATTTAAAACAGTAATTTAAATTATCTTCTTTAAATGATAATTCTTACAGGATACATTTGGTTTTGTCTTCAGTCAGTTTGTTGAGATGTTATACGTAAAAAATTGATTACTTTGTGGTATTTTAATTATATATTATATTACTTGGAGCATTTCTCAAAATAACTTCAAATTTAATGTCCTGGATGCCAAGAGAGAAAATGTATTTTACTCCTTGTGAACATAAGGGCCCATTTATTATAAAGCTAAAACATAAGTAGATGTGTGCAATTACAAAGTAAAGAGGCAATGCAGCAAGAAAAGGTGCTATTTTAAAGGCAAAATCCGTGTATATAAATGTATCAATTTTCTTTCAAGTTTACTGTATTTCTAAGTTTTATGTTTTGTGAATACTAGCATAAACTTTTTTTTTAGATACAATATTCTATTTGTAATAGATACAATATTCTATTTGCTTTGCATCTTGTAGTCAAGAGGTTTCTTAAAAGAAATGCATGCTCTTAATACTGACTTTCTCTTGGAGAGGCCTTTATAAAAAAAAGCTTTGTTACAGATCTGCAGTAGTCATGGGAGTGGCATACATGTAGATGGTCTAGGTTTTAACTTTAAAGCTCTTAGTAAATACTGCAGTTTCTGAGAGGTCTAGAGCTTCTTCAGTTGTGGAATTAACAGTTTTGCATGCTGGAACTCAAAGACACATCTGATGTGATGTATGGTGCAAATATTTATCTGGACAGGGTTCCTCTGTTAGTTCACTGCCGGGATTTGAGCTTTGCAGGTATGAAAGCTGTTGCAGGGACTGTAGTAGTAGTGCCCATAGGAAGTGGCCACTGTGGAAATCTTTTACAGCTAAGCTACTTCTGTATTATGCAGTAGAATTCAGCCTTTGCCAGGGAGAGAGTTATGTAGCTCTGCACTTCCCAAGCAGTTGACTTCAGCAGGAATCTCTGTGGTGGTCTTAACACTTCTGTAGTGAAAAAAGTGTGATGCTTTCTTGAATTCTTTGTAGTTTTTTGCAGTAAGCCAGTGTTAGATTTGCAAAAAAAGTCCTCATCATCTCCCAGGTCTTTGAGGATTCTTCTGGAATCAAACAACTAAATTTAAAGTGTGATGTCTAATAAGTACCTTTAAAATTCCCATATCACGTATTTATTAACAAGTTTTAGGTCTTGGAAGAGATGAAATTTATATTTACATGAAGCTACCACCCATATATGGCTAGTCTGCTTCTGTCTTTTCCTTGTCTCCTTGGCTGTGCACTGTTTACGTGGAGCTGTTTTATTTTCAGGCAATGAATGCTGTTATCAAAACTTGGCGAGATGGGCCATATATATTTATTGTGCAAATTGCACTTACAACTGCAAAGGATTCTACTGCCAGACTTAAAAGAACTGAGAGAACGACACCTTCCTCATATCAGAACAAGCTCTTCACAAGTAAGATAGCTCTTTACAGAGTAAACTGACAATACAGCACTATTTTATGTATTCCCAGTCAAAGTATTCTAAGGTACTCTTAGCATATAGTGTATGGTTCAATTTCATAAGCCACTGTCTTTCACTTCACATAGGTAGAATATTACTACTGCTCATTGAAGAAAAGATGTGGTTGTTTCGGTCCTGAAGATCCTAAGACTGTTCTGTCAGTTTACTGATAGAACTCAGGAAACGTCAATCCCTAGTGTTTCAATTTTGAGACTTGGTGTTTTGTTTCAGAAATGTGCTGACCAGTACAGTGATCTATACTAATAAGTCAAAACTTTGAGTATAAAGATCATAATTATCACCTTGATATTGTATTATATTTAACAATACATTGATAACCTGTTCAAACTTAAAAGAAGTTTAAAAATCCCCTTAAAAAGTGAACTTACATGTGTTTCTGAATTTTTCCTGTTATACATGAATCTCCAGCTAAAGTTGCTTTTAAGTACTGCCATGAGTTACTTGGTAATGGAATGTGTAATTTTAAACTGCATGCTTTTGGCTGAGTATGTTATGAGTCTTAGGTTTATTAAAGTGCAAGTTAGCTTTTAAAGGCCATGTGAAGATATGGAATTTCTTTTCACTTTTGTGAAAGTCAATTAAGTCCTGGCTTCCTCTTTTTGGTTCTTGTTCTATTTTGTAATTGGATTGTTTTTTGACAGTGACAGTTGAACTGAAGGGGCCATATGAGTATCTTTCACTTGCAGACTACCCTCTGATGATTGTAAGTAAACCAGCTTTTCTTTGATCTATAAAATTGTCAGTTGATTTGATTGTCAGTTAAATACTCTGCTGTCATACTTCTGGAAACACAGAGCTGGTGTCTCAGGAGCAAAAGTTAACTTAGCCAAGGGTGTTTTTTGGTTTAATGTGCTATTTTTGTTTGGTTGTTTTGTTTTTTTTTTTGCTGGTGGTTGTTTTTTGTTTTTTGTTTTTGTTTTTTTTTTTTTTTTGTGGTTTTGTTTTGTTTTGTTTTTTTTTTTTTTTTTTTTTTTTTTTTTTTTGTCCTGAGTACAGGGTAGGAAAAACAGACAGAGATTTCAGTTCCTTGCATGTGCCGCCAGTGTTGTCCTCCTCTGGATTGTTTGAATTAATGGTTGTTAATATTTTTTCCTGAAGTTACCAGTATTATTAGCTCTAAACTGACAAGTTTTACTGGTGCTGTTTTTCTCCTTAGCTCATGTCTTAGAAAATCTGCTATTTTATGCTTTTGTTTGCAGCTACCCTTTCATTTGTCACTGCTTTCTTTATTCTTTTATAGCTTAATCTCAATTCCTTCACCAGCTGTCTTACACCCCATGAGGAGGTCTTTAACACTGCTTAGCAGTGAAAGCATAATTGAGCTACAAAGAGCTAATCCCCTTTTTATTCAAAGGAGTTATTGACTTGGTTTCTAGTTTCTTCTGTTGAGAAGGCTAAACAATAAAGGAACTTAAAGTGTTTATGTAGTGAAGACAGACTTTAGCTGGGGATCAATAGCAAGTAAGGTCTCTAGCTTGACTCTATTGGCAAGAGCAGCCTGTCAATA
This sequence comes from Emberiza elegans, assembly GCA_024865655.1. Lineage (NCBI taxonomy): Eukaryota > Metazoa > Chordata > Aves > Passeriformes > Fringillidae > Emberiza > Emberiza elegans. Next base: position 17,850,546 of record JALJVW010000139.1, on the reverse strand, counting down.
GTGGAGCCTGGCAGCGTTTCTGAAACACACACTTTACTACCCGGAGAAGCAAACAGCTTCCAGCAGCTCTATTGAAATGTCATTCATCAGTGAAAATACCCCATGTGACAGGGCCAGAAAAGAATTTGTATCTCTAAATGTTTTCTCAATGAGCATCTGCATGTGAGCTGTCTCGCCTAGGTTCTTAGTGTTTGAACTGCATGGATTGGTCAGGTGTAAAGATGTGTAAGGATCAGTAAGCTACTCTCCTAATGAAGATGTTTTCAGTTTGTGAAAGTTTTGATGGATTGTGCAGCTAAGAAATTGTTTGCTTGGTTTTCTAAAAAAAAAAAATCTTCCTTCTGAAAGAGAAGACTGCTTGATTTTTAAGCAGTGTCCTGTGCTTTGGCTAACTACTTCCTGCTGTTCACTTAACGTCTTACTCTCTTCTAATTCCTCTTTTTGCCTTGCTTTGGTATGATTAGAAAATTCAGCATTGAGTAACATTGTCAAGCTTATTGTTTACTGTATGAGACACAACATGAAAAGTTCTTCTGAAGCAAGTAGCACTTCACCAAACAAAAATCACAAAATGTTAGTATTTAAATGAATATCTGGATTTCTTTGTCAGCTGCAGGTTTTTTGCTGGCCTAAAACTTGGTCAAAAGCTGAGTTTTCTGGAAATTTACTTTTGAGAAAAGTTGTCAAATATTTGTGTGCAGGGCATACAAGGATTAGTTGCTTATCTCTGTTCTGTGGAATGGTGTCTAAAGGTGGTCTGTGAGTTTATTTGCAGAGTACTGTAAATGTATGATGAAGTTATTAATAGAACAATGCATGAGAATGAATAGAGTTTCTAGTACTTGATGATTTGCTTGAATTCTTACCTTATTGGAATCTAGTAGCATGTATCTTCCTTAGAAAAAAATTGCCAGACTATTCTTCAAGGTAGAAATTGCACAGAAATTCAGTTACTCTCACTCCCTTTGTTGGTAGTGAGAAGTTAGACTCTCACTGTTGAAGAGTCCAGAGAAGACAAATGAAACAATGCTTGTCTATTAAAAAACTTTGGAAGTTGCTATACTAGAGGAGAAAATAGAGTTGTCTTACAACTGTGGAATGGAAACAAGGAAATTATTTTTCTGGGTCTAAAGTTCCTATGTCTTTCTTCTTTTTGTGCAATAGTTTTTCATGGTGATGTGTATTGTGTATGTATTCTTCGGGGTTCTGTGGCTTGCGTGGTCAGCCTGTTACTGGCGGGATCTCCTGAGGATCCAGTTCTGGATTGGTGCTGTTATCTTCCTGGGAATGCTCGAGAAAGCTGTTTTCTATGCTGAGTTCCAGAACATCCGCTACACGGGCGAGTCTGGTAGGTGGCAGCTGCCTTTTGCAGGATAATTGAGGGGCATAGCACTAATGGCTAAGCTAAATTGGGGTGGCAGATACATGTTAACTATATGGTTACCTGAGGATTGTTTCAAAACAAAGAACAGGGAACTAGAGTTTCTGTATTTTTATCTGTTGTAAACGTGGTGCTCTGTGTTCTTCTAAAGCTAAAATGCTGTTGCTTTCTCTGACTCCTTAGAGTGGTGTCTTAGGTATATAGAATGCTATATTCTGGTTTTAAGTTTAAAATAGGACTTGCTCAGTGCAGCTTGTAATTAATTTCTCACAATCGGTAATGACCTTGGAAAGATACTCTGAAACTCCTTGTTCAACATGACAGCATTGTGGATAACTTAGTATTCAACCCATAGCCTCATAATCCATCTTAAGAGATTCCCTTTACCTAAAACTCTTTTATTCTGGCTTTGAGTTTTCAGGCTGGATGCATACAAATGAAACACTGCAAGTAAAATGTCATTATGACTTTGCTAATGGTGCAGAAAGTTTTGTTGGTTGACGAGTTTGGAAGAGTATCCAGGCTGGATGTAAAATTTTTCTGCAGCTTTTTTTTTATGCTAAGTAACCTATCTTTTCTGAAAGGTAACTCCAAATGTAGATAATGAAAAGATTATGCACTTCAGTAGCCTACTTTTATGTCTGCTCTGATATTATAATTGCATGCAGTAGTTGATAAAACAGAAATTACATTTTAATGCCCTAACTTTCTCCTCTTTGCTTTTGGTAGTTCAAGGAGCAGTAATACTGGCAGAACTTCTTTCTGCTGTGAAGCGCTCCTTGGCTCGAACTCTGGTCATCATAGTCAGCCTGGGATATGGGATAGTCAAGTGAGTAATTCTGTTACAGGTGTTTTGTAATCTATTTAAAGGGTTTTCACTCTTGGTTTTTAAGAATTTAGGGCAGTATTCATTTCCCTGTACTTTGCTTGTTTAAAGGTAAGTGCTTTAGTTAAGTGCTCTGAAGATCTAGACTTCTCTAGTAAACAGAGACAGTTCCATACTGTGATTACTGTGATCTTCTTTCCATCTACTTCTCTGTGCTACTGTAGGGTGGGTTTCTGAGTCATTATTGAGATGCTCCACTGACTGGAATGGGAAATTTATGGGCCTTCCTTCTGAGAGAGGGGAAGCTTATATAAATGGGGTAGGGTCAAGAACCATTGATGGGGGGGGGGGGGAATCTCTTCAGTAAGATTGTGGCTCGTTTGTCTGTCCACAGCTGTATTCAATGATATAAACGCATGCTAGGTGGCAGTGGGAATTTTTGGCAAGTGTGGGTTTGCTGGGGACACTGGTGAAGAACTGGGATGAGACTAATTGAAATGGTCATAAAAAGCTAAACAGGTTAACTAAGAAACAGGACTGTTGCCTGTCTCTCCCTTAGTCACATCATACCTGAGACAAGTTTCAAGCACCGTAATAATACTTCTGGATCTACATGTGGCTTGTTACAATTGCCTTTTATTCATATACTTCATACCTTATGTTTAGATTCAAGTTGACATGACTTTACTTTTTGGTTTCCACTTAATCTGAATTTCACTTTTTTTCCTACAGACCTCGCCTTGGAGTGACTCTTCACAAAGTGGTTATGGCTGGAGCCCTTTATCTGTTATTTTCTGGCATGGAGGGTGTTCTTAGAGTCACAGGGGTCAGTAATAACTGCTTGAATTTTCCCATATGCCCCAGACATACTGGCTGTATGTACTTGTGTGAACAGCTACTTTCCCTCCCCCTCCCCAGCAACCAAACCAAATTCCCACTGCTCCAGTTTTGGAGGCTGTGCCTGGGGAAGTGTGTGTGAGTGGTGATGCTACTGGATTCATTAAGTGCCTCTTGGGATGTAGATTTCTGTTCTTCTGGTATTGGGATAAATATTTAACCTGTTGTATATTTGATACTTTTCCAGTTTTTCTATGACACTGTGGCTCTGATAGCAAACTTGGCCCTGTCCATGATTGATGCCTGTATTATTTTGTGGATATCCTTTTAAAAGCTGCAGAATGTATGACCTAGTTCATAGCTTATTATTTCTGTCTTGTACTTGAAAGGAATAAAAGGCATTTTGCTTGTTTCTTTTAGGACTTTGATAAGTTTATGATGTACGTGCAAAGGCAAGTTTTGCCTTTTAAGTCAAACTCATGGTTGCCAGTGGAGCTTTCAGTTCATCCATGGATAGTGTAAAAGATTTAATTACTACACCTGTAACAAGCTGGTTGCTAATTTTCTGTGATGGAAGTGGCCAGAGCAATTAATCACAGCAACTGCCTCAGCAGAGACTCCTTTTAACAGTGCTAGATTGACTTAATCTGGAAAACTTCTCACCTTGCTGGTGGAGAACTGACAATGTGGTATTGTCAGTTCCTCTCTGTACATTGGACTAAGCTCTTGGTTCAAGCCCTCTGTTTCTCTAGCAAACCTTGGAAGTGTTGTGGTGGCATATTGTTGGTTTCTCATAAAACAGCCTGACCCTTCTTACTTCTCTACTTTGTTTTCTTTTCAGTTTGTTCTTATTGGCTCTCTCTTTGTCTCCAGGCCCAGAATGATCTTGCCTCCTTGGCTTTTATTCCCCTGGCTTTCCTAGATACTGCCCTGTGCTGGTGGATATCCTTCACTGTTTTACTTGATGGGTTGTGTTTTCTTTTGATTTTGGTTTTTTTTGAGTCTTTTCTTGGCTGAACTTTTTTTTAAAGTAAGATCTAAGTGTATATTTTTTTGTACTTCTGGTAAAGATTATAGAAGTTTTGTAATTGAGTGTTCAGGTAAGCCTCTGCTGGTTTTGCTGAACTGGATGTGCCTGTGTAAAGCTGCTCCAAAATATAGTCTGTCTGTTATCAGTCTCTCATTGTTGAGTATGAAAATATTTTGTCCTAGTGTAGCATGTCATGGCACCAGAGCAGTAGCCTTTGAAGAAATGAATCAGTTTATGTTTTAGGGAGAAGGTTGCTTAGCAACATCAAACCTAAAAGTCTCTGTAAAATTTGAACTAGTCTGGAAGTAAGTGACAAAATGAGGCAGTGTTTATTTTTTGGTGTCTTTTTGTATTCATTTTAAGCAACCATAATCTTGTGTGACTTTGGCAACTGACATCAAATGCTGAACTTGTGTACGGCAAAATCCCTCTAAAGTGTTCTTAGCTAAAGTCAATCACATAAACTCTTTAAAATGTGAATAGTTGGCTGCCCAGCTGTGACAACCAGAGTGGATATCCTTCACTGATGTCTCTCCTAACCACTTGTTTTGTCACTGTGGAAATAAAGCAAAAGAAATGTGAAGGCACCCATATGCCTTCATTAAATAGATCTTACCTAATTTCTGGTTTAGATTTTCCTTTTCATTTATCAAAAGCACAGCCAACTCTTTCCTGAGGGAAAAGGCCATAGTCCAAAATAGAGGTTTGGATACCATCTTTGTGTGACAAGAGTTATAGGTGTAGGTGACTAAATAACATGAAAAGGACAGATTTTGCTCTCTGGTACCTTTGTCATAGGATGAATCTTCTACTGAGAATAGTCTGATTTTTTGGAGGGTTAAGTGTGTGATTGAGAGATTTATGATTGTTGATCATAAAGTCTGTGTTCCTCCTAAGTTTGTGACTAGCTTGTCCCTTCTGAGACTTTTCCTTGACTTTCCATACATATTCATCAGCTTAACTCAAACAATGAAGCTGCTAAAACTTCGAAGGAATGTTGTGAAACTCTCTTTGTATCGGCACTTCACCAACACACTCATCTTGGCAGTAGCAGGTAAGCAGAAAATTTTTCCAGTTAAAAATAAAACCACTTTTCATTTCCATATAGGGCTTGATTTGCAAATTTTAAGTTTGGTGGCCTTTCTGTAAGTACAGTCAAAATTCTTGGTATTTCTAACACTTGACCCATATCTAAAAGTGGGTCTTTGCCAAGTCTTATGTCGATATTTCAGAGATAGTGGATTATTAGTCTTGATGTTAACAAGATCAGTAGTTCTGTGCAGCTTCTCTAACAGAGCACATTGGTCCCACTTCAAGCTGCCAGGGGCAAAAGTTTATTATTATCTTATGCTGCTAACTTCACAGAGATACTTTTTGCCAAAATCGTATGCGATGGGGTTTGAAGATGTCTGAAGATCAGAGTGATTCTTAGAAAAACTGTATTCTTAGTTTTGTAGCATAATGCCCTCTCTGTTCTGGAAGAATACAGATTGAGTTTCTTTTTCCATTTATATGTGATCAGCTAATTTCAAGAATAAATTTGTCAGTGCTTCCAGGTTCTCTGCTATAAATACAATAAGCAAAAAAGTTTAAAGACTATGCTTTTTATTAAAAAAAAAATTTAAAAAGTACATTCCTTTTGAAAATTGGCTCTGATGAAATTCCTTTCAGCACCTGGTTCTTGGTCATCTTAAAATACTTTAGTGGAGGGAAGTCTCTTCTAACTGTGGTTAAGAACATGGTTTGAGTGTTGGAACTGTTACGGATCAGGATTTGAATGCTTAAGGCTTTCAGGCAGATCAGATTGTTCAGTTACTTCAGGGGAAAGGTCAGATTTACTTGTCAAGTGATAATAAAACCGTGGTTTGAATGCTAGATAAAAGTGATACAAGAATAATGAATAGTAGTTAGGAGTCGGTTAAATACTCTGTATTTGATTTATGCCTTGTGTCTGTAAAGAAGCATGAGTCAAATATACTGGTCTGTGCCTAAATTTCTAAGGTCAGTGCAATAGATCCATCTCTTGTTTTCCAAAACTATTCAATTCGATTTCAAGACTTGAGGTCTTTGATCTTTGCTTGGGAAACATGGTCCTGTTAGTTGAGTATTTGAATTGGCATCTTTTGTAGTAATAAGCAGCTTGTTTGTTTGAATATTGCAGCATCCATTGTATTCATCATCTGGACAACCATGAAGTTCAGGCTGGTGGACTGTCAGTCGGTGAGTTTATATTAAATGTTTTCTACAATTCCTGCCTCTTGATAAGTTTATATTTGGCAGTGAGATATTGCCACAAAGCACCACAGGCTAAAAGTATCACTTTTGTGGGTAATGAACCTCTTTGACAGATGCCTATAGTTCATCCTTGGAAAGAGATGAGGACGTGACATTTCTTGCTTTGCAACATCTTTCATTTGTGCTGATTTTCTTGACAGGACTGGCAAGAGCTATGGGTGGATGATGCCATCTGGCGTTTATTGTTTTCAATGATCCTTTTTGTCATCATGATTCTGTGGAGACCATCTGCTAACAACCAAAGGTTCAGCTTTTCTTACCTCTTTTTAAAAATCCTGGGTTGTAGGAATGGTTGTTTATTCAAAGAGTACTGGTGGGTGATTTTTAGTTGCTGTCCACTGATCAGTAAGGATACTAAGCAGTATTTGTAGGGAACGGTAAACCTAGAGAAGTTACATACATAAAATCCAGTCTGTTCATGGTGCTCAGCTTATTCCAAAAGAAGTAACTTAAGCACTGTTTTAAAGACTGACACTAAACATAATCAATGAGATTCACAGAATAATCGAGCCATGTATGTGTTGGAGTAATGGATCTCTTGGGAGACAAGAGAGAGAACACTAAGGTAGCTTTCATTCTTTCACTTCTTTCACTATTCTTTCACATAGGTTTGCTTTCTCACCACTGTCAGAAGAGGAGGATGATGAAGAGCAGAAAGAGCCAATGTTAAAGGAAAGCTTTGGTAAGAGAAAAAATTTTTCCACTCAATTTCAGTGTTGAAGGCAGTTCTGTGGAGGAAGGTGTCTTGCTCTCTGGCAAAAATTGCCATTGATACACAGAATTGTAGAGGAAACAGTGGCTTTATGTTTAGTATTTACATCACCTGTTTAATTCTGGGATTTTCTCTTGATACTGAAAACACTGCTACTGCTGTGGTTGCTTTGCCATGTCCAGTGGGCTTTGTTTGATTAAATATGTCATGCCTTATGTTTTAATCCAGTTGTGATGACAAGGATCTCTTGGATATTGTTGCTAGGCAGAGGTTTAGTGTTCTCTTTTAAAATCCCATTTAAGAATTTTCATTTATTATCTCTTCTCTCAATTGTGAAATCTTCTTCATTCTCTACATTAGGGTTTAGCATAGGAATGTCCAGTGTAAATGTAGGAGTGAATATGTTTATTCATGAAATTGTCTTTTGTAGCACCTCTCTTTATAAGCTGTGTGAAAGGTAGGGCTACATGCCTACTGCTGTCTGTCCACAAATCAGTTATGCTGGGATATATCAGTGCTGTTTGGCTTGTTTAGGAGCTGGGGAAGAAGTATGTAATCCATTTGGTGCATTTGGCAAAACAGCACTATATGGCTGCCTGCCAGACCATGTTGCTTCTCAGCTTTTAAGGCAACCAAGAGGCTGGTGAGCAATCAGTAGGTAAAATAAGCTTCAGGAGTTGCCTGTGTCTCAGAATGGTTGAGGCCAGAAGGGACCTCTGGATGTCATTCTGTCCAAGCCCCCTGCTCAAGCAGGGTCATCCAGAACACATTGACCCTAGACCGTGTCCAGATAGCTTTTGAGTATTTTCTAGGGTGGAGATTCCACAGCCTCTCTGGGAGCTATGTGAGTTCTATGCTGCTGATGTCTGGCTTAAATAAAAGGACTAGAAATTTATATTTCCTAGGTAAAATTGTAAAATACAGGAAAAACGGCATGCTTCACCTGTCAGAAAAAAATACTGCAAGCCTTTCAAACAAGAAGCAGTCTAAATCATTAGCTTGTCTAACTCTGTCTCTTTGACTCAGATGAAATATCCTCAATGAACATTCAACACTTTCACGTATAGTTGATGAACAATTATAATGGTTACCCCAATCTTTTTTCTTCTTTTGCCTTCAGAGGGAATGAAAATGAGAAGTACAAAGCAAGAACCAAATGGGAATGTAAAAGCAAACAAAGTTGTGAGTATGACCTCTGTGCTTCGAAGGATATAAGATTCACCTCTGCTTTGTTTACTTTTTGGTTTGCCTTGGAGTGTGAGTGAGCCAAAGTATCATAAGTTAACACAGTACTGCTGAAAAGAAAGTAAATACAGGTTTCTCATGAGATTTCCTGTAAATACGATGGGGACTTAAGAATTCAGTCTGTTCCTCAGAAATGTTTCCACAACTCAGTGTAGATAGAACTGTATAAAACAATATTCTGATAATGATTAATATATTATTTTAACAAATCTGTCAGTCTGAGAGGGAGACTGAGCCATATTTTAAATAAATTGCCCTCTGGTTTTTAGATTGGTGATTCATTACCTGAATGGGATGATGTGTATACTTTTATGTACCTACCTAAATACTTTGGGGGGCATGCATTTTTTCTTTGTGACTTATAAGCAAGATGTTTTCACATTCATCTAGGAGTCCTAAAATATGTCTTGAAATCTTTTCATAAAATTTATGCATAAATTTAAAAGTGGAAAGTACCTGTAGGAATTCATTATAATAGCAATCATATTTTTGTCATTAGCATTGTTTTCTCAAGGGTTGCTTGCAGCTGTATACTATTTACCTGAAGATAGATAAGATGAAAATTAAACTTTTCTATTTTGCAAGGGGGTGGTGGTGAGGACTGTTACAGAGTTCACAGCAAGTGGGTGGGTTTTTCTTTACTTTTTTTTCCCTTGAAATGTGTTTTCTTAATCCAGAAATCAAACTGAATGAGGTTTTTTGTGTGTGTTTGTATTTAATTTTTTTTAACTGACATTATAAATACTTTTTTTTTTTTGTAAAATACAGGAAAAACGGCATGCTTCACCTGTCAGAAAAAAATACTGCAAGCCTTTCAAACAAGAAGCAGTCTAAATCATTAGCTTGTCTAACTCTGTCTCTTTGACTCAGATGAAATATCCTCAATGAACATTCAACACTTTCACGTATAGTTGATGAACAATTATAATGGTTACTCCAATCTTTTTTCTTCTTTTGGCTTCAGAGGGAATGAAAATGAGAAGTACAAAGCAAGAACCAAATGGGAATGTAAAAGCAAACAAAGTTGTGAGTATGACCTCTGTGCTTCGAAGGATATAAGATTCACCTCTGCTTTGTTTACTTTTTGGTTTGCCTTGGAGTGTGAGTGAGCCAAAGTATCATAAGTTAACACAGTACTGCTGAAAAGAAAGTAAATACAGGTTTCTCATGAGATTTCTTGTAAATACGATGGGGACTTAAGAATTCAGTCTGTTCCTCAGAAATGTTTCCACAAGTCAGTGTAGATAGAACTGTATAAAACAATATTCTGATAATGATTAATATATTATTTTAACAAATCTGTCAGTCTGAGAGGGAGACTGAGCCATATTTTAAATAAATTGCCCTCTGGTTTTTAGATTGGTGATTCATTACCTGAATGGGATGATGTGTATACTTTTATGTACCTACCTAAATACTTTGGGGGGCATGCATTTTTTCTTTGTGGCTTATAAGCAAGATGTTTTCACATTCATCTAGGAGTCCTAAAATATGTCTTGAAATCTTTTCATAGAATTTATGCATAAATTTAAAAGTGGAAAGTACCTGTAGGAATTCATTATAATAGCAATCATATTTTTGTCATTAGCATTGTTTTCTCAAGGATTGCTTGCAGCTGTATACTACTTACCTGAAGATAGATAAGATGAAAATCAAACTTTTCTATTTTGCAAGGGGGTGGTGGTGAGGACTGTTACAGAGTTCACAGCAAGTGGGTGGGTTTTTCTTTACTTTTTTTTCCCTTGAAATGTGTTTTCTTAATCCAGAAATCAAACTGAATGAGGTTTTTTTGTGTGTGTTTGTATTTAATTTTTAAACTGACATTATAAATACTTTTTTTTTTGTTGGTAGGTTGACAAGAAAAAAATCTTACGTATGACAGCATTCTGGAAAAACTGACTTTTGTTTTGTGTTTAATTTCTGTACTTGTAGCAAGAGGATGACCTGAAGTGGGTAGAGGAGAATGTTCCTTCATCAGTGACAGATGTGTGAGTATTTCTGTAGTCTCAATAAAGGCAGGTTCTTTCCCACAGGAATAAAGCATCAGAATGCCTTATCACTTGTATGCTGCATTTCCATGGGCAGAGGTTTGGTTCAGCCTGGCACTGGCCTCTGAGCCCTTTTATGGAGTCTGCTGGGGTTGCACACAGGCTGACGTAAGGAGCAGTCTCTTGGAATGTGAAACCATAGACTGGTCTGCATTTTACTGAAGTTAAAACAATATACATAAATCCAGAAAACAAAGAACAAACAAACCCCTTTCTAGTGCTCTGAGAAGACTTTTGAATGTCTTGCTGAATGTAAACCATGGAATAAAGGAATCCAGTTTTCAGCTTTATCTGAACATGTGATGTCATTTTTGTGCTTGTGGTAATATAGTCAGCTACGTACACTGTCTATATCTCTTCTGCTTTTAATAACTTATACATGCCAGAAGTGTCAGTGCCTATGTCTACATTTTTCATAACAAAACTGAAGTTCATAGATCAGTGTATTCACAAATTTGAACAGGTATTTTTGGCAGAGGGTCTGGATTGAAGTACAAAACTTTGCTTGAACTTAGGTAAAGAAAAGAAATTAGGTGAAGTTTTAAGAAGAAGAGAAGTGCATTTTGCATTTGAATTTGGTTTTCCCAGTTATAGTATTTATTTTTTGAAGACTGATAGGATTCCTTTAGTAAAAAAGGACTAGGCTGGTATAAACTAGGAGGGGGCACTTTAAGGTAATCTGTTGCAGGTTTTCTGTTTCTGAGAGTGTGATCAGGGTTGCGAAGAGCCAAGATCACAATAAATGGGAGATCTGTTGTAGCTGGAAAGGCTGAAGTACCAGTGGAACTTGTTTGACTTCTGGGACATGTTTTTATAACATGGTCCCATATTGTAAATGGCTTCAGTGCAGTTCAGCAGTGTTCCTGTATGAGTGAAGCTGCTTATTTCATGGCAACTTGAAAATTGTTCACTTGTTAATGAGAAGCATAATAAAAAAGAATAAAAACTGTGAAGGTCATTGAGGATACTCCTTGGCCTCTTTCTTTTTTGTGTGTCTCTCTAATTTTTTTAAAATTGAAAGGTCTGTCTTGATTGTTTCTTTTCTGTGCCCTAAAAATGTAAGGTTGAAAATGGTTGTCAGTATGCTCTTAGTATGTGCTCTAATTATTTTAACTTCTTTTTCCCCCCTCTGCAGGGCTCTTCCAGCTCTTCTGGATTCAGATGAGGTCAGTAAAGAAATCTTCAGTTCAAATTAGTCTTCTGACATGCCAGGGGAGTCATGAGTCAGTTGATAAGGTCTTGGCTTATCAGAACTGGACTCTGCTCATGTCAGCACAATAGTAAAATACTACAAGAGGGGAAGGATAGTGGGAACAACCACGATACAACTTCTTAAAGTACAGATGTGTTCTAAAATAAGTGGTGTATCTGCTATGTAAGTTGGACTCCTAACTTAAAATGCATATGAGTGTTGTTTGTTGTGAATGTGCATGTTCTGAATAATGTAAATCTACTGGGGAAAATTACAAGATTGGGTATTTTATTTTCTAGGAAAGAATGATTACCCACTTTGAAAGGTCCAAAATGGAATGAAGGAGTAGCTTTTTGCTCTTGGAAGTGGAGACACCTCTTTTAGAAGTTGCTTGGTGGAGCAAGTGCATCCTGCTGATTTGTCTCTTAATCTCAGCCTTGAAAGTTTGATGCTTTAATGTCATGGAGGGTGTCTTGCTGTGGAAGAAGTTCACAAGGACATTATAAACCTTTTGGAAATTTGAATTTAAAGTTGCTGCAAGTTTGGATTTTTAAGCAATTGACATGTGTACTATTCCAGCACCTTCTGTAACTTTTCAAATATTTAATCTGTGAAACTAAAATTCCTAATGTCTGCTTGAGGAGTTTATATTTCGATGTTAAAATTGACACTTAGAGGTGAGCTGCCTGTACCTTTTTGGGGGGAGGGTGGGGACAGAAAAATAAGCACTGAAGAAACAACAGACCCATTTTCTGGTAGATAACAGCTGCTGTTGTATGTCATGTGTTCAACATGCATGAAAGTTTTAGAGAGAAGCTCCTGTTGATGAAGAAAATGAAGATGAAGATGCCAGAATGGAAATATTTGGAAAAGTTACAGTGATATGAGTTTTTAACAAAATCAAGTGCAATTTTATTCATAACACTGTGTATGAAAGATTTTCTATTTTAAATGCCATTGACCTGTAGGTAGCAGTTGCCTAGAGCTAACACTTGCTGTTGTGGCACATCTCATTGCCGGCAATGTGGTGGATGCCTGGAAAAAGGATTTGCCCCTACCTTTCATGTGTTGCATGATTTAATTAAAAAAAAATACCCCAACAAATAAAACAACAGAAGGAAACATCACCAGAACCACTCCTGCAGTGCTCCACAAGTGCTTGACTACATGTTAAGCAGACATTAACTGGATGTTTCAGCAGAACTCCTCCCTTTGTGTGTAACATCTCCCACCAAGAAGTTGGCACTCCTCTATGAGAAGATGGTGAGCACTGCCTGCCTTACTTGAAAGAGGATTTATGGGGAGTCCACAGTGCTGGGATAGTTCTGTTCCCAGTGTCTGTTTAGAGTTGCTTCCTATGTAAGTGATTTGATGCTGGGCTTTCCTGTCCCAACTGGTCCCTGTGGCCAAGAGGTACTCTGAGATCACTGTGTTTCAGTCAAAGTTGCAGGTTTCTGTTCTATATAATGGCATTTTGTTTCTCCTTTTTAAATGAAGAAGAGCTTTTGGACAGTGTTCTGGTTTTTGCTTGCCTGCAGCAGCTGAAGTTGCAATAACTTCCTCGTGGAAACCTGTTGTGGACTGTATGACAAAAGCTCTAATTTGGGTTCATAACCTTTAGAACTGATGATTAGGAGGCAAACAGCAGCTGGATATCTAGGAAGCAGATGTGGCTGCTGCTGGAACAGTGTAGAGCATCAGCTTTTCTGGTTCTTCTCATGGCCATGTCAGCAGGAGTGAACTCGTGCCTGTACTTCATTCATTCCACTGTAAGGTCTGGTAGCTTAGCTGTAGCTCCTCTTTATCAGCAATTCAGGCTGAACATGGCACTTTACAGTAACTGAGGCACAAGGACATGGCATCTTCTGCTAGCTGAGTTGTGGGAAGGGCAGATGGGCAGAGAAAAAAAGGTGTGGCTATAGCACCTCACTGCTTCTGCAAGAGTTGCTGGAGCTCTTCTGCCATGCTCTTCAGGCCACAGATAGAATCTTTAATTAGAAAACACTTCTAATTTGCTATGCTTAATTGATATAGATAAAAAAATATTACCTCCATGTCCTTTTGGGAAGAGGAAATTTTTGTGAAATAAAGCTACACAAAGCTTGCTATTTAATTTTTTTTTGTTTTGTTTTCATTTTTAAAGAAATCCTATTGGTTTGGGTTGTTTGGGTTTTTTGAAACAAATAGGAAAAAATGTTCTCTACTGGAAGCACAAAAGTTTGTATGTACTATTTAATAAAGGCTAGGCAAAGAGTAGAAAGGCTCACATTGTGTCCTTCCAGTTTCTTACTCCCTCTTTTCTCATATGAAGTGTTACCACCTTCACAAAGCTGCCTGATTTTAGCTCTTTAGTTCATGTTATATATATATATATAATGCAGTTATTCTCAACAGTTCTTTTTAAGATTGAAGTCTGTCATTTGAAAAGCTAATGGAGATAGGGCAAATCATGAATTTCTGAAAAAGTAAAAGAGCCAACCAGTTTCCCTAATTGCATTAATGGTTCAATTATTAATTTAAATGCTAAAGTAAACATAGTAGCAGTGTGGTGCTTTCAGCCTTTGACTTCAGGGGTCTTAGGCAGTCCTTGCAGCCTTCTACCCTTTTCATTCTTCTACTCATTCCCAGCAGTATTTAAAGTTGTCCTGAATTCCACAGGGAGCTTGTTGACCCTTTAGTTAGCAATTTTTGGTTTTTCACTTGTTTAGCAGAGTTTCTGTGTTGTTGGAAAGTAGCATCTGCTTCCTAGGCTGGAGCAGTTATGTGCTGGGATGTGACTGCAGTGTTTGGGAGCAGCTGTGTGAGAGCCCAGCTCCCACAGCCTTGTGTGGGCTGTGGCACTGGCATTGCAGGAGAGATGGCAGTGCATGAGGTGTGGCTGAGGAGCAGAGGCTGTGTTTGCAGGCTGCAGCAGCGTGGCCTCTCCCTCAGTAGCATGTTTGGTCAGGTATGTTGGTTGTCCTTAGGGATCTTTGCCTCTTCTGAAACCTGATCTTGCTCCCAAAGACATGTTGGCTCCCTGACTTGGAAAAACTTGGGAAAGCTTCAGTGAGTGAGCTTGCTAGAATGCTTGAAACCAGAAATCCTGCAGGTTGTTACCTTTAATTATGTAGTCAGGGAAGACAATTCAAATTTATACTCCTTCTTTCAAAAACAAACCATGCCAACTGTTCTGAAGGCTTGGTGAGCTGGAGGGAGAAATGATCTTAGATCTGACATCTCTAGAGTTCTTTAAAAAGCTGCTTGTAATAAGAAAAATGTCTGACAGGAGTAATTTAGAGTTCTTGTTCCTAATTAGTTCTGTATAGATTTGTTTGTTTATTTGTGAGAAGTAGCTGTTGGAATTGTAGCATATATCTGTAGCATATACCATACAGAAAACTGGAAACATAGTGAAGGAGATGATGTTTGACCAGCTTTTTGTTAGGGTGATAAGATGTCCCTGTTAGGAACTCCAAAGGAGGGACTGAGTAAGTGATCACATGCCCTGGTAAAAAAATGCAAGAGGCTTGATAGGCACAGACTGAGTCAGGATCATAAGACCTAGGGAAGGTTATGTTTATCTTATTCTGCAGATGTAGGGTGTGTGAGTTGGTGGGCTTTATTTATCCTCGTGTTCACTGTATATGGCATTTTATGTTGTATGCTACATTGTAAAGTCTGAAAAGTACAATGCTTCACAAATCATTTGCTCTCTGGACTACAAACATGTGAAGTCATTATTAGCCAGTGTTACTGAAACATTTCCTTTCACTAATCGGTGCCATGTCCCTTTTCCTTTTGTGGGATCCTTGGTTAAAAAAGATAGCTGTATGCCTGAGCCATAACACCTTTGGAAATCTGGAGTTTTGCTGTCTGTGAGGAGGGATCTGACTTAGCACAGTTTTGTGCTTTAGCACAAAATGTTCATTCCTGAGGAGGAAAGAAGTTGCATGCAAGAATGCCATGCTTGTTCTCCCATTCCTTTGCTTTGATCTTCCAGCACAGAGCATCCTCAGTCCCTGTTTTCTAAAAGTGGTCTCTGTTGGTAAAGATGCTTGGAGAATTTAGTACCATGTGCTTTTTGAGTTCGGTTTAGTTAGTTTAGTTTCTAGGTCAGTGATTGTGAACGTTGCACCTCTCCATGACAAATATAAATGCAACCGTGGCCGGTTCTGGAAGGGACAGACTAACAAGAAAGATTTCCTCCTGGAGAGTGATATTCACTGGCCGAGTTAATAGGATAAGTTCATTAAAGCAAAACTTATGACCTCAAAAAATAGACGTGTGCCTGCAAGATATGCCTCGCTGTGCTCATCTGGTTATGCAGGTCAGTTTTTGCCGTTGCATCCCAGGTGACTTCCCTATTTTCTGTGGTTTGTGGTAGCCAACAGCAACCGGACACCTCCTGTAGTGACGTTTTGGGAAGACGAGAGTTTCCTACAGCCTGTCCACTTTTCGGGCTGTATGAAGATGCATAAGGCTTATGTCAGGGTCCCTGCGTTTCTCGTTCGTGCCCGTAGCCCCCGGGGCGGGCTGTTTGATGCCGGCGTAGAGCCCGGTTTTGCGGCTGGGACAGGGCGCCGTTCCTGGTGGAACGCCCCCGGACAGTGCCAGCACCCTTGAGGAGTCCGCAGGGCGCCGGAGGGACAATCTGGGCGAGCTGAGCGCGGCGGGCGGGGCGGTGCCGGGACAAGCGGGGCGGTGCCGGCGCGGGCGGAGCCGCGGTGCGGAAGCGGCGCGGGCAGGCGCTGCCGGAAGGGGCGGGAGCCGCGGGCGCGCTTCCGTCGGGGCCGTTCCCGCCGGTGCCTGGGCCGGGCGGCAGCCGGGGCCGGAGGAGCCGCCGCCATGCACGACGCCTTCGAGCATGTGCCGATCCTGGAGAAGCTGCCGCTGCAGATCGACTGCCTGGCGGCCTGGGGTGAGCCGGAGGGGCCGCGCCGCAGCCCGAGCCGTTCCGCTCCTCCGTCCCGGCAGCGTTCGTGCGGCTGCCGCGCCCTGCCCTGCCCTGCCCTGTCCCGCCCCGGGCTGGGGTGGCAGCGCCCGGCCCGGCCGGCGGCACCCTGAGTGGCCGCGGCCCTGCCGCCCCCCGGGCCGAGCCGGCCGTGCCGGGGTGCCCGAGCCTTTCTCCGGTGCCGGCGGTGCCGAGCTCCGCTCCCCGGAGCCCCGGCGGTCGCGGGCTCCGCTGCCCTGCCTTGTCCTTCCCGCCCGGCCGCAGCCCGGCGTTGGGGAGGGCTGCCTACTTTATTGCTAAAAAAGCATTCCCTGTGTTGTGACTTAAACTTGAGTTAGAGGGCCAGTGGTGTGTTGAAGTCTTAGATTTCGAATACGTTTGCACGTGTTAGTGATATATAATTGTGGGTTTTATTTTTGGGCATACTTGTGAGTCAAGATTTTGGTCAGGTGACTGCACCAGCTGTCCTAATGATTAGGCTTGATAAGGCTTTTCAAAGCTGTGACCAGGTGCCATCAGATGTAAAATCAGCACCATCATGCAAAATCAGCAATTTAAAAAGCTCCACACCCTATGGAATTGTGACCCCGATTAATTGTTTTAAGAATTACGTCCTGAATGATAATACTCCTGTTATTCATGGAGGTTTATGATGCAGTTATGTAGCATGTGAAGGTAGTTTATTCCTGCGTTGCCGCTTTTATATTTTTCTCTCTTTGAATGCGTTTATTTTGCTGAACTGGGAAAAAAAGCCTAAACATACAGACTTAACAGCAGTATGGTTTTGTAAAAAAGACGTGTAGCTCTATCTCTTCAGTGTTTCTACCAAGTAGTAGGAGAAAGGTCTTGCAGGAAATAAGATTTTATTAAAATGCAAATTCCTTTGGTGATGAGGAAGTACTAGATGTAGAAGGAAATAGTCATGTATGCTGCTTTCCTGGATGATATTCAGTGAGAAAGAAATTCAGTCATGTTTCATGAGCCTTTAAAGATTTTATTCTTTTTGTATGGTGTAAATGCTGTAAAGAGGATGAGTCTGAAACTGTGCCTTAGAGTTTGTATACAAAGTCCCTCTTCTATAAATCTTGAATGATTCTTGGTTGTCCAACCTAAAGCAAAACTGCCACACTCTCCTTCCAAACATAGCTGACCATTTCAGAGAGGCATTTTGAAAACCTGACTTGAAAAACTTAACAATCAAACCCACGTAAACTCGTTGTTTTCCTTTCTGATGGTACTTCCCATTATGTAGCACAGTTCCTCTCTGAGAGGTAATAATGTCTGAAGAATAGTTTATTGCCTCTTTTGATAGCAATGGTTTATGTCTTTACTTCTCTATGAGCCAGTGGGATGTGATGGCCAGGCTGTTGATGCTGTGTTACTGTCTGCTCTTTGGCTATCCTCTCCGGAGAGTTAAAGCTACTTCTGTGCACTCCCACTGGAGACATATAGGAGACCTGTGTACTCACTACAGAAAGTTCTTTTCAGTGTTTGAAGCAAGTTTCCAATTGTTCTGATAAAAACAACATAGCCCCATAATAGGCACTGTGAAGAAAATTAACTCTACCCCAGCAAAAACCAGCACAGCTGTGAAGGGTAGATTTTGTTGAACTAATTAGACTCCTTTCCTCCTGTCTTTGTAGAGGAATGGCTCCTTGTTGGCACAAAACAAGGGCATCTTCTGCTTTACAGGATCAAAAAAGATGTAGGTAAGTTGATTTAAGAATGGCACAAAAAAGTTGATTGTTATTTTTATTTCCTGCACTTTTAGAGCTGTAGTTATTTTAATACAAGTCTCATTAGTTGCTGATTTTTTTCCTATATAGAATTTCATGTATGTAAATTATGTTTTATCTCAGGTTTCTTTGTGCTTAAATTTATAGTAAGTGACTGTAATTTTTATGAATACAGTGTAAAAATGAGTGTAAAAGTAGTGCAGTGTATGAGTTGCCAGACTTTTGATGTCTGTCATATTTTAATGACTGGATTAGTGAGAGAGCAGATACATTCAGTGGGTCCATGAGCATCATGGATGGGGGAGAGGGATAAATGCTAACTAGTTTTGTCAGGTATTTACCCTTTCCCTGCCTCTTTGAGAGTCCTAAGTGCTCATAGTCTGTTCTAGGAATGCCACAAATAGAACTATTCTATTTTTGCTTTAGTTAAAATCGATTTTCTCTAAAGATGTTTGTGTTTCACATTACCTGCTATTATGTAGGAACTGATGTTTTTGAACGCAGTAATATTTTGTAGCATGACACAGGAAAGTAAACACCAAATATAAGTTTCCAAGTTCATCAGCTCTTGGAAAGATATTAATTTGTAGCTGCTTGGATTCTAGAGACTGAATTCAGTTTGATTTTTGTGAAAGTTGTAGGTTATCTGTCCAATTGGAACATGCTAGTCTTGAGTTGCTAGTGTCTTTTCTCACGTGGTAAATTTCTCCCCCTTTTTTGCATCAATGCCAGGAGATGTTATGTCATCAGAAAGTGTCTGTAAGTCTTTCTCCCTAAAACTCCTTTAAAACCCTTGTGGTGTAGTGTTTATTCCTTGTCTATTTTACAGCGATGTGCATGCTAGCAATTTTAAGTTACTGATATTTGAGTAGTGTGGATAAAATCTTTAAGTGTATCTTTGTATCTCTGGGTTTCAAATTGCTTAAATATAATGCTTGCAATGTAAAACTTGGGTAGGGCAGAAATGTAACTACTGTTCCCTCGGCTGGGTACAAGGAGTGTAATTTACATTTTCACTTGACTGTGTAGAAGACCCTGTGATGCATTTAAACACAGGTGTGTTTAAGTGTCAGGCTTCCTGTGTTAAGTGGTCAAGTTTGCTTCCATAATTATTTGTTATTTACTTAGTGTAAGACACAGTCATGAGCAACTTCAGTTTACATACTCTCTTCAATCTTTCTGATAGGTTGCAACAGGTTTGAAGTGACGCTAGAGAAATCCAACAAGAACTTCTCAAAGAAGATTCAACAGGTAGGAAATACCATCTTCTTGATGTGGGAACAGTTTTCAGCCAATAAATGAAATATCAAATGCACCTGTGCAATCTCTGCTGTGCTTAACAAAAAAAATTCCCAAATCTAAAGATTTCCTTAGAGGTGTTACAGCCAGATGTTTTTGCCCACTCTTCTCATAACAGAATGAGCTTGGTTTGATTGCTAAAGCAGAAACCAAAGAATTGGAACTTCAGTTGTTCTGACTTGAATATTTGTAAGAATGATGATAATGCATCAACAGACTGTAATGTATTATTTGACTCTCAGATAATATTCTATTGGAATGTGAATGTAATTCCACTTACTTGAGATGTAGAAATAAAGTAACTGCCAGTCTTGCTGCCTTTTTTTTTTTGAGAATTTGCACTCAATGATTATGTTGATTCCAGGAAAAACACCTTAAAGATTATGGATCCTCTCTCAGGATATGACACTTTGTGTATGCTTTAGAAGTATTTTTGTACTACTAACATAACAATGTTACAGCTTCTTCAATCAGCTTAGGTTGCAAATGCCAGCTTGTGAAAACTTACACTGAAAACCTTTTTCAGTGTAGCTGACAAGAGTTGCAATAGCTGAAGGAAGCTTGCTCATGGAAAACTGCCGTTCTTATTATTTTGAAGATTTTCTTAGACTGTCTATAATCAAACCTTATTGAGAGTTTCAATTTATGAATGGATTCACTAACAGTGTTTTTCCTTTCAGATCCATGTTGTTTCTCAATTTAAAATTTTGGTCAGTCTATTAGGTAAGTGAAGAAAAGTGTTTTATATTTAATGAGTTCTTCTAGATGCAGTTACTTGTCTGAATGTGGCACACTTTCCACACACCAGCATAGTAGTCTGCTTGCTGAGAAGTCATTGTGTAGAGCTTCGCTTTGCATTTTGCAGAGGAAGCATTAAACAGCATAAAGCAGCTTTGCCAGCTGGGAGAACAAAGAATTAATGCTGATTTGTGATTAGGAATGAAGAAGTACCTGCATGCTCTAAAGTGTCTGTGTAAAATAGAGTTTGTGTTTGCCGCTGTATGTACACATATATGCACACATGTGAATCTGTGTGCACTGTAGGATAGGCACTGAAACTTCTGACTGAATTTGCTGGATTGTATCAAACTTATCACTGATGTCTTGCACCAAATTCACTTTATATGCAGATGTGATCTTTTAGTGTCTTGTGGAAGATTTAAGTTTGCTTGGCTCTGGCTTTCTTTAACTTAGGATCATCTAGTGTCTTTTTTTGCTTGTATTACTACTGACTTCTTTATGATCTCCAAGTCCCAAATCTTCCAGCTCCAGTATTTGTAGATTTCTGCTGCTTGCATCCTTGTGCATGCAAAAACAGTACCCTACATTTTCAGCTGTTCATTTTCCACTAATTTCAGAAGCCAGTTCAGAATGATCTTTGTTCATGAAATCTTCCATCTTGAGCTTGCTCTGTTCTGGCCTGCTTGCTGTCCCTTCCACTCTGCCTTCCCCTGCTTGGTTAGCAGTACCTTCCTGTAGTTTTACCAATGCTGGTGCTAGTCTTCTTTGCTGCATTTATTGTATTTGTATGTGACTTAGCATTTTTCAGCTTTTGGGAAAACACTTCTTTTCCTTTCTTGCAGCTCTTAGTTTCACAAGTTATTTTTATATGAACATAAAATACAGTAACTTCTTCGAATTAGCAATGCCTCTACATGTATTCAATATTAAATAATAATTGGAGTTTTGTTTGAAACAGAAAATAACATTTACGTCCATGACCTGTTGACATTTCAACAAATCACCACAATTTCAAAAGCAAAAGGTGCATCCTCTTCACTTGTGATCTCCAGGTAAGGGGAGGAATACAGCTGCACAGATGTCTTTACTGTTTGTAATAAGGATTTATCTTTCATGTTGCTGTATGGATTAGGTTTGTTATTTTGTGTTAGATGAAAATTTCTTGGGTACTAGTGCTTTTTAAAATTAGTACTTACTGCATTTGCTGAAGGCAACAGTTGTAAATTATTTTTCTTACTTTGCTTCACAAGGTATTTTCCTGTGCCTGTTGTGATTGCAACTTTTGATACAGAACTTTTGATACAAGACTTCAAAGCATTTTTGTCCTATGCTAATGTTGACTCTTCTTTTTTGAAAGGTCCCCTTAATATAAAAGCCATTTCCTTTCCTTGCATTGCCTGTGCACTAGCTCATTGTGGTTTCCTTCTGCAAGCAATTCTGTCACTGGCTTTTTTTAAAAGTTTTGTTTCTCTTTATTAGCCCAGGGACTCTTAGAGCAGTTGTGGTCGATTGAAGCCCTAAAATGGTTCTGTAGGGTGTAGCAGTCCTCTGTTCATTTGCTCTGGTTCATTGAGTGAGCAGTTTCTAGTCAAGTGAGTTTCTTAGCCTGCCCATATCATTCAGACACCTTTTTCATAATCAGAAGATATGGTTTAGTGCCCTTTATAATTTTTTATATTTTAGCCTCATGGGAGCCTAATGTTAAATATTTTCTAGGAAGTACTTGGGGTTTTCTAGACATGAAAGTGAATGTCTTTCAAAGCACCTTTACATCTGGTCATTGCAAAGTGGCTTGTTGTTTGTGTGTCCAGGCACTTAGCTTTCCTAGTATTTCTTGTCAAGAAATTTTTCCAACAGGTTAGAATATTAGATTATTAATGGTTTTATCTGTTAATGTAACACATTCTTTGTGGTGTTCCATTTACTCACCTCTCCTATACTGCATAGAGTTCCAGCTGTTTATCCTAGTTCTGGGGTTCAACTGATAGCTCTCTACTTATCCTCTGTTTGTGTGTGTGTATGACTTTTGTGCTCACTTAGTTTTTTTGGATTTCCTTGATGTCACAGTCCCTGTCAAAGTTAGTTTTTAAGTATTCTGCCACCTCCTCTGCCTCCTTCCTCCCCCTCCCATGCTTCCTTTTTTGGGGAGTGCTCTTCTGGCGTGGATGAACAAAGCTGCTCTTCAGTGGACAGCTTTGCTTCTAGCAGAGGCTTCTTTTGGCCTTGTCTTGCCTTCCTTGGCTTTCTGTGAGTGCCTGTGAGTTAGGTCTGTCTGTTTTCACAGCAATCAGATACAGGGGAGGAGGTGCTGAGGATGTGTGTGGCAGTGCGTAAGAAGCTCCAGCTTTATTTCTGGAAGGACAGGGAGTTCCACGAGCTCCAGGTGAGTTGTGTTCTTTCTGTAGCCAGTATGTCTCAGCAGGGAGGGTCATTGCTCTTCACTGCTTGCCCTGTTATTCTTGCCATTGCTCTTCACTCTTGCCCCTGTAACTCAGAGGCACTGCTGACTATCCGAACATGGACAGTTGGTTCTGCAGAGATTTAACAATGGAACAGCAGAGAGGAGGGAAAATACATGTTTGAAATCACAGTTAATGGCATTTATAGTTTCATTAGTTAAAGTGAGGGCTGTGTCCTGTATTTTAATGTTCTGGTTGTAGTACACTTTTGAGTACTTGACTTTTAAGTCAGTGAAATGTATAAACATGCATACCTTGCAAAAATGTAAAAGTGGATGCACTTCTACTCTAAGTATGTCACTAAGTCAGAAGATAGTTTCTGACAAGTGTAGAGAGCTGCAGTTGTGAATACTGGAATGAGAAAAAATAACTAATTGAAATGGGTAGAGGCTTTTTCAGCTACAATCCTCTACTAGAAAATTTTCTACTAAAAAGTTATCAGTTAACTCAGAGCACACCTCTTTACTGTACATGAGTCTAGCCTTTTTGCTGAATATTGCCATTCCTTGAGCAGTAGATGCTGGGCACAGGTGGTGAGGAATATGGTGTCAACAAGAGAGCAGCCTGTTACACTCTGTGTTGCCAGATTTGACTTTTGCTTTTCATTCATAACAACCAGTTTAACCTGTTTTCCTCAGGGGGACTTCAGTGTACCTGATGTACCCAAGTCTATGGCCTGGTGTGAGAACTCCATCTGTGTAGGCTTCAAGAGGGACTATTACCTGATACGGGTGAGATGGCGCTGTAATAGTGTTTTAAGAAGGTCTGGGTAGCAGCAGACACTATGGAGGCTGCTCCTGTGCTCAGGAATTTAACTAACAGGTTTATGAAAAACAGCATCTGGTACTTCTGCTATTTGTGGCTTTGGAAAGGGCAGTCTAAGCCTGTCCTTTTAAATGGATATTTGTCAGGAAGTCATTTTCTGTTTGTTGCTGTTGAGACCAGTGTTTGCAGCTCTTGCAAAATAAAGGAATTGGGGAAGATACATTTTATTTTAGCAACAGTCTGTGTAAGCTCAGTTTGCATTTTATTTAATGTACTAAGAAATGAAATTAGCTCTAAAAGGCCAAAGAGACCAAGAATAACTCATCTGGCACACAGTGAAGCTTACCCATTCTTTCATTTTTCGTTCTCTAGCTGAACCGTAATTGTTTGAAAGCCTCTGAACTTACTGTTAATTTACTATTACAGTTTCCACTTAGACTTCATTTACAGCTATAGTTTATTCTTTTTTCTGCCTTTACAATTGGCTTCTGCAGATATTATAGGAAAATAGGATGAAGATGAGGTGCACCACACATGTACATGTATGTACATGGGTGGCAACACTGATCTGTAGCCAAAAGGAAAGCTGCACATAATTTTTACAGTCACTTGAAACTGATGCCACTCACAAAAGAAGGGCTGCCTTTCTGCAGTGGTCTCCTAGATGTTGATTCCTGCCATTCTAGTCATAGGAGTAGTTGTGCAGGTGCTCAGGGGAAAATGGCTAGGCAGGTTTCTAGGCTTTGAGTTAGTTGTTTTTTTAATGTGGCAGTGCTCACTCATGCCAGAATAAAACAGTGTTAAAAGTTTTGGCCTAAATGAAGGGCTTGGACATTTTAGCTAATTTTGCTGCTGTGCTATAATGGATTTGATAAACTGGTGTGAATGATGTGCTCAGCTACTATCATCACCTACTATCATCAGACATAAAAGTAATATTTTTTTATTTCAGAATAATGTGTAAGCAGGATGAATTATGATAGGCAGAAACTCTTTAAATTTGCACTTGTCCTGTTAGTGATTATCTTGGGCTGCAAAATCCCTCTAGGGGTTTTTGCTTTAGTCTTATGTCTTTAGCTTTGAAGAAAAGGTTATTGTGCAAAAAACTTTTTTTCTTTTTATGTTCTTTATTATCCTAGGTGGATGGAAAAGGATCCATCAAAGAACTGTTTCCCACAGGGAAGCAGCTGGAACCATTAGTAGCTCCTGTAGCAGATGGAAAAGTTGCAGTTGGCCAAGATGATCTAACAGTTGTGCTTAATGAAGAAGGGGTCTGTACTCAGAAATGTGCCTTGAATTGGACAGATATTCCTATAGCCATGGGTGAGAAGTAGCAGTTTGTTTTTGGTTTTGTTTAAATTTAATTCTTTACTCTTGTGTATGTGATAAAATCATTATGTTTGCAGTATTGTGAAACCAGCTGGATTTGGAGTGTGACAGGTTCTACAGTATTCTAAGTTGTACTCTGGGGAAGGTTTTGTTTGTTTTTGGTTCTTGGCCTTCTTGAGTTGTGGTCTGTGGGCCTCTCTCCTCATAAAATGGGTGTAGTCCATATCTTTTATACAGGGACAAGGTCTGGAATGGAAGGTAGTGTGTTAAAGCACTGTAGATCTGGGTGCCTCAGAATTTCATTGTAGTGAAGGATGAGCAAAAGCATTGGTAGTAGTCTGTGAGCAAATTGCTGTCAGTGTCAGGCACTGAGTTTTGTTTTGAGTATGTAAAAGGGGCACATTTCAGGGGGATAAAAGATTGAAGAGAAGCCTTAAGTCATAGCTTGTTTCAAGGAATGCTCGAGACCAATCAGCTGAAATGTTTCCCTTGTTTCATGAGCAGAACACCAGCCTCCCTACATCATTGCTGTCCTGCCGAGGTACGTGGAGATCCGCACCTTTGAGCCCCGGCTGCTGGTGCAGAGCATCGAGCTGCAGAGGCCACGCTTCATCACCTCTGGAGGGTATTGATACAACTCACTGCCACTCTTGTCTGGCTGGCTGGCTACATGTAGCACGCTGAAAAACTGGGACAAGAGTCCCTTTTCTGCCTCTCACCTTAAGATGTAGCACTGATGCAATCTGTTGGGTTTTTATGGAGATTGGTGGAGGCCATACCTTGAGGAGGAAAGGACAGAGTTGAGGGTCTTTAATAATTTGTGACATTGGAGATACAGTCTTCTTTCTGCTTTGCAGTAATGCTCCAGTTGCTCTTGGATTGATATATGTTTCTATTATTGGATTTGGATTCTTTTAGGATAGGGTATTGCTTCCTTCTGAGCACTGAATCTTATAATTGACTTTTTTTGTCTTGTTTACAGCACAAACATTATATATGTGGCAAGTAATCACTTTGTTTGGAGGCTCATTCCAGTGTCCATAGCCACTCAGATCCAGCAACTTCTGCAGGACAAACAGTTTGAGTTGGCTTTGCAGTTGGCAGTAAGTACTCAAAAACTTGAGTTTGCAGTGGATGCAATTGTGCCAAAGTATACAAAGGGATGTTTGCCATCTGCTAAACTGTAGTGAGACCACTAATCTGTCAGTATAACCTCCCAGCTGTCAGCTTTGCACAAACTGGTAAACTCTAGACTTTTTAAACTGAAGTTTTAGTTTTGTGCTCCCATTACTCCATAGTGATATGTTGTGGTGTAGATTTTGAGAAATCATCCTGTACATGAAAGATTATCTCTTACCTGTTTGATTGGCTGTTGTCATTTGGGCTTCAGAGTCTTCAGGCTGCTTGTAAACAGCATATTTTGGAGTTGTGAGTTTTGTCACATGACCTTTTTTTCATAATATTACTCCTGAAACAATAATTTGTTAGAGATACTGATGCAGTATGTTTAATTATACTGCTCTTACTGCATTAAAATTTTTTGGTTTCTGGAAACTCCCCTTAATTAATTGCATTTTAAATTGCTGACTTGAAAAAAAAAATGGAAAAGGCAAATGAATGAAGAGATGTTTATTGTGATGGAGCAGGTATAGAGGTAACCAGAGGTACCAGAGGTGGCTTTCAGACCTTGCAGGTTATCTCAGTGACACAGTAAGCACCGATAGGCACCAGCAGTGTTCACTTTGAGAGACTATCTTTGTTCTTCCTACTCTCTCCACAGGATAATGCTCCTCTTAATTCTCTAGGGTGTTTCTCTCTCCTGTAAACTCTGAGAGTTTTTAATGTTTGTTAATTTGAATGCAGGAAATGAAAGATGATTCAGATAGTGAGAAGCGACAACAAATTCACCACATAAAGAACCTCTTTGCCTTCAACCTTTTCTGCCAGAAGCGTTTTGATGAATCCATGCAAGTTTTTGCCAAGCTTGGTACAGGTAAATGCTTGGGTTGGCATTGAATCACTAAAGTTAGCAGGAATGAAGTCAAGCTCACTGGCTATTTTATGGGGGCTTTTGTTTGTTTTCTGTTTTGTTTTAGTTCAAAACAGTGCTATCTTATGCAGATCAGTCCCCTGTGAACAGCAAATAGCCTGGGCAGCTATTTAGTTTTTAGTTGTTTTTTTTTGGTGGAGCTGGTGATTACTTGCTTAATAACTTAATTAACTACACAATTAAGTACAGCTAAATACTTAATAAACTACATTTAGTAAATTAAGTTAAATCAGGAGTTTACCCTTTTTACAGAATATCTTTATATTCTTGGGTATTTAGAGCATGCACAGCATGTGCCCAGACACTTTGAGCCTGAATGTTTCAGCAGCTGCTAAAAGCAGACTTGTAGCTTGGAATGAAAAATATGGAACATCTGTAGATTTGCAAAATCATTTGACTCAGATGAGGACCTTTAACCCTTGGTTTAGCCAAGCTGCTGAAACCAGGAAGCTTTCCTCTGCTTTTGGAAGTCACAGTAGTCTCTGATACTAGGTCACACTAGGGCTTGAAGACTGAGCTGTACCGCAGAATAGTGCTTAAGACTGAGGTTTGTTTTACTGGTGACAGAATTCTCATGTGCATTTAAACCTATAGTTTATTTTCATGACACTTACATAATATTTACTTTGGAAAACTACAGTGAAAGACAAGGGCTGAGAACTCTTTTGAGCTTAAATTAGAGGATAGTAATTTTTAATTTGCTTAAGTTATGTGAAAACAGGTTTGCATTAGTTACAGATGGTACTACTTAGTTCTTGTTTCAAAAGTGCAGTAAATCTACTCTTAAAACATTGTTTGTTCCTAGAAATCCTGTCTTACTGTCAGAGAAGTTAATGCTAGGACTCTGCAAGTAGAGCAGTAAGATTGTAATAATGGCTTATCCTCCAAGTGTGCCAAGTGCACAGGTTGGAAGTTCCTGTGCTTGGACTTCGAAACATGTTTTACTCTAGCTTCTTTTGCATTGTTTTAGCTTCTTTTCTGTAATGAGCAAATTTTATTTAGGCTCTAGAACCCTGTGGATGTACAAGTAGACTGCAGACTGCTCTGTTAGTAAGATAAGCTTGCACTAAGTTTGCAAAAGTAATATGAATGGTTACTAATACCAGTTATTTTTTGCATAGATCCCACTCATGTGATGGGTCTGTATCCTGACCTCCTGCCCACAGATTACAGGAAACAGCTACAGTATCCCAACCCCCTGCCAGGGCTCTCTGGGGCAGAGCTGGAGAAGGCACATTTAGCTCTGATAGACTACCTAACTCAAGTGAGTGCTCCTCTACCTGGTTTTAGAGCAGGATTATTCAGTTCTAGCATGCTTTGTTAGCTTTGATGTGCTGGAGGCAGTACACCTAGCCCAGCTCTGTCATGCTAGCCTTAGTGGGCTGTCTTCATGGCTGGAAAATGTGGCAGCAGCCCCCAAGTGAGCAGGAATACATGGGATACCCCACAGATATGTGGAAAACATCACATGTGATTTGGACAAATTTCCTTATGGAGTGGATCTGACTATGAGTCCAGTATTTTGTTTCTAGTATCCTGCTGAAGAGAACTTGAGCATTCATTTTTTTGGTTTTGTTCAGTGATTATTATTAAGGGCACTCTGTCCAGGAGATAGGTTGAGGGCATGCAGTAAAAGGTGGAAGGAGAATTAATGGGCCTTGTCAGTCCCTGCCCTCTTTATTTTGTCTTAACTGGAACCTGAATTGTTTGGTTGCCATCCTTAGTAGGGTAAAAGGAAGCTTGAGCCTGAAGAAGGATAGGTTTTATGCCTAGTAGTGCAAAATCTAAATTGTTTTCCATATGTTTCCTGACTTCTCTAAAATGTCTGTTCAGGTTAACAGAATTTCCTTTTAACAATTTTCTCAAGACTGGACATTTTTCAAAACTATAAATATGCAAAACAAATATATACACCTGAGTATGGTTGTAAAGTTCATGATTAATAGTTAGTGACAAAAAATTTTTTTGGGAGACAGTTGATTAAAACAAGTTATTAAATTGGCTTAATTTAGTCTTTGTAGATGGTGGATTATATATGCTGAGGTGAGGTGTAGAAATCCATGGCCTTTTCCTGTTAAAATTTCATTTGATGTCCTGCAGAAAAGGAGTCAGCTAGTGAAGAAGCTAAATGATTCTGATCATCAGTCCAGTACCTCACCCCTCATGGAAGGAACACCCACGATCAAATCCAAAAAGAAGCTGCTACAAATCATTGATACCACCCTGTTAAAGTGTTACCTGCACGTGAGTTTCTATCTGACCTAGAGGATTAGCCACGGAAGCTCTGATGGAATTTCAGACTGAAACATTTAAGAAGGAGGATAAGGAGCTACTTCAGAAAGGCTCACACAACTGTCTGTCTTTGGTCTAAAAATAATGTGCAAAGTCTGAGCATTAACTAGTTTGCTCTCTGGTCAGGAAGCAGTTTCAGTGAATGAGGCAGATGTCTGTCCCTGGTTGCTGCCTCTGTCAGAAGAAAGTGGCTGTGTATTTTGAAGGTCTAATGAATGCTTTTATTGCCTTATACTGGTAAACAGAGGAAAGTAGCATCTTGGCTGTTTTGATGTTTTTCAAAGCCTGACCTCTGTTGTTGAAGGGGAGTAGCTTTGGTGTGTTGTTTTCTTTCTGTCCTCAAAATTATGGAAATGAACATGGAGCTTACTGTAAGGTATTAAACTGTCATTTCTTATTTTTCTTATGCTGTGAGACTTCCTTCCTCCCCTGCCCCCACTTCCAGCTTGTTTTGTACTGTACACTTAGAAGGTGCACTTCCAAAGAAGTTTAAGTGCTCCCTTTTTCTTGCAGACAAATGTAGCACTGGTGGCACCACTGCTGCGGCTGGAGAACAATCACTGCCATATTGAGGAGAGTGAGCATGTACTAAAGAAGGCACACAAGTATAGTGAGCTGATCATACTGTATGAGAAAAAAGGTCTGCATGAGAAAGGTAATTTTCAAGTTGGGGGAGGAGAAGGAGTAGAAGCATGTGTTCTTTGTGTTGTGTTTTGACTTCAGCAAGTAGGCACTATTCTGAAGAGGCTGTTTAATTGCTATCTTGTGATTAAATCTTTGTTCCTTTTACAATTTGATCTCTGTGTTCAAAATAAAACTTTGTTTTGTCTTCAATAGCATAACAGGAAAAATGCACTTTTTGCACTTCATGCTGGAGCTAGCAGTTACAAGGGAATTGACTTCTTTTCTTTTGAAAGCGTTACAGGTACTGGTGGATCAGTCAAAGAAAGCCAACTCCCCTTTGAAGGGTCATGAGAGGACAGTGCAATATTTGCAGCATTTGGGTGAGTGTGAAGAAGAGCAGTGTTTTTGTGAGTTTTTATTCTTGTTTGGCTTAGTGGTTATTCTACTGTTTGGCAGCTTTCTGGAGGCTATCAAGCTGAAAGGGTATCCTTGTTATCTTGTTTGGTTCCTTGTTTAATGCAATCTTCAAGTATTAGCTCAAGGGATTCAAGTTTCAGTGAAACTTAAATGTCTTTTTAGAAAACATTCGTTATTTCAGATTAAAATGTCCACTGGGACAAAATGGGCTGTTTAATTTGAATTTTCTTCCAGTGATGAAGAGTGAAGTAGAAAATAATTGAGTAAAGTAAAAAATGTTCTTAATCTGCTCTTTTCTGTCAGTTTCTGGGGATTAAATGCAATATTCTAGGTAGTTCTCAAGTAATTACAAATTCCTCCAGGCTTGCAGCTATGGTCTTTTAAGTCAAGTGTGTATTATTGGTGGGTATTTAATACTAGCCTTGTGTCAATAGAGTAAGCACTTGTTTATTGCATCAAAGCAAAAATTAACTGTGATTGACCATCAACAATATGCTTTGTCAGTGTGCAGGAGAATTATGTATTTACTCGGGTGGTAGATAGTTTTCTGTGCTGCATTATTCTTTTATTTTTTAAAATAATGTTATGCAGAACCTTTTCCTATTGTAGCTCATGTTTAAATTAAGGATTTGTTACTGAGGAAGTTGAGAAATCCCCTGCCTGTGGCCTGTGGGAATCCCCATGCTGATGAATGTTATGTTACGTGCTGAGGGAGCCAGTTGTTCTGTGGGGCAGTCTGATGTTTTCCTTTTAGTGTACTGATCAGTAAGCTTTGGTAGTTATTTGATGAGCTGCTCCTCTCCTCCTGACATTCTCACTGCTTTGAGTAGGTTTTAACTTCATGTTTGATTTGCTTGCAATTTCAGCAAAGACACCTTGATCAGTGTTTTGGCAGGGGGCCATTCTAATTAATGTCACATTTCTTTATAAGGAGTTAGTTTTCAGGTGTAAAACAGAGTCTTACTTCCATTTCTTGTCCTGTCTTTTTAAAAAATTTTCTCTGTGAGGCCAGTATGCCCTGTAAATTCAGAAAGTTAATAGAGTTCAGCAAAATTCAGGCCCACAAGTTTATTGCCATTTGCCGAATCACACTTTTGTTACTGAAACTTTGAAATTGGCTCTTCTGGGAATTATTTCAATTGTTTTACTTTACAGTGCACATCATCTGCATTTTTAAAATTTATTTTTTAAATTCTGCTAATATGAAGATGCTCCTTGTTTAAAATATTGTGGGATGGAGAAAACCAAATGATGACTGTGTTTTTAAAGGGTTGCTTTAAGTTTCTGTTTCCTGTATAGTGTTGTCATATTGTGTGACGTTGTTCAGGCAGCAAATGCCTCAGTGATTCTGAGCAGGAGGGTGAGGGGAAAGTCTTGTTTCCTAACATGTTTTATTAGTACTGTGAACCAAATTGTCCAAACTATAGTATTTTTTTTAAAGGGGGAAGTCCTTCATTTTGCTAAAGGCTGAGAAGCTGTTACCTGTCATGTAGTTTCTATGCCAGTTACTTCAAGACTATTATGCTTTACTGCTTGTTATAAAGTATTTGACCATTTGCTGTAGAAGTCATTAGACTGACAGGCTGGAAAAGGACTGAAGGAAGTTACACAAGTGAGAAGTTCACTGCCTCTGTACCCTAATTAAAACAAGTTGAAAAGGAAGACTTTTGGAATGTGATGAAGGCAACCGATCTTGGTTTTGGGCTGAATTCTTTACATTTGGTGACACTTAGTATTTGAGTTAATTTTTGTTTTGGTTTAAAATAATGTTTGTGAAGCAATGAAATTGTAGCTTTGGAATGAGTGATTTGCTTGACTTGAGCAACAACTGGGTTTTTCATGTAAATTAAGCTTTGCTGGCTCTGAAAGCATCTGCTTGTGTTGTGAATAGATAGATATTTAGGATTTTAACATTGAGTACTGCTGCTTTTTGTATTCCAGGCACAGAGAACTTGCACTTGGTATTTTCCTACTCTGTCTGGGTGCTAAGAGACTTTCCTGAAGATGGACTGAAGGTTAGTGTGATTAAAAGAGGTACCTTGTTGTTGACCTTCTTAGTGCAGTATATGGAATTGGGATAACTCATTGTAAAAAGCTCATTAATGCTAAACCAAATTAAATATATAATTTTTATTTTCTGGGTTCAGTACTAATGATAGCAGTAGATAAAACAGGTTAATCTTTCACTTTTTCTTATGATTTTCCATTCTTGGAAGACCTTATAATATAGTAAATAGCTAGGAATCTTTGATAGAACATTTCATGTTATTGATGCCACACTTTTGCACAAGAGCCTAATTGAGTATTTAAATGTCAGGTGTTGATTTGCCTATAAAGTTGGCTCCCTGTATTTGGGAAGTGTTGGGCTCTGTAAGAGAAGAGTGTTCACTAGGGCAGAAGTGGGGATGTCTGTTAGTCTTTTCAGATGTTAAGTAACTTCTCAGTGGCTGAATAAGCTGCTCACATCTTTTTTTATACTTCTTGTTTACTTTTTGGACATGTGATGATGTGCTGGGCTTCAGCACCTCAGAGAAAAATATACTGTGGCACTTAAGAAAATCACAATCTGAATAAAATTTTATTTAACAGATATTTACAGAAGACCTCCCTGAAGTGGAAGCTTTGCCACGAGACAAAGTGCTCAGTTTCTTGATAGAAAATTTTAAAAGCTTGACTATTCCTTACCTGGTAAGAGCTCAATCTCTACTACTGCATTTTACCTTCAGTAAAACAAAATAATACCTGTAAGATCTTAGCTCTTCAGGAGCTGGAGCCTGTTGGGCAAAGAAAACATAATTAAAATACACAAAATCCCGAGGTCAAGCTTGGTAAAGGCAAGCATGGAACTGTTCCTTATAAAGAATTACATCCCCAAGGAAGTGTCTACAGCTGAGCCTTAACATGTATTTACAGGAGCACATCATTCATGTCTGGGAAGAAACTGGTGCGGATTTCCACAACTGTCTGATCCAGCTGTACTGTGAGAAAGTGCAGGGCTTAATGAAAGAATATCTCAGTTCTTTCCCTGCAGGTATGTCTAGCCTTTTCTGGTGGGAGGTCCAGGAGTATGGGAGAGCCTTCATATTCCATGTTGTAATCCTTCCCTGTTGAGATCCAGCATAAGATACCTTAGTGATGGAGGGAACTGGGAAACAGTTTTGGGTTTGTAGGACAGTCTAGTTTATTGCCTCTCAAGAGATCTTTTAAGGGACCAGGCAACACTTTGTTCATAATTAAGTTGAATGGTAGCTACTGCTCCCTGACTTCTGCATGTTAAGGGTAGGGGAAGGGTTTTGAATAACTTGAGTATTGCTTTAACCGGCCACATGGTGTGTTTTTAGGAGCTGAAGTTAGTTTGGCAGGTATATGACAGCCCCAACCCATGTAACAGTTCTATCATCATTTAGTTCCTTTTCATAATAATTTGTATGTCTTCTGGTACAGACTAGTGTAGTGAGTTAGTTGTAATAATTTAGCTAATGTTGTTTTCTTTCATATAGACAGAGCTCCAGTGCCTGCTGGGGAGGAAGGAGGAGACTTGGGGGATTACCGGAAGAAGCTGCTGCTTTTTCTGGAGAAGTCCAGCTGCTATGAACCTAGCCGACTTATCAGTGACTTCCCCTTTGATGGTGAGTTCTGTTTCTGTAGGTTAACTAAACCCTAGCTTATTGCCTACAGCAAAACTTTCTAACTTATCATAGAGTCATGGTAACTAGAAATGGAGAAAATGACTCTATCTGTAGCTGAAGGCCACTGGTGTTTATCCTAACTCTGTTTTTGCTGGCACAACTGAGTTTACCAGGTTTCTGCAGGATTCCTCGAACTGTTGACCTAAGACCTTGTGGCATCTCCCAGCTATTTAGCCTAACTTTGTGATGACCCTGAGTTGTTCAATAGATCTGAAGGTTGTTGTTCCTTAAGGTGACTTAAGAATTCATAAAAGGTTTCTGAGACTAGTGTGAAATGTAGACTTAGAGTGTCAGTGTAACTTATACTGTAGCCTGAGCACAGATTAATACTTCCTTCTGTTAGTCTGGGCACTAATTTTGTAATTTCTCTGTGTAGCTTTTGATTTAATCCTTCATGTTATCACTAGGTCTCCTAGAAGAACGTGCTCTTCTCTTGGGTCGAATGGGGAAGCATGAGCAAGCTCTGTTTATTTATGTTCATATTTTGAAGGACACCAACATGGCTGAAAAGTAAGGATTTTTTTTATTTTAGAGTTTCTGCATTTTTGCAAGACTTATTTTGCTGACTGCTGTGTGGATAGGATGTGTAGTGAAATGTTGCTATATGTCGAGCATGAACATTGTAAGTCTTCGGGATCTTCTGTGTTTTCACATTTTATTTCCCTTGAACCTCTTCTGGGTGTTACTACAGATGCTGCTGCTGGCCCCTTGAGGTTTGCCTTTTTGTGCTCTCATTGTGCTTTAGAGCAATATGACCATCATCAATGAGTTAATACTTTACACCTGTCCTTAGTCTGTGATCTTGTGTGTTGTTTTGCTTCCTTTCTGTTTGTAGAGATTTCACTAGCCCACATTAAAAACGAACTCTTGTTAGTGAAGATACAGCATTTTTCTATGTGTTTTGTGTCGGGGAACCTCCTGAGTGAATCAGAAGTACTTGGGTAAGAATAGAATTACCCAACACTGGCAGGTGTATCTGAACACAGGGACCTATTCAACATAGTTGCTTGTGATTCAGGTACACTAATTAGGTATATATACACATGGATTTTTATGCTGTGATGTGTTGATTTGGGATATCTTTTCCCTCTTTTTTCTTATGCAGCTAAATTCAATTTGGCTTCTGCATTAAGGCTTTTTAAGTTGATTGGAAGTGGGGGGCTTGCACAAAACTTTGCTTCTCTCGGCGTTGTGATGCAGAGTAAACTGTAATCCTGATGTGCAGTTTGATGAATTGATCTGAATCAGATGTACAGTTACTTGTATGACTTCAGTAGTAATTAAATGTTTATTTCTGTAAACTAATTCTTTGGGTGCTGTAACTGTTTCTGTGTTTGTCTTAATTCTTCTCTGTTGATTCTTCTAGCTACTGCCATAAACATTATGACAGAAACAAAGATGGCAACAAAGATGTAAGTAGCTTCTTGTTCAGTAGGGAAGTAGAAGGCTATATATACCTTGTTCAAGACTTGAAAGGTCTTCCTCTGTATAGACTTCTTCAGGATTTGTGTAGTGTGTGGGGAACCTATGTATAATCTCTTGGAATTTAGGAACTCCTAGATGATCGTGGGGTGTTTTTTGTTGAGAATGTTACTGTATTGTTGGATTTGAGCCAACATTAAGAGCTGTTTAAATGAGCAGCGCAGATTTTTGGATGGCATGGGTATAAGTTAGTACTATTGCTGGGTTTTACCAGCACTGTCAGCTGTGGATACCTGCAGCAGTTTTAGAGCTTCCCTTGTGTGTGCTGCAGGTGTATCTGTCCCTGCTGCGGATGTATCTCTCCCCACCCAGTGTTCATTGCCTGGGACCCATCAAGATGGAGGTGCTGGAGCCTCAAGCCAATCTGCAGGCTGCTTTGCAGGTTTTGGAACTGCACCACAGCAAACTGGATACCACTAAGGTAAGTCAGACCTGTAAGTACTCTGTGCTGTTGGCTGGAGTCTACAGAAGGTCTACTGGAATAGGCGAATGAATGGAACATGTCAATCTAAATGTGTCAATTTCTATTCTATTTTGGTCTCTATTCCTCCTTAACTTTTTCTAACTTTGTTCCAGGCAATAAACCTACTGCCAGCAAATACACAGATTAGTGAGATTCGCATTTTCTTGGAGAAAGTGCTTGAAGAAAATGCTCAGAAGAAAAGATTTAATCAAGTGCTCAAGAACCTGCTCCATGCAGAGTTTCTGAGGGTAAGTATCCACCACCTGTTATTTATTGGAATAATGTTTTAAAATATGTTCAATATTGAAATTTACTGTTTCTTATAGGGGATGGGTGTCCTGTAGATGGTGCTGTAATGCTCCTGAAATTAAATGGGAATTATGTAGCTTGAACATCCTTTTTGCAGGAGATGGTGTGTACATTCATTTTAGTTTGGATGAGATGTTTGTCTTTGCTCATTGTGCTGTGGTGCACGCTGCAGAATCATCTCAGACAGCTTGGACTGGATTTCTTTCAAATGAAGTGAGCCAGGGGAAAGCAGTTCAATTGTTCATCTTAACACCCCTTTAGTGGTTGAATGCCTTAGGCTGTGGACCAAGGTGAATTCCTATAGTGTGGGTTTTGGGTGTTCAGTACCACCTGCTCTGCTCCACAGAGCAGCTTCTGTGCTGCACAAGTTGGTAATGTAGATACAGCCACTGATAGTTAAATGTTGTGATGCTTTGCAGTTTCATCAGACCAAGGTGTGGCATTGCTTTTTGAGCAGCTTGGGGATTTTGTTCTTCTTTAGGTCCAGGAGGAGCGGATCTTACATCAACAAGTAAAGTGCATAATTACAGAGGAGAAGGTGTGCACTGTTTGTAAAAAGAAGATAGGTAACAGGTGAGAGAGCTGGGTAAACTGAATCAAATATTTATCTGGTACACTTAAACTAAGAATGTTGGAAAACTGGATGTGTGTATAGCCAGAGAGAACAGCAGTATGAGGGAGCCGTTTGAAGAGTATTTGAATTACAAATTACATTAATTTGCTGAATGGTTAGGAATACTTTAAAGCTTTGGTCAGTGAATTTGCTGCAAGAGTTTAATCCAATCCTCCTTTCAACAAAGGAGTATAAAACCCTGTCAGAAACTCCCAAGAGTTCTTACTTAATAACTCTAGAAGGCATGAAATTGGTCCTCATACTGAATTTTGAAAACTTTGTAAGAACACTGCCTTTCTAAGAACCTGCTTCTTAACTAGAATTGGGGAGTATGATATAAATAATTTTAAGCTGATATACATTTGTAGTTTTCTGTATCTAATGGCTTCATGGCTTCCTGACTGATTTATGTTTTGTAGCCTACATGCAATAGGATGTTTAAAAGTAGAACTAATTTGCTTGATGATTTGGATGCCAGTGACCCTGAGATGAGCTCAGTTGGTTAGAGCATGGTGCTGATGACACCAGGGTTGTGAATTCAGTCACTGTACTGACCATTTATGTAAGAGTTGGACTCTTATCCTCGTGGGTCCCTTCCAGCTCAGAATATTCTGTAAATCTGTGAACTTTTCTTCTGCCATTCCTAGTAGCTAATATAGAATGCAAATTTTATTTGCACTTGTTTCTTTTCTTTCAAATGGAGGGAAATGCTACATGATTCAGTCATTATTTTCTTCTTGATGGGAGCCCTTCTGAGATATGAGTAGCATTAACAATGATAGGGAAAGGTTCTTTTCCCAAAACTTTTATAAACAGTCTAACTATTGCTACGCATATTATATTTTTTGTTCTTAACATGCAGCATTGTAGCTTCAGCATTGAAATTTGCATATGCAATATTGTTTTGGTTGTCTAGAATTTTTCTGGTGCTGTTAAGTTCAGCAAGACTTTGAAGCTTGTCCCTCAGTCTTTAACTTGCTACCAGTGACTTCCAAATAAAATGTGCCTGCAAAAATGAAAGTAGATTTTAAAAACCTCCAAGAAAACCTCTTACAATATCCATAGAATTCTTTTCTCTATTTTCTTGTTAATACATTCAGGCTATAGTTTAAAACAGTGTCACTATCTTGTGTCTCTTTCTGATTCTGCTCAAACTGGATGCTCTTGTTTGAATGTGGAAAACAATGTTTGGCTTGACAGCTGATGTTTGTGTTTTGTTCTCTTTACAGTGCATTTGCTCGATATCCTAATGCAATAGTTGTGCATTATTTCTGCTCCAAAGAAGTCAACACACTGGACACCTGACCTTGTCATGGTCAATAATCCCAACATTCATACGAAATTCAGTACTGATGACTAAAGAGGAGTTGATGTGTCTGAGAGTTTTGAGGCTTGTTGCTAGGTTCTCTTACGCTGGGTAGAAATCATTTGTATCTGTGGACTGACTGTACCTACCCAGCAATGTTGATTTACTGGAAAATTACTTTAACCATGTTGTTACAGTGCTGACAACTACACTGAACCTCTCAGTCCTCAGATGAAGAATAGAAACTGATTTTTGTAGTGACTTTTGTAACACACTCCAGCCTTGCAAATGAACCATTAGACAACTGTTGGGCGTTCACCACAAATCAAGTCTTACAATAAAATGTGCTTTCTTAGGGTGGCAGTGTTGTGATTTGGCCTTGTATGTAAGTATTCATTCAAAAAAAGAAAATTCCCTGAAAGTCTTTGCAGCCATATCAGCATTGCATGGAGATCACCAGGTGTTTGTCATAGAGGAGGCTTCTGTGTCTGTTTCTAGACTTAGGAAGTGCAATTTTATCTCAGCAACAGAAATTATTTAAGTGCTGGCCAAAGGACTCTCTATTGATATTTGGTGGTTTCGCCTGACCTTCTGGTAAGTTGTTTCACAGGAGATAATCAGACAAATGGTAGATGCCACTACGAAGCTTTTTTTCCCTTTTTGTTTTAGTTTGAGAGCTATAAATTGAATTAACTTGTGTGTTGTTTGCACTGACTGTGTTCACTCTTAGTTTGAGTGGAAGCTCAGAGACTGTTGGAAGAAGTTCACATCTGCACTCAAAGGAAAAAGCAAAGAACACCCTATAAAGCAATTTCTGGAAGGCGTGAACTCTAGTTACTGCTTGAGCTTCTGGACTATGCTTGAGACTTTTGTATATAAATTCTTTAGTCTCTGGTTCACTTTCCAACACTGAAGTAAAATCCAGACTGTTTCAGCATCTGTGTATTTGAAATGCTCTAGAACTGCATTCTGTTGAGGCTGGTACTGTTCTTAAAATTACTCTTGGGCCAGAAGTCTTAACACAAGAACTAAATTGTACCATACTTACTGTAGACTGTAATATTTTTGTCTAACTTATTTTTTCAGAAACATTAATCAGTAGCAGATTGGTATGAGGACAAAATGTTTGTTGCAGAAAGAATGTGTGGAGTGGTAATGAAAAGGCAGCAGTAGCAAATAACCCAGTGGAGGGACTGTTTGACTCCCAACATCCTGGTCTAGCAATACTTATAAGTAAATCATTATTAAGTGGTGTGGAGCATGACATGTAGCTACCAGATATCACCTCTTAAAGAACAGGCTGACGAATAAATCTGGTCGGCCTAAAGTGTAGTTGAACCTCAGTTAACATCATAGGTT
Organism: Emberiza elegans; assembly: GCA_024865655.1. NCBI lineage: Eukaryota > Metazoa > Chordata > Aves > Passeriformes > Fringillidae > Emberiza > Emberiza elegans. The sequence continues at coordinate 17,811,114 of JALJVW010000139.1, read as the reverse complement.
TACTTAAATCATGTGAAGGGTTTTTTTAGGAACAGATCTGCTGTAGGCTGAAAAGGGTCCTAATTCACTTTCATTTGCCAAGGTTAAGAGTTTCCCTTAATAACTGTTTATTTCCTTGTTCATATGTGTTTGTATTTATTGCTTATGCATTCTTCTGGATTTCTTAGTCCAGTGTTTTGCTTGGATGTCTTGGGCAGTATTGCTACTGAATACTTTCTGCAGAGGCTGGATAGAGGGAATCTGTGGTGTTAATGTTTTTAAACCTGTATTTCTTCTGTTTGAAGAAGAGAGCCTAAAAATACTTACACTAGATTTGCACATGCTGTATAGATCTTTATATACTAGTTCAGGTACGGAGGGAAGATGGCTTGGGAGAGTTGTGTTTACAGGTCATAGAGAATGAAGAGAGGGCATTTAAAAAGACCCTGCATTCTTTGTATACAGATATAAGAATGCTACTCTGATTTTTTCTTATGTTTAGTACTGGTAGTATGATTTTTATTTGCCTTCATTATCTGTTACCAGGATCTTCATTGTGCTCTTACTTACAAGACTAAAGTTGTGCCTCTGTTCATCTCCACTGCATACCTTTTACAGAGATGTGGTTTGTGCTGTACTTTTTTGTTGTTGTTGTTGGTTCATACAATGTGCTTTGGGTTTCCTAACCATACAGCAGGTTTATCTAAAGTAATAGGTTGTAATAAATATTGTGAACCAGTGTGTGTTTCAGTCATTGTGCAGTTAAACTTCTCTGGGCTGATGCAGATTTTATTTTTATTTGTATATTAGACCTCACTTTCTCCTGGAAGTCAGACCCAGTGCAGTATCTCAGTATTTCCCTTGCTTTAGTATGTGTAAATCAAGTATGGCAATTCTCAATGTAGGTTTTTAAATCTACAAGTTTATACATGCTTGTGAATGTTCTCAAAATCCTACTAAAACCACTTTTGAATTCTCTCTTTGAATAATGTTTTTGCAAGTCTTACAGCATTATACCATTGAATGTGTACTTACTAGAGAACACTAAAATTACTGATAAATTTTTTTTGAGTGGTGATGTTGGAGTGGTTTTGTGCTGAGGAGGGATGTTGAACTCTGTGTGACCAAATCAGGAAATGTTTAGATTCACAGGTTTGCACTTGCTTGGGCTGTAGGTCATAGAGTAGTCTGGTGTTGGAAGTAGAATATAGATCCTCAGTTTTCCTATTCTGTAACCATGGGAAGCACCAGCACTTGCCTTTGTTGGATTTCTGACAGTTCTTCCCTGCCCATCTCTCCAGCCTGTCGAGGTCCTTCTCAAGGGCTGCACAGCCCTCTGGGGTATCAGCCACTCCTCCCAGCTTTGTGTCATCAGTGAACTTGCTGAGGAGGCATCTGCTCCTTCATCCAAGTCACTGATGAATAAATTGAACAACTAAGTATGTTAGTATTTCTGGAAAAAACTAAGAAAAATCCCCAACAAACACAAATAGAATCCTATCATTGCTTCCATCCTTTCAAATTTTCATCTCTTCTAGTTATATACTGCATCTCAGCTCTCTCAGTGCTACTAATGCAGCCAAAAGGGGTCCCTTGCGATATTAACACACATTAAAAATATTATATAATATAGTCGGTGATGATGTAATTTAATGCTTTCTGATAAAAAAACCCTAAAACTGCAATGTAGATCTACATCTACCTTTACCCCTGTGGGCATGCTAATCAAAGCAGAAGTAAAATTACCAGGTGGGAGGCTTTCTTTGCCTCATCTTTTGATGCCATTGTGCTTGCTTGTTTTCTTAGTCTGATGGGAAATAACAAGACCAAGTAGTTTATCTTTGGATATTAAGTTTGCTGACAACAGTGTCTGTAGTTGGCTAAAACTGCATACAGACACTGCTAATGGGTGATCTGCTGTTGACTATGAAATAATTCTCAAGCATGTGTTCTAAAGAGCTTTCAGTTTTTCTTGAGAGATTCAAGAGATTCTCTAAACGTGAGATCCCTGTGCTGAGTGAGATTTCACTGGAAGAAGAGAGAGTGTCAGAAGAAAGGTAAGCTGAATTTATGTGCACTTGGGCACTCAGGATAAAGTAGAGGGTTTATCCACTGCCTGTAATAAACTAGAATAAGTGTGATTTCTCCATGCTACTGTAATGTGAGGTCACCTCAATTTTCTTGTAATTTATATTCAAACTGTATTAGATTAAATGTAAAAATAAAAAGCACGCTTATGGTTCTGCAATCTTTTTGAAGATAAATAAAACCTAATATGATAGTCATAGAATCGTTTGGGTTGAAAGGAACCCTAAAGATATTTTAGATTCAACTCCCCAGGACCCCAGCCTGGCATTGAACACATCTAGGGATGGGGCATCCACAACTGCTCTAGGCAACCTGTTCCAGTGCCCCACCATCTTCTAAGTAAAGAGTTTTTTCCTAATATCTAATCTAAGTCTACCATCTTTAAAACCATTCCCCCTTGTCCTATCACTATCTGGTAGTGTAAAAAGTCGCTCTCTCTCTTCAAAAGCTCACTTTAAATACTGGAAGTCTTCTATCCCTGGAGTCTTATCTAGTCTGAACAGCCTCAGCTCTCAGCCTTTCATCCTAGGAGTGGTGCTTCAGTCCCTCACTGTCAGTGCAGTGGTGAGTAGAAAAGCCAAGAAATAGCATTTTCAGCCCACTGTCTGCTGTACCATTTAGTAGGACACAAGGGCTTTAGGGCAGTTGCTGGCTGTTTCACAATGGCATTGTGTTAGCTTTTTGCCTGTGTGTTGACTTTTCATTCTGCAAATTCATCACAATGGCTCCCACCCAGTGCTGACTTGTTTGTGTTTGAAATGTCAGTGCTTGTGCTTTTATTAATTTTCTTAAATTCTAGCCTGGTGACTGATGCTAATGACAGGAAATGATTAACGAGTGGGACCTCGCTGAGAATGCGTCACATTCTCATGTTTGCATGGAGCTAATGACATGCTGCATTACTGGCTTTCATACATTTTCTGCCACTTTTAATTGTTGTAGCACTAAAGTTTGGTACTTGGTCTGCAATTCCAGTTTATAAATTTCAGCTCTTTGATAAAATGCTCCAGCAAGACAACTGTCAGCAGCTGCTAATAAGCCAATTGCTTTTAGCAAACTATTTCCTTCACTATTTAATTATTTTTTAAGGTGTGATAGACTCTTAAAAAAATCTGTCCTGTCTCTTGTAAAGTTTTTTGAGAACGTTTGGTGGAAGAATTAAGACAGTATTACATGGAAATGAAGAAAAAGGGGAGACTTCTGCAGGTTGCTCAGAGAGGAGAGATGTGGTGGGGAGTTGATGTTCCCTGAGGCATCCTATGGCAGACCAAACTCTGGTGTCTGCACTCTGGCCTCCCTGAAACTGCTCTGAACAGCTACAGTCAGTGGTAAGTTTTGCTTTACTTCAGGCTTGTAAGATGGGAAATTTTTTCCACTTAAAAATACTGGTAGTTTGTGCTGAAGCTCTGAAAAGGATTTGAAATGGCCATAGTTGTACATCAGGTTGCTGGAACTTTCAAAGAAAATCTGGATTGGGGTTAGGGTGTCATGGCTGGATCTCAAAGTGGTGCTTCCTCCTGCCCAGGGCTTCCCTGTTTGGTGCTGCTTTGTGCCCTTATCTTGTAGCAACATTGGAAAAACCTGCCAGCGAGGTGTTGAGCTGGCTTGTTTGGCCAGTGTGGGCCACACCTCCGCTTCTCACAGCTGGAGCGCAGCCCAGTCCTGCGCAAAACTTGGGATGAGCCCGTGGCAAACAGCGCTGTGCAGCCGGGCGTCCGGGACTCGCCTCGCGCTGGGTCTCCCTGTCAGACTTTCTGCAGAGACAGCAGGACATTTTCCCCATGTTCCATGAGGTGCTTCGGGGCCCATTTCCACCCAGATTGCTGCCTTTTCTGGCAGCAGTGCTTTTCCAAAGGAAGGAGAGGAAGGACACTGACTTCTATCACTGTCAGGTAAGAGAGATCGTGGTGCTGGCTCTGAGATGGCATTCCTTGGCTGATGTGCTCAGGAGGGACTTCCTGTTGCTGCATGTATGGAAAACCTGTCCTGCACTTCTGCAGGAATGAAAAATTTATTGTTATCCACACTTTTCTCTTAATGATCATGTTAATGGAGATTTCAGACTTTTATTAAATTTAGGGTCTGCCTGAGGAAATCCAGAGCAGATCTGTGTTTCCTTAGGTTTGGAGGAGCAGAATTGAGCTGATGTGACACCCTTTTATGTGGGGAGAGTCCAGAATACTGCACTTTTCATCAGTGGAGATGAAATCATGCTTATGTATTTTCTTGCAAAATAACCTTGACTGCAGTTGCCTTCTGTTCTGCTTTCTATCTTACCTTACAGGGATTAATGGTCTCAAGTAGACAAAGACTAATGATGGATTCAGCTCCTGTTCATAATGCAGTGCAACCACAACAGATAAAGTGGTTTTGAGGTGTTTGTCCTTTAACTGGAGTGAAATAACTTCATTGTGTAAGATGGTCAGGCTAATAACTTCAATTTTGAATTAAGCTAAATGTTTATGAAGGAGCTTTTGACTGGAGATTTGATCTACAAGCTGATCACCCTTGTCTTATCACACCAGCCCTTCAATATACAATTAAAATTGAGGTAACCATTAATTGTCACAAGACAACTTGCTGCTTGTATACCTTTCTGCACTTCTGCTTGCTGCGTGATAGAAATAAACTTGTTGACTCTTTAATATTATTGTTTAGTACTTAGGAGATCAGGTTAGAAGAGGCTCATGTTAACCTCCATTAACCTGTAAACCACTGAATAGCTTTTCCTTCAGGCACTTGCTATTTAAAAAAAACAAACATTACTTAACAAAATTTTTCTGGCTGTAGGGAGAGATTTTAGCATTGACTAACTGATAGCAATTGAGCAAGGGGTAGGGCAGCAGATCACCCTTTTGGCTTTGTAGGTAAATTTAACATGATCAGACTGCTTTAATTTTCCAGAGTTTAGCCTTACATTCATTTCTAAAAACAACAATAAACTGACAGTGAACCGGGTGTTTGCCACTGCTGTTGTGTTACTGGGCTGCTGGCACTGCTCATGTCCTGGCTGACTATAAATCCTGCCTGCCAGGAGAGCATGGCTCTTAGGGCTGGCTCTGAGAGTCTCCTGAGGGAGGAGGGACAGTGCAAGGGATGCCCAGGAAAGGCAGGGATTTGCTTTGGGGTTTAAAAGCAAACTTGTGACACTTGGGCCACAAGGAAGGGAATGATGTGTTTCTTTGGGAGCAGCAGCAAGATGGGAGAAACTGCTCCATTGGTAAACTGAGCATTTCTTTGAGCTGCCTAATTTTCCCAATAGCTGTGAACACAAAATATGTCTTATAAGTTGTGTTTATGTTTGCTATGACAGCACTTCTGTAATGAATCTGACAGGCTTATGTTGAGTTCTCTGCCTGCACTGACACCTGTGGGGGTGGATCCCAGCACTTACTGCCCACTGTTTAAAGGCAGGTGTCCTGGACTGCATGAAAGTAAAGATTACTGGGTCCTATAGCTGGGATTACTTCTTCTACAGTCACTTCCAGCTGCATCAGCATCTTCAGGTTAGATGAAAGATACAGACAGTTGTTTGCCAAGTTAATATGTGAAAATTCAGCCTTTATCCTCATTTTAGTATTTAGTTTTTTTTTTTTTCTTCAGGTGCACTCCTGAGCTCTGGAAAAGCAGTGATTCTGAAAATTCATGAAAATGCAAAGCAGAAGTTAGCTGCTTCTGTCAGTCATGTACATTGGTATGCTGCCATGCAGAGTGCTACAGGCAGAGCTGTCATCAGTATTTGTTGCCCATTTCCCATATGGATTTCTTGCCTGCCTTTTCCCTGATCATTCAGATAAGGCATATCTGATACTCCCATGCTTCATTACTCTGCAAACTCACCTGGCAGCATGCTATGACCTTGCTGTGCCTTTGCTAAAAGATAAGTAAAAAAGGCATAGGAGGAGGTTCTGGCATAACTGATCTCACAGGCTTGGGAGCACAGTGACATTTCTGTTGAGCTGTATGCCCTTAAATTACCCTTAAATTATAAACTGGATGTGGAAAATGTATCCTTAGCTGTGTAATGACTGGCTGCAAATCGAAGGTGTTAGAGACCTTTGGAAAGGACATTCTTTTGAGATGTAAGTACATTTTTGACAGATGGTGTGCAATAAAAGAAGGCTAGGCTATCTTCATGGTACTCTGCACTTGCTCTGATGGTGTCTAATTTCCAGGTAACAGCCATGCTATGTGAATGAAGATTGCTTTCACAGCCATAGGGGGTATGATTATGTAGCTTCGTGTCTCAACAAACAGAAGAGTTGCAGAAACTTTAGGAAGTTGGTGAGAATAGCAATACACAATCTTAAATTTCTATCTGTAAACTGTTCCCCAACTTGATGAAGTAGAAAGGTGGTCTTTCTCTCTTTGCCTGAGAAACTAGTGTCAGAGATTGAATAAAAGAAAGTTGATTAGGAAAGGTTTAAAGATGAAAGAAACTAGCATCTGAAGTGCAGAAGTCATGGTGAAATTTGCTGTGAAGGCATGTCTTGTTAACAGAAACAGACAAAGGAATGAATATCTTCAACAAGTCATTTCTGCAAATAAGTCTCTTTAAGATTAGTAACAGTATAACTGAAGTTTATTTGCACAAATTTAATTTAGTACCTGCATGTGAGAAATCTTAGGTGACTTGCAGTTTTTGCTTTTGCTTGTTGGTCAGGATGGATGGTGCTTGCTTAACACAAAAACCTTCAGTATACTGTGTATGCTTTGATTTTATTGTGTTCAAGCCCTGTTTTGCAAAAGCTGGCAAGTATCTCCAAAAGATGAAAAATAAGGAAGACTCGCCAAGAATGTGACTGCTTAACAAACAAAGTATAATTTATCAGATAATGAACATTCAAGAAGAGTTTAACAGTTCAGGATTCACTGGTTTCTGTGAGATCCCACTCAGCAATATGTAGGCCCTACATTTTTATATAATATTTCAAGAATCATAGAATTGAAGAATGGTTTGGGTTGGAAGGGACCTTAAAGTCTTGTTCCAACCCCCATGTCATGGGCAGGCACACCTTCCACTAGACCAGGATTCTCAAAGCTCCTGCCTGCCCTTGAACACTTCCAGGACAGGAATAGCCAGTCACAGGTTCTCTGGGCAACCTCTTCCAGTGTCTCGTTTGTCAGTCTGCAGTATTTTGTTGTAAGTAAAGATCTTGTTGAATTTATTTGTAAGTGAATAGTTAGCACATCTAAAATTAAACTTTGGTCTCAAGCCAACCTTGTTGAAAATTGTGAACGTGAAGTAATGACCATTTGTGAAAAACATTTTGAAAATGTCATTTAAGAATAGGAAAAGTTCTTAGCTGGCCTGGATTGTGTCATAACTGATGAAAATGAGGCAACATCCCATTGTGTTCCTGAGCCTTACACAATTACTTCTGTGTAAGTAGTTTCTGTACTAAATCACCTCAAGCTGTTCTCTCTTGTCCCCTGCCCTCCCCCCACTTCTCCTTCATGATATTCTAGGATCCAGTCAGACTTTTTTTCCCCACTTCACATCCTGGCATTTAGATACTAATATTACTTTCCAAAAATAGTCTCCCAGAAGCTTTCAAGAGTAAGGATTACATTTTTATCTGTGCTGGTAAAGTGACGTGCATGTTCAGAATACTGATACCAGTTAACAGTCCAGAATGAAAATGAATTGAAATTTTGTCTTTTCTAATTCAAACTGCCATGAAGTGTTTTGGCAAGCATTTTGGGGTTTTTTCTCATGGTAAACAGCATGTGCCTTTTATGACTTTAGATCCTGCTCTTAAGATTCTTGCCATGTCTGCTTTTTCTCAAGCATTCACGTGCCCTTGGCTGGTTCTCTTGAACAAGCTGTCGTGGATGTGTTTGAGCAGCTTTAGCACCTGTTTCTCACTCAGCAAGAATGTACTAACAAAGCAATTAAAAACTGATCTATAATTGGAGGAATCCCTAAATAAGGGATTTTCTGAAGTCTGTGAGGAGTTACTCTAAGACATGGCTCTTGCATTGCCAAAAGGGAATTTAGTTTCCTTCTAGGTGCCTTTAGTCGTCCTCCAGGACACTGAAAGTGCTGTGTGTGTTCCGAAACTGATTCATTAATATCTCATTTTGGGCTGGCTACTTCTGATCCATTTCTTTGGTCTAATACTAGTGTGGTTACAGAGCAGGCATTGCAATTGAGCTAAATGCTGAGCTTGTTTCTCTCTTTTCAGAGGGAAAAGCATCCTTACTACAACCTGACAGTAAAAGTCCTCCGAGCCAGAAACATCAAGGGTACAGATGTGTGTAAGTATTTACTCAAGGCCTTATGAGAACATGTTGGTTCCTTGGTGCATACCTCTAGCACAGAGAGCATTGTTAAGGGAGCCTCTCTCTTATCTACACACACTTCATTGCCTTTATGTCTCAAAAAAAGCTTCTCATGTAAAGCATTATATATATAGTATTAAGTATATTATCTGTATTTCAAAAGCTTTTTGGGAGGCCAATCTGCAGATTAAGCAGCTGCAGCTGTTCTTACTTCGCAGAACAAGATCAAGTAAGTCCTGGTAAGGTTTTGCTTCCCTGCTCCTTTTCCTGTTCTACTGTGGCCCATTCTGTATTCCTTTCTCTGGATTCAGCCTTCTGGGTATGGCAAGTTTCACCCTGTTCCTCATGAACAGTCTTCCTGAAACTGGAAGCAGAAGTCTTTAATTCCAGCATTCAAATGTTTCTTTTCTCAGTAGTAGTAGTGCTTTATTTCATGTACCTGCTATTTGTTTGTCATTGAAGACTTTAAAGGAAGCAGGTGGTTGACTGATTCCAAGATAAACTGCTTTTTATCTGTTCCTGGTTTTGATAGCATGGTATATATTCCCTCCCATTTACACACCTGTGTCAAGATCTCAGGGCCATTTGGGGCCTTTGGTTCTTTAAAACTCATTTATATTAAATTACTTCAGATTAAATCAAGTAAGATAGTCTGCCTTAAGTTTATATCTGACATCCAGCATTGAACTACCTGGAATGCCAAATAGCTGTTGAGGGAACAGGGGGCTAGAGAGCTAGAATAATGTTGTGAAGAGTTCTTTTCTATGGCCTGCCCATTCAGCTGGAGTGAAGAATGGCCCCCATACTTGTGTTGTTGAACGGGTCCTAAATGGAAGAAAGAAGGGCTCTGAGACAATAATTTGTTTTCAGGGAATGGAAACAGCCCAGCTCCTGGCCTGACTAAACAAGGGTACAGCAGTAGTGGATGTTGTCTTCCTGGACTTTAGTAGGCTTAAGCTCTTTCAGTGATGCCCAGGGATAGGAGAGGAGGAAATTGCCAGTAATCTTTTTTTAAAGTTGATCTTTCTCATTTTAAATACAAGTATTTTTTATTAAGGACTTTGTAATTTTGATGAACCAGAAAAAAAATATAGGCATCTAATATTCAATTTACTCCTGTTTAAAGACATTTACTTCATTAAAGTCTTTTGCTTTAGAAGCCCAGCCTTAAATTTGCACTTTTCTGTGATGCAATGAGTTCTAGAAAATGGGGAGTTCACAGGAAAGAGTATGTTTGAATAAAGGTTTTCTGGTGCCTGTCTCTCCCTCTCTCTGCAGTGTCCAAGGCAGACTGCTATGTGGAACTGAAGCTGCCCACTGCATCTCCCAGTGTCTCCCGAACTCAGGTTGTTGACAACTCTGAGAACCCAGAATGGAACGAGACTTTCCAGTATCGGATCCATAGTGCTGTCAAGGTAAGGACACTGTGTGGAGCAGATTGGACTACTTGTATTTTTGTGCTGGCTTGCTTTTGATACTTCATTCAAAACCAAGGGTTCTTAATTGCCCTCAAAACTAGTGTTGCTTGTAAGGTGACAGTTTTCAGTGGTAGAAAAAGCTGTGGCATTCATGTCCAGCAATACAAACTACTGTGGTTAACTACTCTTTCAAGTAAATTGCAGCTAGACTTTTCCATAAACATCCTTGTGATGCATCTCAGGAAAGGGAAGTTATGGCACTACCTGGTGGAATTCAAGGAAGTTCCTTGATTAAGCAAGTTTCTATTTGATGTTTGCTTCTTCTTTCACAGGAACTAAATTTCTACTCACTGCCATGTAGTTCATTCAGTCGAGTTTTGCCATCAGTTCTGATGATTGAGAAAACCAAATTCAAACTCTTGGGTAGAGACTGTGCATCTAATACCTGTGTAGGACCTAATAGAGTATTTAACAAAGTCTTCAGGTTGTCAGCATTCATTCTCAAAGCAGACACTAATGGTAGAGGGAAGGAAACTGTACTTCAAAAGATCAGTTTTAGTGGGTCACTATTGCTTTGAGTAACATCCCTGCCTTTGGAGTAAGGTGTCCATTAACAATAAACTATCCCCCTCACTTTTTCACAATGGTTGGTGAATAATGTGGAATGATAATTGACTTGACTGGTAAGAAAATTGAAAGCTAAACTTCAGGGTGTGGGATCATTTTCTTTCCCTCCAGGCTCATGAGACCTCAGCCTGGTTACTGCTGGAGACTGCCAGCAACATTCCAAGTTCTGTCTCGTCTCCTTGAGAGCTAGTTGCTGCAAGGCTATTATTTGGGTGCCATATGTCCTCACTGTATCTATTTCAGTTTCTCTTGAATTTACCATCTCTGAGACAGTGCTGAGCAGGACATGATTGATCCCTATAACATCCTGGACTAAATCATCACGAAAGAGTGGAAATTGCTGTTGCTTCCTCGGGCAAATCTGTGCCTGGAGCTGGTGGAGAGTACTGCCACATGAGTTCACCTGGGGCCTCCTCTACGTGGGAAGCTGAGAAAATGCTTTAGCTAAATGGTGTCAACTAGGAGAGTTTTCTGCTTAACTTTTTGCTTAATTTTTTATGCTGTAAGCCCTGCTGAAAATACTGATTTTTCCTTAGGATTGGGGAAGGGTGTTGATTAATGCACAAAGCGTCCATTGTATACAGCTACCCAGGTCCGCCAGTGTTTCTGCCCCTTCATCTTAGGCTGTTTGTTTCTTTCTGCTTTTAGAACATTCTGGAGCTGACCCTCTATGATAAGGACGTCCTTGTCAGTGATGAGCTCACCTCTGTTGTCTTTGACGTGGGGGGCATGAGGCAGGGGGAGCCCCTGCTGCACACCTTCAGCCTGGACTCTGAGGTGAGGCCCTGGCTCGGCTCATCCTGCACAGACCTGGCAGTGCCTGTCCCTGATTCATCTGGGTGGGAGAAGACAGAATGTTTTAACAATTTTTCATGAGACTTTGAGGAAGATAAACTGGTTTTAAAATGAAAGGTATTTGCGGTCAGTAATCATTGTAGGGACTGTCTTATTTGGTTTGTCATCATCTGTTTGCAAAAAACAAGTTTATTGCTGCAAAGGTTACCTCTATATCTGATAAGTCAAAAGCCTAAGAGATGCTTATTTTTCCTGGATTATGTTCAGTACATTTAACCTCTGCTTCATGTAGATGGTATTGGTGATCAGCTGCTCTCAAGCCCTGTTCACCTGTTCATGGACTCACAGGACAGTCTGTTTTACGTGGGTAAAAGCCCCATCACCAGACTGATCTATTTTGTAATGCCACAAACACATTGCTACACTAGGTCTGGATTAAAGGTGAACTAATGGTGTGTTTTCTTGAGAAACTGGGTTTCAGTGCTGTTGGTGTGGTCAGAAGCAGACTAACTGGTGTGCAGTTCACAGGGAGGTGTTGGGCAGTGCCACAGGCACTCCAAATAATTTGTGATCGTGGAAAGAGGCATAGTAATTCCATTGCTCCCAGTAGCTCTATCCCTTTGCTGAATGCTTAAGTCATCTTGATCTGTAATTTCAGACTGGAAATTTCAACTTCAGCAAAGAAAATTACCCAAAACTGTTTCTTGTTTGTTATTTTAAAAACTGTTTTAGGTCTGGTATCAAATGTTTGCTGTATGCTATGGGAGGAGAGAAGACTTTGGCTAGAGCAAATTCTGTAGAGGACAAAGACAGCAAGGAGCTAAGAGTGCAAGCTGTTGAAATAGGAAATGGGAAGAAGCCCAAAGCCTCATGTAGAAGCTTTTTGCAGAGATGATGTTGCAGTGGTTCTTGAGCCAGAGGAGGTTTTTTTCTCTCATTAGCAGAGTAATGGATCTGAGAGACACCTCTCACTTCTGTGCACTTGTGTCTTCAAATGTAGATGTTTCTGGTCATATAGGACATGTCCAGCAGAAGAGGACTATTTAAAGGCTAAAGGTTACATTTAGCCATTTCAAAATTTAGCTAGAGCTTTTCTAAAAGGAACAAACCCAGTTATTTTAACAGGAAGTTAAAATATGTTACTAGGTAACAGGAGAAAATCTTAATCTCTTGGAGAAATGTCTCTTAATTATATATTCAGGATGAAGGGTCACCAATGTCCAACTTTTATTTTCAAAGGCTAAGGAAGAGCTGGATGTAGAGTTTTTCTTGGAGAAATGGTGAGTCTTACCTGAAGAGCTGGTTTTACTTGTGCTCTGCAGATGTCTTGTCAGTTGTTTTTCTGTGTGGGGATAGTCTTGCTCATAAAAAGGGTAATACTTCATAGTTCTCTGTGGGGATTGAGTTGATTCACTAATGGCTGACCAAAATTATCCTTAATTACTCCAGTCACAAAATTCTTGAGGTAAAAAAGACATAAAATTTTGCTGGACTTCATGGGACATTAGTGAACACTTTCCGGATTAGTTATTTGGGATTGGAAAGTTTTCAGTTAACCTTGCAAAATACACAGATATATACTTTATCTGTCTGGTAGTCTAAGTTCAGCTTTTCTCTAGGTTATCAAAATAACTGGGATGTGGAGATACTATAGCCCGTGCTTATATTTGCAGACAGTTTTTTTTCAGTTTTCCCCAGCCCCGGTTATTTTGTGAAGGGAAATATACTTGCTGTTTTCCTGGATCTCCCACACTGAGGACCTTTTCATCCCACTGCTTATTCAGCCAATTAGTTTGTAAAGTGGGATGAAGCAAAATTAAAACCAGTTGTCATTTGCAATAAAGGTCTTGCTTTTACAGCTCAGATGCCCCTACAGAAGTACTGACCAATGGAGTCCTTGTGGTGAGTCCATGGAAGCCAGAATCATCTGTGTTGTGATTTACTCCTGAAGGTAAGTTTTTAGTAGAAAGAGGAGAAGGATTTTTGGGTATTACAGCAAAGTATTACTTTCAAATAGCTCCTGTTCTCTCCAAGATCTGCCTCTCTCTTTTTCATTTGTTGATTTTAAAATCTTCCTCTATTTTTAAACTTGATACCAACTTACAGAGAGCTGCTTTATTTGTAATAACAAAACAACGCCTGATGGGGTTTTTTTGGCAGTTTGCAACTGTAAACCTACAACTAATATAGTAGGTGAATTAAAATTCAAACAAAGAAGTGAACTAAAAATTGTGTGACCAGAGCTGATTTCTTTTTTTCACAGGTTCATCCTTGCTTGTGTCTTCAAGGCACTGTCAACAAAGAAGAAAATGCAAAAGACAAACAGCAAGGTAGGGCTGCCTGGAGAGTTTAGTCAGGACTACTCTTCAACATGTTTGTTCCTTGAGAGAGAGGGGAGACTTGATTCTCTGTCTATACAGTGCATTTTTATTTACTGACTATAAAATTGGCTTTTAAAGTAAATTTTGCTTTTTTTTTCAATAATTATTAAGATTTTTCTACTGGGTACCACAATAGAGTCTCTGCTCATATACTTATGGTCTCAGCTGCACTTAATAAATACTTGATTTTCAACAAATGGCCCCTGTGGTCTAAACTTCTTTTTCTAATGCACAGGAGGCTGTGAGGTCAAGGTGTCTGTCCCAGGAGCATATCAAAAGCAGTTGTCTATTCCTTGGACACCAGACAATGAGAAGGAATGTGGGACCTCATTTGTCTTTCATGTGGATAAAGAAATGTGTTCAGAATTGCAAGTGGAGTTGCAGCAAACCATATCTGTCCTACAGGTAAGCATCTATGCTGATTCCATAAAGCTTACAGAGAGTTAAGTTTTTCTTGGTTGTTGTTTTTTACACACTAGCATTTTGTTTTGTTTTGTTTTAAAAATGTCAGACTGTGCATGGGACCTTTGACGTTGTGTAAGGAGCTGAAATTACTTTGAGTCTATGCTCCCCAAAGATTTAACATCTGTTCAAACTCAAGGAATAAGAAAATGTTACTCTGCATGTGCTTGCTACATGTAGACATCTTTACTTTCACCTGTTGAGATAATCTACAGGAACTCTTCTATTAGAAACTTGTAGATCAGTTGCCACTTGCAGAGGTTTATTTAGCTTTGTCTTTTACTTTACTTTACTTTTACTTTCTCTAGGTAGTGACTGAATACTCATTCTCCAAAAATGAGAGCAAAGAAACTCTTTATTCTATGATAATGTTTTATCCCAACAAGCAGTAGGGTAGTGTGATTGCAAATGATGATCTTGACTACTGTAGAGGCAGCTGTGGAGAAGAGGACACAAAGAAAGATGTGGAAGAACAGCTTTGCCTGGGGGTTTGTTAGGCAGCAAACATGAGCTGAACAGAGAGACCACTCAAGCTGGGCTTGAGTGGTCAAAAACTCAGAGCTGGGCAAGCAAAAAACACTGTAGAGGTCAAGTATGGAGATTGCCCCAGGTGGTAAACCTCTGCCAACCAGTTCTGGTAGCTAGCAGAACATATTCCTTCAACAAGTGGCATGGACCACAAAACTCTTCAGTCTGACCTTTTCTCTCTCATCAGATGTGGGAGAGTGCCAGTAACATTGTAGTGTTGCTTGCCCTGTACCTAAATGCATGTTATTTGCCCCTGTTAGGAAGAGGACAGTGAATTTAGAGGGACATTGGTCACAGGACAGTAGTTGTTGGTCAGAAGAAACCTGTGAAGCCTGTGGGTGATTCCTGGCCTTACTTCAGCTTGTGGTGTGAGAAGGGTGACAGCCTAGATTTTCTCTAAGGTGTGTTCTCCTCCTGGGTGCTGAGCCCTGTGGTTGGTGTGTGGGCTCCAGCCCACCTAGAGGCTCTGTAGGCTTGTGGGACCCTCTGATATGAGGGGGTTTTTAATATGCCTCTTTACGTTTAGGAATCTGAACACAGCTCTGTATTATGAGATCTTGCCATTTGCTACGTGACAGAAAACCCAAATATTTCCTGGCAAGCTTTAATTTGCTCTGCCTTTCAAGTTTTTTTGAAATTACATACTTTCTTATTTCTTATTTTGTTGTATTTTGATGTGTGTGTAATGCTGCTGCCTTTTTTGGTATCTTTTCCAAATCTTGCTTGGAAGATGGAAATGCAAGTTTGTTTGTGAGTTTTGTGACATGTGCCAGAACATAACTATTTGTGGGGGAAATTTTGTACTTGAAGATTTTTTAATTATGGCAGACAGGTATATTAAAAAAAAAACCCCCAATAACAAAAATAAAACACCTCTAAAACTAAACCAAACAACAACAACAAAGAAACTATTGGAGTGAAGGAAAAAAAAAGGAAAAGAGAATGCCCTCAAAAAGCCTTGGAAATTTGATAAATATTTAGCTATAATGATATTAAGAATTGTTTGCTGTTTCAATGTATGAAAGTAATATTTTTTAAAACTTTTTTTCTATGAATCTCACATAAGATTTTGCTTTTATTAGGATGGTGTGAACCCTGATATTGAAAAGCACACGACAGTTCTGGGACTGGGGACTGTACCAGTTAATTCCCTTCCTATTGGAGAAAAAGTTAATAGAATAATTTCTTTGGGAGAGGTAATGTCAATATTTTGCTCTTGCTTTAACGTGCGTGAGAAAACCTTTTCCTCCATTGCCTCCAGGTGTTTGGAAAGTTAGGCAACATGTGATTGATTCTCAGCAGTGCTGTTTTCTTGGATGTCTTAGAATGAAGTAATGAGATTACTCACTGCAATTTTTCCTAATGTGTTTTCATGGTTGGGTCTTGCAAAATGAAGTATAAAGTTCATCACTTTCTGAAGAAAAAAGTCTTTTCAGGGTGTGGAAGAAAAGTATCAGGAGGAGGAAAAAGGCAAGACACTTGTAGAAGAAATAATTAATAACTTCTATTTTGTAGTTCCACCTGTGTAGTTGCTGTTAACTTCAAGATGTGTTCTCTCGTTTCACAGGGAAAAAGTTTGGATATGAGTTTGAAAACTGAAGAGAGGTGAGTGGGAACCCCACTTGAAAATCAGGAAAGGCCTTTATTCTCATATAAAGGAACTGAGTGGCTCTCCTTGCTGTTCTGGGCAGCTCTGTTCAGTCCATTGATCTCTTGGGATAAATTAAAGAAAAATATATTTGATAGGGTTTTAGATAATTTTTGGAAGGCTGTGACTCTTTACTTTGCAGATATATTATCTATTGGACTGGTGTCAATCCTGCTGACACATGTACAAATTTTGTGTTCCAAATACTTAAATGTAAAATAGCTGTTGATGTAAATATTAAGTAGTTTTGTCATGCACAGGTATACCAGAATATCTGAAGTGATGTAATGAGAGATAGGAAAGGACATATGTGTGTGAAGAGCTTGAACTATAAAATAGATGAAGGCTGCAAGAAAGGAATAAAAAGGGAAAAATACCCAGAAAACCAAGAAGTTGACTTGTAAGTTGATAGGGTCATTTGGTATCCAGTCATCAGCTGAAGATCCTGCTCCTGTTTTACAGCCTCATAACAAGTTCATTGGTATTCAGCTGCCTCCTCCTGCCTCTTAAATTCAGAATCTTCTGTTTTAAAATCCCTCTTCCCCTCATTTCATGTTCACATTGATACAGTTATGTCATTTGCTTCTCTTACAATCTTCACTTACAAAGAATCTTTTCTTCCTTTGTGAAATTCCTGAAGCTTAATCTGAGTACTGTTTGACAGAAGCTTCAAATTTAAACATTAAAGGAGAAATACAATATGGAGAATTTAATTTTTAATTCCAAAAGGTGTTGTACAAAGTAGCTGATGTATACACTAAAATTTCATATGATCCAGTTCAGACCTGCACCTAGATTGTGTGTTCACAAAAATTACATTTCCATACTGATTACAAATCCTCCAAAATTTCAAGGGCTTTTTTCTTAACTTCTATTTCAGCACTTGGGATCTTGATATACGTCTGGGTTTTGATCTCTGTAAAGAGGAGAGAGAATTTTTGGACAAAAGGAAGAAAGTAGTTTCTGAGGCACTGAGGAAGACTCTTTGTTTAAAAGAATCCCCTCCAAAAGATGAGGTATTGAGCACAGTCCTGTAGTGAGATTGGTGAAATTTTTTAGGCTTGGTTGATAATTAGGTAATGTAGGAATCCTTGTTTGTAACCAACAAGAAACATGGTTTGCATTCACTGCGGTGTGAGACAGATCTCTGGCACATTTCAGTTCTGAAGTCTAAATGTTTTTATATTTCTTAAATTTTGAGGGGGGTATGTGTATTTTGGAGCACAAATGCTGAAGTTTCAGCATGTATGTACTTTATTTTGCTTTGGGCTTGAGATTGTGATGAGAAATTTTGTTTCAGGATGTTTAAAATGAAACTCACACCACAGGAATATATTTTTAATTACTTATTTGAGGAAACTTACATCTACATATCCTAATGCCTTGCTTAGTGGTATTTGGCTGCTGTTACAAGACTAATTGCCTCTTACATGTGTATTGTAAGAAAGTAAATGTGTGATAACATACATAACAATTTCAGTAAGTGACTGTCCCTAAGATGACTGTGCTATGCTTTATA
Organism: Emberiza elegans; assembly: GCA_024865655.1. Classification (NCBI taxonomy): domain Eukaryota; kingdom Metazoa; phylum Chordata; class Aves; order Passeriformes; family Fringillidae; genus Emberiza; species Emberiza elegans. The sequence goes on along the minus strand of JALJVW010000139.1, from coordinate 17,793,384 downwards.
GGAAGCAATATATTTCAATTACAAGATAGAGAAAGAAGTTCAGCTTCTCAAATCAAACCCAAAATTACTTGTTATGTAGATAGAAATAAAGGTTTATATATCTATTTTTTGTTAGTTTATATCTCTATTTTGTATCTTTATTAGAATTTAAATCTCTATTTTTTGTGTTCTATCTTTTGTTCAAATGAGACTGAAATGGGGTTAGTTCTGTAATTTATTGGCCATCAAAAGCCTGTGGTTGTGACTCCTGAGTGTGCTGTCTGCAGGTTCCAGTTGTGGCAGTGCTGGGCTCTGGAGGTGGGATGAGAGCACTGACATCCTTCTATGGCAGCCTGGCTGGGCTGCAGCAGCTGGGCCTTCTGGATGCTGCAATGTACCTCTGTGGGATTTCTGGCTCCACCTGGTAAGCTACATGCAATTTTGATTCCCAAACTTAGAAGTGAAATGGTAGCGTTGATGCAAAATAAGGCCAAAATACATTTGTGCCATCTGTAGGCAGGCAGCAAATTAAGTATTTTACCAGTTTTCACCTGTGAGTTCTGTTGGGGATCCTGAACAGTCTAAGAGATCCAGTATCATGTCCAACCCATACAGCTGCTGGCTAAAATTATGAATCTGCCGCTTGTGCCAGTCTGACAGTTGAATATTTGAATGTCTTATGTGAATAAAACTGCTGTGTAGTAACTCAGAGCACTGACTTAAAAGCCTTCCTCATTCCCCTACTCCTGCCAAGAAGATAACTGAGGTAGTGCAAGTCACTGGAAACATGTCCATGTGGCCACCATGTCCTTGCCTTCCAAAATGGCATAGAGGCTGAAGAGAGGCCCTTTGGTGGACTGGAGCAATGTGCTGAAATATTAGACGTGGCTAGAATGTTTCAGTCGCTCAGTTCTTGGAGTTTGTGGTGAAGTCATCCCTTGCTTTATCCTTCCTTCCAAGCTTTTTGTGTTAATTTAACTCCTCTGTACCTAGTTCTCCTGCCCCTTCTGATTCAGAGACACTTCAAAACAAATGTAGGCAGCTGTTTGCACAGATAGTCCATAGTCCAAACTAGCTTCTCTTACAGTCAGACCTGTCTTCTGGTAAAGGCCACAGCCGTGGCACCCTTTCCATGAGCCAGCATATCTTGGTTGTTTTGTTCTGGAGTTAACATATGTTTATGGGCTGGCTCATGGGTGCTAGCATAGCATATAGCATAGCATGTAACATAGCATAGCACTTGGAACATCTTTGGAAGGCAGGTTAGCAATCAGAACAAAGATGTCCTATAGCTGGCAGGGTTTTCAGCACAATTTAGAGTTCAGAGATCTTTTATTTATGTGTTCTTCACGCATTTAGCTAGACTTCTCAAGTGCTGCAGCACTAATTATAACTAGCTAAAATTATTGTTTACAGGAAGGTCTTTATTACTGATGATATTAATAAAAGCATTTTCAGGTGTTTATCAACACTGTACCAAGACCCTGACTGGTCACAGAAAGACCTTCAAGATGCAATCAGAAGAGCTCAGGACACTGTGTCCAGCAGCAAAGCAGGGGCATTTTCCCCAGAACGACTGAAATACTATTTCCAGGAGCTGAATGCAATGGAGATCACAGGACGGAAGGTTTCCTTTACAGATTTGTGGGGCCTTATTGTGGAATATTTCCTACAACAAGAGGTAAAAGAATTCATGTTTGGATGTGTACTGCTGTTTGTCTTTGAAGTGGGAGCTCTGCTGACCCATGTGTTTAGAGTCAAGAAACCAATTACTCTCCATTTTTGTATAGGCAGTGCTGTGGAATAATCATAGTATCTTCTTCAATAAAGAATTTCTAATTCATATGGATCAGTGTTACAGAAAAATGCAGTGTTTATTTGAAATTATGGTTATTAAAATAATAGCTTTTGTACTGGGCAGGTTAAGCCTGGCCGAATGATGTTGGTTTTGCAGAGTGGAGTTGTTGTGCAGTATTTTCTGTGTAATTGATATTGAAAAACAGAGGGATAGCTAGTTTATTATTAACATTAAATATTCTAAATACACAGCTGCAGAAATATTTTGGACAAATCTAACCATATGCGTGGACAGTGGAGAAGAAAAAGGACTTTGAATTAGTAGTGTTGTTAATCAGAAATGCTAAGCAACAGCTACCAATTATCGAACTATGGGTACAGAATTTACCTGACTTAAGTGGGTTCCTCCTTCCTTGCTTGTGACCAGGAAGATCCATCAAAGCTATCTGATCAGCAAGAAGCGGTGAAATGGGCCCAGAACCCTTATCCTATCTATGCAGCTGTCAATGTGAGACCCAATATAAGCAGTGGTGACTTTGCAGGTATGAACATGGAAATTTATTTTTCTTTGCTGAAGTCCATAAATGTATTTCATCTATCCAGTTGCTTGGGTAGTGAGCAGCTGATAACAGGAAATACAGCTCAAGCAGCAGGTGGTAGTGCAAGAGGCAGTAGGAAACTGATTGACAAAGTATTATCATCCTCATAGCAAATGTCGTCTTCGTGGCTAAAATGGAGAGATGAGATTGAGAACTGTTGGCCACTCCACATGTTTTGCTAGAAACTGCCTGAAATTTTCAGGAGCTGAGAATATTCCTGTAATACATGCATCTCTGAATCAAAGAATTAGAGGCCTTGGTGATAAGGAAACCACTTTCTTCTATAGTCACAGATAAAAATTATGTGTAGGATTCCTGTAAAATGATGGATTGGCCACCTTGTAATATGCATCATCAAAATTGTATGTTTTAGTGGTCTTACAGTAAAAATATGAAAAGTAGTCTTTCAATGAAACTTTAAATATGATGCAACAAGTGGTGATAGATGAGTGAGACAGGAACACAAATGCTTGTGTCCACCTGCGTATCACAAGGGGACTTGTTTGTTTTATTCTGAGGAGGGTGTATATGGCAGTGAATTTAATTTGATCCAATCTGCCAGAGCTCAAGAAGGATTTGGATAATGCTTGCAGATGCCTGCTGTGTTTTGTCAGGTTGATCTATGCAATCTATGCAGGCCCAGGAGTTGGACTGGATGACCCTTATTTTTCAACTCTTTGTGGGACTCTTTCAAGCATGAGGAGGCACTTGGTTAAGCAAACAATGAAGTCTGATGCAGTGGGTCAGTCGGGTTTTCAAGCCAGTACTGTAGAAGCTCCTGGGAGATGGTCTGTAGTGCAGGGAAAAGCTGAAAAAAATAATGTGGCTTCCATTTTGGATGGAAAAGGGAGCCACCAAAATGGTTTAAATTAAAAGTAAAATAGGCAGGTTGTTTCCATAATAACAAAGTCAAGATGGAATGAAAGCCTTCACAAGAGTTTATGTTAATAATATGTACATAGAAACTAGAGTAGAGGGGAAGAGAAATCCATAGTGATTGTGAAAAGTGGGGGGAGAGTCCTTTCTGTCTCCCCTGTGTGAACAGATATCAGATAAATATTTTCACTCATGTTTCCTCTGAGATGAGTAATTATCCTGTTGGCTTGTTCTTAGAATGGTGTGAGTTCACTCCCTATGAAGTTGGATTTCGCAAATATGGAGCTTTTGTTCGAACAGAGAATTTTGACAGCGAGTTCTTCATGGGACGGCTTGTCCAGAAACATCCAGAGCCCAGGATTTGTTTTCTACAAGGTGTGATCTTATGATAATGATAAAATTATCATATAAGGAGATGGAAAGGAACTTGGCTGCTTTGGGGACTTATGAACTGAAGTCCATGCCATTTTTCCTTTCCAAAAGACCTTGAAGAAGGGAAACACGTCAGTGTTTCTCCAGAGCTTTAGGTTCATAGTTGGTCCACAGTGTTACATTCTGATGTCCTGCATCTGCAAGATGACTCTATAATAGCTGTCTGTCAAAAATTGCCTGTCTACTGTCAGTCTTCCTGTTCGCTTACTGTCTTTTCCATGCTTTTCTCTGGGAAATTTTTCTGCATTATATTGTAACATCATAATTTGTCACATGATAAACACCAAGGTTTTAACTAAAACTGTTCGAATAGTAGGGAATCAAGTAACAGCCCTCTCCCATGAAAAATGTCAGGTGAATTATAGGCCTTTTGGTTTTGTGAAAAACCTTTTGAGTGTTAAATTCTTCCCCATTTTTCCTGCAGGAATGTGGGGCAGTGCCTTTGCTGCAAGCTTGGATGATATCTGTCTGAAGGTGGTTGGTATAGGACTGAGCTTTCTAGATTCTTTCAAAGATGTTATCAAAGTTGTAGGTAAGAACATACATAAAAATAGTTGTAGGCTGATTTTGTAGTGATCACAAATAATATGATGCAAAAATGTGCTGTTTGTAGTTTTCAAGATTAGCACAGAGGGTGGATTGGGACCCATCTTTTATTGTGTGTTATTCCCTTTGATCACTCTTATAGTACACTTCCTCTTCTTTTAAAAAGAATTGGTATCTCACTTTGACTAAAATTTGGGCTAGTTCTGGGAGCTGTCTTAAACACATTAAAGTGCAGGCATCATAATCCTGAGAAGAGGAAGAATAGAAGCTGGATTGCTAAGCAGGAGATGGAAAAAAGAGGCTTTCAGTTTCCCCCATGGTCTGCTTTTTGTAGTATTGGATAAGCTGGTTGTATGCTTATTCATTGATCTCCCTTTGTCCATTGCAGTGAAAAGTGTTTTAGAGGCTGGGACTTGTTCATGTGCATAGTTATAGCCTTATAGTAACTAGTGGATGCAGAGATTTTTTCTTTCCAGCCCTGGTTCCCTCAGAACATCCCAACCCTTTTTGTTTTGTGTAGTTATAAATGCTACTGTGTGTGGTTGACTGATGTCTTATGTGACAGAAGTGGTTGTCACTTGGTAACAAGGGTTTCTTTGTGTGGATTGAAATGAATATGGGCAATGCTTTATGAATAATGCTTTTCCCGTTAAACAGGGCTAGGAAATTGCCCACCTATGGAATATGCATCTCACTTAAATTTCATTACAATACTTTTATTAGGGGACAAATTCAGCCTTAGCACAACTGGTTAAATATTGTACAAAAAGGCCTGATTGAAATGTTGGAGCTGGAATTTTGTGCATGTTCTGCATCCTTCTGTGACTTCTGCAGATGACTGCCAAAGATTCCATTTCCGAGACCCAGCACGGCTGAAGACTCGCTTGGTTATACCTGGGGGCCCCTTGTTACAAATATTTCAGGATTTCTTCATGTCTCGGGTCACATGTGGAGAAACCTTCAACTTCATGAAGGGATTGTATCTTCATAAAGATTATGTTAACATCAAGAAATTTGTGACATGGAGAGGTAAAGGAGTTTGTGTTTCTGACTATCAAAAACTATTAACACACTATATAATATCCCAATGTCACAGAACATTAGTGAGCCTGACTTGGTTCTGCTGAAGCCAGGGCATATGTCCCTTCTTACACCATAGTAAAAAATTTTGATCCACTGTATTTGTTCTGTCATGTAAGGCATGCTGATCATCAGATTTTATAGGTCTGTCTCAGATGAAAGTGCATGTTGGAATGTCTTTCTTCTTATAACACTAATATGAGCTTTGTCTATTTCTTCTGCCAATACATGTGTAATGAATCAATATAGTTACTTGTGTTACTTGGAGTGTCTTACAGGGACTCACCTGGATGCGTTTCCCAATCAGCTGACTCCCATGGAAGAGAATTTATATTTAGTGGATGGTGGCTTTTCCATCAACTCTCCATTTCCTTTGGTACTTCAGCCAGAGAGGGATGTGGATATTATCCTGTCATTCAATTTTTCCTGGGAAGCTCCGTTTGAGGTGAGAGATGTAGCTGAGCATTGTTACATGAACATAAAAGTACAGAATCATACTCAGTGGCAGCAGATCAGTTGAAGCTGAATACAAACACTAATCAACAAATGAAAATAAATCCTCATGTCTTTCATGGAATCACAGAATGGTTTGGGTTGGAAGGGACATTAAGGATCATCTCGTTTCAACCCTGCTGTCATGGGCAGGGACACCTTTCCACTAGACAAGTTTCCTTAAACTCCTGTCCACCCTGGCCTTGAACACTTCCAGGGGTGGGGAGTCCACAGCTTCTCTGGGCAACCTGTGCCAATGTCTCACCACCTTCACAGTGAAGGGTTTCTTCCAAATATCGAATTTAAACCTACCTTCCTTCAGATTAGGGCTGTTTCCCCCTTGTCCTACTACTACATGCCCTTGTGAAAAGTCACTTTCCAGTTCCTTCCTGTAAGCCTCCTGTAGTACTGGAAGGCATTGTAAGGTCTCCCTGGTGCCTTCTCTTCTCCAGGCTGGACAGCCCCACCTCTCTTGGCCTGTCTTCCTATGGAAAGACATTTCAAAGGTTATTTTGCTATGCTTTTTCCTGTGAAGGTCATGAGAAAATAAGAAAGTTGACAACTGTAAGAAGATGGAAAAATTTTCAGAAGCCTGAACAGATTAAGTAAAATAAGACTGTCTGTTTGGCCCATAAGATCATTATTACTTAGATATGTGCTTCTAAAGAAAGAGTGGCTATTGGTGCTTTTCTTCATGCAAACAAGTTATTTTCTGTACATACAAGTGTTTATTATTATCTGCAGAAAAGTCAAGTTGAATAGATTTAAAGTAGGAAAGCATAAAAAGTTTCAGCTGCAATCTGTTGGTATTTGTTGCAGTTCTGCTCTTCATTCTTCTGTATTACTTCTGTATTACCAGCTAGAGAAATTGTTTCTGCTGATTTGAAGCTGAGTTCCTGTCTCTTCACTTTTTTTTTTTTTAATGAAAGTCTCTTTCCCTTTGAGGATTGTAGTTAGATGACCTTAGAAGTGTTGCTGGTGTTCTGTTGCAATTATCTTTTCCCTCTGATAACAGGTTTTAGAGCTGACTCAGAAATACTGTGAGGAGCAGGAAATTCCTTTTCCAAAAATCAAATTTAGTGAGGAAGATGAAAAGAAGCCAAAAGAGTGTTACATGTTTGTGGATGATGATAATCCAAAGGCTCCAATTGTACTCCATTTCCCACTGGTGAATGACACCTTCCAGAAATACAAAGCTCCAGGTAAGCAAGCTGCCTCTTAAAGCACTCTTCTAACAATTCTTTGGGTGTGTTGATGGGGAAAATTCAGTGAGGTCAATGTTCCTCTTTTGATTCTTCTTAATATTATTCTGTAATTGTTAAATTGTTATTTACGTTTAAGGCAGAATCAGTTTCTGCTAGTTTTTTTTGAAGGGCAGGATGAGAGAAGAGGCTCACAACACCCCTTCCCCCACAAAAGTGTTTGCAGTAAACTTCTTTGATGTTCATCTTTTAAGGCTGGTATTTAAATTTAAGGGGCAAGGTACTCCTAAGGCCAGTTGAACTTGAGGTTTATCTTTCATTTTAGTGTAGAGCAGCACTTCCAGGGAAAATTGAGTTTTATATTTCTTATTTTGAGCATAATAATTAAAGATGAACTTAACAATTTATCACAATGGAAATGTATTTTAGTACTGTATTTTGAAGCCAAGTGGAAATAGAAAGAGAATACTTTGCCCCTTTGGCTTTCAAATATTTTGGAAGGAGCTGATATCTCTGAGGAGGACCTTTGGGGAAAAAGTTAAATTTCAACAGAATGATCTCCTCCTAGCTGAATTCAACTAAAAGGATTCTACCTCAGCAGAGAGTTTTTTATTATTTTTTTTCTTTCTTTCTTGCTGCAGGAGTTGAACGTGAGTCAGAAGAAGAGAAAGCCTTTGGTGACTTTATCATTGAATCGAATGATTCCCCTTACCGTACACTAAACTTCACCTTTGAGCCGTATGATTTCAGCAGGTTAGTGGAAGTGAATCGCTACAATGTTCTGAACAACAAGGACACTCTCCTCAAAACCCTAAACTTGGCTCTGCAAAGGAGGAAATTGAAGAAAGTCACCAATAAGTCAAATACATGAGCAGTTTCCAAGGCTGAGGATATAGAGAGGCTGCAGTGTACAAAACCCATGAGGTTCTAGACAGAATATTGATAGTGAATGGCTGGAAACTCTCTTCCTGGGGAGGGACTAGTACACCTGACACCGAAAACTCATTCCAGGTTATGTGCTCTGATGAAAACTCAAGGGATGTACAGTACAACATGGATGTTGCTTCCTTGTGTGGGGAAGAGTGAGGAATTACCTAGCTCTGTATCTCCAATCACAGTGGCTGATTCCAGATGATTTGAGAGGTTTATAAGAAACCATGTGAGCACCTGGAGAATAATCTTCCAGCCTCTTTTTTGTTAAAGGTGTGTTGGTGTTTGAGGAAACAGACTCCTTCTGCACTTTTATCACTTGCTTAAGAACCTCCCTTCATGAACTTTTACAAGTTATGTCATCTTAAGAAGAACTCCACAGATAAAAACGACACACTGAGAGAGGAAATGGCTTCTCTTGCTTTCACCTTGCTACTGGCTGTTGCCCATGTGCTTTCAAGATTGAACAGTCATTACCTGCATACCATTTTGTCATTCGTGGTTTCAATTTCCTTCTTACCCTTCTCAAGGATTTTAATGGCTTTTAGTCTCCCAGAAATTCTATACAGAGTATCTTATTTTGGTAAAAAATTTGATTGGTAAACAAGGAAATAAATGGTTTTTTATATTTAATAATAAATGGTGGGATTTTGTTACTGCTTCCTATAGTTTGATCATCATGAGATGATGAAACCATGATGAAAATGCCATGTCTCAGCTTTCTCTTTCTGTGTAAGAGGAAGGAAGGCTCCTTTGAAGGGTTTGAATTAGATATTCTTTCCTTACTCTTCAGCTTGTAATTCACCCAGGCCTTTGTTGAAGGAATTTTTGTGTCTATGTGTTTTAGAAATGTCAATAGTCCAGGCAGGCACACCTTATGAATGTGTATTAAGAAAATAATGTAAAATGCTGCTGTGCTGTGGGATGGGATTCACCTCACTTTGCATAAAGCCTGGAGAAAAGTACTGAATTATGCAGTTGGAAAATATATAATGCAGAACAGTGGTAAACAAGCACTCTTACTTTTGTGGCTTTTACATTGAACTGAATGTACCAATTCTGGACTTAAAACTGAGGACAGGAGGTTTGTCTTATGAAATTATCTAAGGGCTTATAGATGAGTATGGTTCTTAATACAATTTTTTATGTGTTTCTCCTCTAATAAGTATTAGTTTTGCTCACATGCTCTTCACAGTTTTTCTTAAGTACACTTGTCAGAGACAGCCAGGTTGATAGCTTGTGGGTGGGAATCAGGGGCTGAGGCAAGAAAGAAAACCTTGTATTTATTGTTTACCACAGACCACCTAATCAAGGGGAGGATGAGCAAGATAATACCAGTTACTTCTCAAAGAATCTTAAAAATGTGGAAAACCCGCTTCAACTGAGAAATTGAAAGTGGCCAAGCTTTCAAGGTCAAGAACTGTGATTTTTTGCTATCTTAGTAAGAGTTGGAAATTGTGCTGGTCAGTTCAACTGACTCACAGTGGAATCACAATCACCTTGATTCAATTGTCACTACAGCAGGATAATTTTAAAAAGAGTCTCTAAAAACTTGTTTGTTTTAAGTTGAACTAAGTGAACTAACCAGGTACTTCAGCCTCTGATCTGGTCAACTATGATTACAATGGAAAAAGAGCACACTGCCTGCATTTGCAAGACCATCTACTCACATCAACAGATATTGCAGGTAAGGTCATCTTCCTTTTGTGGGCTTGCTAGATTGCCACAGACAAGGATCATTTTGCATTCACAATAATATGGATTTCTTTCCTTTGCAGATGATGACCATGTTATACATAGCTGATAAACTGTAGCTGAATCTTTTTTTCAGCTAAGTGCTTAGCAACTAAAGTTTTGTAAGTTCACTTGTTGATGCTGTTGTATCAGTAATTAATTCTTATATTAAAAAAAAAAACATTTGGAAGATTTTTATAATAATTCCTGCTGTGTTTTTTTTGAATCCTGAAGTAGTGAAGTACAACATGAAATAACTAACGGGATATCATAGTCTAATAAGAAAACAATTACTTCTTATGAAAATACCTGCTTTTTTGTCTGCCCTTGCAGTGTCAAAGACAAACTTCTGTGTGGCAGCAGATCTTCTGATAGCATCTCCAGTCACTTCTGACACAGGCCTTATTGTATCTTAAGTTTAATAGGAATTAAACTTAAAATGCAAGCACCATAATGCTGTGAAGTTAAAAGATCTGTTTCTTTGTTAGGTTGCTCAGGGCAGCAGCAGATAAACAGAAGATCCAGGGCAAAGGAGGGAGCAGAACCTTGAGATGGCATAGCAGAGAGGGAAAACCCCTGGTGGCCTGCTGCTGAGAGGGTTTAAGCCAGTTCTGTGGAGCAGAAGTCTTAGTAAAGGTCTCAGTGTCCTAGAAAAGGAGCTGCCTGGGAAAACGCAGGAGCACAGAACAAAAGGTGGTGGTGTTTTCTTAAGGGTGCTGTACCTTGGAGTAGAATGGTTGAATTAATTTTTCCACTCCTCCAATATCTCCAAATTTGTTCATAGCCAAGCAATGTTGTTATGTTCAACTTGACTTTTTTATAGTTCAGTGCAAAATCTTTGGAGTCTATCATGATGCTCCAGTAGACGAAACATTTATCTGGAGCCACACCTAAAAATCTTAATCTGGGACAGAAGTATTGCTAACTCTCTTGCTTTTGATGTGGCAAATATTACACCAGGCTGGACTTTCTTCTCATGTTTGTGATTAGTTCAGTTGCCAGTTGAGGCACTTTAAACACCTCAAAAGGAAGAAAAACAAATACAGGAAGCAATGTTTAATCAGAAGTTGATATTGATATGACTTGGATTTGAAAAAGGTAATGAGATCTGGATGTGTTGGAGGTTGAAACATTTCCAGTGGAAAAAAGGAAATACCATTGAACAAAGTTCTGACAGGGTTTTATGTAGAACAATTTTATGCTGGAATGTCACTCATATTTGAGGAAAATTAACTCACAGCAGGGGCATGGATGAAGGAGTATGTATGGGAAAGGAAAAACCTGCTATTTCAGAGGACACTGGATGACTATAGGTTAATTGTTTGTCACAACAACAATTGAGAATGGACCTGTCTGTTCTACATGTAAGCAACTTAGAGAAGGGAGATAAAGCTAGAAGGTCAATGGTGGTGTGAGAAAAAATATATTAAGGAATAAACTGAGGCTGAACATAAAAATAATGTTTCAGAGTTTTGTGAAATCTATGAAAACATTGAGAATGGTTAGACTAACTTATTGGTGGACATGTAAAGCAGAAGCTGATGACCTGATAGAACAAATGATCTATACAAATGTATGCCAATGTTTTAAGAAGTGTTCTCTTGTTTCACATCTTTGTGATCAGGGCTCAACAACTGGGAGGAAGGGAAATGCTGATATCTCCCTAGGCTCCACATAAGCAATGGGAGCCTGTATTGTTTTCTCCTTGGATTAAATGCTACTGCAGGAGTGGAGTACAGTCTGTGCACTGACACACACACCTGGGTGCTTCTTTGTACCTGTCACATTTTTCAATTCCTTTAAAGGGAATAGTGCCCTCTTACATGACACTGCAATGACAATCCTCAACAAGGCATCACCTGCTGCATTTATAATCTTAAAACATCATAAGACAAGACCTTGAGCAAGAACAGACTGCTGCATTTAGCAGGCTTGCTGTAAATGGTATTTGTTACAAGATTATTTCCTCCACATGTATCTGACAGAGGGACTTTTCAATTTCAGGGCAAAATATGTCAGTTAGAATTAATCCCTTAGTAATAAGGGAGACATATGGGAACACGTTCTGTTACAAACTATAAGCTTTGTAAAGTATTTTCATTATTATATACATACATACATTATATAAATTATATAGATAAAACATGAATTATTATTTTTTTTTCATGTACTCCATCTTCTGTAATTTTGTGGGTTTGTAATCATGCCAATGTTTTTGACTGTTGCACTTTTTTATCCATGATTTCAGTGAAGCTCAACATGCAGGTGCTTTTGACTTTTTGGTTGTGGTTGTTTTTTGTTTGTTTTCTGAACTAGTTATTGCATTGCTGACCATCACAATAAGATCAGCTAAGAGTTGTATAATGTCACACAAACCAGAACTTCTATTGAGGATTCCACAGAGACTATGATTCATACCTTATGTGCTTACAGCCCAAGGGTGTTGATGTAAATATCGGGCTGAGTTTACTTTAGGGGTAAACACAAAGAGCTGTAAAGCTTGATTAGCTAGGTGTGGTAAAAAAATGCTGCTCAGAAAATTATAGACAGAAATTCAAATTATTTTCTCTTTCTAAAAAATCCCACAATATCATAAAGGTAATTAAATTTTACATGAGACCTTCAGCTCTAAAATAAACAAATCTTTACATAACCCCAATGGGGGAAAAATATCTTTCTAAAAGTCTAATTATGGTTACTGTCCCTGCCCAATTTGACCATCACAAGCATTTCCTTCTGCTTTGTAACAAGTAGAAATTAAAGAAGGTTTTGTGGTACTTCTGTGAAGTTAACCAGGCTCTGCATCTTTGCAATGCATTCTTTTCCATCTCAGCTACTAAAGGTCCTTATTGGAAAGCAGCTTTAAACCTCAAAATCTAAAGTACACTGTGACCACTGCACAGCCATAGCAGTGTCGAGCCCTAGTCAGGATTAGAAGACTCATTGCAGGCACATTCATGATTTAAATGTAGGGTGTGGGGATATTTTTCCTTCAACATTCCAGCACAGGGCCAGCCACCAATGTGGCAGAGCAATAGAAGTTCCCTGCTGTTAAGATTATTTCCCAACTCACTCTGTTTTTTTCTTAAGGGTGTGTTTGTGTTTGTCTGGGTTTTGATTTTTTTTTGCACTTTTGTTGTGATTTTTGTGTGTGTTTGACTTTTTCCTGTTAGAAAATTGTGGCAATTTAAAAACAGAGCTGGAACTGAGAAGTTTGACAGGGATCAGAGTGGGTGGGACTGTATTTTTCAAGTGCTTTGTGAATGCTTTGCTTGCAGAAGTTAGCCCCTGTTTTGTAATGAGATGTGCTAGAAAATGGCATCTGGACAGCTGCATTCATTAGTCCATTGTGAAACATGGCAAGTTTAAGCAAGTTTTATCTGCACATTTCACCTTGGGCTTTTCTGTGGAACCATTACTGGAATCTGCATAATGATGCATATGATGTTTTAAGGATAGTATTACACCAGAAGTTAATTTATAATGTGTCAACAGTGTTAAAGCAATATGTCAGGAAGAAATGTGGGTGAGAAAAGTCAGAATAATATGTATTCTGGTTGAACCCAAGCCATTCTATGATTTTATGATGCTTGAGATTGTAGAGTTCACAGTGTGTATCAGGAAATGGAAGTCAGCTCCATTCAATTTACAGCTATTTTGAGTTCTCTCTGTTTTGGTGATTTCTATCTGAGTCCCATAGGGTATTTGTAATTTGGTCAGGCATTGAGGGCAAAATCCCCAACTTCTTTCTGTCAGAGAATCAGGTATTGGCTGCTAATTGAAAGGTAACTATTGGACAGGTACAATTGTCTCAGTATTCCAAGAAGCCTTATTTTATGAACTCTGTTTTCTTTAGGAAAACAGGATTATTTTAAAGTAATAATAAAAATATTTATTCAGTCTTCTTAATAAATAAATTTCCAGGGAAGGGTAATTTTTCTTCTCTTTTTTTTTTAATGGCTTTTTTTTTTAAGGCATCAAGATTTAGGAGCCCTTATTCCCTATGCATGTGTATCCTACTCAAATATTTTTTAACCTGTGGCTAATCCCAGCAGAATTTGACTTATTTATCAAAGAAATATCCTTAGAAGTCTGTAAAAACAGCTGCATGGACAATTGAGGTTTTATTAGTGCCCCCCTCACTGGTAGTGACACAGACCTAAGGGACCACCGTGGTTTTTGCAGTAAAGAATACTTTACCAGTATTCTGAAATACTGGTAGATCCACTGATTATCAGCTTTTTTTTCAGCCCAATGAAACTGCTTCATTAATTATTTAGGTAATTCAGTAGGATCTCCGAGGCCCACGGAAATCCTTGTTTCTGCGTGCTCCTTCTCTTCCTACAGTCAGCCCTCAGGGGGCAGTGGCACTCTGTCATGAACAGTTCTGGTGCCTGCACCTGGTTTCACCTCCACCCCACCCTGGCGGCGCTGCTTTCTCTTTGGAGGTCTGACATGCCTGCTGGTCCAGATGCTCCTCCTTTGATAAACACAGTCTGCAGTTTCCTTCAGTTCTGCAAAGCTGGGGTATTTGGGGATCAAGGAGGCACCTCCCAAGAATTATTTAAGAGAAAAGTAAAATGAATGAGATGTTACACTGTGACTTCATTAAGCAAGCTGTGGTTCATCTGGAGCTAAAGTGTGGTAATCTTTTAGCAAATAAGGAAAACACACTTCTGTAATTGGATGAGCTCATTAGTTTAATGTATCACTATAAATTACATCAAAAAGGTAAAATGTCATTATTTGTGATGATCCCATAGGAACTTAAGAATATTTTAAACAGTTATTGTTTAGTGGAATCATGGGGAAAAAACTCTGGTATTTTGGAAATTCTTGGTGGCTCTTGTGTTTTTGTAAGGTGGAATTGTAGAACTACTGAAGTTTATCTGAATAGCTGATTTTTTTCTTCAAGTCCCACTTTTGTAGAATTTGGTAGAATTTAAATTGGCCAAAACTTTTGTTTTACTCTAAGGAGTTATTCTCGGGTGGGGTAAAGGGATGGTGATGGAGACAGGTGTTCATGGCTCCCTGTATCAGGAGGGCTGAGATCTCCCAATTTCCTTACATGAAGAAGAAAAGAACAAACCAACCTTCTGAATACTCTGCTAGTGTCTTTTTTCCTGGCTGGCAACTCAGCTTGCTCCCTGACCAAGTGATAACACAAGAAGACAACTCTGCCTTACTGATGCTATATATTTCATCCCCATCACCCTCTACTCCAGAAGGGGATAAGCATGAGAATCTTTTTCTTTTGGGAGGTTATTGCTTTTAAAGTATCTTTCCACTAAGCATTAATTTTATAAAACACTGCCTAGAAGTCACAAGCAGAGGTGCTGTCAAGACTGATGCCAGTTATGCAGCCACTTTGACATCTGAAAGTTCGCTAACAGGAATGTCTCCTTCTCCCTCCTCAGAGGGAGAAACATAGAAACATAGAAGCAGAGAAACATAGGAGCAGAGCACACTTCTGAGGGTGTGGGCAGAAGGAGTGGTCCTTCTCACTGACAGCTGCTTTTTGTCTAAGGAAATGAATATGATCCACTGTAAGGATTATTTTGACAAGCTACTTCTTATAAGTACAATACCCAGATGAACAGGCCAGGTACTCCAGGCTTTTTGCATGGCTTTTGAATGAAAGAAATATATCAACAACTGAAATCAGTACTGTAAAACGTGAATCATCCTGAGTGAAAGATTCTGATTTTTCTTAATTCCGATCTAAAGCAGAAGGTCGAAATGTTCCAAGTTCTAATTCCCTCTGCTTGAGACTATGACCAACCATGCTGAAGTATCAGGCCTACCTGAGTGCTGCTACAAGACTCGGTCTCTTTTGCAAGCTGTCTGAAGACCATGTAGAAACATAGAACAATTTAGGTTGGAAAAGATGCTTAAGATCCTGTAGTCCCACTGTTAGCATAACGTGTCCAAGTCCACCACTAAACCATGTCCTTAAGGGCTGGGTCTATGTGTCTTAAATACCTCCAGGGATGGTGACTCAACCACTTTCCTTGGCAGCCCATTCCAATGCTTGACAACCCTTTCAGTGAGTTTTTTTCCTAATATCTAACCTAAACCTGCCCTGGAGCAACTTGAAGCCATTTCCTCTTGTTTTGTTGTGTGTTACTTGGGAGAAGAGTCCAATGCCCCCCTTGCACCAACTTCCTCTTAGGCATTTGTAGAGAGTGATAAGGTCCCCCCTGAGCCTCCTTTTCTCCAGGCTAAACAATCCCAGCTCCCTCAGCTGCTCCTCATCTGACTTACACTCCAGACCCTTCACTACCTCTGTTGCCCTTCTCTGGACCTGCTCCAGAAACCTAATGTCCTTTTTGTAGTGAGGGGCCCAAAACTCAAGGTTAGGCAGCACCAAATCACATGCTTGACTGGTGGTGTAGATGCAACTTTGAGCAACGTTAGACCACCTTGCCTCCTATGAGTCAGTGATATCAGGTGACATCTTCTGGTCAGAGCTGAAGATGAAAGTGTATTCTGGGTGCTGTGCCTAGATATTCCTTTGGTGGGGATTGGGGTCACCCCAGTAGCGACCTTTGAGGGGAAGGTGCCTTTGAGTTGGGCCTGGAGCTGTCTCCGGAGCAGTAACACAAAGCAGCTTGTTCATTTGCTGCTGTTGTCATTTGTGTCAAATGACCTCAGATTGTGTTGATGTGCTTACAGAATAATCTGAGAAGATTGATACAGTTGTTGTGTAAATAAGGCCTACATTTGCAATGTGAATGTGAATATTTTTTTAATAGTCAAATTGAATAATGTATTAGAACAAAACTTTAATAGTATATTGTACAATTGTGCAACTCCTGTGCAGCAGACAATAAAGTCAGTTTATTTGTTATCGTCTCACAAGAACGATGTTTCCTGTGGAATTTGCTCTGTTATCAAAGCAGGAAATGCAGCTCAATGCCCCTGTTCTTAATTTTACCTGAATGCTTTATAATGGAAAGTGCATGAAGATTTAATTTTTTAAGGATTTAATCTGCTGTCACTTCTGACTTTGTCAGATTCTAGGTCAAAAAGGATTATTATTAAGTTTTGGGATGGCTTATTTGGGTCATGTAAATTAAGTCTGATACCTAGACATATTATTTAAGAGAAAAGTAAAATAGTATATGCAAGCACAGTCTTCTGATCAGTGACTGGATCAATATCGAAGTGGCAAATAATTTGTTCAGTGTCTAGACACACATCTTGAGCATTAATAGTATTGCTTTCACAAATGAATCAACAGCCCAACAGCTTTGCTTTAGCAGGTTATGAAGAACAAAGCACAAGTATTTTCAGAAATGAGGTTGGACCGTGTGTCTGCATTGGTGTATCAGAGCTCAGAGACCAAGAGGTCTCTGTCTCTTTACCCTGCCGGTTTCCTCACAGAAGCTCCTGGTCTTGGGAAGCTTGTGAGCCAGACTCTGAAGGCTGTTTTCTCCTTTGCTTTATATTAAATATTTGATAATATTTGTAATAATATCTGTAAAAACCCTGTGAAAATTTGGAGAAATGATTATCAGTCTCTGTTTTCTGTGAGAGAAAAATGATTCTGAGCCTGTGTCAAAACTGGTGTGGGATCTTGGTGACAAATGGGTATCTCCAGCTCTTGCAGTTGCCTCTCAAGAGGCTGCAAAGCCTATTGCAAGTTATGGGGCCCAGTCAAAGGGCCTGTGTGACTCCAGACCTCATATCACTGCTGAGGGCTGCTGTTGTTGTGATGGTATTGGTGAAATACCCCCTTGTCTTATGGCCTGTGGCTTCCTGACTGTGACTCACCTGCACTGTGGTTTGTGATGCACAGTGTCAAGTTATCAAGTCATTTAATATTATTGCTGGGTTACATCTGCTTCTGGGTGGGAGAGTTGTTTAGTTGGGTTCTTTTATTATGTGCAGAGTAAGCAGGGGCAGTGTAATGACATACCAGCTTCAGCAGTTAATTGCTTAATTTGATTTATGAAATCCACAAAAGGCCCAAGTGTGGACCTTCTGGAAAGGGTGGAAGTTAAGTGGGGAGCATAGCCTGTTCTCTAAGTGGATGGCTAACTTTGGTCCCTCAAGAGTCAGGAGAATCCACTGTCATCAAACTGAGACACAAAATGACTTCAGAGCTGAAGTTCAGTGATGGAATGGCTGCTGGGTTCAGCCTCTTGTAACTCTGTGAGCTGAATCTCTTGTTTCCATTTAGAGCATTACTGCAAAAATGTTGTTGTATTAAAAAAGTGAAATAATTCTCTATTGTAATGCGTGTTTCCACAATAAAACAAAACAACGCAACAAAAATCTTTAGGTGGGAAGTCATCTGGCTTTTTTTGCCTAAGCGGCAGTACAGCCTAAAGCAGAAACATTCATGCACTGAATGCTTGAATCTATTAAAAGGCAAAACTAATTAAAATAATAATTTGAAACTTTATCTAATATAGGTGTCACCTAATGTAGCTCTTTATAGGACAGTTTGAATACTCAAATACTTCTATAAGAAAGGGTTGAAAAATTTTTATTTTTTTCCTAAAATGCCGTGCTA
Source organism: Emberiza elegans (assembly GCA_024865655.1). Taxonomy (NCBI): domain Eukaryota; kingdom Metazoa; phylum Chordata; class Aves; order Passeriformes; family Fringillidae; genus Emberiza; species Emberiza elegans. Next base: position 17,775,196 of record JALJVW010000139.1, on the reverse strand, counting down.
CTTTCAAAGAGGGTTTTCATTGTTTTTATTTTTTAGAATTCCAAAAATTCTGAGTTTTTAAAAAACTTATTTCAACTGCAATTTCTTACCCTTGAATAACACCTGTTTTTAGTGATTTTAATAATGTTTAGTGTGATAGCCATCTTCTGTGCTATTTTTGCATTTTCATAATTGTACTAGGTCCTTCTGGTTTTACGTGTTGAGTGCTGTTACAGAAAAATAATGGGAAATTACTATAAAATTTAAAAGATATCAGGCTTGACAATTTTAATGGGGATGTTCAAAGTCTTTTGAAAAAAATGGTATGTAGTTATTTTTGTTAAAGCTTATGTGAGATTCTAACATCATTTAATTGAAAGCAGCATTTTAGCTAAAAAATGTTTCCATAGCAAAAACTCCTGCTGACACCCTAACACCCTCTATGCAATGAAATAAGGCAGAAGAAAAGCTACAAGGTGTTTTCTTTAACTACCTGCTAGTGCCTGTGAGATCCTCCACTTCATGACTGTAATTTGTAGTGAACTTGGTGAAAATCCTTGTTGTTGTGCATCTGACTGGAGAAGCTGGTGGGGGCTGGAACTGCCCCAGGAGATCCCTCTGTGTGCAGTTATTCAGACCTTATGGTGGTGGATAATGACTCTGGAATTACCCTGTGATAAAATTATTGACCCATCTCTTTTTTCCTCCAAATCACTGTGGTGTTTAAAAAGAAGAAAATGTAAGTCTTTATGTGGCACAGAACAAGTGCATCATTTGTGCTTTTGAAATCAGTGGGAGGTGGAGCCGTGAGTCAATCTATACAACCCTCCGTCCTGGCCACAGCTGTGGTCCAGGAGCACCTACCAGCTGGGAGACACACAGACTGGAGCCTTATAGTGCTGCCTTTTATGAAACAAAGATACCCATGGGATCATCAGCCTATTCACCTTTGGTAAGAGAAAATCACTGCTGGGCCAGAAGAATCTTTTTGGTGGTCTTGGTTGAGATTGATCAAAAGCAAATGCTTGGGGAATTTTGATCCTTAAATGTCAAATGCCTTTACAGTAGGCAGCTATATTAGTAAAAGTGGCAGGTCCTGGTGAGATGGATATATCCCATCATGAAGAAGAGAAATGGGAGACATGGTAGGGTCTCCTTCCATCGTGAATCTGAGCAGAAACTGAAAATTACCGACTGCCGGGCTTCATCACTGGCCGTCTTTTGGTTTTTTTTCTCCAGGATCGGTTGATCCATGCAAATCCGCACAGGAAGATTGGAATCAGGAGGAGGAATCATGAAAGGCCATGCAGTGCTGAAAATGAGGTACTGTATGGAAGGCAGCTTCTGGACTGCAAGGAGGGAGCTGCAGGGCATAAAGGGTAGTGCATGGCCCTGATGATACCTGCAGTTCTTCTCTCAGCCTTTCAGCCTCTCCCCAAGCTTAGCTGTTTTTCTGAGAGGCAACATTTATTAACAGATCGTTAAGGGAATATTTGCTCCTTCTGTGAGTGTGCTGTCTAGAGTGCAAAGCATTCACTGTGACTTAGGAGTTGGGAAGATGATGAACTTGTGGTTTAAATGCTAGGCAAGGAACTGGGAGAGCTAGATTTTAGTCTCGGTTTACTGTGGTATGATTATATGATGGTAGTCATACCTCATAACACCTAAGGCTTAGTCCTTAAATTGTTTTTCCTTTACTTTATTGAAGGCAGATCAGCAAATAAAATGGCCTACTCCCGTGTTTGACACTTTTCTGAACACTGATTTTTATGAAGATGAATTGGTTTTGGAAAGTACTGAATATGGTGCATTCTAGATATGTTACAAATTATTCTGTTCTATGACTAATGGTTAGTCAAAAATATATTTAATAACTTGAAAAATGAAAATAGTATGATATGTTTTTCTGCCCCTGAGTTTTCTCCTTCTGTTCCTTAGCTGTATTCAGTAGAAAAGAATGAAGCTAACTCTTTCTTAGATCTTGGAGAGCAGTCAATTCACAAACTGCTAGCACTATGGAATAATAATTGGGTTTATGTCAGTAGAGTTGCTTAGCATTTAAGCCATCTCATGAATAAGTTTTCTCCAAACTCATGGATATGGATGGTACTAAAGCTGAGGATGAAATATTAATCCTCTGTATTTGAATGAAATGTTGAGCTTTCAGCAATTTGGATCATGTACTTCTTTCATCCTCCATCTCCAGAAACACTGCTGCCAAAAATTATGCTGAGGTTGATGGACTTTTTCAGGCCTTCTAGTTTTGTTCAAATGACGCTTTCTGAGAGAAAATTGTTGAGAATTGTTCCAGTAGGCTGTAAATAACATTTGGCTTGGTGGTTTATTGCTTTTTTAGATGTTTAGTCTGCTTCTGTCAGGATGGGGAGTATCAAAATAAAGATGTACACAAAGAGGTCCTAAGCAGGCAGTTTCTCAGAAATCATGATTCTTGGGGCATTTAAGTGCTGCTTTTAATTTAATCAATGGATCTGTTGCTTCTGCATTTGTGTTTTACTCTTGGCGCTCTTCAACACTGTCGTGTTTTCCCAGTAACTGAGTGTAGGGTTGTGTGTAGCTGTGATAGGGATTGGAGAGAGAACAGAAAAAATGGAGAGTGGAGCTTTCAAGAGCCTTCTTGCCCTGTAGAACCCTACACTACAGGTTGCCAGTATTGCTATGCCTCAGGGCTTCTCCTTGGTAGATCAATCAGCTCAGCCTAAATTGGTCCTGATTAAGCCAAGACATTCTGAATTGTCTGTTTGTGCTTTTGTGCTTTTTTTTTTCCTTTGGGTGTATGTGCATTTACATACAATTATAGCTTTTTGTTGCTTATTTGTGTTTCATCACGTTCTCTAACACACTGGTAATTTTACCTTGTGTTTTCATCTTTCCATTTTTTTACATTGTTTAGAGCTTTAGTGATTCCCACTTTCTTCAGTTCTGGTTCTTTAAAAAAACCCTGGTTTATATTCATGTAACAATTCTGCTTGTTGCATTAATGAGGTTTCATTTTGATTAATGTAGACTCTAGCTATGAATGACCGGCTATCTTTACTCAATGTGAAATCACAAGAAAGTATTTCTTCTCAGAAAATGTCTTAAATAGTTAAAATCAAATTCACTGTAATATAATGATAGACTGGCCTTTCTGGTGTTAGAGGATAAACAATGTTATTTATATCTGAGTTAATTGCTAATAATTTAAGGTATCTTTCTCATTGTTCTGCAGCCAGAAGTGCCTCAGTTGCGTTGGCTTTCTGTAAAAATTATCGGCATGAGAAATCTCCGCAAAGCAGATCTGTGTAAGTATCACTGATGGCACATTTATAGCTTAGCAAGAAAACTACTCTCACCTGATTTTAATGCTCTTGTACACCTGTTGCTTGGATTACAGTAATATTTCAGGGGGGTGTGGTGAAGAAGTTGTATTTATTGTAATTTTCATTTAAATTCAAAATAATTTAGAAAATGCTTAAAATCAGAAAGGAAATAGACTAGAAATTCTGTGTTGAAGAAGTTGTCCTTCCCTTTATCAGGTGTTCTGTGATAATTCCCTTTCTCCTAACTCTTCAGTGCCCTTTTTCCAGGTTGCCTAATTCTCTTTTGGAAGGAACTTCTTTGTGAAAGATACAGGAAAAATCAAACCGGTTGTTTTGGATATTGCTGTGCTTGTGGTTTCACTTTTCTGTCAGTGTTGGACGACTTTTGCATTACAAATAGATCAAAATCTCCCAAACTAAAATGTCCATTTAATTTCAAAAAGTGCCATTTGAAGAAGTGAAGTTGTACATCAGTTTTTTTGAAAAGTAGCAAGTATTTGAAAATAGGAGTTAAAAAATCACAGGAGCCAGAGTACTTAGTTCAGCTCTGTTGAAATGAAATACTCTGGCTCTTGTTGTCATATAGAATTAGTGGTTTAAAATTGACTTTTTTGAAACTGATATAAATCTAAATAGAAAGTTAATTAACTCTAAACCCAGAATATTTTCTTTGAGTCTAATGAAATATCTAGGACTCCTCAAAGGTTAATCTTTTCTTCCCCTGACTGGGCAAATCAAATAATAACCAAGTACTGCTGTACTAATTGTGCAACTTGTTGTTAACACAGGGAGCCAAACTGATTGCTATGTCAAGCTGTGGCTGCCAACAGCTTCATGTCAGGAAGCCCAGACAAGAACTGTACACAACTGCAGAAACCCTGTCTGGAATGAAACTTTCCACTTCGTGGTACAGAGTGAAGTAAAGGTGGGATTTGTGACAGTGAGCAGGTGCTTTCTAAAGGGGGCATCTTCACCTGCTTGAGACTCACATGGATCTTGAACTCAGTTAACCTGACTGAAAAAAGTAGTTTAAACTCAGAAGGTTGTGGAATATCTGGAATAATGTTGAGTGCTTCTTTGTGTCCCAGAGCAGTTGTAAAAAACTGTTCAAGTGTTTAGAGAGTTAGCAGAAATAGGTGAGCAGTCAGAAAGTCCAAACTGGATCAGTTTCCCATAGTTTACTAGTGCTGCATCTTCTCATGGTAACCTGAGCCCTGAGGAACTGTCAAGGGATCAAATCCTGTTGAGAGTTTGGTAGTGTGCTTTAACTTTCATTTTAAAGGGTTAAGAATTTCCCCTTTATTATTATTTTCTGACAAAATGCCAAGATTTTCAAGGCAGTGATTTTTGAGTCCACAAACGATCTGAAGAACAGTAACCTCTGCTCTGTCTGGCTCATGTTACCATCATATATGTCCCTTATGTCTCCTCTTCTTTTTTGGAGTTCTTTTTGGTTGCCAAATCTGATGATTTACTTCTTCTAGGGTTAGTCCCTGACTCTGCTGTCTGAGCCTCATGGGCTCTGAGCTGAGCTCTGTGCTGTCACAAGAGTCTGTCCACATGCAGGGCTGAATGCTGGCTCTTGCTGGACCTTCCTTTTGGGCTCAGTAGTCCCAGAATATGTGATTATATCCTTCTCTGCCTCTTTCTCAGAACATCCTGGAGCTGACAGTCTGTGATGAGGACACTTTTACTCCAGATGACCATCTTATGACTGTTCGCTTTGATGTGGCTAAAATCCAACCTGGAGAAAAAGTTTGCCTGAGTTTTGAGTTGAATCCAGAGGTGAGGGGCTAGAGAAAATAATACTCTTGATTGGAATTTTGTCTCAAGTTGCTACCTCTATTGAACATTTAATTGGTTCTCACACACAAAGACTTTGTTAAATAGGATGTTACCAAAAAAAGTTGAATGCTTGGGTTTTAGGAGAGGGGTCACAAACACCCCCTGTTGTGACTAGAATAAGATGCAAAATACTTTTAGTATTCCTACTTTTTTTTTTTTAATTTCAAAACTATATTTTGAAAAAATCTGTGAGAAAAATAGTCAAAAATGAAGATGCTGGTTGGGAGGTCTCATTTCTGTTGTAGGAGATTGCCTGGAAACAGGGACAGGTTTGTTCCCACCCCTGCTCTGGCAGTTGCTCTTACCCTTTGTCCAGGAGCTCACTAGGGCTATCTCCTCTCAGCTTCACTGGGGATTTTGGCCAGTTCCTTCATATAATGTGCTCTCTAAATGAAGTATTTAATTCTTATGAAAATCTCTTTGTTTTTTTTTCCTCCTCTGGAGGAAAAAACCAACTTTAAGAAAAAAATCTCAGCAATTCTACTTATGCTCCTTTGCTACAAATTTATTTTAGAGGGGCGGGGCCAGCACAGGAGAGGCAGGCTTCCATGAATGAGAATATCATCAGTATTTTATTTTCTCTTCTTAGTGAGGGTATGATGTAAGAGTTATATGTGCTGCATGTCTCAAAAACACAGTGTTTAGTTGTATAAACAACCAAAATAAAGATACAGAGTATTTTATGAAACACTGAGTGATTGAAGTTGCTGAGAGGAGAGGGGGTAAAAATCGCGCACATCTTCAAAGACAGCAGAGTATGTACTCAGATTTCCTTCTGCACAATGTAACACCTTCTCTGGAGGGTGTAGTAACAACTTCAGAGCTTTTTCACACTTTGCCAAGGGCTTCAGTTTATGATTCCCAGGAACTGGTGTGCTCCATTTATTTCTAATGGACCTGACACTGTGTCAGTCAGGTTCTTTGGAAAACACTCTTGCCTATTTCTATATTACTATTGTTTAAAGAGGTTTATTAAGTACTCTTTTAGAAGACCAATCCTTACTCAAACTGCTTGTTAAACTTGTTCCAGCTAGCTACAGCCTTCCTCAGAAAATCCCTCATGTGACTGAGATACTGCCAGGTGTGATTCAAGCCCTGAATTTGCTCTGAGGCATGTGCAGAGCTGTCTTAGCCCGTGAGCAAGGGGGAAGTGGTGGGGGTCAGACCAGGTGAGCTGTCTCAGGAACATCCTGGTCAAGCTGCCCTTCTGCAGTTTGTGATGAATCAGGCCCCCATGAGGTGTCACAGCTTATGGTCTGTATATGGGTTTTCAGAAGACTTTGGGTTATTTAATTTTTTTGAAAGTGTCTTAGTAATGCGACAGGCTGGGCAATCTTAATAACAGGCTGTAGTGCCACTTCTGCCCATAATGATTCTTTAATCTACCAAGGTATCTCAGAAGGAGGGCTGAAGAGGTCAGATGGGTGATGTCAGAGCAGCAGGGTTGCTTTGCTGTGCCTCTTGCTCACTGTGGCCTAACAAGTATTTCCATTGCTATGCTCTGGATTTTTCACCCACAAATATGTGAGTGGGACTTACTAGAAATGTAACTTGTGTGAGTGTAAAACAGCGTAAGAAGGATAGGAACATAAGGCAAGCAGAATCAGGCAGATGGTATGAGCCAGGTTCTTCTGAACCTTGTTTCTGCTGTTCTTTGGACAAAGTTGTAACAGACCATCAGTTAGTTTGGATAGTACAGTCTGGGCACAATTAAATATTTGATACAGTCTGTCTTGCATCTGAGTAAGGTGACTGCTTTCTAAAATCTGTGCCCCAGCCTTCTATTACAACATTGAAACCACTGTAATTCTCATGAAATAGAGACTTTGGAGGAAATTAGCAAGCACAGCTACCTGCTCCTGCATTACATGCCACAGATGCAGCTATCAGAGAAGCCATCAGAGATGTTTCATTTACTGATGAGAACTAGTAAATACAAAATTGCTCTGCACTTCTATTGTAAAGATGATTTTCCCATGTCAGCTGCATTGTCAGACTTGGCCTGTTTTCACAGTCAGTTGACAATGTTAAAATATGATGTGCAGCTGGACAGAAGGGATATTTGCCAGTAAATGTTAGCTATTCTGAATATAAACTAAAAAGTGCTACTATCACTTGCCAGAAAGAGATTTATATCCCTGCTAACTAGAATTTTCCTCCCTATGGGTGATCCAGAAGATGTCTCTGATATAATTTTTTTAGTCTCTTATTTCTTGGATTGGCTGTATCCCATAGCAAGTGGCTGGAGTAATACAGTTATTCAGTCTCTTTTATGCTGTTGGTGTGCTACTCTATTGCTGCTTCATTCTTGTACTTTTCCTGTCTCTTTTCTTGTTTTGTCTCCCCCAACTCTTTCCCTGATTCCCCTTCACAGCTTCAGTCTTCTCTCTTCTTCCCTTCCCCTGGCAGTTTTTATTTTCCAAGCTGGTCCCTTCTCCCAGACCTTTTTAATGTTTAATGACTTTACTCTGCAAATTCTTTTGTTTTAACCAAGGCATACTCCCTATCTATTCACTGCACTAAGTCCATTCATTCTTAATTATGTTTTCCTGCATCATTCACCTGCTATTCTTCCCTTCCTCAGCATTGATTGGCCCATGTCTTATCCTACTAATGAATTAATAATAGGACCCTTGCTCCCTATTCAGTGATACTTAATATTTTCTTTCTTGTGATGGTACAGCTGGTTTGTAAACAGTAGAGCAGGGGAAAGATGAAATCAAAGTGTGGCCACAGAAATCTCTATCTGTTTATATTATGATGTAGAGGGTGTGGAAATAGAGAGAGAGTTATAAATAAATTGTCAGAGTTGTATCAGAGGAAAATATTTCTTCATTCATAAATTTTACAAAAAGTCCTATTTTCAGAATCAGGAAGAACTAGAAGTGGAACTTCTACTGGATAACATGTAAGTAAATTTCTACTGGAAAACATGTAAGTAAAACATAAATTTTGTAGAGTTTGTCATCAGAAGACTGCATTTTAGAGAGAGTGGTAATGCAGCATTGGGGAAGTGGCTCCATGTACCTGTGCTCAGACACCTCATCTCTGCATCTTCCCCATTGTTGCTTTTTACCTATCCTAAATTTGAGTGACAGTCTCACTTACTATTTGTAGTTGAGAATGGATGTTTATTTTGTGATTCAGCCTCAGGAGAGATGATACTCATCAGCAGAGATAAGAAGGAAGGAGCATCCTTGGGAAGGTATGGGATGTGATCTGGCAGAGGCTGCAAGATAGAGGGGAAGGATAGAAGTGCTGATGGAACTTGCCAGCTAGAAAAACTGAGCTCAGAGAACTGTGCTTTTGAAAGTTTATTGCTTAAATACACACTTTTAAAGAAATCTTTTTGGTTTTGCTTTTCAGACCAGGTGCATCTGAGAAGATCATTACGAATGGTGTACTTGTGGTAATTTTTTTTTTTGTATGCTAATCTTATGGTGGGGCAGAACTGAAGCATGTGGTTGGAAGATAGGGAGAAAAATTTCTTGTGTTAACTGTTGGGGACTGAATGGTATTTAAATGTAATGACAGATCCCCAGTTATTTTGGCTTCCTTAACCACAGTACTTCTTGCAAGATTTATACATTCAATTCCTACAAATTATTCACATTCACAGACCATCACTGTGTTTCTACAGGACCCCTAGAACCTCAGTGAGAATCCTGAACTGTTTCTGTGACCAGTGGTTTTATTGCTTCTCTTTTCCAGTCTCGTGAAGTTTCCTGTTTGGAAGTACATGTGAATGAAACAAAAAAGAAGAGCTCTTACAAAAGTGAGGGTGCTGACTTAAAATGTTTGTCTCTCCTTTTTGTACTATTGGAAATGCAGCTGAATCTAGATTAATATTTGGTTTGTTTTAGTCTCTGTTTGCATCAGGGCTGCTTGGGTATTTCCTGAATCACCTACTTGCTAATAGTGAGAGTCCTCAGAAGAAGACATGACTCTGTAGCTTAAGAGAAACTGTGGATGTGGCTGGGAGATCTGGAAACAGCACTGTGGTGTGGATGGAACTGAAATACCTTTACCTCTGTTTTCTGGTGAAAACAGAACTTAAAAAAGGAGACACAACTCTCAGGAGGAGAAAGACTTCAGTGAAAGCTCAGGGGATGTGAATGCTACCAGAGGCATCCACAAGTGTAGCACATGCCCTCTGTCACTTGGCAGGGTGTCACAGATGGTTTAGGTCACTTAATCACTGGCAAAGGTATCAGCAAGTGTAGGTTCAATAGAAATTTGTAAAAGTGTGACAAAGTTCAATGGCAAGGTTCACTCTATTACTACACACATGAAACATGCAAAGAAAAATCAGATTAGAATTATTTATGTAGAGACCAGGGATGCAAAAGGATAAAGAGGGAAAAGAAAAGGGTGCCAGGAGTGAAGATCCTCACACTGAGTTGTGAATTTCAGTGGGCCCTCTTGCAAAACAGCCGCAGACTTGATAGTTTGTCTAAAGGATTCAGCAGCACTCAATCATCCCATATTTAGCATTTACAAAGCAATTCAATGGGATTTGCAATAAGCAGAACAATAAATAATTATGAATGTAGGATGGTAACGTTTATACTACACCTGGTATGGGGTATTCAATTCACACACACTTGCACACAAAGAATTATGTACAAAGTGCCTGCTAAAAATTCCCCTCAAGGCTGGTGAAATACTCAGAACAGATGCCTTTGCATTTCTCAGTGGATGAAGGGTTGGGCCTCGAGGAGTCAGGAATATCAGCCCTGACTCTGCCATCAGCTTTTGGGATCAGTTGTCTGGGTATTGCAGACTTGAGATCTGGTCAGTTCTGAGCCCCTGCACTCCAGGGGAACTCAAGGGCCAGGTGCTGCACACTGGTCACAGGGAAAGGAAAATATTGTTGTCCGAATTAACTTCAGTTAATTTGAACACTAAGGCTGAAATATCACTTGGGGCACTTTTAGCTGCTAATTTCAGGACTATGCCCAGTTAACATCTCCCTGTGGTTTGCTTCTTGTTCTTAGGGAGAGATTTCACCTTCACAATGAAAGGATCCATATGAAGAAACCCAGGATATTTCCATAGGTCCTCACTCCAGACCAGGAAGCACTGAAACCACCAGGTTCCACTACATCAAGAACAGTCAACCCAGACTGCTCATGACTCTGCCAAAGGAGCATTTTTTCTGTTCTGTAGGTTTTGCTTATGGATCGTGATAACACCTAACCTAAATTTTGGGAGAAGAATCATGAGTTAACCTTTATCTGGTATTTCCATGTCTCGGGTCTATAAATAATATTCTTCTTACAACATTTTTTCCCCTCTTTAAATCAGCCCCGCTCAGGTAGGAGGGAAATGGATGTAAGTAGTCCCCTGGCTGTGCCTCTCCATTCTTTGGACTTGGGAAAGAAAGTGACAGTGATGAGAGTGAGTATCCTCTGACAGTATTTGGAATTCTTTCAACAAGGTAAACTCCATATATGTGATATCTGGTCATATAATAATTTTGTTACTAAAAATGCATTAGTGAGTTATTTGTATGCTTAGCTCTGCATACACTTAAAAATAAAATTATGATTTGGGGGGAAAATAGGATATTCAGAATATCTGGCTGCTTTGAAAGTAGTTTAAAGGATTGTGTGCTGAATGCCTGAGTGGAGGCCAAAAATTTTTCATTAGACTATGTATGTAAATAACTGCTAATACTGCAAAACCTAGTTCTACAAAATTACAATTCCATTTAAAATTTATGGTGCTTTCATTATTGATTTTCAGGGGGAATCTTATGAGGTGTCTGTGAATGAGGAAAATAGGTAAATCTTTATTGCTTTTGAATGATTATTTAGGTTATCTCCTCTCCTTTTATAATATCATTGTTAGATGAAAGGAAGCTACATCTTTAAGAAGCTAATTTCAAAACAGGAAATAAAGATGACTGAAATATGGGAAATGGTTAATAAAATGCTTTAGAGCTTTTAAAATTTTTTATTGGTTGGTAAGAATTTAGAATAGGATAGGTGGTAGCTAGTTATGGGGTATAAACCATCACAACATTTTTCCTAATGCTGATGCTTTGTAACCTCAACATATCTCTGTTTTGTAACCTTTATCTATAATAAGTACATATTTATGTATACCAGAGTTCTGATGTGTCTAACACCTTTATGCATTTACAGGATCTCTACAGGTAATTTTTCAATGAAACACTTGGGCACTAATTTATTTTTTGACCGGCTTGCCGAGATTTTCCGAAGGGCAACATTACCCCCTGTTGATAAGTTAGCTCCATTGCAAGTCTTAGTCACAGGTGAATGATAAATCAGAGGGTTTTATTGAATAATATTCAGAGAAGAAACAGAGAAGTTTTTGCGGGTATTTTTTCCTCTGGAAAAAACATTTGAAACTGGAACCCTGTGAAAATATAGGTTATAGAATGAATCATGTACATGATGTTTATGATAATGTACAGAAAGGGTAAATTTAAGAGACACCTTCTGACTCAAATAGAGCACAAATTCTTTGTAGAGATAAGCCTAACTCAGTATTAGGGATCTTTTAACTAAAGTGCATTAAGTTTAAATAACTACTTAGGCCCCCTTTGTGCTTCAGAAAACACATGCACAGCAGGAGAATGTGAAGAGGTGTCCAAATACCAGAGTTCAGTGTGAAGTAACTTGATTTTATTTATTTGACTTCCTTATGATTGTGTGAAATTTTTCAGGATATAATTCTGGTCTGAAATCTCCATAGGAAGGCACAAATATAGGACATAGAATATCCATATACCTGCTTTCATTTATGTAGGGAGACTTTAATGTACATGGAAGTATAGTTTCTTCAAACTGGTTTATTGTTGTTTGTTTTGCTGAGTGTCTCCAGCTGAAATGGCTGCAGGTAATCCCTTGTGCTGTTCTTGTGTTGTAGTTGCAAGGATTTGGATTTGCGGCTGGGGTTTGGTCTCTGCGCGGAGGAGCAGGATTTCATCTGTAAAAGGAAGAAGGTGGTTGCTCCTGCTCTGAAAAATCTTCTTCATCTAGACGAAGACCTGCAGGAGGATGAGGTATTTGGGACAGCATCTTGGGAACTTGAAGTACTATGACCCACTTTGAGAGAAGTGGATGTGATGTGCTTGCATGACTACCCATGCAGCTCTTCCACATATTCTACACTAAACAGTATTGGCCAGATTGTCACTTCCACCTAAGACCAAATTTTTGGCACAGAGGATGAAAGAGGAACTTTTAGGAGGCCAGTTATAGTTCCTTTATTCTCTACCAACCTCTGTCCTCCCTCGGGGCAGCCAAAGACTGTATTTGCTGACATGGTGGTGTGTAAAACCAAGCTTGGTGAAATTTGATTGCTTAAACTGAGACCATTTCTCCTCTTTGGCACCTCTTTCTGCTGCCACAAGGTTCACAGGGAAGGTTGCAACTGTCCCATAGGACACTGGTACAGTAGCATCTGTCTTGTCTGTTTTTTGGTGTTACCTCTTGCTTGCTTCTCTCCTGGGGATCCCTGAACTCAGAGGGAGCTGCTCTGTTACTGGAAGACCAAGATCTGTTATGGGGCTATGGTGCTTGAGGCAAGGGTCTGGGACAATGTGCCTGTGGGGTATTTCTTCCACTGCTCTGCTCAGTTCCCAGCACCCCAGCCCTTTATGATGTGTGCAGGACAGCATTTTTCGACCAAGTCAAAGTGCTCATGAACTTAAGTAACAGGTAGAATAGGACTTGTTATTAAATGAGAATAAAAGGGGTTTGAGCCAAATTAATAAACCCCCGCCCCCCAAACCCACAAGTTGATGGTAAAATACAGAAAATACAGTGAAGACAAGATTAGAGGTAATGGTGTCATATGTTCCTAAAACTGAATGTCTGTTGTATCAGTCTTTACTATACAGAAAAGTGAGGAAGGATAACAGGATTGATGCATTCCTGAGGAAAGTAACACTAAATTACATATAGCACTGACATCAGGGAAGGTAGAGATAATCTGGGTTGCAAAGAGGGTGTTAAAGTAAACCGATAGAGCTGGACACTATCTGCCTGGTGAACAGCAAATATTGTATATATACTTAGAGGCAGGTTATGTGCTTATGCAGGCAGGTTTTGTGCTGCTCTTCTCACCTTAGCTATACTCAGAGCTTTAAAAAGGGTGTTTTGAGGGAAAGAGCTGAGGAAAAATTAAATATATTGAGAAAATCTGAAAATATATATCCCCACACAAGAACTGCACTTCCAGCTCCTGGCTTTCCAAAGCATCACTGATGTGGAAAATGCTTTCAGCATACACTGAATTCCACCAAATTTTACACAACTCAAACACACACCTAGGCACTGCCCTGAAGAGGGTGCATTTATCAAAACCAGGTGTTGCTGTTATTTTTTTCTGCATGGCCATCATTCCTGTATTTCCTCTGGTGATGAGTGACTCTGTGCCTGTCTCTGTGTGTTGAGCAGGTGCCCGTGGTGGCAGTGGTGACTGCAGCAGGGGGAGTGAGGTCCATGACAGCAATGTTCGGCAGCCTCCTGGCTCTCCAGGAGCTGGGTGTTTTGGACTGTGTGTCATACATCAGTGGTTTATCTGCCACAACATGGTAAGGAGAGCTGGGAATATACTTATGTTTGTGTTAGCAGAGTTATAACCTGGGGAACAATTTTGCCTTACTGATGAATTTACTCAGCTTGATGTGGCCATTTGGCTTCCTTTTGGACTTGTTTCACGGGATCAATCACTGCTGCCCTCCTACAAGAAACAAATCTAATGAGAATGACAGTATTTCTGTAACTGCACTGAAGTTTTTATAGAAGCCAAAAGAAAAGAGCACAAGCCAGGATGGTTTGCCTGTAACTTGTTATCTTGTTGCATGCAACACTTCAAAAGTCCTTTTGTAATATTTGTCTGGCTCAACTCTTACACGTCTCCAGAAAGCAGACTTTTAAAGAACAGCCCTGAGAAACAATGAGTGTCACTCGTGCACTCAATGGTGACTGCCTTGCACAAACTAGGAGGGGTTGAGGGGATTTAAAACGTTTTGCCACTGAAGGGCTGCTCTAAATGTATGTGAGACACAATTAGAACAAGTGGGGTGGGGATGAGAGGGGATGGCTGGAATCTGTTTGAGCCCTGGGTACTGGCATCTCTAGGCTGCCCTTATGTGTGCCAGGAGCCTGAGGTGCCCCACCTGCTGCACACCCAAGGAAGGCTCTCACACTTGCCAGGGCAGTAGTTGCTGCTAAACTCCAGCTTAACATTCCACGCAGGGTCTGACCCACCTGAGGGAACTGGCCTCAGACAGAAGAGGTGGCTTGGACAATCAAAGGGTAATTCTAGCAAAAGCTCGAGTTAAGTTATCAGTGTTGCTTTATTACTCTTTTGATTCTGAAATACAAACAAGCCAGGATGATTTTAAATGTATTTGTGCAGAGAAAAAAAAAATCATTACACAGTCTAAACTCTGCCTCAGCTTTGAAATGCTCTTCCAAGTAAAAGTTGGAGGGCAAGAACCTCGTGTAGCCTGAAACAAAACACTAAAGTGTGTTCTAGGCTGATGAATTGTCATGTGCCCTGTCATGAACCTCAGTACCTGTCTTTTATCCAGGACCATGTCAAAGTTATATGAAGATGCAAATTGGTCACAAAAGGATCTCAGAGGGCCAGTTGATGATATCAGGAAACACGTGACCAAGAGCAAGCTGCACTGTTTCTCTTTGGATCATATGAAATACTATGAAAATGAGCTTTGTGAGAGAAAGCAAGAGGGGCACAAGGTGTCCTTTACAGATTTATGGGGACTCTTCATTGATTGTATGCTACATCATCAGGTATTTTATATTCTTTCTCTCCCTCTTATTTCACAGAATTTCTAACTTCCCATGTCTAAGGTTGTTGATTCAGTTAGAGAAAAGGCTCTGAAAACACATGAAGGACTTAATATTTGTCTTTTTAGAATAAAAGTAACAAACCCTAAATTGTGAGCATCTAGAAGAGGTGTCAGAGCATGCAAAAATTCAAGATGTTAAGGAAACTGATTTTCCATCTTTAAGTTTGGGTTTGGGTCAGAGGAGAGAAGGCTCTGACAGAGCTAAGTTCAGGCAGAGCAATGTATACCCAAAAGCAGTATGGAAGGAAATGGGTCCAGGTTGACTAAATATCTTTCTTTCCTTAAAGCAAGTCATATCCCAGTGACTGTACAGACATGTTTCCTGCATTTTTGCCCTGTCCCCCTTGCCAAAGCTCCCATAAGCACAATGCCTTGGTGAAAGCTCATGGTAGGTAACACATGCACACGCTTGTGTGGCCAAACAGCTAAAGTACACAGAACAAAACCTGCTGAGGTTTAGTAGACACTTCATTGATAGTTCCTGCTTAGATACTCTAGTAAGTCCATGCATCGTGTTCATCTTTTTACAATGACTTTTGCTCTTTGTAAACAGGAAAGTACTCACAAACTCTCGGATCAACAACTAGCAGTCAATCAGGGGCAGAATCCACTCCCCATATACCTGTCCCTCAATGTCAAGGATGACTTTAGCACTTTGGATTTCAAAGGTATAGATTATCATACACCCTCTTATAACTCCGAAGAGTTTCCTTTTAAGGATGATTGGATGCCAAAACTTTTTCCTCTAAGTCCAAGCCAAAAAATCTTTTAAATAATTTCTTTTCCTCTGTCTTCTATGGAAGGGAGATACCTGTGCTGTAGACACTGCTCAGTGGGGGGATGGAGATGCTTTTTGCTGGCAGCTTTGAGAGCCACTACTGCTCTTTTCATCTCTCATCCCCACTACCCCCCCCTTTAGCTGCTGGGTCTTCTGCTGAGGCAGCACTAGTCCAAGAGAGCTGTGAGGAGTGGGGAGGGGGGCAAGGAAGGGAGGAGAAAGGAGAAGGTGGAGAGGGGTGAGAGCAGGAGTCAGCTCCCAGCAGCCAGAGAAGGATCTGAGAAGGGATCAGGGATCCTGATCACTATTCCCATAGCATTTCCTGCACAAATGAAGCAGGAGATCCTGCAACTGAACATGGTCATCTGCTCCTAAGTACAGCTGTAGTCTCAGTGCACCCAGCCAAGGTTTCTGTGTGGGGAGGGGATTTGGTCAGAATTTATCCTCAAGGCAGTGATTATGAGAGTCTCTAGAATGAATGGTAGCTGGTGTCATTGCTGACTCAGAGGAACTCAAAATGCCACACGGTGTGCAGGGCCTTAACAATCAGTAGACTTTCAGCCCCAGATCTTTCTTCTTAGTGCAGAAATGGACCTGAATCCCAAGCTGAATGGATTTTGGCAGAGGAGATGATTTCAGCTTTTGCATTCATGTATATTGAAGGGCACCTTTTTGTTTCAAATCCTGGTGGTTTGAACTGTCTGTCCACCATGGTGAAGCTATAGGCCTTGTTCTTCCAGCTTCTGAATCTCTAAGCTGATTTTTACGTGTGGCTGCAATAAATCCAGTTTGATGCCTTATTTGCAGAGTGGGTGGAATTCACCCCTTACGAGGTGGGTCTCCTGAAATATGGGGCCTTTGTTCGCTCTGAGGATTTTGGTAGTGAGTTTTTCATGGGTCGCCGGATGAAGAAGATCCCAGAATCCCACATCTGCTTCTTGGAAGGTAATTTACTGTCTCAAGAAAACATCACCTTAAGAGCTGGCTACACAGAGGTGGTCTGCAAGTTGCAGTATTAGTACACCAAGAATGTATCTGATGCAATTTCAATATCAAATGAACCAGCCAAAAGTGACAAAAAAGGAAACCAATTTTTGAGACAAATGGGATTAATTTGCTGAATGTCTTGCAGAAATACTT
Organism: Emberiza elegans; assembly: GCA_024865655.1. NCBI lineage: Eukaryota > Metazoa > Chordata > Aves > Passeriformes > Fringillidae > Emberiza > Emberiza elegans. Next base: position 17,758,278 of record JALJVW010000139.1, on the reverse strand, counting down.
AAACAGAACACATGCATGCCCACACACAAACTGATCATCTGAAGTATTTAAACTCACAGCCTGACTTTTATAGGCAGCCAAGTTTCGAAAATGGCCTGGTTGTAAGCCAGACATTGTGTGGAATGGCGTGGTGTTTGATAGTTATAGGAAAATTCATAGTATTTCATAACTAGAACAGAGAGTGGATTCTGGTGTGTTGCCATAGCTGTGCTCTAAATATTCAAGCTAATATTAAGTATGGCGCCTTTTTTTTTTTTAACTTTCAAGGCACATGGAGCAATATATTTTCCCAGAGTTTTATGGATGCTGTCTACCTCTCGGGTCATTCAGAACACTTCTGGCACAGATGGACTCGAGACACTGAGCATGACATTGGTTAGTTCTTCAGATTATTTTTCTCTTGCATCTGCATTTTCTTCATGCCTCTCTGAAATGTGAAACCTGACATTTGGTGAAGGGTTTGTTTTTGTGTCCTATTTCTGGCTTATGGGACACCAAGCCCTTGAGAATGAAGGAAAAGCAGGAGACCAACAGTTGTGCTGTAAAACAGGAAAGAAAACATTGTGCTGCTCACGGTGCAACATCCCTGGGGAGCTTTGTTAGTCATGAGAGGGTTACCAAAGCCCTTTGGGGAGGGAGAGGCCAGTCAGGGAAGAAGAAGGTGATGGTGTGACACTGAAACCCACTCCCCAGAACACTTTGTATGTCCACGTGTGCACCCAGTCACAGATAGGGCTGGGAGCCAGGCTGGTTTGGTTGTTATTATCATCAGAGAAACACCCTGACCAAATGCAGACACATACCCTTGTCTTGCTCTTCCTGCAGAGAACCATCCTGCTCTGCCCAAGAAGCCTCATGAACAGACAACCTGCTTATCCATCCCCAAAGGTTACCTTTCCAAAACTCTTCGAGAAATGATGACTGGGCGGCCAGTGGTTTCAACTTACCACAATTTCCTCAAGGGCTTGCAGCTACATAACAAATATTTGGAGAATGAGAGCTTTTGCATGTGGAAAGGTAAATGGAAATTGTTTTAGTTGTATATTTGAAGGAGATTTGAGGGCTGATATTGCTGAGGACAAATATTTGATAAGTTTTATCATAGAGGTAAATTTTGATTAATATTATTTGATTAACATGTTTGTGGGATGGTTTTTGCCAAGCCCTAGATTATTTATTCCTGGTCATGTTCCTGTCTTGGAGGAAGCACAGCATGTTTCCTTGAATTCTCATCTTCCTAGGAAAAGCCATCAAACAGTGACTTGAAGCTTCCAAGGAAGTTAAATAGGCACAAATTTATGCATATTGAGAAAGAAGAGTAATTTATCATTTTGGATGAACCTGAGTCTCAGGACTGCTCCATCTGGCTGATCTCAGAGTTGAGCTATTTATTTAGTAAATAAATACTAAAATTGTGTCAAAGACAAATACGTAACTGTGGGGTTTGTGTCAAAAATGAATATACATCAATTGAATTTTCTTTCTCCTCTTTTACGCTAATTTGGAAGAAAAGAGAGTTGACCCTGCAGTAAATAATAAAAATAATAATAGAAGCTTTGGCCTTTCAGACACAGTGCTGGATTCTTCTCCCAACCAGCTGAATGAAATGAGTGACTACCTCAAGCTGATAGATACAGCTTTCTTCATCAACACCAGCTGCCCACCCATTCTGAGGCCAGAGAGAAAAGTGGATGTCATTCTCCACTTAAATTACAGCGGAGGATCACAGACTCTGGTGATGTTTTGAAGCAGTGATTCTTTATCTGTATGACTCCAGCAGCTGAATTACCACCACAGCTTTCTCCCTCTTTTTTTTTTTCCCCATCCAGAAAATAGTTTTGTTTTTATTAAATTAAATTATCATATCAGAGGTACTATTCACAACTGTGACCATAATGTCACTGCCTTTAGCAGGGCTGCTTTCAGTGTCTTTCTGGGACAGGCATATGAACACAGATATACAGAAGGTGTCCTATTTTATGTATCTGTTGTCTTAGTAATAAGTTCCTCAATAGTTAAATGACTTCTACAATGTAATTAATACAAAATACATAATTTTGACCTTTTTTTTGAAAAGTTTTGCTTTTACGTTTGACTTTTGGTGTCATGAGTTTTAGTCAGGGCTTTTTTTTTTTCTGCATTTGGAGAAACCTTGATGGGCTTATATGATTTAAATTAATGTAATTTATTTGTGAGAGGACATAAAGACATAGACATAGTTAATATTTAAGAACCTGTGATCTGAGAAGCCACATATAATCAAAGTTTCCCTATCCAAATCCTCTACTGTGCTCACTAAATCACAGAAACTGACCTGAATGTCATATACATTTCAGTAAACAGTAACCCTGTTTTAAAAATATAGAGTGTTAGTAAATCAAAGAAATTTCTGTTACCCAGGATATATTAAAATTAAAATGGTGTGGTTTTTCCAATGCATAGTTAGCATTATTTATATACATATGAATCAATCTCAGATTGTCTGTTGCAGCAAAATATTATGGGGTTTGGTGGTCTTACTTCAAGCTCTCTTTGTGTTGCCATCTCTCCTCTCTGTTGAGCCAGCCACTGGACCTATTCTCAGAGTACTGTTTGGAGCATGGGATCCCATTCCCCAGCACAGAGCTGAGCCAGGAAGACCGGGAGCACCTGAAGGAGTGCTATGTGTTTGAGGACAGCTTAGAGGCACCAATCTTGGCCTATTTTCCATTGGTGTGTGATACCTTCCAAAAATACAAGGCACCGAGTAAGTTGACAGCAGTAATCATTTTTTGAGATTGTCTCATCCAGTTGATCCATTGAACTTTTTCCTATTTCAAAACAAGGCACTGGCAAGCTTCTGAGTTGGCTAAGTTATTAGCCAACATCACAGCCCAGCTGTGATGCATACAGTATTGGGCAGGTAATCAGGAATTGGAATGAAGAGGTGTAAAACTAAAAGCATGAGAAGCTGTACCTTGAGGGAAACCCCCACTGGCACCTGAAACAACAGGTCATGTAACTTTGATAATAAAGAAGAGGACACAGCTAGTAAGTTACATCCACTGGTAGCTTATGCTGTCGCCTAACAGTCTCATGAAGAGAGAGAATTTTACTTGGTTAACAAAGCTAGAATTCTCCTATTACTTTTTTACATGAAAAAAATTGAGAATAGAAAGTGCTGAAAACATGCAAGGAAGTAAAGGCTTTGCCAGGGTAACAAGCTGCTTTGATACCCATAATTTTTGAAAAGTTGCCAGATTGTTTCCTTTAGTTCAGCAATAGAAGTATTTGTTTAACTAGAAAAAAAAACCTACTTGGCAAATTCAGTTTCAGTTTACAAATACTTTTACAGGCATCCACTCCAATTTTATTATTTCTAATTTTCTGTGATCCAGGAAACTTTCCTCAATACCTTTGCTGTGCTTGGCTCTGGTTTCAGATGTGGAGCGCAGTCCCGCAGAGATGGAGCAGGGAAGAGTGGATGTGTCCAACTGCACTGCTCCCTATGGCACCGGCCTGCTGACATACACTGAAGAGAATTTCAACAAGCTGGTTAACCTGTGCAGCTACAACATCCTGAATAACAAACACTTAATTCTCCAGGCTCTGCGAACTGCAGTGCAACGAAAAAAGCAACTTAAATACTATTCATCACCTAATTCGAGTAAACACACTTAAAGTGTATTTAGGGGAAAAAAAAAATCATCAGAAGGAGATACACAAATGTTTTGGTACTGGACTAATAAATATTCACCTGCTGCAAGCTCACAGATGTTTGTGACGGCAACAGAATTTATGATACCAACTCCTTTGAGTTCTGCAACAGTGAGATGGCTGGTGTGTAGCTGCTGCTACAGTTTTATTCCCACTGCCATCCAAATAACAGCCTACTTGTCTGAGAAAAATGGTTTCTTAAGAAAGTATATTTAACTGGTCTTTCTTAGAACTTGTTTTCTGATTGTTGTATGCAAAAATATACATGCCCTGTCGGGGCATGGCAGAGTAATAGCTACTGTTCAAATACTAAGTAGCCATGCATAATCTTATTAAAAATAAGAATTTTGTAGTTGAAATCATTGAAGTTTTGGGGTTTTATTAAGTTCTATGACTCAGCTCAGCTAGTGAGTTGTTTTGTAAAAAGTTACTCTTGCTTTTGATACCAAGAAATCGAATATTGAGTGAACAATGAGCTTTGTGAATAACCTTTGAGGAAAGAGGAAAGAAAAGCAGTCACTTCAACTGTGGAAAATGAAAAATGGAAGGAAACTCTGCTTTCAAGGGTGCAGGTGACTGGAATGATAACTCAGGAGACAACATTATACGTTGTTACCTCTAAGCCTTTTCTGTGCATTGGTTCATTAAACAGGAGATAGCACCACCAATGTCTGTCAAGATTTGCTGCAATCAAACCAGTAAGTCTCCCTTCATAAGAGGAAACTGTTGGCAGTAACCTTCATGTCTCCTTTTCACAGATCTAAAGCAGTCAAGTCCAACAACTTTCCTTTTCCTCGGTTACTGATGGGTCTTTCTGTTTCACTGGCACTCTTATGCAGAAAGCCAGTTTTTCACCTTCTTTCCTTGCCCTTGGTTAGGATAATTTGATGTTATGTGTCACTAGTAAGACTGCAATAGTTTTCTGTGAGTAAAGAAGAAAAGGAATTGTTACTCTGACAGCTCAGTTATGCTCATGAATATATTTTTAAACAATAATGGAATGGAGGTTTAAAAATGTGATTATTTTCTTTTGCAAAGTATCTCTTCAGTATTTTTAAGATTTTCAAATTTCATTACTAGAGCTCCAGGAAGAATGAGTATAAGCAGTTCAGCGTGTGCCTGTGTATTCCACCCACTGGGTTTTGGTGGTTGCAACATTTGGTGCTGGGCCTTCAGCTTTACTCACCCAAGGTGTGGTGATGATGTGTGCTTTTGGCAGCTGATCTGGAAAATTAGGATGGCTTAAAATGAGCTGAGGAAAGGGAGTCTGTTTTCAGAAGTCTGGGCCCATTTAGCAAGCCACTAAAAAATCTTAGGTTGCCTAAATGGTCTAGCTTAGCAGCTCAGTATTTTGACTTAAGTCAGACAGATGCTGGTGCTTGTGTTGGGATCTGGCTCCAAGCACCTAACACTGCATGAGACTAATGTTTTAGCTGGAAGAGCCAAGCTTAATGGTCTTGCCTTGGTGGCTTGTGAGTTTTCTCCAAAATGGACTGATTTTGTTTCTTGTTTGGGGGAGGAAAGGCTGCTTCTCTTAAAGACCATTGAAGACGTTCACATTACAGAGATACTTCAGAATCTTGCCTGTGATGTGATGGTGAAAGGCAGCATGAAAGGACAGGGGAAGAGGTATTTGTATGAGTGGCTTGCCAGCTATTAATCAAAAAAATAACAGAGACATTCATTATTACTGGTGGTGTTTTTTAAGGATGGATCTGAGACTTAGGCTCAGTGACATATCAGCTGGATTTTTCAAAATGATTCAGGATTGATGCAATTGTTCTATTTATGACCCAGGTAGGTCAGCAGCAATTTTTTTCTTTTGGTAAACACCAGTTTGTGACCTGTCACACAAGCTCTGCTGAATGTAATGTCATGATCCTGGAAACAATTAGCTGTGAATCTTTGCAGTCTCTATTAGGGCTCAAACATCTCTTAGGCTGACTGCAGATGAAGTTACCCCCTTAATTAGCTGGCAATATGAGGTGGCTTCTAGATATTCTGAGAACTTGTTCAGATTGAAATTGGCTCTAGATTTCCCTGTAAAGGTCCTGGGCTATGTGTCTTGCCTAATTATTGGGTAATTAGCTGACACAGGCTGGTGCTGGTATTCCTCACACCTGTGGTCTGTTGGGGTTAGGGCAGTGAAATAGCTGCTTGAAGAGTGCCTGAAGTGTTGAATGAACCTGCAAAGGTCAGGCAACCTCCGAGTGCTCCTGCAAAGGTGAAGAGAGGAGAGGTGCTGTTGGATGCTCAGATCTGCAGAGCACAGGGAGGGGCAGAGATAAAGGTTTTGAGCTGCTGGTTTTTAAGATGAGGATTGCATTTGAAATTCTGTTGCAACAAATCTGAAGGCAGGGTTGCATACATTAACAGATGGGCGAACACTTTAGTGATGATTTTTCAATGGAAAAGCAGCCCAATTACTTCATGTGAGTGAGTAGGAGGAGTGAGATTTTATCTCTCCAAAACATATCAAGGGCATGTGGAGTTGTTTTAATGCAGTTTCTCAATAGTCTTTTGAAAGGACAAGCCCTCCTTCATATATGTCATAATCAGAATACTGTCTCAAGCAAAAATGTAATCCCCCGCCCCTCCACCTAGCATGATCTCTCTCTCCAATGACTAAAAGAATATTGTAGAGTTTTGAAGAACAGGTGTTTTGAAGGTGTGGTACATAGAAACATGAAAATAAAATGCCAACATAATAATCATATTAATGTGAATGTTATATACTTATATATATGGGGGGGAACATTTTGTTTGGTTTTTTTATACCAAAGAGTTCCTTAAAATTAACCTCAGGCCAAAAATTATGAAGTCAAAGTTAAGTTTTTCAGAGTCTAAAATCCAACACCTTGGGATAGGAGAGTGATGCTTGTCATCCGTGGTACACCTTGTCTTTGGAGATTATTGAGTTCAAGTCCTTTGTGTAACTAGAGTTGCACTTGAGCTGCTTGCTCTTCTTTGACTGGCAGGATGAGGTCTTTGTAGATTTTGTAGCTTGTGGAAGCATTATACAAAAAATAAGGAAAACAAAGTGAAAGCTCAGGGAAAATCCCAAGCTACAGATCTGACACCACATTTGTTAAATTGCTTAATTTGTTAATATTGAGTAATTATTTTCTAATGTGACATCTGGCTATCATTTTTTAACACCTCTAGCATGTGCTTTGAATGTTTACCTTTCTTGTTATGTTCAGGTGTGTAAATGATGACCGCTCCCATTGTCATCCCAAGGACGGTACACGGAGACTCTTCTCTTGCAGTAAGATGAAGTCCCCAATTAGTCATATATTTATGTAGTCCTGGATTATCAGAAGGGGACAAAGGGGTACATAAGGCAATTGTGGAGTGTTGAAAGCAGCTGTTATTCCTCCCTGTGACCTATTGCAGTCAGATATATCAATTATATAATTAAGGGGAAACTAGTGTTTGCAGCTGGCCAATTTAGATCAGAATGATCTATTTTCTCCACCTTGCCTTAATTAATACATAGATGCGAAATCATGTGCATGTAAATGTGCACTTGAAAGTGCAGAGGAAAATAACATCTTCCTTTTTATTCTCCTTGTTAATGTTCAGAGCTTTAAAGAGACTGTTGAGTGTTCTGTCATCAGTTATGCAGTCTCTCTAATCTTCAAAAATCCAAGTTAGAGAGTAAGTAGTATGCATGTATATGATGATCTCTGGCAATTTAAAATTATTAACGTGGAAATGTGATTGCTAAAAAGAGGCAAGATATGGCCCTTTAGACTTTGGGTAAATTCAGACATGAATTTGCTTAAAGCATGCTTAAGGATTGTCTTTGAAATTGTCCTTGAATTGTGGAAGATCTAATGAAAAATGCTAAAAACACAACATAAAACATGACCTTGGAAGTTGTAATATTTTTGTAATTATGATCCTAGGGACGTTTCTACTTCTAGAAGTCCAGTGGGACAAAATGCAAATTCATGATTTTTTATTTTAATCAGGTGGTGTAGTAGACATCAGTGAATAAGCCATCAAGTTTTCTCAGTGCTGACAAGGACTTACTGTCAGAGGTGTTGTGAACATTCAGTCCTTAGTTCTATCAGGTATTCACTGCATGAATGACAAACTGCTGAGATTGTTATTCTTGCCTGCCATAAATTTGTCGCGTCTTTAAAACATAGTGTATTCCAACGCCTTCTTGTGTGATGTAGACAGGTAGGGGTTAAGGCAGAAAATGTCAGCCAAAAACCTGATGGTTGTCATGAGCAGGAGAGGGAGAAATATTTAGGAATATGTTTTGGGAATGGCAACGATGACATTGTTTTGAGATGAGGAAAGCAGTCTGAACATCAGGAAACCATTTAGTGGGTAAGATGCACTGACTCTGGAATAATTTTATAAATTGTGAAGTGCTGTCTCATGTATGGATCTTAAAAACAGTGTGGGTAAGAGAATGTAGTGTCAGGGAGTCTTGTTTGGCTGTGAAACAGCTGGGATGATATAAATGTGTATAGGTGTATATATCTGCTGTGACAACTTCGGGCAAGGTGAGCTGGACATCCTACCCTCTTTCCTTTGATAGAAGAAGTTTTGCAGATGTTTTTAATGAAAATTAATTCCTACTTTAAATTTTAATCCTGGAATATTTCCAGGGAACATTCTTTCAGAAGCTGGAAAGAACTAGTTGTGTGAGAGGGCAAGCAAGTGATTCTCAGCTGTGACTGCTCCACCTGAGTTTGTTCCTAAGGATTTAACACAGATATAAAGACAGAAGTTACAGGAGGCATTTTGTCTTTGGGGTAGAGATGCGCATGTTCATTGGAAATATCTTTTGGTTGTTCCTTTAAGGAGCATTTCAGAAGCTGTAAATTCACGTTTATGAGCCATTTTCCTTTGATTCTGAGAAGACAGTGTAAAGTGTGCCTATGAAGGAGGCAGCTAGCCATTAAATACTTCAGATGGAAACCACCAGAGAGTACCACTGCATATTTTGAATAAGATCTTCTGAAGAGGCATCACATATGTTAATCACACAGACATCAACATAGAAGGAAGCCACTTGTATCTGAAAAGAGGATTTTACTCCAGTGATGTTCCTTGGACACCTCCTCCCTTCCTCTGTGCAGAATTATTTTGATACCAGCTTCCACAGCACAGGGAATGCACTAAGGTGGCATCCACTGCACTTTACAAGGTTGCTTTCTTTGCCTGCATCAAGTGAATTTGTATTGAACAGCAATACAAGTAAGATTGGTTTAAAATAATCATTTCAGTTTCATGATGCAAGACTGAGTACTTGCTGCCTCCTATCATTAGTCAGAGTGGCCAGAAAGAGTCTGGCAGAGTCAGAGTCTGCTCTTGCAGGTTCCAAAATCTACCAGCCTGCACATGCATGCTAGTTTAGGGCTACCCTGATACACTTTACAAGGCAATGAGTCACTGTACACCGGGGAGTAGAGCAGTCAAGGAGGGTTTTGTGCCCTGGAGTTTCTCACAGTGTGTCTGCTGGGCTCCCTGTGAGAGCCAGCACACACAGATCTCTTTGAAGTAAGCTCTGAGGGTGTGTGAACTGCTGTGCTCCCCAGGCCCATGCAGGAGAGCACAACCCTCTCTCCTGCCTCACCCTTCCACTCCCAAATTTCACCTGCTGCTAATAGCTCATCCCTTCCCTCCTGTTTGATTTAATATGAAACTGCAAGATTTCTGAACATGGATTAACATTTTTTCTGTATATACAATAAATATCCAGGCAAAGAACATTCAGCGTGTGTTGAGGTTGCTAAATGTAGCACAGAGATGCCCAAAGTAGCTTTGGGGGTGCTGCAGTCATCCAGTTGTGGCATCACAATTGAGTCACCTTGCTGAACTGCAGAACTCACCAGCCTGAACTGTGCTGCTGTGGGAAGACTGCTACAGGTATTTGAATTTAACATTTGGAAAGAAGCTGCTGACATCTCTACTACCTTACAGCATGATGGTGGCAGTGTAGAGATACTCTGAGAGCTGTGGTTTAATTAGTCAGAAGCACTTTGCTTGGGGGTTAGAGCTGTTGCATAAAAGCAAAAATTTTCATTACCAGTCCTATTTCAAGAGAGCAATACCTGGGCAGAAAGGGGCTTCAGCACCCTCCCCAAACATCGCAGTGGGTAGAAAAAGAATTGCTCTTCATTCTGCTGACTCAGTTGAGGTGCTCTAATAGGCTGCAGGAAGCAGGGAGGTGACTGCCTAATGACTGGAAATAATCAGGGGGTGGGGCAGGAGAGCCTTGTCATAAAATCCCTATTCCTCCACCCCTAACCTGCATGAGGAGTTCCTGCCAGCCGCACGACTCAGTAACCTTTAACACTGGACTTACATGCAACTGGGACTGCAATGGGATCAAATTTAAGTACAAGTGAGGTAAGCAAAAGAAGGTGATAGCAAGTGTAAAGTGGGTAAAATTGTCTGGTGTTCCAGTGAAGTCAATCACTGAGGAGAACGAGTGGATTGTGTTGTGTGGGCAATCAAGGGAAATCGAGTTGGCTGTTCCTCAGATCTTGTTGCAAGGATGGCTTTCCTAGTCTAGGCTTTTGCAGAACCTCAAGGTACACTTGTCTTTTCAAGCCACATTTTAGGGCTAGAAACATTGCTTATTGTGCTTCTGCTTCCCTGTAAAAAAAAGGAAATAAGCTGGAAGAGAGTTTTGATGGTGGTCAGTAAAGCGCTTAATGATGCAGCTAAAAGCATAGCTCTAAATGTATCCTTGAATGTGAGATGTTTTGACATGTCAGCCTAAAGTAAGCATTTAACATGTAGTTTAGTTTTCTTAACTTTGCCTTGTGTTGTTTTTCCTAGACTTTTGCGAGCACCTCAGCACCAGCGGTGAGAACGGTAGGTAGCAATTAGCTGGCCCTTCATTAAATGCTGTCCAGTGCTGAATGTAGATCACCAGAAAATATTTTAGGAATTCAATGGCTCGGGGGAAAACTGTGTTGCAAAGCTTACTGAGTGTTGAAAAGCTGAGCTGCGACTTCAGCTCTGTAGATGGAGTATTGCTGTGGCTTTCCATAAGCTTTAAGTAGTCTGGCTGCAGTCGGTGTCTGATGCTTATGTGTTGCACTTTATCTGGGCTGGTTTGTACTTCAACTATATCAAATTTTTAATTACTCCCTTCTTGTGTGTTTTGATTTCTTTGGATGAAATATTCCCATTTTCTTGCAGTTTATTCCTTTATAAGAAGAGCTTTTATGTGGGTCTTCCTAGCGTTCTGGTATTCCTTGCAGCCTTTCTTTGCAGTGTAATGGTCTGTCCTAGAGCTTGCTATTCTCTTTACAGCACAGCATTCAAAGGTAGAACCGTGGAATAAATGTGGTGAATTCAGTCTCCTGACAAGCTTGGTCTTATCAGCCCAGTAGGAGTGGGAGTAGTGCCCAAACTTCTCTGAAGGCTAAAAAAGAGCAAAAGGTGTTTTTGCAAAGGCTGAATTGAGGATGAAATCTTTGCACAGGCAAGTTAAAAATGGCTGGGCAGTTAGCAGACATTTATGTTAAGAGGTATTAGCATAAAGGAAAATGTATCAGATAAGCTCCTGTGAGCCAGTGAATGGGAACACAGGCATTGACAGCAGGATGAGGCTGTCCTCTGGCATTTGCAGTGGGTTTGGGGCTGCCAGTACCTGTTGAAGCTCTTTGGAGATCTGTCTGCCAGATGGGCTTTTGCCCGTCCTTCAGTGAAGTGGGCATTTCCCAGTTTTGCATCCATGTAGGGATACCAGAGTGATATGGTGAATCTTTTAAATGGTGGTAAATTCTGTTTGCCTTGTGGAGGTTTGCTGTTATTGATAGTATCTGATGCCTGGCTGTGCCTGAGAGTCACATATTTTCTCTGTTCTAAGTGAAATGCTGCGGTAAAGACTTTGCAGAATTTCTTCAAAAACTGGCTTCTAAAATGATGTAGGTCTCTGTATATAGTCTTGCAGAGGTGTGCTAGAATCATAAAAATTCTTATTTTGAGTTCTAGGCTGTGTTTTGAAGACAAATCTGATTTTTTATCTGTAGTGCTTTTTACATTGCTAGTAGGTCCCTAGGTGCAAGATCTGTACAGTTGCACGGCTTTAAATTGTTACTTATATCTTCAAAGTATTTAGGGTGACATGACATGAATACAGTACCTACAATTTAGAGCAGGACCCAGAGTCCCTTCTTTCTGCCCTGAATCTCCAAGGTTCACAGAGGTAAATTCAGGAAGGACTTGAACTTTATTCTTTTTTTTTCCATTAAAGTTGGTATTTATGGTAAGTACATAAGCCTAGTATACCTGAGTTGCTTTTTGTTACTCGGTGGCTCACTCAAGGAAATGAGTTTTCATTGTCAGAGTGAGTTTCAGGGCAACTGGTAGGATGTGTGGGTTTTCAGTTCGAGCAGCTATATATATTAGAAAACATATGTAAAATAGCTGGTGAGAAAAATTTGTTAGTGCCCTCATGCTGACAGTCAAAAGAGTAATACTTTTTACATCACATAAATTACTGATAAAGACTGGTGTGGTCTTGAGGAAACAAAACACATTGAACTATGGGCATCCTGGTTTCTCAGATTTGGATCCATTCCAACACACGTCCAGCTGTGGAGCTGCAAACAGGAAGGAAAAAAAAAAAACCACATGAAAATTGCAGTCTGAGGCCACAGAAGTTTTGCATAGCTCTTGGAAAGAAGCAGCCATTGACTCAGCGCTGCTCCATTTGTTTTTATCCTGAAACAAACCTGGGGACTTCTACTGACTCGATAAGACCCAGCTACAGGGTATTTTAAAATGGGTGAAATACATACAAAATAGCAGTACAAGGAAAAGTGTTTCTTATGCATTTGACTTTGCCTGAGGTGAAATCCTGCCTGCCTTTGGGGCTCCAAAATTCTTTGAAGTTAAAAGGTGCCACATACCTGACCCAGGTCAGAAGCAAGGCAGGGATCTGGGTTTTAAAGACCTGCTACTCTTTCTAAAAGGGTGAGTGATTTCTTTGCTTTTCATAGCTTTTTGAGTAGTGATGAGACTTATATTTCTCTTTGATGAGAAAGTTAAGGGAATAGTGCTTTCCCCCAAATACATACTCACTTTGATAACTGCCTTATCTCTTAACATGACTTGGGAATATTGTAGGAGTTTCACTCTTTTCTCCTTAAGAAAAAAATTCTGTGCAAGACTTTTAAGCTTGTAACTTTACTAAAATAGAGCAATTTTAGAGACCAGTTATATAAATCATTCATATGGATGAGCACTCATTTATGTGAACACTCCTATTGCCTTCCCTCAGACTAGATATGTGAGGATTGCACAAGTGTGCCACAGGACTTAATTGAATTTTTATCTGACGTAGGACAGTGTGACCAAGTCTTGCATTTGCAACCTCATATATTTAAGTCATTTCAAAAGTGATCATTAAAATGCCTGGCTTGTGTTTCCGGTTTATGAGGTAAGATTCACGTCTCAGATGAAATAAATATAGAAGCCGAAAGTTGAAGTGTGTGTAATGACTGACTGTAATAACTGGCCTCAGAACTTACCCAGTCTGTGATATGGTCATCATCACATAAAAGGCAAGGATGTGGAAGTCCTTGCCAATTGCTAGGAGATTATCCAGTTTAGGACAAGTTTTTCTGTGTGACTTTGAGTAAGTGGCTGACAGCTAGACTTAATGCATTCAGGCACCAAAAAGTTAGGAGTTGTAAGGTTGGACTTCCAGGACTTTAGTGTGGGAAGGCACTCCACCACCCAAAGCTGAGCACTGAGGATCATTTCCATAAGTTTGGCGAGTAAGATACATCAGAATGGAATTGTAATAGCTGCGCAGAAAATTGCATAAACGGCTAGGTAACGTGGACAGCTGGGAACAACTTTCACAGTTCCTATCCCCACATGGCACTTGGCTGCAGGGAGATACCACTATTCACTTGAGATTCACAAAGTAAAGGTCTTGGTGCTTGTTTTCCAACAGCTGAGCCAAGGTTATTCTTTTAAAATGGTGTTAAGCCCAGTAATTAATAGAATTTCCATGGAATGGGGAACTTCTGCCCAAGTCCATTTTTCTGTAATCAAGGAATGCAAGTCTCCTTCTTTCTGGATAAGAGAGATGTTCCACATCTTCTGAAAAAACATTTCTGAGATCAAAACCACTTACAATTTATTGGATGGGGAAAGCAGGGACAAAACATAAATGTAAAAATCATGTCAGTAGATGTCAGGGATAGACAAACCTTGGCTGCTGGTCCCTGCGTCTAGGAGGGCTTCTCGCTTTTACCCACTACTATTTTATTCATATAGAAAATTAGTCATAGCACTTCAGCTGTATAGTCTGGGCCTGATATCTTTTGGTTGCTTGGGGTTGGAGACCGTAATCCTTTTCTGTTTGTTTGTTTCTTCCCCCAAATAACATTTTTCTTTCGAGTCTACTCAAGTTATCCTTTGTGGACATGTTTGGACCAATGGAGCAGATAGAGGTGTGATACAGTCTTTGTGACAACTGAAATGTCCCACACCTGACAATCCCAGGGCTTGCAAACTGTGCTCTGTAAAACTTCCCTGAGTGAGAGACTGCACAGGTCAGATAATGTAGAACAAATGTTCCCATGTCAGTGACTGCTCTGACCTTCCTGCTGCTGTCTCATTGCCCCTCAGCTCTGCATCTTCAGGCTCCTCATCAGGGAAGTGCAAGATGATACTCTGGGTTATATCTTGGGGACAGTTTGTGTTCTCTGCTGACTTTTCAGAGGTGCTGAGGTTTTCGTTGGTGAGGACTAGGACCTCCTTCATTACACTGGCTTATTGTCCAATGCAATGTTATGGTCCTGGTTGCTTGACACTCTGGCAAAGCATTGTGAAGCATTGTAAATCCTGTGATACTGCTGAAAAGACATAATTTGCCAAAATGTATAGCCTGGATGAAGTAAATAATAGCAAGGTATGTTTTATTAGCTAACATCAGTGTATAATTTTTGTTTTTCCTGCTTTATGATTAATACGGGCACTTCTGATGCCTGCATTAAGCAATTAAGCCCATGTGTTTGTGTTAGGAGGCTGTATTAGCTTTGTGAGGTTACAATATATCTACGAAAATAAGAGAGAAGGCTTATGGGTAGAGTTAGAATCACAGAATATTCTGAGTAGGAAGGGACCCACAAGGACCATAGAGTGCTGGATCTGCACAGCACCATCCCCAAGAATCACACCTTGTGCTGAGAGCTTTGTCCAGACTCTTCTTTAACTCTGTCAGGCTGGTGCTGTGACCCCTTCCCTGGGGAGCCTGTTCCAGTGCCCACAACCCTCTGGAGGAAGAACCTTTTCTTAGTATGCAACCTAAACCTCCCTGACCCAACTTCATCCCATTCCCATGGGTTCTGTCACTGGTTACCACAGAGGAGAGATCAGTGCCTCCCCCTGCTTTTTCCCTCACGAGGAAGTTGCAGACTGCAATGAGGTCTCCCCTCAGTCTCCTCCAGGCTGAACAGACCAAATGACCTCAGTCACTCCTCGTGTGGCTTCTCCTCAACATCCTTCACCATCTTTGTTGCCCGCCTTTGGACACTCTCTAGCAGTTTCATGTCTTTCTTGTATTGTGGCTAAATATGCCACAATATGTGCATAAAACTAAAACTGCCCCCAGCACTCAATGTGAGGCCACAATCCCTCCCTTGCCTGGCTGGCCATGCTGTCCCTGATGCCCCCCAGGACACCCTTGGCCTTGCTGGCTGCCAGCGCACTGCAGACTCACATCCAGCTTGCCACAGCCCAGGACCCCCCTGCTCCTTTCCTGTGGCACTGCTTTGCAGCATCTTGTTCCCCAGGATGTATTAGTGTCTTGTTCTCACCAGCTGGTACAGATAAAATTTTGGGCACATTAAAATCTGTTTTTGTTCTAAAACAGAATCAGTAAGTGGAAAGCTAAGTATCAATTTAAGCAAGTGTTGAGAGAAATGGTATCTGTACATAAATTTGTTTAAAACGAAAGATGGTATATATGAAAGAGGAGATATTAGTATGTGTGAGAGAGTAATAAGTTAAGCAGGTATCTCAAAGGTGAAATGGGGAAAGTGTTAATTTATAGCCTGAGGAATATGAAGATTCCTTATTATGAGCCATGGAGGTTATGAGTTATTATAGTCAATATCTCTGAGCTCAAGGTTTCTGATATCTAGTGGGGTTGTGAGTTGATTCCCAAGATCAACTCTGGAATAATTTTTGTAGCTTTCTGCTGGGGGTCAGAGCTGAAGATCAGAGGTTCACCAGAGTCTTCAAGAGAAGTATCTCATCATGTCAGCTGCATTTCTATTTTTGGCTACGTGCAGAACTTTGTGCTGGTGTGGGAGCTTGTGCTGGTGCATGGTAGACAGTTCTACTTCCACAGCTTCTGTGACAGTATTTGGTGTCCCAGAGACAACCTGTTCCACTGCAGGCAGTGCTGTGTGAGAGGTGAGGACACCCACGAGTGTGCTCTAGGGGTGTTTATTGGGATAATAAGGGAGCCGTGATCAGAAGACATGATCTTTATCAAATCAAACTCTTGGCACCTATCATTAACTTGAGTGATTTTGAAATATGTTACTTCTATTTCAGGCCTGAGGAGAGTTCTGTGCCAAAAATCTGTACAGATTTTTGACTGCTCTTCTTGGTTTGATGAATTGTATTGTCTCAACCTTGAAAACTGTTGTTCTGTCTACATCCTCAGAATTTCAGGGTTACAGTAGTCTGTGACTACAGGCTAGAATAATAATGTCATCTTTTTTTCCCTTTTTTCCTTTTCTGAATTTTTGTGCAGGCACCAGTATCTCCCTTCAACTTGCTCACTGTAAAAATACTAAGAGTGAGGAATGCCCGGAAGGCAGACTTGCGTGAGTACTTCTACTATTGTTGGATGGTTCTTATAACATTTTAAAGAAAATACTTGGACAATGTTATTGTTCTCAAATAACAATAATAAATAATAATATTGTTCTCAAATAGGAATAAAAGCATATATTGCTGTGAGTTTGAAAAAATAATTTATATTATAATACTGAAGCACTGCTTTCTCCTTTTAAATTTAAAGAGACTGACTCAAGCAAGGTGATGCATTTTATATATTTTTTCATGTTTTACTGTTTGAAATATATTTCCTAACCTTCTGACTTAACTGCTGATCTGAGATCTGCTCTGAAAACAATGAAAATCCTTGTATTTTAAAGTAAGAAACCTGAGTATTTCCTACAGAATTTCTGGATGGAAGAAAGGAGAGAACAGGTAATGCAGATATAAAATCAGCAGTAGTAAGAAAGTTAATGAAAACAGAATGTTTTTGCTTGTAAATATTTTATTACTTCTGCAGAATTTGCACATATCCAGGAAGTGATGATAAAATCCACTGTGTCTTGGAATTTATTTAACTTACCAAATGGAGCCATTTAAAAGTCAGAAAAAAAAATCACCAGAGCAGTACTCTGAGTGCTTGACAGGAGTTTAAGTGAGGAATAGTGAGGGGAACTGAAAAAAGGATATCTAGAATTGAGGCTTCAAAAGGTGAAGTGAAAAGAAAAAGGTGAAATAAAGACAAAGATAATTAGAAAATTCAAATCTAAAGCCACACGAATAAATCTGAAATATAAAAAAAAAAGTCCACACTGTTTCCTAAAATCTTGCTGAACATGACCAAAATCAATTTTCTTTTGGTATGCTCAGAATTTTATGCAGCATATCATAGTTTGTAAGAAAATTGTAGTTAATGCAGTCTATATTTTGATATAGATTTTAACTTGTGTGATGGGTCAAAAGTAGAGGGAAAAACTTACCAGAGGTTGGATTTGGTGGTTTCTGGCAGGAGGGATGTGGTCAGATCACAGGGAAGTTGTGCTTAACAACAGTATTTTTGAATGATCACTATCAGGGAAGAAATCTCTGCTGCACTTATGTGTGGTATTCTGGGTTACTTAAGCATCTTCCACAATGTAATGCTCCTGTATTACATGTATTACTGCTTATTTCTCTTTTTCTTTGGTTCATTAGACAAAGTGAGAACACTTTATAAGGTGTAAAGTTAGGGGTTTCTTAAAGTTCTTTTTTTTTGTATAGAAGTACACATTCCGTGAGCTTATAGTTGTATGCCCAACTTTTTATTTATCAAAATCCAAATTTTAAAATGCCTAAATAGTGTTTTGTGCCAACCAAATATGTGATCTGACTAGGCCACCACTGAAATTGCATCTACAAACCCACATGAACAACTGAGGGTGCATTTCTGTATTCCTGTACTGCCTGTTTGTGTTTCATTTCCTTGTGGCTGTCCTTCTCAGTGTAACTTGCTCAGTCACTCCTTATCACAGTGAATCATCAGGGTCTTTTTTGGTTAAACCTGTTGCTGTGTCTGCCACATGATATGGCTTTTTTACTTGGTGTTCTGGCCTCAGGAGCAGATGAATATCATATCTTGATCCCCTTGAGATGCCCCAAATTCAGAACTTAGGCATCCCAAACACTTGTTTAAAGTGTATCTAGCAGAGAGATTTGTAAGCTTTTCATTAAGAGTATTTTCTTAACAGAAAATTTATTGTCTGAAAAAACTGTATTATTGGGAAAGAGACTGTCCATTTCTTTGTCTGCAGTGGGAAGGGTATTTCAGGCAGTGTTTACATTTTCTGAGACATTAATAAGGCAAAAATTTCAACTGGTTTTCCTTGAAACCTCAGTATTTTCAACTGTAGGAAAATGTCCCTTTTCTACCTGTGTCTAATGGTAAAACTACGATGCTTGTTACAATTCTGAGTTAGCATTTATTTCCTCCACTTTAGCTTTCCAATTTTGCTGGTTAAATCTTGGTGCTCCCTGTGACTATTTATTTCTCTTGCGTATATTTTCTCATGAGTATTTGTGCTTTATTGAAGTAAACATTTCTTCTTGTTCATTGACTCTCATGTTCCTATTTACTTTACTAGTGAATGATAAAAATACTTTAAAAGTACTCCTCCCTACTGATGTTTCAGAACAAGATAAGTTTAATAAATTTGAGTAGAGGCCTGCAAATCTAGACCATGTTTTGGACCCTGACATTGACTGCATTATGGGACCTTGGGCAAAGCACAGAATCATAGAAGGGTTTGGGTTGGAAGGGACCTTAAAACAGCTCATCTGCCATGAGCAGGGACACCTTCCACTAGATAAGGTTGATCAAAATTCTCTCCAGGGTGGGGGATGGTCTTGAACAGTTCCAAGAAATTCAGGTGTTCTGAATGTACTTATTTGTGTAATCCTTATATTGTTATTGTGAAATAACAAGAGTGTCTCATCCTCTTTGAAAGTGGAAACTGTAGCATTTAATCATCATTAACCATTTGCATTTTTATCTGCTTACATTTGTGCCTCTGCTGAACATCTGATCAGTCACAGTCTTGGATCAGGTGTGGCTTAGGTCTCTTTCTGGAAATGCTTTCTTTCCCACAATCACAATCCAGGTTTTGCTGATTGTGACAGCGTGGTTAAAACACAATAAAGGCATGGTTTGGCTCATAGGAAAACCTAAATCTGTGATTGTTATGGAAAGATAAAGAGGAAATACATGAAGTAATTGTTCTTAATGTAATGTAATAACACTGTTACACGTTTTGAGCATGATGCAGGGACTGACTACAAGATGAATTATTTGGCTTCCCCTGACTCACAAGGTTGGCGTAAGAACCAGGTGACTGGTTGAGCATTGCTAATGTGGAATAGGGAGATTGCATTACAGGTGTGAGAGAAAGGCCATTGGTACCTGTATCATGCTTCTGTTGAGTCTCACTCCCTGGAGTTCTCCCTCCAATTTGGGGACTCAGAGTATAGGAGAAGCTGATGTCTTCATTAGCACTCATGGCTTCCTTCCCAAACATGGGTGGTGGCAGCATCTTTCCAGTCTGCACACAGAGCAGTAGGAAGGAATTGAACACACAGTAATTTAATTATGGTGATGAAATGTATTTTTTTTTCAGATAGAACTGCTGAGGAGCACACAACTTCTAAAAACTTTGTCAAATATATGAATGAATAAGGAATAGGCACATTCTGATTTGTGATAAATGAAATTTTTCAACTTTGATGCAAGAACAATTTTCAAAAAAAAATCTGTTCTTCAGTTGAGCTAGAATGTTAACAAAGGCTTTCATTAAGCTAAGGTACAAAATCTGGGGAAGAAATTATAGAAAACAAGTCTCTATATAGTACAGATGGAAGATTGTGAGGTGGCTGCCTGTCCCAGCCATTTGGATAATCATGAAGATAAAGCTAAATGCAACATCTACTGTCTGTGGAGGATGGCACAATTTCAAGTATAAAGTAACATTAAAATAAAAAAAGTATGTCAAACTAAGAGTGAAAAACTGGAAATGGGCATTGCAAATGTGTGAGGATGTCTGTTCTCCTCTTAGTGCTTCGTTGTATTATTTACACCTGATCCTGTACGTTTTAGGAAGAAAGCCCCAGCTGTGTTTTGTCTTATTAGGCACTGTGCAGTAATTCTTTCTCCAGATATATTTTAACTGTGCTCCTCTTCTCCCTGCACAGTCACCCTTTCAGATTGCTATGTGACACTGTGGCTGCCCACTGCCTCAGCAGAGAAGGTTCGGACCAGGACCATCAGGAACAGCAAAAACCCCGTTTGGAATGAAGCTTTCTGCTACAAGATTGACCGCCGTGTCAAGGTAATGAACATCAATTCTTTTCACCATTTGGTGTCTGCATTAGTCATTAGATTACACTGAACTGCAGGAAACCAATACTTACATAGCTAGTTCCAAACACAGAAGATGTTAAAGATTCCTCAGGAAAAAAAAACAAACCCTGTTGCTTGCATCCTCCTTAGTGTTGTTCTATTCCCCTTATTTGTTACTTAGACATGTACTGTACTGCAATAAGAAGGAATTAAATGCACTTCAGAATATAGCCTTACTATCCTATCCCAAATCTTGACATAAACAAGCAAAACCCAAGAAAAAGATCACATAAAAATAGCAAAATCACTCAGTTCTAGATATTGTGAAAATCCTTTAAGCCATTTTTATGTACCTGTGACTGTTACATTTAGAACCAAAGGCCATAAAATAAATGTAGAAACATTTAATGCAGTAATTTATCACAAACTCATTAATGTTCTGCAAGACCTGTTTATCTGGTCTGCCTGGGGAAATGAAACAAACTTGTTTTTTTTTGTATGAAGAGCTATCAGTAGTCTGACATCTAATAAAGCCAAGTCTCTCTCCTTTTTCTCTTTCCCTTTTTCATTTTTGTCCTTCCCATAAAACTGAAGGAGCAAGGAAAGAAAATACAGTTTAGAGATGTTCCTGCCTTACGGAGCTCTTAGATGTGGCAGTAACTCCATTATGTTCTTAACCTCTTTGTGCAGAACGTGCTGGAGCTGAAAGTGTGTGATGAAGATACGGTCACCAGGGATGATGAACTCTGCACAGTTCTCTTTGACATAGATAAGCTCACTGTGGGACGTACTGTCCGCGTGAAGTTCCAGCTGAATCCACAGGTGAGCAATGGAATTGGTGAGAACAAAAGGAAATTCTCTCCTTCCATCCCAATAGATCCTTTTACAGTGTTTTATTTTGGGGAACATCTATTTAAACTGTATTTTGCTGTAATTCTAAGAAATTGTGTTTTTGCTAGCTTTAGTTTAGAACAAATATCCATGCTGAAAATACAGGATGGAACCACCTACAACTAGTTATCTAGTCTTCATTCTGAATATTTCTGGGATGTTTGTTAGCTCTTGGTGTAAATTCTGAATTTTCAGCTCCTTTTGACTGTAATGATATTAAAGAGGCTAATTCTTTTAGTCTTTGGGAATTAAAATCTGAACAAATGGCTGTTTCAGCAGAATAGCAGCTCTTAAGCATGTAGATGTGCTTATAAAGCATTTAGATTAAAAAAATCATTTTAGCAATTGCTTTTTCAATATCTAAAAATTCAATATCTTCAGTCAAAACTATGGTTTTCTTACATTCTGGGAATTTTCCTAATATGCATTCTGTTTTAAATGCATATTTTAAAAAAATATATGTAACTGGTATGAATGAAAGCTGTGAAGAAAAATAAGTAATCAGTCTTTCTTTTCTTTTATCTCCTCTCTTCAGGCACGGGAGGAGCTGGAGGTGGAGTTCACATTGCAGAACACGTGAGTAGAGTCCTAAATTCTTATAAAAGTGTTATATTCAGTATAAAAATAGTTTTAAAATCTGGTTCATATGTGATGGTGCTCCTTAAAACTGCAGTCTCTAAAAGCAGTAGCTAGGTGTTTTCATTCAAGTATAGTGAAATGGAATTTTAGAATACATACTTTTAGATTTCAAATACCTGAAATGTGATTTTTCCCTGTTTGAATTCTGCCTCTTGGGCAGCAACTTCTTCCTGTTCTCATTTTTCTCTTTGGGACAATGAGATACACAAGGAAGTATGAGGACAATGAAAATATTCAGGAAGCTTTGACCCTTAGGAGTGCCAAGCCTGAATGCCCTAATTACCACCTTCTTGGGGAATCTGTTTTTTCAAATTCACAACATTATAAAATGCACTTTCCATAAGTTCATCTGCTCAATTCATCTGGCTACACATGGGGAGATGTGGTAGAGAAAGTAACCAAATATTCTGCACAAAGTAAGGTCCAAAGACTGCTTTGGGAGTCTGAGGACTGAGGAGCTAGGAAAGCTGGAGTAGCTTCACTTGGTAGGCTTGAAAGATGTTGGTGGAGTTTTACTATTTAGAGGATATACTTAGAGAAGGTACTGCTCTTAGGTGGTATTGCTGGAACCTTCTCAAGGCACTTGGGGCACTTCAGGAAGCCTAGCAGGATAATACTTGGGTGGATACTTTGAATTCCTGACAGCAGGGGAAATAAGAACTTGCTGGTGTAAGGACGGTAGCCCAGTGTTAAGAACTGAAGAAGGAAAGATCTGTGTTCACATACAAAAAAGCTATCAGAGCTGAAAGAGACTCAAAATCTCTTTTTACAACTCATGGAGACTCATCAGGGTGGATTGTTTGTTGTTTACTGTGCAGAATGCCAACAATACCAAGGCAAATGGTGCCTGTCACATTGCAGGAGTGTCACAACATCAGTAATGGCAATGGGGAAGCTCCAGCAGGCATTGCAGGTATCCTGTCTAGGGTCCTCCTTCTTTTGCAAGTTACAGGATGGGTTATGGAGTTGGTACAGAGAATCACACTCTTGATAATCCGGTCTTTAATGGGGGAGGTCCAAGTAGGTGTCTGGCTTGGATATTGTGCACAAGTGGGTTTGTGTATGGGAACAGAGGCTAGAACTTGTCTTGGAGCATGTGTGCCACCAGCTCTGTGCCAAACTCTTCTGTCTGACCCTGCAGCCAGCTGCCTTTTCCTGGAGTTGTATTCAATAAAATCAGAAATGGGACAGTTTTTAAAGTGATGCCTGAGTAGGAGTTCTACTGGTTAGAAGATGATGGTTGGAACTGTACCATTAAAAACGATCCTTTGCAGTCTCAACGGAGATGTTTTAAAGAGCATGACAGTCATGGCTTAGTTGCTCCAGCAAGAAGGCATCTGATCTACTATTTTTCATTCATAGTGTGGTTCCTGAGTGACCAATGTAATAGTTATGGCTTGAAGAACTCCACATGCAAAGGCAAGAAGGTGCTGCATTATAAGTGAGGGAATATCCCTGCGAGCTCACAGTAGGACTGAGAAAATGGGTTTGATGCCACAAAGCAGATAGACCTTTCCCCTGCAATCCCTCATCCACAATTCTTACATTTGTGTGGTGGTCAATGCTGTTCTTCCCATCAGATGAGTCTGGAATAAGTGTTGGATATGGATCCATATCTGGATTGATAAAATATGTGGTCTTGGGAGGATATTGAGAGGGTGGTTTTTTCCCTCACTCTGGAATGTATGATGTCAGAAGTAATTAATGAAAGGATTTGTCCACTAAAATTGTAGACAATGGACTGCATAGATAAACTAGAGAGCCCTGGAAAGGTCTGAACAACTGAAGTGAAGTAGTTGAGATGGGTCACCAGAAAGCTATGGGCCCAAACCAACCTCTTCTGTGTCGAACAAGCTCAGCAGGTTTTGGCAAGATTTTTTGTCAGTGTGGGACGGGAGAAGTGTTGACAGAGATTAGAGATAATTTTCAGTGGGAGAGAGCCCTCTGATAACAAGGAGTACAGCTAAGCATGTGGGATAGTTTCTAGAAATCCTATATTGTGATGGGAACAATGAGAACATACACTTGTGGGGGTGATATGGCAGTTTATTTCTGAAATTAACAACTATTCCCACCAGCAATTTTTCCTGATGCTCTTTATCCACAGTTTTTAATTTCTTCCCCATCTTCATTCTAGATTTTACTAATTGCAAGGTTTATTACATTAGCTTGTTCTTTCTTTCCAGCATTTCAGGTGAATAATACCACACATGATGTGTAACCCCCAGGCCAAGAATGTTTCCTGGGTTGCACCCATGACAGTGGCTTTGCCACTCCTAGTTTTGCTTGCCTACTTCACTGCAAAGGTTGTGTTTTGTGTTACCTCTACCAAAAACAACATTATAAAAATTACCTCACGTTACATTGGAAGGCTGTATGATAATTTGTTCCTGCATCCATTCCTATTATATTTTATTTAAAATGGAAGAAAAGCTTCATTTTGTTAGTGGGTTTCCACAACAGCAAGATGAATACCCTCTCTAGTTTTGCCTCACCCTTATGCCGCTGCTGCAGTATCAGCAAATGCTCACCTCTGCTGCAGAGTGGCAGGCACTGAGGGCCAGATGTTCGATCCTAAGGACACAGAGAGGAAGGCATGCTCCTTCCTCCAAGTGCCTTTTCACCAGCAACCAAGCCAAGGGATTGCAAATGCCTGCCCAGTGTTTTCTGGGCCCATTACAGGAGCCCAGCTGGCGTGAGAGCTGCTGCGCTTGGGCAGCAGTGACAGAAAAGGTAAGGCTGTTGTACACAGGCTGCTGGTTCGTGTACGATAGTGCTTTTTGAGCTGTTCTCTGGTGATTATCAGTGGTAACCCGGGCTTCCTCCTGTGTCTCCATGGGCAGGGTGCAGCACCAGAACGAGCCCATCCGCGTTGCCACAGGCACGGGGTCCCGCTGGAGCAGGTGGCTGCGCTCACTCAACATCCCGCTCCCCTCTGACTTCTACTGAGGGCCATGCCTGACACTGAGGGCCGCAAGGAGGCTTCTGGTGAACTGCAAGGTGATTTGAGTTTCCAAGGAAAGGCCTAAGAGCCCCAGGGTATTTGCTGTACCTGCTGATCCTCTTTTTGGCCTCTTTTATCTTTCAGATGTCTCAAGCTGAGGAAGTGCATCTCTAACAACTTTTAGAAGAATGAAGGACCACTCTTACACAACCTTTCATCTCCGCTCCCTCTCCCTTTGTTTTTTCAAATGTGAAAGACTATGTTTAAAACAAAGCCCAATTAACAGAAATAAATGTAAATAGGTGTACAAAAAGCTGTATAAAAGTTAAGTATTAATTATTGAAATATGGCAAAAGCAGGATTTTTAGAAAATAAAAGTCTTTTTGTTCTTTCTGTAATTCTGCTGTGTTATTTTGAAAAATCCTCCTCATGTGAACGGGGCGCCAGCAGATCATGCCAGCCATTTGGCTTGGGCACTGCTGAGAAACCCCCAGGCTGAGTCTCCATCAGTTGGGGGCCAAATGTACTGTTTGTATTTATGTGTGGAGGAGCACTGAAGGCAAAAGTTTTAAGTTAAGAAAGAACCTTTTAGGTGAATACAGCTTTCTTTACTGAAACAGTACCATCCCCCATGCTTCTCTTGGGTTGTCAGAAAGCTCAGAAAAGTAGCCTGCATTATTATGGAAGCTACTAAAGGAAGGGAAAGCTGAATCTGACATGAAAGAATTCAAAACTTTTAGATAGGTGAAAGATTCTCTGGTGAAATGGAGTGTAGTAGCCTAAATGAGAACTGCAATATAAGAATCTGTGTGACTGTAAATTCATATTCAGAATTACCCATTCCATTATGTCAGGCATAATCTGAAAAGGAGGAGACAGAAGTTTGATGTATACCAGGTGATGGGAAATGATCCCTGGATTCACAGAGTACACTGCAGCCTTAGGCATTCCTGCAACAGACTTGGAGTGAGGAAGGATGCCCAGGGTCTCTTTGTCTTTCCCTGCTACAGGTCATAATATACTCCCAGTTCTCCTAGTGAAACTGAGGCCTGCAGTAAAAAAAGCCCACAAACCACAAACTGTGATGGAGAAGAGAACAGGAACATAACTCTCTGTGATGAGAGCTGTCTAATAGCAGGTTGGTTATCAGAGAAATTACCAGCTAATCCCAACTAGTGGAACTTATTCAGTGCTCCAAAGGTAGACAAAATATTCAAAGATCCCTGCCAACCTGAGCTCTTCTGCGCCCAGCTCAGCTATGTTTCTAGCCACAGCTGATTTCCTAAGATTCGGACAAAGACGAGTGCCCTTGCTTTTCTTAAAACAAAGGTATGGACCACCAGGTCCACCATGCTAACAAGTACCAGCAGCTGGGCTTCCTTACAGGGGTGGCAGCAGAGGTGACAACCCAACAGAGACATCTCAGCCATTGGTCCTTCATGACTGAGGTGTCCTGGTCCTTCCCAGGGGTCTTCCAAGCTCTGCTCTGTTCTGTACAACAGTGCAGGGTCTCCCACACTATTCGAAGGCCATGCCTTGCACCTCCTAACTTTGAACCTAACTTTACCCTTTGCTGATACCAGCAACTCAAATAATACTACACTTTACTGGATGTTTACCTCCATGAACAAATATCTTTACCTGTCTTTGCACTTTCATTTCACCAGGCTATGCAGGCTGAGGTCTTCTAATATCTATCATGCTGTTTTCTTGCTTTCCTTGATTTTTAATGAGCTATTTGAGGATGGTGGCACCATATGCCATGTAATGTTACAACTACTTGACTACAAAATAGTAATTAAGAACAAAAATTTGTGTCTGAAACAAAACTGGAGTGGTGTTTAAACACATTTACCTGTGTACATTTTCAGATGGAAAACTGAGTATATTTTCACCAATTCCTGACCAACATTCTTTGAACTCTTTAGAAATCCATTTTCAAAAAAATTTACAAAATTTTCAAGTTTATGATTGGGGGTTTTGACCAGAGGTGTTTGCTTGAGTTTGTTGTTGATGTTTTTTATAATTGAAAGTTTTTCCTGAATTTTTTGCAGTGTATTTAGCCAGTTCATATTTTTCTCTTAAAGGAAATATTAATATTCTCTTAAAGAAAATACTGACTTGGAAACAAAACTTTAAACTGTTTATGAGCTTTTCAATTTTGAGTGAATGCTATCATGCGTGTTTTTACTTAAATCTAAT
Organism: Emberiza elegans; assembly: GCA_024865655.1. Classification (NCBI taxonomy): domain Eukaryota; kingdom Metazoa; phylum Chordata; class Aves; order Passeriformes; family Fringillidae; genus Emberiza; species Emberiza elegans. Next base: position 17,731,249 of record JALJVW010000139.1, on the reverse strand, counting down.
TGTTTTCACTTCAAGTGGATAAAAATGATGTCATTCATCTAATTTTAAAGGAATTGTACTGTTTGGTTTCAGCTGAGATAAAATGCATATCAAGTATAGAACTATATGAGAACTCCAAATGTGTAATCCATGGCTTGCAAAGTCTGAATAAACAGCTCATAATCTCTGCAGCAGGTTGGAGTGTCAGTGCTCAGTCCTCATCAATAGTCCATACATATTCCCTTTGGAGCCATCTCAGTTATTGAGAGATTATATGAATTTACATCTGTAATTTAACGAAATGGTAAATTATGAGATGTCCTTAATGAGACACTGCCTGATATTTCTGATGGAAAAATATTTTAGAATATAGAAATTGTTGGCTGCAGTATGTGAATTCATCCCTTATCCTAGATGTGGAAACACATCTATACATACAGTGATCTATTACAATCTCATGTGTGATTTGCAGATCACTTCATAGAGGTAAGTACAATTTTTCCTGTCATTAGGGAAATTTTTTTTATAAATTGTGGAAAACTAGGCAGTTGTATTAGACAAAAACCTGGGTAAAACTGTGTAATGCTCAAAAGAATCAAGATGGATATAACAACTGCAGTTGTCCTCAAAATCAATGTCTCATACCAGTATTTATTGCATGGTTTACTGAAGCAAATGTGTAAGACCACAGGTGTATAAATCCAGCTTCATATTCTGAGTGGATGGAAAAAACTGCAACTCAGCTCATCATCCAATCCTAAGCTTTAAAGTATTTTTGAGTGACAATGTTAAAGTCAGAAATGTCAAAGGTCATGTAAGAACTAATGTGTTAACCATAGACTTAAATATTTGTCTGAGTTTTCCCACCCATGACATTATCTGCCTTTTTTTTTTTTTTAGTCTGGACTACCCTGATGGCATAATTACGAATGGAGTACTAGTGGTAAAGTACATATTTATTGTGATCTTTCTTGTGTCTGAATAACAAATGTTCATGTTTCTAACTCTGGAAACTTTGAGCTGTGTCCCAAACCCAGTACTGCTGCCTACTTTCTTCTATAAATTATAGGCTCAGAACTATCAAGGGTTAATGAAGAAAGTGTTACAATGCTCATAAATATAATTCCATATGTTAATACACTCATTATTTTGAATAGGGCTCATCTTCTTTGCTTAATTGTCTCTCCAAGTTCAAGCAGTTCATGAGTTGTTTCTCTTTCTTTCAGTTTTGGAAAGAAATACCATATAATTATTGTCCTCGTGTTATCTGAAGACATAGTAATAGATAATAATTGTCTTGCTCATTGATCAATCAGAGGGGTTGGTTGGGAACAGTATGAATCACTTGCAGTGGCATTTACACTTCTCTCAATCATCATTCGTCCTCTCTTGCTGCAGGCACGTGAGGTTTCCTGTTTGGAGGTTAGAGTGGATACAGGGAAGCTGAAGCAGCAATCCACAAGTGAGGTTATTGCTTCATTAGCCTATTGTTCTTGTGTTGTGATTCAGCCATTATAACAGATGTTGAAAAAAATTAATAATCCATTCTGCACATTGCTCTATCTGTGTCATATAATACTTAGTTTTGCCATGCCCCCCCCTTGCAGAAAGATTGTATCTGTCAAAATTCAAGTTAATCAAGTGCTTACTTATGAGGAAAATTTTAAACTGATGCAAAAATAGAGCCTCATATACTAGACTGAAAAACTTGGAAAAATGAGGTCAGTTCTTTTTGTTTATTGTTTGTTCAAAACAATTTTTTCCAAGTGGGATCTTTAAAAATTATCTTATAACTAATATGTAGAAATCTTATCCCTTTGGTGCCTTAATAAGAAAAATAAACCTAAGTTTAAATGCAAAGTTGTATCAAAGGGGTCTTCGCAAATTGCAGGGAAGCCCTCTGCTACTATAGAGTCACCAAAACAGTACTTTGTCTATAAAATATAGCTCTAACAAATACAGCAGGATTCTTCACACTAGTCCTTAAGTTGATTTAAATGAACACTAGCTTGTGTAATGCTGTTCCTGGGAGAAAATCTCAAAACCTCATGACTGTTCTGAGTTAATTTGTGAATGGAAAATTGACTTCTACGAAGAAAATGGTAGCAGTGACTGAGTTGCATTATAGGAAGTTTCAGACTGAGATGTAACATGGGAAGGAAAGGTTAGTGACCTAAAATTATATAATATTATATATAATATATATATTGTATTTATTATATACAATTTTAGGTTAGTGACCTAAATTTATATGCCCTGATCTTGCAGGAGTACAGCATATGACCTCTCTGTAAACATAAAGGCTTTTCTGTACAAGAAACCCAGCCTGCTGCTTGTTTCAGTTTTGGTGATGTGGGGGCACATGCGAAGTAGTCTGATTGAGTTGTGGGTTTATAGAATTATTTGTCTTAATATTATAAAATGTATACTATGAATCAGAATGGACTGACATAAAATAAATGACTTTTATGCAACATGAATAATCCAAAATGCCTCTGACGCCTCTAAATCCAAAGCTTGGTTTAATTTATTCATGGAAAGCGTCTAACAAATAGAAAGATATAGTATTTTAAAAATATGTGAATTCTGTACATGCATTATTTATGTAGATTCACCAAGATATTTTAGATCAGTTTTCAGTCTGTTTTTACCACCTGAAGTCTACTTAGTCATTGTGGTGTAAGAGAAATTCAACAAAAAGTGAAGGTTGGGTTTTCAAATTAGTTATGTGTGTTTGCTTGTACTAGTTAAAATTCTGTTTGTTCCCTGGCTCTCTGTTTAGACCCAGAGCTTACATTTACAGTGAAAGGATCGCATGAAGGAAGCCAGAAGATTTTGCTGGACTCTGGCCCCAGCCTTCATATAATCATATTTCACTGCATCATAAATGACCAGACAAGACTGGATATCATATTACCAGAGGAGGTAAGTTCTCCTTCTGTTTGTTATTATAACTCAAATGAAATTAGAACAAGAAATTAATAGAACCAGTAAACTGAACTAGGCTTCTGAGTGGGAAAGTTCTAGAGTTGATAAACCTTTTATGTGAGCATACCCAACTGCTTTTTTACATTTTTTCAGCTGGCTGATGGAAATGAAACAGAGAAACCTGGGGTCCTTTCTTTCCCCCTGAATTCACTCCCTTTACAGAAGGAAATAACACTAGAAGAGGTGAGTGCTGTGAACCTTTTGAAATATGTAATTTAAAATATCCTTAATAATGTCCTGCTAGAAATAAAGTTACCAAATAAACAAAATCACTGTATGAAATTGTACAGTTATTCATTAGAAATGTTAAAAAAATTTAAGGTTGCTGTATTCAACTTTGAGGAAGAACATGTTAACAATAATTTTAACAATACAATGGAAGAACATATTAACAATAATTTAAATAATACAACAGTCATTGCAAACCTGCATCCTACTGTTAGAATTAAGTGGTTTCAAGGAAAAAGAAATGACTGTAAAATGCACATTCATTCAAAACCACGTTGGGTTTTTTTATATTGGGGTGATACAAGCTAAGAACTGAAAAAAGACCCATCCAGATTATGAGCTGAATTCAGATTTTAGTTTGTCTTAATATTGATATTGGGGGTGCTTTTGTGTGTAATTTTTTTTTAATTTGATAAGGTAACTTTTTTCATTCTTGTAGCCCCTTCTAAATGTGCAAACTGGGAAGTGGTGTAAACATGCAAGTTTGTGGCACACTACCTGCCCCAAACACACACAGGCTCATTAGAGAAGAGAAAATTTGATTCCAGGGCAGGGAGTGAGGCTTTGGTTAATTGTATAAAAATAATGTCCTTAGCCATGTGATTTATTATTTGAGAACCACCTCTCTTGGTCTGAGCATTGCCCAAGCTTGAAGGAAAGGAATGGTTTAAAATTTGGTAGTAACTACCTTTACCTTTCTCGTTTTCCAGGATAATTCATTTCACTTGTGCTTGACAGCAAGAAAATGGTAAGATAGCCTCTTTTAGTCCTGGCCCCCAGGACTGCTGTAAACTAGTTCTGTAGGCTTTTTCTGAGATAGGTGCAGAGATGAACACTGCGTGAGCGCTGAGTGCTGTGCTCACGTGGTGCCCAAGGTAAGTGCAAGTCCGCTGCACTTACAGCACTGTGCAGTGCTGCAGGAGTCTGTGAGCCTTCATTCAGAGTAAATTAGTTGGCTGTTGCTCTCACGCATGAATAAAACTGGACCATTCACTTATTATTTTATTCCCCATTTATGCCGATTGTCAGATCAGCACGTGGAGTGAAATAACCTCTGCCAGTCTTTAACTTTGCCAAATCACCAAAACATAGGGTAGCCTGGCTTCCGCCCCTTCTGCTTCACTGGACAGAATGGGAGCTGAGACCTGACCAGCTGCACCTCTGCCAACCCTCTTGCAGGGACAGAATTGCACCAGTGATAGGTAAAATTGAAGACAGTGACATTTTATGGTAGAGCTGAAAACTTCCTGTGGTTCACAGCACCCCCACTATGGGATGAGATACAGAAGGAAAGCGAGGTGGATTTTTCACAGCATGAGAAAACTTTGTGTAAATGGAGAGCGACCTGAACAACCTCAGCCCATGACAAATATCTGACCTGTACATTTAAAAGACACACATATAGAAAGAGAGCAAGAAAAATGTTAATCTACTGCTCAAAGAGTTGGGTTTTTTGTAAGCTAAATCATTTGACCTTTTTCTGTTTTCAAAATTACACTGTGTGATAAATCCAATTTGCTGGAGAAGAGAGCCTTAATCCTTGAAGCATTAATATTTGTGAAATATCGGTGAAAATTATTTTCAGGACAGAGTTTGCAGCCACCAGAGGGTGATGTGACCCAAAAGATTTGGTTAATATTTAGTGTTATTCTCAGTAATAAGTGTATTTATGTTTCTGTAGGCACATAACGTTAGCTGCAATTTGATTGGGTTTGCACCTTTTTTCTGAATTTTCTTTTGCTTGTGCTTCACATTTCTCAAGGGACAAAATTTCATGTGTCTGCGCACGTGAAAAAAAAAGTGATGGATATTCTTGTATTATTGCAGGACGAAGCTTGTGAATACATATCTAGGAATATGTTCAGGACACAGGTGAAAGGCTGGAATTCCCAAGAGACTGAGCAGGGGGTGATGCTTGTTCTGCAGCTCAAGCTTCATCACATAACTCATTAGAACCCTCACTTTAAATGCTGTTAGTGGATTGTCAAAACCTGAGAACAAGCGATAATGTCATCGCTTCAATTTTCCAGGGTGTCATAGTGATAAACAGGAATGGGTACAGAAAAAAAACTTCTGAAATTATTCCTTTTGGTGATCTTTCGCTGACTTGTGTGTCTTGTCTTTTTGTCCATGTTCACAAGAGATCTCAAGTACCTTGGAAACTCCTCTTCATCCACACTGCTATTTCCTGGTGGCAGTAGAAATGGGGGAGTTTTTGTTTTTCTTCTTTCCTTTATCTATATGCAGACTTGGAAATAACTTGTTTTACAGATGATTTTTTTTATTACCTGCCCTACAGATCTTGAAATCAGCTATAAATGATGTGTGCATTGATTTGTCCCATTGTCTCTTCCAGCTCAGGAGACCTGGATGTGCGCTTGGGGTTTAGCCTGTGCAGGGAGGAGCAGAACTTCCTGCGGAAAAGGAAGAAATATGTTGCTGCTGCTCTGAAAAAGATTCTTAATTTGGAAGAGGATCTGAAAGAGCATGAGGCAAGCCAATACAGTCACTGGTAGCAGCTGCTCTCAGGGGATCAGGGCCTGGCTTACAAATTCAAACAACAAATAAAATCCCAGCTTAATTAGTCCTGCTGGTGCGGGCCAGGCGAGGTCACCTGGGCAAGCCATGAGCAAGAGAAGTAGTGGCCTGTTAATGTAGCAGAGTGAGGGAGGCAGGATAATGTCTTTATGGAGCCAAAAACTCAGCAGCTCCTCAAACAGTTCATTCCTGTTTATTCTGGGTATTGCTCATGGGTCTCGGTAGAAAAATTTATTGTGGGCAGACATGGAACAGCTGGGCAATGCTGCCTGCAAAATAGAGGGCCTTAACAAGGCATAAGGTGGTGGCCATGGCATGTGTGTAAGGGGTTTTGAGGAAGAAAGAAACATTTTCACAGACATCTGAATGAAAATTCTTGGAGTGGTTTCTGCAGCAAAATAGTTGTCTCGTTGGGAAAAATGAGGGATACCATAAAGCTATCAATCTGGCAAAGAGTGGATCTTACAGTATCACTGAGTTGTAGATGAAATAGCTGTTTGTAAGTTTAGCTGTATCACTCTAGAGTCTGTTGCTGCCTCTGTAATGGAGTCATAATCTTTGCAACTGCTGATGCAACTGGGTTGCTGACAATCAGAAAAGTATGTACATAGCAACAGCAAGAACACTTTTTAGCTGACAGTCAAAAAAAAAGAGTGCTGTGGAAAATATGATTCAAAAATATTAATTTGGATTTCAGAACAGAGAATAATACAGGAAACAAAGTTTTCAACAAAGCTGAAAAGAACATTTTAAACTATTTTTACAAGCTGTCAGAAAGTTTCCTCACACATACAAAACTGTTTTCTGAAAGGCCTGATTACTGTGGCTGTCCTATTCATGTGTTTAACTTCAGAAATATGAGGAAATATCCCCTCCACTTTATTAACTGACTTACATTCGAACTGAAAGGAAAAAATCATTAGTGTTGTAGTTTATAAAAAATAGATTAGAAAATGTAAACCCCAGAATATAATTTTTGGAGTTTATTCTGACTTTAGCTAAGATTATGAGATTTTCCTCATTATTTTATAAAATTTCCTATATTTAAAAAGTGTTTAGGGTAAGAAGAACATCTGTTTTCTCACTTTTCTGAGCTTTTGTTTTTTTCATAGAGGAGGAGAATTATTTCCTTCAGGCTCTATTCATTGACTTTGGAACACAGATTCCTTTATCAAATTAGAAGCTAATACTTGAAAGGTATAAATAGACATTTTCCATGGGGTGTGTAAGCATCCACACTCTGGTTGCTAACGGAAGCAGAGGGTGTACCAGATCAGGAAAAGATAAGGAGAAGAATAGTCTGTCTCTTCAATTACACTTGGCTCATGGAGGGGTAAACCCTGTCAATGACTGTGCTTCAGGACATAAAGTAATTGAAGGCCTGGGGCCAGGAAGACTTTGGCTATTGTGCGGTCTGGCTGATTACAGGGTGCTGTGCATTCCTGTCTGACACTGGTCATTGTTAGAGGCAGAATCATGGATCCCTAACCTGCACCAGTGTGGTAAATCCTGTATTTTTTCTGTGACAGCTGCTAATAATACACTTTGAGAAAAATTCCAGGGTGGTGAGGTTGATTTCCAGTTGTATGTTAAGTAAACACCTTCACTCCCCATCAGAGAGGGCAAGACATAAGCCTTCCTTCTTGCAGCAGTCAGGTGGTAGCAAACAAGCCTTCTGCGGCAGTCACATCCTTTCCATCCCAAGTAGCATCCCTGCTTGTATCAATGCCTGTGGCCTGTTATCTGACTTCTGCAGTAAGGGCTACTTGTGTCTAATTCGTGCACAGCTTTTGCTCCTTCTGCCTTGCTGTGTTGACCAGGTGCCAGTGGTGGCCATTACGACGACCGGGGGAGGAACGCGATCACTCACAGCGATGTATGGCAGCCTGCTGGGCCTGCAGAAACTCAACCTCTTGGACTGCATTTCCTACATCGGGGGTTTATCGGGTACCACATGGTGAGAGGGACCCAAACAAGCTTTATGTGTCCTCTGCTCAATACTGTTGACTCTGTACAATACTGTTAGCTTATGTGGCACTTAGCAAAGCAAAAGCATTTCTATTCTGCCCACAATCTACTCTCTGTCCACCTGGAGCAAGGAAACAAAACATATTGAGTAAGAGATCAATCATCACACTCATCAACTGCTTTTGTCAGCTCACTGACTCAGTCTATGCCTAATATCTTCATCTAAATGCTCTATTCCTTTTTCATATTGTATCAGTTATACCTTAGACTAAATACAATGAATTTGTCTTTAGACTGGAAATTGAAGAAAGATGGGATGAAGAATTTATGCCTGCCACTTGCTGGTTATTCTCACTTCCATTTTGGATTTACAGTGCATCTCCCTCTGGTAAAAGATGTATTTGGGGCTAGAGAAATTCACATTGTCACAGAAAGCCAACAAATTATATCAAGTTACTGACCTTGGAGAGACTACAGATACAGTGGCTTGTTGTGAAGCGCTGTCTTCTCCCAGTGGGCATAGAGCAGATGGTGTCATGCTTAAAATAACTGAAGCATTTAATCAAGTAGGTTCTAGGTACCCCCACTCCTCTACACCTGTTTGGAAGTGGAGAATTTTTTTTCACTGAGTTGTGGGTCACTTTATGTAAGTCCAAACTTCAATGGTAGGTTTTTCTTTTAACTTCTCTGTATGTACGTGGACATCTGAATATACCTGTCTGTGTTATGATTTCAAGGGGACACGTAAGAATGGTCATACGAGGACATGCCCAAACTGCCCAGTTTTCTTGCTGGCAGAAGCCATTAGCAGATACATGGGAACAAATGCAGGACCACAGCAGAGTAGTAGTGACTGCTCCCTAGAATACTCCCTTACCTTCCAAACAATAGATTTGATGAATACTTGTGGAACCTTTGAATTTGATAGCCTTTGGGTCTTGGTTTCTTTTCTCCCTTGAATTTCAAGGTAATTTTTGAGCCCATTTTATCACATCCAAACCAGGAAAGCTTGGAGGTTTTGTTTGCTCCTGAAATGAGAGTATTTTAAGTGTGAACCCCATAAGAATTAAGAAACAGGCAAATAGGTTGCACATCTGTTTTCTGAAAGCAAACCACAGCATTATGCCTCTTTCATTATTTTCTACTAACATTTCTTCAGGACCATGGCAAACTTATATGAAGATGCTAATTGGTCACAAAAATATCTGGAGGATGCAATCAAGGAAGCTCGCAAGCAAGTAACCAAATCCAAGATCTGCTGTTTTTCTTTGGATTGTCTGAAGTACTATTACAATGACCTGATGGAGAGGACTAAAGAAGGACATAACACTTCTTTCATAGACCTTTGGGGTCTTGTCATTGAATCCATGTTACATGATAAGGTATTGCTCCTTTCTTCCACATAACTGCTGAGCTTCTATAGCTACTATGGAGAAGAAAATAAATCCTGCAGGCCATTCACTAATACTGATGCAAATAATTAGTTTAGCAGTTGATTAAATACTATATATTCAGATCCATTATTAAAACACTGCTCTAGATTTAAAGAGAGGTTGACCTTGAACTGAAGGAGCCATGTCATATCAGTTAAAGGTGTTCTTTCTCCTTAAAGAGAGAAGTATCCTGAGAAAAATATTTTGAATTGTAAATAAATAATTTGGACATAAAATATTCTGACTAGAAGAGGCACTTAAAACTCTGAAATAATTTGCTTCTCTGGCATAAATGAAGATATGCATTTATAAAGTGACCTACATATGGAAATGCCTCACATAGTGAAAAAGACAATTTTCTAAATGTGATACCAAGTTTTAAGAAATTTTGTTAATTTAAAAATAGTGTATCCTAAAGAGTTTCCTTCTGTTTTAAGTTTGTACAATGAAGCTTTAAATTGTCGTGTGCAATAGAATGTATTCTTGAATATGCATGTATTTGCAAAATACCTTAAAATACAATCAATTCTTTGCTAAGACCCAGCCAAGGAAAGAACTTTACCTTTCACTTAGCTGCATGATTTTTCCTGGAACTGGTTTGTTTGTTTGGTTTTTTTCCCTGGCTGAATCTATAATCAAATTCTCTGCATATCTCAAAATCTGAGAACCCATATAGGGTGTAGCTGCTTCTTATGGGATGCATGCCAAGTCTGGAATATCCCATGGCAGATATTTCAGAACAATCCAGTTACCTGAGAATGGAAAGGAGAACCCGGATAAGGCTGGATGGGTCTGATAATTCACATTATATTATTTGAAGTGCAAGTTGTTTTTCACCTCATTCCATTAACCCTTTTTAATCAAAACCAGAAAGACGAGCACAGACTCTCGGACCAGCGTCAGGCAGTGGATGATGGCCAGAACCCACTGCCCATCTATGTGGCCATCAACCTCAAGTCCAACTATAGTGCCCAGGCATTCAGAGGTAATGGTTATGATTTAGGTTTCTTAACAAATTTATAATTTAAATGGTCTAAACTAAGATGATGTACATATAAACAGCTTTATCAATGCAACAGTCTTTTCATTCTAATTGCAAATAAAACCCCCAATAAGTAATTAAATTTTCAGATAACAATGACCAAAACAAAAAAAATTAAAATAAAAAATTCCAAATGTTTCATGTTTAGAATTTGAGTTTTTTATTTTGCTAAAAGTGGAAACATAGTTATACCTCAGAAGATGTCAAAGTCACAATTTATCCTGTCACAAAAGCCTTGGAATGAAACAAATTCTTATATGGTTCCATGTGGTCTTATTTTGAACAATTATTTTGCACAAAAGAAAAAATTTTAATTTTGGGATCCAGTGTCAGCAAAAATCACTATTACCTCTATTATTAATTTTCACAGTATTTGTTTAACAAGAACAGCTAAGTACATGACACTTGTGAATGCTAAGCTCTCTGTCACTAGAGCCCTAAAGGAAACAAGTTATGCATGAGCAACACATACTTTGGGGTAAGATTACGTCTGTTAAGGGAATGCCTGTGGTTTCATTCAGACCAGGACTATTTTTTGCTGGAGGTTGCTGTATCACAGCCTGGAACTGCCCTGCGAATGTATTCTTGAATATGCATGTATTTGCAAAATACCTTAAAATACAATCAATTCTTTGCTAAGACCCAGCCAAGGAAAGAACTTTACCTTTCACTTAGCTGCATGATTTTTCCTGGAACTGGTTTGTTTGTTTGGTTTTTTTCCCTGGCTGAATCTATAATCAAATTCTCTGCATATCTCAAAATCTGAGAACCCATATAGGGTGTAGCTGCTTCTTATGGGATGCATGCCAAGTCTGGAATATCCCATGGCAGATATTTCAGAACAATCCAGTTACCTGAGAATGGAAAGGAGAACCCGGATAAGGCTGGATGGGTCTGATAATTCACATTATATTATTTGAAGTGCAAGTTGTTTTTCACCTCATTCCATTAACCCTTTTTAATCAAAACCAGAAAGACGAGCACAGACTCTCGGACCAGCGTCAGGCAGTGGATGATGGCCAGAACCCACTGCCCATCTATGTGGCCATCAACCTCAAGTCCAACTATAGTGCCCAGGCATTCAGAGGTAATGGTTATGATTTAGGTTTCTTAACAAATTTATAATTTAAATGGTCTAAACTAAGATGATGTACATATAAACAGCTTTATCAATGCAACAGTCTTTTCATTCTAATTGCAAATAAAACCCCCAATAAGTAATTAAATTTTCAGATAACAATGACCAAAACAAAAAAAATTAAAATAAAAAATTCCAAATGTTTCATGTTTAGAATTTGAGTTTTTTATTTTGCTAAAAGTGGAAACATAGTTATACCTCAGAAGATGTCAAAGTCACAATTTATCCTGTCACAAAAGCCTTGGAATGAAACAAATTCTTATATGGTTCCATGTGGTCTTATTTTGAACAATTATTTTGCACAAAAGAAAAAATTTTAATTTTGGGATCCAGTGTCAGCAAAAATCACTATTACCTCTATTATTAATTTTCACAGTATTTGTTTAACAAGAACAGCTAAGTACATGACACTTGTGAATGCTAAGCTCTCTGTCACTAGAGCCCTAAAGGAAACAAGTTATGCATGAGCAACACATACTTTGGGGTAAGATTACGTCTGTTAAGGGAATGCCTGTGGTTTCATTCAGACCAGGACTATTTTTTGCTGGAGGTTGCTGTATCACAGCCTGGAACTGCCCTGCCGCAGTGTGGAAGGACCTCATGGCATTAGTACTGCTGGCAATACAGATCAGCCATGGCTGGTGAAGGGCATGCTATGAACAAGCCAGTGTCTTTCCCATTGGGTTTGCTTCCTGGAACTCTTCTGTTTAGTATCATTTAACATGTTGTCTAACATGTTGCTTTTTCATGGTCTGGCTGCTGTTGCCATAGAGTGGCTGGAGTTCACTCCTTATGAAGTTGGTCTGCTGAAGTACGGAGCATCTATTCGTGCAGAACACTTTGGAAGTCAATTTTTTATGGGAAGGATGGTGAAGAAGCTCTCAGAGACTCGGATCTGCTATATGCAAGGTGAGTGTTGCCTTGGGGAAAGGTGGTCTACTGGAGAGGCAGCTGGTATGGGCAAGCACATGGTCTGTGATGTACACCACTGGGAAGACACCAGCAGACAGGTTGAGCAGGTGTGAGTTTACACTAGCAAGGATGTACTCATGAAGTATGCCCACAAGGCATCTGTACAGACAGAAAGGATGTATCCAATGGGAAGAACTGAAGGTATGTATCAATTAAGATTCTTCTAAGGCAACTCCATCAATCAGCTTCTGTTCCTCTTTCCTGTTATAGGCATGTGGAGTAGTATATTTTCCATAGATGTGATGTATGTCTGGAATTTGGCTGCTGATTCAGAAGATTTCTGGTGCAGATGGACCAGAGACAGAGTAAAAGATATAGGTGAGATTTTAAGTCTTTTTTCACCACTGGTGTTTTGTGAAGATGTCTAATGCATAAAGAAATGCTGTCAAAGTCAGAGAGTAAAAGATGAGGAAAGAAAAGCAGAGATGCCAACTAAGATTTTTTTTCTGCCTGATTTAAAACTAAATTGAGCTTTTTTGGAAAAGCTGTATAAAAGCTGTACCTTTTCCTGAAGGTCATACAGACACAAAACCAGTCTCTATTAGACATAGAAAGCACGTTGTATCAAAAACACATCTTGAGATTGTTAAATTAGGATATGGTCCTCCTTGGTCAGCAATAACATAGGTAGAGAAAATGGCTCTTGCAGAGGGCTGATTTCTACACTGAACTACCCAGGGGGAAAGCTTGCTCTTGCTGTTAATTGCACAGGGAACCTGTAGTGACTGGTCTCCTAACTTGATGCTGTGGCTGGGTGACACTCACGTGCATTCTGCAGGTGTCCTATTGACAGGTCTCCTGTGTATTTTGGGACTGCTCTCTCCCCTCCACCATATGCTACAGTAGATGTGGGCATCATTTGAGGAAGCTTTGAGTGGAAGGTGACCCTTACTGCCTGGCAGCCTGCTGCCTGCAGGTAGCTGGTCATTTAATTCACTGTCTAATGCTGAATTTTATTTGGTGGCACAGACCTTAAGGGCTTATAACTATGTTTGATTAACTTTGAAGTGATGATACTTTGTTATTAATCACTCAATTTTTCAAAATATTGGTCATTTCAGAAAATTATCCTAAACTTAAAATGTCATTTTTCCATCTTGCAGCAGAAGAACCCTTTCTGTCTGTGAATCCCTATGAAGTAGACACGTGTCTATTCACTCCCTCGAGTGTCTTCTCCTCCACTCTGCGAGATGTCTTAACAGGACGTCCAACCATTGCACAGTATCCCAATTTTATCAGAGGCTTCCAGCTGCATAACAAGTACCTGGAGAGTGAAGGATTTTCTACCTGGAAAGGCACAGTAAACCAGCATGCTTTTCAGTAATATTCTAAGAAGGTTTAGGTTTCAGAATTCACTTAGGATTTCCAACAAAGAGCTGAGACTGACTTCTGAAATGCCACTTCTCCATTTAAAAATGGAAAACATGAAAGCCAGATTTGAACAGCATTTCAGTTTTGGTGGGGGATGTTGAAGAGTGAAATTGTATCTGGCTGTCTGGGGATTAAGTTCCTGTGCATAAAGTGAGCTCAGCCTAAAGCAGCAGGACAGATCACCCCTCTAAGGCTAAAGCAACATGAGGTGCTTGGGAAGGGGGAAGGAAAAAACAGTAGCATGTCACTTACTCCTGTAAACAAGTACACCTAGAGTGAGGACAAAATTCTTGATTCTTTATTCTTTACCTTCCTTCAGAGGAGAAATCCGTTCTTGTGATTTATTTGTTGTAATGAGAAATAATTACGTTTCAGACACAGTGATAGACTCCTTGCCAAACAAACTGATGGAAACAGCAGACTGTGAGCTCTCCCTGGTTGATACTGGCTTTTTCATTAATACCAGCTACCCACCACTTTTGAGATCAAAGAGGGAGGTCGATGTCATCCTTCATTTGAATTACAGCGGAGGGTCCCAAACACTGGTAAGAAAAGCCATGGTATCTGAAATATTTTTCCTTCATGGTCTTTTGATCTCTGCCAATTGTCAGTACTGGAATGTGAATTAGATGATGATGATGATGATGATTATTATTATTAATCTAATTTATTATTTAGATCATTAGGCAATTAATTTCTCAGTAACTAAAAAGGATATTAGAAAATGATGATGGATATAGGCATTTCAAAATCATCAAGGTCTTCACTGCAGTGGATCCAATAGTTTTTAAAAATTGATGGATTATATTCTGGATTATATTATAAACTGATAGAGTAGTCTCAAACTCTGCTACTAATTTTGTTTATTCTTGTACTGAACAAATTACAAAGGCAATGGAAATCCCTGAAAACATTTTACCTGACTAAATGAGAAAACCTGTCTTGGCCTTTATATCTCATACCACTCCTATGGAAACGTAGGGCTAATGCCAGATTGATTCATAATTTAAAATAGTACGTTAGTGTTGCATATATAATGATAATAATCAAAAAATAAACATAGGTTTATAGTAAATATAGCTGTTAACATTTTTATGAGGTCACAAGATAAGTTGGTAAGTGGGTTTATTAATAGGGAGTCATTACCAAGGATCATCAATTATGCAGAGGACAGACTGGGAAAGTGGTAAATAATGAAGTCAAGACAATGATGCAGAGTAATCTGGACTGATGTATTCCTTCTCCATTCTTGTAGTTTCTTTGCCTTCCCCTTCTGAACTTCTTTCAGTGGAATCATAAAATCAGACCTGTGGGTTTTGGATTAATTTTCAAGTTCAGAGAAAGTGACTGTTTTCTTGTTTTGCCTAAAGCAATGTGGAAAATAAGATAAGCTGCAATGTCTGGTGTGGTTATTATTGTTTCCATCTGAAATGTAATATCTTGACAGAGGGAGATTCAAACCTTGGGATATTCCTGTTAGCTGCTGCAGTTTAAAATATCCAGGTCTCTGTATCAGTTTTGATTGTTTGTAATAATTTTTAATATATATTTTTTTCTTTCATCCAGCCTCTGGATCAGATTGCAAAGTACTTCTCAGAGCAAGAAATTCCATTTCCCAAAATTGATATAAGTGAGGAAGACAGGGAAAACTTGAAGGAGTGCTATGTGTTTGAAGAGGCTGACAGTCCACAAGCTCCAACAGTGCTTTTCTTTCCCCTAGTAAATGACACTTTCAAGAACTATAAAGCTCCTGGTGAGTCATCTGTGATAGCAATTTTAATAAAAAGTTGTTTTCCTAGTGAATTCTTTCCGTTTCATATCTAATGTGTCTGTCACTGTCATCTCTGACCATTCCAATGCCAGCATGGCTCTCATCACTGAAAAAAATTATTGCTCTGTCTCAGGACATCTGAACTATATGAACTCCAGAATCTTTCTTAAAGCACTTGAGATTCTTAAAGCACAGGCACTTATTTCACAAGAACTACTAGAGGTAGTATGAAAGCAAAAATTCTGATACTTCTACACCTTGAGGGGTAGGTTCTCAACACAAGATGTTTTACTCTACAGACATGGACTTGTCATGCACTGCTGCTTGGAAACAAAGACAAGGAAAAACCTTCTGCTGGTTTTGGTGTGAAACCCATTCATTCAAGCTTTTTTCACATATTTAAAAGTAATCTCCCAGACTGAGGTTTGAGTGGGCAGAGATCTTTGGTGTTAATTGAATTATGAGTGCATTATTCAATTGTTAATTGAATTATGCTCTCATAATTCAATTAATTTAATTAATTGAATTATGAGTGCAATTATTTCCCCTGAACTTTCAGTGAGGGTGGCTACTATTTTGTCCAGTATAAGAGTAACTGGTTTCCTTTTTGCTTGTGCTTTTCTAGTTGGGTAAAAAAGACTATGTTTTGCCAGCAGTGGTCTAGCATTGCTGCTGCTAATGTTCTTCTAACTTCAAGCTGTCTGAATGATGTAAATGTCAAATGATGTAAAATCACATTTGGACAGAGGCTTGATCCAGACGCTGAAAAACACACTGCTTCTAGCACAGTACTTTTACTTGCCTCTGGCAAGTTATATCTTTCCTTCCAAGTCTCCCTTTTCTACCTGTAATTATGTAAATACTGATGGGAGTCACATACTGCAATAAAACCTTATTGGTGCATCTCCCTGTGGTTTGTCCCCTTAGGTGTGGAAAGGAGTCCTGAAGAGATGGCTGAAGGCAAAGTTGATGTCTCCAGCATCCTCTCCCCATTTACAACAAGAGAGGTGTGTTTCAGTGAAGAGAATTTTGACAAACTGGTGAAACTGACAGATTACAACGTCCTGAACAATGAGAAGTTGATTATTCAGGCCTTGCGCTTGGCAGTGGCACGGAGGAAGCAGAGGAATTTTTAGCCACCACACACTATCTTCAGTCTTTCATGTGGTATTTCTTGGGTTGTCTGTGTTTTGGTGAGGTCAAGATGTTTGGTTCTTATCAGTGATACTTGCAGTGGAAATCACATCATCCTAAGGACATTCTGGACTTCATCCTATTTACCTGGCTCTTCAGACAAACAGATTGGAATTTACCAGTGGTTTAATCCAAAACAAACTTCAAAGCAGTAAATTTGTCTTTAGTTTTTTTTACCAAGTTACTTTACTAATCATTACATATATTCAATATAAATTATTATAATGTTGTGGAAGATAATAATGAATTATGTGGCATATTAAAATTTGTATCAAAAGAGTATTTATATGGTGTGTTTTCTGTGTGTCAGGACAAAAATCTCTAGAATTGGAATTTTTTAGTAAATAACTAATTCATTGGGCTGGTCTTGCTTATTTAATTATTGAAGGTTGTCATCTCTGATTTGATTGTCTGTCCACTATGAGATTTTTATTAAACTGTCTTCACAAGTCTTTGAAAATAAGTTTCTGAAGTTAGTATCAGTGTTGTTAAAATTTATACACTTTTCACCATCAATAAAAAATTACCCCTGAATTAGATCATCTTTGTTTCAGGAGATCAAACAGGTCCTCTCTGAGCTGCTGTTCCCAGAACCATTTAGATTTAGCCTAAGCAGTAGACATGTTGCCCAACTTTCCTTCACTTTTCTTTTGGAATTTCTGCTGACTGTCCTGTCTCACTCATCTTTACCTGCCTTCACTGTTCCTGAAGGATCACCTTGTGATTTCTCTCAATGTTTCATAAGATGGGAAATGGCTGCTAGCTGTTTGTGCAGAATAGGGCAATGCAAGAGACCCTTTCATAGCTTTCACGTCTGTTCAACACTTACAGGAAAATGGTTTTTGCAAAGATTTTTCTGAGATGCTGGTTTCTCATTATCAAAAATCCTAGAGGTCTTCTAGGGGACAGCAGTTGCCAAGACCCCTCTCACAACTCTCTACCAGGCAGATCACAAGTTCAGTCTTTCACAACATCAGCCTTGCACTGTGGAGCTGTGATTCATGAAGAGATTAGTCACAGGAGCTCAGAAAATGTTTTGGATTAGCTTCCTTTTGTTAATAAAAGATTTCCACTCTTGTGAAGAAATTCAGACAGTCAGCAGGGCAGAGTTAGTGCTGAGATCAGGATAGTCTTGTCTGTCATCAGAAATGACAATTTATTTCTTATAGAATGAAGTTCTAGGTAATGAATGATAGAAAAAGATTATTTGATTTATTCCTAAAAAAATAACCAGCTGATGGGCCATCTAAGAGTTGTTTGGGTGCAGGGGGAGAATGGGAGGGCAATGTTTTTCACTTATGAGCATGTTCATTGTGTTCATGTACCCGAAAGTCTTGAAAGAGCACAGTATAACCCTGATTTCAGGTACAATATTGTATGTTTAAATCTAGATTATTATCCCTCCAAGTCTGAGGCAGCTGTAATTGTGGTTCTGCATCAGTACACTAGAATAGCTAGTTCATGGGATGCTTCTGGATTCTCTCTAGAGGTATCTTTTGGTTTACTGTCATGGTTTCCTAGACTTTTTTGCTGGAAATGAAACAAAGTAGGATGGAGGATGTTTCAGTCTGTTTTAGGAAACTTGCTCAACAACAGGATGGAAAAAAGCCAGGTAAGTGCAATATGCAGCCTGAAACTGATTAATGCTGCTTTTCTTTGTGTCCTGCTGGTTGACACGAAACCTGCCTTTCCCTCTCTGAGAGTTCCTACTACTCTCAAGCTCTTCAGTTTCCACAGTGTTTCAATATTGTCTTTTTGAAACAGACTACCAACTATATATATAAATACTTGTTAATTTCAAGATATTCAGGATGACTGATAAAAACATGCAGGTTTGTAACCGAGCTTTTGCCATCTCTCTAGGAATATTTTCCTTTTGGGTTAACTTCCTTTTACTGCTGCTTCTGGGATCTGTTAGTTACCCATCCTTAATGTGTTCAAAATTTGTCTGGGGGACATCTAGTTCTTAGGTTAGAATGTCTTAAAGTGCCAAATATTTTAGGAAATAAAATGATGTCATGTCATTGAAGTTACCTTTACCAATGGGTTCTCAATTCATTGCAAAGTGAAATGAGATTATTTTGAAACTTATTGATCTGTTAATTTTTACAATAGCAAGGAGGATTTTAAAAAGACAAAACCAAAATCCAAACTCCCATTTTTTTACTTCTTGTGTACTAATTTTGTCTACTCCCTCAATGAGGCAGGGACCACCTCACATGTTGTGTAGTGTCCTGTGCAGTGAAGTCTTATAAATGTGAAACATAAAGAGTATGTGAGAATGTGAGGAGTAATTAACATTGATTTCAACATTTATTTCATCCTCCCAAATATATCCTCTTGGAGGTCGCTCACTGAAGCATCTTAATTCAGATGCACAGAGTAACAACATTTCTGAGAAAGTAAGTGAGCTTTTAAAGCTTTTTCTTACAAGGGAAACTGTCTCACAGGTTCCACAGGTGGTTTGGGGAATTGTTTAATGCAGTATCTGTCACTGCAACATCTGCTGGGCTGAAAGACAATTTACTGCCTGAAAAGAGCAAAATGGAAAGTAAGATGGAGATGACAAAATTTCTTTCAGATGTGTCTTTAAGCAAAGAACACAGACTCCCTTAAAGTAATGAAAGCTATGAAAAGGCTTTTGTATGCACATTGGTCTGTTTGGATGCCTTTGGCCAAAGTCCTGGTCCCTGGCTGCTGTCAGTCACCACCCCACAAGTGACTGCATGTTGACAGCTCACCTGTGGGCAAGAGCATTGTGGCCTCCTCAAAAAAGTGATGAGGATGCTTAAAAGTGTAAACCATTTGTTCAGCGCCTGTAACCTTGAAGGAAAAATCACTTTTCAGTCTTAATTTCCCTCTCACAACAAGTGCAGAGACCCTCCTTCTGCAGGGCCAGAGGCCGGTGATTTGGTGCAGGTGAGCAGCCCGCGCTCCGCTCCCGGGCAGAGAGGAGGAGGAAGAGGAGGAGGAGCCGGGATTGCTCAGGTGGCGGTGGCGGGGTGAGGCTGCGCTGAGTCAGGCACTCACACACCTGCCTGCCGGCTCCTGGCCGCTTAAAGCACACGGAGCTGCCTGCCGGAGACTCCTTCGGGCCCATCCACTAGCATCTTTCACACCTGGCTCCGGCGGGCAAGGACCACCATGGGGCTGTTCTACAGCAAGAGCCAGGTAAGAAAAGGCAAGAGGAGCTCTGCAATGGGCTGAGAAGGCTGCCCTTGGGGGCAGAGGGGACCTGCTCCACGAGGGGATGTTTCACCTCTTGTATCCTCTCTGAGAATTATCCTGAGCAAAGCAGGGTTTCCCACTGAGTTTTGTGGCTACTTTGTGTTTTGGCCTTCAGGAATGCAAACATTTTATTGATGTAGTAATTTACTGTTTTGAAGATTCGCAATTAATGTAAAAAAATACCTTTTTGCTTCCACCTAACTGGGCTAGGCAAAACAACACACTAAGGAAAAATAAGGAGTTAGTGCTAATCTCAATGAATGCATAGGGAAAGTAAGGAAACTAATACTATGTGAGATGTTAAATATAGCTCTCTTAAAAAGTGTGACGGTTTTTGGGCATAAGGGAATAAATGGTAATGTATTGTTATATACTGAACTATGTGTTTGTTGCAGTGATACTCCCTGCTATGTAGGTAGTGTGCTGTTTCCTCACAGGTTTTTTAAGTGTCTTTTGGTAACCACCTTTGGGTTTAGGTGGTTTCCCAAAATAATAGAAAGGCTTGGGTTGGAAGGAATCTTAAAGTCATCTAGCTCCAACTTCAGCCCCAGGGGGAGTGATATCACCCACTACCCCAGGCTGCAGAGGCCCCATCCAACCTGGCCTTGAACACTTCCAGGGATGGGGCACCCACAACTCTCTGGGCAAACTGTTCCAGTGCCTCAGCACCCTCTGAGTAAAGAATTTCTTTCTAATATCTGATCAAAATATCTTTTTTGGTTTAAAACCATTCCTTCTCATCCTATAACTAGCTGTGGAAAAAGTCACTCTCCCTCTTGTTTATAAGCCCCCTTTAAGAACTGAAAGCTGCAAATATTTCCTTTGGTACATTCCTCATTGCTTAAAGGAAGATTGAGGGAGCTGAATTATTCACAGAGAAGTAATTTACTACAGAGTTATGCCTTTCACTTACTCCTCCTGAGAAGTTTGGGATAATCTCTGGATGGCCCTTTCCAGGTCCTCATTTTTTAAAAGCCAGCACTTATGTCTCTATATCAGACATAAGAATGTAATTATGTAACTATAAATCAACTGATGTGCCGCATCATTACACCGTGATATCGTTACTAATTCCTGCCCTGCTAGATTGTTTGCTGTTTGTTGTGAAATATAATGGATATATATGACATCCTGTGAATTTTCTCAGACCAAGATGTGTGTCAGCTGTATTAATAATACAGCAAGGTTCTTTACCACACCTTTCTATGAGATTGGGTTGTAAGAGTCAGATACCTCAAGCTGAAGGTGTACCACAAGTGTCCTCAGAATGGACAAGGGAGGACGTCAGAGGTCTGGTCTGTGGTCACACGTGGCTACAAACCTTCTGGGAAGAAGGCAATGCACAAGGAGAAACCTCAGTTCAGAAATGTTTTTGTTGTTTGGAACTGAAACACTAATTCAATTCTATCTCAGGCTGTACTTCTGTTCTTCCTTTTTGCATTCTCATCCCATGCATTTTGTGTGCTTTTCAACAGACAGAACCGTCTCCATGCAACTTGCTCACCGTAAAAATCATACAGATGAAAAATGCCAGGAAAGCAGACTTGTGTGAGTATCTTGGCTACAACCCTGGAGCATCCTCATGCTTGTAAAATTACTCTGAATATATCAAGTGTCACAAACACTACAGTCTATATTTAAAAGGAGAGAGATAGAAGATGTGTGATCCTGGTAGGCTGAAGATGAGGCAACACAGTTAGAAGACATTGTTTTTCTTATAACTTTGTCCATATAACACTGAAGTCTAGCCACCAGTTGTAATGCAGAACATGTTTGCACAGATTGCATAAAATATTTCACTTCTGAATCTGCAAATAAATGTTCTTTTATTCGCAGGAAAGATTGCAATAAGAACTTTCTTTCCATAGTTCCTTCTTACAGAAATGTCCACCCTGTGTAACCCTGGGCCTATCAAAGAATATTTGATGTGAGCTCAGAACCACACACTTGGCACCTCTTATGGATTATCAAATTTCATTCAGCAATAGACATGGCTCAAAGATAGCTTTTTCTATTCTTAAAACCTTCTACAAACTGCCCAGGAATTATAGTTGTGCAAGTATTTATTAATGGTCCATAAATATCTGAACTGCAAAACATTAGAAAAAATGGCTTAAATGACAACCACCTCCTCCTATCTGAGAAGAGGGCTGATTGTCTTGCATCTGTTCATTTATACACATAGAAAGGTCTGAATGCAGAAAGTTTTTATATGAGCAGGACCAAGCTAAAGTTGTATACTTAAAAAGATCCAGGACAAGATGTTTTTGTGCCTTTCCAACATTATTTGCTTCAATTCTGCAACAGTTTGTACAGAGACCAAAGGTATGTGAAGAAGAGTTTTTCAATCTGATTTTTAGTGAAGAGCAGTAAGATGCTTTCTTGTTGATGAATGTATGGGGAAGAAGAATCCATATGAATTTTCTTACTAGACTGCTTCTACAGCATGGAAAGCATATTTGAAGCTCAGTTGTAGTCTGGAGAGAAATCCCTTCCTACAGCTAAAACCTATTTGAATGTACAAACATGCACACTGAGCTGAAAAAAGAGGTGTGGAAAAATTGCAACCCTTAGATATCTCCCTTAGATGATTATGTTTTTTTAAAAGGTCTGCATGACAATGAGCTTACCAAAATTCCTTTCAACCTTTTTCTCATCTAGATCAATGGTTTTGTTTTTCATCCTTAGGCTGGTTTTTTTTCTGAATGGAGTTTATTTTGTTTTGATGGTGTCCTATTCAATATTAGAAAGTTTCTAGGGCATGGGACAGGGAGTGAAATGCTCAGCCTTTTCTGCTTCCCAGTCCAAGCTATGTTCCACCACCCCATAGAGCTTTCTAAAGGAGAAGTTTGTGTGACAGAGATGATTTTGGAGGGGAAAAATATTTGCACAAAAATCCGAGGACACACACTTGCAAAAGGTGAATATTTTGTTTGTTTTGGATGTTCATTGTGTAGGAAAAGAAAATCATACCAGTCAGGGAGCACTGCCTTGCTTATATATTTAAATGTTGAATCTAGTTTTGACTGACAGCTGCTTATTTCCAGTAACATTTGGTTTTACTGAGTATGAAAACTTTCACCTGTATTTATCAGAAAGATTGGCATTTAAACTGTTTGAGGACATACTTTTCTATGCAGCCAGACGTACAGAAGTCACAGAATTCAATGACAGGCTCATTATAATATAAAATAAACCTATATTTCAAAAGCTTAAATGAATTAATTTAACCTCTGCTTACCTTTTCTGACAATGTAAAAGCCAATGCAAATTGCATGTCCATAACTCCATAGGACTTGCACTGGGAAGAAGCAAAACGGGAGTCTTGAGATTAAAAAAATGCAAACAAAATTTTGCTGGTTTGTGTAAAACCAGGGGAGTATTTTTGAGTTGATTCAGTCATCTTTACAGTTCTCCAGAGATTAGCTTGACACAATCTTACAAAATCAGAAGCACATGTCCTCCATCACCAGAAAAGTGGAGTTCTGTATAGGACCATTTTCCTAACACTTTTTCTCATTCTTCATTTTCTCAGCCCTGTTTTTATTACTTTCTCTTTCTTGCAAAATTTTATAGATAGAGCAAGATTGCAAGTGTTACCTACTTTTGATTCACCTTATTGATTTTTGACACTTTAAATTGGCTTCTTCTATCTCTTGCCAATCATGCCTAACCTTGCACTAAGTTTCTGTAGAGTTTTTAGATCACTTTGTTTAATACTCATCTAGTGCTTAAAAGGTCTCCCAGCCTGGTGCTGCAGGTTAACTTTATTATTGGTCTGTCTGCTCTGTTTTCCAGGTAATAGAGATGGGAAAATTAATCCATAACAAGAGAATCTCAAAACCTCACTACCATTTCTAATGGAATAGATAGTAAAAGGTTTTTAATAGGAGTTCAGTGCATAAGAGTATTTTAATTAAGACAATTTAAAGGGCTTCCTTCTGCTTTTTAAACCCCGAATCTTTTTAGTGTACCCTTCCCACTGATCCCTTAGTGTGTAGTTTATAGCACAGATTTCCACTTGTGAATTAATGCATATCTGATATCATTAATAACACATGTGAATTTAGTGCCTTGTTTGTGTTCTTCACATTCCCCTTTCTCACTGAGCACACCCACAAGCTCATCAGACCCATTGGGTTTCTTGATATTCCTGGACCTGTGATTGCTTGCCAGTTCCCAGATTTGGGTGTGTACTCTGCAAGCATCCTGATTCCCTAATGGGGTAAGGCTTGGATGTGCACCAATCCAACCCACCCTTAAATACACAGCTTTGTCTCCTGAGATTTTGCAAATTTCAAGATCAGCTCCTCACCTTGGGCAACCACCATGGCTCCAGGACAAACAGAAGGACATGGCTTTTACAGCATGGGGTTCAGCTTGGGAGTTCCCCATGGCAGATCATGAATGCCAAAGCTTATGCAGGTTGCAGGGAGAGTCTGGACAAGTTCATAGAAGAAAAAAGAAAATCCAGTTAAAGTAGGCTCAGGAAGTCTCTATATCTTAAATTGTGAGGACTGAGAGAGCAGTAAATTATGTTTTCCCTCTTCCACTCTCCTTAGACACCCATTTCTAAATGTGAGGCATGATGTCCATCCTTGATAAGACCAAAGGTCCTTCCCAAAAAAAAGTGGGCAAGGGACTAAAAACCAAGATGCTGCAGAGAAATTAAGTCTTTAAGTGGAGTTAACAAATGGAAAAGCAAGGAAACAAAGTGGTAAGGGTTAAACAATGTGAAAATAGGCTACTGCATAGGGATACAAAGTTCAGGAATTTTAAGCCATTGTTCTCTGCTTCCTGAAAATGCCCAAGACCCCTCAGTGGACATTGAATGCAGGCCCTTGGCTAAATGGACCTTGATCAATATAGAGTTAAAAATATTCTTCATTATTTTCTTAGTGAGAAAATGATATTTTTCTAAGCTTTAATAGTTTTTTTATTTTAACTATGCTTTTTAATTTTGGAAGCTTCATGTTTTGGACTTCTTTTATATAAGACAAATTTGGGTACTATATTTTATAAAATGATTAAGTATATTTTATATTTTCAACAAAACTTTTTTACAGAATTGCAGTAGCAATTCTACCACATATGAGATCAATTCATGTTAAAGTCC
Source organism: Emberiza elegans (assembly GCA_024865655.1). NCBI lineage: Eukaryota > Metazoa > Chordata > Aves > Passeriformes > Fringillidae > Emberiza > Emberiza elegans. The sequence goes on along the minus strand of JALJVW010000139.1, from coordinate 17,706,283 downwards.
CTGGAGATCCAGGAAAAAATTATAGTCAGTGAAATACATTATTGTTTCAGGAACTGTGTTCTACCATGATATTTATTGCAGGAACACGTAGACTTCCTCTGGTGTTCTGTTCTTGCACTGTTGTTATTGTTTCATTGTTATTTATTACTTACTTTGCCATTTAAGCAGTTGCAACTACACACCAGCAGCCTATTGTTCTAGGTGCTGCATGAAATACGATTATAAAATCAGAGGATGTGAAGTGATAAAGACAAACAAGCAAGGTTGTTTAGCAATATCTCAACAAAGGAGTGTTATAAAGAGGGATGTAAATTATATTACATAAATATAGTTTTAGGGATACTTGTAGGGTGCTCCACCCAGAGTTAAGGGGAGGGCGGGAGAAAGTGTGAAAGCTTTTTCTTGAAGTTTACCTATTAGAAGATGAATACTGAATGCTCCCTGTGTACAGGAACTGATCTCCTTGGACAGAACAAATTCTGATAGTCTGCCTGTAAATTGCCTTCTGGAAGGCCACAGAAGTAGCCCACATTCCTATTTAAAAGATAGTATTAAAAGGTTTCAATGGCATCAATTATCTAGTATTTTGCCCGCTAGAAGACAGTGCTGCTGACTTGTCCCCCTGCCCTTAGCCAGGTACCTACTCAAGAAGCTATGAAGTGGGAGAAAAAGAAGAAAAATGCTCTGCTCCCCTGGTGTTGATAGCTTATATTTTGAGACTTGACTGGATCCAAGTGCAGGGAGACCAGGTCAAGGAGATGTTGTGGGCAAACAGGGTTTGAGACCGCATTCTTGGTTCAGGTCCTTTCAGCAGCACAATCAGAAAAAACTATACCTTAAGTATAATGAGAAATCTACCTCTCAGAAACAGTGAGGAGCTAAAGGCAGTCCATAAGGAGAAGGATGCTTGAGGCTTCTGCCCGGATTACAGACGGGCTGAAGCTTGCAGCTGTTAGCATTAAAAAAGGAGATGTAATTAAAAAGAAAACGTTTGTTTGAGCCCTGCTTAAATTTGAGCTCTCAATGAGGCAGGTGAGATATCAGCTTGAGCCAGATGCGTGGGTGTCCTGCTGTTTGGGATGCAGCATTGGGCTGTGGCTATGGTGTTTTTTAGCATGGGTCATGTTGTTGTAATGCTTCCTACACACAATTAAGATCCAGTCCTGCCTGCTATTATCCTGGAAGATAATTAGACACTTAGTGTAATAACTGGACGAGGAGACCATGCTTTCATAAATAGCTGCTGCCACACCTGCTTTTGGCCGGATATTGCCCCACAGGAATACCATGGCTGCCATTCCAAGTATGTTTGACAGCTGTTAATGTGTCATGGTGGAGGGGAGGGACCCAAGAGGTCCCTGTTGTGATGCTGTGCTGCGTGTATCCTGTCAGAGCCTAGTTGCTGTAGTTAGGTGTTGGTTAGGCTGACGTACAGGGTGGTGGGGGTTTGCTCGCACGTGGCTGGCAGTGTGAGCCTTGTCTGTGTGCATGCAAGGCAGAGGGATATTGCAGTGAGACCCACCAGGATAGCACAGGATAGGCTGTGGAGTGCCACACACCTGCTTATACCTGGAGGTGGTCAGACAGAACACCAGCCTGAGGTGCCCAAGATGTGTGAAAAAGGTTCCTGGTTGTTGCAAATGCCTCCCTCTTAACAGCTGGAAAATAATTTACAAACAAGAGGTAATTAGGTTACAGAGGACACTTCTGAAGTGCAAAGGGCATCACCAAACACATCTTTTAGATGGGAAGAGGGAAGCATGGTTTTAGTGGCTGTCAGAAATCTCTCAGAGAAAGTCAGAGACTAAATGAGAAGTCAGGGCTCTGCTGTCTGACCGGTAGTTATTTCTCAAAGGTGGATGATACAGTGCAGTAGCAGACACTGACCACTTACAGACAAGAAATAATTGATGGAGTTTCAAAATACTGCTACGTTCTTGGCAACAGAGAATGTGTGACTAAATTGGGAAATGTCAATGAAATAAACTTTGGTCTACCCATAGACTTACCCATTTGGATCCTTCTGATCCTTCTCCTGGTGATGACATGAGCCAACAGCAATCTGTGCTGATATGGGTTGGGCTTCCCAAAAGCCAAAAAAGATTTTTGTAGGGACATTTCCTTATGCACATAGAATTTTGGGAGCTATTAGAATTGTTAGAAGCTCAGCTGATTTCTATGTGTTCTGATGGTTTTTTTTAGAAATCATATATCTTAATATATATTAAAACTATTTAATCAGTCAAAGTTACTCTTCTTTCATTCAGAGTTACTCAGAAAAGATGTCTTAAGCCTCAGAGAAATCAGGGGCAAAAAAAGGGCTGATTTTGTTAATTCTTGAGTTACACACGGGGAGTCAAATTTTCCCAAAAAGTCAAGTCTGCCAGTAAAATGAAGGGTGACAGGAGTTAGGCCTATTCAGATGCTGTTCAGATGAAGGTGTGTCTACTATGTGATGGCAGGAATGTTTGAGTATGTGGTATCACAAAAAGAGGAAATATAATTCTACTAATGGGATTGGCATTTAGCAATGCTCCCCATGCTATCTTTGGCACTTGTGTAGGTTGTTGTCCCTAACTAAGAGATCATGTTCTGTAGGGAGACCATCCCTGATTTTTGAGTGTGGGTCCACAAGATCATTAATCTAATGATTCATGCTTGCTTTTTTATTTCCTAATAATGATGACAAATATATTTGCCAGTAGATTGTTCTGACCTCAGAATGAAAGTGCTTGTTGATGATGCAAGCCAGCCCTGCAGACTGCTGCTAACCACTCCTTCTGACTAAAAGCTCCTACGTGGAGTTCAGGTGGGAAGCTGCACTTTACAAATGGCCACTTCAGCTGAGGAAGGAAAATAAAAACACTGAAGCTGCCCTCCCTACATCTGGAAACACTAAAATGAACAGGTGAACTTTACGACCTGTCCATGCTTCAAATGGAAACAGCAGAGCAATGCAATTTTGTGCAAAGAAGCAATGCCAGCTCACTCTGGGCTGGGAAGAACAGACAAGCTTCCACCTGCACATGAAGTGCTGCCACTCTGGCTGAGGCACAGAGATGCAGGTGAAAATAGAGACATTAGGCAATACATTTTTAAAATACAGCTTTATTGCTGAAAACTCGCCCCAGTACAGCTGCTTCTCAAAGCAAATGTCATCTATCAAACTGCTTGACATTTCAATGCCTTTCTTATAATCTTCATAGAAGATTAAATTCAATATTTTAATCTCCACAGGTGATTAATCTTCTTTTCTTGAATTTTTTCCCTAATATTTTCTTGAAAGACTCTGTTGCTGAGAGTTTCCTTTTTTAACTTTCATAAGGGAAGAAAGCAGACTGAAATCAGATGCCTTGGTAGAAGATGTGCCTTCTGTGACTGAAATTTGGCTTCATGGGAACCTTAAATGCAACAAGCTCTTGCCTTCCTGCACTGGCAGCCAGAGGTCCTAGGGAAAGAAAGGATGCTCAGAAAGTAGACAAGACAGAACTTACAGCCTGACCTACTCTAGACATATAAAGGCATGTTCATGCTTACCTGTGGAAGTCCAGTGTGTAGGAGTTGGGCCCTGTCCATGTGCAGCCCCTGTCACAGCTGCAAATGTCCACAGTGGCCAGCCCTGTCAGGCTACTCTGTGTGTGCCCCTGTGTGTATGGATGGCACTTCAGCAACACAACTGAGTATTTTGAATGTTTATTTTTTTTCCCATGGGACTTGCAAAAAAGTAGTTCTCAAGAACACTATCAGGCCTTCACAATAGTAAAGCAAGATGGTTTTCTAGCAGCAGCTTGATGGTACCTTAGCTAGTGCCAGGCCTGAATTCTATGTATTGCTTTGTGTACAGAGCTTAAAAATGCCCACCTTACAGGGGACTAGATTGTTGCATTGGACCATTGCTTTCCTGCTTTCCCTATCTTCAACAGTAAGTCAGTCTGATTGCTATGTGAGCCTGAGCCTGCCAACAGCTTCAGTGAAGCAGTTCCGCACCAAGACTGTCCAGAACAGCAAGAACCCGACATGGAATGAGACCTTTCACTTCACGATTCAGAGCCAGGTTAAGGTAAGACTGCTCCAGACACCTCCAACAGCTATTCTTACCTGATATCAAGCACACCATATAGTCCTTTACCTCTGCAGATCTTTCTGAGATCCCTTGTGCAGTATTCATACTCTCTTACTGTACTTATTTAGATTTTGATGGTTTGATAAGACTGTATCTGCCTGCACAGTCAATAGAGTACACAGAGAGCAACTGCAATATTTCTGTTTTTTCATTCTTTCCCAAGGTTCTTCTGCTAAAATGAAATATCTGTAGAGTGTTATATTATATTTGTTAAACCTTTCATATTTATTTTTTTTTCCCAGAACATTCTGGAGCTTAAAGTTTGTGATGAGGACAAAGTAACTGAAGATGACCATCTCCTTACTGTTTTCTTTGATGTCTCCAAAATCCAGCTTGGAGAAAACATTCAGCTAAGTTTCCAGCTGAATCCACAGGTATGGATAAAATTCAAGGACAAAGTAAAGAGGGTGTGGTCAGGTGAGAATATGCTTGTGTAGAGAACACACCAAGAGGGAGCAGAGGGGAGCAGCCACCAAGAGGCCCTGCAGTATGGATTCCATTTGTCCTGCAAGGCTACACTAGGAGTCAGCTAAATTAGTGCATAAGATGCTAGGAGTATATGATACTAGAAGCATAACAGATACAACATGAAGAAAATTAGGTCTGTGGCATGTGAAGCAACAAAACGTTTATAGAGACCCCTGAAGGATACAGATTCCTGTAGGGTATCTCTCTCCACAGAAGATCAAGCTGTGGTAACCGCCTTAATTTTCTTTTGCAGGGAAAAGAGGAGCTGGAGGTTGAATTCACAATGGAGAGCAGGTGTGTAAGACAAAATAGCTGGAGGTGTAAGATGGAAACACAGGGGAACTGCTACAAATTAGTTCATGCTTGCAGCCCCCTAACACTGCCAACATCTGAATAGAACACAAGGTAACTTTGGGTAGAGTGTTTAATGAAGAAAGAATGCATGATAGTGCATGGTATGCATGCATCTACACTGGGCATCCAGACACACAGAGAAGCAAGCACAGGTGCTAGTGGGAGCACAGAGATATCCCTGATGGCAGCTGTTCATCAAGCTGAAAGGCACATTCTACATAGGAGGGAGTTTTAAGTTTCCCCTCTTGTTCTTTACTGTGGGATCCCAAATGTTTGCTCTGTCATAACTAGTTTTTTTTCAGTTTCTTTGCTGACTGTGCAGTTTATGGAGAGAATAAACATGTAGCTCAGTCCTTGTGCTGCTGATTTTTAAGGCAAATGGTAATTCCCCCCCTTTTTGGGGGGGATGAATTCAGCAACTTTTATCTCTGATTCTACAGTTCGAACTGAACAATTTTGGGTAACAGTATGATTATACCATCTATGTAAATTGTTTTCAGTGTGTCAGAAAATTATCCTCTCTAATACAGTGAGAAACTTCTCTGTTTGGTGGATGTCCACAAATGTTGCAAAATTCAGACTCTAGCCTGTGAGAGGCAAATTGGATTGAATATGCATGTGGAATTTCTGATTCTGTTTATCTGTACTGCCTGTCCAAAGATAGACTTGATCTTTAAAAGATAATGAAATAATGCTTAAAGAAGAGTCAGAAAAAGAGAAAAATAAGAATGTGCTGGTTTTGAATTGATTGTTTTCCATTTTGTCTTTCAGTCCAGATCCTCCTGAAAACATTATTACTAATGGAGTTCTAGTGGTAAATTTTTATTTCATAATCCTTTTCCCTTCTGTAGAGGAATGCTTGTTGCAAGCTGGTTTAAAGGTACCAGGCCATTGTGATGGCATGGAGGCATTGACCAGGATCAGCACACACAGCCTAAAGCTGGTGTTGGCATTGGCTGTCCCATGTGGTCCCAGCTAGTGACTTGCACTGGGAGAGGTTAAAGTGATGAAGACTCTGAGCTGCTGCCAGTGCTCACCTCTGCCTAACCTGAGCTGGGCTCAGGCATCCTTTCCTCTGCCCGGGGGGAGCTGGGCACCCTGTTTGGAGAGCCTTCTCATGTGGCTGGTCCTCGCCTAGGCCCGTGCAGGGCCACTCCTGCAGGCAGAGCGAGCAGATCTCTTCTCTTTCCTCATCTCTAAGCATTATTATTTCCCATGGGGAAGTCCAATCCCATCTCCCTAGACCTGGTAGTGGGCTTACAGGCTGGCACCACCTCTCCCCTGAGGCATATGCCCCAAGGCTCTGTGGGCATGTGTCCAGTGGACTGGATGAGGTTGAGCTCTGCTGACAGTGAATGCCTTTGTCTCTTGCCCTGTTCTCTCCAACAGTCCCGTGAGGTTTCCTGCTTGGACGTGCAGGTGAACGACGGGAGGCTGAGGAAGGACACTATGGGTGAGCCTTTCGCTGACTTACAGAGCAAATCAGGTTGCCATTTAATGACAGAAGCACTCTGTGTTTCACACTTGAGCATGCTGGTTTAAAAATTATCTAGGATGCAAGACAAAATCTCCCTGATGCCAGTGGCCTGTGAAGGTGGTTGTAGTTGATCAAAAATATACAGATTATTCCTGAATTTGATGACATGAGCATGTGGTCTAATTTCCCCACAAAATATTTTCCTCTGCAATGACATCTTGCCAGATATTTACAATTTTCCAAACCAGTTTTGCCAGGAATTGAGGTTTTTTGGGTCCTAAACTTGAAGTAACTCCTGTTCTCTCTGGATTCTGCGACAAAGTAATGGGCAGAATGGGAATTGGGCCTCTTTTACCACCTTACTTCATAGAATAGCTTTAGGTATAACAATATAAGACATGTCACTGGGTGAAACACAAGACACAGTATATTAACAAGGACATTTACTGAACACTCAAAGCAGTGTATCACTGCTATGTCAAGCCCATATTTGTGGAACTGTGTGCCTCCTATGCAATTTTTAAAGTATCTTCTTCTGGCATCTCTGATGATCCCAATCCAGCACCCTGCTTAAGCACCTGGATGATCCAGTTGAGCTCAGAGAAAAAGTTTGCTAGATGTGACTGAAAATGTTTGAGTGAGGTAATTCTTTTGAAGGCTGACTACATACTTCGGAGTGTGTAGCTTTACAGAATATATTTCACTTTGAACCTTGTGGGTTGATATCTTTCTACATAAAGGCCATTTTTTTATTACTTCAATAGACATATCAGATGCTTTTTGCATGAAAGGAAAAAAACACTAGACATTATTTAAGTGCTAGAAATATTTCAAAAGAAATACTACAAGTTGAAGGAAAGACAAACATGATAGAGCGATTGAGATTTAGCTGATATCAGAGAACTGTGGTCCGATTAAAAAAAAACAAAACATGTTTCTTCCAAAAGGCCAAAATTTTCATAGTACCTCAGCAGTAAGATAGTATGTAATACTCAAACATTATTCTGGTGTAATAATAAGGTATTTTGCACATTTCAGACTTTCAGAAGAGAGTGTCCCCCCAAACTATTATTGGCTAATGATTGGCTAATGATTCTGAGAATCATTACCTAATGAACAGAGCCATAGTCTCTGCTGTCATGTATACTTGGAAATGCATAGTGTTATAGCAACAGTCACTATATGGCACGTTCTGTACACCATCTCTAAAACCCTCAGATACATCAGTCTATTTATTCTTCCTATAATTTGGGTATCAAATTGATGTTGTTACTTTAGGAAAACATATATTACATTACTGTGCAAACAAATTATCCACTATTTTTGAAGAGCTTAAGTTTGAACATCTTTGCTTCAGAGAGGAAGTTTGCATTAACTGTGGACGGGTCGTATGAAGGAACCCAGACGCACACGCTGAGCTCCTGCCTGTGCCCGACGTCCCCGGCCAGGTTCCACTACATCAAGTACAACCAGTCGGCACTCACTGTGGCTCTGCCGCGGCGCAGGCGCCTCAGCAGGGTACGTGAGCACCGCTGACATGTAGCTCTTTCACTGGGGACCTCCAAGACCCGAGTGTGTGTGCTGGGAATTGGTTAGTGCACAGGGGAGACTGCATTTACCTTTTTTCTCTCCTTTTTTTTTTTTTGTTGAATCCGTAACTTGTTTATCTTTTGTCTTACCCCTTTTTCCAGTCTATATCAAATCAAAATGAAAGGGATATGAACGAATCTGTGACTCTACCTCTGAACTCGCTTCCTATACAAGAGAAAATATCAATAGGAGAGGTGAGAACAAGTCTTTCTTAGCAGAAAACAGCCCAACACCACTCAGTTCAGTGGATGATTAGTCTTAGAGCTCAGTGATTCAGTTCCTGTCAGATACGAAGCATGCTGGGGTGTAAGGTGTGACTGACAGTCGCTCTGCAGCTATGCAATAGTTACTTTTTCTTCTGTTTTGCAGTGGATCCAGGCATGCCCTGTGAAACCCTGTTCTGAGTTGAAACTAACTTCCTCAAGACATGTCTAATATGTACATGCACCAACACAGCATGCACCCTAACAGTATGACAATTAGGACTTTTATTTGCAAAGTGAAGTAGATAACATAGAGATCATCCATACGTGTATGGTTCACATGCCCAGCTTTCAACAACATTCCCAAATAATGAATGTTAAACTATGACAAGCTGAAGGGCCCTAAGCCCACCCAGCTTGGGTGAATGGCTTACTTTTATTCAACCCAGATTGTGCTGGAACTTGTGAAGGTCTCTCCCAGTCCAGACCATTGCTGGCCAGATTCTCCAGCCACGTTGCTGAATTCAGATAGTGAAACTCAGGCCCTAGATGGAGTGGGGGAGGGAGGTGCAGGACTAACAGCCTGAGCATGCTTACACTGTTTGTATTGCAATTTGCAGGACAGGACAATTGACTTGTACACAAAGGCAAATGAATGGTAAGTGAGTCTCCAGCAAGACCTGATTCTGTATCTGCTCCTACACAAAGCTCATTTGAAATCAGCAGAGGTTGATGCAGGCTCAGATGGGAGCAGATGTGTGAGTTCATCATGGGTTGTAGGCTTTTATTTGTGAGGTATTAATTTGCCATCAATTTTTTAATTGATGGCAAATTAAATCATGGGTCCCTTGTCCTCCAAATTTCCAAGCTGCTAGTGCATCTCAGCAATAGGTCTTGATTTGTGTGCACTGTTATGCCCAGGAATGGAGAAAGCAGTTCCACAAAGAAATCACATTTCTGAATTACACAAACAAAATAATTTCAAGTCATGGTAGTGTTTCTCTAATCTCACAGCTGCAGTGCCTGTTTGCACTGGTTATCTAGTTACAGAATGCATGGCAGCACTACTGAAACTTGAAAAATTAATTATATGAGCAAATAAAACCACAAGTCTGTAGTAGATACCATAATGGACAGTGTGTCATTATTTGCTCTGCCTTCCTATTTACATTCTCATTTTCAGCTACAGCAATTAGCAGAGGCCTGTCTGTGGTGCTGTTTTTTCCAATTTATTGCATTATACTGTCCACAAACTGGTCTGTAAACATACACAAGCACAGCTGGAATTGTCCACAGTGACTAATAATACAACAATACCTGTGCCCTGGTCTCAGGACTCAGGGTCTGTGTTTCAGACCAAGAAATCTTGATGCCCGCCTGGGGTTTGACCTCTGCACAGATGAACAGAATTTCCTGCAAAACCGAAAGAAGGTAGTTGCTGCTGCCCTAAAGGATGTTCTTCATCTTGAAGAAGATCTGCAAGAGCATGAGGTAACTAGTTAAGGGCACTTTTGGGGGATTTTTCTCTCTCCTTTCCCTCAAGCCTGGAGATGAGAGATAATTTTTTTACCTCTATCTGGATAAGGAGTGAGGATTGTTAACATCAACTCATCCTCCAGGGCACTTTGCCATCAGTGTGATCTCAGCTGGAGAGTTCAACTGTCTGTTTAAGATGAGCAAAATCTGTTTTCCATTCAGCTGACAAGTTAATTTTTTGAAGGCATTTCAAACCAATAGTTTGGTCTCTGTTTCCTAAAAATCCTCTCTGAAGTGCCAAGACCTAGTTTATTCAACAGGGATGTACAATATAGAGAAATATTGTTTTATCTCTTAATATATATCTTTTATCTTACCAGTGTCTGGATGCTGCTTTTGCATTTCTGTAATCTTTTGACATTATTTGTGCCTTAATGCCACTCTTTCATCTATGCTTTCTGCTCTTTTTTTGTGTCAAACAGGTGCCTATAGTGGCCGTGACCACAGCAGGGTGTGGCATAAGAGCACTCACTGCCATGTATGGCAGCATTTTGGGTCTCCAAAAGTTGCGTGTTTTGGATTGTATTTCGTACATCAGTGGTTCATCTGGAACAACATGGTGAGGAATCACTTTGATACTGTTGTTTGGATCTTGTTGTGTTAAGAAAAGCCTATGTTCTGTCTCGGTTTCAGAAAGGGTAAAAGTGATCAATTGAATTATTGCTTCCAACTTTGGGCCATGAGTCACCTATGAAAGAATTATTGTGCATGGTGACCCATCCCTAACTAAAAGAGGGACTTTATTGGAAGTATAAACATACTTAATACCATGGAAAATGATCTTTTATTGTTATTTACTGTTTGACAGAAACAGCATTGACAGCTGTTGTGTTGCATCTCAGATTAAGTGATTTTTCACTGGTTGCCTTTAGACTTTCATTTCTGCTCAAAGTAAACTCAAAGAGAAGAGTAACTAAAAGATAAAATTATATGCTCCAAAACTCTACATGGTGTATTCTCTGAGTTTCAAAAGCATCTTGTTAATGTCTCCCTGCATTCCACTGTGCTTCCTGTCTGCAGGACAATGACAAAGCTATATGAAGATGCTGATTGGTCGCGTAAGGATCTTGGGGAAGTAATTATTGAAGCACGGAAGCAAGCAGCCAAGTGCAAGATGGGGGCTTTTTCCTTGAAAAGTCTGAGGAATTATTACAGAGAGCTGAGCCAAAGGACCCAAGCAGGACATAAAACATCTTTTATTGATCTGTGGGGGCTTATGATTGAAGCCATGTTAAATGATGGGGTAATTTCTATACATCTTTCTTCTCATAAAGTTGTTGACTTAATATTTACAACCATTGCAAGAAACTAGAGCCCTAGAAAGGCTGTTACCTGGTCAGTAACACTGTACCTGGTGCATAGGCAGAACACCACTTATTTACATTAATATCTTGGAGACAGAGTGTATGTCTACACTGGAGCCTGAAGTGTGATTGAATGTACCAGAAATGCTCAAACTCACTCTAAAGTAAGCAGAATGCTGATTAACACTACTGCTGTGCAAGAAATTTTTAAGGTTCTTAGGTGGTTTTTTTTGCCCTATGCTTTTATCTCTCCACTGCTGCAATATTTGCACAAGCTGCAATCTTAACTTGAATGTACTGCAGATGTACCCATTATGTCCAGCAGTTTGTGACTTAGTGGTAAAAAAGTATATAGACCCAGAGCTGGTGAGATATATTAACTACAGGGGGTGCCTTTCAGCTGTTTTGAATTTGATCTCCCAGGATCTTCAACTTCTAAATCTATTGTAATGACACAAGCAAAAACTTTCCAAACTTTCTTCAGACTGATGATAGCTGGAAAAAAAGCTATTTTATTTCAAAATTCTGTAAACACAGCTTACTTTTTGTCTAGATTAAACAGATAAATTAAGTACTCTCATTTCCTATCATATTCTACAAATTGTTTCCAGCCTCAGTGCTACGTAGCAAAATTTGCTAGAATTTAATTTGGCTGAAACCTCAATTTCATGTATAAGTTGTTAGTATTGGACAGCTCAAGGACTTTTCCTCTGTGGGTTTTAACTTTCCATATAGTATTTTAAAACAGAAATCTTGATTAGAAGGGTCTTTAACATGCTGTCTTAAGGAACTCTCATCATTAACAGATGAAGTACATGGTAACAGCTGAATTACCCAGATATGCAGCATATTCTAACTTACATTTAACCACACAAAGCTAGAACAGATTGTGAAGTGATTCACTGCTGTCATTGCATACTGAGAGCTGAACATGGCCGGTTATCTTAACAGAAATTGTTCCTGCTTTCTTGTCCTCTGTTATTCTAGCACATGGAAGTAACTTTAGGAGTAAATTCAGGAAAATGATGTCTTAGTCTTTATAAGCTGATGTTTTCAAGGAACTGATTATAAGCTAACTCTTTGGGCTTTTCTTTCAAATCCAGAAAAGCCACCACAGACTTTCAGATCAGCGTCAGGCAGTGAACCAAGGTCAAAACCCACTGCCCATCTACCTTGCCCTTAATGTCAAGGACAAAGTTGCCACCAAAGATTTCAGAGGTAATGTTTCAATTGTGAAAAAGAGCTATATTTTCACCCAGGGAGATACACTGTGGGGATACAGTAAATAAGGATGAATTGTTTTAAACTCTCACTCCAGCCCAGAGAAGCAGTGTTCAGAAATGTTAAGAGTAACTGGGCAAGCACAGGATATATGTCAAGCGTTCAGTATTTTGTAAGATCTCTTGGCACATGATTGTCTATTTTCAGGTATTAACTTCAGACTAATAACACAACATAATTTTGTGACAAAGTCCCAGAAATTATATTAATTCTTCAAGAAAGTCATTCAATAGAGCTTTAAGTTTACTGAGTATATGTTCTGGTCCATGATGGGAACTATATGATCTTTAAAGTCCTTCCAATCCATTCAAACTATTCTGTTACTCTATTTCTCATAGCTGGCTAAAGGCAGTAGAAGTCAATGAGAGTTCTAGTCCACCTTCCATGAGAAAACTTTGTACTTACTAAATAAAAAGAAGAATTTGAATTTTCTCCAGCCCTGACATAGTTCTTTCACAAACCTGGGGACAGTGTGATAGCTGGTTCAGCAGCGGCTGTTGGCACGGTTTGCTCAGGACACACATTGAGTCAGTTTTCTTGTGAGAGCCAATGTCTAAGAGGCTTATTCCAAACCTGGCAGCTGGGCTGTTTTTTCTATAATGGAGCTAACCTTGGTGCATGTGTTGGCAGAGTGGGTGGAGTTCACGCCGTACGAGGTGGGCTTCCTGAAATATGGTGCCTTCATTCGTGCGGAGGATTTTGGCAGCGAGTTCTTCATGGGCCGCTTGATGAAGAAGATCCCTGAGTCACGAATCTGCTTCATGCAAGGTAACTCACCAACCAGGGGGAGTGATAAGATGTTAATAGAAATATCAGTGATTCCGGAATTCATCCCCAAAAAGCTGCTGTTAGCATGAGGCAGCAGAGGCACCGGGTCAGTCAGCTGAAAGGCTCCCCAGGGAAGTGATCACAGCACCAAGCCTGCCTGAGCCCAAAAGGAGTTTGGAAAATGTTCTCAGGCACAGGGTGTGATTCTTGGGTTTGTCCTAGGCAGGGCCAGGATGATCCTTGCAGATCTCTTCCAACTCGGGATATTCTATGATTCTGTGTTTCCTGAGACTCATTCAACTGCCCTTGCCAGCAAATGTGGTCTTATCATTTGGTCTAAGAGAAAAATAAATTAAAATGGCAAAGAAATTGTCATGTAACTTTGTGAGTGCTTTTGAGGCATCATCATTTCCTGTAGCTTGCAAAAACTTTTCAAAGCTGAAAATCTATTATACTCTCTAGAAGCCAAATAAAATGTCGAAAAGAAATCAGTGGGGTGAGAAAGAGGAGAATCAGAGAAGGAGCTGAAAAATATTTTTTTTATTAAAGGAAAAAGGAAATCAAAATTGGAACATGAAAATTGAATTTAAAATAAATTCTAGGTAAAACATGGTGAGAGGGAAAAGACTTGGACTTTTTTCTGAAATAAGTTTGCACTTGGAGTCTACCACTGAAACAGATTTCTGAATTTATGCAAAAGTTGGATAGAAATAAGGATAAATTAGACAACAGCTGGGAAAGTAGCAGAAGGCAGTTTTAAAAGAACTTGTGTTTATGTCTGCATTGCTTATTATACCTCTCCCACTTTCTAGGAATGTGGAGTAGTATCTTCTCCAAAAACCTCTTGGATGCCTGGCATGCAGCTGACAATTCAGAAGACTTCTGGCACAGGTGGACCCAAGACAAAGTGACTGAAATAGGTAAACCAAAATAATTTCCTACAGACCCCTCTGATAGGGTAACTGCATTCACATTTCCCATTTTTGAGCTTTTCTGTCATCCTGTTTCTCTCAGTCTCTGGGTATGGGACACACCAGAAAAATGAAGTTATTTGATTTTACTGCATAGTCAGTGCTTTGCTTAAATAGTGAGACTGTGACAAGAAGGAAAGGCACCATTAGACAGGCCTTGATATGAAGGCAATAGGGAGGGATATGGCGGTCTCTAAAGTGTTGTCCTTAAAAGGCTGGGAAAGAAATACTTGTGTCAAAGCCTCATGTAATCTATTTGTTAGCCAGAAAGAAGCTTGATTGTTTGTTTCAATATCTCCTTGCCCTGCGCAGCACATCCCTCCCTCAAAATCTGACTAAATTGAAAGACTTAGTAGACATCAAACAAGGCCAAAGTGGTGGAGCTCTTACAGCAGCTGAGAGAAGCAGCTCCATGCTGAAAGACCATTCCTTGGAAATACTCATGAGCATCTTCATGACAAAATTCAAGCAAAGCCAGTGAATAGACTTGGGCCACATTGCTGTGGACTATGTTTTCATAAAAAAAACCCCAAAGTCTCATGTTTGAGTTTATATAAATAATTTGCAAGTTTTGTTGAATTCAGGTGTCCACAATTGAACCAAATAGAACAATCTAGCCTTTTAAAAGTAAAAATATTTAGTTTGAAAGTAAAATGCTGAAATTTTTCTATGCTTTTCAAAATAAGCTTTAAATTTAATATTTAACCTAAATCAGTAATCCCTTAAAATATATAAAATTATTTTCCCTGTTTGTTTTTTGTTTGGAAAAGTGAATTGCTTCAGTGTGTACCAATATCATACTATTTTGTGAGAAAAATATTCTTTTTGTCATGTGTAACCAACCAGAGTTTCGAAAACACAGGCTTATACTTTTGTCACGAAATTAACTGGAACTCACAGCAGATCACAGGGAAAATAATGCAATGTAATGCAACAGAAGACCCAGTGACCCTTTCTCCTCTTAGTGTCTAGCCTCTGCTTTATTATGGTTATAATTCAATTTCACGCCGTTTATGCTGTGTATCTCCAGAGGAACAGCCAGACCTGCCTGAGAAGCCATATGAGATGGCCACGTGCGTTTTCACTCCTACGAGCGGCCTCTCCACGACACTCCGGGACATCCTGACGGATCGCCCTGCTGTCTCCAAGTACCACAACTTCCTAAGGGGCTTCCAGATGCACAATGAGTACATCCAGCATGAACATTTCACGAAATGGAAAGGTGTGGATGGCTCTCCTGCCTACCTATCTCACTTGGGCAGGCACAGGGGCTGGGAATTAGTAGGATGTTTGCATGTCCTGAAGAGAACTGAGTGGGTTTTGTGGTTACCTGTTAGTGCTCACTGAGAGGAGGGAGAATGAAGGAACTACTCACACCTTTTACTTTCAGTAACACAAATGTTCAATTATTTAGTCCTTGGGTACTCAAAGTCCTCACAGGAATAAAAACTCCTAGGATGGGGGTCTGCATATAAGGTAACACCTGTGTAGGTTCCAGTGCAGTTAATGGGTTTAGAAACACAACAAAATTGTTGTGTTGAGTGGAGGGGTGGAAGGAGCTTTAGGATTGCTGCATGCTACCTACTCTAAAGCAAAGGGAAAATACTGGATGGGAGGGAAGCTCACCTTCCTTTTGCCTTCTAACTTGACAGATGTCTTTTTGCAGTTTGGTAAAAGCTCTGAATCTCCTACTCTTTAGACACTTTGCTAGATGCTTCTCCCAATGACCTGAGAGGCAACTCGGAACACCTGGAGCTGGTGGATGCAGCTTTCTTCTTTGAAACCAGTTACCCACCCCTTCTGAGACCAGAGCGGAAAGTGGACGTCATCATACACTTAAATTACACAGGTGGATCACAGATATTGGTGAGAAGTCTCAAAACTGTTTTTCTTTCACAACAGCTTTTGCTTTGCTTTCCACTACTTTCAAACAGGTGTCTGTGAAACACAGAACTTAGTGGAATTTAGTAACATACTGTTTTCAAACCTTGGAAAAAGAATGGAAATTTCTAGAGAGGAAAATATTTGTATTTTTCTCAAACTACTTTTGAAATATCACTAAGATCTTCACCAGTGAAATACAAAGAAGCAAAGTGAAGTTAAGAAAGTCTAGCTGCAATTCTTCTTATAGTCTTATATATAGTATTTAACATCACAAATATAGTTGGGAAACTTTTGTGATTCAAGTGCTGAATTTAATCTGCATTTTTCTTATAAACACATGAGATTTTTTTCTTTTTTATTTTAATGTTGATTTGCTAGCAAGAACAGCCTAGTGAGTAATGGGTTTCTTCATCTCTATTTTATCTTTTTTAATAAATACATTTTTTCTCCCTTAATAGTGGACTTGAAGTGAGGCATCAATTGCATTTACTGCTCTTGCAGGTATCTGATTTGGTTAAGATGGTTATATACATTTTGAAAGCAGTATTTAGTATTTTACCACAAAGTTCAGTGGTTAATGTTCTGTCAGTTTTTCAAGTGGAAGACATTTAAATGGTGCAATTACATATGAAAAATACTTGTCTTTGTACTGCAGTGGAAATGATAATATCCTCAAATATATTTCTTTCTTGTAGACTGAAATCTTTTGGAAATACTTAATTCAAAATGAAGTGGTACTTTTTTGTTAGATATTTTAACAAAGTTGGTCACCACAAATGGACTTTCTGATGAATGTTTTTACTGCTATATTTTGAGGTCTAGAGCATGTTATTTGAAAAGCTCATGTTATTTCTAAAATTCAAAGTTATAGATATGGGTAGATTGGTCTTAAAACCCTGCTAAAGTTTACTGATGTCAACTCACAAGTTATCCTGCTATATAAACAGATAATGGGACTGGGAATCCTACTGTCTTAGACTGCAAATTTAGTTTTGCTTAGAGCCACATTTTTTCTCACTCATTTCTCATTTAATTTATGGTCTATAAAGTGATTTGAATTTATCTGTTCTGTTTCTACATCATATTCTCATTTTAGAGATGTGCCTTAGTACAGGTTGAAACTCTCTTTGCCATCTTGATTTTAGGTGTTTTGCTTGGAAGACTATATCCAAATGGTTCCTCAGGCAACTGAAAAGCAGTCCTTGGGGCTGCAGGTGTCCACGTTATTTCTGCTGTCTGACTCAGTCTGTTTCATGCAACTTTGCATGAACTGCTGGGCTTTGGCAGCAGTCTGATCTTTGCTATTTTTTCTGTTCCTTGTGCTACTGCTGTTGACCAGCCCCTGGAGCAGGCTTGCAAATACTTTGCAGAGCAGGAAATTCCATTTCCCTGCATTGGACTGACGGATGATGAGAAGAACCTGAAAGAGTGCTACATGTTTGATGGTGCAGACACCCCAGGAGCTCCTCTGCTGCTTTATTTTCCCTTAGTGAACGACACTTTTCAAAAATATGTAGCACCTGGTAAGTTAACAGTACCCACGTTACTTTATTGACTCAAGGAACATTCCCACTCCCTGGGTGTTTTTCCCTCAACCCAACAGAGCCTCCCTTTGTTTGCTTGCTCAAACTAGTGAATAGATTGCAAAATGGGATGATTCAAACTGTTTGCAAAATCTGGTGAAGTCTTGTGCATATTTTTATTTATGTCTTGGTGCAATTCAGGGAATAGAAGAAATGCGTTCCTCAATTAGAAGAATGGAAACTAATCACCTCTTGTAATTTCCAAGGGTTTACTTTAGTGAATAGAACAAATTATATTTTTCAAATTATGTGTGGTCTTATGACACTCAGATCTAGGTGAGAATCACAGTATAGAATGGTTCTGTGAAGGGCCACTATGGCTTCTATTTAGGCCATTTAAGATGCTGATTTAATATGCTGGAATATCAAAGCAATTGTACGTGAAGTGTCCTTTTGGATTAGTATTTGAGATGGAGACTTTGCTTTTAAGATGGTTTCCAAGCCAACAAATATTCTGCTTCCTCTTGTCCCGTATATCTCTATTCCTTTTAGTTTGTGTTGTACCAAAGAACCTGCCCGGTAAGCCTTGAGCAGTGGTGACCTCACAAAATGATGTGCCATGAGCTGGCCAGTAGATGGTGCAGATTGCAATGGAAATGACACTTGTTTTATTCCAACAGGCTTTGTTCAGAAGCAGATTTCTCAGAGACCATAGCACTGCACTTATCTTCATAGTAATTGCATCTATGATCTCTCCAAATTATTACTGATCTATCAAAGTATGGTATTTCTGTGGGACTATACAAACACATTCCTTTTTTTTCGCTCGACAGGCATGACACGTACTGCTGCTGAAATGGAGCAGGGCAAAGTTGATATCTCCAGTTTCTCCTCTCCATACTCAACCAGGGAGGTCTCGCTGAAAGCAGAAGATTTCAACAAGCTTCTGAAGCTGGCTAATTACAACATAATGAACAACGAGAACATGATTCTTCAGGCCTTGCGCATGGCTGTGGCACGGAAGAAACAAGCCCTGAGCCAGCCAGCATCACAGGCACAGCCCTCCGCTTGAACAGCATTTCCCTTACTAAGCATTTACCAAGACAGCATACCTGTGATAAATACTTCACCATTCTTGACAGGGGCCATAGCTTTCTAAGTAACCTTCTCAGTCTTATCCAGAATTGTGGTATTAAACGCAGCAGTTTCTGTTGTTAATACCATCTCACTGTGATGTTCAAAAGATGAAGATTCAGCTGTGTGTGATAGGGAAATAGCATTAGCTCTCCTTGTCTGCAATCTCTTATGGTCTTGGTGGCTAGCTGCTAATATTTTTTCTTATGCAAAATATTTTGGCATTTCATTGGGATTATTGGTAGCAAAACCATAAAGCCCTCTTCAGACATCAAAGGTGATTGCCATGCAGTATCAGTTTAAAACATTTTACTTAGTTTTAAGAATCTGAATGAAATTGGCTTCTACCTTTAAAGAGTTTTGTTTCCCAGGTGCTTCTTTTTGCTCATAAATTGTTGTGAAAGCAATATTTTATGAAGCGTGTTTAATTTTTCAAATTTGTGTTGGACAACAGAGATATGAATCAGTGGCCATTTAGGTATTTGACCACCTATTCTTATCAATTAAATAAAACTTAGAAATTTGATTTGAAGAACTATTGCTATTTCCTCTCACAACCAACTGTGTCCTGTCCCAGATCACATATATGTCTGAAGGTATCTCCCTGAAATGCAATTTTGCTTTAGCATCATCTGGAACTTGTTCTGTAAAGTGTATTGAACTATTATGAAATCAGAGAGCATGTAAAGGGGATTGCAGGATGTATGGTAATTCAACACTGGAGACATGCAGTAAGATACCAATTTTCCGCTCACTGCATCACAGTCTATCCCATACTCAAACACACTTAAGGCCAAGAAAGGTCCAGCAGAGAGAGATGTGGAGCTTCTGTTTCTGGTGAATTCTTCCTTAGAGGTAACTGGAGAGAGAGAGGTATTCTTTTCTAGATCTGGAGCTGGTTAAGAAGTTGACTTTTTTACTGGTTTTACATAAAGAAGCACTGTGAAAGAAAGGCAGATGCTGGCATCTAGGAGTTTTCAAGGGTCAGCCAAGATAAGCCTTACAGGAGTCCCTCAGAGCCTAAACAAGTAGGCAAGAGCTATAGAAGACTACATTCTTTCCACAAATTTTCCAACAAGGCACATGGATAATTTCTGCCTTATATTCTAAAATCCTGCTCACTGTTTTATTTGATCTCATGAACTCAAACTAAGGCACCTGAACTGTCAAAATGGGTATCATGACTGACTCCTTAATGCCTGCCAGGGAGGATATAATTTTATTTGTCAAAGTCCTCCCAATGACTGCAAAGTTCTGGGCATTTCAGCAGCTTTGTAAATTTTGCAGGTTCTGAGGAACTCTGGTGCAGTTTCAATTCTCAACTGTTGTTCTTGTTGGAAATATTTTTGTCAGGATTAGATACTGTGATTTTTGCCTCTGAATTTTTCAGTGATGGTGAGCACCTGCTCCTTCCTGGTTTTAGCAGCCTCATACTGGTTGGAAAACACGTATTCCTGAGACAATGAAAACAGCTCCCTGTAGATGTCTTGTACAGCCTGCTTGACCTTTTGTATGTCCCATCTCAGAATCTGTGATGCACCCTAAAATCTCAGGTGGTCTGAAGGAAACCAGAAAAGGTAGCTTCTCTGGCATGGTGTCTCATATGTTCACACTAGTTTTGTCCCAAGTGCCAGTTCTGGAACTACTACTAGATTTTCTTCAAGCAGAGGCATTTGACAGCCTTGACAGCCAATGTCTTGGGACGAGATCTCTCCAGCTCCATGCCCTGCAGCACTTCCTGTGGAGAAAATTCCTGCAGAGAGAACCCTTGGGTAGGAGAGGTGATAGAGGCCTAGAGATTGGCCCATCATTTCCCTTCCTTGTACGAAGTTGAGCTAGTGAACACATCTTTTGTGGGTAAAACACCTCTTTTTGTATCCTTTTGTTACTAATATTTCTGCTGTTACTGTGTGTTTCTTATCCCACTGTTTTTTGCTTTCAGTAAATTGTTATCTCAACCCATAAATCTCTCCTTTTGTCCCTCCCTTACCGGATGGGAGGGAGGAGAGGGGGTGGCTTATCTAGAGTTTAATTTCTGGCTGGTGTTACACCACCACAGGGTGGCCTGGTCATTCCCTATCTCAGCTGGACACTGCTGTGTCAGCTCTGCAGGGCCAGGTGCCTGCAGCAGAGGGGTGCATCCACGAGGGTGGCCAATGTGAGAAGCTGCCAGAAGCTTCCCCCATCTCCAGCAGAGTCAATACCAGCTGGCTCCAAGACTCACCCACCTCTGGCCAGGGCCGAGCCCGTCAGCAGCAGTTGTACTGCCTCCAGGATAATGTGCTTAAAAATGGGAAAAAACCCTGTGCAACATCAATTGCAATGGGAGAGAGAAGTGAGAACATGTGAAAAACAGGCCTGCAGATACGAAGGTCAGTGAAGGAGGAGGCACTCTAGACTTTGGAGCTGAGATTCCCTTGATGCCTGTGCTAAACAATTGTTAAATAACTATTTAACTGGCTGTTTAACTATTTAAATGGCCATGGTGAGGCAGGCTGCCCCTCTCAGCCTTGGTGGCCCAGGGAGGAGCAGATGTTCACCTGCAATCCCTGGAGAACCCCACATGGAGCAAGTGGATGCCTGAAGGAGGATGTGATACTGTGGGAAGCCTGTGAAGGAGCAGGACCTGGCAGGACCTGTGGGCCCATGGAAAAAGGAGTCCACACTGGAGCAGGTTTCCTGGCAGAGACCCACGCTGGAGGGGTGTGTTTCTGTGGGACTGCACCACAATGGAAAGGACCCACCCTGGAGCAATTTGTGATGAATGCTGCCTCTGGGAAGGACTCAGGTTGGAGAAGTTAATGGAGGACTGTGTCCTGTGGAAGAGACCCCACATGGAGAAAGTCAAGCTGCTGGGGTGGAGGAGGAACTGAAAATCACGAGTAAAATAAAGCCAAGAAGAAGGGAGGGGTGGGGGAAAGGTGTCTTACAATTTAAGTTTTATTTCTGATTATCCTATTCTGATTTTATTTGTAATAAATTAGGCTGATTTCCCCAAGCTGACTCTGTTTTGCCTTGATGATGATTGGTGAGTGATCTCCCCCTGCTCTTAATTCAATCCATTTGCCTTTCATTAAGTTTTCCCTCCCCTGTCCATCTGAAAAGGATGGGGTGCATGATAAGGTGACTTTGGTGGGCACCTGCTATCCAGCCAAGGGCAAGCCACCACAGCTTCTCAGTGTTGCTTGGTTATGTTTTGTTGAGGGTTTGGAGGTTTTTTGATCGTGGCATTTTTGGGGGGGTTTCTGTTGCTTTTTTTTGGTTTTTGTGTTGTTTTGTGTGTGTGTCTTTGTGGATTTTTTTTTGGGGGGGGGGATGGGGGGGAAGGGTTTACCTAAGGGGAAAACATATTTTTCCTTAGTCTGGGTATTAACAGGTGCTCCTGCCCTCCCATCATCTTCATGTCCTTCCTCTGGACTTGCTTCAACCTGTCCATATCTTTCCAGTGCTGGGGCCCCAGAGCTGGGCACAGCACTGTAGGTGGGGTCTCACAAGAGCAGAGTAGAGGAGAAGAATCCACTCCTTCAACCTGTTGGCCACACTTCTTTTGCATCTCTTTAATTGAAAGGTTATTAAGGGTTTAGATTTCTAATCCTAAAATGGTTGTTTACTTAAGTAATTTTCATTCAGAGAAAAGTTGTAAGGTCAGAAATTACTCCATTGTGTATTTTCCTGACATGTGAGGGTGGAAGGGGAAGACAGGTTGTGGCTGCTCTGAGCATATGGTATCACCTCCTGCAGCTCTGAAGAGGTGGTTTTATATCAAACGTCTGGGCATGTTAGTAGCTGGACCCATACAATGGTTATTGATCTGCTCCCGCACAATTTTCTGCCAGAAATTTGAAGACTTTGGTGTCACTTTTACACCACAATTGAATGACATTGTGTTGTGTTTAAAATATCAAGATGTTAACAGTTAAGATTAATCAATGTGTGCCTTGATGTTTTGTGTTTGTGGAAGTCTTCTGAAAGCAGGAAAATTTATCTCCCACTAACAAATATACAAATTAAATAGGGGAAACATCTACCAATAAGCAACTTCAGCCCCTCTATCTCCAAGAAAAGGAAAATAAATACAATTTGGTTGAAGAAAAGACCTTCTAAAGTTATTTCATTTATGATACTTTTGCTTGCTGATTGGGGTGCTGTGTGCCTACATGTAGCTACTATTATCTTCTCTGGTTTGTTAATTGCTGAGGCTTCTAGAACATAGATATCCATGCATAAGTGCTGTGTGTTATCACCCCTTTATCTTGAATTGCTGATAACTCTTGGCACCTTGATGTGTACAGCCTTCCCCACACACACCTCTGGTATTTAGCTATCAAATTAACCCAGCAAACTCCCTCCCCTTTTCTTCCCATACTTTCCCTTCCATGCAATGAGGAAGGTGGGGCTTGGATATACCACTTGCTCCTCAGCAGGTGCCTCTTTAAATTTTGCAGAGGTAGTTTGTGAATCACAGCTGCTGCCTCTGACAGTGAAGTGACAATCCATCTCTGACCTGTATGCAGCTGGGAGCAGGATGGGCTCATACTGGAGTGCTCGTGAGGTAAGAATGTGAAAGCTCTAGGAGCTGAAGATGGCCTGGGGTGTGTTTGTTGCTGGGATTCTGGTCAGGAGAAGAGGACTTGTGAGCTTTTATTTCTAATTTTGTGCATGTATTTACTTATTTATGTAAGGATGACTTATACCTTTGCTGGTATTAGTTGCCTTGTGGAGGCAGTCTTGGTAGTGAAGTTCAGCCACAATGGGAGGTTGGCGTGGAGGCTGGGAACCTTCTGAGTGCCTCACAGGAGCTTTCTGTGAATTTGGGATGAATCTGTGGTATGACCCAAGCCTTATGTAAGCTGTGCTCTTTCACAGTGCAGCATCTGCCAGCTGTAACTATAAAAATATATGGTGTTCAGGTAGCTGTGCTGGCAACCACCTGGTAGTGATGCACACACAAAGGTCACTGCCTAAAACCAGTGATTAATAGTGATGGTCTTAGTTTCATATTTGTCCATGACTTATGCACAAAAAAATCTTGATCTGTCTCAGAAGTTGGAGCAGGGTTCTTTTTTTCTTTTTGTTTTGTTTATTTGTTTGATGAAACATAAGTGGGAGGGAAAGCCCTAAAACTGACTGTTGGGTTCCAGTGAATGAACATACTCTGTCTCCTTCTCAGTTCTGAAATTAACCTTCAGTTTGCTATGAACAAGTGATTTGATTATTCTGTGCCCTGCTTCCCTGGTTGTAAAATGGAGATTATAGAGCTTCTCTCCATATACATGGATATGTGTTGAGATAAATGTGTATTGATGCTTGCAGATCTCAAATGGGGCATCCCCATGGCTTAAGAAACAACATACATGAATGTCTAACCAATCTAGTCAAAGAAACACTAAGCATCTACAAATTCATCTTTTAAAACAGAACCTGGCAATGGTCTCTCTTTGTGTGGAAAGTATGCATAGAAAGCAAGGAAAGAGACTGTCCTCTCTGCTCTTCCACTTTCCCTCAACCGCTGAAAGAGCACCAAGAGTAAAAGTAGAGACTTCTTAGAGATAGGGGAGTGAAGGGAGACTTTTTCCACCCAGAACCTAAACCCAGACAGATTACATTAAAACATGCCCTTCTCTTTTGGAGTTAGACATAAAAACATACAACAAGTTCAGCTTATCATAATTTGAGAGTGATGGGAGAATTTGTAACTTCTCACCTGGATCAATTCCTAACTGGACAAAAAGAGAGGAGTGATGTAACTCCCTTAAGGAATTTGGTGGAATCATTTTGGTGGAATCATTTAGAGAATGGGAGAGGAAGTAGGTAATGCTTTCAGTGAAGAAATAGCTAAAGTTTCAGGTACTAAAATCTGCAAGAATTTATAATTGTTTTGAGTCAGGTCTGTTATTTGCCTTTCCTTCTGCACTTGACATTTCAGCTAATGATTCTTCTGCAAATATCCAGCATCTGGTTTGATTGGGGAAGTCTTGTTAATGTCTCTTCCAAAGCTGTTTTCTTGCATCTACTTTTTTCACATTGTGCTGCATTGTGTGGATGGTGCCTCACTCACTAAACAGTGCCACATAAAAAAATTATTTCTTCTGTCAATGACATATATACACAGTGGTATTCCTTCAAAATTTTTCCATTTTTAAAACTCTATGTAGATGTGACTTTAACTTCCAAAGTAGTGCAAGCAGTTCATCTTCCAATTTTGCTGCATGGCTTTGAAAATTGCAACAGGAATTTGCGGGAGAGCATGTTTTATGAAGCATAAACAATTTAATGTTAATGCAGGTAATAAACGTTTTCATTTTTCTGCAGAGTGATGAATGCCCCTGCTGTTCATTCTTTGTGAAAATCATAAGAATGAAAAATCTGAGAAAGGCAGATCTGTGTAAGTATCGCAGTCTTTCTTTTAGCACTTTTTAGTAATTTGGTTCTGAAAGCAGAGAACATGCTTGCTACTGGCATTGTAACTGGTATCTATGTATGAAGTGACACCATGGTTTCAAATATTGATGAATATTTGAATTTGGACTATGCTTTGAATACATTTTTATATAAACAATACATTTTGGTTTATAGCCTGTTGCTATTATTAATGGAAATAGCAAATGTCTACTGTGGTGTAATGTAAAGTACCTTAACTGCTAACAAGATTCAGAGCCAGATTGATGAACAAATTCAGGTGTTAATTCTCAGTTGCAGTTTTTGAATTTCTTTTTGCTTTAAAGAAAATAAAAGGTAGAAGGATCACTATATGTCTTGTCAAGCAGCTTCTTTTTCTGTCAAAATTTCACTGAAATGTATTCGAATTAGACTTTTCAGGATAAACAATATCACTGAAATGTTTCTGAGGACTTGGAATGGGTAAAAGTGGGAGTGAAGAGAGAAAAATATCAGCGGTTACTCAGGAGAAAGAAAGGTCAATATCTCAAATATCTGACTCAGAAATAACAAGTCAGGAACAAAATTGAAAGGAAGTGAATATAAATCTTTGTGTATCAAATAAGACCAAGTGAACACAGCAAGTGTGTTTGCCTCCATGGAGATTTCTATTAAATTCTTGGTTTTCTGCCATTGTGTCTAGCAAAGGGATATTGCCTTTTCTTGAAAACAGCAAATCTTTAGAAAAAAGTGAAAGGATGTTTCAATTTCCTCTTTGTCATTTCTATCTATCTCAGCTGGACACTGCTGTGTCAGCTCTGCAGGGCCAGGTGCCTGCAGCAGAGGGGTGCATCCACGAGGGTGGCCAATGTGAGAAGCTGCCAGAAGCTTCCCCCATCTCCAGCAGAGTCAATACCAGCTGGCTCCAAGACTCACCCACCTCTGGCCAGGGCCGAGCCCGTCAGCAGCAGTTGTACTGCCTCCAGGATAATGTGCTTAAAAATGGGAAAAAACCCTGTGCAACATCAATTGCAATGGGAGAGAGAAGTGAGAACATGTGAAAAACAGGCCTGCAGATACGAAGGTCAGTGAAGGAGGAGGCACTCTAGACTTTGGAGCTGAGATTCCCTTGATGCCTGTGCTAAACAATTGTTAAATAACTATTTAACTGGCTGTTTAACTATTTAAATGGCCATGGTGAGGCAGGCTGCCCCTCTCAGCCTTGGTGGCCCAGGGAGGAGCAGATGTTCACCTGCAATCCCTGGAGAACCCCACATGGAGCAAGTGGATGCCTGAAGGAGGATGTGATACTGTGGGAAGCCTGTGAAGGAGCAGGACCTGGCAGGACCTGTGGGCCCATGGAAAAAGGAGTCCACACTGGAGCAGGTTTCCTGGCAGAGACCCACGCTGGAGGGGTGTGTTTCTGTGGGACTGCACCACAATGGAAAGGACCCACCCTGGAGCAATTTGTGATGAATGCTGCCTCTGGGAAGGACTCAGGTTGGAGAAGTTAATGGAGGACTGTGTCCTGTGGAAGAGACCCCACATGGAGAAAGTCAAGCTGCTGGGGTGGAGGAGGAACTGAAAATCACGAGTAAAATAAAGCCAAGAAGAAGGGAGGGGTGGGGGAAAGGTGTCTTACAATTTAAGTTTTATTTCTGATTATCCTATTCTGATTTTATTTGTAATAAATTAGGCTGATTTCCCCAAGCTGACTCTGTTTTGCCTTGATGATGATTGGTGAGTGATCTCCCCCTGCTCTTAATTCAATCCATTTGCCTTTCATTAAGTTTTCCCTCCCCTGTCCATCTGAAAAGGATGGGGTGCATGATAAGGTGACTTTGGTGGGCACCTGCTATCCAGCCAAGGGCAAGCCACCACAGCTTCTCAGTGTTGCTTGGTTATGTTTTGTTGAGGGTTTGGAGGTTTTGATCGTGTGGCATTTTTGGGGGGGTTTCTGTTGCTTTTTTTTGGTTTTTGTGTTGTTTTTGTGTGTGTGTCTTTGTGGATTTTTTTTTGGGGGGGGGGATGGGGGGGAAGGGTTTACCTAAGGGGAAAACATATTTTTCCTTAGTCTGGGTATTAACAGGTGCTCCTGCCCTCCCATCATCTTCATGTCCTTCCTCTGGATTTGCTTCAACCTGTCCATATCTTTCCAGTGCTGGGGCCCCAGAGCTGGGCACAGCACTGTAGGTGGGGTCTCACAAGAGCAGAGTAGAGGAGAAGAATCCACTCCTTCAACCTGTTGGCCACACTTCTTTTGCATCTCTTTAATTGAAAGGTTATTAAGGGTTTAGATTTCTAATCCTAAAATGGTTGTTTACTTAAGTAATTTTCATTCAGAGAAAAGTTGTAAGGTCAGAAATTACTCCATTGTGTATTTTCCTGACATGAGGGTGGAAGGGGAAGACAGGTTGTGGCTGCTCTGAGCATATGGTATCACCTCCTGCAGCTCTGAAGAGGTGGTTTCATATCAGATGTCTGGGCATGTTAGTAGCTGGACCCATACAATGGTTATTGATCTGCTCCTGCACAATTTTCTGCCAGAAATTTGAAGACTTTGGTGTCACTTTCACATCACAATTGAATGACACTGTGTTGTGTTTAAAATATCAAGATGTTAACATTTAAGATTAATCAATGTGTGCCTTGATGTTTTGTGTTTGTGGAAGTCTTCTGAAAGCAGGAAAATTTATCTCCCCCTAACAAATATACAAATTAAATAGGGGAAACATCTACCAATAAGCAACTTCAGCCCCTCTATCTCCAAGAAAAGGAAAATAAATACAATTTGGTTGAAGAAAAGATCTTCTAAAGTAATTTCATTCATGATACTTTTGTTTGCTGATTGGGGTGCTGTGTGCCTACATGTAGCTACTATTATCTTCTCTGGTTTGTTAATTGCTGAGGCTTCTAGAACATAGATATCCATGCATAAGTGCTGTGTGTTATCACCCCTTTATCTTGAATTGCTGATAACTCTTGGCACCTTGATGTGTACAGCCTTCCCCCCACACACACCTCTGGTATTTAGCTATCAAATTAACCCAGCAAACTCCCTCCCCTTTTCTTCCCATACTTTCCATTCCATGCAATGAGGAAGGTGGGGCTTGGATATACCACTTGCTCCTCAGCAGGTGCCTCTTTAAATTTTGCAGAGGTAGTTTGTGAATCACAGCTGCTGCCTCTGGCAGTGAAGTGACAATCCATCTCTGACCTGTATGCAGCTGGGAGCAGGATGGGCTCATACTGGAGTGCTCGTGAGGTAAGAGTGTGAAAGCTCTAGGAGCTGAAGATGGCCTGGGGTGTGTTTGTTGCTGGGATTCTGGTCAGGAGAAGAGGACTTGTGAGCTTTTATTTCTAATTTTGTGCATGTATTTACTTATTTATGTAAGGATGACTTATACCTTTGCTGGTATTAGTTGCCTTGTGGAGGCAGTCTTGGTAGTGAAGTTCAGCCACAATGGGAGGTTGGCATGGAGGCTGGGAACCTTCGGAGTCCTCACCGGAGCTTTCTGTGAATTTGGGATGAATCTGTGGTATGACCCAAGCCTTATGTAAGCTGTGCTCTTTCACAGTGCAGCATCTGCCAGCTGTAACTATAAAAATATATGGTGTCCAGGTAGCTGTGCTGGCAACCACCTGGTAGTGATGCACACACAAAGGTCACTGCCTAAAACCAGTGATTAATAGTGATGGTCTTAGTTTCATATTTGTCCATGACTTATGCACAAAAAAATCTTGATCTGTCTCAGAAGTTGGAGCAGGGTTCTTTTTTTCTTTTTGTTTTGTTTAGTTGTTTGATGAAACATAAGTGGGAGGGAAAGCCCTAAAACTGACTGTTGGGTTCCAGTGAATGAACATACTCTGTCTCCTTCTCAGTTCTGAAATTAACTTTCAGTTTGCTATGAACAAGTGATTTGATTACTCTGTGACCTGCTTCCCTGGTTGTAAAATGGAGATTATAGAGCTTCTCTCCATATACATGGATATGTGTTGAGATAAATGTGTATTGATGCTTGCAGATCTCAAATGGGGCATCCCCATGGCTTAAGAAACAACATACATGAATGTCTAACCAATCTAGTCAAAGAAACACTAAGCATCTACAAATTCATCTTTTAAAACAGAACCTGGCAATGGTCTCTCTTTGTGTGGAAAGTATGCATAGAAAGCAAGGAAAGAGACTGTCCTCTCTGCTCTTCCACTTTCCCTCAACCGCTGAAAGAGCACCAAGAGTAAAAGTAGAGACTTCTTAGAGATAGGGGAGTGAAGGGAGACTTTTTCCACCCAGAACCTAAACCCAGACAGATTACATTAAAACATGCCCTTCTCTTTTGGAGTTAGACATAAAAACATATGACAAGTTCAGCTTATCATAATTTGAGAGTGATGGGAGAATTTGTAACTTCTCACCTGGATCAATTCCTAACTGGACAAAAAGAGAGGAGTGATGTAACTTCCTTAAGGAGTTTGGTGGAATCATTTAGAGAATGGGAGAGGAAGTAGGTAATGCTTTCAGTGAAGAAATAGCTAAAGTTTCAGGTACTAAAATCTGCAAGAATTTATAATTGTTTTGAGTCAGGTCTGTTATTTGCCTTTCCTTCTGCACTTGACATTTCAGCTAATGATCCTTCTGCAAATATCCAGCATCTGGTTTGATTGGGGAAGTCTTGTTAACATCTCTTCCAAAGCTGTTTTCTTGCATCTACTTTTTTCACGTTGTGCTGCATTGTGTGGATGGTGCCTCACTTACTAAACAGTGCCACATAAAAAAATTATTTCTTCTGTCAATGACATATATACACAGTGGTATTCCTTCAAAAATTTTCCATTTTTAAAACTCTATGTAGATGTGACACTAACTTCCAAAGTAGTGCAAGCAGTTCGTCTTCCAATTTTGCTGCATGGCTTTGAAAATTGCAACAGGAATTTGTGGGAGAGCATGTTTTATGAAGCATAAACAATTTAATGTTAATGCAGGTAATAAACTTTTTCATTTTTCTCCAGAGTGATGAATGCCCCTGCTGTTCATTCTTTGTGAAAATCATAAGAATGAAAAATCTGAGAAAGGCAGATCTGTGTAAGTATCGCAGTCTTTCTTTTAGCACTTTTTGGTAATTTGGTTCTGAAAGCAGAGAACTTGATTGCTACTGGCATTGTAATTGGTATCTGTGTATGGAGTGACACCGTGGTTTCAAATATTGATGAATATTTGAATTTGGACTACGCTTTCAATACATTTTTATATAAACAATACATTTTGGTTTATAGCCTGTTTCTATTATTAATGGAAATAGCAAATGTCTACTGTGGTGTAATGTAAAGTACCTTAACTACTAACAAGGTTCAGAGCCAGATTGATGAACAAATTCAGGTGTTAATTCTCAGTCGCAGTTTTTGAATTTCTTTTTGCTTTAAAGAAAATAAAAGGTAGAAGGATCACTATATGTCTTGTCAAGCAGCTTCTTTTTCTGTCAAAATTTCACTGAAATGTATTCGAATTAGACTTTTCAGGATAAACAATATCACTGAAATGTTTCTGAGGACTTGGAATGGGTAAAAGTGGGAGTGAAGAGAGAAAAATATCAGCGGTTACTCAGGAGAAAGAAAGGTCAATATCTCAAATACCTGACTCAGAAATAACAATTCAGGAACAAAATTGAAAGGAAGTGAATATAAATCTTTGTGTATCAAATAAGACCAAGTGAACACAGCAAGTGGGTTTGCCTCCATGGAGATTCCTATTAAATTCTTGGTTTTCTGCCATTGTGTCTAGCAAAGGGATATTGCCTTTTCTTGAAAACAGCAAATCTTTAGAAAAAAGTGAAAGGATGTTTCAATTTCCTCTTTGTCATTTCTATCTCAGCTGAACAGTTTTCTGGCATGTTACCAACCCAAGGGAATTTCTAAGCTGCCCTGACAGGCAATAGCATCAAGACAACCACCTGCAGAGCTGACAACCAAATGAGTGCCTCATCAGGGAAAATCAGGGATGTTGCTCTCTTTCTCAGCACTTTATAATGTTTGGAAATGATGATCTTTACATTATTACAGACAATAGAAATTCCAGAAAGCAGTAGCTATTTATCTTAGCTGCTTATCTTTTATTAGTCTTTATCCTGTATCTTCATTTTGAGCAGATGATTGATTACCTGACTTCAGGTTTGAAGCTATAACACTGGAGATTTGCTTCCAAAGCCAGATGTGGAAGAAGCTCTTTGATAGAAAGAGGCAGAAGAAGCAGTCCTAGGTGACAGAGTCTTAGAGGAGCTGCTTCATCCACTCCCCATTCCAGCTGCCTTTCTTTATTGTGTGCAAGAGAGCATCACATTTTGTTTACCCTCTGAGAATCAGAACCAAGTTGCCAGTGTCACAGCAGAGAGTCAGTGAGTTTTTATCTCCCCTGTGCATGTACACTCTCTCAGAGCAAATAATTTTGTTAGTAGAGTCATGGCACATGGTGTGATATACACATCACAAGAAATGAGACTGTTAAAAAGCATTATATTGAATGAGAAAACCAGTGTGAGAGTGTAGTACACTTCTTTATGTGGCTCACATTTATTTGTTTTAATTACTATTTCTGTACAACTTAAAGTTGTTAAGAGAGACAGAGATGAGGACAGAGAAAGATGGCACAGAAATAATTCCAGCTGCAAAGAGCCATTGGTGCTCTGTTGGAGTCAGAATCTGGTTTTGGAAGACTCTTATCAAGCATGAGTACACTTTGCTTTCCTTCAGCTGTGGCGCTGCTCACCTAATGAGCCCTCTTTGTGCAGAGGGACTGCTACCCACAGCGTCCATGTCTTGCACATGGACATATAACATAGGACTTATTTTTTATTAGGGGTTAGCTGTGGCAATCACCTATAATTGTGCTATTGACCTTTTCCCAGTGTATCAGACAAAAGGTTGTGTTTGTGCATGGTGTAAGTGTAATAACAAGGATTAGGCTACTAATATGCATTAAAGTCTGTTAGGAATAAGGCTTACTTATGAACCAGAAGGAATGGCTTGCTAATTATGAAGGTTATCAGGTAACTATAATGTAAGTGGTACATACAATGAAGTCATAGCTGTTGCAACTTCTAGGCATGTTTGAGTTTGGCTAAATTTTCCTAGTGAAAATTTAAAAGAATAGTGATACCAGACCAGTCCAAAGTCTCATCTGAATTGAGAACACATCCCCAGAACTGGCTGTCGTAGTTTGAGGGGAAGTGGAATTCTGGGAGTGTGTCAGTCCAATTGAAGATGTAGATTTGCGATTGACACCTGTTTTGACCACTGAGAGTTGGATACGCCTCTGAGAACACACAGGGGTTAAAAGCAGAGCTCTGCCCCTGGGAAACTCTCTTGGGACTTCGGCGTGGAAGAAGGAGGACCTCTCCCCCTGCTCCAGCTGTCCCGGCTGGGCAGGGGGAGGGGCAGCCATGTGGTAGGCCCGGGCCTGGATCGAAATGGGGGTAGGCCTGGCCTGGTTCCCCCCCTCCCAGGGTGGAAGGGTGGAGGAGAGAGAGAGACTGAGAGCTACTGGGCAGCCCCCCCTCCCCTGGGGAGACAGAGAGAGAGACTGTCTGTGCTCGCTGCCTGGAGCTGAGCTGTGGCCTTGAAGCTCGATATCGTGGGCTGCCAGCCTGCCCGGCCTGTGGAGAGGAGGGGGGTTGAACCAGAAGGAGTCCGGCTGCTTGTGGGTTGTGAGCTGTGGAGTTTTAACCCTTTTCTTGGACAATGAAAGCTTTTGCAGAGTACTGACCCTTCCGGGAGAGGAAATGAAGAAAGATTTAAGCAAGTATTTTAAAGGACCGAGCAGGGGAGAGACTGTGAGAAGAACCTAGGGTGGAAGAGATGTGGAGTGGCATTCTTTGCTGGACGCTTTTTGTAGAGCCATGGACTGTTCCTGAATACAGAGACTATTTTCAGGGGAGCCACCGTCTTCCAGAGTTAAGAGGGCAGTGTGGGGAGCCTCCCGGCCCAGGAGGTGAAATAATGGGGGGACAGATGTCCCAAAATGGAGACTGTGCCTTTGTTTTGGAGTGGGACGATGGAATCCTTAAAAAGACAACCCTCAAAGTAGCTCTGGTCCATGTTCAGTGGTGAGAGCACTGAAATGGGAGGAAGGGGTCACGATCTCCAATCCGGGTGGTGATATGTGACCAAAAGCCCAGGGCATACAAGAAGGACTCCTCCTCTTAAGGAATTGATGATTGAGTATTTGTAAGGGTGGTTTCTGCTGGACCGAAAGATGTAATTGTATTGGGAATTTGGTGGGGGGAGGAGGAGGAGCTGTATTCTGTAGAGTTTTCATTTTCCTTGAGATTGTCTTTTCTTTTCTTTCCTATACCTATGTAGTGTGTAGTTAATAAAGTTCTGCTTTCTATAGTTTTAAGTAGAGGACTGTTTTGCTTATTCCTAGGCACATCTCACAGCAAGTACCAGA
The DNA here is from genome assembly GCA_024865655.1 of Emberiza elegans. Lineage (NCBI taxonomy): Eukaryota > Metazoa > Chordata > Aves > Passeriformes > Fringillidae > Emberiza > Emberiza elegans. Next base: position 17,672,849 of record JALJVW010000139.1, on the reverse strand, counting down.
GAGTAAGTATTTTCATGGGGGGGCACTGGCATTTTGCCAGGCTCAAACCATGACACTGGCTTACAATAAATGCTTTGGAGTATGACAAACACTGACCTGTTGGCACAGCTTTTCCCTGCCCCACTTTTCCAAGAGGTCTGTGGTTCTTGAGGTCTGTGGCTGAGAGATCTGGCTTCTGAGTCAACAGTAGTGTTTGCATTTGTCATACCCCAGATTATTCACTTCTGGAGGCCATTAAGGGATCTTATTTTGATACTTGTCATTTCACTTTGCTCTGGACAGGAACCCAGATAGTCGTTTTCAGTTTCACAAGAAAACACCATTCCCAGTTTCAGGATGTTATTCTTTGGGCAGGTCTATACGGTTATATTGCTAACTAAATAGTTACAGACATTTCTTTTTTTCTCTTTGCCTTGCATGGACAGCAGAAATGCCTGCATGAGAAAACATGGTCCTTTTCAGGCTGGTGTGAAAAGACCTTTTTTGCATATTAGATATGTCAGCTTTTACACCAAGACAAACGCCCCTTGTATTTTTCTCAAGAATTGCAGAATGCTAGTCATTATATGCCTGCCTCTACCTCTGGCTTTAAAACTGAGACAGCTTTGTGGCTGTCACAAATCTTCATAAATACATCCAGCATTTCTGCAAAATCTGCCTGGAGGATGCAATTTCTTTGCAACTGTCCAACAGGGCTTCCCTATAGCACCAGCAAAATGGGGAGTCGCTGACAGCATCAGGAGCAAAAGTCACAAGCTGAGGTGCCTGGGCTCTCCATGTTCTTGTTTTCCAAAAGCTTGTCCACTAGAGAAGATCACTGGAAGAGGGCATAGTTTTTTGTTCAAGTCTCCCCGCTATTTCACAGAATCCAGCTTTATGCCCGGCTCTGCATTTCCGCCATTTAACCATGGCACAGTTACTTTCTGGAGAGACTTGTCTGCCAGCCAAGTACCGCTGCATTTCACCCTGTCTGCTGCTTATAACAAGAGATGGATGTGTGTTGCGTAGATTCCCCAGAGCAGATCTTGTTTTCAGCGTGGCTGCCCAGACCTGCCTTGTTGTGTACAGTCCCACTGGAGCACACCCAGCACTCACTGATCCCAGAGGCTGTCACTGCAGTCACAGCAGGCCATGGGCTGGCACACCTGGCAAATCTGGTTTTTCATGGCCCTTTTCTCAGTGGCTGGGTTCACTGATCTTCCAGGAGATAAAATATCTTCTACACTGCGAATTGACATCTATGGAAGAGAAACCTGTTTGCTTCACAGGCTACAAGTGAAATATAAACTTAACATTTTCTACATATATGTATTTAACAGAAATACTCCGTTCAGAAAACAAAAAAATGTCTTTAGAATTGGTGGCACATGCTAATTAGTTTTTCAAAAAGTCCAAGGTTACAAAAAGTTTTTCCTGGAATACTCTAAAGCTATTTTTTTTTTTTTTTCTTAAGTATGAAAAGATAATCTCCATCAGCATTCTCAATCAATAAATCTTTAGGCTCCTCTTTAGCTATAGTACTAAATCTGGGCCTTATTAAATCTGAGCCTGTTGCTATGTAATTTGATAGCAAGCTCACAATGCTACGCTACCTATTGTTTTTAAAAGTTGGGAGGTAGTAGTAATGTTTTTCCTTATATCACCTAAACCCTGTGTAACACCATCAAAATAACAAAACCCCCTTCAATGCCATGTTCTCCAGAGGAAACAAGTGTGTGTGGAAAGGACTGATTGAAGATATGCTCACAACGTGCTGTGTGTATTTCCTTTTACTCTACTTCTGACTGTGCCACTGGTGTGAGAGGGTAGCAGCAGTCTTTGTGCAAAGAGGGCAGTTGGGCAATGTGGTCAGTGCCAACAGGCAGCTGCCTGGGCTGGCCAGTGCTAATGGCACACTCACTTTAGGGTAAAATTGTTTCCCATGGCCATTGATGTTTGCAATGGTTAAAAATAATCCTAGGATGTTAGTGCTCTCTTTTCAGGGCACCTCATTTAGGTTCCTGATGTCACTGCCTCCTCAGACAGGCTGCTTCTGCATCAATGGAGAGGAAAGCCTAAAAGAGCCCAAGACAAATGCTTGGCAAGAAGAATCTGCACAAGGACAGAGAAGTCGTTATGTGGATAACTGCCAGGTTGCAACAAATCCTGTAAACAAGGATTTCCTAACTGGTTAAGAAACTGAAACAGGTATAAAAACAGCCAGTAATCACAAAGAAGATCCTCCCTGTGATGTCATATCCCGGAGCAGGGCTTTTTTACTGTAATTGTAAGCTGCTAGATCAAGTTCAAGAGCTTATTGCACAACTACTGAGGTACCTGTTGAAATGGAGGCCTGGCCTTGACTGATGTTTGTAATAAAGTCATAACCACAGTTAATAATAGGAGTAACAAATGAATGGATAATCTCAGTGAGTATTACATGAATCAGTTTCATAGCTGCATTTATTTCTGTTCCTTTCTATTCAGTCTTCTTTTTGGTTTCATCAACTCATGTGACCCAAGCCTGCTCGTGCTCTTGCTGAGTTCATTGTTACCAAACACATATATAAACCTAGTTTCCCTCAGGTTACCTGTTTTGTATTCTCTAATCTAGAAAATTAATTCCTTTTTTTCTTTTTTTCCAAGTCTTTGATGGCCGTGATGGAATGTAGTGTATATTGTACTATATACAATTTTACTGTATTGTAATAATGGTAAATAGTGTGGAGACAAAAAGCCTTCTCTGTGCCTTGACAGCAGCATAAGCTGCCACTGAAAAGGACAGTGCTATTTGCAATCAAGGAGATCCTTACTTGCTCTGCACATCTCCTTACAGCTGTGGAAATAATTGCATCTCTTCTGCTAGGTATCAGTGGGTTGTATGAAGGTGTACATGCATCTTCTTGCAGCTATGCTGGCTTCTGTGTGTTTCCGTGTGCAAGAACAGAAAGCTGTTTTGGTGGTTAAAGGTATTGTATGTAATGCTCCTTCATGGCTTCCTTTAGATTCTTGGTGTAGTCTTAAAGCAGAAGAGTTTCTCAAAACCAGGGCTCATTTCCAAAGCCAGGGCTTCAACAAGGACACCAGGAGCCTCATACAGGCATTAGGAAGTTGAACTGATTTACTGACTGAGAGACTGGTGAAAGTAAAGAACCTTAGGTAAATGGTATGCTCATCTCTGTCTCAAAAGGAAAGGTGAGATCAGCTACTGTGCTCTAATACTGTACCAGTGCAGGTGGCATTGCATCTCCTGTCCTTCCTCGAAGAGGTATGAACTTTAAGGACTATCATGGTACTATGTGGTCCTAGTAGGCTTCATTATCATCTTGTTTAGTGGGGGCTTCTAGTTAAGAAGTGGTTGAAACAGCTTTCAAAATATTTTAAAATATTTTAAAATGCCAAACCCAGTTTTAAAACAGGTTTGAAAAGTGTGGGGGCAATGGAAATGAACAAGGGAGAAGCTTAGGTGGAGACGAGAGGCTGGAATGAGTAGGTGGTGATGGCAGCAATGCAGAACCACACGGTGCTTTGAGAGGACACAGGTCCATGTGGTGATTCAAGATCCCTCATTCTTCCTCTGCCATTTGGCTATCAGAGTTAAAAGGTGGCAGACTCTGCTCAGGAAGCATCTTTCTAGTCTGCACTCAGAAAACAGATAATTATGAAGTGTGTTCTTTGATTCCTGAATAGGATTTCTGTTTACACATTTCCTTGGGCTGAACTGAGTAACGCCTTCTCAGCATTTAAGAAAATGAGCTGAGCGTTACCTTTTCCTATGCTTATAGTTTCCCACATCTTCTTTGAAATTATTATACCTTGGAATTTTTGATCTTCCTTGATAAGGACCACATTTTACTCTATATCCTGCTTACTATTGCACAATTGTGTGTTGAGTCTAGGACCAAAGTATACTTAGCTTGACACTAAATATTAACCACAAACTGAATATCAATAAACCTATGTTGACAGTACTATTACATGCTATTTGGACATTCAAAGAATTAATAAATAAAGATATTGATAATTAAATTAAATAATTCAAAAGATATTAAATTAAATTAAATTGATAATTCATAAATAAGATTGATAACAAAGGTTTATTCATTATAGGAATTGCTTCAGGACTTTTTGGAGGTATTTGTTTGATGGGCTGTTGTGGTTTAGAAATGCACTTCCCAGTTTAGTGCTCCCACTAAGACTCTCCCTACAAAGTGCTACTTGCTTCTCTCGCTGGGTGGGCTGGAGAGGAGACTTGGAGTCAAAAAAAGGTAAAGATTATGGGTTGAGATAAGAAGAATTTACTGGAAACAGCAATGAGATAAGAAAGGAAGCAGTAACAGCAACAATATTAATGAAGAGACTCCCTCATCTCTGGGCAATAACCTCTGGGTCCTGGCCATACCCCCTCTTGGCTACTGCAAAAATTAACCCTGCTCTGGCTGGAACAAGAAAAAATGGACAGCTTCTCTAGTTTGATATTTTGTTATGAAAAATACATTTTTATTCATTGAATCCCAATAGATTTTTTCCACCTCAGTACCTGTCCTGGTTGCTTGGGTTTCATCAAAAACAGCAGCATCTGCAGTTCATCCAGTTATGCATTATGCAGTGTGACTGGTATCTGTCATTAGGGATTCATTCTTTCTCTGCCCTCTGAGCAGAGACATGTTTTGTTTATGCGTCTGTCTCTCTTAGCCTCCTTACCAATGGATGTAGATGAACGCCGCTGAGGTGACTGGTACACTGGTACAATAAAGGCACAATGCAATAAGGCCTGTGCTATGTCTTGGTCACTGTGGAGGTTTTGAACACCTGGAGTAGTGCCAGGGAAAGCCCTGCCCATAGGCAAGATTCTCAGAGCTTGAGGTCCTTCATCAGTGTTGCTCTCTGGAGCGATGGGCAACCTTTTTGCTGAACGGAAGACACTGATTACCTTGTAGATAAGGACCAAGAACCCAGATGTGATTTGCTATTATGTGGGAAGCCAATGCAAAGTAGAGAGGCTAGATTTGACATGGCTGTGATTGTCTGCGCTGCTGAGAAGATACATGAGAATGTCCCCATGGGACTATGGCTCCTCTCTTGGGCACTTTCTATGACTGTGCCCTCAGCAGGAGCCAATAAAATAGTGCTGCAGTAAGTAGCCAGTGAAGGTTAAAAGTAAGATTCCCTCCCAGATTTTGGTGCTATTGTTTGCATCATATTCTGCAGTTAAATTGACAGTAGTTCTAAATATTTTCCTGACAAAGGTGCTCATCTTTTCTTACTTGTTTAGGATCGATCTTGACCAAGAATGCCTTGTCAGAGGCATTGCTGAGTCAAAACAATGATGCTTAAGGAGACAAAACGTTTTAGCTAAACTTTTAAAACAATTTTGTTTCTATTCCCTTATTGAGTGAACAAAATTCTTGTCAACATTTTCTGAAGAAAGAAAATTTGTGAGTGTTGATTTGGTGGTTCAGCTCTTTCTGGTATTGATTTTGTTCCCATTCCCGTTTTCTTTGAAATCCAAAGCATTTGTGTGTACTGCTTGCAGCCTGTTTCCAAATCTGTTTTTATGATGTTTTCTTCTGATAAGGGTTTCTTTAGATGCTCTAACTACCCTCTGTATCTGCATCAACAGCGTTGATGTCTAACCAAGACTTAGTTTTGGCTAGTTTATTTTTAAAAGGAAATAAAAGAACCTTCTTAAAAATCTTAGCTAGTGATAGAGCTGAGATTGCACTACATTATCACCCCAAGATGATCTCAGGTGGAAAAAAGAAAATCTGTTTGGTAATACCTCTTTTCCAAAAATATACAACATTTTGCGTCTTACTGGCTGATTATCTGAGGGTGGGAACAGTGAAAGAGAGGCAATACTTTCAAAAAGTCTAAAAAGGGTATGCCTATGGAAATGCATGATTTGTAGTTAAGCTGTGTGTGGGCTTCTCTGCATTACATTGTGTTGCTTTTTGTGTTGTTTCATTTTGATGATTGTATTGTGATGGTACCTGGAGACTCTATGTATGGATTTAGGCCTTGTTCCTCAGACACTGTACCTTTTTAGAATGAAAAGGGGGCAACTCTTCCAAGGAACTTACAGTCTTATTTCATATGTGTCAAAGAAGGAGGTTTGGAGTTGCTTTGGAGACAGCACCCAGCTCTCTGGTAATTGATCCCTTGGGCTGGTGTACCATATAAAGTTGTCCTATTGCTTCTTTCCCTGATTGTCAACCCTGGCAGGGAAATGGCTTAGCTGTTTTCCGTGGACTATAATTGGTCTGACATGATTATCCTGTTTTCTGCCTTGCAGCATAAACATGGAAATTGTGTGGCAGCATTTCCATATGACACCTTACAGGTTTACTGGGGCTGGTCCTCATTTTTTGAAGCAGGATGAAAATTTAGTTGTCTGTCACTGTTTCATACATGTCTGAGTACTAGAACAGTCTGAAGTGAGTTACCTAAAAAATTTATAAAATCTCTCTTGCTAGAGCTAATCCTCTAAGAGCTGGAAGAGTCTTCTAATTTTTGCCTCTGTTCACACAGAGACACAGATCATTATCCTCTTTGTATCAATCATTTAGACATTACAGAACTGATTATTTGACAACCTTTCTGTTGTTGTTTAATTAGCAAACTCAAGTCTTTCAACTTTCTCTTATGCCAGGCTGCCTAAGTCAATCCTCTTCAATTTGGCTATGTTTAATAGCTGGTAAGAGTTAAAGTATTTTATGGTGGAGGGAAAAAGAAGAACACAACATGAAAGACACTGAGTGAGCATTCACATGTTCCTCTCCGGGGCTAAAAGTCTATGCAAAAGGATCTCAGTGCTAAATCTCATCAGCTGCACTTACATTTAACATTGTGTATTTGGGATCTGGTCCAAAATGTAATTAAATTTGTGTTGTTTATGTAAGTCGCCAGATGCATCCTGCAACATTTTACTTCTGGGGTATAATTTGTTTTTCTTCGTGCAGTGTCTTGCCTTTGATTGCTTGTTTTCAGAGTCAAATATCATTGCCTCTATCTACATTCTTGTCTTAGGCTATGTTGAGACTGAGACCTCACTGATTGCTAACCTAGTTGTTGTTAAATTGGATCATCAGACTGTGGGACTCTGTTTTTGCTCTTATTAAGGGTGAGCAGCCTTGCTAAAGCCTGAACTAGCCTCTCAGGTTGGTATAGGTTTGTTGTGTTCAGAGAGGATGAAGAACTGAACCTACCACAGCTCTGTCTAGATACAAGAGTGCAAGTCACAAGTTTAGCACTTTGATACTCTGAAAACAATGAATGCCTTTCTTGTAAACCAGGAGTCATAGCTCGTGTGCACAACAAAGAGATATCCCAGACCATAAATGAACAAATTCTCTAAAACACACATACATCATTAGTGCATAACTTGCAGTTGCTGAAGAAACAGCCTGCTCCTCTGGTACCACTAACTATGTAAAGTTCTTTTTCAAATGTTAAAAATCAGTGAAAGAGTTTTTGAAAATAGTGTGTGGGAGACAGTAAACAAATAGTTTCATCACCAATAAATTATTATCAATAGATGTATTGCATATATTCTGCATTTTAAAATTACAAATGCAGATGTCTCTTATTTTTGTGTGTAATATTAGGATATTTTTTAACATTATTGCAATGTTAAAGTAATTTCTTACCTACTATGGGCAGTAAGGGTGTAACAATCAAGTGCATGCTGAAAAACTTGAAGATGTTTCATGTTCAGACAGTATCAGAAGACTTGGAAGATAAATCATACATACCCTGATTGCACAAGTTGCTTTAAGCAACACCTGTTCATTGCAGCATGGCTCACCCCACAAGTTAAAAGAAAATGTGGAAGGAGACCCAAGAGATTGGTAGAGAAAGAATAATATAATTACTGATCAGACTCTCTTCCTGGGTCACATCCAAGCAGATTACCAAAGTGGAAAGAATAGAAATCACTGTGTTATTGGTGGGGAAATGCAGATGGAGAGACAAGAAAAATTTAAATGAAACCAATTTCCCAGAATGATTTAGCAGTCTGTGACAGGGCTGGGAATGGAACCAACCTGTAATGAGACCTTTTCCAGCAGGTTACCCAATTGGTCGTGCTGCCTCTCAGCATGTATGTATGTACAGTACCAAACTGCCTGTTATTATACCCAAATCTGAGCTATACTGTGAATACACAAGTTTTCAGAGCTGGAGACATTGGAGGCAGCTGTAGTTGCCCAGAGAACCAAGGAAATGTCAATTCCCTTGAAAGGACAGCAGATTTGCTCAAAATGGGAGGGCTGGGAAGGGTGGATGATAGTGTAGAGAGACTGAGCCCCAGCATTCTCCACTACATTGTCAGGGTCTCAGTTCATTACCACAGGTTCACAAGGCATCACCTGTTTTACCCTCTTAGGAGCAAATACCCTGCATTGCTCCCTGCTAAAAATCAATTATCTCCTTAGCAGCATCAGAGAGATGCCTGAGCACCACCAAATTCTCCACATGTAGAGACTGACGCACAAAGAGAATGTTAGTTGTACAGATATCCGAATACCCAACTCGCCCCTCACCTGAGAACTTGGGCAACCCACAGGAGACAATTTATTCACACCATGTGGCAGTGCCCAGCACTCAGAACAGCCTGGTCTAGTGGGAGGTGCCCCTGCCCACAGCAAGGGGCTGGAATTAGGTGGTGTTTAATATCCCATCCAACCCAGGCCATTCTATGATTCTGTGATAGCTGTGCCCACCCAGACACGTCTGGAGACAAAACAAACCCAAAGCAACTGATGTGTATTAAGATTTAATGCCATACTTGTAGCTCACTGTGCAACATTCTGGGATGTTACCACCTTTGTCAGAAATTAGAATTTTCTTCTCTATCAGGGCTCAGAGTTTAAACCACAGAAGATAAAAGTGCACTGCTGTTTTTGCATATTGTTTTTCATGGTGAAGGTATGTGATCACATGTTGGGTGAGACAGCTCATTGCATGGATTGGATTACAGATATGTGGGGGCTGCAGACCAGATGGGGAAGGTAGTTAAAAAAGTATTTTACTCTTGAAAAAAAGGTTCTCTTAAAATATGTAAGCATTTTTCTTCTCCATCACAGAAATCTCTTCATTTACAACCAACAGGGCACATACCAATAATGGGTTTGTGAAGTCAAACTAACTCTGTTTACTCTTTTCTTCCAATTGCCTTTATTGCAGCAGTTTCTTTGAATCTCCATTCATGACCTGAGCTCCCACTTGCAGGAGGTAACAAATAGTAGTGAATGGTTTTGAATAAAAGCTGTCAGAAAAATTATTGAAGCACCTCCTTTTTGCAATTTGCTGTATACATGCAGTGCTATAAAGCTATGTTTTAAAATATTTGTAGTAATTTGTTAGTTACAACATGTCTTTTCAAATACAGTTAGCCAAACCGATTGCTACATAAGCCTGTCCTTGCCCACTGCTTCCCCGGAGACTGTCCGGACCAAAACCATTAAGAACTGCAAAGATCCAGTGTGGAATGAAACATTTTGCTTCAGGATCCAGAGCCAAGTAAAGGTAAGATGCAGAGTGCATTCTTTTTTTCTTTTGGGGCAGAGATATCATGGTGTGATCAATATGTACGGTAAAATAAAACCAGAAATAAATATGTGTGAAGGACTACAAGGATGCTGGTAGGGAGATTTGGAATAAAATGTAGCAGCAAAATTAAATTTAATTTTCTAATATGTAAAAATTAACCAAGATACTTCATAACCATTCCTATGGTGTTCTATCACTTTTCACTTTTTCTTTTCCTTTTTTAATAATGTCTTTTCACTAATAAATGTGAAAATTTCAGAGTAAATTGAATAGCGTAAAAAATATGTATGAGCTAGGTAGTGAAAGCATCAGAGGGCTGTACTTCTTTATTACTCCTTTGAAATGAGCAGAAATAAAAAAAAAGTCACAAAGCAACAGTTGAAGTTTGCAAAAGAGAACTTGATGAACTTTTATCATGATGATAAATATTAAAGCTTAAGAAGATTTGCAAGTCCCACTGTCTTCTCCCCCAAAAGGCAGCATCAACATCAGGGTCTAGGAGTCCACAAAGATCAGTGGTGGAGGCTCAGTAAACCAAGCTTACTTCACACCAGGGGCAATCTCTGCTTTACACCTTGCACTGGTCATTTCCTAGTGCTGGGGCCAGATCAGGACTCTCTAAAGAGGCAAATCAGCAGGCCAGTCCCTTGGCTCTCTCAAGAATTGATAAAATCCTCCAAAGGAACATTTGGAATAGCTCAATGTATTCCTACACCACAGGATGTCCAGTGAACAATCCCTCTACCCTTTGACTGCAGAAGTTGCCTGTGATACATGTTCTCAGGCTTTCTTCCACAGTTAGGTAGTGTACTGGCCCTGTTTGGTAGCTTTCAGCTTTTGCATCTGCCCATCTGTGGCCTACAGCCAGTGCTTTCTCTGTAAACCTAAAAAAATTCCAACTTCTTTCAAAATTCCAGTGAGGCACAGTTGCATGAAGCCCTGCAGAGTTTTTAGGGAGGTGAAAGGCAAGGGACAAACATTGCAGCATGGGAACAAACACCCACTGATCTGCAACTCTTGCACAGGAGCACCTGCTCTTCCTGAAACATTTTTCAAAATTGCAATACCACACAGAACAGCTAAAAAATACCTTGGCCATGGAAGCTGCTTGAACTAGTTCTTCCCAAGTTGTGTTTGGGAAGACCTTATGTTTACTTTCAGTAAATTTGCAGCAGGAGACAAGACATGTGGCATTACCTGGAGTAGTTTTCAGTGTGTGGCAACAGCAGCATGGTGGTGGTGGCTGTGGCTTGAGTGTAGGCTGCAAAAATGTATCCTGGGGATCTGGGACAACCAAAGCTTAGCAGTTAAGATAAGGCTCTTGCAGGTCTCTTTGTATACGCTGCAAATCCTGTGCTCATTATCCTCTGAGCAGAATCACAGTCTGCTGATCCGGTTATTTTCTTCTTTCCTGTCTTGTGTTTTGCTGAGGTATTATCTTCCCAAATTATGGTAGCCAGGGCTGAGCAAAACCAGGTAATACACTGTCACTGTGGAAGAAAAGAGGCAGGGCATGTTTGGGCATGTTTATGCTGGTTTATCCCAGGAACAGCAGTGTTTACTGATGGGCATCTGTTCTGGTGAGTGTCTGACAAACAGCTGGCTAAAAAGGGTTTCCCAGGCTTGTGCTGTAGGCACAATTCCCACATCTCCAGGAGGGTGACCCTTCCCAGAGCTGGTGGCACACAGCCCTGCCAAGGGCTGTCTCTGTTCATTACCTGGCTCCCAGTGATGCTGCCCTTATATTCTCTGTCAGGATAGTTAGAAACAGTGAACTGCCCAGACACCCCTGGCTGCTTCCCATCCAGCATGCCAGGGGCACAGCCAGAGATCTCCCTTGGCCAGCCAGCATCCTGTGCATGACTCTCCTGGCCAGCTGGGAGTAGCTGGGACTGCAAATCAGTTGGTCACTCAGAAAATAAGTCAGGCATTTAAGCCAGATAAGGATATCCCATTGCAGTATCACAGCCAGGAAAACTGGTCTGCTCTTCAGCGCAAGCCTGCCTTCTATTAACTGCAGACTATTTCTTTTAGGCATATCATCTCCATCACCTTCCTTTACAGGCTATTTATGGCTGGCCTATAAACCAAGGTACTGTGGCTGCTTGTCTCTGCCTGTTGAGTATGTTTCTATTAGCAAGTGTCATGGACAGAGCTGACCTCAGTGCAACACTTTTATATAGGTGGCCATAAAGGTCAACAGCATTTCTGTCTTCTGACAGTAAATTGCAAACTCAAGGTTATTTGCCATCTCTCCCTTGGCGGTTTCTTGCAGGATAATAGATGTCACAATTGAATGCTTGGATTCTGGAGTGGCTTCCTTTCAGTGTATTTGTGTAGCCAATCACTTATTACATTTAGGTATGGACCATTCTGAGATAAATTATGAACATCTAAGACAACAAAGTTCACATGCTCACACTTTTATCCATGTGTTTGTGTGTGAGACCATGAGCCTAACTATGTGTCTTTAATAAACATCAAGCCTCTTAGCAAATTAAATCTGATGAATAACTAAGAATCTGAGATAAGCGCTCCCTGTAATTTGCATGAAAATAAGCTGCTGAATATATTGAGGGAGGCCTGAATTATTGCCCCACTGAGTTAAGGCTCAGCACCTGGGAGGCATCTCTGAGCCAGCCCATGTTGAGCTACTAATCAGGCACAGGAGGGGCTGTTACCCTCTCCTGTGCATCCAAACAGGCTGGTGACAGAGGAGGGAGAGGAAGAGATTTCTACAGTGGTATTTGTGCAATTTAACAAAAGCATATTGCTTTCTGTAGATTCCATGGTAATTATTTGCATGTGATCTGTTTAATAATTTACAGGATAAAATTATGCAACCATGAAGTAATTATATGGTACATCCTTAATGTATTTTAATTGCTGCTTATATCCAAGGATTTTTATTCTACCAATAACAACAAAGTCCTGACAACTAGCTGGTTTCCTACAATTCAGGAAACAGTGGTGACCTCATTCAAACCAAATTGGAGGCCAAACATGGTTTTCAATATTCAGTGATTCTACTAGCTTTTGTTATTTAAAGTACTATGCAGGGAAGCTAAACAACAAACCCAACTCTGTGTTAGGTTCAGAATATCTTTCTTCATCTCTGTGTGGATGCAAAGGTTCTGCATGCTCTCTCACCTCTCCCCATATTTTCTCTGTTTTCCTTAACATGCTGAGCACATCAGCATCATTTTGTGTCTCTGTAAGATCTCAACATAGGATCCTAAATATGAACCTCTGTTCACAGAATATTCTTGAGATTAAAGTCTATGATGAAAATGCAGTCACTAAAGATGACCTCCTCTTCACTGTTCTCTTTGATGTTGCTAAAATCCAGCTTGGAGAAACTGTTCACTTGACATTTCAGCTAAATCCAAAGGTGAGTGATAAAACTGCCTTGGTCACAGGAAGAGAATACTTTTTTTTGATATTACCTCATAAATAAGTTCTTTTAAAGAAATTGTAGGTAGGAGAGTTTGTTTCCTCTTGGTATGCACTTCGTATACCCTGTGAAGAACCTTCCAATCTGACACCAGAGTTGCCTTTTTTCCCTCTTTCTTGACTGTCTTGCTCAAATAGGTTTTGTTGGAAATACAAAACTTCATCACCATTGCACAAAGTTTCTTTGTTAGAATTTCTTTTCCTGGCACAAGCACTTGTGAGTTTGGGCATACTCTGTTGCAGATGTTGCAGTATCCCTTAAAAACTGATTCGTTGCCCTGTTATTCTTTTTATATACCCGAAAATAATCCGAAGATCCATACTGAGGTGCTAAAACCAGCTGATGGCCAGTTGCTCAAACTATTTCATTTTTTCAATGTGCCTGAACACTTACAGGATGACTTAAATATCGGATGTGGGTATTCAATTTGGATACTTCCATAGGTTTGCTATTTCACCGACTTTTCTTATATGGTACATATAGGTATTCAGCTGCACAGTGATTTTGGCAGGCAGTCTGCCTTAACTTCTCTGGGCACTGGTCAATGTGTTGTCTGTGTTGTAGGAGTCCTTTTGATCAGAAGAATTGCAAATGCCCTCTTCTATTCCGCAGTATCCCTCTTCAGATAACATTTAAAAAGCCAAGCCTTTGGACAGTTTTAAGCCAATATTTACTGCTGCAGGACTGCCTGCCTTTCTACTCTGCCTCACCACCAAACAGAATAGGGCAGTTTGGCCTGAGGACTGGTCATTAACAAAGGAGGGAGAACACTTTCAAAATCACTCTAACTCAAATGCTTTCACTCCTCACACTATACCCTGGAGCAGGAAGGAAATTTGATTTGATTGAAGAACTCTTTCAGGAGCCAGAATAATAATTGACAACCCTAGCTAATGAGAAAGAAAATTAATTCAGATGCTTATAATAAATTAATTTTTTACAGACGCAAGAGATGCTAGAGGTTGAGTTTACATCGGAAAGCATGTGAGTAACATCTACAGGGAAGTGCCCCTTTGTAAGCAGTCAAACATATGCTAGCATTTAGTATAATAAAGTTTAAAATACTCAGCATGGCTGGTGTTGATGAAGTTAGTTGAATATTGGCTAAAACTCTGTATTCCTTATCTACCCAGAATCATCCTAGTTATTAATTTATCCTATTACTTGTTGAATTAGGGAGGATGATAAGAAATGCAGTCATCATATTTATTACAACTATTCTTTACCATTATGGTTAAAAAAAAAGGAAAACCACCTTGCAGATGTGTCCCTAAATTTAAAATCAGTGACATGTTTGAAACCATGCTGGAAAAGACAAACTTCAAGGAAGGTATTATTCCTTGATGTTCATTTAAGGATGTATTTAGGTGTTACTACTTCTGATTGCATTTTTTTTTCTCTTTCAGTCCAGTCCCTCCTGAAAAGCTTGTGACTAATGGTGTATTAGTGGTAATTTTAAACTATTGCTCTTCTGTCTTTGTTTTCATGATAGTGTTAGGAAGGTGTGTGAGGTGCCCCAACACTTCACTGCAGGCAGGTCTGGAGGGGAGGGAGATGGGGGTCAAACACAGGTAGCCCTCCTGTTGAGCTTCTCCCTGTGGGAGGATGTGTGAGGAAAGAATGAACACACTCATTTGGGATACTCAGAGACCTGTTCACCACCACAGGCTGATATCAAGCCTATTGGCAAAGCCTGAAGTGGTCTTTCACTGACTTACTGCTGCTCTGTCACTCCTTTGGGAACTTCTTTTGATGACTCCCTCATGACCATCCTGTTCTCCCCTCTTCCACAGGATGATATGGAAGTTGCTTTCTCAGCTGCCCTTAACTCATTACTCATTAAAGGAGGTAGCACTTGACTGTCCAGCTTCACCAAAGAAGGGAAGCAAGGACACCCCTGTGATTTGGCCAACCCATCAGTTTACCTTCAGGAGGTCTCAGCACACTCCCATTTGCCCCCCTGTTATTTCCTTTCTCTTCCCAGTCCTGTCCAAAACCACCACAACAATTTTTCTTTCAGTTGAAACCTGTCACATTTTCAGAGTGACAAAGTCTTTCTCCTATCAGCCTAACAAACAGAGGGTGGACTGTTTTCCAGGGACTCAGGTGACCAAAGAGAGATAGCAATGAAGTGACCCAGATATGGCATGTTTTATATACTTTAACCTCTCATTTTTTTATCCGTGCTACAGTCTCGTGAAATTTCCTGCTTGGAAGTCCTAGTGGACAGCAAATGGACAAAAAAAGAACCTTCAGGTTAGACTTCAGACTAGAAGCAAAACCCCCTTATTTTAGGTTAACTGATTTTTCTTGGTTGGTTGGTTCCTTTGGGAGCTTTTGTTTGGTTGGTTTTTTGGGTTCTTTTCCTTTTAATTATTTTTTAGTTTTAGTTTGTTTAGTTTGTTTTGGGATTTTTTTTGTTTGGATTTTTTTGGTTGTTTGTTGTCTGTCATTTTTTTATTTGGTAATTTTTCTACTTTGTCCTTACAATTAGAGCACAGGAACTGGATAGTTAGGAGTGTATATGAAGGTTCATAGATCCAACAGTAGTTGTAGTCTGTGTTAACTAACTATAAAAACTGGACTTCTAAATTAAAGGAATGAATCTTACAAATGCTGCAAAGTAGAAAAAAATACATATTTTTATTTCAACTTAGGTTTTGTCCAATTTGCCTGTATGTCTCAGTTTTTAAAACATCTACTGCAGCTTTATAAGCTTTTTTTGTGCTTTGTGGTTCGTTTTTGATTTGCTTGTTTGCTTTTCTTCTCCTATTTCTTGTACTGTTTCCTTGCTGGATAAATAGAGTTTGGAAGCTTTTAAGCATTGTTGAAGGATTTACACATAAACTTCTGAAAGACCATTTCATGTTCCATTTCTGGGGTCATAGACATTAACTTCTCTGTATATTTTTCATGTTTGAACTTTTTTTTTCAGAAAAAGACTTCTTGTTTTCAGTGAAGGGATCATATGAGAAGAGCCAGACCCTGTCTCTGGGCTCTTTCTGGCAACCTCTGAAGCCCCTGAACTTCCATTACATCAAGTACAGACTGTCAGAGCTGTGCATGGCTCTAGCAGAGAAGAAACCTCATTTCTGCTCGGTATGTGATCATTAGCTTGAGTAAGCACAGTAATCTTATGGTCTTCTACACTTACTGAGGCAAATGGAAAGAGTTTGTATATTTAATAAAGAGTTATCTTTCATGAACTTCAGCTCTGAAACAGCATTGTAACCCCTAAGACATAAAAATATTAGATGGCAACTTGAAAACTGCTGGACAGGGACCCCATTTGAAAAAAGTAAATTGGAGACAGTGTTTTTGTATGGTTTATATACTAAATATTTCTCTACCTTATTGTTTATTTTTCAGCGTACTTCAGGTGAAGACAAAAAAGACTGCCCTGCATCCCTCACTATTCCTCTGGATTCACTTCCATTCAGTGAGAAAGTGGCAGTAGCAAAGGTGATTGATACCAACTTCTTAGAATAAATGTTAAGCTGCAGACCAAAGATCAATGGGCAGGAGTTAATTAGATCAGTGTGAAGTAGGGATTTAGATATGTAACTGTTAGTGCCCTTAGCTTCCTAACAATTCCTAACACCATGGACCTATACATTTTCATATGAACCTAGCAGAACAAAAAATCCCATCCAAACATATGACAAAGGGATTTCTATGACCACCTTAGGAACTAATGCAGATTACAGCAAATGCAAATGATGAGGCAGCATGGAGCACACTGGCAGAGCTGGTGTTGGTTTTTACTGTGTACTGCTCTCTTTACCTTTAGTATAAAACAATATAAGGAAAATAAAGTGGACTTGGAGAAGTTTTAAGATTTTGATGGATTATGTGATTATTATGCCTTGTGGCTCAATGTGGCTTTTAGAAAAAGAGAAGGGCTTCAGAGCTGATGTAAAGAAAGAATGTGAAATGATTTCCAGTGTTTATATTGTGGTTTTTGGTTTTTTTCCTAGGATGAGACAATCAATTTACATGTGAAGTCAAATGACTGGTAAGCAATTCTGTCCTAGGGTTTTGTGGTTGTGAAAAAAAAAAAATACTTTTTTGCCTTCTAGACTACTTCTGTAACTAAGGGAGAAAGTATTTAGTCAATGATTATATTTACCTATTCACCTATGTTCATTATCCATGTCAGAAGGTGGTTAACTGTGCTAGGTGAAATTTCCTGTTATGCTGCTATACAGAAGTTCAGTTTAGATGGGGAGAACAATGTTTTCTGGTTGCAACATATGTAGAGCTATATTTTTTGAAAAGGATCTTTCCTTTCCTTGCTTGTAAAAAATGCAGAGTGTTTATATTTATAAAATCTGGCAGTCCTGAGGCAAGAAATCCTAAATATTCCACTGTTTATAGTATCCATATATGGATTGCAGTATTTATGTTAGACACTTCCTGAAAAACAGTGTAGTAATAAAGAATATTTCTTTCTGTAAGATTTTGCTACTCTCAGTTCATCAGCCTTTTCTCTACCTTATCTATACCATCCGTGATGTGCTTTTGTGTGGCCACTGTAACAGCTTTTCTAAGCCTCATAATAAAGTTGCAACTTTTAAGCAAACATCCAGATATTAAGTTTTAGTGATTGTGCACACCCTGTTTAACCCTGGACTTTGTTTGAGGTCCAGAAACTTAGATGTTCGGTTGGAGTTCGATCTATGTACAGAGGAGAAAAATTTCCTGCTGAAAAGGAAGAAGTTTGTGGCTTCTGCTCTGAAAAAAGCACTACATTTAGAACAAGACCTAGAAGATCATGAGGTATGGGGGGCACCAGAGGGACTGTAACATGCTGTGTGACAGGAATATGTTATGCTCATAGCCTTTTGCATATTGTTCCTTAACTAGCCCTGATACATTCACTACACCACATAAAGCATTGAGGAATGCTTTTCTACATTTTCTATTTTAGATGAAGAGCCACTATCAAACTCTCTTGATACACATTTTTCCTGAAAACATAATGCCATAAATCAGAATTTTTTCTCTATTTATTTTTCATGTGTGCATTATAGACCTGGATAGTCTGACTGTTTTAACTGATCATTCAGTCACCAAGACCTCATAAGGTATTTTATCAGATTTTTGGAGGGAGAAAATCTAACAGTTAAAGTGATGCATTATACCAGCTGATGAGAAGTGTCTTATTTTATCTTCTCTCCTCTGGTGCTCTTAATTTCAGCTGTAGTTCCTCAAATAGAACAAAGACATTCAGCATTTTTTCTCTAATCTGCTTGTCTGAGCTAGGGTTTGTATTTGTTGATGTCCATGCTAGTGTGGGGATGGTTGGTGCTGTAGGGAAGGAGCATGGTCTGTGATCAGGAACTTGAGAATTTAAGAACCAACTTGAGAGCTGGTTAATTTTTTTCACCTGTGTTTTCTCCTTTGTCCAGGACAGCTGGACCTAATGCCATATTAGATAATATATGACAGCATGGTTTTAGACATTATAAATTATGTCCCTGCTCACAAACTACATTGTTTCTCATTGGCTCAGTAGTGAGAAAACCCAGGCAGTTTCTTAAGTATAAGAATTTTTAGGAGAAGTACTTCAGATTTTCCAACAAGGAAATATTTTCTTATAGTCAGGAAAATCCAAATCTGAATACTTTGCTTTGACCTGAAATGTTCAATTTGAATTAGGAAACTGTTGAGTATTTCTTTGATGCAATTGCCTGGAAATGTGTGTGGAAAATGTCAATGGGCTCCTCTAATCTCAGTGGATTTCTTAGAGAAATTTGTCTTCCTGCAGCACAATTTAGATTTCCATGCAATCAGGTTTCATCACTGCAATTATATTCTCTAGGTACTTTGTAGGAAATGTAATCTAGCTATTATGCTTGACTTGCAGAGAGGATGAGCTCTCAAAATAGACCTCTCAAGAGAAGATGTTTTGCTAAGGAAAATGCAGTCTAATAATGAAATGTCTTGAAACAATAAGATTTGATAAGCCAGCATGTAAAAATTCACATTCAAAAATGATTGATTTTGATCAAAATCCTCAAAATCTGTTTTGTTTTGTTTTTTCCTGTGCAAAATACAGTTTTCCTTTTTTTTCATCCCTGCTTGGGGAAATGGTGAAATGTTGGAATTTGATCACTTGTTCTGATAAACAAGTGATTTTAAAAAGTGTTGCTTACCACTGCTGTGCTGATGATTAAACAGGTACCAGTCGTAGCAGTGATGACAACAGGAGGTGGCACCCGGGCACTGACATCTCTGTTAGGCAACCTGTTGGGTCTTCAAAAGCTGGGTCTCTTGGATGCTATTTCATTCATCAACTGGGTCATCTGGTTCAACATGGTAAGGAGATCCTGAATGAAGACATCACTCATCACCTCTCTAGTCTGCTGTGGGATAGTTATTCTCTTAATTGTTTTGTAAAGAAAGGCATGAGCTTCAGTCTCAAGCTTTTTTTATTGCTGCATTAGGAGCACATTGCCCAAGCCAGTGAACGGCCTAGGTGCTTCTTTGTTTCAGCTCTAGGATCTTTCCTACCCGATCATTGGGGTGCAAATCACAGCCTTGCGCACAAACTGTTATATCAAGGAGGGGCTTTTTTTTCAAGTCCTCAAGTTCCACTAGTGAATTGAGGAACTCCTCTAAATCAAAAAATCTTTTCTATAGTATACTAAGCCCAAAAGATGCTCTTAAATAAACTCAGCTAGTTCATTTGATGTGGAGCATAAATCTAAGTCTAAAAAGGGAAAGTCTCTGTGTATGACAATGCACTTCCTTTCTTTTCCCCAGGACTTTGTCACATTTGTATCAGAATGCTGACTGGTCACACGAGGATTTATCAAGACCGATTAGTGAAGTCCGCAGACACATGACCAAATGCAAGCTAAGCTGCTTTTCCCTGGAGAGCTTGCAATACTATGCAAAGGAGCTAAAACTGCGGAAGCAAGAGGGATACCAGATCTCTAGTGTTGATTTTTGGGGGCTTCTGCTGGAAAAAGCATTAGATGATGGGGTAGTGTGTTCTTCCTATGTTTTCTCGAACAGCTACTGAATACTAGTCTATGGAAAATGAAGCTCCAGGGACAGATGCCTGAGAGCATGCCAGCATTATCCAGCAGATGATTTCTGCTGATTAACAAAGAGGTTTTAGAATTGTTAAGGTTGGAAAGGCCTCTGTGTCCAACCATTAATCTATCATTATCATGTTCACCACTAACCCATGTCCCCAGGTGCCACATCTACACAAGTTTCAAACACCTTCATGGGAGGTCATTTCACCACCTCCTTGGGGAACCTGTTCCAATACTGACTAGCTTCCAGTGAAGAAATTTTTCCTAATATTCAATTTAAACCTCTTCGGGCACAACTTAAGTCCATTTCCTCTTGTCTTATCCCTTGTTAATTGGAAGAAGAGACCAATCCCCACTTATCTACTACTTCCTTTCAGGAAGTTGTAAAGAGTGACAAGGTTTCCCCTGAGCCTTCTCTTCTCCAGGATACACAGTGCCAGCTCCTTCAGCTGTTTCTTGTAAGACTTTTTCTCTAGTCACTTTCCCAGCTCCATTGCCTTTGGACCATGTCCTTGTCTGGACATGCTCCAGCATCTCAATGTCTTTATTCTACAGAGGGGCCCAAAACTGGACTGAGGTGTGGCCTCACCAGTGCTGACTACAGGGGGACAATCACTGCCCTGGTCCTACTACTATTGCTGACACAGGCCAGGATGCCACTGGCCTTCTTGGCCACCTGGACACACACACACACTGGATCATGTTCAGCTGCTGTCAGCCAGCACCCTCAGGTCCTTTTCTGCTGGGCAGATTTCCACACTCCCTTCCCCCAGCCTGTAGTGCTGCCTGGGGCTGTCGTGATCAAAGAGCAGGACCTGGCACTTGGCTTTGTTGAACCTCATATGATTGGCCTTGGCCCATTGATCCAGCCTGTCCAGGTCCCCCTGAAGAGCCTTCCTGCTCTCCAGCAGATCAACAACTCCCTCCCAGCTTAGTGTTGTCTGCAAACTTGTTGAGAGCTTTGTCCCCATGTATGTCTTAATGCATAACTAGCAGCCTAAGGGGCTTCTGTAGAGAAGAAAACCTGTGTCTCCGTCTACAAGCATGAGTATCTGAGTACCTGACTAAAGAGTCTTGGTTTATTTTCCTCTGTTCATCCCTGTAAGAACAAATTTCCATGTAAAGTGAATGTATTTACCAAAAAGAATAGGAGACCTTTTTTTTTTAAAGTGTCTTACAACTCTACCTGTAATTAAATAAGCCTATATGGATGTGTAAATGTTTAGATCACTCCTTGGTTAAAGAATGTTTGGACACAAAATGAGTTGAGAGAATAACAAAATTGAGAGGAAAACAGCTATGAATTTTGCTGTACTCTTGGAAGCCCATAAACTATGCCAAGAAGGTCCCTTGATTTTGCTCTTTGTCTTTCATCAATTCACAGAAAAATAACCACAAACTCTCAGATGAGCAAGAGGCATTGAGTCAGGGTCAAAATCCCTTACCTATCTACATGATCCTCAACATGAAAGAAGATTACAGCCTTTCAGAGTTCAAAGGTGATAGCAAAAATGGGCTCATTTGGTGTTTGAACTATCTGCATTATCAGTGCTTCAACCTCTTCTACAGCTGACCCACAGCATTTATAAACAGTTTCTTTTCCTCCTTAACTTCCTTTTCCATTTCCAGACTTTATGCCTAGGCTGTGGGAGGAAGTTATCTTCTGCGGGGTAGGAGAAATCCTGGGGAGGTCTTTAAGGACAGCCAAGTATTCACAAGCCTTAGCTCCACATGTGGGGTAACTCAGACTGACCTGTCTTGGTGTAAACTTCCCCTATGTTCTCTCTGGGGATGGTCATTGGAAAGTTCTGAATGAAGAACACTGCGAAAGGTTAACTGAGTGAGTGGCTGACACCAGTTGAATGAGAACTCTTTACCCTGAGGAAGGCCAGTCTGTGGTCACCCCACAGACAGGGCTTATCCTGCAGCTGCCTTTTTGCCTTTTCAAAGCCCTTCCAGCAGGAAAGTAGGGATAAGATTAAGATTTAAAAGTTTGTTTTATGTCTCTCCAGAATGGGTGGAGTTCACCCCTTATGAGGTTGGGTTCTTAAAATATGGTGCCTTCATTCGTGCTGAGAATTTTGGCAGTGAGTTTTTCATGGGTCGCCTGATGAAGAAGCTTCCTGAGTCCCGAATCTGCTTCATGAAAGGTGATGTGGTCTATTGCAAAAAACTGAATTGCATAAATATGTTCTATATTTTTAATATAATGCAAACCTTGCATATTACAACCAGTGCTCTGCATCATGCAGGACTGAAACCAATTATACACTGTGTTGTTCTCACCTCTGACTGAATTCCTTAGACAATGGAAGTGGGCTAAAAGTACTGAGAGGAAATTTCAAACCGCACTATTCACTGTTGCTCTTGTCTTGAATAGTGATGCTCATGCCTGAAGTTTCAGGGCTGCTTGAAGAGACTAGATTCATTTTGAACCAACCAGCAGCAGAGTTCCACATGAAAAACATCTGTATTTTGAACCCAAAATTTTAAAGTCAAATTTATCTATGAATGGCATGATCTGAGATGCCAAAGCAATGTTTTATTATAAAATACATTGCTGAGTTTATTATAAAATACAGCAATTTAGAGTAGTTTTGTGAACTGCTACTGACACTTTTGCAGGTTTAATAGTATTCTAAATCCTCTGTAATTTTGCTACCATGATAAGTAATTGAAATTTATCATTCTTAATTCAGTGAATTGGGTAGCACCCAGTAATATATGAAAAACAGTTTTGCAGATTTTATGCAATTCTTGTTTTAATTTTGCTTACTACACCCCTTTGTACATTGCTTCTTTGGGTTAAAGCTGTCTGCAGACAAATCCATCTGCTCTTAAACAGATATTTTACATGTAAATAAGCACATGACCCAACAGGACACCAAGGATACAGGTAAAAAATGGTTAACTTACAAAGTGAAAAATCCATACTACCAGCAACACCACATGGTATTCCTTATTTGGTATTTGAGAAGCTGTGAATGTCTGTATTGTGCAGGAGGAGTCCAGAATCGTATTATTCTAAACATGAGACAATAGTTAGACATAAGAAAGAAAAAATTGTGCTTACAAGCACTAAATCTTACAGCTTTATTAGCTATGCTAAGAGCTTTTGGTGATGTCATGAGTTAAGAAAGAGTTGTTTGAGGGAAAAGACTCAGAAGAAAACAGAGGATCCAAGAGTATGAATAGATCTGAAAAGGTCAGGAGAAATTAATGCACAGTAAATCCCACTGGTGGCTCTCAAATCCAGTAGGTCAGATGCAGCCACCAGTACTAGAAATCCTACATCTAGGAGCTTGAGATGCTGGAGAGTACGCTGGAGAAATCCCTTCATTCTTCCCTTTTTCTTCTACTCTTCCATTAAGCACTCTATGCTGCCTGTTAGAGGTAGGAGGTGTGTCACAGAGCCAGGTGGGGCTACAGAGCCGTCTTCTGAGCACGTTGAGCCTCCGTTGCAGTTCCTCAATAGCAGTGGGGTACTGTGTTCATACCCAAGGTGGCCAGGTAGCAAGCACACCCAACACATCCAGTCTGGGCTCAGCTCTGTTCTCACCCTTAGCACCTGAGCCTGGTGATCCCTCAGCCACCCATGTATCTTTATAAAGGACAAGGTGGAGTTAAAGCAATGTTGCCATCTAGTGATACCAAATGCAATGCCCTCTTGGGTAACTTGTTAAAATGTGCTATTTAGCTACAGCTTGGGAGTTTAAAGATAAAAGCAAGGTGTCATTTGCAGGGAGAGGAAAGGCCTTTTCTAAGAGCAGTGGCCAGAGCTGGAAAGACTGGATGAGCTTACAGGGATACAAGACCCTCATGTTTCCAGAAAAAAGGCTGGGGTGCATAAGAACTTGTTTACTCTCTTCAACTCTGTTGGCCTGGTAAAACACACCATCCCTCTTCACAGTTCTTACTTCAGCCAATATAGGTACAAAGAAAATTCAGTGCAAGAGGTTAGGGCAACGTTGCCATGTAATTATAAACAAGTTCTGAGGAGACAACAACGTTTGAAAGTTGTTAATATGCAGCAACAGTGTGTAACTCCAGGGGTAAGGGAACCAGAAGAGTTACAGACTGAGAAGACGCCAGGACAGGAGAAACCAGAGATGTCTTCTCGTAGCAGGGTTAGACAGAAGCTTCTCAAGGTGCTGGGAGATGAGGTTGTCTTGACAGAAACTGGCCAGTCATTATGTGCAAATGAACTCTGCTTGACAACTAAGTGTAGATCCAGAGAGCCCCAATCTGATTTCTTGATTGTGCATTTCTAATATTTCCTAAGTGAGTCTATTCTTACAAGGACTTCCTTTAAAAAAGAAGGCTCTTGGATTTCTGTCTCACTCTAGAAACAAGCTAAGTTTTAAAGGGAATTGTATTTATGTTAATAATTTATGGGATGAATAGTTATTTTGTTGTGCAACTCAAGTTATTGCATCCTGTACAATGTATGGCTTTTGCAAAACTTTCACTGGTGGAGATCTTCAAGGCAAAGCACAGCTCTGCCTTCTCTGCTAGAGTTCTTCTGGGGGCCTGTGACAGTGCTGTGGAGGAAGAGATGCTTTTCAAAATCCAAGAGACTTTTGGAGATTTCTGCACTGTGAATACACTTTCAGGTGTTCTTTTAAATGGGATGGCAAAAGTGGGAGAAGCACTATGGGAATGAGAATAACAAATAGAAGGAGAAGGGTCTCCCTCAGAAGACTTTGTGCAGAGAGAAATTTTAGAGGGACAGCAAAGATGTCTTTTATTTAGAGGACTTTTCTGCAGACTATCCCAGACTGTACTCTAACCATTTGATTCTTGACTGTCCAGAAGCAGCTTTCAAACCTTTAATTGACTGTCCGCTTGTATATGACATATTTTGTAGACCAGACCCTTATTTTATAGGAAATGGCATGGTTTTGCTCACTTATGACAGTTGCTTATAGGATGGAAAATGTTGTTTTGTATGTGGCAAGGAATTACAGCGGCTGAAAGCCTCACACAATGTTTTAAACTATTTAGGCTCCTCTTTGACAACAGAATACTAATTGCTGAAAAGAACTTCATATAGGTTTTGGTGATAATTTGGAAACTTGAGGCTTTCCAATACTCCTTTCAAAGCTGAGAGATTATTTTTAAAGGGATAATTTCCATTAGAATGTTTCTGAAGAAGCTTCCCTGTTCTCTTTCATTCCACAGGCCTATGGAGCAATGTCTTTTCGTACAACCTCTTGGATGCCTGGCATTTGTCAAACCCTACACAGAGGCGCTCACTGAGGTGTACCCAACACAGCACTGTTGATACTGGTTAGTTATATTTCTGTTTCTGTTTTACCTGGTGCCTCATAAATCCAGAGACTTCATGTTGTCAGCTGTATCTAACTAGGTTTCCTCTCTCAATTTATTCATAGCAATATTATTCCATTAACCTCTCTTATACAGGATTTATGCAAATATAAAACTACTGAAGGTTTTAAACAGATTGTCTTTGCCAGGGGCCCTTTGGTGAACCTCCAAGTTGTAACAAACACCTCTGTGCTGTGCTCTGGCTGCCTCAGCAACTGGTGCTTTTCATACATTGTTGTTGAAGGCTTCAATTGCATGCAATGCCATTTCAATGTTCTTTGATCTTGATATAAACCTGTGTTTTTCTAAGAGGCTTTGGTTGTCCTTCCTGTGTTTAAAGGCAGTTAGTGAGTTTGGTTTATGGGTTTCTATCACTTTCTCTGTGGAAGTGTTGCAAAGCCTGAAGCTCAAGAAATCAATAAATGTCATGATAGAAAGTCATTGCCTCTCTTCCCAATCTCATGAGGTACTGTTTAGCACAACCCTATTTCTTTGTTCTTTTGTGGATGTCTGTCTCCTGACAGCTTTTTTTTCCTTGCAAAGGTGATTTTTATTATTTTAAAAGGAACAGGTCCAGATTCTGAATCTACCCTAACCTTCACACAAGGAATCTATCTGTGAGTTCTATCAAAGAATGGATCACTTTTTCCAGTTTTAACAAGTTTGTTGCCACTCTGTTTCTCATGGAATAGGCTTTACTGAAGACTGACTTTCTTGTTATTCCTATTTTGACATTGATTTATTTGTATGTTGCAATATCTTATTAGGATCTTTTCCCTAGCTAATATGAGATGCCCTCTATTATTTTAAGTATTGAAAAGACCTGTATCAAAGCAACAATTTGTTCATCTCCTCTGTCTTTCAGGAGAAGAGCCTTCTCCATCAGACAGGAGACATGAGTTGGAGACTTACTTGGTCACCCCTGAATGTGGCATCATGGGCATAATTCGGCGGATCCTGACAGAGCGGGTGATGGTTTCAAAGTTCTACAACTTCCTGAAGGGATTCCAGTTGCACAATGAATACCTTCAGAACAAAAACTTCTGTAGATGGAAAGGTAAACATCCTTGAATATAATTTTTTTACCTTCTTGCATGGTTGATGTTTTCATCAGTGAAGAGAAGGCAGATAATGAACATTTGGAAATGAATATTTCAAGATACCTCTTTAAATTTCATACAGTCAAATCAGCTTCAGACATTTCCTTGACTCCAGGGAAAGAAAATTACTGCTCATCTGGGGTGGAAGGATGGCAGCATGAGAAGTGAAAGAACTCTCTTTTTACCTTGAACTGGTCTTTCTTTCACGTGTGAAGGCTGAACATCTGCAGTGTTTAAGGATCTTTTGGAAAAAGTAAATGTAATCTATTGCCATAGGCATTTTTCCCAATTTTTCCTTATTAGTCAAACAACAGATGTACTGTTTCTTCAGTGAATCACTCATCATAACAAATATTTCCTTTTAGATACTGTACTAGAGCATTTCCCCAACCAGCTGACAGAAACAGCAGAGTTCATGTGCCTGGCAGACACGGCGGGATACATCGACATTAGCTACCCACCACTCATGAGGCCAGAGAGGAAAGTGGATGTTGTCCTGCACCTAAACTATTCTTCTGGATCACAGACCTTGGTGTGAAAAACACTCTATTTTCTTTGATAAACAACTGCTGCCTTCTAGCCCTCCTTAATTCCTAAAGATTCAGAATAATTTATGTAGAATAAACTGATTCTGGGAGAAAAGGATCCTTGGTCTACAGCTCCCTGTGCAGACACTTAGGTCTTGCAAGTGATGCTGGTAAATCCCCTGAGAACAGAAGTAATATCAGATTTATAAATCTTTTATTTGAGTTAACCCTCTAATAGATAAATGCTATTTCCTAGACCTGTGTGCTCCTGTGATCTCCATTTTGCTGTCTAGATTTCACTCACATGGATTGTTTATCTAGTTCTAGTTACCACCGCTAATGAACTCATTATGGTTGTGTTGTGATGTTCATATAAAGTTACCCACATGCCATGTAATTAGAAATATTTTGTCTGGTTGTTTTTAGAACAGTAGCTGGATTTTTTTGTTGTTGTTCAAAATT
The DNA here is from genome assembly GCA_024865655.1 of Emberiza elegans. NCBI lineage: Eukaryota > Metazoa > Chordata > Aves > Passeriformes > Fringillidae > Emberiza > Emberiza elegans. The sequence continues at coordinate 17,645,398 of JALJVW010000139.1, read as the reverse complement.
GTGGAAAAGAATTGTCCTTGGACAACATTTGCTCTTTCAGATACCATCTAATAATCTGGTCTATAATTCCTATTACTAGATATGGATAAGACAGAAATTCTTAAGGACTAAAATTTTCATACATGCCAACCAGACTCAGGAAGCAAAATCCTACTTTCAAAAATTGCTAACACACCTGTAAGATTAACATTTTAGTTAGATGATATTTGCTCCCAGATCACTGTTTGCTTACATCACTTTCAGAACCATCCTAAGGCATCTAAGACAGGGGCTTTTAAATACTTTATGTCAAATTTTAAAAAAAATTGTGATTTTGCATTTAAAAATTATACTATTTCAGATGCTTGCCCATTCTACATGTTTCAGGATCTTCTCCAGAAGAGGCATCTTTCTGTATCCTAAGCTGCTAGGCCACCCTTCCCATAGTCATGGACATTTTATCTATCCTGTAGAGATGAAGGCTAATGGGGAGAAGGAGAAGGTAGAACACCAATCAGGAGTGCAAGTTGGAGGCTGAGTATTGAATTGTTCTGTTAATAGTACTTAATATCTCATGTAAGAGACAAGGACAGAGGAAATATTGACAGCGAACCCTGCTCCCAAATCTTTGTGGAGGTCTTTTGATGGATGCATTAGGAAAAGTGGTGGAGTGTGGCAGAACTTCTGACTTTTTCTTCTTTTCTGTCTGAATTCAGCCTTTGGAGGAAGCCTCCAAATACTTTCAAAAGCAAGGAATCCCATTTCCCAAAATCCAAATGAGTGAAGAAGAGAAGAAAAATCTAAAGGAGTGCTACATCTTTGAAGATACAGAGACCCCAGAGGCACCGACTGTGGTGTTTTTCCCGCTGGTGAATGACTCCTTCAGAAAATACAAAGAGCCTGGTAAGCCATGGGATGGCTCTACCACCACCTGGCAGCCGCAGCCCTTTGGCTGTGGAATGGGAGACACGGTGTAGCATGGTCGTCTCCTTCCCCTGCTGCGCCTCCCATGGGAGACAAATGCAAATTCCAAGGGAGCAAGGAGTAACGTTGTGCTCCACTGGAAAGTAGGAGGTGGAACCATATCTCTACCCCACTGATGATGTTTCTTTATTTGTCAGGTGTGGAGCGCAGCCCTGCTGAGATGGCTCAGGGCAACGTGGATGTTTCCACCACTTTTTCCCCCTACTGCTTAAACAGCTTTACCTACACAGGGGAGGAGTTTGACAAGCTGATAGAACTGACCAGCTACAACATTCAGAACAACCAACATCTGATCCTTCAGGCTTTGAATTCAGCCATACAGCAGAAACGACAGCACAAAAAATAAACACTCGCCTGAGTTTCAGAAAGATATCTGCATGATTTTGGTTTTTTTTATTCTTCTCTGGAGGAGAATCAAGAGCTGTCTTCAAATGAGCATAGTAGACTTTGAAAAGTAAAGACTTGTCTCAGTTCCTCTCTACCACATGGTGATCTTAGATCAACCAATCAAACAAAATAATGATTAGACTTGTGCTTTATTTATGTTGGATTTCACTGTCAGTGAACTTTTTTTTCATGCATATACGTGTATATGCAGTAAATTGAAGGTCAGAAAACATTGGATTTAATGAAAAGTTTTTGAAATGCATGAATCTGGGACAGCAGCACAAATTCTTTCAAAATTTGTTATACTAAAGGAAATTGTATGTGAAGTGAAGACAAATGAGCTATGGATATTTAATTTATTCCTAATCTAGTGCAACAGAAAAATACATGATAAATGTGGACAATTTCAAAGAACATGAAAACTGTATTTTCCCATAATGTCAGCAAAGAATTTTTGCTAGAAATAACATGCCAAGCTAAACATAATAGATAATCTGGGACTTCATGTGAAAAATACACATTTTCTATTCTTTTGAATTTAAAAGTTTTATTACACCAGCAGTACTTAGTTTTTGAAAATCTCTTGGAAACTACTGTTTCAAGCCATAATGTGAGTCAGGATCAGCTCTTCCAATGCAGGTATAACTATCTAATCCACAGCTCAACTTTCCACTGACCTTTCATGGTATTTAGATGATCCAGCTCAGTATCCACATCCTGTTAATTTCAGTGGTTTTCATAGTATTTCTTGTTATCATCAGATGGGATGCTGTGAGAATTAAAACATCAAAAACTGAGAGACAGATTTTGTGGTCAGAAGGCAAGCTAAGTACTTTACACTGATATCCATGGGTAATTCATGGGTAATCACATTACTTTGTCAGTCCCTGCCTGTCAAAAAGCAAGTTAGGATATATGTAACTACTATAAATTGCGCAAGGTAATTTGTTGAAACTGCTTATTTTTCAGATGAAGACCAAAATAATTTGTTGAAACTGCTTATTTTTCAGATGAAGACCAAAATAATTGCTTTAGGAAGAATTTTAATAAGACAAGTACAATGTAAACCTGTTTCATTACAACAATGATACTAATCTAAAATAAAAAATATAATGCTTCAGTCAGTATCGGTTGCCCTTAATTACTTAAAATTTAAATAAAATGCAGCAGCTTGTCTGTGCTGAAGTAACATGTATTGGCAAATACAGAGCTATGAATAATGTATCATAGCAAAAAGAGAAAATAATTTTTAATTCAAAACGAAATATGAACTTCTAAAAGACTGAAAAATTATCTTCCTTCTTGCTGTCATGGTCTGTCTCTCTTCCTTCAATCATTCCTTTATGCCTTGTCTTCCTCCTATCTTTTGCTGTCCTCAGTCTCCCATGCTCACCTCTGATGACCTCAGCCCCCTTAGGGGTGCTGTGTCCTTACCCCAGCTGCTTTCCCAGGCCCTCACACCTTCATCCAATCTGCAGCCTGGGTTCAAACCTCCAGTGTGCTGAAATGGCTGTTTACTTGATGGTGCTCATCAAGGGCTCCCCTCTTTGATGATCTCTGTTGCTGAGTCACCTGGTCCCTCTCGGCATTGCCTCTCCTCCGTCCCATCTCTGCTTCCCTCCCAGGCTTTTCTCCTGGTTATCATTATGACAACCCCATTTGGAGTGACACATGTGTTTGCTACTTCTCCCAACTGCTCATCTTACAGCTGAGGTTTCAGGCACCTTCAAGAGCTGCAAATGGAGTTCCTACCCCTGCTATCCAAGTCTTTGATGACACCAAATTTCAAGAAGCCTGCTTCTCTCTTCCCATTCCTGCCTTTAACTATACCCCTTTGCTTCCCTTGATGTTCTCTTGTTTGCTGGTTTACTGAGAGTAAACCCCATTTACTCTCAGTGTGCCACTGAGATGTTCTCTGCTGCACCTGCCAGGGTGTTTTTTCCACCTACCAGGAGAACACCTGCAGAAGATCCTTGTCATTTGTCCTTGCAGACCAGCAGGGAAGTTTTGTGTGGCTTTGTCTGCTGGCATTGTTTTGTTCTGGTTCAGCATTTAATGGGGTATGTTTCCTATGCTCTGACTCTGAGCTGTACTGAAGCATTACAGGAATGTAGGTAACAGCTGCAGATGTGGGCATTTAAAAACGCTTTTTGGTTTTACAGGTTGGGAGTGTCCCTTTTTACAGGAAAGAGGAGTGACTTCATGGAATTATCCCTTTGAGGAAGAAAACTAACTAGAGGAAAGAGAAGCACTGCAAAAATCTAGGCCCATGCTGTATCATGGTGTTAATACCAGCAAGCAGTTCACTTGATTTTTCCTAAATGTTTTCATAGATAGAGCTCTTGGTTCATGTGGTAATAGGAGCTACAAACACTAACATGATGACCTCCTTAGTTGCAATTAATATGTTTTGAATCTTTTCTGTGTCTGTCTTTTCATTCTTACCTATTCATTATCTATAGCCAGTGAAGGGATTAGCATGCAATTGCAGTTGTGCCCCAGCCCTTCTGATTATCACAAAGGTGCATGAAGAACTGGGCAGCTCAGTGAGGTGACTCAGACCACAGGAACCTAAGGAAAGCAGCAGTGGGATTCTGTAACTCCTCAGGAGGCAGGTGAGAACTTGGGCAGTCCTACTGGGTGAGTGCCACTGGAGAAATAGGAGCTAATGGGATGATTTGCCGCAGCATTTTGTGCTGTTCTGTAGTGCAAGGAGTGATCAAACAAGAGGTTATTGCAAACATTCTGAGTGAAGTGACCTAGTCATTCGTGAGACTACAGGTTACACCGCATGAGTGATGGGAAATGTGTTTGCCACAGCAGATATAGGAGGATGTGGGTGGTAGAACAGGACTCCTGTCTTAGAAACCCTGTGCTAAAACCTGCTCACGTGTAGAGCTCTGCTGTCCATGTGCAATATCCCAGTCTAGTAAGACTCTTGTCTTACTAGAGTGATAACACTGCAGAGGAGGCCATCATGGCCTTATTACCTCATGCCCTGGTCATGGTATGCTGGTCAACAGTTAAAAAGGCTGAGAGTTCTGTGTCATTCACAGAACTACACTCCTACAATCTTCATAAAGTACTTCTCCAGCGCTTCTCCCACACCTCCAGTTCAGGATATCAAAACTCTGTGATGTGACATCTTGTCATGTCTCATGTTTTTTCCTCCTTGGGTCCTGAGGTCTTCTTTGCACTCCCTCCAACCCACTATCATTTATCTCCTTTTCTCCATGCAACTGGAGGTCTCATCCAGATGTCATAGCCTGGTATCAGCTACCCTAATGCTTGTAGTATTCATGCTTGTTTCAAATATGACCAAACCTCCATCATTCAAACCTGAAGCTTCTGGAGAAACAATTACAGTACAGAGGAGATACGAGACAAAGGGGAAGATTAAGAATGATTAAGTAAGATTAAGATTGTAAGACTTGAGGAGGGAGAAAGGATAGAAAAAAAATATAATAACTGAGAAAAAGTGGAAAATGACATTTTAGCTATGAGGTATTGAGATGGAAAAATAAAGAAAACATACTTTGCAATCCAAAAAGTCAATCACAAAGAAAATATGGCAGGAAATAGAAAGAGGAAATCAGGAACTAGAAGGTGGTAGACACAAACAGAGATAAAGGTATATCACTCGTCTATTTTTTTCAAAGCTGGTCCTTTAAAAAAAGAGCAACTAAAAATCTCTAATCTAGAAAATTTCATGGCACTAAATCTTACTGCTGAGGTTCTGACCATGGTTTTGATCATCTGGGCTTACTTGATATGCACTCTATGAGTGCTTCGTAGCTCCCAGCTCTCTCTTCTTTTTTTCTGCCCTTAAACACTGGGAAAAGATTGTTCCTCAGCCCCTAGCAGTCTAACTTTTCCTGCCAACTACTGCTTATTGCAGCCTTCTCTCTTCCAGCCAATAATCTGTTTATTAGTTTGCTTCCTTCCTATTTCTTTTCTTCTGCTGAGGAAATGGAGCATCCTTTGTGACTATCAGATAAGGAGCTGCAAGTTTCTACATATATTAATATGTACTTTTAAATCTTGAGCAAGTTGTTTCTTCAATTTTGCAATTTCTGCTATTCAGCTGGATGACAGCCAGTCTTAAAAGCAACTCATGCTCCAAATTCCTCCTTGAGATGCATTTCTCTTAATATCTACTTTGTTAATATAGACTATAAATTTGTTTTGACATTTAACGGCTAATATAATAGCCTAGAATTTGTTGAAGATTAAATGCTTAGGTCCTACATACAGAAAATAATTCAGAAATCCTTCACAGATGTTTAACTAACACCTTTTCTAGTCACTCATAATCTCTAGTCCATGATATCAGCTGGTGCAGGAGTTGATGGCCTGTAACCCACTGCTGGGTTTGGGCACAGGGAGGAAGAACTGCACTGATCATATTGTACTTGTGCTGGTTTTCAGCTCATGGGGATGTGATAAACTTGCATGTAGTCTGCAGAAATGTGGAGAATGAGCACTGATTCAAATCCTTCCGAAACTGCTCTCATAGAGTTGAAGTCCTGGGAAACTTTCTCCAAGTACAGAAAAACATCCCAAAGTGAGAGAACTCCAGGCACAGAGGACTTTCTCACTTTACAGGTAACCACTGAGGACTGTGCATTTGTAACATGCATAAAATCTGAGAGAGATAAGACAGAGTATAAATTTACACTTCAATTAGGCAGCTCAAAAACTGGTATGGTAAGTTCTGGGTTTTATCCAATGCATCAGTAACTGTAATATGAAATAAAAAGTACACAGGTGTTTAACTGTGAGTGCAGAGATGTACAAAATCACTAATGATGGTAGCCTCCCTACTGGGAAAGGAATACCTCTCAGTATCAGTGGTTTGTTCTAGTTAAATGTGCTAGATGCATACAAATGCTGATGCATCTGTGCAATGGATATAAGGTGCCATACTTTTCTCAGTTATGAACTTAACAAGAGTACATTCTAGTACTTTTAAACCTTTTAGTTTAAAATTTATTTCCCAGAAGATTCATTTTTACCTGTTGCAGGGGTAAAATAACAAACAGCAGTAATGCCCCTGTCTCCCATGAGTTTTCTCTTCTGCTCCGAATCGCCTTCCTTCACGAACTGCACAAGTGATGGCCTAAGACACCACTCCTCTCCTGCAGGAAGAGCATGTAGCTGAGCCAAAACTCCCATCAGACTCTGCTCTCCACTGCTGGTTTTTTGTAGAAGTATTTGTATGTTTAAGAGTAGTGAGGTGGTCACAGCCAGTCCTGGTTGTGCTTCTGCCTTGTTAGAATAATCCCAGGCTCATTTTGCCTGGCCCGTTTGAGGCTAGGCAAGCATATATTGTTGCAAGGCATTTAGGAGGACACTGGCTGTCTGTGGTTTTGGTCCAGTCCAAGACTGTGATTAAAAGGAATTGCAAAGATATTTTTGAACTTGTTGAAAATTTTGTCATGTAGATCCATTTCTCCACAGCTTGTCTCTGCAGTCAGATGTAATACAGGTTCCTTTGCCAGGTGAGTGATGCTTCTGCAAACTGCGTTGCAGGGTGAGTAAGAAACCTAAGCAGTGGAGGAAGTACAAGGTTGTGCTGGTTTTGGCACTTTGTGTGATAAACAGATAAGACTTTGATATCACTATGCTAAAGGAGTAGTGTGCAATTTGCTGCCAGGGCAACTACATTTAGATCTTTGAAACAGGTGGGTTATTTCCCTTCATCTATCCTTAAATTACTGAAATATGCAATGTAAAGACATAAAATATTTCCACATGAAGCATCTGCTTTTCATTCTCCAAGCTGAAAACCATCCACCTTTGAACGTTCAGATTTTAAATGAGATGGCACTAGTTCAGTTGTTAATGAGAACCTTGCAGTTTTCTTTCTTAATGTTGCTCCCTGTGGAGTGACTCAGATGGGAGCAGAGTACCTTGATTTAGCTGAAGGCCGTCCAGATCATTATAGATAGCCAAGTGTGCCTGTAATGGGGAATTCATTCTGCAGACATGGAAGTCTGTACATAGAATCCATCTTTCTTCTCCACAGGCTTCCTTAAAGACAGAGAATCTCAGATTTCTTAAGGTTCACCAACTTTAGAAGGATTTCTATCACTTATCCTCAGTTATGCAAATGGTTCTCCAAACCAACCAGCTGTGGGAAAGTTGTTATGCTCCAATGAGAACTATCCTGGTATTTTTAGTGTCCCATGGCAGGTTTTCCAAGGTCAACCAGGTCTTCTTTTCTGACGAGATTTAAAGAAAAAAAACCAACAAAAAACCAAACCAAACAAAAAAAACCCTCAAAACAAGAACAACAAAAAACTCCAAAACAAACAAACGAAAAACGAACAAACACCAAAAAAGCCCCCCGAATGACTGTTGTTCTCTAAATTAAGCTGCAAAAGGAGTTCTCCAGGATGCAGCTCTGAGTGTCTGTGACCTGAGGCCAAAAGATGCCCTTGTACTTCCAGTGTGGGCAGAGCTACTTTTCATGCTGGGAATGCAGATGCTATGACAAAGCCTACTGTTACTGGAGCTTCTAGTTTGTTATTCATTTGTTTTTCTGTGTTGAAGATGATAATTTCCATTGGGTAAGCCTGGAGATGTTCAGCTGCTCTTTTGTTCATGTTCTTTGGTTGAACAAATCTCTGTAAAATAAAAGTGATAAAACTTAACCACTGGATAGTATATTCCATTCATCTTGGGGTGAATTTCCCACAGTTGACATTTAAAGTGCGACTGACTTTCTCTGGAAAATGTATAAAAGCATAACTCTTACCTGCATTGCACAGCTATTAGATATTTCCTTGTGCCTTTTTTGCTATATTTAAGGTACTGCTGGGGCAGCAGTGGTCCTGGGTCATGCCTGGAGCCATAGGCACTGACTTCAAGACCTCTGCTACCCCCTGGAAGTGTCCTTCTCCCCTGCTGTCCCGTCACACCCTGGTGCTGCTGCTCCCAGCCTGTCAATCACCTCCTCTACTTACAGCTCACCTCTGCAAAATGAAGCCCCAGCCCTGCACCCACACCATGGCCTCTCTCCCCTGGGAACAGGGAACAGGAGCAGCCCAGGAGGAGCTGGGAGCTGCATGCCCATGCAGTGATCCGGGGACAGCCATCTCCAGGGCTCTGCCCGTCTGCAGGCCCTGGGCTCAGGTCCCCCTGTGGGGGAGGCATTGACCAAAGTGCACAGGGCTGTGCCAGCATGCAGGGAAGCCACTGGCAGTTATTTAGATGCACAGGCCTTTCTCAGGGTCCAGTTCCCCCCACAGAGGAGGTGTCCCTGCTCAGGACAGGGAAGGAAGTGGGTTTGAAGGAGCAGGCCTCAGTGGCAGCACCCTCCACACACAGAGAAGGGTGGCAGCAGTGCAGGACCCGTGGAGCAGGCGCAGGCTGGGAGAGGTTTCCAGCCAGAGGAAGGTACCACATTCCTTTTGGCTGTGGTGCTTGTGCTGCAAGCTCCTTCCCTGGAGCACTCTACCCTTGGTGCTCCACTGCCTTCGCAGTGGGAGGGGAGTCCCTACTTAGATGAGATGGGTGGGGCCTCTGGTAATTTTATAAAATAACAAGTCATTGACTCCCACAGGAGTACATCCTGCAAACATGTCTTCGGAAGTGCTGCCAGTGGAGGTACAAGAAGCAGATACTGAAAACATGTCTCTAGAACCTCTGCCCACAGAGGTGCCAGGAGTAAATCCTGAAAATATATCTCTAGAGCCGCTGCCCACAGAGGTGCCAGGAGTAGAGCCTGAAAATATATCTCTGGAACTGCTGCCCGTGGAGGAGCCAGGAGTAGATCCTGAAAACATGTCTAAAGGGTTCTTGACCGTGGAGGAGCCAGGACTGTATCCTGACAACATGTCTAAAGGATTCCTGCCCATGGAGGAGCCAGGACTGTATCCTGACAACATGTCTAAAGGATTCTTGACCATGGAGGAGCCAGGACTGTATCCTGACAACATGTCTAAAGGGTTCTTGACCATGGAGGAGCCAGGAGTATATCGTGAAAACATGTCTAAAGGCTTCCAGCCCCTGGAGGAGCCAGGACTATATCCTGAAAATATGTCTAAAGGATTCCTGCCCATGGAGGAGCCAGAAGTATATTCTGCAAATATGTCTCAAGAATTGCAGCCCATGGAGTTGCCAGAAGAACTGTTCTACATGAAAGGGAAGACCATGATACCATCAAATGCACTAGGGGTAAGAAAACAGCTTTAAAGTTTCACTTAACATCCTCTGCATTTGACAGAAAACAAAGTCCTGCTTTGTGTGTTTGTATTCAAGCTAGAGTGCAAATTTGCTGTCTGATGGGACTATACAGCAGTTCCTCTGCCTGAAGGAGTTTAAGGAGAAATTTTCTCTTCAAGGCTGTCAGTGGAAAAACTCCTTCTGAATCCACTGGAGCCAAAGATCTCATCTTCATAGACAAAATGAGAGAAGTCAGAGTAGTATAGGGACAGAAAAAGATAAGAAAGGGGAAAAAATGAACAGGGGGAGAAACTTTCTTCAGGGGACTGAATTGTCAGATTTTTTTCTTCTGCAATTAAATGCTACTTTTATTTAAAATTTCATATTTCTGCATAAATAGAAAAATTTTGGCATGTATAATAATGTGTCAAACCCATTTTTTTATTGTTGAAAATGGGATAAGGACAGGATAGGGACTAGGAATACAGAATTGAATTTCACTTACACATTCCCTTTTTGGTTCTGTTTTTTTTTCATTTTGGTTGCATTCTCTGCATTTTTTCAAGATTTGTATTTAGTTTAAATGTAGTACATTATGCATTGTTCTGTGTGCTCCCTAAGTGGATGAAGGCACATCACTTCAGGAAGAGCTTTGGACATAGAAGCAGGATATCTTCAACATTTTTTTGTAGAAACTGTCCTTTAATGGTGCTCTATGAAATGCTTCAAAAGGGAGCACCCTACATTGTAGAAGTATTTTGGAGCTTCTCTTTCCTGAAAAAGATTTGAACATTAGATTAAAAATTTTGCAACTGCAATGTTTTGCATTCTGTGCTCAAAATCACAGAAGATGTTCTGGGGTATTTTAAACTGAGGTTTAATATTGGTAAGAGCAGATTGCCAAAAGATCACATTCAAAACAAAAAGCAAAACCTTTTTTACTGGATAGAGACACCTTCTAGGTACCTTAAAGCTGTGATGATCTTCCTTCATTTTCTCATTGAAAGGGTATCCCTGACATGGATTTTGTGCCAGTGTGCACCAAAACACGTGGTGGTTTGTTCATTAATCCGAGTGCAGTAACACAGCTGGGTGTAACCAACAGCCCTTCTAATCGAGGTTTCATCATAAATTGTTGCAAGTAGAAATTAATTATCTATCCTGATAATGCTGCTGCTGTTGTTTTAACATTATAATTTATTGTTTCTTTCTTCCTTTCTTCAGGATGGAAACTCAGGCCTCGGTCCCTTGGGAGATGGTGAATGGCAAAAAAAGAAAGATGACGGTACTGGGGCAGACCAAGGTGATTTCAAGGTATTAAGAATAAGAGAATTTAGAACCAAAGATTGCTAAGGGTCTTGTTTTTCTCAAAAAGAGAGAAGGCTCAGGTGGATAAAGAATGATGGCAGCAGCTTGAGTGTTACATGGGAAATGCCCCTAAATTTATTGCTTGAATAATTTTATTCCTCTTATGTTTATAATTTTCATAGAACATAGAATGGTTTGGGTTAGAAGGCACCTTTAAAGGTCATCTTGTTCCGAATTCCTGCGATGGGCAGAGACACCTTCAAGTAGACCAGGTGGCTCAGTTTCTTTAATTGCTGTTTTATTCCTCTGTTACAGTTTCTTTGGAACAGGCTGAATGTTTAGTATATGTCTCACTTACTTGTACAAGAAATCCACTTTCTTTCTGTTCCGCAATACTCTTTGTAACTGAAAGTGCCAAAAGTAACAGTGAGACATTGCAGCTGTGCTGCAATGGCTTTGGTAGCATGATCTCCATCCTTGCAATTTATGAGGGAGTCCTGGATTATTGAACCCTGATCTTTCACAACTTCTGTGCTCCATCAGGAAAGAAACTGTAGTGGGATTCTGTAAAAGGAGTGATGCTTCAATGTGCTAGGGCTATTTCTGGGGCATGAGTGGCAGTCAAAGATTTTTTTTTGTTAGAAATTACTGGTTTTGATGGGAGTTTTCATTCTGGTACTGTGTGGTGGGTCTGGGCATTATTTCTTATCTGTCAATGGAGAAGTTTGAGTGATTCATATAACAATTTTGTCCCATGAAGTGTTTGCTTCTGAGGTAGATAATTCTGTGGAAGTTTGCACTACAGTCTATGCAGACAAGTTCTACTGAGGCAAAATGAAGCTGAAAAGTCTGAAAGTTGAAATCATACTGTGAACAGGCAGACAGACAAGTGGGCTTTGTGATAAGCTGCATAGTTCTGCTGCAGTTTGGATGCTCACAAATATAAACAAATTCTTATTCATATTCACTGTATTTTTTGTTTTTTCATATGCACTCTTCAAAATTTAGCTATTGTGTTTTCCCAGTATTAGGATTATTACCAAAAAAAAAAAAAAAAAAAAAAGTGGTGTTAAAAGATTATACTGTATTTTCACAGAGTCTATTTTATAATAAGTCTAGGGTCTTTGTGTCATTTCATCTTGCAAATATTTAAGTTACAATATCTGGTATCTCCAGCCTGGGAAGATACTAATATTCTGGATCATGTCTGGGATGAAGAATTCTGTAGATAGTAAAAACAGGTAGAAAAAATTATTGATCAATTTTTGGTATAATATCTGTTCCTTACAAGGGGTCAGGAACTTTAAAGCTCAATGAGAGAAAGAAAAAAGATTTGAGCTCCTGGGTTATAATTACTTAGGATAATTATACATATGACAAGTAGCTTCTTGTCTCCATTTCTTAATCCCACACAGTGATGTGTTTGTTTTTCCATTGTGTGCTCAGGATACAGACTTAGATCAATGACATTTAAGTGTCATGAAATTTAAGGGGACAGATGTGACAGTAGCAGACCAAAAGAATCATCTGATATATCCATAGCCTTCTTCTAGACCACTAGATCACTGTCTCACGCTGAAGGATTACTTTTTACATTATAAAATTACAAAATTCATGACAATGCATTGGTGATGGACTGAGTTATTTTTGCATGTGGTTATAGAGGCACTGTTTTCATCTGTGATCAGAATTCCACACTCCAGCCTATGCACTTGTATGATCATTATTTGACTACACCAACAATCATTCATTCATGCAAAGGATGCATATATATTTTTCTCTCCTCCTAATTTTTTTCTCAAATAATAATTTTTCATCACTGAAACTACCAGAAGACTTAAATATGAGGGTCTCTGCCTGCTCAGAGGGATTGTCTGTTAGAAACCTCTGACAGCATTTTCCAGCAACTGCATGTGTCTTTACACCAACGTGCTGATTTTTATCTGCATTAAGAAATCTGTATTATTTGGGCCTTGGCTGGTACTTAGGCCCATGCTACAGTAACAGGCAGAGCCAGCTCTGGTATTTCAGACCATTAGTGTTTTTACCAAAATATTTGAGGATTGCAGCAGGTCTCATATAATAATGCATGTGAAGGAAGGGGAGGGGAACAATTGGATGCATAGTTCTAAATTCACCATGAGCCATGTTTTAATAAGGCTAAGATGCAGCATATTTCAGGTCAAGTCATACGTCATTTCCCTGCCAGACATGGGCTCCTTGTTCTTTCAAGGTTGTGCAGCTGGGACAGCTGCAGCCCTTAAACAGAAGAGGGACAGGCTAAGCTCTGTCCCTTGTGCAAAACAGGAGCTCTGGTTCCTGTTGGGTTTTGGAACGTGGAAGCAGCTCTTGAGATCATGGGAAGGGTGGAGAGCTGCCACACTGCAGAGCAAGATGTGGCACCTGCTTCTGGCGCAGGTTGGGCTCGGTAATGTGAACAGGAGCCCGAGGCAGGCAGGAGGGCTGGGGCCAGGCTCCTTGGCATGGACAGGGACTGGACTCCCTCAGGGGCCAGAGCCTGCTCTCAGGAGCAGCTCCAGCCCCAGGCTCAGCATCCACTGGAAAGGCAGGAGTCTACTCCTGAGCCACCCCCAGCCCCACAGTGCTTGCAGCAGCATGGCTCCAGCAGCGGCTCTGCTCAGCTGCAGAAGCTGGTCTGAGCCCAGGTGCCTCCTCTGCCACCCTAAGTGTTGGTATGGGGTTGCCTAAAATACAGACTGCTGAAATTACACGTTCCAGCACACCTCCCACTTCAAAAATGAACCTCACAGAATCAAATGGGGCCACTTCCCATCAGCTCAAAACTTTGAAGTATGGTTTGTCTAATCCATACTTGACATCAAAAATGCAAAACATTGTACCTGAGATAGCCCTAAAAATGCCCTTGAGAATCAATAGTCAGAAAGAGAGATTTTCAGTGTGTGATGCATGTCCTGTAGTGTGGTAATGTCCACCTTAGGATGAGAATCCAGAAATGTTCAACAGCTGTTAGACGTAAACACTAATTTTACAGTTATCTGGACTTAGGTGTAAAGAGTCTCAACCCTCAGATGGTTCATGCTCAGTCTAGTCTCTTTCTATAAAAGCACTATAAAAGGGCATTGGCTTTTTTTAATGGATAGACTATCCTATTGCTCTGGATACAGTTCTACATATGGGAATAATTTTGAACATGCAGTTGATTTCAAATAGACCTATTTTTCAAAATCTGAAGAAGTCTGATTGTTAAACATCTGCAAACACTAAAAGGGGAAGGTATTTAACAGTACTGAAAGGGCTATGCAATTAAATAAAAAGGGCTATCAATCAAATAAAACATCTCTGCAGATTTATATAATAAGTATTAGAAATAATAAATAATGCTTTTATTTATTAAATAGAATTATACATATCTACATTTATGGGATCACTGTGCATCGAGAGTATCCATCTTATGTTGATCAGTATTTGAAGTTTTGGGTTTTGGAAATGTCTTTCAAGCACAGTATAATGTGAGTAGTCTCATTCCTCCAAAGTCTTCTCAGTACAATTATGGATATATGTATGAGGAATCAATCATCTGAAGGATACAATTCTTATGAACTTGCACATACCTGTCATGCTCCTGTGGATGTGGAAAAATTTCCCCTGCTGGAACCAGGGTTACTGTGGCTGTATGCCTGAAAGGGGCTTTTCCATCTGGGTGTTGGCATTTTAAATTCATTGGTATCCAACCAAGACTTCTGCTACTCCTGATGAAAAGGTGGTCTGATCAGAAGAAATGTTAGTAATGAAGCCCACGAAACATACAGCTGGTGAAAAGCACTGCTGTGGCAGCAGTGATCATCAGCATCACCTGCATGCCCACACACAGCCCCATAGCCCTCAGCTGAGGTGTCCTCCCCAGCCTGGAGGAGGTGAAGGAAGGAAGCAATTAGAGCATCTTTTCCATCGTGGAGCCTGATTTTGTCAAGAATGAGGAAGAACTTCAGAGAGGTGGCCAGGAGCAGCAGGTCTGGGCAGCCTGCCACGGGGGATCCCAGCACATCCCACAGCATCCCATGGCTGCAGCAAGCTGGGGCAGGGATTGGTGAGTGATGTTCACAGCCTGAAGCATCCTGACTGCAACTGTAAAAAACTCACACTCTTTCAGGAGACCTGACTCCCAGACAGCTCAAGATAGACTTTCACACACCACCAGCTCTAGATGCACCATCAGCAAGGAATGATTTGGTCTCTGGCTACCATCTAGTTAAATTAGCACTTGGAGATGAAGAAAGGAGTGCCCTGCAACATCCTGGGAGTGATTTCATATCAGCAGAATGCTTCTCTGGGCCAGGAATGCAGGAATACCTTATACAAGGCAAGGAATTGATCTTTGCCAGGAAAGGCTGCTGAGCTAGTAGGTGACATAGAAACACATAGAGGAATTATTACTGGGTGATTGCAGGAAAAATGTGTGGATAGCAAGGAAGTTTTTTTCTATGGGTTCCATAGATGACACACGTTTTTTCAGGTTGGTGCATAGAAATGGCTTTTTCAGTCATTGTAAAAGTAAATTGGTTGTGCTAGAGGTATTTAAATCTTGTCTGATCTTTGCAGGATGGTTTGTGGAATAGTATGCAGTGCAGTTGCACTGGAATAGGTAATAGTACCAGCACACAGTTGCACATAGTTTTCTTTGCTTCCTCATCACAGTTTTGCACCTAGCATAAGACCACCTGCTCTTGAGACCAGGTGAAACACATTCCACATTTCATGTAGAAAATCAGCAGCTGAGTATCTGGTTGGATGACCTGCTTATTGATGATGATACAGTTTTCAAACACACAAACTGAAGGTGCATTTCAGGCTCTCTGCATTATTCTTCTGTTAGTTTATAACTGCTTTGGAATAAATACCAATCTAAAAAGAGGAACAATCAAGTCTGAGAATGTGTTGACTGCTCACAAAGATTCAAAAGTTCTCTTCTCTGGATCAGTGTTGTTGGATGACTGGTCTCTGTTTTGGGAAGGCAGCTACAATATTCTGCAATCTAATAGAACATCTATGCTAAACCAAGCACCCAACACTAAAAAAAACCTTAAAAGCATTCACCCAGCACACATTTGACTGTACTGTTGTGGAATTGTGTGGCTGGGGTAATCTACAGCAAGTGAAGGACTAAATGTTCATACTATTGATATCACAAGCTGGAAAGATGTAGCTAGCAGTTGTCCATGCTGGCAGAGTCTGTTAGATGAAGAAGCCTAAAGGCTGAAGAAAGAAAGCTACTGAGAAAAAAAGCAAGTTTAAAAAAAAAAAAAAAAAAAGGTTAAAGAAGTAGAGTCACCCTCTGGTCTCATGGACTCTTGCCTCATTAAGGAGTCCTGCCATTTTAGAGCTCCACAGCCACTTATGACAGGATGTGTTACACAGCTAAACTAGTGGAGTAATTTACAGCAGTGCTTCTTGAGATGGATGCATGCCACACATACCTACATCTGAATATAAGCATGACTTTAAAGAGGCTGCAGAGGCACAAATGTTCCAGGAATGCAGACAGCCCGCATCACCAGACTGCTCATGACAGAGAAATTTCTGTTTTCAAATTCTTACTCCTCAGCTGTGAGAAAGCAGGTATCATTCACACGACAGAGGAATCTCTGACTTATACCAAGGTAGTAACTTAGTGCCAAGTATCATACCATGTTTTTTTTGGGAAGAGCTATAAAATCAGAAGAAGAGACTGTGAGGTCTGGTTTACATTAGATGGAGTTGCTGTTTGAGAATCCCAGTAAAACTTGATTTCCCTGGGGCTTCAGAGAAACTAGCACTGTACAGCCTACTCATGCACTGGCACCTCAGAGTGCTATACTGCCTGCATACTGCATGTTATACACATGAGCACAAGCTGGGAAACACCAAATTGAAGACAAGCTGACAAGTTGGCAATTTGCTGTGGTGGAAACCTCTCCGTTTATGGAACCTCATTAAAAAGCAGCAGCTTTTTTTTTTTTTTTTGTAAAGATATAATAGGTGTTAAGCAAACAGAGTAACAGAACCTCTGTCTTTTGTTTTATACATGCGTGACTGCTATTTTCTTTGTCTCTGTAACTAGACCCTGGTACATCATGTTATAGTTGTCCCAGCTGCTATTTAAATCCATTCCTTTTGTTTAAGATGTTACTGGAATTAATTAAAATAGCAAATCCTCCTGGGAGCAGAAGAACTGGCAAGGCCTGATCCCCGGGTGAATTGTACCCTCCCTCTTGTCCTTGCTACGGCGACCAGCAGGTGCTGGGG
This sequence comes from Emberiza elegans, assembly GCA_024865655.1. Lineage (NCBI taxonomy): Eukaryota > Metazoa > Chordata > Aves > Passeriformes > Fringillidae > Emberiza > Emberiza elegans. Next base: position 17,628,307 of record JALJVW010000139.1, on the reverse strand, counting down.
CTGTCAGGACTGACACCTGGCTCCTGCCTTTTCCCCGGGTGCCTGCTTGGTGGTTTCAGCCTCTCTCCTAGTGCAAGCACAAGTCCTGATTACTGCAGCTTCTGATAAGCCATTGATTTTTTTTATTTTTTGGGTTTTTTTTTCAGTAAAATTTCAGTAAATCCTTTGGTGAATCCTTTGTCTCAGAGAACTGATTTCCCCATGCCAAATAGGGAAAATCTGGCTAACGTGTTAGAAAGTCATTGCATGGGAACCAGGAAGAAGGTGATCAGACGGCAGAAACCATCTAATGTTCTTTAAAAGAAAAAACCCAACCCAAGTTTTCTCCTATCTAAAAATCACAAATTGCTTTGCAAATAATGAATTCATTGGTTCTTACTCAAGCAATGCCACTTGTCAGTGGAAGTGTTGCCAGAGCTGATCCAGGAGCTGGCACCACCTTACACAATCTTTGGAGATAAATGCCTGCTACAATTTCCCCCATGTTTATGCAGAACCTAAGGAACAATGAGTTTCTGCCTCCTAGGGCATATGCTGAGGTGCCTAAATTCATTCCTAACATGTGAGTGTGGTGATCCACTTTGCTCATTACCCAGCTGAGAAGAAGGGTAAATTAACAGGGTGTAGAACTGTATTAACATGGGCTATACCATTTCTAAAGTCTGAAGCAGTGTCTTTGCATGGGGTAGCTCTGAGGACATACCCTTCCACCAGTTGTCTGCAAATTTGCAGCTTCTCTAAGGATTTTTCTCTTTTGAGAAAAATTAAAATAGAAGGTAAATAGATTTTGTTGGTTGAATTTCAAGAAGAAGCACTAAAAAAAGAAAAAAGCCATCAATTTCTTCAGACACATGTAAGAGGGGTGGAAACAGCAATGGTTTTTAAGAACTCTGTAAAAAGATTTTAACATAATGTGATATGTTAGAGGAAAGAATAGAGGATTCCAATCACATATTGTAAAAATAATTTGTTGTGACGAAAGAGGCATAATTATCTTTCCATCTGTAAATAAGACCCTTTTTCTCTGTTCTCTTGAGAAAAAAAATTGGTTTAAGTGAGGTTCTTCCAGTTTCTGTCTTATCATCTATTTTGTCTGGTTGTTTATAATGGTTATAGGAAGTCTCTGAAGTGCTATAGAAATAGAAGGATGCTCTTAAATGAGAGGAAACCTGTTTATAAAAATAGCAGTTGTCAAAAAGAATGATTTGTGGGGCTCTGCTGTAACCACTTATGCAGATGGAAATGTTTCTAAGAGTGTGAGGAAATAACCATGTGTCACATCCACAGGAAATGCTGATTTATTTATTGGCTTGGTCAAAATAACCTTTTGCATATAGCTCTGAGCCAGAGACAGGTTTATGGAATGAGCCAGCAGGAAATCATGTTCCTTAGAAGAAGGATCTCACATTTATCTTCTAATAATAAATAGGAAAAGGTCCCTGCAGCCACAAAAGCTGGAGAGGCTTGTTTTATAGAAGATTAAGGCCGAGATATTTAAAGGGAACAAAGGAAGTTTAGCACTTTAGTCTTTATGGTTTTTTTGGAAGAAGGTAGTATGTTTTATTTTTCTCCAAAGGCAACCCATACCTAAATCTTTGGAGCCTAAATCCTCTGAAAACAATTTGTAGCCATTGGCTTATCTCATAGTTGTGATTTACAAAAGCTCACATTACTATTACTTTTCTTTTTGTACAATTGTAAATTGCAGTAAATCAATGTTTCTGAAGCAGAAAAACACCTCTTAAAAAGTGGTACTTTGGGTTTATCCCATGGGAATCCACAACAACAGATATTCTCCACTGCATTTTTTTTTTCAATGCTATGGGACCATATGGGTGGTTACTAGGGGGATTGACTGTAACTCTGACTAAGACTGATGGCATTTTGACAACTTCATCATGGTACCCACCAGTGCATTTAATCTGTTCAAGAGACTTAGTGTAGTTGTAGACTAGATGTAGACTAGACTCAGCAATTTCAGAGTGAAAGGTTTTGCAAGCATCTCACAGGCTGTGTAAATTGTCAGGGATTTATTCCTTTTGGGGAATTCAGTCTTTTCTGCTCTGATGAGCAATCTGGAACCTCAGAGTAACAAAGCAAAAAGACAGTGAAATATCTAAAATGTTAAGACATTTTTAACAGCAGAATCTTCATTCTGCAAAATAGTGAGATAATTGGCCCAAGTTTTTCCAACTGTATTTGTGCTTTGTGGCACCCAGTTAGTTTGCACATTTGAAATTTTTTCCCACCAAAGGCTCATTCAGACCCCCTTTTTACTGTTTCTCTCTAGATAGAATCCTCCCCTTGCTACCTGTTGACCGTGAGGATCATCCGGATGAGAAATCTCCAGCGAGTGGATGCCTGTAAGTATCTCCATTCTTAGTGGTAACTCAGGAAACAGGCAAATTATATCTTTTATAATTTTGTAACAACCTTTTCTTAGTGTTTCTGAAATAGCGCAGTATTTATGTAAACTAGTTATTATAAACAAGGCCAGTCCTTGCTGCTGTTTCATTGTTCTCCCTGTGCTTTCTGACTGGTTTCAAGACTTGAATGTGCTTTTGGGAATAAATACTTTCTGTCAAAGAAAGGAGAATTTCTGACAGAGGTAGATGAAAGACTCCATTCCATGTTTTGAAAAACAAGGGGTAATTCTGCTGATGGGTTGCAGCACCTTGGGAAATGTGGCTGGGAGGAGCAAACTTTTTCAACATCCTCAGTCTTGGTTCTGACAAAGAGGAATTGAACAGGGAAAAGCTTTTTACAATCATTACAACAGGCTAATGCCATCATTAATTACCCTGAGGACAGTTAAAAAAACATACTAACTGAGGGCTGGATGCTCGGTCCTTTCTAAGGCTTCTGCAGCAGACTTGCAGCTGAGCAAGAGTGTGAGTCACGTGGCAGGCAAGTGGTGGGAAGGGAGTAAGTTGGAAAGGAAAACACCACTGTTTTGTAAAAGAACATGGTCTATCCACATGTGCACTGTGGAGAGGTGTTCCACACAAAATAAACAAGTTAACAGTTTGTTTTGTTGGAATAAACAGAGCTGTGCGAAAGGACACCGAAATTAGTTTTAGCATGAGCTTGGCTTGAGTTTGAGCATAACCCTCACGAGTCTCTTGATTCTTCTGTTTTGCTGTGAGCAGCAGTGATTGACTCTATAATGTCTTGCACATGAAGAGTCAGGAAAGATTTTCTGAGAGACAAAGGTCTGGATTTGCCATGCAGTACCATTCCTGTCTTACCTTGTGGTTGTCACGTGTTTTCTGGGAGAAAAATGTTAAGACATTTTTAACAGCAGAATCTTCATTCTGCAAAATAGTGAGATAATTGGCCCAAGTTTTTCCAACTGTATTTGTGCTTTGTGGCACCCAGTTAGTTTGCACATTTGAAATTTTTTCCCACCAAAGGCTTCTTCAGACCCCCTTTTTACTGTTTCTCTCTAGATAGAATCCTCCCCTTGCTACCTGTTGACCGTGAGGATCATCCGGATGAGAAATCTCCAGCGAGTGGATGCCTGTAAGTATCTCCATTCTTAGTTGTAACTCAGGAAACAGGCAAATTATATCTTTTATAATTTTGTAACAACCTTTTCTTAGTGTTTCTGAAATAGCGCAGTATTTATGTAAACTAGTTATTATAAACAAGGCCAGTCCTTGCTGCTGTTTCACTGTTCTCCCTGTGCTTTCTGACTGGTTTCAAGACTTGAATGTGCTTTTGGGAATAAATACTTTCTGTCAAAGAAAGGAGAATTTCTGACAGAGGTAGATGAAAGACTCCATTCCATGTTTTGAAAAACAAGGGGTAATTCTGCTGATGGGTTGCAGCACCTTGGGAAATGTGGCTGGGAGGAGCAAACTTTTTCAACATCCTCAGTCTTGGTTCTGACAAAGAGGAATTGAACAGGGAAAAGCTTTTTACAATCATTACAACAGGCTAATGCCATCATTAATTACCCTGAGGACAGTTAAAAAAACATACTAACTGAGGGCTGGATGCTTGGTCCTTTCTAAGGCTTCTGCAGCAGACTTGCAGCTGAGCAAGAGTGTGAGTCACGTGGCAGGAAAGTGGGAAGGGAGTAAGTTGGAAAGGAAAACACCACTGTTTTGTAAAAGAACATGGTCTATCCGCATGTGCACTGTGGAGAGGTGTTCCACACAAAATAAACAAGTTAACAGTTTGTTTTGTTGGAATAAACAGAGCTGTGCGAAAGGACACCGAAATTAGTTTTAGCATGAGCTTGGCTTGAGTTTGAGCATAACCCTCACGAGTCTCTTGATTCTTCTGTTTTGCTGTGAGCAGCAGTGATTGACTCTATAATGTCTTGCACATGAAGAGTCAGGAAAGATTTTCTGAGAGACAAAGGTCTGGATTTGCCATGCAGTACCATTCCTGTCTTACCTTGTGGTTGTCACGTGTTTTCTGGGAGATGTATCAGAGGACTTCCCTGTGTCACAGCTCTGAGTGAGGCAGACAACAGCTGTATCCTAGGTCACATCACTGGGCTGCACGCTCTGCACCTCCCTCCTGGTCCATGGCTGTGGCACATGTGTGGTGAAGCAAGAACACAAAAAGGTCTCATCAGGGACTCATCTCAGATCTTCTGTGTGTCAGGCAACAAGGCAAATAATGAGGTTGTAGAAACAGATTGTGCAAGCAGAACTGAGGCAACATTTTGCATTAAATACACAACTGACTAGTTTGGCTGCATCTACTCATATAATTAAGGATTGCTTGATTAAGGATTGCTTGATATGCTTTGTATCTCAAAGTACAGTTAAGATATACAGGAATGATGAATCACATCAGCAGAATAAAGTGCTTGCCATGCAAACAGCCATCTGTCATTGATCTGAAGTGATAAAGCCAAAGTCATATAGTAGTTAGAAAAAATCACCTCTAATGCATTTTAAAATCAGTAACATTAATTCTAGATTATCCAAATATATCCAAATACATATTTTTGCAATTTCAGAATTCTTCAAAGCATTATTGTCTGCATGGAATTTCCCAGATTAAAATAAAAAAAAAAACACTTGAGGTAACAGAATAACTTGAAATAACTTTTACATCCAGAGGGACTGAAGAGTCTACAGTCCTTAAGTGTGAAAGTGAAATTATTGAGGAGCACATGAAAGCTCTTGCTACAAAACAGAAGAGGCAAAGAAGGAGTCATAAGCCATGAATAAGGAGTCATTTTTTACAAGGAGGCTAAGAAACAAGAGTGGTGGGAAGGTAGAATTAAAGCAGATGTTATTACTCTAGACAAGTACAGTGAAATTGCTGTCAGAATTTCATTTTTAAAGCCAAACTAAGATATGAAATGTGAAGTAGAGCAAGACAGGCAGAAGACTAGGGCCTACTCGATATTTTCCCAACAAACTTCTCCAGTGGAGGAATTCTTATTTTACTCAGTAGGAATATGTTAATTTCTCAACAACTTTTTTTAGAAAAAACAGTTGACTGAATTAAACTTTGTTGTTGTTGTTGTTTCTGCACTGTAATGTTAAAAAGTTGAAAACCAATCATTGAGCTGTCTATTGACTTATTACAATTCATATATCATTTTTGAAGCAGTTCCAGATTTTTTTTCCCTCTCACTTGGACAGGAAAGCAGCAAGGCTTCTTGAACACTTTCAACAGCATAAAATGCAGCCTTCAACCAGTTTGAGAGAGTCAGTAGCTGTAGGGTGACATGGGGCAAAACTTGGTGGAGAAAGAAGGAAAAGAAGAAGAGAAAAAGGTCCTATTGCAGACAGGCAAGATTTTGCTTTTCCCCACAGGTCAGTGTACAAGCTCCCGTTCCCTGCTCTGCCTGCAGAGTCCTTGCCCGCTGCTGAAGGATCTTCTCATTTACTGCTGCCATCACGTCTCTCGCAAAAGTCTCACATCACAGGACATCAATTCTCAAAGCTAGTTACCTTCTGCATTAATAACAGCTGATAATTTTTTTTGTTGAGAACTGCATCAGAGAGGTTTTCAAGATGCCGAAGTACTTTGCATAACCTCCAAGAAGAAACACAGTAAATGGCATTTTTGTCTGTAGCTGTTTAAGATATACCTTAATTTAGGTGAGAAAGAGGATGTAAAATCCTTCACTAACTTTCTAGTGCCTTTTGGGAGAGAGACTTGGTCCCCCTTCTCCCTGTAGGTGGCAGTAAGTTAAATTCCAAAGTCTAATTCAGTGAGCTCCTTCTGGAGGAAGCCTCTGCCATCACATACAACAGGTGTAGTTCTGCAGCTCCTTTCACAAACCCTCACAAAGAACATCACTGATGGCAAGGCAGAGATGAAGACCTTTTGCAGTTGTTCTCAAAAAGTGGAGGAGGGTTCTCAGCCCCTCTTATCAAAGAGCATCTCAGGGTGAACGTGTGTGTGTGCATGCACACATGGGCACAGGAAAGCTTGTTGGCTGAGAAACTGAAGTGGCTGACTAGAAGAAAAAATTCTCAGTGGTTTTTTTTTTTTTAATGCACAATATCAGTGCTGTCTGTAACTCATACAAGGAAGAACAGAAGCCACCTCCTCTTCTAGGTCATCTTGTGGTCAGTGCTTTTTCCCTCTCAGAAGGGAATCGTGGAAAGTTACATTGCATCAGACTTTTCTATCTTTAAATAACTTACGCTTGTTTTTGGTGCCAGTTGCTGCAGTACCCTCTCCAGTGTCCTGCAGCTCTGCAGCCTTTGCCAATTAGCAACTGTTTTGCCTCTCCCCTGCCCAGTGAGCCAGGCTGATTGCTACGTGTCCTTGTGGCTGCCGACTGCGACGTGTGAAAGGTCACGCACAAAAACCGTGAGAAACTCTGACAATCCAGTGTGGAATGAAACCTTCTACTTCAGAATCCAGAGTCAGGTCAAGGTAAGGAGCCAAAGTTGTCTGCTTGAAGCAGCCTGAAGATTTCGTGTATGTATCTCCTGAACTGTGCCCAGGAATTGTTTAAGAGATCGCACACGATAAAGGACTGCTCAAAGCATTTAACAGCAGAGATGACAGAGTTTCTGTGCCTGTTCAGTGGTGCTATGTAGGAGGGCCAGAAAGTGAGCTCAGTTTTGAAGTTTTAGGGAAACAAGAGACAGGTCAGTGCCAGATGGATACAGAATCTGGGAGTTACCCAAGCTGTTGTATAGGTATAGCCAATGTATTTCATTACAGCAATTAAAATGAACTAGACAAGAATTAATATGCAATTCAAGTATGTTTTTCTAAAAGGGGATGATGTTTAATTTCTCAGCTTTTCTTCTCAAGCTCATCCTCAGCAATACTTTTTGCCTGGAGCTAATGATGTCCACCCTGAGAAACAATAACAAATTCTTGTTCCTCTTTTTCCAGAATGTGCTGGAGCTCACGGTATATGATGAGGATTTTGCTACTCCAGATGACCATCTCCTCTGTGCACTCTTTGATACTGCTAAACTTCCACTTGAAAGAACAGTGATCCTGTACTTCAAACCTAGCCCAAATGTGAGTGCAACTAAGCAACTAAAGCAACTGGGAAACCAGTGGAGAGTTACAGAACAGTCTCAAAATCTTTCTGAACCTGCCATGAATTACTTATGCCAGTAATGAGTGCATAAATTGCCATTCAAATTATAATCACAAAAATGTGGTTAAAAAAATCTGAATTTGAGAGTCTGAACTCTTCTTTGCAATATTTTTTAAATTATTAAAGACCATAGGACTGAAACAGTGCAGTAGGTAGGGGAGGGATCTAATTGCAAGCTACCTCTGAGCACCACCAAAGCCATACAGCTCTTGCAGGGTGAATAATCTGCTTTTTTTTTTCACCATGTAATTCATAACCTGAGTAATTCCCATAATTCATAAATCCCTGCCCCTTTGCTTGTGTCTACTTGCACCCCAAAGGCAAAGATGAATTTGCCCCTGTGTGTATCCCACTATAAATGAATGACAATTCACTCTGTTTCTCAGTTTCCCATCTATAAAATGGGACAAATAATCTTGATTCCCTTTGAGATCTAAGGATGAGATCAGCAAAATATCTCACATACAACTTCTTGCTACCAGGGACAAATTCTGGTATCCAAACTAGGTCATTCACAATCAGCTTGTACACATCAACACTGCCTTACTTGGGGTTGCATAATAGGAATTCTGAATCACTCACTGTTCTCTGTTTATTATGGTAAAGTAATGGGTGTAAAGTATGTTTAATTTCCAAGATAATAGCCAGTACAATAAGTCATGGCAGGACAGTGCCAGGAATAGTTGGAAGGAAAGGGTGGAATTCAGAAAATAAAGGAAGTTGCAAATTGTTTTTTTTGCAGCAGCTTCACACTAAGAAGTATAAGTTGTTTTGGTGGCATTGTGAAGTCAGAAGGAGATGAAGAAGAAATCATTTCATCATCTGGCTGAATTGTTGATTCAGGCCACCCAGTCTGAAGTATTTATCACAGGCTACTCATTGCAACCAATAACTTCAATATTGCCTATCAGGGACTTGGGTTTTAGACTAAGGACAAAGCATTATGTAGCTACTTCATTTAATATCTTCTTCTTGCTTTCAGGCCACGGAGGAACTAGAGGTTGAATTCAAATTGGAGGTTGCGTAAGTGATGAAGAAATTATTTTTAAAATGCAAAAATCATTAATGATAAAACAAAAAAAAACCAACAGTATTAGAAGTCATGCTTTGGGTATTTCTGTAAAAAAGTTTCAGCCTTCTACATTATTGCTGCAGTCCCCAACACCTGATGGATTAGCTTGTGCTGTAGCTTAGCTGCTCTCAACAATGCACCTACCAGTTACCCGGAGAGCAGTGTGGATGCCTCATTCCTGCAACTGTTCAAGATCATGCTGGATGGAGCTTTGAGCAACCTGGTCTAGTGGAAGTTGTCCCTGCCCACGGCAAGGGATTAGAGCTAGATGACTTTTAAGATCCTTTCCAACCCAAACTATTCTATGATTTATCTACCTGGGGACATTTCAGAAGGCTTTCTGAGTGTGCAAGCATTCCTGCCTATCAATTTTTCCTTGCCTGTTTCAGGTTATATATTTGACACAGTTTTAGTCTTGAAACATCCTAGTTAGGTTTTCAGTGTATCTCAAATTCCTTCAGTTTTCCCTTGCAGTACTCTTTGAATCCTAGTACTTGTGTTTTCTTTCTGCCTAACACAATCACAATGGGATGGGAACTCTTGTAAGGATGTAAGGCTCCTTCTCCAGCATGGTCAGCCTGCCACCCATGAATCACCCTTTTTGTCTCTGTGTTGCCACAAGGTAACTAAGACATGGCAGAAATAAAGTGACTAGCTAAGGCCAGCTCTCATACTATTGGAGATCCAAGGCCAGAAGTCAAGTTGCTCCACACCATGTCCTGACTTCGCATCTCCTTCATTCACTTGAATGATCTGGAAAGCATTTGGGCTTTTTTCCCATGTAATTGGTACTGGCTGTCCTGTGCCACTGTGAAACAGGCTCCCCAGGGAAGTGGTCACAGCACCAAGCCTGCCAGAGTTCAGGAAGAATTTGGACAATGCTCTCGGGCACATGGTGTGATTCTTGGGGTTCTCCTGTGCAGGGCCAGGAGTTGGACTTGGTGTGGATCCTCATGGGTCCCTTGCAACTCAGAGTATTTGCATGGCAGCAAATACATATAACTGTCTTCCCAACAAAGACATGCTGATGTATCAGCTGAAATACATTTATTTCACATGTTACAGTGAGAAAAATTTGACTGCCTAACAGGAGATTCCATTTTAGATGATCATGAGATTGCACTGTAAAAAAATGACCATGTTGCACATTGCTCAGCTTTGATACAGAGATGAGTCTCCTCAGAGCAGTGCTCAGTCCATGCAAGCAAGGAAAGGAGCTTGTCACATGCTTGCTGGGGTCCCCTCAGACTGTTGGTTTTTTAAGTGGGAAAAAAGGGCAACATCCTGGGTAAAGATGAATGGGATTTGTTTAACTTCAAAACATCCATGTTTTTGTTTTCCAGACCTGGTCCTCATGAAACGATTGCTAGCAATGGAGTGCTGGTGGTAAGTGTCTTTCCCAAGATATTTTCTATAAGTGATTCATTAATGTAAAGGGAAAGGGAGGGTGGGGGTTAAAGAAGCCAGTAGGCCAGTTCTTTCTCTTTCTTTCCTCTTTCCTATTTTGATACATCCAGAATGGGACATTTTATTTACCTGTTCATTGGAGATATCCCGTTTGTCCTATACTTCCCTATTTCAAATTTTTCCTATACTTCACCACACCACACCACACACACACACAAACACACACACACAGCCAGAATTTTTCTCTGGTACTACTACTTCAAAAAGTGTACTACTGTCTATCAGAACACCATGACAAAAAGGCTATGAAGTTTGATAATCTACCCAGACCTTTCCTTTCCTTGGGTAAGTTCTGTATGAAATACTGACTTGTCAAAACACAGTATGTTGAAGAAGAGTGAGCACCATAAAAAAAAAACAACCCCCAAAATGCAAAGAGCAATGCTTCTTCAGAAAACCCTTCCTACTACTGACTCTTGATCTCTCAGTGACATATCTTTATTTATTTCCTAGTTTAAACCTTTGTATTTATGCTACTATCATGAAAACAGTTCTGATTTTCCTTCTTTGTATATTCCTCTCACTGTGCTCAGTCTTAAGTCGTTGTCACACATGCAATTCCTGCAACTCCCTCCAAAGCTTTTCCTTTTTCTTTAGTCAGCAGCTAATGGGAAAAAGCCCAGAGATGCCAAGGAATTCAGAACTCCAAGTGACTCCAAGCTGAGGGGTCCACAGCTCCCTGTAGCAAGGATGGGATGCAATGATCTTTCTCACAAAATCCTTCATTCTGTCTTTCACAGTGTCGTGAACTTTGCTGCTTGGAAGTTGAAGTGGCAGAGAAGACGAAGCAAAAATCAAGTAAGGTTATTGCTTTGTCATCTATTTACCAGTAATTGCATGCTTACTTATGAGAAGATGCCCCTTCCATCTAATGTGTTAGTGAGATAAATAGTGCTTAGAGTATTTAGTAGAGTTAATGTCAGGTAAACGCATTAGGTTGTTATAGACTCCAATGACCTCATCTAGATATGTGTTAACAAGGCCTATTAAATGCACAATAAAGTTGAAATCCCAGTTCTATATCACAGCAGGAATATTCAGAGTCCCCTTTCTGTCAGAAAAGTATCCACTTTGCTCTTTTCCCTGTAGTGCCAGCACTTTGCCCTGGGCAAAGCTATGCCACCCTCACCCCACTTTTAATCAAACTAGCACATTTTTCTGTTTCATCATATTATTCTTTGTTTTGCTACTTTAGAGAAAGAGCTTTCCCTGACTGTGAAGGGCTCCTTTGAGGGGACTCAGGATATCGTGCTGGGCCCCAATGGACTGGTCAGCCCAGCATGTCCCACCGAGTTCCACTACATCAAGTACGCGGAGCCAACGCTGGATGTCATGCTGCCAAAGAAGAGGCGCTACCACCCTGTATGTTGGAGTGGCCTCAGTGGTGGAGGGATTTTGAGTGGCTCTCAAGAAAGTGGGAGGAAGGAGAGAGGGTAAACCCATTCCTGGTTGTGTCCTAAAGCATGTTGTTTTCCCAGTGGTCCTGTAGGTACAGCACAGAGACGGGCTCCCCAGTCGTGATGCTGAACTCGCTGCCCATGGGAAGGAAAACCACCATTGCAGAGGTAGGCATCACTTCCAGGTGTTGGTAATAAAGGGTCACTCCAACAGAAACCATTCCTCATAAGGTTGTCCCAGATGGCCACTAAGAGTGTCAGAAACATTCTGCTTTCCTATTAGACTTTGAGAAAACAGGAGCTTTGTTTCTCCAGATGTTTTCTCCACAGAGACAGGTTGTCCCTGTATTTATCTCCATTTTGTGCCAGTAGTGGAGACAGAGACCTAAAAGGATGTAAGAAAATACCATACTTCCTTCAGAACATCTCTCCCTGTTTACCCAAAGACTCACTGACTCCCCCTTTACTTAGGGCCCAAACTGAAAATTGCTCCTCAGGCACAAAATAGGAAAACATCAATAAACCTGTCCTTAGTCAACCATATATTTAAGAGAACAATATATTGAAATATGCTGAAAATATTAGTCATAGGCTATATATTTTAAATAATATAATGAGAATATTGATTTAAAAGAGCCATTAAGATATCCTCTCAGAACAAAGCACATTTTATAACTTAATATGAAGATTGGAATAATGATTTTTAAGAGAGGATAAAGTGTGGGCATAAGCAAATGCAGACTTTGCAGTCTCTTTACTGTGAGACTATGGCCAGGATGTCAAAGATACACTGTGTACTAGAGCATAAAGAATGGAAAAGGCACCAAAAGTGGTAATTCAGGATGCTGTAGGAAGATTATGAGTTGTACAGGAAATGGGACCGACTGTGTGAGTCTCACTAAATCTCTTATACCAGGATGCTTAATGGTTTCTTCAGCCTGGGAGGATTTAGGATCTGTAGGTAGGGCTGTTCCACTAATGATAAGTGAATGCTTTTGGAAATATATGCCAAGATCTCAGACAATGAAGTTTGTGATTGCCAGACCTTGCTGGGTTATAAATCAAGCTCTGACCCCAAGACAGAAAGGGAAAATAGAAAATTTAAAATTTAAAAATTACACATTCTTGCTTTCCAGGAGAAAAGATTTGACTTGAATGTGACAGCAAAAACTTGGTAAGAGATTTTCTTTTATTCCTTTATACTTGGTTCATTGATTTTCATATTGTTTTAGCCACGTGGAAATGACACAAGCAAGCATTTTCAGTCTGAAAACTAGAATGTGCTTATAATAAAACATAAAATACATGCATAATATATAATACATAATTAGCCTTAGGAAGATTTGGCTTTCATCTGTTGATAAAGCATTAAATAAACATGTGTTTATTTCAGCATTATCCCTTTTATTCTGACCACAGAATATTTTCTTTGGTCAATGTCAGTCTCTGAAATTCACAAAAGAACAAAGCTAGCTGACAATGACAAAAAAAAGAATAGTCAGGTGTAAACATTTTGTTTAATCAGGAATTAAGAATTTTTTTTTGCTTTACTGTCAATATTCAGTGGTGATGAACCTTGTATTCTGTTAAATCCAGTTATACTATATATTGAGTAGAAATTAAGGTAAACAAGTTAACTTGTGGTTTGACATCTGTAGACATGCTGCTTAATACTCGTCAGTAAACATGGAGATACTTCAGGTTATCCATAGCTATGTGGAACACATAGAACTGGACAAACTGGTATTTTTGTGTGTGTGTCTGACTAAGAAATAAAAGGAAAAGAATAATTTTGAATTCAAACAGAGTTTTCTGTCATTTCAAAACAGCAAGTGGTCAATGATAACAGGAAAATCAGTGCTATACCACAACAGGAAAAACAACTTCTGCTTATTTATTTTATTTTTGGAGAGCTGTAGAAACAGTTCATCTGGATCTTGATTTACAATAGAAACTGGCTTTTGCATTTCCAACTAACTCAATTTCCATTGTGTGAATTCATTTACAAATAAGGTTATAATAGTTTATACAAACTTGATTTTATCCAAATTGGTGGTGGAGAAAGCTCATAATAAATTTCTTTACTAGTTTCATAGAAATTATGGACCCAGTAGAAGAGAGAGGTTCTGTCACTGGAAGAAAAAGCAAACCCCTGGCATTTGGCAATGGAGTTCTGACCTGACCATGACCATCTCTTGCCTATTGATGTCTTGTAGGAGCAGGGCAGGAAGAATCAGGAGGGAAATTAGTGAGCAGAAGAACAAAAAAGCCCAGGGAAATAAACTACAGTTGTGTGGCTTTAAGCAATGGCTTATTCAATTTCAAAATAGACTCCAGTGAAATCTTCCTCTGCGAGAAGATGTGCCTTACAATTTTTGAGTCACGGTTGATGCGGAATAGAACTTCCAGCACTGACCCCCGAAACAGCCTGTGCAGGCGTAGGCACAGCAGAGCAGCAGGGGTGAATCCTGCTCAGTGACCCTTCTCTGCCCAGCCAGGGGCTGATGGCACCCAGGTCTCTCCAGCCAGCTGGGCTCCGGCTGGCCTCCCCAGCCGTGCTCACCGCTAGAGGGGGGTGCTCAAAAGGAGAATTTTCATTCACATTGAATATGCCAGCCTTTGGAAACTGGGTGTTATTTTCAGATTTTGAATAGAAAATAACCTGTGAAATGGGAATCAATACTTTCACTTCTGACAATTTCCATGGATTTTCTAAACTTTTCAATCTTTTCAATTTATTTAAATATTTTTATTTAAATATTTTTTTATTTGTAAATACTGTACATTGTTTCTTCCAATTAACAATAATTAGGAAAAATGCCACTAGTTAGTCTTACTAATTGACATGAGTTTCATACTTTTAAAAATAGCAATATTATTCTCTCTTGCTCCTGTCATGTTGCATCATCCTGTTTGAAGGGAAGGGTGATGTAGATTATCTTTGATCAACATCCTAAGATCGATATGGGTGTGTTAATATTTAATATATCTGTCTGTTTTTATCTTAGCAATTGTTCATGCCACCAAGACCTGGACATGCGCTTTGGGTTTAACTTGTGTTCTGAAGAGATGGCTTTCCTGGGGAAAAGAAAGAGATATGTAGCAAGTGCTCTGAAAAATGTTTTTCACCTACCACATGATCTGCAGGATCAAGAAGTACGTGTGTGCTGAGGGGATAGAACTTGAATTTCTAGTGCTTTCATGTACTCCTCTAAATGAGTGGTCAGCAAAAACAGGCCACACCTATCTGTTGTGCAGGTACCAGCTGGTCCATGTCTCTTAAGTACATTTGCTTCTGCTGCCAAGGTTTGTTAATGAAAACGTTAGTTCAGTCACCATCCTTCATCACTATCAATTTGGAATTTTTCATAGTTGAGGTGTGTTCATTCCTGACAAGCTGAACTGTCACTGTCTTGGTTCAGAAATACTGAATACATTCCACAGCAGAGATTTTTTTTCCCTTATTCCATTTTCACTACTTTGTGAGAGTTTAAGACAAACATCTTTAAGTACTTCTAATATATTCTATTTATTGCGGTTTTGAAATTCCTTAAAATAATGTAATTTATTTTAAAATTACTTCAAGATACTGAAGAATGACAGCATTGCTGAGGGTAGCTTAACAGTAGCTGTGAACTGAGTGTATTTCTTCATGGGATTGGCATGCAGATTTTCATACAGAGGTAGTCAGTGTGTGAAATAAGAGTGGTGGAGTGAGTGATGCATAGATAATACACTGTTGCTTCCACAGAAGGTGTCTTCTTGTTCATCTGTCCCTGTATTTGCCTTAGAGATGGGCAAGTATCCAAGTTTGGGTTAATTGCTGAACCCATGTTTATCTAAAGGAAAATAAGTGGTAGTAGCAGTTGTTGCTGGGTTTTGGAGTCTTTCCTTCTGAAAAGGGACCTGGGCTCTGAGATCAGGACCTGGGCTGGCTGTGGTGACCAGACCCCATGGCAGTGTGGGCTGCAATGTTGAATGCTGCCAGTGTGAACATCCCATCCTCCCTCTGCCCAACAGGTCCCCGTCGTGGCTATCATCACGACAGGAGGAGGACTGAAGTCAATGACAGGGTTGTATGGCAGCCTCATGGGACTCAAGAAGTTAAATCTCCTGGACTGTATAACATACATCAGCGGGCTCTCCGGCACCACGTGGTAAGCCAGCTCGAGCAGGAGGCCTGACCAGGCTTTCTGAGGGTCACACTGATGTAGAGAGTAGCTTTTAAAAGCAGACAAGATCCGGAGATTTTCTTCAAACATCATATAAACAAGTTTCTCAGTAACCGGCCATTAAGTACTAGCTTGATTTAGTGCATGCTTTTTCTGTAAGCAGCTCTTTACTGTGCTTTTCAACTCCACATGTGCAGCAGTTAAATTTCAATATGACAATTACACTCATCAAGATGCCTTCTAGGTAAGTAGTTACTGTGGATGTAACTGTGGATGCCCACAGCATCATGCCTCTTCCTTTCTCCACTGAATCCCAGCTATTGTGGTCCCATTGGCTTCTGATACTGGCTGTGATTTCTAGCTGGAAAAAACTGCTGGACAGTGCACACTGATCCCTGCAACCTGCCAGTTTTGTGTTTCCCTGGGCAGTGTTATTCCCTGCTCACAGGACCTACAGCTCCCTAATGTCTGATTGTCCTATGCAGAGGAGGTTGGTAAAATAGAGGTTGATGTTAAAATAAAGCATAGTGATATCATAAGATTAACACTGAGTGAATCAAGGCAGGAGACAGCATGAATATGAATGAATTTAAGGTTCCAAAAAACAAGCAAAGAAAATTTATTATAATTTTCTGCCTAATTTGTGCTTCACAAATATATCTATGTTTCACACCTGGCAGTTTTATCCCTTCAGCTTCTGCCAGGCAAGCTTAAAAAAAAATAAAAATGGGTTAAGAACATAAAACCCCTCCTCTTTTTAGTGCCATTTTTAAAAAGAGTCATAGAAACACTGAAGTGTTCATTCTGCTGGATGGAGCAGCTAAACCAGAGTATGAGTGAGCAGAAGGGAATCCATAATGTAAACTTCTGTTCTGAAAGCACAAAATGTCCACTCTTCTTTTTCTCCTTTTAACTTTTGCTGTCTGCATTGTCTTTCTCCAGGACCATGGCCAACTTATACAGAGATGCCTACTGGTCACAGAAGGACCTGGACTCACATATTGGTGAAGCCCAAAAACAAGCAACAAAATGCAAGATGGGCTGTTTCTCTATGGATCGCATGAAGTACTACAACAAGCAGCTTTGCCAGCGGAAAGAAGAGGGATACAGGACATCATTCATAGACCTTTGGGGTCTCATGATTGAGTACTTACTAAACGATGGGGTATGACAGCTATTCCATTTCTTAAAGAACCATGTGTTTTTCCCTTAGTGGATGGAGAGGAAACTAGTCCATCATTTCAGAGAATGTCCCTCAAAACAGAGGGGGATTCTCTGTGTTAACAAAATAGCGCATTGTAGTGGCTTTGTTTCACCCAATCATAGATATGTGCAGAAATAGTTGTGTCCCTCCTCGTCTTTTTTGTGAATCCATGCACAAAGGCAGGCTGGAGCCTGGGAGCCTGGTCTGTGATGGTTGGTGGGGGTACCTGCAGTGCTCCGTGTGGTGGAGCTGCCAGGGCGTGTCCTGCATGCTGTGGGGTGGAGCTGCCTGGCTCCTCCCGCACCGGGGCCAGTGAATTTGCTGTGTGTCCTTTCCATCTCCTCTCACTTAACCTTTTTCTTCGAAACCAGAAAGACCCCCACAAGCTCTCAGATCAGCAAGAAGCGCTGTGTGATGGCCAGAACCCACTGCCCATCTATGTGTCGGTCTGCGTCCGGGATAGTTACAGCACCAATGATTTCAAAGGTAAGGATGTTGTTTCAGATCTTCTCAGGCTAAAATTGGCAGCTGAGTTCCTGTCA
Source organism: Emberiza elegans (assembly GCA_024865655.1). NCBI lineage: Eukaryota > Metazoa > Chordata > Aves > Passeriformes > Fringillidae > Emberiza > Emberiza elegans. The sequence goes on along the minus strand of JALJVW010000139.1, from coordinate 17,610,907 downwards.
TCACTCTTCTCTCCTTGGTAGCACTTGGAGAAAACAATCCTGATGTGTTGGTCGCTGTTTGGAGAAATAACCATCGCCTCCATACCTTACAATTTTTAATACAAGGGTTTTGGGGAGTAGCATTTCCCTGTCTCAACATACGCAGTAGAAATTCTGCCAGAAAGGCCATTTTGAGAAATATTGGAATTATCTAACAATTGCTTTTTCTCAAGGGCCAGTTATTGTTTCAGTATGAAGAAGCCCACATAGTTTTGGGAAGAGTTTGGGAGGGCTCCCAACTGAATCTGTTGCTTTTCTTATTGTTTTGTTTGTTTGTGTTTCTTTCCTATGGAGGATCAGAAGGAAGAGAAGGGGAAGAGAAAAATTCAGATAAAATTTTTTTGTTGAGGCAAGAAAATGAAAATTTCTGAAATGAAAACGAAATTACAGTCCATGACATTTCTGTCTCAGGTTTCACTCATGCTGCAGTTATATCAGACAACTGAACTTCACTTGGAGAGGACATCCAGGAAAGTCAAAAACTAGTTCTGTTTCTATTGGTACCACACAGAGAGAGTATAATTGGTCTCTTACAGAAAAAATAATTTCTGAGGAGATGAGTACATAAATATCCTTGTACATAAACAATTATTTAGGGAAGATAAATTAACTGTATTGGTGAAGTACTGGTCACCTGGACATAGCATGCAGAAGGGCAGAGAAAAACTACCTAGGTGCTAGAGAACCCTGGCCTGGTGTGTGCACATGGGGTGTGCAAGGCCTGGAGCCTTGCCATGTCCCCAGTGTGCCCCTTGTGCCACCAGCAGCACCACCATGAACAGCACATCTGCTCCTGCCTCCTCATCACCACCATGCCCAAGTTCAGACGCCTCCCTGGAGATCCGTGTTTGAGAGTGAGGCTTTGCAAAGGCAGCATGTTAAACATAACTCAGACCAGTGTATGCCCAAGCTTCCCCTCTCCCCACACCTGTCTGGGAGCCCTCTAAGTGTCCTGTTGTGGCTGTATTTATTGCAGAGTGGGTGGAGTTCACTCCCTACGAGGTGGGACTGCTGAAGTACGGTGCGTTTGTTCGCACGGAGCATTTCGGAAGCGAGTTCTTCATGGGCCGCATGTTAAAAAAGCTCCCTGAGTCCCGCATCTGCTATCTTCAAGGTGAGGTATAGTGTTCTCCTGGCACAGAGGACTGCCTGCTGGGAAATGGGAGTGGTAGTTTATCCAAAAGAATTAAAAAAAAACACGCATCTTTTTTTAGTTTCTTGTCACTGTCTTGGTAGATGAGTTGTCTGTGTCTTAGAGATGGAATAGATGAAGATCCTTAATTCTTTCATTGTAAGTAATAACTCCTGCTTTTTTGGTTATTCTTCTGATTCCTCTCTGAATGCACTCCAACCTAAGTCCAATTGTGATAGTCAGATTTAAATTTACAATGACTGGTGGTATGGAGGCACTCTGTTTTGTCAACAAAGCCACCAGTGCCCCTGTGGAGAGGCAGAGAGGGGTGATCCTGGATGGAGAAAAGAGTGAACAGTGGAGCTGGAGCCTGCTGCATGTGTGAGCCTTTACACGCTGTGGAGTGAGATCTTGTATTACAAACAAACACCTGAAAAGCCAGTTCATCCCCTTGTCAAACAATTCAGGGTGTTGAAAGAGTTACTGATCAGGGTAAGTGCAGGAAAAGACAAGCTGGAGAAATGAAGATGGGGATGGAAATGATGTGTTTGTGGTATATGTGTTATCTGAATTCTTTGTTTTGCCTCTTGAGCAAGTGAGTCTTTTTTTTCTCCTTTACTTGCCTCACGGTCTTTGCTCTCTTTAGCATGTGGCAGAACCATGCAGTAGGTTAGGCACAAAGTTGATGGTAGCATGATGTGAATCAATGATGCAGAAAGTTAAGAGGAATTTGATAGCGTAAAAGTTTAGAAATATTTGCATTAAGCCCATTAAAAAATTAAGCCAGGAGGTCAAAATAGAAGGAAAAGGGCATTTTCTTGTTAAAATATATCCTTGTGTTCACTAATTTCTTTTACAGGTATGTGGAGCAGTATATTTTCTGTGAACCTTTTACAAATATGGGGACTGTCCCACAGTTCAGAGGACTTCTGGAAGAGATGGACAGAAGACAGAATAGATGAAGTTGGTGAGAAATTACTAAGCCTTTCATTTATGGTCATTTATTTTCCAGTGTGGCTTTTGGCATCATCTTGTCAACTTTGCTGAAGCTGGCATCATAGGATCTTACTAAGAGATAGTGACATCTCCTCACACTGAATAGAGTAAGAGGAAGAGGGTAATCAGGGAAAAGTTGCCATAATTACAACATTTACTAAAGCTCTACTAGTTCCTTCAGAGGAAGTTTTAGAGTGGTCAGACACTTCTCAGAAAGTGTACTGGCATTGCAGCTCTCACTTAGCCATACAGAACCAAGAACCAACAGCAGAGAATATGGTACTTTTTGCTGAGGAGAATAAACCTTAATATCAACTGGTTAATCAATGTTTCCTGGGTTTTTATTTTATTACTCAGTACAGTAATTACTGCATTCTGTTCATATTGACACAAAGATAAACGAGGCCCAGAGGGTATTTTCTGAAGCAATACAGAAACCGTGATTTTATTGCTAAATCTCTCGATATGATAGTAACTATAATTACAGACATCCTGAAAAATACAGAAATACAGCATGCAATCGTGGAACCCACCAAGTCTCTCCTGCTCCACTGTCAGCCTCTCAGGCTGGCAAAGCACATGATCATTTCTGGAAACCACACCTTGTGCCATATTTCTGCTTTTCACCCATATGCCATCTACCCACCCCCTAAATTACCCATAGTTTCTGAATGTATGCCCCAGGTTTTCCTGGGGTGCTCTCACTCTGCTGATTAATCATATGCTCATGGAGCCATGAGTGATTATTGGGTTGCAGCTGTCACTGTTGCAATGGACCCCGTGGTTGCTGTTGTTGCCTATCTGGCTGAGCAGTAGCGTATTCATCATCCCCATTTTCTCCATGCTTGCGTCTGTTTCATGTTGTCTTCCGGTGACGATATTTAGGTTCTGACAGAAGATTTCCTGAATTGCTTAATTTCCTTAAGGTGTCCTTTTTCCACAACTAAAGATTGCTTCTGATGTACTGTCTTCAGCCCAAAGCTTAAGACCATCAGCAGAGCTTTGTCCAGCAGCCATTCCTTTCCCTCCATTCCAGAAGAGTTTGTGTGCCTTTAATGAATCATCCCAGAAGAGCCCCTGAGAACTCCTGTGTACCAGGGCAGCCAGAAAGGAACATAAGTTACCAAGCAGTTCACCAGCTTTTCTCCCCTGCTCTAGATGAAGACCCAGTGCTGCCCACAAGACCCCATGAGCTGAGGACTCGCATGTACACCCCACCTGGCCCCCTGTCCAGCGCCCTCCGGGGCGCGCTGACCGACCGCTTCTCCGTGGCCCAGCACCACAATTTCCTGAAGGGCTACCAGCTGCACAACAGCTACATGGAGAACGAGCACTTCTGTCGGTGGAAAGGTGATGGCCACTAATATGTAACTGGCATCCTTTTCAGGGAGTTTTGGGGTAGGGACTTTAGGAAAGAAGCCTGTCAGACTTGGCAGGGGATAAAAATCCTCCCAAGACAACATTTCTTTTCTGAATAGAGAGAAGACACTAAGACTTCAGTGTTGTCAGGTATTGAAGACTTAATGTTTGTATTCATTTGGTTCAGCTGAGACCTCTGCAGTCCAGACTGAGACAGTAGACTTGAAGGTGACAGAACCAAATTTAAAGTGGCAGAGAGCAGAATGAACATAGGAGAAAGCTTAATTTGGCAAGATTATACTTCTAACTTCAGATGCAACTGAAATATTGAAGAAAATATCGCCTATGAAAGAAAACTAGAAATGAATGGGGCTTTCTAGTCCAATGAAGAGGGGACTGAGTGGGAAGCATAAGTCCAAATGTATAAAGAATTGAAAATACTTTGTTCTCCAAAGCAATGGCAGATAGAAGATGAAACAATGACTGAAATGAAGCAAGGCAGATTTAAGTTAATTATTAGACATAGCTAATTGGCATTAATAGGTGTGCCATGTTAATGCGGTATATTGCCTGGAAACTCAACACTGATTTTTCAGAACAGGAGCTTAGGTGTTTTTCAGTCCTTCTCATGCCTGTTTGATGATCTAGTAGTGTAGCAATTAAATTAAACCAGGCCTCTGGAGTGGTCAGTTGCACCTTACACTTCTTTTTCCAGTCAAAATACTCACAGATCTATTCTTATTCACAAATTTTTTTCCTTTTAGACACTGTGTTAGACTCACGTCCCAACCAGCTGATGCAAAGTCCTGATCAGCTGGGCATGATAGATGCTGGATTTTTCATCAATACCAGTAGTGCACCACTTTTAAGGCCACAGAGGGAGGTGGATGTCATCATCTATCTAAGTTATACTACTGGATCACATACATCGGTGAGGATGTTCTTGTTACCATGTGTTGTGCCTCCTTTTACTTGCAAATGCCCAGCCTGTAGCATCCAGAACTGCTGGTTTTATCAGCTGTTTATTTATAACACCTGCATTCCCCTATATGTTTCACTGTAGTGATTAACACTGTTCCTATTTCTTCCTGCCATTGCTAGACTCTTTCTTGCTGGTTTATGAATATGTTGATTTATTCAAGGGAGTGTCAGCATGGTCTTTTCTAGAATAATGGGAGGAGCCCCTTCTGCTTTATACTGAGTCAAGCAGGCTTCCAGACCATGCACAGGAATATTCATAAAGATGAGGAAGTTATTTTTTCTGACTTAAGTTAGAATATAAAAAGAGTTAATTGAATATTAGTAGCAGATCCTTTCTGGGCTGACAAATAAGACACTACAAGTAAAATTCAGTGATGAGCATCTTCCTGCAGAAAACCCATTTTGTGGAGATAAAGCTAATTAGCTGTCTAGAAGAGCTGGTAGAAAAAAAGTTTGCATCTTTTACCCATCTGTATGTTGGATGAGACAGATGTAATGAAGTTTTATTTCAGCCCCATTCATTGTCTAGATAAAACTTATAAAAAAAGGCTGCTAAAATTTTAAGTACTTTAGTAAAAACCTTTTTCTGCTTGATAGTGCTTGCTATTAGATGGTGCAGAGTAAATAATACAGTGCATATTATTGCATGATATTTTATTAAACATTTCAGGGAAAATATATAGCATAGCCTAATATTTCAGATTTTCTCAGTAAAATATTAATCTCAATTAACACTGTGCCACAGTGACTGCACAGACAAAGATAAAATTGCACATTCAAACAACTTTCTTATCTCCTGGCTTTCAAGTGTATAAGGTACCTTAAACATTTTCTTGCTGGGATTTCCTTCTCTAGTTAATTCTATACAATGCATTAACACAGGCTCTTTCATTTGCTAAAATTAATGCTTTACCCTAAGCTTCTGCAAATTGCTTAAATTTTTTTTAAAAAAGCTGTGCCTTGGGTGAATTCTTTAATTCTGAAATTGTGTTTGTTTAGAGCTTGTGATTAGCAATGTAGTCACTATGTGTGGTAATTATATATAGAGTAACCCTTCACAAGACAGAACTCGCCCTATAGGTCTGAGTCACTAAACCTTAATAGTAGATGACAATTTGGGGTCTTGGCACAATGAAGTTGATTTCCAGTGCTGACCATTTTTGTGATCCTCCAGTCTCTAGATAAGGCATGTAAATACTACTCAGAGCAGAAAATCCCATTCCCAACAATTTCTTTGACTGATGAAGATAAGAAAAATCTGAAGGAGTGCTACATCTTCGAAGATTCAGATTTGCCAGGATGTCCAATTGTGATTTTTCTTCCCCTTGTGAATGACACCTTCCAAGAGTACAAAGCACCTGGTAAGTTACAGTAGTAGCAAAGCATTAAACAAAAGACACCACTGCTTCCCTGACTCAGACAGAGAATTCTTTGCTGCTGGCTGTCTTTGTTCACTGGGTTCATGGGGGAGCACTTTAGCTAATTGAACTTGTTTTCCCATCCCTGTCAAAGCTATTATGTTCACTCGTGTCTTCATTGTGGCCTTAAGAGAACCAGCACAGCCTGTGTCTGTTGGATGGGTGTCTACCTTCACCTCTCTCCCATTTGTTACTTGAAGTAGTCCTACCCAATTACAAAAGTTTTTTTCCTGTGAAAGGTATAGCTCTCTCAGATTATTTCCCACTGCATGTATTGTCTACTGTTCAGGTTTTAATTCTAGACTTGAGGAACCACAGTGTTACATATGAGGTGTGGGGGAGAAAGAGCCTGGCTTTCAGGCTGAACTCCAGTAATATTAAGATCAGTGCGTCTCATTTTGCTGCAGCATCAGCCCAGGGGTCATTTTACTGACTGTGTGTTTTCAGGGCCTGTCACTCCTTTTCTGCCAGGTCATCTGCTTTGTACTCCTCTTCTTTACTGCGGGTTACTATGATGCATTTGCTCTGCTCCTTGGTAGCAGGGAGGTTAAGCCCAAAATACTGCTGTTGTGGAATTTGTGTGACACAAAATTCAGAAAGGCAGAGATGGATCCTGGTGGCAGGTGCCCTGGACCTTATTCAGCATTGAAGGAACTCTCAGTTTCCACATGTTTCTATTGCTCCTTTCTTGCTTAAATTCTATTCTCTTACTAGCAATTAATCTTCCTTGACTGAGGTGCATGGAAATCCCAGGGTTCACGGAAATCCCAGATGCAGTGCATGGACAGTGGCTTTTGGAGTGCCCTTTCAGGCTGACATCCTTGCCTGATCCATGTCTTTAATGCGACAAATGTTTCTGAGTAACATGGTGATGTAAATGTTTCATGAACATGGTGATGTCATGCCTCACTTCTCCCTTGTGCCCTCCTTTCTTCAGACTCACAATGTTCTCTTGACTAGAGAGATGCATTTGTTTGCATTTAAACCCTATGAATTTTCTTCAGGGGAAAAGTCCTGCTCTTTGACACTTTAGGGGCAGTTTGACACTGGTTAAGACAAACATCATGTCACAACAACAACAACTCTTTCTCTCAGGTGTCAAGCGCTGTTGCTCAGAGATGGAGGAAGGCCAGCTGGATTTGACCAGCTCCTGTTCCCCCTACTGCATGTTCTCGGTCAGATACACCGATGAGAACTACCGCAAGCTGCTCAATCTCAGCGAGTACAACATCCTCAACAACTCTCAGACGATTATGCAGGCCTTGCAGACAGCGATGCAGAGGAGAAGGCAGAAGATGTGCTGATTGCCGGTCCAACTGCCCTTATCTTCTCAGAGGAGTTTTTCATGCTCTAGGACCCAGAAGGGACATACCTTTTTCAAACACGGGCTGTTCTGCACTATAGAAACCACCCCAGCTGGTGCAGTCGTTTGCTGGGGTTTTCCATTCCCAAGAAGTGGTCTCTATAAGCAAAGACATTGTGTGGGAAATTTTTACTTACATTTTGTTCCATACATTAAGGTTGTCTGTAGAACTCTCTTTGCCTAAAATACTTGTTAGATTTTTTAAAATAGCATGATTTTAAGCCAAACTTATTATAATATATGACATAAAGGAAAATAATTTTTTACCGCCACAGTGCAACAGTTATACAACACAGCCAACACACCTACAGGCCATAAGAAGGGAGTATAAACTTCTGCTCCCACAATTCTGCTCTGTGGAACACAAGGTACGACCAGCCCTGGAAAACAAAAAGAACCTGAGACACAGCTGGAAGCTGGTGTTGGATCTCTGGATCAACTCTGTTTTGCAAGTGTCCCAAAGAGCAGCCACGGAGGCTGGAAATGTTAACGAGGGACAAGTGTGTGCACACAACCAGCCCCACGATTTGCATCCACATCCTGGGCTCTCTTGGGCTGTGAATGAATCATATGTGATGGGAAGGAGCAACTTAGGAGGAAGTGGCGTAAGGCTTTTCACATTTATTTTTTTTTAAGCAAAGGGTGTAATTTGGGCACATCAAAATTCCCTGTTGATTTATGTCAGTTTTAATTGGGTTGTATTAAGCAAATATATAAAACCTTAACACTTCAGTTTGAAGCTTTCAAAATAAAACACCCTGGATCTTGTTTTCCCTGTTGAGTTACTTCTCATAATAAAATACCATTCTTAAATTAAAAAGAGAAAGTACTTGAAAATATTTTACTTCCAATAGACAATGAAAACTTTACTGTGTTACTCAGTGTAACAGTTTAGGTCATATGCCTATTAAAAAAAACTCTCTTTTTTGTTCTTACTTGTTTAGTTCTGCCTGTACAAACTGAGTAGAAGTGAGCCAGAAGTCTGAAACAACTAAGACCATCTTAAAACAATTTGAAGACCATGCATGGGATCTAGCACAAAAACACCAATTACATTTGTTGTCCACTTGCATTTTTAAACTTCCTTCCTTTTCCCTTTTATTGAAAGTGCCTTTTTTTAAACTATTTTAAACTGTGCTGAGGATGAGCTGTAAACATTATAAACCCATAACAACTTTTGCATTCCAGGAGCAAGTCAAATTGAAAACACACTTTATTAATAAGTTTTGTGTCCTAGAGACAGCTGGGAAAATTTTGAACAAAGAGTCTATTCAGTCAGAAAAAAAGGTCTATCAACTACATATGATAATACAGGACTAAAATAAACCAGGGAAAATGCTGGGTAAGTTGAAACATTTCATATTAATATTTTACAACACATCTTTCTTTTGAAACACAACTTCTTTTTAATAGACTGCCTACCTCGTCAGCCCATGGAGCCCAACCTGAAAATAACAGGGTTCCTTCACAGCCAAATAACATGTTTGGCTCGTTACAAAATGACACACTGAGGATTTTCATTTTAGCAAGGAGTGATGACAAATTATCTTTACAAATTGGTTCACAATGACTTTTCCAACATTTTAGTCGTTTATTATGTCAAAACAAAACTTATATTTTTGTGCAACTGTAGCCCAATATTGCCAGCCTAAAGATCACAGCATAAATATTAACATTTGAAACTTGTCAGGTTTTGAACAACTATGCACTTCTCTTTTTTTTTTTTTTTTTTTTTGTTATATGGTAGTTTTACTAGTCATAGTCAGAAATATAATGCTATGTGCTCTGCATCTAATCCTGGGAATTGCCTCTATTTTTACCTGAAAATCCTGTTGTGAAAAAGTAAACACAGGTTTTAGCCATAAGCTCTTGCCGCCTCCAGTTCTGAAGTAATGTTATTTCCATGCAAAAATTCTGTGTATACGGTACAAGACAATAAACTCTTGTTTGCAAAATGAAAATTCTGCCTTGCTCCACATATTCAGGCATTTCAGTAATATGCTTCAGGTTCACAGTGTGAACATTCCTTGTTCCTGGAAAACAAAACTGGTTTTATCTCTGCAAAGTGCATACCAAATCAGAGACAGATTGCAGGAGTACGGAGTGAGCCATGGTCCCTCCCTCATGCAAGGGCTGTCTCTAATGTGGATTGCAAATGCTGTTCATGAAAATGAGCATTTTTTGGTCACTGGCACTGTGGGAGTGAGAGCCTCAGAGGTGCAGTCCTGGTAAACAGTCTGGTTAATAGTTTTGCCCTCCAAGGAGACATTACAGTAAAGCACTGTCTTTAAACATGACTGACATGCCAGTGCTGCCAATTTTCTGTGACCTAATGAAAAATGCATTTCATCCAGCTACAGCATTGAGCTGGCACCCAGAGGAAACATGCCATGTGTGACAAAACAACCCTTCACAATGTCACAAAATACTGTACCCTATGGCAAAAATTTATTCTACCAAGTTGGCTGTGATGACTGTTGGTATTATTTTGCGTGGGAATGAGCAAAGGGGACCTGTGCTGGCTGGTGGCAATGTTTGACCAGTAAGCTCAAGAATGCTCAGGGAATGAGCATCTTTTTGCTCAGAGATGATGTACTGAGGAAGCAGGAAACCAAAAGAATCCCTTTCTCCAGAAAGTTTGATCTGCTGTGATCCCTTGATGATGCAACAGTCTTTGGATCCCTTTTCTAATCCTCTTCCAGTGAGCTGTGAGCTGTGCCAGTTTCAATGGCACAGGCGTCAGCAGTGTGTGGACAGGGGCTGGTGTCCTACCCCAGTAGTGGTGCCACAGTTGTGCCAAGGACTTTGGGGAGGGCAGCATGAGGTCAGGGCTGAGTTTTGGATCTGGCTGGCAGGCTTCATTGGGTCAGACACAGGCACTTAAATGCAGGCAGTTTGCAGCCAGAGTCAGTTTGAGCTAGAAAACGGTGCAGAAGTATTCATGGGTGTGGAGCTAAGCTAAGGAAAGTCATTGCTTAGGACTCTACATGTAAACACAAAAAAGATTATAACAAGCCATAAGAAAGGAGAGGGAAGGAATACAATGACTTGAGCAGAGAACCAGCCTTGCTGGACCTTGGCTGAGTAGATATAAACCACCATATGAGTGTGCTGCTCTGCATGCCTAGACCTGGGATTGTAGGGGCATGTGGTTCAGAAAGCCATAAACTGTTTTTTGCAATAGCCAGGTTAGCCTGAGAGCAATAGTGTTCTTTCTTTTTTTTTTTCTCATTAGCTGTTTTTTTGTATCTGCTTACTCTTATAGATAACCTAAATTCAATTTATGAACTGTTGCTGTATCTTATGGCAGAGTATATATTTCTGTGGGTTTTGAGGTCTTGCTAAGTTGAAATTTCAGTGCCCAGGTAAGAGGGCATCCTTCTCTTATGTTTAGTTTTAAACCTGCCATTGGCCAGTATAGAGCAAAGTGACTCAAACACAATACTTCCACCTTCTATATGGGCAAAGGTATTTTTTTGTACTTATTTGACCACAGGATTCAGCTTCCTACCATAAGAAAATGGGAGGGGAGTAACTGGTTTTAAGAAACAAGTCAGAGGTGGGGCTCTGAGTCAGTTTATAAAATAGTTGCTCACCTGTACCTGGGACATTTGAACCATTAGTGTCTGTGGAAGCTGGGAGATGTGAGCTCGCATTGCCACAGATAACACTGGACGTGTGTGCGAACGCGACCAGAATGGACCAAGATGGGATTTTGTCTCAGGTAAGAAGGGTGCAGAGCGAAACAAGGCATCTGGGATCTCAAGTGGTTGTGCTGCAAATAGTGCAAAGATGATATACTTTATTGACCTACCATTGACTATAATAATTCTGTGCAGGATGAAGGAAGTCAAGTCTTCAAGACCTCAATATTGAAACTTTTAAAGTTACAGTAAACCACAGAAAGAAAAAGAAAGCTACTTGGGCAGTAAGAGCTTGTTTACAAGGGGAGCATTTTGAATATTAAGGGGTTTTATAAATTTGAGAGAACACCATATATGCAATTGCAGAAGAAGTATTAAGTAACACGGAGGTGTACTTCAAGATGAAAGATTAATAACAGGGTGTGTTTATGGGAGATAGGTTTACTGCTCCTTTAACAGCCAGGGCCAGGAGCTGCTTCCCCTCCCCGTGTGTCATGAAGGGCGGGCCTTACCTGGCTGCTGCGCCTCTGCTCAGGCTCAGTGGGGCAAGCGCAGCCCAGGCTGTGGCACCGGGCACCGCAGGAAACCCCGGTCCTGCCAGGGTTCTACAGCCAGCACTGACCATGGGCTCCCTGTGCCTGCGGCTCTGAAGTTCTCCATTCCCAAAGAGGATTGCCTTTAAGAGAAATGATGGTTTTTTCAGGGATAACGTTGGCCCTTCTTGTTCCAGGAGCTAATTACTCAAACCTCTCAACAAGGAGACGGAGCTATGCAGCTGAATCCTGATGGGAAACAGTGGACTTCTCTTACAAAGGTACCGCAAAGGAGAATTTCAAAAGGAAACTGTAAAGGGAACTTTCCTGATGGGTGGAGGCTGGCTTCAGCAGCTGCCAAACAATGTAATTAGCTACTGTAACCCATTCAGTTCCCTCCATGAGACACTGTCCCACTTATCTCTTTGATCATTCTACTTACATAGTCTTGCTTCATGTTAAATTCCTAGTGTGGCTTCCTGTCCTTGGCACATGGGGAACAATGTCTGTTTAAACAAGACAGATATCTTTAAAAGGATGGGTTTCAATAGGCTTTCTCTGTACGTGTCTTGCTAAAGCACAAGGACAATTTTCCTCCCAGTGTAGAAAGCAAGAGCTGGGAAATTATGCCATTTATTCTCAGAATGGCAGAATCTTGAAGTGGATTTTCAGCACCTGATTTCCTGAATTAACCCCTCTTCTGGCCTCTAGTAAAAACTAGCAGATTTCCAGGAACCTTCAGACATGAAATCTCTAGGAAATGAGGACTAGATGTATAGATGTGCTAGAAAAGATTTTTACCTTACCTCTCTCTAGTTTGACGCCATTTAGTAATAATTAGGAAATCTCCCTTGTTCTGTTTTGTGATGAGTAAAGTTGCTGAGCAGCAGGTGTTGTGCTCACAGTTTAAGAAACAGCCAGCCTTTTCTTGATTAGCTGGATGGAAAACCCAAAGATGAGAAAATACACCCTGCAGTGCAACTCTCTATGCTTTAGGGGTTGCAGCAGTTTCAGAACACACCAAACACCTCAAGTTTTTTAGGCAAAATTCACAAAGCTGACAGGATTTGGTCATTTGTTATTTATAGCTCTATGATGTCTGAGCCAAGGCTCCTTGGTCATGACAGGGCACATCCTCATGCCTGAGTATTTTATTCAATCTGCACTGCCTTCTTGACGCATTGGGATTACCACAAAGGTAATCCAGGCTCCAGGGGATCTGATCCATGAAACTGAGTTGAGCCCTTCCAGGAATTGTCTTCTCCAAAGCCAGTCACTGGCAGCATCAGTTATTGGTTCTGTAATTACTGAGCACTTTCTGTACCTGCCTCATTTCTGTGCCTTTAGGAGTTAGGTTGTAGACATTAATTCAAGTGTCCTTGGTAGTCTGATCCACAGCTACTCTTGGGACCCTTTGCAGGGGTTTGACCCCCTTGATTTGCACACCCAGTGACCCGGTGTGCAGCTGCACAGCACAAATATTATTGGTGCCTTTTCCCAGAGCAGGATACTTTGGTTACTTGAAGGCTGATTTTACTGTTTCTTCATTAGACTACTCTCTGACTGCCCCCAGTCTCAACACCGTTGTATTCATTAGCCCTGGCTGCCTGCATTGATACACTCAGGTTAGACATTTGGAGAGACTTCACATGGATGTAGATTCCATTAAGCCTGTGAACACTGATGCCCTTCCCTTTTTGTGAATGGACATTATTAACAGATCACATACCAAATTGTTCTGCTCAGACAGTCCAGCTCGAAGTCTTGCTCTCCTTTCCTGCACTGCCTGTGTCCCACTTCTTTCTCATTGGGTCTGATGAGGTTAGTGTCATGCAAATGCTACTTCAGGGCTGGCAATGGTCTTTTATAGTAATTTTGCAGTATAGGTGAAGTCTTTACCTGTCCGTGGCCCTGTGCTAAGTGTCTTTCAGGTCTTTTGGAGCAAAATTTTCCTGTGAATTTATATTCCAGTATGTTGTGTCTTTTCCCCCCTCCCCATGACAGTACCAAGTAATAAGTTATCTGGAAGGTATTTATTTGTTTATTTTATGGTTAAGGGAAAGGACACATGAACTCATATCCCCAATATGAGATCAGAACAGCAATGTGAGAGGCTAAGAAGTCATGCATGAGGTCAGAAACATGGTCTAATATGAAAGAGGGAAGCTGCAAGAAAAAACAGGAGTTTCTTATCAGGTGTGAAACACTGTTTACACTTCTTAAGAAAAACAGTGCAAAGAAGCTAGAGATGTGAAAAGTTTGCATACTTCAGAACTAGAGAGAAATTTCTCACAAGAAGAAGTCAGAGGTGACCTTAGCTCAAGAGGGCAGCTATATCCTTGTAAATGAAAAACCCATGCATAGTGAGTAGCACGGTGGAAGCACAAAGCAGCAATCTCTTTCTCAGATCTTAAAATCAGTTTGGGGATCAGAGGTCAGCATTTAACTCTGCAGAGTACTGTACATTTAAAAGAGCAGGAATATGAGAAAATCATATCTCATAGCCCAAGAGACTGAATATATGTAATGACTGGATAGAAGGTCATCACCACAATAATAGTTCTATCACTTGAAGAAGATCTATAGCATGTCTTCATTTTCTACCTCAAAAATTTAAAGAACAAATCCTCTCCCAAGCTGGGACTGAATTTTGTGCAGCCAGATTTTAGATAAGAAACAAATAAATGCTCTAATAAGGTAAATCCTCATATCATACTATAGAAGATAAGAAGTTTTTCAGTCTAGTACTTGATTTAGATCTTAGCAGGATAACAAGTGTATTGGCCATTTCATAAACAAATAGAAAATTCAACTAAATTGTTCCTGAGTTGGGAGTTTATCTCTCTTTATCACTTCTGTCTTCTAAATATGCTATCTCACTTTAGCATTCATTCCTGTCTTTTGTATGTTTGTTTTTTTCCCGGCAGATAGAATCCTCTCTGTGTTACTTACTGACTGTAAGAGTCATAAGAGCAAGAAATATCCACCAGGCAGATGTCTGTAAGTATCTGTAGTGCTCTACAGAGGAGCTCATGGAGGTCCTCTCACGTCTGTGGGCTAATAGCTATTCCTGCTCCAAGGAAAGGTGCTTTCTAGATTTCTTCCATAAATGGAGACAGTTCTGTTGTTGGTGTGCTGGTTCCAGCAGTGAGCATAGAGTGTGTTGCTCTTTGTTGCATCAGCCCTTGTTCTGAGCTAACTCCATAAGGCCACAGCTGTGCCTATCACACACATTTCTCTGTGTCCCCAAAAGGAGCATTAAAAGCTCTGCAATCTGTTAAAAGCAAAAAAATGTGGAAAGATCTCCCATGTTTTCTTCTGGATTAAATTTATGTGACAAAGACCACAAAATGGTTGCATTAATTGAGTAAATACTGAAAGATGAGAAGACTTGTCTCAAATTTAGCTTGTATTCAAAGTTTTCTCAATGCTAAGTAATCCAAACTACCATACCTTACTTCTCTGTGTGCCAGCATTCCCAGATAAAAGCCCATCAGGTGTTGTTACATTTTGTAGCTCCTCTGGCTTCTGCTGGCCTGGAACCAAAATATAATAGAAGATTATATCTTTACTTATGCAGAAATCAGAAAGCTTTTTCTTAATGTTCTGTTTTGCTAAATGAGAAGATATCACTTTGTTTCCTTAATACTTGCTGCATTTGCCCTGGATTTTTTTATCCTGGGCTAAATTTATTGTTTTATGACATAGAAGGAGGAGAAAACCCGTTGTGTTTAATGTATTTTTTATATTTCTAATTTATTTAGAGAAGAGTCATGTCACCCTTCCTTTTTCTCCATTCCTCCTACCTAAATTGTATTTTTTATGTTGAACAAATATGTCATTTTGTATCATAATGTCTCTCTTTGAAAACAGAACTTCATATTTTTCAGTTAATTCTTTCTTCTAGAGCAAATGCTCATTTTAGATGTGTTTGTGTTTTTAATACAGTGAGCCAAACTGATTGCTATGTGAGCCTGTGGCTGCCAACTGCTTCAAATGACAAATTTCAGACTAAAGCTGTCAAGAATTGCAAAGATCCAGTCTGGAATGAGACCTTCTACTTCAGGATCCAGAGTCAGGTCAAGGTACTGAACTGGGACTTTTCTGGTAACTGACCAAGGGAGCTACTGAGACGTTTTATCCTTTTGCAAAGGAACTAAAGCAATTTTCTCATGAGGCAAGGAAAGATGCAGAAAATGTGAGAATAGTTCATACCTTGTGATGGTTTTCCATGCTGTGAAAGACAATTGTCTCTCTCAGCCATAGGTAGAATGTGGCATTTGAAATGTCTGTGATTTCCTCTCATTCCACCTCATAGGTGCTGACATAGACTTGCCTTCCTCTCCACTTCCTTCCCTTCTTGTTCTTTTTTTTTATGTCCACCCACTTCTCACAACAGCTGACTCAAACAGTTGTCCTCTGGATCTCTTGTTTCGAATAAAACCTGACATATTTTTAAAGTCCTCTCCTTCCTTTCCCAGAATGTGCTGGAGCTGGCACTCTATGATAAGGACGTGGTTACTCAGGATGACCACCTCTTCACAGTGTACTTTGACATAGCCAAACTTTCTCTGGGAGAGGAAGTCTTCATGCACTTCAAGTGTGATTCACAGGTGAGGTCCGAAATAAGAAATTATATAGCTTGGCAGGAATGTGTTTGTTAGCTTTTCTGTCTAAAATGTTATTTGTAAAATTTTGCCTTTTTTTTTTTGTTGTGTGCCAGCTGCCTAGCCACATAAAAATAAGTTGGTTTTCACTCTGACATGGGAAAACCTCTTTACTTTTGGATCTCTAGGCACACTGAAGGGGTTGGTGCTGGCCACAGAGGCTCACAGATTTCAGGTGTATTGGCAAAATTGTCACTTTGCTGAGCCTGTCCCCATCAAGGGTCAAGGAGGGTGTCCATGCCGTAGCTCATCATTTTGTCATAACCTTTTACTTAGCCTAATAATTAGGAAGTAAGAAAATCTATGATCAGAACTAAATGTCAAGCCAGACTAGTTGGTAATTAAGGAATGTGGCATGGGTGTTTAAATAATGTCTAAGTCATACCATCCAGCTTGGCAGCAAGAAATAATCCAATCTTGAATGGCCAGGTAGACTGAAAGTTGTACATCCCATCTCCCAGTATGTTCTGTCTATCACTCTCCTTTTCCAGCTCCCTTCCAGTTTCTTGTTCATCTGTCGTGTGCCACTCAGTTGAGGAATTACCTTATCTACACGCACCCAAACTCCACACAGCACTTCTTTGTCTTTAAATTTCTTATTTGACAATTTTGTTCTTTGCAAAATACCAAAGGAGCAGTGTGTGGACTTCACTAAGCTCTGGTGAAATTAAAACTCTGGCTAGTTGTAACCCAGCTGATCACTTTGAGTGGTTACAGGTGCCATATCCAAGCCTTTTCTTTTTGTGTTTGCACAGATACACCAGTTAGAGCTCACAGTCTTCAAGCCTTTGTAAACTTTTTTGTCCTATATTATTAACTTCTTGGTGTCTTTAATTCAGTGGGTAATTTGAGTGACTAAGTAGCCTACAGCATGATCTCACTTTGCTGTTCATCATCCCTTCTGTCTCCACTTTTGTTTTCCTCTTGCCTGTGCTTTCTTTCCCCTAAGGATTATACTCTTTTTCACCACTTCACAGACCAGGCTTTCATTTACCTCTCTCCCAAAGCCCTCAACTTGTTGCCAGGCAAAGAGGATTTCCTCATCCACAACTGCTTGGCATGTCACCATTTCTCTTCCTGGCACCAGAAGGCTTTGGCTCTCCCCTTCAGCACATCCCCTTTCCTTTTGCTCAGACACAGAATGAGACATCTCTTCCTAGGTCTGTGCCATAGGACCCAGCAGAAGCAGGCAAGCCAAACAATTTCTGTGTTAAAAACTGCTAGGACAGCCATCCGCAAGCTTTGTATCAGCAGAAAATCTTGAGGCTCAAGACACACAGATCTGAGGTGCTGTATGCCTCTGTTTTGCATGCTCTGCCGGTCACAAACAGTGCATGCATACCCAGATTGTGAGAATGAGACCTTGCATTATGAGAATTGCCAGTTTCCTTTCTTTATTTTCCAGAGACGAGAGGAGTTGGAGGTGGGATTTGCCTTGGATAACATGTGAGTAAACATGAAATGCAACATTACCTGGGAAAAAAAGAAACAGCAATTCAGAGGCATGAAATAATTTAATCTGATTGTTCAGAGTGCATCATTCCCAAGGAATCTATGCTATGAGCTGTGTCGACAAATGGGTGAATGCCAGGATGACCTCCCATGAACTTCAGGCAAACAGGGAGAACACCCTAAAACCTTTTCTTTGTCTAATGTAGTGAACATTATTTAAGACCAGAATGTTTCTGGTTTGTTATGCCTTGTGTTTGAGATCAACAAGAGGGTCCAGCTCCCTTTGAAACACAACATGGAATAATACACTGGATTTCTGATCCAGTGCCTATATTGTTCCATTGTCCAACAAAGCATGATTTAAAAAAAAAAAGTGGATTCCATGAAACCATCCTTGGCCTTAGCTTGGGACTCAGCACAAAATCGCTACATAGTTTGGCCTCAGAGCACCTTTGGCATTTTTTTTTCGGAGCTCCAGGACCGGATGAGCCAGTAGGATGACAATTGTGCCTTGACATAGTAGAGTGAGGAAACTTGTACAACAAGTCTCCTGGGACTTTTCTTTCAAATCCAATATGCAGGTAAAAATATGCAAGAGGAAAATCAGGAGAAGGGTGGGGCTCATGAACTATACTGTAATTTTAATGAGTTATTGTAGATGCATTTTTGTTTCTGTTTCCTAGTTCAGGCCCTCCTGAAACCATCATTACTAATGGAGTACTAGTGGTAAGTGTTGTATTTCATCATCTTTCTTGTCCTGTTGCCACACTTGTTTCACTTGACTCACGGTCATCAGGACAACATACTCCTTGACTGAGACAGCCAGCACTGAAACATTGCCATTTTCCATTTCATCATGACACATCCTTGTGGATGGCACCTCTGGAGATGCTGTGGCTGGAACAGCATGGAGATCCAATTCAGAGGCATGAAATAATTTAATCTGATTGTTCAGAGTGCATCATTCCCAAGGAATCTATGCTATGAGCTGTGTCGACAAATGGGTGAATGCCAGGATGACCTCCCATGAACTTCAGGCAAACAGGGAGAACACCCTAAAACCTTTTCTTTGTCTAATGTAGTGAACATTATTTAAGACCAGAATGTTTCTGGTTTGTTATGCCTTGTGTTTGAGATCAACAAGAGGGTCCAGCTCCCTTTGAAACACAACATGGAATAATACACTGGATTTCTGATCCAGTGCCTATATTGTTCCATTGTCCAACAAAGCATGATTTAAAAAAAAAAAGTGGATTCCATGAAACCATCCTTGGCCTTAGCTTGGGACTCAGCACAAAATCGCTACATAGTTTGGCCTCAGAGCACCTTTGGCATTTTTTTTGCGGAGCTCCAGGACCGGATGAGCCAGTAGGATGACAATTGTGCCTTGACATAGTAGAGTGAGGAAACTTGTACAACAAGTCTCCTGGGACTTTTCTTTCAAATCCAATATGCAGGTAAAAATATGCAAGAGGAAAATCAGGAGAAGGGTGGGGCTCATGAACTATACTGTAATTTTAATGAGTTATTGTAGATGCATTTTTGTTTCTGTTTCCTAGTTCAGGCCCTCCTGAAACCATCATTACTAATGGAGTACTAGTGGTAAGTGTTGTATTTCATCATCTTTCTTGTCCTGTTGCCACACTTGTTTCACTTGACTCACGGTCATCAGGACAACATACTCCTTGACTGAGACAGCCAGCACTGAAACATTGCCATTTTCCATTTCATCATGACACATCCTTGTGGATGGCACCTCTGGAGATGCTGTGGCTGGAACAGCATGGAGATCCCCCATGCCAGCACCCCTTCAGGGTTGCAAAGGAAACACATGGTTTAGGTCATGAGACATCAGTGCAGCAGTGAATTCTTCCTTAGACATCACTCCTCCCAAATTCCCATATTGCTGAAGTGAGAGGGTTTGTCCTGTCCCGTGCATATATGATTTCCCTGATTCAAAACTGTGATTTTTACACAGGGACTTCCCATCCCTGACTTTTTCTCATTTATTACCTTTGTTTGTTCATAAATTGTGTTTAAAACAATCCTCACATCTCTGGGATCCCGAAAGTGCTGTTTTTCCCTTTGTCCTCATCTTCTCCCTTCTGCAAGCCCTGTTCATCCACACTGCACTCCTGCCTTGCCCTGGTTGTGTCCTGTTTAGACTAGGAAACCAAATGTCATATTGGAAAATTCCCTGCCATGATGTATTTCGCTGTTCACGTCTTACAGTCTCGCAAAATCTGCTGCTTAGAAGTTCAGGTGGTTGAGAAGAAAAAGAAGAAAAAAGAGAAGAAATCAAGTAAGGTTATTTCTCCATCAGCTGTTTTTAACTGAGGTGCTAATTTATGAGCACAATTAGATTAATGTAAAAATTAAAAAGCCCCAATAAGTCCAAAACATGAGAAGAGCCTTGTGATAGACTCTGTATGAATTTTTGTTACCAGTTTTGATGAGAAAACTAATCTGTGTCTGCTTTTGTGTCATTTCCTTAGAAAAAGAATTCTCCTTTAAAGTGCAAGGCTCTTATGAAGGCACCCAGGACATTGTGCTGGGATCAGATCTGCTCTTCAGCTCCTCCTCTCCTGCCAAATTCCACTATGCCAGATACAAGCAGCCAACGCTGGATGTTACACTACCAGGGAAGAAAGGACCTCCCTCCTCAGTATGTTACAACTGAGCTTTAAAAAACATAATAATGGCATGTAAAATATTAGACACCATAAATAGACACCATTAATTTGCATTGTGGGCAGAGAGTAACATTCCTTGCAATATAAACCTAGGTTTATTTGTATTTTTTCAGCACTCGTGTGTGTATGATACAGGCTCTCCAAATGTGGAACTTCATTCCATTCCAAGTGGAAAAAACATGATCTTAGCAGAGGTGAGTGCCTGCTTTTTTAGTGGGAGAAGGTGAGAAACCTGGATATGGAAATCTGCATCCCCCTGATGATTACCATGGTACTTTCTGACAATGAAAGCCTGCAGACAAAAATACCACAGCCTAACAGTGGTGGGTCTTTCAGCAATTAGGCCAGGTTGTACCTTCTTCTGTTTGAATAGAGGTGGGGCATCTTGCTACTCCATCCTGGTATTACTTCACATGAATGTTGAAGTTCTGCTCTTCCCCTTCTCACACGCCAGTGGGGCTCCTGAACTGACTGAGGTAGCGTCAGATGCTGACAGTGCTTTACAAAGCACTTTCAGATTCATGGTTTGAAAAATCCATGTAGAATAAAAGGATCACGACTGTTGTGGAGTATAAGCCACAGAAAGAGGGGGACAAATACTGCTGTGTAGAATCGTAGTCCTGGCTGGCTGCCTAAGAGGTACTGTTAATAGAGATGGGTAAGGTTACATTATCATGACTCTGTAAACAGCAGTTGTCCTCAGATGTTACATTTACTGCACAACATTAAAAATTATTGAACAGCTTCCCTTTCAGTAAAACACTGCAGTCAATTTGCATGGGCTGCTGGATTATTTGAGCTCCTGATTATTCAGAGCACCTGATTTGTACCCATATTGCTAGGATAGCACAAGACAAAATTCCTCCTCAGGCTGCAGGGAGGAAGCAGGTTGTCAGCACTCACATTGTTCACATTCTTGCTTTCCAGGATAAAAGATTTGGTTTATATGCGAAGGCAGAAGACTGGTAAGAGACTTGGCCACTCTTGGAGGTTAACTTTTACTAAGCTGAACTCACCTCACCCTAGGCTCTTTATGGGGGGAGGCACAGCTAGACTGTAGGTGGTGTGACCAGGTGATGTGGCATTCACATGAGCTGGAAGCACCTGCATGTAGTATAGTATAATACATCTAGATAACCCATACTGAGACATAAATAATAAAAAAATATGCATAAAATAGAAAAAATAATATTACAAGTCAATTATGCTACCCAGTGTTATGGTCAGCACAGTCTTTTACCTTTAACACTCACTGGGCTAGAGTGCAGCCTACCACATGGCATTGTTGATTATGAAGTAGGAAAAATTTCTCCCTAATTCAAGAAAGTACAAGAAGTTTTTCCTATAGCTCTCAGTTCACTAAAATATGAGAGAATCCAGACAGCAAGTATCTCAGAAATTATCTGCAAGAATGCCTTTCTTTAGGTTTTATTTTGATAGCTGTTTAGAAATTTATCAGTCCTTTTTTTTTCTATCCTTTCATGCAGCATTGTTTACTTGCTTGGGAGTGTAGGAAGGGGACCTCCTGTAAATGTAGTATTTTGGGGATCAGGTTCATTTTTCAAATTGCATTTTATTGCATTGGAAACTCTGAGCTTGTCTACCAATAATAACATGGAATATTCTTTTTCCCGATCTCTGCTTCAGCCCAGACCGCCTTGATGTGCGTTTAGGATTTGACCTTTGCATACAGGAGCAAGACTTTCTCTGCAAAAGGAAGAATTATGTTATTCCTGCTCTAAAGAAGGTTCTGCAGCTGGAACAGGATCTGCTGGACCATGAGGTCTGTAGGGAAAACATTTAAAACATCTCACCAGTGCTTAGCACTGAGCACTTAATGGCATAATACAACCTCTTTTTCTTCACAGTTAAAAGTTTTTCTGATCTTTCCTCACCTTAAAACTTATATATACCTCCAATACTGCCCCATATCTCTAAATTCACTCTGCCATTTGTGTCCTTTGCAGTTTCTGTCCTGAGTTTAACCCTTTTCCTGCTACACCTTTCTTGGATGCCAGACCAGATGTTCCTTATATAGGAATGGCTTCTTCCACACTCTTTCCTATTGTTATCCTTATTGATAGTCCCTCCTCTCTTCAGCCTGTGAGTTTTCTTTGTAATTCCTGTTGTTTCAACTGATTTTTTTCTCTCTTACTGTCTCTTTTGGTTTGAATTAATGCATTTTTATTAGTTTCATGCCAAACATGTCTGTTGAGCACATTGGAGACAGGTGTCAGATATCTAATGGTCATTGCTTCTATTCCTGTTCTCCTTTATAAAATAAATGGTGGGTTATATTTCAGTAGAAATCATTTAGAAAGGAGTCTGTGGCTGGGCACAGGTGGTGGTGCCAGGCTTTATGTATCACTCTGCGGTCAGGTGCAGCTGCCGTGTGACGCTGGCCCTTTCTGTCCCCCTGTTGCACAGAGCCCGGTGGTGGCCATCATGACCACGGGAGGAGGGATGAGATCCTTGACCGCACTCTATGGCAGCCTCAGGGGGCTCAAGAAGCTCAATATCTTGGACTGTGCCACCTACCTGACTGGCCTGTCTGGTACCACATGGTGAGTGGCACTGGGCAGCCCTTGGCTGGAGCTTCCCTCATGACACCAAAGTGCTGAAGGAGGCTGGGGCTCCTGTACAGTAGTTTACCTACAACAGCTTCTCAGCAGTCCTACTTCTTGATCTTCTTCCAAAATTGATGGAATAAAGTCTTTTCATGGGGGAAAGTCACATTAATTTGCAACTATATGAAAACAAATGTTTTTCTAAGAATGGTCTGTGGAAAATTGTTCAAGCTGTTTTGCAAGGGGTAATGACTGTGACTTCAAAGGGAACATGACAGTTTCATAGGGAGTTGAAGAAAGGAAACATTAATCAAGAACTTAAACCAGAAACATTAAATGTAGCTATTACCTACCTCAAGCCTTGGTGTGCTTTTTTCCCTCTTCAATATGTATTTCCTCTTCCTAGGACCATGTCAAACTTGTACAGAGATGCTGACTGGTCACGAAAGGATCTCGACAAGCAAATCAGTGAGGCTCGAAAACAGATGACAAAATGCAAAATAAATTCCTTTTCCTTGGAATATTTGAAGTATTACAAAAAGCAGCTGTGCCAGCGGAAAAAAGAGGGTCGCAAAACATCTTTTATAGATCTCTGGGGTCTTGT
Organism: Emberiza elegans; assembly: GCA_024865655.1. Taxonomy (NCBI): domain Eukaryota; kingdom Metazoa; phylum Chordata; class Aves; order Passeriformes; family Fringillidae; genus Emberiza; species Emberiza elegans. Next base: position 17,587,459 of record JALJVW010000139.1, on the reverse strand, counting down.
CCTGGAATCTTTTTTGCATGATGGGGTACAGTATATCATAAAGCAGCATTTACTGTGGCTTACCATTTTCTGCAAATTTATTTCTAGAGAAGATATATTTCTGTTGGCTCTGAGAAAAGCAGTTTATGAGACTGTTCAAGCAAATATGCAGCCATTTTCAAAACTTTAGTGCCAGACTTGGAGATACTCATCAATGGTGGAATCAGCATTCTCGCTTGTGAAATTTTGAATATGTTTTTCTGAGAAAATTCCAAGACTAACATTTTGAAATAGTATTACAGTTTAAGAATTTTTTTTCAAATCCTGCAAATTACTTGTTTAAAAATAACAAAATTGCAGCTATTAGGCATGCCCATCAGAGGTGTTAAAAAAAGGACCTGCAGAGTTTTGAAAGGTGTGAGGTCTTCCATAAAGCTGCAGCACAATACAATAACATGATTTATATCAAAAGTATTGCTTTCTGCTCTTTATTATTTCTTTCCATTTTCATCTTAATCTATCATCAAATAATCTGGCATCAGATTGGATGGCTACAGGTATTTCAGTAACAAAGTGTCTATGGGAATTTTGAAAAATATGGAACATTTCGGGAGATAAGCCAAGTACATATTATACATTAGTGGCAAGAGTTTTTCTGCCCTGCAAGTTTAGATGCAGAGAATATTGCCATGCTAATTTTTGTCTCAATGTAACCGTATTTCTGGAATCACAGAAAGACAACCACAGACTCTCTGATCAGCAACGGGCCATTGATCGTGGTCAGAACCCACTTCCTATCTACACTGCAGTCAATGTCAAGAACAACTACAGCACTCTGGATTTCAAAGGTAATTATGAGACTTCTGGGAGTCATTTATCTTTATATTTAAGGTGGTAAATCATGGAACAGTCCTTTTAGACAGCCTAAAAACCCCCTCTTATTTGCAGACCAGAATCTCAGCTGATGTGTATTCCTATAATATCCTTGTGGTCAGGTAAAAGTTTGACTGTCTATGCAACAGACTCAAAAATATTCCAAAGCCTTTCCGCATTCATGAGTTTTTGGTTGTAGCATGCTTATAACTCATTGCTATTGGTCTGAAATATTAGACTCAAAAATTATTTTGAGGGCTATAATAAAATATTGTTCTCTTCTCTGGGTTCTTTTTTACAGAATGGGTGGAGTTCACCCCATATGAGGTAGGACTGCAAAAATACGGAGTTTTTGTTCGCACTGAGGATTTTGGCAGTGAGTTCTTCATGGGACGATTGATGAAGAAGGTCCCTGAATCCAGGATCTGCTTCTTGGAAGGTAAGCTACTAAAACCAACAAATTATTTTATTGCTTGTTTTGTTTTGGGGGTTTTGGTTTGGTTTTTTTGGGTTTTGGTTGTTTGGGGGGGGTTTTAATGTGAGCTATATAAACTACACTCTAATAAAATATTGGCGCAAGACTAAGATGGCAGTTTCACCAGAGAGGATAAATATCTTTTTTGCCAAATTAATACTTACTACAATGAATTCAGTTTACAGTAAAGAAGAAAATTCAAAGGGATAGTCAAATAGTTATTCAGACATTTAAGCCTCATTGAAATATAGTATGGCTTCCAGAACAACAATAAAATTGAGGTCCCTGGGAACCCGTGGTTTAGCCCATGCTACCCCAGAAGGGTGAACTTCCGAGCCTATTGCCTGTCTCAGGTGTAGTCAGTATTTTGTATGCTCCCTGTGAACATTTGACATGAGCCTTCATGCTGATTCTCCACTGCATAAGGGTGTGTTTGAGCGTGCCAGGCCCTCCTGCTCCAGAGGAGCAGGCCACATGTCCCTGGCTCCAGTTTCCACACTGCCTGGGCAAGGCTGGGGGGAAAACAGCACAGCCATCCTCAAAACATTTTTGCTGTTGACTGAAGCAGAGCGTGGCTGTGTGTCCTCCTGACAAACAGACAAGCTGTCAGCTGGTGACTGACTTCACAAGCAAACTTTTCTTTGACTGGCCACTTGACTGAGCAGAAGGAGACACTGTACTATTTTAGCCTCAGTCTGTGCTGGATTGTCCCACATGCACTCCCTGAATGAAGAAACAGTGAGAACTTGTACCCTAATGGATAACCAAAGAAATTGCTTTTCAAGCTCAAAAATTCATGGTCAGAACTGATCTCTTGGTGTGTTAACAGGCTTATTCTCAAAAAGGGAACACTACAAAAGCAGAGGCTTTAAGATTATGTTGTAGTTATGCCCTTATCAATATAATTCCACATCAAATCTTTTGGATTGCAAATTTTCATCCTTTCTTTTTGTACAAGCTTCATGATACTTGGGGGTTTTTCCTAAAAATACAAATTCCATATTAATTCACAAAGATCTCCACAAAGACCTTTTTGTTTAACATAGACAAAAACTGGATATCAAAAATAAGGTCTAAAACCCAGCAGCCAAATAAAAATGACACACCATGCTTTTAAAACAAAATGACAAAAAACAAACTTCACAGGTTTCGTCATAACAGTTTGAGATTCATGATATGTGAATGCTTGAATTAGAAAGCTCTTTTCTTTCACAGGCATGTGGAGTAGTTTATTTTCATTCAATGTGTTATATATCTGGAATTTGTCCCATTCATCAGAAGATTTCTGGCACAGGTGGACCCGGGACCATATTGACAATATAGGTAAACAGCTATACTTCTTTTTCACTGTGTATTTATTGTTAAATGGAGTTATATATCTCATACTGCAAAATACAAATAAATAATTTAAAAATCTCCAGTCTTGTGATCTATCGGGGGTCAACACTGATGCTGGTAGATTATTAAAATGTTCAGAAATAATAAGCTTGATCTGGAAATTACTAATAAAGCAAAATTATTTTGACGCCTTCAAGTGGGAGCTACAGTAATACAAAGAAACTCAACAGTCCTTTTCCAAAGCCTGCATTCAGTCTGTTCTACAAATGTGGGTATGTCTGGAATGGACTTTTATTGCTGTTTGACACTGTATCTTGGGGGTTTTATCCAAGCCCAGACTGTGTAAGGAAATGGTATTTGTCTCTTGAGAGTAGCTTCTCATTTTCTGCCTTGTTTGGTCACCTATGCATGTTGGGCCTTTAAAAAAGAGAGAGCATCAGGCTTTATTACTTACCTTGACTTCTTGGGGGCTGTCCCTGCTCTGGGCAGGTGGACTTTACCAGTTCTTTCCCCTCAGAGGAGGAGCCGGCGCTGCCCGTGCAGCCGCAGGAGCTGCGCACGCGGCTGTTCACGCCGCCCGGGCCCCTGGGCAGCGCCCTGCGCGCCGCCCTCACCGACCGCGCCTGCCTCGCCCAGGAGCACAACTTCCTCAGGGGCCTGCAGATCCACAGCCGCTACCTGGAGAACACCCACTTCCGCAGGTGGAAAGGTAACAGGAGACCTGTGGGCCTGGGGAGACAATAAACCAGCTGAACAAAACAGCCCTTCAAATTTGACGTTACTGGGGTTGGAGGCTAGGTTTGGGCAGAATCTCTATTACATCAATCTATGATTGATCATACTGCAGGATGTAGCATGGCGTGGTGTTGAGTTACGTGCCAGTGGTTTGCTGGTGGCGCTCAACTCTGGAGGCTGGGCCATCAGGTCCTTCCTCTCTTCCAAGACACACTCGGTGGGGGGCACAGTAAGCTCCCTTCATGAATGTTATTACTGCAGGTCCAAAACTGCATGTTGGAGTTGAGAGGGCAGAAGAGAAGGGATATGGCTGGAGCTGAGAGGGCAGAAGAGAAGGGATATGGTAAATCTCCCTTCCCCAAGGACTGTAACCAGTTAAGGCTCTGTGGACATTGTGTAAGGGTGGAAAAACAAGCCAACAAGTTTTGCGGTATTGCACTTACAGCAAGAATATTTTTTTCTTTCAGATACTGTGTTGGACACACTTCCCAACCAGCTGACACAATCAGATGAATTCCTGTCTCTGGTAGATACTGGATTTTTCATCAATACAAGCATCATGCCACTTTTAAAACCAGAGAGAAAGGTGGATGTCATCCTGCATTTAAATTATAGTGCAGGATCCCAGATACAGGTGAGAGTAATTGAACAGTCTTTATGTCTTCTTCAATATGTGTATACCTATAATTTTTTAACACTTAGGTGCTTTTTATATTGGTCCTACTAAAAGTCTTAACCTTTAGCATTTTTAGCTTAATGATGAAGTGCAATGCATCTTTTATAGGCTGCACGTAGTCTCATTTGTTTTTCTTGTAGATAAACTGTATTTTGCTAAGACTCAGGAAAACATTAAAAAAACATAGCAAAAAAACTTCTGTTCACTGTTACAGTGCTTTTGATTAGGTGCTAAGAGCTTTTGCACAAGCAACTTAGAAAATGTCTACTTTATTACTGGACTCCAGGAAATCCTGAGCCTTAAAACCCTATTTGAAGTCTTAGTACTGCTCTGTTCCTTGATCCAGGCTTTGGACCAGACCTGCAAGTACTGCTCTGAGCAGGGAATCATTTTTCCCAGGGTGGACTTGAGTGAAGAAGACAGGAAAAAGCTGAAGGAGTGTTACCTCTTTGATGGTGCTGAGACTCCAGGAGCACCAGTACTGCTATTTTTCCCGCTAGTTAATGATACCTTCCAAAAATACAAAGCACCAGGCAAGTACTCAAACATGTTAAAAAGGAAGTTTTACATCATGGACAGCCTATTAAAAGGAGTATATTTAATACTCCAACTCTTGAACTTCACTGTTGACTCTTTTCAGTACATCAAACATTTCACTTGCTTAAAGTTCATTTTTTTAACCATGTGAGATTTGATGCAAGGGCTGTGATGTTTCCATCCCTAAGCTAGTTATCTTGCAGGTAATTAGCTTTCAGGTAACTTTGATGTTTCTACTAACGTGTACTTCCATAGATAGATACTGTAGGTACCTTCAGGTACAGCTAAGAACTAGGCTGCAGACCCATGTAAGAATAATCACCCTTTTTCTCCCCTCACCCTGTGAAGCCACTCTGGTATGCACTTGAGCCAGGGACTGAGCTGCCAATTTAAATAAGAATTATTTGGTTTTTTTAAAAATTAAAGCCAAACAAGTAATTTACGCTGTGAACTCTCTCTGTGGAGAGACACCTCCTTTCCTTCCTCTGTTAAGTGTGCTTGCTTATGACCAGGGTGATTTCTCTCAGCAGTGATTTCTCACTCCTTTCTCATAGGTCAGAAGCGCTCAGAGTCAGAGATGGAAGATGGCAAAGTTGATCTCTACGGCTGCTGCTCCCCGTATTCAACATACTCCCTTCAGTACACTGAGAAGGCGTACGACTGCCTGGTTCAGCTGGGTGAATACAACATCCTCAACAATGAGGACCTCATTTTACAGGCCTTGCGCACAGCAGTGGCACGGAAAAGGCAGCCGAAGAAATAATGTCAGACAGGACAGGGTGCTTTTAAGTCCCTTAACGTGCTGAGAGACTGAAGGTCTCTTACTATTAGCCAGCAGGCTTCAAAGCATTCCTGCTCAATCCCACTAAATGGTAATCTCAGGTGAACAAAAAAGACTGAAGAAAAACTTTTTCTCCGAAGAATTTCACTGCAGAAATCTGTTGCAATTCAGTTACAACAATGGAGTATGAATCGTTGTATGGTACAGAGGATGGGCAGCCACAAAGAAGAAGGTGCTAAAATGATAATAAACATGGTGCTCGTTGCCCTGAGAAAGAGCTTTAAGTGTTTAAGCCTGACATCTGCAGGGCAGACCACATTAAAAGCATATTTTATTAACTTGGCTTGTGTTTTGTATTTGCAAGGTGGTCCTGAGACAAGCAGCAGCCCTTGGGACGGGTTTGTGATTGGGATCATGGCACGCTGCATGCTTAGAGAAAAGCACATGCAGTCTGGAGAATAGCACTGTGGAAAGGGACCTGGGGGTCTGTGGCAAGTTGGATATGAGCCAGCAGTGCCCTGGTAGCCGCAAGGGCCAAGCTTGTCCTAGGGTGCATCAGGCCCAGCCTCACCAGGTGGGCAAGGGAGGGGATTGTCTCTGCTCTGCACTGGGGTGGCTTTACCTCTAGTCCTTGGTGTGGCTTTGGATGCTGCAATGTGACAAGAAAGATATAAAGCTATGAGAGAGTGTCCAAACACGGGCACTGAAACCATGAAAAGCCTTGAGGGGAAGCCCATGAGGGGTGACTGAGGTGACTTGGTCTGTTCAGCCTGGAGAAGAGGAGGCTGAGGGGAGATTTCATTGCAGTCTGCAATGTAAATACCTTGTTGGTTTGTCAGGTTTTGGGGTTGCTTTTTGGTTGGTTATATGTTTTTCTGTGGGTTGTGGATGTTTTGGGATTTGGGTTGTTTTTGCTGTAATGCTTTTAGAAGGCTACATTGAAAGGTTAAACTTAGATTGAGTTTCACAGTACATAACAGTAGACTATCTACAATTTGTTGCCTACCTGTGGTCTTTTTCTCCGAAGAATTTCACTGCAGAAATCTGTTGCAATTCAGTTACAACAATGGAGTATGAATCGTTGTATGGTACAGAGGATGGGCAGCCACAAAGAAGAAGGTGCTAAAATGATAATAAACATGGTGCTTGTTGCCCTGAGAAAGAGCTTTAATAAAGTGTTTAAGCCTGACATCTGCAGGGCAGACCACATTAAAAGCATATTTTATTAACGTGGCTTGTGTTTTGTATTTGCAAGGTGGTCCTGAGACAAGCAGCAGCCTTTGGGATGGGTTTGTGACTGGGATCATGGCACGCTGCATGCTTAGAGAAAAGCACATGTAGTCTGGAGAATAGCACTGTGGAAAGGGACCTGGGGGCCTGTGGCAAGTTGGATATGAGCCAGCAGTGCCCTGGCAGCCACAAGGGCCAAGCTTGTCCTAGGGTGCATCAGGCCCAGCCTCACCAGGTGGGCAAGGGAGGGGATTGTCTCTGCTCTGCACTGGGGTGGCTTTACCTCTAGTCCTTGGTGTGGCTTTGGATGCTGCAATGTGACAAGAAAGATATAAAGCTATGAGAGAGTGTCCAAACACGGGCACTGAAACCATGAAAAGCCTTGAGGGGAAGCCCATGAGGGGTGACCGAGGTGACTTGGTCTGTTCAGCCTGGAGAAGAGGAGGCTGAGGGGAGATTTCATTGCAGTCTGCAATGTAAATACCTTGTTGGTTTGTCAGGTTTTGGGTTGCTTTTTTGGTTGGTTATATGTTTTTCTGTGGGTTGTGGATGTTTTGGGATTTGGGTTGTTTTTGCTGTAATGCTTTTAGAAGGCTACATTGAAAGGTTAAACTTAGATTGAGTTTCTCAGTACATAACAGTAGACTATCTACAATTTGTTGCCTACCTGTGGTACCATTTAAAAATCTTTGGAATGCAGAAGATACAGACTAGAATATGAAATGCTGTGCATGGTGCATCCCAGGCTGTCAGTGCACACTGCTGGCCCATACTGAGCCTGCCACTGACCAGCACCACCAGGTCCCTGTTCTGCAGGGCAGCTCTTCAGCCACTCCTCTCCCTATTTATGCTCGTCTCTGGAGTATCTTGTGTCTTCCTGTATTGGGTTTACATAGCAGTGTTGGTAGCAGGGTGAGCTGCTGCTGGGGTGGCCTCTGTGGCTGCCAGCTGCATTTCAAGGCTAATGTGGAGGATTTTATCTTTGTTTTCCAAACAAGTAGATAAAGATATTCACAGTATGCTTGGCTGAGTTGTGTTACTCTGAAGCTTTAATCAGCACCATCAGTCTGGCAGAGGCAGCAGGCCATGGTGTTTCTGCAATGACAGGCCAGCCAAGGACAATAGTGCTCTGTGCAGCTCTCGGTTCTAGAATACAGAGGAGAAGAAGTGTCAGTGACAGGGAGGGGTGCCTGTGAAATGCCTGCCTTGTTCCTACAAGGGAGCTCTCTGGATATATTCATGCTTTTATTTCTGTACTGTTGAAAAGTTGTAGCTTTAATAGTGTGGTTTGTCCAGGGTAAATTATTGGAAGGTATTTTTTTGTAGATTATAAACAGGTTTTGCCTCTCAGCAATTCTTTACTTTGCACCTATCCTTCCAGAATTAAAGTCTGAGAATTTGTGTTGTTGTAGTGAGGCAGGACTGATTTTCTCATGACCAGTTCACTTTCCTTTGCAAGGTAAGTGTGCACATCTCAGGTGATGGTTCTTACAGCTACAAGCAGAGCAGATGCAATTTCCTTGCAGATATCACCAATGCTTCCAGCTCCAGCCATTCACGAGCTAGTGGGGAGCTGGGTATATTGTATGTGGCTCTGTGCTTGCCTTTTCTTCTAGGATGCCCATCAAATGGATAGGCTTTTTGAATCCACTGTGGTCATTTAAAAAAATGTCTCATTTTAGACATTTTCTGATAGGCCTTATTCAAGATTCAACAAGTTTGACGGAGGCTTTTTACACCTTTTGCATGTGAAACCTGAAGAGGAAGTTCAGCAGGGAGTGCAATAAATAAGTCTGGAAGGTCCTAGGAGAGATGAAGAATGCTTGCAAAGTTGTTGGATGTAAAATTAAACCTGGAGGGATACCTAGCTTGACTGCATCCTTTGCCTTTGCAATCCTTGTTTGCAGGTACATAATAAGTCTTATTATGTCAGGGGACAACTTTCTGGGCTTTTCCACTTTTGCTTGCTAAATGGTCCTACTAGCTTGCACTTTTTGATAAGTCCATTTTATAACACTGTACAGAGCTATTCAATTGTGTAACTCTGATGAATTGCTATTAGGCTGTGGAAGAAAAAGTAAAATAACAAATGAGCTTTATATCATACTAGATTATTAATCTGATTTCTTTCCATGGCTTATAAAAGCTAGAAGTACCATCAGATCATATTGCTAGACTTGATAGATGTCAGACTGCTACGTGCCATGCAGTTATAGAAATTTCAGTCTTGATGATCTGTGGCTGACCAAAATCTACCTTGAAGAAAAATGATCCCTCTTCTGTTATAGATATCAGGAATGGTGAAGTCACCACCAATGGTGGAGCTGTGTTGTGGTCAGTGATCATCTTCCAGCAATGGGTATGCACCTTGTTTCCAGCCACATTTATTTTGGTCAGAGCCCAGATATTAGCACATTACATCTTTTCCTAGTACTTTAAAAGCCATTGCATAACCACTGTTGCTTTATTAGGATCAATTTTATAAAATAGTTTACATCACAGCCTTCTTTTTGTCAAACCAGTAGATAAAACCCTTCAAATTCTGATTATAAACCCCCCCTTTCTCTGATGTATCCAGCTCTTTCTCTTCTCTTGCACTCCTCCAATTCTTCATTGTCCCTTTATCAAATGCAGACTCCAGTACCCTACCCCACTGAGACATTAACATTGCTTTGTTATTCTTATATTCTTACATATAAATGAGTTCCCAGTTTCTATACATAGAATCCAGTTGTCCTCATTTGCTGTTAAAAGCTTCTTACCAGTTGTTTGTCTTCCATAAGCTGGTTAGTTAGTTTTTTCCACACTTCGGTCTTCCCTTTTGTATGGGGGAGTATATTGAAACATACATTTGGCAGTTCTTTAATCATAATTCACACTCCGGTGCATTAAATTTTACCATGGTTAATCAGGCCAATCTATCAAGCAGATCAGATCATTCTTTATGATTTCCTGTCCTTAGTATTACTCCCTTGATCTTTGTTCTTCTGTAAATCTGGCCAGTCAGGGTGCCTCGTTTACTTCCAAAGCACTCATGAAAATGTTCAATAGAATTTGAGACTGGTAAACTCTTAAAAATTCCTCAAAAGAAAACTTTTCAGTGATATTTATCACTGAGCACTACTTCTGAAATCAGTTAGAAAAAATATTATTTACCTTCCTAATACAGACTTTCTTTTCAGTCTTTGCATTAAAAGATCTTACTATCTTTGCACAATAAACTTAAAAAATGTGATATTCAGGATAGAACAAAATCTGTTTCTTCATATGGAAAACACTATTTCCTACTGACTGGCTACCAGAGACAGCTCGGGCCTTACCAAAACTGCTCATCACCTTACAGGGAACCTCTAGCTAATGCTAACCCCAGAAAGATCTGTTTTCCATGCAGTTACCTTTCATTGCCATTTTGCTATGCCATGCACATTTCTGGGAGGACATCCTGTAATTACTTTGACATCCTTTGCAGCCTTAGTGCACGCTGGTCACTTAAAGGCAGCTTCACTAACCTGCCTTGCAAGATCAATGCATCCGTAGGACAGCACATGTTTTGGTCTCACAGTGGCACCACCTCTATAACATCCCTAAAATAAGGAAATTAAAGAAGAATTTCTTTGCATAGTCCAAATATAAGTAAGAGTTTTACAAAGTTTAAAAAAGAAAGAAAAAGAAAAAAATTAAAATAAAAAGAAAGGCACAGTTATATCCCTTTATTAATACCAACTTCCACCAGCTTTCCTATCCTTTTTCCCCTGTTCTTTTATTTCACAGCTACGTGGTTCTTAAGCTCTTTATTGAACCATATGGGTAGGCATTCAGTTAACATGCAAAGCAAGTAGGTCTCTTCCTTCTGCCTTCATGCAAAGTGTTTCAGACATAATTTTTTGCTCCAAATATTCCCCGGTGTTTTTATACACACGTATATATGGAATTTGATTGGGTGGAACCGTCTGCTGTCCAGACATTAAATTGTACTAGTTAATGACTGTTCTAAGCCCAGCTAATTACACATCAACAATCTTTTTTTGGCAAAACACTCCCTTGTGTGGTGGAGCACAGCTTTCATATATAATTGCTTTGTATGCTAAATGTTATATATATATTATAAACATAACAAATGCTGTACAAAATGTATGAAGCATAAAAGTAAGGAATGTATGCAACTTAAAACCAACTCTTCATTTAACACAGGTATTTCAATCAACTACTTCAGGGATGATGGAGCATTTGACATGCGTGACTACCATCCCACATTTTGAGGAATAGCAAGAGAACCCGGAGTGGTAATATATGAAAATTGATTTTTAATTAGTCAGATATTTTGTTCATTATGCCAATGGCAGCCAGGGTAAACAAACCACTAGCACATTACTACATCCCCCTTGCTACTTTTAAAAATTGGCACAAATATTCACATTCTTTCTGTAGTTCTGCAGTATACCAAGAATTAAAATAGCTGAAGCATAGATAGTCAAGAATTCTAGGCAATGTTTTAGAAACTAATTGGTAAGAATTATCTCTGTTCTGTCTTATTACATGTTGTTTGACTATGTGATCATTTTCATTATTCATTGATGAAACATGTAAAGTGTCATCTTTTTGAACATAGAATACAAGTGTTTTATTATAATTCCTGATTTATTTGCATAATTAGTAATTATTTTGCTTTTTATATGAAGTAATAAGTCCAAACCTTTTATAGCATTTTGCTTTCTCTTCGTAAACATTTCCTTTTTATTTGCACATATGAGCTTATTATTGTCTTGGACTTGCAGAAACGCAGCAAATCATTAATTTTCCTTTCATGTTGTATCTGTACAATGTGATCTAACTGAGTAGGTTTTAGTTGTTACATCACATAGGGTCAAAATATCAAACACATGTGAGAGTTAATGCAAGAGTTGTTTAAACAGGTTTCCACATGCTTTAGTTAACGTGTGGCTCCCTTACATTTATTGTAATGGCTATTCAGCAATGTTTGGCACTAAGAATTTGTTCTTTTTAATCTGTTTTCTTGACCTGACCTAGGAGTCATGCTTGGCTTTGATGTCTGTGAGTTTTAGCACAGTATAATGTTGCAATGGTGATCTAATTTCAGATGTAATAGGATGTACTTACAAAGTTGCCTATCTCGATCTCCTGGAGAATGTTTCTTTCCTTACGCATTTCTGAAACATTTCCTTAAGATGTTTTGCAATGGTTTCTTTAAAGTCGTTCCATACAGAGCTGTCGACATAGTTTAATCTTTGTGATCAGCCCTTTTGTGAGTAAGTGGCCACACTAGATTCCTGCACAGGTTTGTATTTTATTCAGATGGAGCATGTGGAATGATGGTGAGACTCTTTTGCTTACCAGTCCCAAATTCTCCTATACTTGTCTCCACAGACACCTGTGAAGCCATGTGGAGTCCCCAGGAAATGGCAGTTTTGTTAATGCCCATGTGAAGTCATGTGTTGTAGCATCACTGAGACCCCATGCCATGGGCAGCTGGCATGAGGCACGGTGATAGCTCAGACAGAACAAAGGGCAACTTTGACTCCCAACAGAGCCTGGGTTTGTTAAGCACTGCTTGCATGACCTACCAGGTGCCCTGGGAAGGCTATCGTTCCATCTTCCCAGTGACAACATGCTGTATATGGGGCAAGATTGGCTGCCATGCGCACGAGTTCAGATTGCTCAATGAATGAACAGCACGCAAGGGAGATACTGGATGTGAGAGCTTCTGCAACAGCCAGGCCTTTCTCATACAAGGAAGGGACACAAGAAATTTCAGCACTGCAAGATGAGCTGGAGTGAGTACATCACCTAACCCTGTGCTTCCTTTTCCTCTTCAGCTAGCAAATGGGGTGGGAAATGCCCACAGTGGCTGGCAGCCTTTCCTCCTCTGGGTATGCCTTCCCTAAGGATGTCCTCTTCCCATAGCTTGTGTTTTCTCACCAGGGCTCTCACACTGGACACATCTGCATCAGATGTGAGCTGTGGTCTCATAATGCACCATTCTGTTATCTTTTGTAATATGAAAAATGACAGAAAAATTAGGAATTTCATTTATACCAAATCCTGAGGCATTGCCGTGTTGAGAAAAGCAGTCTCCTGTGTGCTGAAACATTCTGGATATACATCTCTTGGCTGGAAAGGCAATGCACTCAGAGAGGTGCTGTGGCCACTTTTACACTGAGGAGGTAAAAGAGAGCCTGCTTAACAATGGGGAAGGCTTGGAGGAACTGCCAGAATCAGGACTGAACCTGTCACTGCATTGGGTTCCCTTGATCTTGCCTGGGACTCTCAAACACTTCTCATGGGAAATGGCATTTTTCTCTCTATAGTCAGAAAGGCACTCTGGTAACCAACAGATTTATGTATCAACTAGTTTTTTTTGTAATGTACTTTATCCCTTGGAGCTAAGTGCAGTGAACACTGGAAATTTAAAGCTGATGTTAGCCTATGATGTCACCTATGTTAGACGGGGGTAGTAAACTCAAAGGTATACCTCTCCAGCACTTGCTGATGTTATTAAGATAGCAAGAGACCATTAACCCACTACAGCTGAAAAGGTTTAGAGGCCAGTTATTTCTGGATAAGTTGCTTTAGCAGTCCAATGTCTAGAACTAGAATACTCGTGGCAGGGTGTGCCTTACAAATAAAGACTAATTTAAGAAATTGATATATAAGCTCCATAATAATAAAGAGGTATTACATTTTTGCATATGCACAGGTCTTCTATAAGTAATAATAATATTGATTATTACTAATTAATTAATTATTATACTAATAATTAATTATTAATTAATAAGTAATAATAATATTAATAATATAATCAGAAAAGAGATTATGTTCTGTGAAAGAATAAACAGACCAAATAACTCTGCAAATATGAGGTACTATCAGTGTTTGTCCAGGACATTAAGTACGTCTGGGAGAATTTCTGAAATATTTTCTGAATACAAATTTTTTCTGAGTCTGAGTAAAGTTAGCGTATGTGTAAGAACAAATATCTAAACTCCCTATTTGTCATGGGGAGGAGCATACAGAGACCTTTTAAAATCAAGTTAATATTTTAAGTGAATAGAAGCACTCCTTTTTCTGCTGATTTTGCCTTATGGTCCAAATTTTCTCAATCCAGTTCCCTTTTTCTATCCTAATACCTTCATGGTTTAGTGGTAGACTCGGTGGTGTTAGATTAACAGTTGGTCTCAATGGTCTTAGAGGTCTTTTCCAACCTGAAAGATTCTATTAATCTATATTTGAATTACAGATAAATATGCTTATGTATTCATTTCTCATTATGACATATGTATTTATCTTGTTCAAATAAAGACCATATGAGTCACCAGAAGCAGCAATGTGGATCAGGCAGAGTTTCACAGTCATTGCCATATTAAAGCCTGATTCTTGTGAGCGACATTCAGCCTTGCTCTTGTGGGGATTGTTATGATCTGGACTTGATCATTTTTGCTTTTATTCAGGTGGGCCACAATGTGATAATACTTTCAATGCCTGAAGCATCATACTAATGCACATTAGCTCCAATTACCTGTATCCCTGAATAGAACATGGCTGTTTCTAGTAAAGATAGTAATCAGGAATAAACCAGAAGGGATTTCAGTAAAGCTCCCTTTCTTCTATGTTCAGAAAGGTGGTCTGAAAAATCCTGAGAGGAAAATGTGCTGAAGCACCTGATATCAAATGCCCATGGTATAGGGATGAGACATAATGAAGAGTCTGTAGGCTGCAGAGAAGCTGTAAAGGATGGGAAACAGTCTGAAGAGAGCAATCATGAAGAATGATTGACTAAAGTGGAAAGAAAACACAAAATCTATCTGATCTTTTATCTGTCCTTAGCAGTCACTTTAATAAATCTTTTAATAATTAAATCTGATCCAACCTATGTCTTTGAGCATTAATATTGAATTCCTAACTCAGTTGTAGTTGTAATTTTAGAATGTGTTTATTGTGGTCTTAAGACACCATCAGACTAGTTAGGGGAAAAAATCATTGCAGAAAAAAATTTAAATGAAAATGGTTTCAAGGCAGGGAAGCTTTGGGTGAACTGTGTCTCACCACTAGCTCATCAGCTGGCAGACAGACCCCAAAATTCTCATAAGTGGGATGGCCCAGCAAAGTTTCTGTTCTTTGAGCTGCACTAAATGTATCATTTGACCACTGGGGCTCTGCCCCACAAGTCAGGAGCGCATTTCCTTAGAGAGCTGTTGCAGCCCTCAGTGTCAGTCTTTCCCTCTGACATTTCCCATTTTTCCCAAACTTGTCTCACAGGCTAATAAAGCTGCTGCTGAACTCCTGCAGATTGTAGTCTGGGGTTTCACAGAAAACCCAGCTTGATATTACTCCCTTAATGCTCCAGGACACGAGCTACCGCTGCACAGCCTGTGCTTTATGGACAGCAGTCCCAAGTCAGGCTGCCTATTTCACCACCACGGGGGCCTTTGGTGATCCTTAACCTGAGTCTGGCTGGAAGTTTGTACTGCTACTAGCCACATTGAATTTCACATTCTCTGCCCCTTGGTAATCACAAAACTTCTTCTTTGTTATGTGAGTGGATACCAGAGAGGATTTTTCATTTTTATGCTAATAGAGGTTTTGCCTAAGGGTGTTTTGCAGCTTCACATTGCAACAGGGTGAATGAATCACGTGCTAACAACAAAACCAGGCTCCTCAATGTCAGGTTCCCTCAGCATCAGTAACTTTGGAAAGGAGTGACTGAAGCGGACATGCTGATATCCCAGGGTGGGATTTATCTCAGCTACCTTCAGACACTCAGAAGTTAGGTGTCAAGTGTGGTCTGGACATTAAGGCTTCTCCAGAACAATCCAGTGTGGAGGTGTTTAGTCACTACTTGCAGTTGCCATGCTTTTTTTTTCATCGACTCAATATAGAGAAAACACAACTACTTTCTACTATGAGTTTAACTTTCAGATGACTTAGTCAAGTCATAGTCAAGTATATCCCAAGTGCACACCTTGTGAAAAGGATGTGTTTGCCTCAAAAGGAATAGTGCTTCATGGCAAAAAGCAATTTTGAACTTTGAACTAATTTAGGAAATTTAATACCAGTGCCAGCTTCGAGTCAAAGCTACCTTTGGCCACCTTTGACTTGAGCTTAAAGAACAAGTATCTCATATAGGGAAGGCTTGAGTCAGGAAAGAAAAGTTAGTTTCCAGGCAACAAGCAACTTTTAGTCAGCTTCCTAAGGGATGCTGAAGGCTTCTTCCCCCACCTCATTTCCTTTTGTCTTAAAAGCAAAGGTGCAATATGACAAGGGAAATGAAAACAGGATCTCGTGCAAAAACCTCACACCCATTAGCTTCCATATATTTCAGAAACATGACCTCAATCTGACAGCCGTAACAAATGTTCTCATTCCTTGGTTGAGGTGCTGAAACTCTTCTAGGTACTTCAGCCAGGGACACAGGTAGGTTGTAGCAGAAGAAATACAAAATGTGTGTGCTTTTGTGTATACAATCACTTTTGTCTAAATGGTTTCTTGTCACCATTCTCACAGGAAAAAAACATTCTAATACTTTTTTTTACAGGAATGCAGGGCCTCACATCAAGTAAAGCATCAGCCAAGGAATGGGAGAGACTTGTGACTCTCCTTAACTTACTGCTGTAGATTATCCAATTCTGGCTTCAGTTAAGCAGCTCCAGAATATTTCCATACAATGAAGGTGAGAAAGGAAATTAGAAGCAAACTTAGCACTTGCATTTAGTGATAAAATTAATGTGCTTATTTCAAAAAGCAACAACAAAAAAAGATATAAAATGAAACCTAAGAAATCAAACTTTTGGAAGGATGGAATATTCCATGTAAGATGATCAAATTGTCTTAACTTGTTCTTCTTGTAAGAACAACTTTTCATATTGTTTCCTCTGTTCACATAAGAAAAATATGTAATGAGACTTCTAGAAGTCATTGGGTTTGTCTCTAGTTTCTGTTAGTCAAGGTCCTGGTACAAAACTCATACCCACAATCAGAGTGGCAGTGATTTCACACGTATGCCCATCTCTAAGAGGAAGCAGGATGCTTTGTCATCCTATTAAT
This sequence comes from Emberiza elegans, assembly GCA_024865655.1. NCBI lineage: Eukaryota > Metazoa > Chordata > Aves > Passeriformes > Fringillidae > Emberiza > Emberiza elegans. Next base: position 17,570,776 of record JALJVW010000139.1, on the reverse strand, counting down.
CTCATGTTCTTTCATAAGCACTAATTTTAATCATTCAGGAGGACTTTCAATGCAAATGTATGTGTGCCTAATAATGCTTGCATAATGTCTTAGAAAATTTAATCACTGAGCTTCCTAGAGGTGTGCTGAACACATGCAGCTCCTCATTAGATTAAAAAAAATCCAACAAAAATTTTTTGGATCAGTCCATTAAATTCCAACAATCTGCTAATACGTCCAACCAGATGACAATTTCAATATAGTTGGTAGGAAATCTGGAGCTTTTCTGCATCAGAAATTGATATTGTAGTTTGTGGAAATATTTGATGGTTTTTCAAGGTGAAATGTTTGAATCTCATTTGAATTTGTTAAGCTGCATGCTGTATTAAATGTGAAGCCCAGAAATAAGAAAGACATTTCAAATGAAAAATGATACAATGTGGTTTAGGGAGCAGAGAAATGTTACTTATCATACCTTCTTTTATTTCTTTTGAGATGGAACATACAAGAAAATTGAGTGTGTACACAGAAATCATGATGCAACAGCACTTTTCAGGGAAAAATGTTCCTTCAGAAGAATTCTTATTCTCTTCCTATGTAAATGTCTTCATTCTAACAATCATCTCCATAGCTGTTTTTAAATTTATTTTTTATTATGGATGTAATAATGTATGGAATTCAGGTGTTTGCATGGAGAAAATATGCTGATGTGTTTATTGGGCTATTGCTATCCTCATGTTTAGAATATCACTGTAAGGCTGTCTCACTTAGATGATCTCTATCATATCATCAGTCAGGTTACAGCTGCTACTGCGTTTCCTTGAGCCCAGGTGGGAACAATTTGGTCTCTCAGCAGGCTCTGTTCAGGCACAAGACCTGCAGATATGAAGGCTCACACCTTACAGCAGCTGCTCTTTGGACTAATAATGTGGGTGGGAAATTTCCCTGTTTCAGAAATCGTGGAGGGGTGGAGCTCTGACTCAGTGCAATAAAACACCTGTTCAGCAACTTCTGAGACTTCGTCAAGATTGCAAATTTGTTTCAGGAGGCACTGGCACCTGTGGAGCCCGGTACTAAGGTGCCATTCACAGCAGCTGCTTTTAATGTAGCAGTGATCTCCATGGCATCGACCTCTGCCTTATCTCAGGTAAGTGGAAAACAGAGCAACCCTGGCAGGAGTCTTGGAGTTTTGATTCAGATTTGCCCCCGAACTACAACAGGTCGAGTCCCCTGTTATCTGTAGGACATAAACTTCCAAGAAAACAAGATTATCCTTTCTCGGACATTTGCAGTTACCAGGACCTGGAGTCAGAATCTTTCCATATTGCACAGAACTGGTACATTAATTTTATTAGCCCACAATGAGGAGGTGCAAATTGCATGTTCCGCATTGGAATGCTACAGTAGGGAATTGAAATAAATTTTTAAAAAATGATCTTTACTCTCTTTTTCATCCCCTGTTTCTTCCCTCAGCAGCATTCAAGCAGAAAATCAAGCCCCTTGGAAAATGAAGAAAGAAAATGGATGATGCACTATGTAGCCCCAAGTGATGATGCTAAGGTACCATATTTCTACAAACTAAAAAATAGGGGACTAAAGCAATACTTTTTTGAGAAGGGTAGGATCTTACCTCCCCCCCCATATTTGGTTATTAAAGATTCACGTAGTTATGTAGAAATAGGAATATTTAATGAAAGAAAATTTTCTTTAGATGCAATATCTGCATAGTATGAATAACATAGAATGTGTTATTTCCATAGTTGTATTCCTTAGGGAAATGTCTTAGTGAAAAAGTTCTTGATTTGCTGTTAAAATGAGACTGACTTTGGCTTTCTCCTAATGCTACCTATTGACTTCATGGAGCTTTACCCAGAACGAATGGAGAATGTTGGCATAGTCAGAAAGAGCATGGTTGTTGGTGAACCTTTGGGGTCTGGTCATTAATGCCAGTTTTCAGAACAAATGCCCACTTTGATCCCTGTGCACTTCCTCACAACAAAAGAACAACTCTGGACACGTTTGCAGGGCCTCTGGCAGAGACACAGTTGCATCCAACACGTAGCAGCTCTATCAGTGATGATTTTTGCTGCTGGCAAAAATTGTGCCAAGCTGCCTCAAGGTAAAACATGGGGGCTACAAACGAAAAGAAAACTTACTTTTGATGACATTTTAAATGATGTGTGATTCAAGCATCTATAGCTCATATATATTTGGTTGGGTTTTTTTCGTGTAACCAGATTGCCAAATGAACAGAAAACTACAAACACTGTTTTGCCTGTGTATGTCACAACCTTATCAAAATGATTGATCAAACTGATGTCTTGTTAACAGCATGCTGGCAGCTCCTACAGATAGATATTAGTGTACAAAAGGTACAAACTACCAGTGGGGAGTGAAACTTGCTGTAAGGGCAAAGTAGCACAGCCAAAACTGACATGGCATTCAGGTGTTCCTAATTTGCTCCGTGTATGTGTGTGTGTATGTGTATGCTAAAGCTCAGCAACAGAATGTACTAAAGCAGGAAAAGCAGCTGTTGGGGGAAAAGGATGACCCGATCTCCTTAGCAGTTTTGTAATGATTTCATGTATTCATACTGAAGTTCTGTTTTGGTTTAGAATATCCATGGCTAAAAGCAACCAACCCCTCTTTACCACTAATGTAGTTACATTTACAAAAAGATTGTTAGAATCCAGCATATGTTTTAGAACATACCTGAAGTAACATTAAAAAAAAAGATCCTGTGGCCATAATCTCCAGCTTAGAGGGGGCTGTGGGGACCTTTCCACAACTTCAATTCCTTATTCATGCCATAATTTCTTCCTGCCAAATGAATTTCTGAAAGTTCTGTTTGCTGTGCCCAGGCATTTAACAACAAAGACATTCTCAGACATTCTTTATTTACCTCCTGGTTTTGAATGCCTTCTCTCCTCTGTAATAAATCTTGGCATAAAGCAGGCACTAAAGGCACAGACTTGTTTAAACTGGCCAATTTCTGCCTCTTACAGGTATTGAGTTTCCTGGGTAGCTTTGGTAATTGCCTCAATTTTTGTAAGTCATAGCTTACATAGATACTCATTAGTAGGGAGCTATTAGAAAGGGTAACAGGCTTGTAGCAAACCTTGACTTCCAGGAGAAGTAAACAGGTATAAACTTCCCTTAATGCAAATGCTCAAACATTTACCTAAGTACTTGTTTCAATTTGAGAGGGCTTTGCATAGCTGTGTGATAAACTGAATAACTACTGGATTTGGTTTAGTAAAACATGCCTGGGGCTGTGCATGGAATTTAACTGTTCCCTACCTATAGTGCAAAGTCAAATATGTTCCACTGCTAAATTCTCAGGAGAATGTAACAACAATTCACAATTGTGTGGAGCTGGCTCAGCTGATAATGCTGAGATCTTACCTCCCCTGTTTAGAACACAGCCAGGTAAAATATCCTGTGCCTTACATATGACTTTGAACAACAATGATTAATTTATTTTTCAGCTTTAGAGTACACACACCTAGAAGCCAAGATATTCTATGCTTTGTAGCCTAATGAAGATAATGCATTTTTTTGGCACTTAGCCCACTGGTTTTGATGATCTGCCTTTGTACCTCACAGCAAAAAGTGTTAGCATTTAACAGAGAGCTCACTGAAGATATTCTGGTACAATTCCTGGTCATAAGCTTGAGCTCATGGGCAAGCATGATGGTTATATTAGGCACTGGCTTCTATTTAACATGCCTTTCAAGTACCCAGTGTTTTATAAAAACATCAATCTTGCCATTTTTTTAACAACTTCATAGCCTGGAAATTACTGCATTTTTTGTGCAATTTCCTTTGATGACCTTCATGTCTTTCATTCTTATTATAGAGATGGAAACTATTTGAGAGATTAAGCTAAATTTTATCATGATGGATTCCCCATGTTCCAATGCTCTACACACTTCAGCTGATGTACTGTCTTGTCTCACTGATTTCTTATACTTTGACCTTCTTTCAGCCTTTGACTTTTGTCACAGTAGCAGCACATTTGTATGTGCTTTCTCTTATTTCACTCAAGAGTTACTCTCTGTTATTTTAATTGAAGTCTCTCAGAAAATATCTCCTAATAATTTCATCATCTTCAACCAGCTCTGCTCTATTTCACTTCAGATTGTCTTTTCCAAATTTTGGTCATTAGCTTTCATAACAGCTTCTTTCTTTAGCCACCCCTTCTTTTTGATCGTGTTGCATGTTGTGACTTTACTGAGAGTTACTGATCTGTTTGTCTTCTGCCATTATCTGAACTTCTCCTTGACCTCTTTCTGAATATCAGCGGCCACCTACCTACTGGTCACTGAAGTGGCCATCTGTTTCTTGGCCCACTATATGCTGTGCCTTCAGTATTATTTGTTGGTATATCTTTTTACAAATACACAAGCGGCATTATAATAAGTTTGGCCATTTTATAAGTTACACAGATCCTTGCTACTAGAACTGCAAACTAACACTTCCCTGTTCCTGAATCTGCCTCATTTTAATGCTATAATTTTTTTTTCATTAGTGCTTTGCTCAGAAGTCCTTAAAAGTTTCCATATTATTTCATAGCCTAACTCAAGGTGACTTTTTAAAATACATATTATTTATAGATATACTATTTATACCTTCCCCTTTTGTTGGAGATACTCAGTTCAGAATCTGATGATAACATATTTGTATGCAGATTAAAGCTCTTCACGTAGCAGTAGCAGTCAGACCTCAGGGCTGTTTGCATTTTCTTCCCCAGCAAAGCCTCATCCTCAGATCCACTTCAGTCATTTGATGTTACTTCTACCAAACAAAGACCTCTTACTACTGTAATCGCACATCAACTGCAGAACTTGTTGCAATTTGAAATTCTTTCTTTTCTTCTGCTTCTGTTCCTAAACAGTGAGAGAGGGAGCCATGCCCAGTGCTGATTTAGCCTTTTCATTCAGTCTCTTTAGTACAATCATGATTCAACTCTCTTTCCTTTCTATAAACTTGAGCTGTTTTGATAAATATTCCCCAACTGTTCCCACAGTTAGAGAATCAATATAACCACTTGTGCTGCAGCCATAGTAAGCATTGTCTGTTTTCTCCTTTTTGCTGACACCCTGCTTGCTCTAGCTGCTGCTAGGGGACATGATGGGTATGTTCTCTGAAGATGTAAAATCCATCAAGCATATGTGATTGTCACAACTTCTACAGACCCAGATGGTCAGGCCTAGCACCTTCAACAAGGAGTTGGAGATAGCCTTCTTTGAAATTAAGGATTGTAGTCTAAACTATTTCATGTCCATCAATCAGATAACCATCCTTGGTAAGGAAAACTTCTGTTCCCACAAAGCAAACTAGGAGTGTTTGTCCAAAGCCAGGTGTTGTGGAGTCCTGAGACATTCTCTAAGGTGTTAACACTCATCCTTAGTCATCCCACTCTCATGAAAATGATTGTTTTAAAACAGTCAAGAAAACTTAAAAAGAACCCCCCCTTCTCTCCAATTATCCAAGCACTGCATTAAAAGAAGACTTTTTTGTGCAGGCCTTGATTTTACCTACAGCACAACACAGGCTGTTGGCCAATAACAAACCAAATTTGAAGCATCTCTGATTTCCAGATTCACTGAATTTTGTCTTCATATTGGCTGCTGATGGTCACGTGTACAATTTAATTTACTGTTAAATGAACCTTTTCAGCTTATTTACACCAACTTAACTTTCCTTATTCATCCTCTCTTTCCACACCTTCTCTTTGTGCTTAGATAGCTACAGGCTTTAGGGGTCAACAAAGTTTGTGAAGAAAGTACATCTTGCTGCCTATTATATTTTATTTTTGCTGTGATGCCAGCTGGAAAAGACAGCTTTAGCAGAACCTTGGTTCTTTTCAGTGTTTGGTTGTGTTACAGTCAAGACATATATTCAAAACATTAAGATACATGTCCTATGTATTTTTTTTCAGCAGGAAGAAGTGACACCTTACTCCTTGCTTACTGTGAGAATCATAAAGTTGAAAAATGCTCATCAGGCAGATTTCTGTAAGTACCACATTTTTTTATTGATGTTACATCATTCTCAAATTACTGGATCAGCCCCTGTTTCTGCTAGATATTGCACAAATGCAAAACACCGAAGTCATACTAGGTAAGAAATCACAGTTGAAGGCATTTTATGCCTCATAATATCTATTTGCATTATCAGAGGTTTATTTGATTATTGGGTTTTTTTCCACATTGTTTGTCTGACAAGTTGGCTGTTTCCGGGGCTTGAAAATATCTTAACACCAGTTTAAACACATAGATGTTTATATAACATATCCATGACAAATGCTTAGAACATGGAGCTGACATACTTACACACCAGTCCCTCTTAATTCTTTGGTTGTCCTAAGCATCATGACATCAGGTGACTCTTGCCCCCCAGTGAAAAATGTCTAACAGAAATCTTTTGGGGACTGTGGTACGTGGTACATGCAAAGTGTTCTGAAAATGTGTGATACTTGGACCACCAGCCCTTGCCTAGTGGTTCACATTCCCAGAGATTTTTCTCTGAAAATTTTCTCCTGCCATTCCTACGTGTGTCTCATGAATTTGGCACATCTCTAATTACAGAGTTTTGCATATCCCTTTATCATACTGTTCTTCCTCCTCTTGTTTTGTGTTTTCTTTCCTTTTTGGGAGATCATGATGAAGTTTGCTGAAGCCATAAAATCCTACAGATAAAATTTCTCACCATCCCTTTATATTTCACTCACTTTGGTGTTTCAAAACCATGGATGTCAATGTCACCCTTGTCAATTTTCCAGTCAAGTGGAGAGAAGCAGTCTGTTCACATTGTCTGTAATATTGGGCTGCAGAAAATAGAAGGAATATTATAGTATAGCAGAAAAGGTCAAATTAATTTCTATTCCTTTTGAGAGCTATGAAACACTGCATATATGTGCAAGACCTCACCTTCATTCCTTGGCACTGTTGATTTAATTTTTCTTAGTATCACCTTTGATCTAGAATGAAAATTGAACCAGATATGAACCATGATTCAGCTGCTTATGCAAAGGGATTGCACAAAGTAAAATGATGCTGCATCCTCAGAAAACAGTGTTACAGTTGTGACCTTGTCCTCCATCCTGAGGACAGGGAGATTTCTGAGAAGTCTCACTTAGGGAGTTGTAGACATTTTGAAAATTCCTATTATCACCAAAATGTACACCCCTGGACTAGAGCTCAAGACATGTGGGCTCAGTTTTTACCTCTGTTCATGGACTTATTGCATAAGAAGTTTAGGTAAATTTATACATCAATACATTCTGTGCCTCTGTTGCCCTGTCTACAAAACAGAGTATCTTCTTCCATACCTTTTGTTTCTCTCTTATCTATTTAGGTGATGTGCTCATTTTGAATCTCCTACTGTTGTAGGGAGATTGTAATTAAGGTGTTAGGTAAGGCCTAGAAACAGTGGGAAGTATTTTCAGATTCTTTTGTTAATTACCAGTAAATAAGGCTTGAGGACCAGCTGGTGAAGAAAATTGTCTTTTCTTTCTGTCAGTAATTCCCCAGCTAATCTGTGAGCCTGTTGGAGATTGTTTCTTAAGGATGTCATAGAATGAAGTGCTGTAGACCAGGATGCTGTTGAACAAGGAAGATAAACAAATATCAGATAGCTCTTTGTTGACTAAGTAGCAACTTACCTCTGCTTTCAAAGAAGTTGAAGTCTCACAGGAAAAAATAGTGTGATACTCTGGAATTAAAAAACTTAAGTACAATTCAAAAAAGATATATTGTAGCTTTCAAGTGCTTGATTTTGCACTGCTATTGATGTTCTTTTAGCTTAGCATTTTTATTTTAACATTTGAATGCATTTGAAGTATCAGAAAACTAAAATGACTAGACTTGCTTCTGTGTGCTAATGAGAATAATAAAATTATATTTAGCTACCCTTTTTTCAGCAATATGATCTTTCCCCTGGAAAATGGATCAGAAGCATCTGATACAGATGCTATCTGACTGAGATATATGTAGAAGACTGGCAATTTTTGTGATAATATATGTCAGACTTCCCTAAATTTTCAGTTTCCCTGTATCAAATCCAGGAGCAAGCCACCTTTTCAATCAAGTGCAGCCACTTCTTACTTGCCTCTTCTGCCTGAATGCTGGCTTCCCATCTTTTTCAGCATGTGCAGTGTTCCATTCCATGATTTTCTCTTTTTGCTGCAAGTGCAGTCACACCAGGTCATTTGGTCATAGAGTTTCTACATTTTTCTTTAACTTACTTGCCAAATCCTGGCTTCACTACTTCTGTATATTTCCACTAATATTCCTCATGATCACGTACACCCAACTTAATCTTGGCTGTTTTTTTAAAAATATGCACCTCAAGATCCATGGGATATGTGTTTCACAAGCCTAGGATGAAATTCCAGCTTATCCTGAAATCTGATGTTACACCTTTGCCTGTAGACAACACATGCTGATGGAGTTTGGCACACAAATAAAAAAATTAAACCAAAAGGAAAACAATTCACTCCTGAATGGGTCAATTGGCCCCTTTCATATCCCTGCTGTCACCCCACCCTTTTTGTGGTCTCCTCCATACAAGTGATGTTCCTCTCCAGCATCTGCTTCATGCTACATATAATTGGTTTCTGTCTGGTCTTATCTTACCATGCAAATGCTCTTGACAGACCTGGGCTAATTATTTTGCACTGTACTCCTAACTAACCTTTATGCCAATTAGTAATCATGGGTCAGACTCAAACATTTCTGGCACTCCCTGATCTCACTGTGGGCACTAGAGAGAAAGGCACCCAGATAAGATCACTTACACTCATCCTGCTGCCCTGCAGGCACTGAGTGTCATCACCAGGCTCCAGTGCTCTATGCAGCTTCACTGTGAAGGTGGTACGGGGACTAGAAAGGGATAAATCCCAATAAAGTTTGAGTCTCTTGCAGACTGGTGCCTATTTTGCAGTGGTGTTCCCCTCCTCAGTCCAAGACTGCATGCAGCCTTTGGTAAAATAGTGACTTTTTAGGTCACTGGTGTGTCCATTTGCTCCTTCTCTGCTGGAAGTCAGTGCTAGTGCTTTTACAAAAGCTCATGATTCCTAACTCTGTTCATGGTGTTGCTTCTTCTATAGAACTCCCCATATGTGGAAGAAATATCTGGTCATGATGACAGGGAAAATAGTCTATTAGCTTCTTTTCTTGCTGATGATACCCCTTCCAGTGTTTCCCAAAAGAAAGGAAAAGGAGCTGGGTGATGGGAGAGGAGGACCATGGTGGCACAGACTCTCCAACACCTTCCAGCTGCTCTCCTTAAAACAAGTGAGTTATTGGGTGGCCACACAGAGCTGCACCAAGGTCCCAGCCCGGCCCATTTTCACCATCATTAGAGTTTGTTTTATGGCGGCCTCTAAGCCCCATGGCTGAAGCTGACACCTGCCCCACAGACAAACAGAGGATCAGTGAGGGGATCTGCCTCGTCTGGCATGCCTGAAGCCCAGGCACCAAGAGAGGGGATTTGCCCTGAGGCAACAGAAGTGGAAGCAAACCTCTTCCAGAGCCTTAGCACAGGGGAACAGACCTGCAGTTATGTCATCTCTCCACTACTTAGTGCCACGTGAAAGAGCAAAACTCTGCTGGACTCCACTGGATCTCACCTGATCCTGAAGACCTGAGTAAAGAGGTCTCTGTGACAGTAGTCCTGTCTGAAGCTGTGGCAGCCTACATGGGTACCAGATGATTCCACATTCCAAGAGATGACCTTTGCTGTTGGAGTGCATGTTCAGGCTTGTTAACACAGATGAGGTGATGAGTGGTGGTGTCAGGTCTGGCTTGACACATTGAGCCTCAGTGGTGCTGAGTGTTTGCAATGCTTTCCCTGGAGTGCAGAGGGGAATTTGAGCTCTGTGTCCCAGGAAGAAATTACCCGGAGTGAGCTTCAGGTTGACAGGCGCTTTTTCTTCTGGGACACAGTAACTTCTCTGAGAGAAGTCTTGTCAGATCAAGAGGCTGTCAGAGCTGAGGTAGGAAAGTTAGTGTTGGGCTGAAATGTGACTCCACTCCAGTATATTTTCTGCTGTAGAAAACAGGCACATGTGGAAACCTTCTCAGCTGTGGAAACAAACCTGTTAGTCTTAGCTGGGATGTCAGAACAATCACTCCTCTTCCTCAACTCTTCCTTCTGTTTTCAGATCTTCCTTTGGTTTTTCCCCTTTGAATGAAGAGAGATCTCATGTATTTATAAAAGAGGAGCTTAGAGACTTTGTCTTCTAAAGTCTTATGAAATTATTTTGTGGAAGCTTTTATATTATCCCTTCAGAGGAAATGAGTCCGTTCTGCAACAGAATGCTTGGAACCTTTGCAAATCAGAGTCATTCTCCAGAGGCATTAAGGGTTATTTTTGCTACAGAAAATAAGTGCAAAAAAAAAAAAATAGGGAGATTACAGCTAGTGCAGGTGGTACTAACGGCCCTGTCCCAGGAAAGCCAGTGGGAGCACAGTGGCATAGGAGATGACCCAGGGTATGAAACTTTGAGCTGGGACTGCAGCAGGTACTGCATCCACTGAATCTGCTCCAGGGAGAAAACCCTACTTTGCCCCTTGACTTAAATGGCTGGACTGGGTAAAGGGCTCATTCACAAGGGGGGTCTGTTCACCCCTGGTCAAAGACATCACTGATTAAGCACAGTTCACCTGTGAGCTTTTGTTATTTCCACAAGTAAGCCGCAGAGAGCAATACTGTGCTTACAAATGAGTGTTGCACCAGGATACTGGTAGAGCTCTTAGCTGAGTCCAAATCCCCTCTCAGATAGCAGTAGGAGGTAAATCCTCAATACTGTTTGTATTGTACTAAGCTGGTGAGGGAAGATGTTCCCAAAGATCATGTCCAACAATTGAAAAATGGGAGCAGTTCTCCTCCTCCTCTTAGGTGAACTGTAGTAAACTAAGATTCAAGGAGAACCTGTCTGTGCAGGTGAAAATTATTTCACTAAGAGAAAATTATTTCTTCGTTTTGGTGTTACGAAATGCAGTAACAGGACAGATGGGATTTTGTAGTTTACCTTTATTGTTCCTATGAGACTAGTTTTTCTTATTTGCTTTGCTTTTCAGTGCTGTAATTTTCTCCTTACTTGTGATGGAGATGAGTGATTTTAGCAGGTCATGGTTCATCTCAGGTACACCTCACAGGACTGTACTCTCACAGAGTAGTACACATAGCTGCAGTTCTGAACTACTTCTTTTGGTCTTGTATTTTTAATTGATCTTTAGCTCTTAGACAGAGTTGAGAAGCAACCTCACCATCATAAAAATTGAATCAGAAGTTGAAAATTGGAAAAGGACACCAGGGTTACTTACTGCTGACTTTCAGAGAGACTGTGAGTTCAGATGTCTCAGCATCCACATGAGGTGACATTATGTCATCAGGGAAGTTGCAACACGTGCACTAAAGTAAGGGCCTGGCATGGCATGAGACTGCTAACAAAGCCCAGCAACTGCATTACAACTGGAGCATGAAGAAGATGTAAATAGAATTTTTTTGTATGAGCTCTCAGGTAGCAATGAATAAACTGGAACATTTTCAGAAGCTCTCCTGTACACTTTTTTTCAGGGATAGGAGAGAGCAATGTAAGGCGATGAGTCATTTCAAGGTCTGCTATATAATAATGGTATCATAATTATCACAGTATTCAGCAGACATTCAACTATCCTGTTATTTTTTATTTATCTCACTGTTTGCCTCACAGTTTAGCCTCAGTTCAAGTGAAGTGCCACTTCTACAGAAATACATAGGCTCAGTTAGAACCACAGCATGAGAATACCGTCTGTAAAATTAAAGGAAAACATAGAAAATCACAGGAATCCTAAGGAAAACAATAACATCTCCACATTGGTAGGGACTGTAGATGAATTGTGGTAAAACCAGATGTGGTTTTGCCACAATTCTCTTCACAGGAAAAGAATGTACTTTGTCCTAGTGGTATCACCTCACCCCATATTCAAGGTCAAATTTGCATACAGGAGTTACTAACACTGTTATGTAATTTATTTGTCTGTGGCCAACTAGCCTTGTTACAGCAGAATCACACAAAGTGGCTGAGGTGTGAAGGCACTTCTGGAGATTGTGTAGTTCAGACCCCTGCCGTAAACAGGATTGGCTTCAATAGGTTGTTCAGAGTCACATTCATTTGAGTTTTGAACATCTCCAAGGGTAGAGACTTCAAAACCTTTCTGGGCAATCTGTGACAGTGTGTGGTGGTGTTTACAGTGTCATGGTAAACATTAAATTTTTTACATTAAACATTAAATTTTTACTTATGTTTCAGTGGGATTCCCTGCATATTGGTTTGTGCCCTTTTACTGGGCACCTTTACTTGTGACCTTTCACTGGGCACCACAAAGAAGGGTCTGACTCAGACTTATTAATTTTCCCTCCCCTGATCGGGTATTTACACAAATTGATAAGACCCCATAAGCCTTCTCTGCTTCAGGCTAAAGAGTCTCAGCTCTCTCAGCTTCTCTCCACAGAGCAGATGATCCATTCCCCCGTTCTCTTTCTGGACTTTTTTGTCCAGCTCACTTCAGCACATCCTTACCTCTCTTGTACTGGGGAACCCAGAGTTGTGGCCTTGTCAGTGCTGAGCAGAGAGGAAGGACCACCTTTCCAGCTGCTGGCAGCAATCCTGATGCAGCTCAGGAGGCTGCTGGCCTCGCTTGCCACAGGACAGCTCACTGGCTTGTGTTCAACCTCACATGGACAGATGCTTTTCTGCAGAGCTGCTGTCCAGCTGGTCAGCCCTCAGCCCATCCTGGTGCTGGGGTTTTGCCTCCTCCTGTATAGGACTTGCATTAAATCAGTTCAGAAATGTTAATTTCTGAATTACATCCCCCCTCATCCTCTTTGGCAGTTTTGGAGATGCTGGATTCATGTTTTTGAAACACTTGAGATTGGCAGTTGTGCGTGCATTAATGAGAGGAGGGTGGTCCAGGTGCCCTGAAGCCACTTTTATTTCTTGGCTATTGTACAGGCTCTGTAGATCAGAGGCAATGATACCATTTATCAGGATTAGTACATCATAGCTCAGCAGGCTGTCAGGCAGCACACTGAGGGAAGGACTTTCAGTTATCAGACAGATCAACAAACAGAGCCCTCCCACTCCTAGTAAATTAAGTATTGTACTGGTAATTGCCAAAGTCAACACATTATCCCGTCACCTCCATCATGTTAAAATCTGAGATTCTGTTGTCAGTGGAAATAATTTCAAAGACAGGCAATCTACTACCTTCTGGAGAGAAAACTCCTGATAGTGTCAAGAAATTCCTTCAAGATACAGCATGAAGTGTTACATGGGGATCTCCCTAATCAACAGGCATCTTCCCCTGAGGATGTCGCAGTCACAGGGTCACTGGATTTCAGGCACCTAAAACCTTATGTTTAGGCAAAATATCCCAAAGCAATGTGTTCTGAACAAAGACATGGGGATGAACTCACTTCTAACCTTGAGGAGCTGCCTCAAGACCTGTACCATGCTTACAGATGTTGGGTGCTCTTCTCCCTGCTTGTGAGGTGATTCCGAGACTGCCATGACATCAGACTCCTTTTCTGGCAAAAGCCTGTGTTTACATAGCAGGATGGATCAACCCTTCTAGCTGCCACTGGAAAATTTCCTGTCCAAGATCTGAGAATCTCTTTGGTGTTCACTTGGTTCAGGAATCTATGGGAGATGGTAACTTAGTACAAGTGCAGCCTCACTCCACTCCCTCCATCCGCAAGATGTAAATCCTTCCTGCCACTTCACTTTTCCTGGGAAGAGATGTGAAGTAGGAATTAGATTCCCAGTCTTTCAAGCATCAGCAAACACCAGGAAAAGGCTCCAGTTCCTGCTGAGCTCCTGAAGCAGCAATTGTACTGCTGGTAGGCTCTCCCTTCCTACCCTGCCTAGGGAGACGAGGATCAAGGTCACTGCAGTAATTAATTTTCTCTCATAAAGAGCTAATAACCAGGTATGTCAGACATCTACTATCTGAGTCAGACTTAAACCTGATTCTTTTGATATTTCTCACAAAGTTCAATTGCTACAGACACAATTTATGTGTAATCCCTCCCAGGGTCTAAAGTTAATGCTGTGCTGCCTCTGTCGTGGTTTCGCCTGCCAAATTTTGTTAATATGGAGCAATATAAGACTTCTGAATATACACACTACTCTATTTGTTAGCTAGGATTGTATTTTTTATTTGAATGTACAAGATTATACATAATTGTTTGAATACACTGCTTATTAAAAATAGTGTTGAGATGAACAAATTAATTTTATCCAGCAGTGTGATTTTTATCTTCCTGTTTTGGCCAATGTTTATCAGAAAGAACTGGCCATTTCTCACCCATGTTTAAGCTATAGAACATTTCAATGTCTCCACTGCTTGTATCATGCCTCCTCTGCCAGATATTTTGTGTCTGTGTTTCTACAGTAAGCCAATCTGATTGCTATGTGAGGCTCTGGTTGCCAACAGCTTCAGATGAAATATTCCACACCAAAACCATCAAAAACTGCAGAAATCCTGTATGGAATGAAACTTTCTACTTCCGGATACAGAGAAAAGTCAAGGTAAGCAATCCAAAACCTCTCTTTTTCATCTAATCCCTGTGCAGTGTCTTTCAGTTTAGCCATAAACTAGAAATATCTTTTAGTGTATTTCTGAGTTTACTTAAAATTCCCCACACAAGCTGAAGCAAAGCAGTTCTGGCTTTGCTGGAACCCAATTTACTCCTAACAGATAGCTGTTGTTATTTACATATGGGTAATGACAGTCTGACCTCCTTGGGGAAGGCTGATGGGACCCGTGGCAGTGACAACAGACAAACTGAAATGAAAATGTAAAATTACACTGTAACAGAAAAACACATCTTTTTCTGAAAGGACGTGGAGTAATGGCAGGAGATGATGCCAAATTCTTGTATGATAAAAATCTTTACTCGGTTTGCTGCTGATAATTGAACTACACTCAAATACCTGTGAACAGGTGGCTGAAAGCAGAAGGTCCAAGGATCTAGAAGACTGATTATTGATATGAAGTAATCTCTATTGCCCCTGCTGATAAAGCAATATAGGGCTTTTGGTAATCCATATTCCCCCCTAGCAGATTGCATTTTTATGAGATCTATTTAAAAGCATAACAGCTGACCCAAAAGAGATCTCAGTTAGCTTTAATTGATAAGACGAAGACCGGGCTCTTTATACTTTCTTTCTTACTCTCCTTTCTCACACTTTTTCATCAATTATTTTCTATTTCCTCACTGTAAAGCAGACACTAAGCCTGGAAGAGCTGCAGAATGTCGTATTTCTTGTATGCCATACAAGCTAGTGAACTGGATATTTTTAATTTCTTTTCCTAGAATGTTCTGGAAATTACTGTTTCTGATGATGACATCATTCATGATGATGACCATGCAATTGTGCTTTTTGATGTAGCTAAAATCCCCCTTGGGGAAAGAGTTTTTACAGCATTCCCACTAACCCCAGAGGTAAGAGCTCTGTCAGACATTTAGTACAGCTTGATGTCCATTCTCTCCCCTCTGTTAAAGAGGCGTACTGTCTCTTCTGGTTTTACCACCAGGACCAGCTTGGTGGTAAAGATGTAGCAAAATTTATTAACATCCTGGAAACTGCACATCAGTGACAAAATAGATGGCCTTCTCAAATTCCTGTTGGTTTCCTTTCACACAGGTCATGGCCAAATTTGCAAGCCCCAGAGCAGATGCAATTTTAGGGAAGCTTTGTACTTCCAATAACCTGATAGAAAATAACAGTTTATCTAATCCTCACAAAGACTATAAAAAACAAAACAGTACAAGCACAGGGAAATGGCCTGTTTCTACAATATTTTCCTGAACACTAAGCCTTAGCATATCATGTTCTTCTCTGCCAGCACATGGCTGCTGGCAGAGAAGAAAGTGTGAAATTGGTTTGTTAGGGAGATTGCCAAGTACCAAACACCCTTCATTCTTCAAGTACAATTGAGTTCCTTGGGGAAGAAGAAGCTGCCTCTGTCATTTAATGCTGATAATAGCAAGTACAAACCAGAATATTTTTACTTATTAAAGGTAAATGACACAGTGCTTGCAAAAATTAAGGTCACTTTGATAACCTCTACACATGCTACTTGAGACAGCTTCTTTTTTTATTTTCAGGGGAAGGAGGAGCTGGAAGTTGAGTTTTTATTGGAGACCATGTGAGTAAAACCCCATTACTGTTGGCAGCTTGGAGTTATGCATTAGTGCAGGGAAACCTTTTGTAGATCCAACACCACCTTAATAGCCAGAGACAAGCTTTTCCAGACTTAATATGTGCATTAAAAAATCATGATATGAAAGGGAAAATGCCATGATGTGGAGAAGAGTTGAGAATTTTTAATTCTGTGACTTTCTCTTTAAGATTTTTGACTTACATAGTTCAGAGTTGGCTGGCAAACCCCACTGCAGTAAGTCTGCAGATTTACTGGACAGTGTTTTCTGGGAAAGTCATGGCTGAGGAGAATGTTGCTACCCAATTTGTGTCATGCCTGTGCTACTAAGGCTGTTGTGAGGACTTCCCAGGTGCCTTACAGCAATTTAATAATTTCTGCTGGGTCATTATGTGGCATCTAGTGTCAATGGAGTATACTTACAGAAATCACAAAAAGTAGTAACAAAAAAATAGTAATAAAAAATTTAGAGAGAATAATGTGTCCTGCTCAGGACAGTATCCAGAAGGTATTGTTTATAAAATATATATTATTTGTTTTTGTTTTCCAGCCAGGGTCCTCCTGAAACCATCATCACAAATGGGGCAATAGTGGTAAAATAATATTTTGTTCTTTTGTATTCTTTCCTTACCACATCATTCCTTACCACAGCTGACTATACTGTCAGTGAGGGAAACATTGCAAGTCTTCATTCTTTAGTGATACTTTCTCTGAGGAGCTTTATCTTTAAGGAGAACAGCATTATCTTAGAGGTGCCTTCTAAGATCAAAATTATAATGTTCCCATGTTTTGTCTGCATCCATTGAAAATGACAACGTGTTTAGCATAGCACCATCTTCCCATGTGACAATAAATTAATTCTCACGTTCACTGTGTCTGGCAAAAGTGTCCAACACAGCTGGCCTCTCCCCTTCCAACAATGACCTTTCCTACAATGATCCTTTCAACATCTGTCAGCACTGGTGGTGAGATGGCTGGATGAGCTATCTAATTAGATAACTCATTAGATAATAACTAGCTAATGAATTATCTAATCTGTTCTCATCGCACCTACCGTAGTGTCGTGAAGAAGCCTGTTTGGAAATTAACTTGGACAGCAGAAGGCAAAAGAAGTGTTTTTCAGGTAAGATTATTACTTCTTAAAATAATTATTGGTGATTTTACTGTCTCTAACAATGCCTGGACATTGCATCAGCAAAATACTAAGGCTTCAATTGATCACATTTAAGGTGATTTGTACAAAATTCGCAGTAGGGCATGCCACCAGTCCTGAAGCAGTTCAGGGCTCTGACTTCATGAGGACTCTCGTGCCCGACTAGAAACAACCAGAATCAGATGATTATACAGAAGGTATCTAAAACCCACATTGAGATTCTGCAAACCTCTGCTGCAGTACTGCTAAACCCTGAAGAAGCTTAATTCCTTAGGTATTATAGTTATATTATAACATTAACTTTGCTCAGGATCTCTGTCACTTCAACTTACGCATGTGCACAGAAACACCTCATTTTTTGCAGGGGTTAGCCACTCAGCAGCTGGCTCCTGCCTGACCCTGGTCAAGATTCAGAGTCTAGAAGCTCCTCTGCCCACATCCCCTGAGGGGCTGGATCTGGTAGGCAATCTCAGAGCATGCATAATGCACACTGGCAGGATTAGCTGAATTATTCATATAAATAGGGTCTTCTGCTGCTCATAAGAGTCAGATCTTATTTTAGGGGACTGAGAACTTCTTCAGCTCATTATTTGGCCTGGGATGAGGATGATTTACCATGCAAAAAACCTGGTTGTATTCACTGTGTCATGCTGAAACTGCAACAGAAAAGCAGCAACCTAAAATTCACTGCCATCCATATCATGATCCCATCTGACTCCTTGCTCAGCACATTATAATGATACAGTCACCTGAAATGTTTGGGGTTTGGATCACTTTTAGAAGATAGTTTTCCAAATACAAAGGAAGAGGAGAAGGAATTTGTTCAAAGCTACCTTTTGCTTCTTTTCACCCCGCTCTCTTTTCTTTACAATTATAAGTAACTTTGTGTATGCATTTTATCTCATTGTTTTAGAGAGTGAGCTAACATTTACAGTGAGAGGATCCTTTGAAGAAACTCAGACAGTTTTGGTGGGCTGTGACTCCCGCTCCCCTCTCCCAGATCCCACTTTCTTCCACTATGCCAGATACAAGCAACCCTCCCTGGATGTTGCACTCAGAAAGAAGAGGAAGCTTCCCACCTTTGTACGTTACCCCAGAACATGGTAGACAACACAGACAGTTCTGTGACCTGACATTTGTGTGTGAATAGGGAGCAAGAGGAGAACATGTCTGGTGTAACCAAAAAGCACTCCATGTTCCTTTTCAGTGTGCTTGCATGTCATGTGGGCCAAGCAGGAGAAGTGTCCCCTTGACAATCCCTCTGAAGTCACTCCCCTCCGAGCGGGAAGTAGTTGGTGAGGTGAGTGTCTACTGGCCATGGGGAATCCTTTGCAAGCTTTTTAAATTTCTTTATTATTTGCATGAAGCAGAAACCAAGGGCCAGTTCTCTTTTTACAGAGACAGTTGTTTTCTAGCCTCCCTCCAACACAGGGCAATGCATAGTGAAGTGACTTCTTTCACTTCACTATGTGAGGAGCAAAATAAAATGGGAAATCCATGGGAAAAGGGGGAATAAGAAAAATATCTGAGCTGTTGCTCATGCTCCTTGTACTGTCCATGCACTAACCAGGCTGGAGGCAACTGGGTGCCACTGGGACAGAGTGGTGAGGCCTGGCATACTGCCCCAGGAAGCAAACTTGAGCCACACGTGTGGGGTGCTCAGCCTCTCCGGCTTCCCCTTGTACCTCACATTGTTATGTGAGAGGCTCTGGTTTCAGCACCCATCTTCAGTGCTGGATCCCACCAGGGAGGTGAGCTGTAGCGCTGCAGCTCTTCTGGTATTAATTTGTGTAGCTAACTAGTACCTGGCAAGCTACACTGAGTTTTATGAGAGAGATAACATGGGGACTACAGATGGTAGTGTACTAAAGTCCTATCTATTAAACCAGTGCATATCTCTGGTTACTGTTGAAATATTGAGAAGAGATCTCAGTTGAGATTCAGAGTTTTGTAGATGTAGTGATGACCCAAAAGATCAATGTCTCAGTCTGAGTGGGGGAAAGGGTCTATTCTAAACAAAATATAAATATTCATAATTTTACCTTTTCAATTTTCAGCACAGAAAATTTGATTTGCTCCTTAAGGTGAAAAAATGGTAAGACTCCTGTGGTTTTCCCCTTGATTCTTTGTATTTAGATAGTTGTAAATCAAGTTCCTATCCCTTTGTTACTGCCTTTGTTCTAAATGCTGGTCCATCCTCATTTCAGATTATAAAAAAAAAATACACTCAGTACAGAATGCAAAGATTTTCAGCAATTGAGTTTTTGTAATGGGACAGAGAGTTAGGAAAAGGTTTTATAAAGAACACAGCAATTTTCTATTCATACGGTGCTGCAATCAATATTACATGGCAAGGGCTACTGTAGACACGCTGATACCTCTACTATTTATTGCCAAATACAGATTCTCAATAAAAGCAACATTTCAAAGCTGATTGAAAAAACATTTTCTGTTTCCCAAAAAGTCTCTTTAACTGTTTTCTTCCACTGAAAGATCAAAATCAGAGTGCCTGCATACTTTAAGATGTGAAAAACAAATAAATAATAAATGTACCTGCATTTATCATTTTGAAGTCTACTCAAAGAGATAAATGCAAATAAACTCAGTGAAGTGATTGCTTATTTCTAAACCAAGGAAACATACTGTGTGTTTTGGAATATTGTTCAGGCCTTAGTAAAATTTATAAGACGGATATGTTACATTAAGTTCCATACTGTAACAGAAGAGAACTTCCAGAAAAGCAGGTGCTTTTCCATCATGCTGTTTATTTTCAGTAAATATACTATGAAATATACATACAGTTTACAGCTGTCATTTGAAAACTTCTTCCTTAGAAGCCTATGCAGGATCTTCACAGCAGCTTTCAAACCACAAATGTAGTGCTTATAAGCATCAAAAGAACGTCTGATCATGCAAATCTACGACTTCAGTAGAACGTTTCACAGGTGTCAGCGGAACTTCGCACAACTTTTAAAAGCCACCTTTGAAACACTGCCCTCTGCAGGCCTCTGGATTTATGTCTGAAAAGGAACGGCTGTTGCTTGCAGCTATATTTAATTCCTGGCATCTTTGGCAAGGAGAGAAAAAAATCCTTTCTGTTCAAAGGCAGATGGACTGTTTTACTCCAAGAAAAAAGAAGAATATTTAATATCTTCCTCCTTTGCTTTATGTAGACCTGGTAGTGAAGGCATGTCTATTTATGAAGTAAAGCAATTAAAATGCTGGCTTAGACTACAAATGTGATGTATGATACGTGATCCTTGTTGCAGCCAGGAAGACCTAGATGTACGCCTGGGGTTTGATCTGTGTGCCCAGGAACAGGATTTCATTCGCAAGAGGAAGAAGGTGGTTGCAGCTGTTTTGAAGGACATTCTCCATCTGGAAGAGGACTTGCAGGACGATGAGGTATCTGAGACATAATTATTTTCTGCTTTCTGCGCAGATAAATGTCAAAACATAGCATTTCTGGTCACATTTTTTTTGGAAAGCCTGTAGTTTCATGTACGAGCGACAGCTGAGTTCTTTTCTCAGTGGCTGACTCCTTTTCTCTATTCTAGGGAAGAGATGAGTACTCATCACAAACATGAATAACAAGCCTGTAGCCCTGAAGCTAGAGAATCTAGCCTTGTGTTCAGTAACAGTCTGTCCTGTAACATAGAGAAGGGCTTGGTGCTCTCAGAGCCAAGGCCAAAGTTTCTTTTTGGCCAGATCTGAACAGTGGATCCAGCACTTCATTCCCTCATGGCTAAAACTGGATTTTATTTTGTGTCTCATTTGTGCCACCATTTACGGTCCTGTTGTGTGAGCATAGCATGCTGCCAGTCTGACTTCATCTTGCTGAGCAAACAGGATTGGTAGCAGAAACTTTAAGGCAGGGAAAAATCAGGTGTCTCTTCTTTTAATTATGCACCTATGACTGGAGTGTGAAGCCTAAACTCAAATGCAGACATGATAGATTTTTCTTGTTTGGACCTAAACTGAGTTGAGCTTTTCTTGCACAGCTGGACCTTTCTGACAGAAGACTCTGCCTTTCAATGCCAGCACTAAGCCATGGGTCATTCCCTTCCCCTCAGTTGTAGAGCCCATACTTCCCTGAAGAGCATACAGTCTCTGTATTCTTCTGATTTGTACATGACATTCATTCACTCCAATGCACAGTAGCGGTCTTTACTGTTAAAGAAGCCAATTCATGCTTAAAAATTAATTCTAAGACTGCCCAGAAGTCCCTGGATTTCTGTATGATCACAGAAGCCAGTAATTGCAGCTCACTTGCACACCTAGTACTGTACATACATATGTGGTAGGTGGAGTGAGCATGGTTTCTCTTTCCCTCCAGAAACTTTAAAAGGGAACGGTGTCGCCAGCCTCTGGTTTCAGGGGCTCTGAACTGGCCTGTGCCCTTAAACCCATCAGTCACGACATTTCTAGTATGGCCTGTGGAATAACTGTACAGTAGTTTCAGCAAACTTCTGGAAAAGAGAAGTTATTACTGCTCACATGGAAATTGTGAGACAGCACTGATATATTCTGGTCTGATAATAATCTGATTCAGATGAAAGAAGGTAACACTTCCTCCATTTTTTTGCTGCTCTGTATTAATGGTTTTCAAACAGAGCACTGAAAATATGATAAGGGATTTCATGTTCTATTGCAGAGCTGCTTGACAGAGGAAAATATTAAGTATTTCTTACTCCTTACATGCCCCATTATTAATTCAGGTTTTTCTTCACATTGGACTTCACGTTCTCCATGTTGGTGGCATGTTTTCACTACTTTATCAGTGCTGTAAATTTCTCCTTCTAAGCAGAGATGTCTCTGTCCTTTCTCAGGCCATGTCACTAAATGCATGTATTTTGGGATTGAACAGGTACCTGTGGTGGCAATCATGACAACAGGAGGTGGAACCAGAGCTCTGACAGCCATGTATGCTCACCTCCTCAGTGTGCAGGAAATGAATGTCTTGGACTGTGTCTCATATATCACTGGTTTATCTGGAACAACATGGTAGGACCAAGATAAGAGCACAGGAATTTTCCATAATTGACATCAAGGAGTGATCTTGAGTTATATGATCTTAACTATCAAGAAAAGGCTTTCTTTTTCTGCTTTTATTTTGTTGTTGTTTCTTTCAGTGGGTATTTTCCCACATTTGCAATTAATTAAATATGTGGATAATACCAAACACATGGTTTTTCATATAAATGAAGACAATAATACACAAAAACTCCATAACTTCCCAAAGCTCTGCCTCAGAACTCATACTTTTCCTTGTGGGGTTTTTTGTTTGTTCTTATTTTTTTTTTAGGACCATGTCAAACTTGTATGAAGATCCTGACTGGTCCCGAAAGGATCTCAAGGAAACCCTCAATGATGCCCGAAAGCATGTACTTAAAAATAAGTTTGTTACTTGTTTTGCCCCGGATCGTTTGAAATACTATTTGGAAGAGTTGTGCCAGAGGAAACAGGAAGGACATCAGCTGTGTTTCACAGACCTGTGGGGACTCATCATTGAAACCATGTTACATGATAAGGTACAATAACAGCACCTTTCTCTTCAGATTTGAATATCTAGTGAATACAGCAGTGAGGAAAGACAGTAAATAAAAACTAGATGAGATTGGAAGGGACCTCTGGGGTTCATCTTGTCCAAGCAGCATTAGGAAGGGCCAGCTATCCTGAGCTATGGGCTTTGAATATCTCCACAGCTGAAGACTCCACAAATTCTCTGGGCAACACATGCCAATGTTTGACCACCCTTATGCAAAATAGGGGGGTTTTGCATGTTTGTTTTTCATAGATATGCCTAAAGCATGTGCCTTGGCAGTACCATTCATTGTACCATTGTACCATGCTTGTTGGCTGTATTATACAGATCACACCTGGTACAGAAAGGATGGAAATGAAAAGAAATAACAGGAAACTTACAGTATGAACCTCTTTCAATTTATTCCTCACAGAATGTAGAAGGGGCTTACAAAAAAGTTGGAGAGAGACTATTCACAAGGGCATGCAGTGGTAGGACAAGGGGGAAATGGCCTTAAGATGAAGGAGGGTAGGTTTTGATTAGGCATTAGGAAGAATTCTTCACTATGAGGGTAGTGAGTTCCCAGGGAGGTTGTGGACCCCCTGTTTCTGGAGGTGTTTAGGACCAGAGAGGTTGGATGGGAAGCAACCTGGTCTTGTAGAAGGTGCCCCTGTCTATGGCAGTGGGATTGGAACTACGTGATTTTTAAGGGCCCTTCCAACTCCAAGCATTCTGTGATCCTGTGAATTCACATGTAAATATTTGCATGAAAATCCTGCTGTTCTTTTAAAAGAGCTGCACAATAAGGCAAGGCAAAGGAAAATCACAAGCCCAAAGGCAGTATCTCTGAGCTGTTAATAAGACATCACCCTGCAAACATTTCCATCAAGAGCTGTGTTCAGGCTCTATTTTAATCTTCATGAATATTTCTTTCCCACTAGGCCATTTATGCTTTAGAATGAGAAAATGTTCCCCCTGTAATGTGATTAACCCCCCACACAGCCACATTTCTACTGCCTGGTCATAGCAGGTAGAGACTCCCCGGGGTTGTGTTCAGCAGGGAGCTGTGAGTGTCCCCACAGCCCTGTCCCCTGGCCAGCAGTAGCCCAAGGGAAGCCTGGTGGCACTGGTGGCACAGCCATCCTTCCATGGGCTGCTCTGCTGAGGGGGAGCACCTGCAGCTCTGCTTGTAGGAGCACACTCCCAAACCTTGGTTCTGCTCCCAAACCATTCTGCCCTTTCCACCCTGCCTGAGCTCTGCAGCAGAAGGGCCAAGGCTTGCTGAGCACTCTGCATGAGCCTTGTCTCTGTCACAGCTCTGAGGAAAAGGTGTTTTTCTCGGCCGTCAGAGAGGGGCTTACTCTTTTATAATGAAATATTTCCTGTCAAGAGTGCTTTTCAAACATTCCCAGACATTTTTTGTGAAATAAAAAATGTGAGTAACAGCATTTTCTCCTCACCATATTCTTTCAATATATGAATTTAGGATTATTCATGTGCTGAAGTGTTGGGGCAAGGGAGTGGCAGGGATAGGGATGACAGCGCCTCTCTAAACTAAGCAACTGGGGAGTGTCCTAGTTGGAGTCCTGTATGCACTGCATTGTCAGAACCCAGGTTTAGATTAAGTGGGAGGCTCTTTATGTCATCCAATTGTCCTGAGCTACTGTCATTTTTTCAAAACAGGAGGACTGCCATAAGCTCACAGATCAGCAGCAGGCACTAAATCAGGGTCAAAACCCCCTGCCCATCTACCTCTCTCTCAATGTGAAGGATAAAATCAGCGACCAGGATTTTAGAGGTAACAATACTCCAGAATTGTATTTAATATTTAATCCCAATTAGGGTCAATTTAAGATTAGATAAGGATATCAATTCAATGCAGAAATACTCTGAAGGCTAATCCACCTCAAAGGAGATATTTAATAGTTAATATTTTAAAGACCTTTGTATAATTCAGCATTCAGGGTCAAAGGCAGGACAACAGAAGACACTATGTACTTCTGCACTTCTGTGCACATTATGCACAGAAACTGTCAAAAAGTTTATACAGACATATATCTGTCTATGTAAGAGGACAATTTGTTCTGCATGTTCACCACTGTGAAATGTACAGTGAATGTACCTGTTGCAAAGGGTGTTAATTAGAAACCAGTCTGCCTTAACCTGGCCAATATCATATTTTATTCAAATAATTATGCCTCTGCTGCTGTAATCAGTCTGTCTTATGCCTTTTCTTTTAGAATGGGTGGAATTCACCCCTTATGAGGTAGGATTCCCAAAATATGGCGCCTTCATTCCTGCCGAAGATTTTGGCAGCGAGTTCTTCATGGGTCGCCTGATGAAGAAAGTCCCAGAATCCAGAATCTGCTTTTTGGAAGGTGATTTGTTGTTCTGGGAAAAAGTAATATAATATAATCTGCTCCTGCACAAACCTCTCTTCTGAAATGAAACATTTAGTGTGCTTTTATCTACCAGGAGCATTATATGGTAAAATACCAGAACTGGTAACAGGTCACAATCTGCAGGATTTTTCATTTTCTCTGTGATCTTATTCATCTTAACAGATTTATTGATTTCATCTGTGGTTATGTGTACTGACATGAAACCTTTGCAATACATATCTATATTTGTCGGCAACAAAAGTTGTGTATCACTGCTGCTAAGTTAAATCATCCATTTCTTCTGCAGCCTGAGTCTCTAAAATGCACCTTTTTGTCTACAAAGTTCCTGCCACATCTGGCCCTGATTAATTCTTATGATAAAATTTCCATTTCAGAGTGCAAATAGGTTGTAATATTTATATTTTTTTTCCATCTTGCATAAAAAAGTGAAAGCAGTAAGGAAACCTTTATTCCTTCTGTGAAAGCAATCTCTTGCCTCATTGTTCTTTCTACTTCCACCAACTGCATAAAGAAAAAAGGAAGTTTCAGGGGTTTTTTTTTGAGAAGTTGAAACTTTTTGCTTGTGTGGAGATTTCACTACAGCTAATGGCGAGGCTTAAAGAAGCAACTGAGAATCTCTCTGTCCCTGGCTGCAGTTTCTGGTAAGGACCCAGGTCTTCCCTCCTGTGATCAGAAAGGAAAGTGGAAGTAATTTTGCATCTCAGGTCACCACCCCCTTTCTACACCTTGGCACTTTCTTCCTACCTCATCTAGAATGATTAAAGGACATTTATGCCCCCGTTCCCTGAAGTGTCCAGTGACACAGTTATTTGAAAGTTTTACATCAAATTCCTTTGCACCCCATTTATTTTTTGTCAAATACATCCTGTGCCACAGGGATCTGGAGCAGTGTATTTTCCTTGAATCTCATGGATGCTTGGTATATATCTGTTAATTCAGAAGACTTCTGGCACAAATGGACACGAGACAAAATTACTGACATAGGTGGGTTATTCTTATGTGATTATTTTGGTTTTGGGGTTTTTTTTTCCCTCTGTGCTGCAGCTCTCTTACTGAATTTTTCAAAGCCCTTTTAGAACATTCTCTTCAGGCAATTCCATTATCCACATGTAAACCAGAAGGAAATTCATGCCATGTACTACATATGGCAATTATTTCAGTTCTATGTGAAAAGAACCCACAGGATCCATCACAGAAAAATAAAAGAGACAATGACCCTCTTATGACATGTTTTCTGAGCAGGGGGGTAAAACTGGAGAAAAATTTTCCTGTAGATGGAGGATGCGCACACAGCATTCCACAATCTTCCAGTTCCTCTCTCAGAAGTTGGAGCATCAGAGAAATGGGAGCAAACAACGTCCTTGCATCTCTGAAGTCTACAAATCATTGACACAAACTTCAGTACTATTGGAAGTCATTCCAAAATACTCATAAGGATGAGATTTGCAAAACATGATACAAAATTAAGAAAGATTTGCAGGGTCAGATTTCAAGGACAAATACTCAAGACAAACACATTATAAAGAAAGGATGACAAGGAAGAGAAGTATTTCAAAAAGGCTTACTTATTTTATCTTCTAGCACTTGCAAGGGAGTAATTTCTGGTTGTTAAATCAAGGATTCTGTATTTGCTAGTGAGGAACATTAATTATGTTTGTGTGGCTGAGAGGTTGTTATTGTGTGGCTTTTTATGTGTCTGAGAGAGAAAATGTGGCATGGAGTAGCAAAGGAAGACACAGTTAAGTGCAATTTAATAGATAAAACCATAGCAGAGCAAAGAAATTTCTATTTAATAGATAAAACCATAGCAGAGCAAAGAAATTTCTAGTAGGTGAGGTGGAGTCTTTCACAGTACAAACAAAGCATTTATCACTGTGAAGTGAGAAGAAGAAAGGGATTTTTCAAAGCTTAACTAAAAACCCATGAGATTTGTGAAAATCCTGCAAGTAAAAAGAGAAAGAAGTCCAAATTTTCCAAACATACTAAACTAAGAGATGACTGCACAGATTGACTTCACATATATAAGCTGCTATTCTTTCTTCTGCAGATGATGAAGGCCTATTCCCTACAAGACCAAATGAGCTGGATACTCGAGTGGTTTGTCCTCCTGACAGCTTTTCAGAAATATTCCGAGATGTTGCAATGTTACGTCCAGCAGCCTCAGAAATCCATAACTTCCTGAAAGGCCTCCAGATAAACAACAACTACCTAGAGAGCGAGTTTTCCAAGTGGAAAGGTATGGTAACAACACCCTGCTTTGAGTTACAGTTTAAACCATCCTTGTGATAAAGAAACAATCCTTGAAAAGTTATCAAGCTAACTGCTTTTTTGTTTTGTTCTGATAGTATTTGACACTGTTTGTCACTGAAACCTAAAATTAGTCATCAGGAGAGGCTTCAAACCAAGTTCTTCAAAAAAATTCATTAAGTCCCACAACCAATAGGTGAGAAGAGTCCCAGTTAGTCACCCATACTCAAGGGATGTGGTAGGGAGCTTTGTTTCCTTTTACATTTTTACTTCTAAGTAAGATATAACCTTTGTAACAGTATTCCCTGTCATCCAGGTAGGGAATTTTTTTTGTTCAGTCTGGCACCAGTTATTCCATGTAAAATTGTAACTGTGTGCCGGTTCTCATAGTGAGCAAGGCACCCAACACGTTTAGTCCTTTTACTGTGTTGAGAGAGCGAGGTGCCATTTTAATTTGTTTCATCTTAACAGAAAAGACAAAAAAAAAAAAAAAAAAAAAAAAAAACACCAAACCCAAAAAAACCAAAAAGACACACAAACCTGATCAGAGTCACACACAAGATGAATTAAGTCCACTCTTCTGAGCCCCAAGTTAATCCCTTTTAGTCAGAGGAAAACCAAAGAAATTGCAGAGTAAAGAGTGAAAAGAGGAAGCCAGATGAGGAACTGAGAAATTACTGAACTGCAGCCATCAGCTAGATAAGTAGTTCTAGGACCCAAGAAAAGTTGAAGTCCCTTTTTGTTAACAGTAGACTTTCCTCAGCACTTCCCTTGCATTGAGCACTTTCTCCGTAAAAACTTGCTTCTTTCCTAGACTGTGAGCTGGACTCCCAGCCCAACCACCTGACAACAGCAACAGACTACCTCATCCTGGTTGATACTGCATTTGCCTTTGCTACCAGTTACCCACCCCTTTTGAGGCCAGAAAGGAAAGTGGATGTCATTTTGCATTTCAACTACAGCTCAGGTTCACAGACAGGGGTGAGTCTTGCACATTCTTCTTCACTGACTTCTCTGTTTCATCGCCGAATTCCCAGAATGGCTGATCCTCTACTCATAGAAACTTTTGTTTTTCCCCAGTATCTGGGAAGTGTTGATAAGTTAACAGTTTGCTGTTAACTGGGGTCACATATCTTTATGGAACAGTACAAATGTTATCAGGAAGTAATCATTTAGTAAACTATACCTGCCTCTTTTTACATGTAAGTGGTTTTAGCTGATTTGAAGGCAGTCAAGTAGAATGAATGAAGCTAATTGCCTTTAAGCATTGTCTAATATTTCTCAATGCAATCATACATATTCCTGTGCAAGGGAAAATGTACCTTCAGGACAATATAACTGCAACAATAGGTTTGATGTAGAAGACTAGATATGCAAATAAATGCAACAACAGTTTGTATTTAGGAATGTTTAATTCCTTAGGAATAAAAAGTTGTCTAAAGGTAACTTTTTCATAGCCAAATGTGAAACACAGCCAGTGTAGATTTTCAGAGACATATGGAGTCAGATCCATCTCACTTAACTCTGGCCTTCAAAGGCTTGGCTCCATAAACAACCTCAACCTACACCTAAACTGGATATGTACCATAATCCGTCAGAACCTGCCCCTTGCCCCACAAATATTCACAGTGAAATTAGATTTTAGTCAAATTCAAAGTTCTTCCCATATGTCCTGATGTTTTCTTTTGTTTTGTTTTCCTATTGTGGCAACAAGCCTCTCAAAGAAGCCTCTAAATACTTCTCGAAACAGGGAATTCC
Source organism: Emberiza elegans (assembly GCA_024865655.1). NCBI lineage: Eukaryota > Metazoa > Chordata > Aves > Passeriformes > Fringillidae > Emberiza > Emberiza elegans. Next base: position 17,541,493 of record JALJVW010000139.1, on the reverse strand, counting down.
TTTCCCTACAAAGGTGCCAGATGATCAGGAAACTCCACATCTGAAGGAATGCTACATTGTTGGTGATAAAGAGAGCCCAGAAACACCTATTGTGATATTTTTCCCTCTAGTAAATGACACCTTCAGGGAATACAAAGCACCTGGTAAGTTAACAGTTGCCCATCACATTAACAGCCAGTGGCCACTTTCTTCCTCTTTTTTTACTGGATAATATCTGGTTTTCATATCACACTGTAATAACAAACTTGAACTCTCTTTGCTTAGAAATGCACCATATCAAGAAACTTAAAATATGTGATTTTTCCTGGACAGTAGAGGATCATGTGGGATTAGCCTTTGGCACATATTTTCCTCTTCAGATTTTTTTGGCTTTTCATAAGCAGATTGCCTTTAATTGAGGAAAACAATATTTTATTTATCTGCTGTAGCAGAAATTAGCAGGGGTAATTTCCTCTCATACTTGTCATCCTCTCCTGTTAGAGAATCCTCCAAGGAGTCTAAGGGTTTCATTGTTTAAAATAATTTCCAGGCCTACAGTTAGGCAGATAACCTTGAAAACAAAAGTATGAACTAGCAAAGTGATGAAAATGTAACAGTGAAGCACAGTGAAGTGATGAAAGTACAACACTGAGCCATTCCAACAGTGTCTGTTCCCTTTGAAATTTAAAGTGTCAATAGCAATATTGCCAGTCACTTCTAAACAGATGAATTCTAAGTCCTGGTACCATATCCCACATGCCATAATATTCTCTTGCTTCCAAAGCCTCAGTTGCTCCTTATCCAGATGCTAAAATTCCTAACTCAGATGGTGAGTTCACTTCAAAGCCCCACAGTATACTTGAGAGCCAGAAGTTCTATGTTAGTACATGGTAAATTCAATTTAAAACCAAAACAAATGCAGAAACTATTGTCCCAGTTGTATCAATCCTTATCCTTTTATATTAAGTAAGTTGTGAAAGATAATATGGTACTTTTGTTTTGTTGATTGACTTCATTGCACATTTGAGATGTACAACAGGGTTTTGAACAGGATTCAAATAGACTAAGGGTATTTATGCATGTATACACACCATTCTACTCCAGCTCTCACCACTGATGAACTAACTTTCTGCAGTTGCCTTTTGTAGAGAGAATTAAAGAAAGGAAAAAAGAAGAAAGAAGTAGGAGAACTGAGATTTAGCTTACGTTCTGCTCTTCTATACTGAACTGCTCTTGTGTATTGCTCGGTGAGGGAGTTTGCTGGCCTTCTTCCCCTCACTAATTTCCAGAAAGGAGGGATGCCTAGCCTCAGGCAGTTATCTGCTATCAGGTGTACATCTGATGATGTGCGGATGTTAAATGTCAACATAAATTATCAGCGAGTCTAAAAAGGGGTGTTGCTAGGTATGAAGAAAATTCATTTGAAGACCTGCACAATATCTGCCTATTGCATACACTTGAGGCAAGCTTGTGTTGCCCAACCAGTTCAGCTGGTAGCTGCAAGCTGAGACTAAACAGGAAGAGAAAGAAGGGTCCTCGTCATGCCCCCTCGAGCAAAGGGTCAGCTGAGCTGGCATGAAAGGGCTCTGTGCAGGCAGATTTTTTGGGAGTACTGACACCTTGCAGCTGAGACCTGACCTCCATAGCAGCAGGATAGATGCTGCAGAAGGTCCTGTGAGGCTGGAAAAGGATGTCTGCCTTTTGTTAGTGACAGGCAGAGATCAGCTTAATTTATAGGGCTTCAGTACCATGACCTAGCCCAGATCTAAATTGTACAGCACGTGAAGTTTTAGTACAATCACATTAACAGGCAGTTTTTCCATAGGCAGTTCATCCATCAGCTTGTTCAGAAGGGGAATTTAGAGTCTGGGCAGTAAACAAGTAAAACTGACATATTCAAACTGCTTAACTTCTGCACTCTTAAGCTATTCCATAATCAAGTAGAAAGGGAATTCTCTGTGGGACACTTAGACTGCTTCAGTTGAGTGGCACCAGTTCACTGTAACTCTGCAAAGCTGAGAGGAGTACATCTATTGGACACTGAGAAACCCCTCAAGGAAAATCAGAACCCTTTGACTGATGTTGTTAGATCCGTGTTGGTAGAAAAGATTCCCCAAATGCATGATGCACTGTCAGGGAGATGCTGACTTTTCCCAGTGCCTACTCCCCTGCCATGGCTCGGGGGGTGCAGGTATCTGTGGCTGTGGAGGGTGCTTGTTTCCTACAGTAATGCCCTCTTGGCAATGTGATGGTCTCACTGGAGGCTGACAGAAAAATTCTCATGTTTCTAACACTCTCTCTGACAGTATTACCTACCATTTCTGGGTTGCTAATGCTCTCTTTCCCTCATTCCAGCTGTCAGAAAACCAAAGGGTCTGTGCAAATGATGAGGAAGCATAAAAACATGTGTGAACCTGTTTGATCTGGGAAAGAGTTAATTTTCTTCCTAGCAGCTGGAATAGTGCTTGTTTGGGATCTGGAATGAGAATTATGTTGCTCTTCCTTTTCTGTGCCATTAAACCGCCTTTATCTCCACCCACATTTTTTCCCGTTGCTCTTCTGGTTCTCTCCCCACGCCCTGGTCAGGATGTACTGAACAAGCAGCCGTGCTGCTTAGCTGCTGGTTGGGGTGAAACCCTGATGTGGGACTGCAGGATACCACACAGCAGTGGATCTCCACCTCCTCAGGTCTCTGCCCCACGGGTGGGATCTTCAGCTGTCCTTTAGCAGTTAAAGGCACATACTGGAACCCAGTAATCTTCAGAGTCCAACAAAATTACTTGACCTCTTCCCTTCCAAGAACGTATTTATTTTATGTGTTAGCAGATAGATGGAAGCTCAGCCTGCTCATATGCTGTGTCCCATCAGTGCAGAGTCGAGCAAAAAACTGATTTAGTTTAGGTTTGTGATCCACTATTTGTGCATGCCTGAGAAACACTCAGACCCGAATTGTTCTTTGCAAATTAACCAAGACATTGCTTGTCTGTTAGGTGTGAAGCGTAGTCCCTCAGAGATGGCAGAGGGCGAGGTTGATGTTACCAATGCCTGTGGTCCATATTACATAAACAATCTGAGCTATTCAGAGGAAAATTTTGACAAACTGGTGAATCTAAGTTACTACAACGTCCAGAACAACAAAGATTTGATTCTTCAGGCCTTGCGTACAGCTGTGGAGCGGAAAAAGCAGCACAAGAAAGAGCAAGCGCTGCAAAAACCACCCGATGGCCATGGCATGTCTGTGCCTGCCAGAGAGGGAACCCAGCACCTGGCTGGCTGCCCAGCACCAGGGAATATGAAATAAAGGATCGTCCTATTGATGAAGAAGAAAAGGAATTTTATTAGGAAGTGAAGACAAGCCAAAGAACGCTAAGAATAGCACTTCATTTGTCATCAAAAATGTTAAGTCTGTCTGTCAGTGGAGGGAATAAACTCAAAAAACCAGCTCTTCCTTAATGAACTCATGTGCTTCCCTCGTTGACAGCCTCAGGACTATGGCTAGGTGAGGCTCTGCTCCACTGTACTTGCAGAAGTGACCTTCCAGGCCAGGGCCAAACTACGTGGACAAGGAAGTGTGAGGAAGTTTACACGGACTGTTTGTGCTCTGCCTGTGCTATAGAAACAGAGGATTGCCATTCCAGAAATGCAGCAGAGAACAAAATCCATTGTCTCTAAAAAATAATCAAGGAAGCTATTTGTGAACTAAGAAATCTTTGTGTGAATGTAAATAAATATTAAATTTATATAATAAACCACTACTTCTGAGTAGGAGTTACAGCAAATAAATAGTTATCCTATCAAATACATGTTTCAGCCACTTGTTTTAGGTGCTTCTTCCTCTAATAGCAAGACAAAGAAAACATGCAGACATTTCATAGCTGCAGAAGAATTATTGAAGAAGAACATGTACCTGCTTCAGAGCTAGATGTAAGCTAGTGCAAGATTCTGGGACCCCTTGAGTTCAGGATTACAACTAAGACACTTAGCTGCATGCTACAGGAGCCCTGAGAGCTCCTGGGATTGTATGCCCAGAGTTTATCTCCCATGGAAACAAGAGAGCAAACAAGACTGCATCAGCAGTCATGCTGATGAATACTGGATCTCATCACAGTATGGGATGGGACGTAGTCAGAGGGCACAGCCAGACCTGGGAATTTGGAAGCACTCCCAGGTTCCCATATACAGTTAGAGCTTTATTGTCTGAAGGGCAACAATTATTTCACCGACAGCAGGAAGCATCTAGGACGGAAGTCTGAAGACAAGCAGAACGAGGTGTGTGAGTGCAAACACTTCCCTGCCCTTCCTGCTGCTTTCCAGCAGACACGAAAGGGTCATGGAGAACAATGAGCACTTTACCCCATTTCAAAAATCTTGCATGGAATAATTACTCAGTATCTCAGTTTTCTAGGTTCAACAAGAATACAAAGGAAAATGTCAGGCCTGATGAAGGAGGTGGAACTACTTCCACCCAAGGTACAAATAGCTGAGGAATCTGCAACCCAGAAAAAGAACAGGAGGAGTGAAAGGCAGAAAAGAGAGATGCATGAAGTAGTGCACATCTCTTCTATCACAAGACCTTGAGAGGATCAGGCAAAACTAGTGAACAGCAGGTTTAAACAGAGTGAGGTAGTTCTGCAGACATGTAACTAAGTTTTCCTGTTGATAAAATTTTATGCATTCAAAAAACTGATTGAGGCATTCACTGGAAAATCTTTAGGGACTGAAAAAATACAATGGCTCTGCATCTGCCTCAGTTCTGCACTGAATCATCAATTCCCAGAGACTCGGAGGATCAGTCTGACCTGCCTTGCCCTGTGAGGCATGTGAGCTATGTAAGCTTCTCCAGTCATTAAATACTGGATTTAGCACCACAGATAGCACCACAGACAAGGGGAAAGGAACCTCACTCCACACTGCAGTACTTAGGTTTTCCACAGCTTAGATAGTTTTGCAGGTAATTAATAATTAGGAGCAGTCAGACCTCTAAAGATGTGGTGATACAAGACTAATTTAAAAGAAATTACTGAAGTAAAATAGAGAAGGTGTAAGTAACTACAAGGATAACTTAATTATGTATTAATTGAGCCATAGAGAAAATGAATGACAATTAAAGGAATACAAAACCAAACTATGAAAAGGAGATTTTAAAAACTGAGGAAACCAGTCAGCAAGACCCTATGTGAAATGGTACAAAATCTTTGGACTCAGCATGGAAATTGCAACAAGAGAGTTGCAAAATATATGCATAGCCCTAAATAAAATGCAAAGCAAGGAACCAAGAAAAGGCAAAGTGGTTAAATGCCCAGAACTGAGCATTGCTAAAGTCTAACATCTGTTCTTTGAGGAACAGCATAGAGAGGAAGGAGATGAAAAGAGCACATCTAAACATGTATTTAGAAAAGACCTGGAGCATATTGAGAAAATGCAGCATTCAATATGGATACAAGGATGAAGAAAGGTACATAGATAAAAATGTGAAACAGTAGATGTGCTGGACCAGCAAAAGGGGATTTAAGTGATATGGATGCTCTGGAGGAGCCATGAGTGTGTCACACAAAAGGCACATTTGTAATACAGTGTTTAAACACAGTTTCGGCAAAAATTTCCACTCCTTTTCTTTTAACTGAGATCCCAAGGTTTTTTTTTAGTTACCGAGAACAAACTTTAATGTCAGAGGACAAAAAATACTTGTTTTATTGATTTCCCCAAGGTTGTAGGTAGTCTGGTGTTACACTCCACTAAAATCTCCTGTAAAATCAATGGGCAAGGTGGCTTAACACGATGCAGGACCTAGGGTTAGAACTAATGGCCGTATCTTCTACGCACGTCTCACAGAAAGATTTGCCTGTTATACTAAGATTTTTCACTGTGTTTAAAACAGTTGCCTTAGTCGCAGCTAAACACCACGGCGCTTAGTCAGACATTTCTTTTGCATCCCAAGACAGCAACCATCATCACAAAAACACGAAAAGCATTTGGGCGATTCTACGTTCAGATCGGAGCTGTCATAGTGTTTCCGGATTTCATCGCAGGGGGCTGAGATTTTAGCGCAGAAAAGCAGCAGGCGCAATTAACCTCCAGAGACAGACTTGTGGCCAAACAAAAAAAAAAAAAATCATCGTATTCGAAAAAACACCAGACGAACTTCCCTTTCAGAAGAACCCCGAACCCACCCGGCTCCCAGGGCGTGTGCTGCAGGGACGGGGCCCCGCCCGGCCCGGCCGCTGAGTGGAGCCGCGGCAGCGCTGCCGGCACCGCCTCTCGCCGGGGCCGGGCGGGTCCGCGGCGGCGGCTGCGTGCGCGGGAGGCGCGGCGGCGGCAGTGGCAGTGGCGGTGGCGGTGGCCGTGCGGCGGGGCGGCAGCGGCGGGATGTTCAGCTGGCTGGGGAAGCAGGGCGGCGGGCGGGAGCGCGGCGGCGGCGCCGACGTGGTGCAGACGGTGACCGGCGGGCTGCGGGACCTCTACCTCCGCAAGCTGCTGCCGCTGGAGGAGCACTACCGCTTCCATGAATTCCACTCGCCCGCCCTGGAGGAGGCCGACTTCGAGAACAAGCCCATGGTGCTGCTGGTGGGGCAGTACAGCACCGGCAAGACCACCTTCATCCGGTAGGTGACCCCCGGCGTGCGCGGCCCCGCTGCCGCGGGCCCGGCTGGCGCCCCGCCTCGCCCCCGCCGCCCGCTCAGTCATCCTGGCTCAGCTCCGGGCCGGCATGGTCCCGCTGCCCTCCCACGCTCTGTGCCGGCAGCGCTGCCCCGCGGGTGCGAGCCGGGGCGGGCAGCGCCGTGCCCGTGACAGGCGGCGGGGCTGGAGCCTCGACCCTCCCGGCGAGCGGGGCTTGCCGAGAACCTCCGGGCTGGGTCGAGGGTGTGCCGCTCCCGACCCTGGCACACGCTCTGCAGCTCGCCGCTTGCTTCCCGTTCAAGAATATTGTCTCTATTTCATGTTCTGCTGAGAAAGTGTAACCCGGTTGTCTACTTCCTCTTAGTTCTTTTAATCCCTAAGTTATTTCAAAGGAAAACCAGAGGGTTATTGTTAAAACGGTATGACTGCACGGGCCATGGGGGATCACTTCACCTTATCTCTTCGCCTTTCTTTCCTAAAAGTAGCTTAATGCACAGATCGGATGTGATCATAGAGGAGTAAGGTGACAAGAGTTTTGGGGAAAAAAAACCACGTGGTATCTGGAAAGTCCTCCCTTCCGTGTGCCTTTATTTTGATCAATTACATTGAAGAAGCAGTATCACTACTAAGGCACCTTAACATTGTTGTTCCTGTTGTAGTATTTTCTGTCTTTCCTATATTCCTTATTTCTAAGTTTCTTGGTAACTCATTTTTATGAAGCTGAAGCATATCTTGGCTAAGCACAATGCTGTCAATCTGTAAATATTTTGCACATGTTTGTCCCTCTCACATGCCCCTTACAAATCAGTCTAATGTTTTGCCCAACTCTGCAAGAGACTGAGGGGTCACTTGGTTCACATTTTGACCTGCTTATATCTGAAGTTTATTATAGTCCTTCTGTAAAATTTACAAATATTTATCTTTCAGTTCCAAAGATTACAGGCAGCCTTTCCGTAACACTGTTCCCTTTTTGCAGTGCAAAATACCTACCTCCCCTCTCCCCTGAAGACCGATGTTTACCTTTAATCACCTGAGAACTTTTCAGATGTTTACAGAATTAATCATATGTCTTTTCAGATTTTACACCTAACTAATTGAAAGCTTGAAGTCGAACATGGTTTCTTTACTGGTTATTACTGAACTCCCACAAATACATAAAGAGGTGTTGCTTAGAGGAATATTTTAAAAAATAGAAATATTTCTGTAATTAAAAGAAAAGAAACTTAGTTTCAGGATCTCCACAGGCAGTCACAAGGTGGTGAAGTGGGGGACGGGTTTTTGATCTGGATTTTGCCAACGTTTCTCTAGGTATATTCATTCGTTTTCTTCTTTAAAATTACCGTTGCCTTGTTAGTCTGTATATATTTCCTGATGGGTGTTGTTACTTGGCTTGCGGACAAGGGATGGGGAGAGCACAGGTAATACAGAGGGAGGCAGAATGGTCACAAATATGTGCATACCAGAGCTTGTGCTGTCAGCAGCGTGTTTCTGTTATTTGCAATGAAAACTCTGGGTCTCCCCTCCTGTAAGAGTCTGCCTTGGTTGGGAACACAGGTGCTTGATTGATGAACATTCAGCTTTTCTGTCCTTAAAAGCTGCCCATATTTGACTCAAGTACAAGTCAGTGCTGTGCTTAGAATAACATTAGTGTTTCTTGCAGTGCCTTAGGTGTATTGTTGCTACTGTTGCTTTGTGAGTAACTTATCACTTTAACAATAAAATGCTGAGCAAAAGGGTTGATTGATACTAATGTACAGGCTGAATGAGAAAGGACCTATACTTTATTACAGCTCTTACCAGCTTTTTTTAGCATTTGTTGGTGCCAGATGAAGATGCCTAGACAATTTTGACAGAGATGAAGTTTTCAGAGATGGTTTCTCATGTGTTTTGTTAAAATACCTGACTTGATGCAAGATGTAGCTTCTACTGTGATGTGCCCTTCTTTTTATCCTCTTACCCCTTTCTGCCATGCCCATTTTAGGTAGCTTGCAGAGCAGTTTAATCTTGTACAAGGTATTGAAGAAGACAGGCATTGACTGCAGAGGCCAAATCTGTAGCAGAATATCTTTTATTGCTTCTAAAGGCTCTCACTGTGATCAACATTCTAAAAAAACTCAGTGTTTTCTATAGCACATATAATAGTTAGCTGAATCAGCATGAAAAAAATGCTCCACTGAATGTAGGCAGCAACTTAACACAATAGTGTCCCAGTGACCGCTACTCAAAATCCAATTTCGAGGAGAAAAAGAAGGGCAAAAAAGGAGAAGTTCTTGTATGCTGTGTGCAAGACTTAGAAGAAGATGTGGAAAAATAGTATAGTGTCCAGGTCATCCAGAAATAAATTCAGCCTCTGGTAGGCTGAATCTCCCATGGAAAAATATCATACCCTCTCAAGATTGTTACAATCCTGTATTTGTTCTAGATTATTTTTCTTAGGATGAAGTAACACTATAGGGGATTTTTTCCTCCAAACCTTTTAATAAGCAAACATTATTTTAAATTTTAAATAAATAATTAAAAACTGCCTTTTGTTCACATTTCTTGACTTCATAGTCAGGAGGGCATATTAGGTTTACTTAAGTGTTTGCTGTTGGGTTTATGTGTGAACATAATAATTATGTTTAGCTGTCAAATATTCATTTGGGATTTACTTTGATTGAGACGTTATCGTGAGAACTTCACATTTTCATACCTCTGACACATCCACATCCACCCAGTTCCTTCCACTAAGTTTTTATGGAAAACACTGATGTACCAGTGACTGAATGTCCCTGGGGATTAAGATATGGAAACAAACACTTCCAGGTTTCTAACAGCTCTTGTGTTTTTTTCACTCAGTGCGGTTTATCCGCTTTGGCACTTGGAACAATGAAGTGAAACCAGTCAGTTTTGCTGTCTAAGGTGTAGCGTGGTGATAGTTTTATTCACTTATTTGACAGTGCTGACAATTCAAACAAATACATCCACATGTTAATGGGTGTCCAGTTGTGTTTAATGAAGTGGGAGTATGGTGAGAGCCAATTGTTATCTTACATGTGAGCTGCTTGGCCTTGCAGTTTCTGTAGTTGTCTCAGTTTCTCGTGCCTCTTTTAGGAAAAAAAGTGGGGAAAGTGGGGACAGGAGAGGAGAATCGTACTGTATGAAAAAGAGGTAGGAGGTAGTCAATGCAAATAGGTAGTTTCTTTCATTCTGTTTTAGAAGTGTAGGAGACTGATTTTTTTAAAGAACTTGCCAACATGAGACAAACCAGAAGTAAATTCCTTAGATTGCCAGGCTGTGCTTTTACTTCGCTCACAGGTATTACTCAGAGGTTAAAAATTGTAAACTTCCTGCTATTTAACTCAGCCAGAGCTGACTTTTGTGAAAGCACCCTTTTGTATGCATAATGTCTGGAGTCTGCAAGTAGTGTGCGATTACTTGTGCAGCTGCATCTATTTATTTGGGGGTGAAGTGGCAGGAAGGTCCCTCTTAATTTCTTTGCATGAAGGCTATAACTTCTTCACTAGCTCTACATGGAATCTTTGGATTATTTAGAGCAGAATTCTTACAGTAAAGCAAACATCTAGTTTTGCTGTGTTAAAAAAACCCTGAATACTTGGTGCAGTATGTAGTATGGAGGTGAGCAGCCCCATAAATGAGCCATGAGTTTATCTCCCAGTGCATCACAGGGTGTCCCTGTTCAGTGCTGCCCTGTCCAGCTCACTTGCTTTTAAGCATTAGTGTGGTCTAGCTAATACATTTAGACTTCAGATGATAATGGGTATCTGCAACTGTGAGTAATCTTTCCATCTCTGGGAACTTTGGAAGCTAGTTCCCCATAGTCTGGCTATACATCTTGCAGAGGAACCTAGATGAATGTTTATTGGCAAAGCTGAAAGGTTATAGCCCAGGTAAAAACAAAGAGAGAAGAATCAACAGGATGTCTGTTGTTTGATCTAGACTGTCTTTGGGGCATTGGCTATTTTTAAGCATTCTTCCTGTGAACCTTTATGAACTTCTTCTCCACTGAAAATTCCTGAGAAGAGCATGTAGTTGCAGATGCTGAAAATCCAGGTATTTTCCTGTGCTAATGAAGCATTTCGTACATAAACATTGACAGATTTTCAATTTACAGAAGACTGCTCTTAGCTTTTGTGTGGTTTAGTAAAACTGTTCTTTAGCACTAAGAAGTGTGATACATTGGGTTGTGGTTTAGCCCACCCCACAGCTCCAGCCTGCAGCCAGGCACCCCACAGCCACTCACACCCTGCACAGTGGGATGGGGGGGAGAATCAGAATGGTAAAACTGAGAAAACTCATGGCTTGAGACAAAGACAGTTCAGTAGGTACAGTAAAAGCATCACAGGCAAGACAAAGCAAGGAATTAATTCACTGCTTTCCATGGGCAGGCAGATATTCAGGTATTCCCAGGAAAGCAGGGCTCTATCATACATAATAACAGTGACTTGGGAAGAGAAAATGCTGTCATTCCAAGTGTCTCCTTCTTCCCCTAGCTTTATATGCTAAGCACAGTGCCATATGGTACATGGACATCCCTTGGGTCTACTGGGATCAGCTGTGCCAGCTGTGTCCCCTCTTAACTCTTTGTTCACGGGGTGGGGTGAGAAGCAGAAAAGGCCTTGATCCTTAAGGCCTTGAGTGTGAGTGCTGCTCAGCAGTAATGAGATATCACTGTATTGTCAACACCTTTCAGCACATATCCAGAACACAGCTACATAGTAGTTACTGTCCCAGCCAAACCCATCACACTTGAGCACAGCCAGTGCTCAAGAAGAGGTTTATTTTAGGCTGTACTGATTCTTAATGTGCAATTGTGAGCCAGTCTTACTGGAAAATACCTGTGAAGCAAAGTGATTTCTGTGTCTGTTAATAGTTGTACCAGGCAGAGCATTGTGACTGTTGGGTGGGGCTTGGTATTTGGAAGAGGTCTTGCCTTCCTGGATTGTTATCGCTATAAAGGCCTGTTTTTTAAAACTGCCTTTATGACATTAACTTGGGAGTATCATTGCAGTTCAGTTGCACTTCATTCTGGTTTAGTCATTTCAATAAAGTGCTAATCGGAATTTGCACTATAAAGTTCAGAACAGCAGAAAGAGATGTTGAAAATCATGAAAGGTACTCCATTCTTGTAACTCTTTAAACTTGCTACAAATTCATGAACAGGCCATGAAATTACTTTTTTAGGCATCTAAAAGACTGTCACCACTGAATTTCCACAATCATGCTGTACTTTATGAGCAAGTTAAAAACTTGGTTTTAGAAGACAAGAGTATAATTGGTCTTTCAAAATCAAAGCATGGATAATGCCAAGCTGTAAATTTTTAGTGGCTCTTGTGAGTTAGCCTTGGCACCCTGTTTTAGAGAACTGTGGTGTGCAGTGATGTTCTGGGAAGAGCTGGGAACACACTTTGGTGTTTCAGGTGTTCAGCTGTTTGCCGCAACACTTGAAAACCCTGGATTTCCATGGGGGCTTCAACTGGTGAGCAATTAAAGGAGTTTTGTCTTCATTTAATTTAGATAATTTAAGGATTTAATTTGTACAGTGAGGGATCTGCTGCAATTTACAAACCTGTGTGGGCAGAGAGTTTTGAGTGTTGTTTAATTTGCTTTTGGAGAGGGGTCAGTTTTATTTCCCTGTTACTGTGCCTTAGGTACAGCTTATTCTAGAGATAAAACAGATTGGCATGTTCTGGCATGATTGTTCTTATGTTCCTCCTTCCTCACAAGTTTTAGTATTGGTATTTTTTAAATTTCTTTCTTTGGAAGCAGAAAGCTACAGGAAATCTCATGTAAATAACTGTTCCATGCTCCCTGATCGTAGGTTGAGCTAATTGGAGCCAGTTTGCTAAGGCTAGTGGAAAACAGTCTTTGAAATGAGTAACCTATATTTAGTTTCTTAAATTCAGCATCTGTGCACTGGTCTGTAAAGTTTGTGAATGCTTGGGTACTTTATTTGAAAACAGAGGTTGTTCAGCAAGTATAGATACTATGTAAAATGTTTTTTGCAGCAAAAGCAAACAGCAAGTCCTCTCAAATCAGCATTGATTTAGGAAGCTATAGCAGAATAGACATAGCACTGTTGGATTAAGTCCAGAATAAAAGAGGAGCATTAATATAGATGCACTAAAATGTAATTAGTGCTGTCTCTGCATGCAGGACCACCACCTGTGCCTGAAGAAAAATTCTCATGTAAATCCAGTTTTGATTAAATAGTTAAAATATACTTGATGAAAATTGTGGTGTTTTGGTTTTTTTAATAAGAACTGCAGGGTGACATTGAAAACGTTTTGTTTTAGTCTGGAGCACCAAGATGGTGCCTGAGGACAATAACACTCTTGCTGTAAAGTTAAGCAGAGCTGTCTGTGTCTCTGTGAAGGATGGCAGTTGTCATAGAGTGTGTGCTAGAGGGAGGTTTGCTCGAAGGACTTGGGGCTGCTTTTACTTCTTTGTGCTTGCCATCCATGAAGGGATGCAGACAGGCTTTTTGTGTAAACAAATGCCCTGGTTCCATTAAGTTTTAACACTTAAATACACACTAAATTCATTTCAGACCTTGTTGTCTGGAAAGTCAAGGCCCTCTGAGTTTTGCCATATCTTCTGTCAGTGGACTACTCAAAGGGAGGTGCAGGGTGGTTTCTGGTGGTAGAGCACTGCCTGACTTGGTGCCTTTTGGAAGTACTTTAGTGTTAGGCCTAAATTTCTGCAGATGTGACTTAGTTAACAATTAATTTTTGATGTGAAGGTCAAAAGAAAAAACTATTTCCTCACTCTCAAAGAGATAAAATTTTACTGTCTCATAGTGGTTCTCTTTGCCTCTGATAGGATGAGTTAAAGTTTGTGAGATCGTACCAAGTTGATTAAAGTGTTGGATCTGTCAAACTGAATCTGCTCACGTGCAGCTTCAAACCATTCCCTTTTTGTACCAGCAGCACTGGTATAGGCTTGGAAACACTCAGAAAAGCAGCCATGTGCTATAGTGTAACTTACAGCACCCACATCTTTGGTAGAAGCATCCACTTAAATGGTTGAGGTGCTGCAGTTGAGGGGGTGCTTTCCATGCTATTTGTAAAGGGATTTACTTTATCCTTTTACCTAGATGTTGTGAAAAACTAATTCAGTTCTCTTCCTCCTTCCCCAGTTAACAGAAATACTGAAATAAAGGAAAAATTTAATCTTATAGAATATGCATATCCTTGGGAATTTTCAAGCAAATTGTAGCTATTTGCTTTTGCCATGGATCCCAATCATTCATTCTTTGGAATATTTAATTATAAATATAGAAATTGTGTATAAATACATATATGTGTTCTCTACCTCCAGGTACCTGCTTGAGCAAGACTTTCCAGGTATGAGAATTGGTCCAGAGCCTACCACAGATTCCTTTATTGCTGTAATGTATGGAGAAACAGAAGGAAATGTTCCTGGAAATGCCCTGGTTGTTGATCCTAAGAAACCATTTCGGAAACTCGGCCGCTTTGGAAATGCTTTCCTGAACAGGTGAGATCATCTTGCTGTCTGTCTTCTCATGATTACATTTAAATTTTGGCATGTTCTGTTTTGAACAACATGGAATAAATATTGAAATACCAGCAGGAATGGTGGCAGTTCAGGTGAATTAAATGAAAAAAAGCAGTACTAGGTAGGGTGGCATTATGACAGAATTCAGTCCTCTGAATAATAAATAGTTGTTAAAACCAGTTCACAGAAAACTGTAGAAATGATCCACTGGATGACTTGTTTGTGATGCCAGGTGGAACTCAGGATAAGTTTATGCAAAAATTCTACTCAATAAAACTGATAGGTTAGTACTATTTTTTAAAACTGCCATTCAAAAAAAAAAAGAGAAACAATTATTTTCCCTTTGGTGCTGTCTTGTTTCTTTCCACTGATTTCACTGGATATCTTGGTATAGCTATTTGAAATTGTGAATTGCTGGGATATATAAAAAGGGATACAAGAAGGAAAAGATTTGAATTTGTCCCATGGGTAAAATAAAATGTCAAGCTGTTAAGTGTTTAATATTAACTGCCTGGGTGTTCAGGTAATTCCATAGATCAGGGAGATAGTGTTAGTTTCTGCTGGGTATTTGTAAAAAGGGAAGAATTGTTCAGGGGCTGTGAACATTTTGATAGTAAACTTAAGTAGCATGCTGAATATTTTCAGTGGAAAGTTAGTTACTAATAACTCCATTCTTATTGTCTGAGCAATCACCTTGTTTTCTTCCTGTATTTGATGGTAGCTTGACATGGAGGCCTCACTTTGCAAGCCAATTAATCTAAATTGGTTCTTTTTAACAATGCAGTTTCCTGTTTGGCTGATAAATATTGGCATGCGTGTTAAAAGTTCATCATGTACAATTTTATCTGTTGCTGTGCTTATTCAAAGAAGTAAGTTCAGAGTTTCTTACAGTTGGCTTGGCTATTGCTTTGCAGAGATAAGAATATGTGCTGTGGGAGACTGTAGTCAAGTCCCATTTTAAATAACAATTTTGAGATGATTGGTTAAATTCTGTCTTCCAGTTCACTATTCCGTTTCTCCCTTTCCTCACTATTGTGCTCTCTCTACAAAAAAATAATATAATAAAAATTATATAAATTGTATTTTGCTTAATATTTATTATTTGCAGAGAGCATTTAATAATGGTATATGTTTGTTTGGATGAGTGGCAATGCAATTTTTTGCCTAAATCATCTAACTATTTGTGTCAGGTTCCGACTGTTAGGCAAGGAGGATTATTGGCTAGTGAAAAAGATGTACTTTCAAAGTAACTGACCAAATTACTCTAGTTCTTTTGGTGACTGTGATATTGTTGTATTGAAGTGCTCTGACCCTTATCTTCTCAAACAGTCATGCTTACTCACTAGTTATTCAGCAGAGATCTGAGTGCTTATCTTTCCCTAGCATTTTTCAAAACTTAACAACTCCTTTCTCTTTGTGACTTTGCTTAGATGAAATTGTCTTAGGCTTCAGTATCTTTGAGTTCCTCCCAGGTTACCTGTAATCATAGTGCATATTTTACTTTTCCTTCTCTCATTTGCCATGTTGACAGTTCTTTTTATCCAATATTACATTTTTCACACCTGCCTTGATAGACTTCTCTCTACTTCCCCCCACCATATCCCATCCCACCCCCCCATTTTACTTTTTAAAATAGTTTCCCAATCCTGAGTTTTTGTTTTATGGAGGAACTTAAGGCTATGAACACTTAAGACTATGAAGTTGAGTATCCTTTTCATCCAAGTCTAACAATCCAAATTACAGGAAGCAGGGACTGAGGTAATGGAAAAAATGAAGCAAACAAGAACACGGTATCACAATCAAGGCTTGTATGTTAGTAATTAGCTGCATTAATTTATTGATGTTACCTTGCTTTTGTCTTTTTCCATGATCCCTTCTCATTGCCCCCTGTATCTCACTGATTGTGGGAGGTGTTCCTCTATTAAACTCTTACTTATCCTGTATACTTTTAAGAAAAGTTGGCAAGGAAACCGAAGGGGGACAGTACCTAGTGTGCCCTTGGATGCTGGTGAGGGAAGAACACTGCCTTATACAGTAATTTACATGCAGAAAACCATGTAAATAAATTAGTCCTGCTGAGAAGAAATGCATGGTCCTGGTCTATTTTGATGTGTCATAAGAAGTTACACTCATTCATACAACTGGTTTTGTAACACTTTTTTAAAAATCTCTCATTCAGGTGAATGGTGTGTAGTTTGGGTTTTTGTGGTGTAGCACTTACGTGACCTGCATGAAGTGGTCTGTTAACAAATAAGTCTCAGTGTTGAAAAGAGACATTCAATTACCACTATCATTACAGTTGTCAAAAATATTAGTTGGAGGCAAGATTTGTAACCCATCTTTCATCTTCATCTTATGGACATATTCTAAAAGCTAACAAGCAGTTAATTCTAAGTTGATACTTCTATTTCCTATGTGTTTACCCATGTGTTTACTTATCTCCTCCCATTGCCACTGGTGACTGCTGCAAAGATGGCAGTGTCTGCATTTCTGACGCCTGTAATTCTCTATTTTATTGCATGGTCTTTTCCAGCTGGGGTGGTGGTGCCTGAGTGAAGACACTGCTGTATTGTTCAGCTGGCATAACAGTGCCTTTCTTCCCAAAAGATAGGTCTAGAAGCATCTTGGTGATACTGAACAAGCACTGGGCTTTCTAAGGTTGGATGAGAGGGATAAGAAAAAATATACATGAACATTCAGTCTTCACACTTCCAAATATGTGAAAGCTACTTCATGCTGTACATACTAGTGATGTATGTATTTTTGTAATGGTACACATGATTAAATGTATTTTCTTTGTCACTTATGCACATCCATTATGCTTCCATGTAATGTGTTTGCTTTGACACAGCACTGCCTTTACGTTTTGGCAAGTTCAAATAATGTAATTTATGTTTACATACCCTCTGGTTCTATCAGGCTTGGATGGCTGCTGTTTCCTTATGCCCATTTGGGTTTCAGGGAGAGGCACAGGTGATGCTGCCATTTCTGTTTTATCCAAGAAGGCACACTGTGTGCTTTAGTTAAAGATTCATTGCTATAAGGTCTCTTGCAGAACAAGATGAAATGAGGTGTTAAGACTTGTTTTCCTTTCAATTTCCTTTGAATAATTTGTTTTGTATAAAATATCATCTAGACTTTGATATAATTTACATTTTATATCTGATACTTGACTGGTTGAACTCTTCCTAACTCAGATCATCCAAGGCCTTAAAGGTCTTGTTTGAGCTCAGCACAGCTACAGTTTCCTGTCTGTGATACCCTGTTTTTTGAGGCATTGTGCTTTGTGAAGCTGTAGGTTGGATGTAAGGCAGCCCCATCTTGGAGCCTGAGGCTGCAGCTTAACCCTGTGTGGGGCAGCCTCGCAGGAGGAGGCTGGGTTACTCTGTGTGCTCATTTGTATCTTCAGCTGCTCCCTGATAAGAAGATTAAACTCTTACGCAAATCTCTTAAAGGCAGGTTATGATGAAGGGCAGTGAAGTTCTTCAGTCATTAACTGTCACAGAAGCATCATTGTAGATGCAAGTAACACACCATGTGTTCTGCACAGCTCTGAGTCCTTGTCAATTATTTATTCTTCTGTAATACCACCATTGAATTTCCCTCCCGTTGCAGAGGCAGGAGGTTGTTGTTTAGAGCATACTGTGTGTAATTTGAACTCCTGCTTCTGGCAGTGTGATAGTTTTGGCTGGGTTTGTGGGAGAAATACTGGTGTTTTTCACTGGTGCTCCAGCTGAGGAGAGCGGTGGGTTAGGGTGTAGGGATCACTCAAACACTGTTAAATGAGGCAAGAGGGAGATGTGGCAGGGAATGGACCATAAACATATTGTCAGTATGGCTTTCTGCTTCCCCCCTTTTCGGTCTTTGAGTCTAGGCATAAGCTGGAGTACATCAAGAATTTTCTCTTGTGTGTACTAATTTTGGTCCTAGCAAAATGGGTTTGATGTAATCTTTTTAATGTTGCATTTACAGCCCAGGTTGTCAGCTCTTGCAAAATTTGAAGTCTTATCAACACTTAGATGTACGGTTTTACAAGGTTTCCCTGTGGGGTTTTTTTGAGAAGCTGTCTTCATAATTTTTGTTAAACACATATGCCTGCAAAACATAGAGGTTTGCCAGGATTCAGAAACTGTTTTGAGTCTCATTTGAGTCTTTCTAAAATCAAATATGTAATGGGGAGCTCTCAAGCAACAATCTGTATGTGAGCTAGAGCTATTGTTAATGGTTTTTTTCCATGCTTTCCTGCAGGTTCATGTGTTCTCAGCTACCCAACGAGGTCCTGAAGAGCATCAGTATCATTGACAGCCCTGGCATTCTCTCTGGAGAGAAGCAGCGCATCAGTAGAGGTGAGTTGCAGAGCTTTGTAGGCACCAAGCTCACAAAATATTTTCTGCTGTACTGGACAAACCAGCATCCTAATCTCTGGGGAGCCTGTTTTAGTGGTACTGTATGTACTTTTGTACTGCAAGCCCTGTACAACCCATATTTTAAGGCTGGATGCAGCTTTGGAATTTTTTCTCTTGAAAGGTGGTGGGGGTTGGTATTTCTGTCATCCTGCTGCTATGGCTGCAAATGGCTACAGTTGCATGGTCTGTTGACTAATTAGTACTTTGTCACTCATGAGAAAAAGCCTTATTTTGATCATTTTAATTGCTTTCCACGAAGTAATAATGACTCTTATATATATGGTTGAAGTTCATGAATGAAGAAATGTTTCATAATAGCTGTATGTTGGTCATGTTTGAAAAATTTGGTGGTGGGCCTATAAATAAGGCGTGGTTTTGTGGGCACAGCTGCTAGAGCTGCTTCTTAAGGTTGCTCAGTCATGCCATAATATAATACAGTCAAAAGAAGAAGTCAAATGGTAGAAGGAGAAAGAGCAATGAGAATATTTTTAATAATATGAAAGTTCTGCAGAGAACTGAGCACTGTTTATCAATCTGTTTTAATCATTAGCCTGTCTTGAGAAAGTATTTAAACAGAACAGCATAATGTAAACAACTTTCTTCCTTGCATTCTTCAGCTGCGTTTGAGTGCTGGTTGCTTTTCTGTGGAGTTGTAAATGGTAGTGATGCAGGGTGTGGCTTATGCTGCCCTCTGTTTTCAGGCCTTTGCTTAAGAAATAGAAACTTGTGTTTCATGTCTCTGTCAGGGGAAATAAACAATTCTGTACCATATCACACCTGGAATTTTTTGAGGAAATCATGGTACAAGCACAATTATATGGCAGCTATGCAACAATAGTCTTGTCTTTATTATGAACTGACAGAATAAGAGACTAACTTCTTAGAACTGTAATCTAAATTATGCTTACCTAATAAACTGGTCTACCAGATGCTTCTGGATTCTTTTTTCAGTGATGTTTTGTCCTCTTTATTACTCATAGTCATGGCTTTCCTTTATGTGATGTGTTGGTGAAATAGTAGAGATGAGCAGCATGAGAGCTCTACATCTCTGCAAGCAAAGACTTTTGAATGTTGTGAAACCAGAAATAAAACAAATACTGCATGTTGGCACTCATATTTTGGACAAAATCTTGAGAGTATAACTGATGATCCTTAGTCCTGAAAAAGTCTTCTGATAAAATGTCCACAAAGTATTTAGATCCTAGTTTACACAGTCTGATAAAATCAGCAATGGTCTGCTTTTCCATTGTGGATTCCAGCTCCCTTTTTCCTCCTCAAGTTAAAACTTACCCCTTCTTTGCTTGTTAAATCAAGAGAAAATTATATATGGCAGCATCTGTTGCCACTTTCATAATAATATGGAAGGGAACATGAAATAAGCAGAAAACTAGAGTATTATATTAATATGCCACTGAAGAAGTGAACAATTGTGTAACCAAATTCAAGACCATTAGGAAGCGGTGTGGAAGTCTCAGACTTCCAAGTGCAGGACAGAGTTGTGTTTCTCTCCAGGTTATGTTTCACTGGTAGTCCTGTGTTGCCTGAAGGACAATCTAGAATTACTCCTGGGATTTAACAAAACATGGCTCTTGTTCCCCTATTCACTACCATCTAGAATTGCTCCTGGGATTTAACAAAACATGGCTCTTGTTCCCCTATTCACTTGTTCAACAAACATCCTTGTTCAGGATGGTAAAACATGTGCCCCTTATTGTTCATCCTTGTCAGGATGGTATGTTACAGCCTAGCCTAGCTGGCCTGCCCTTTCATATAATAGACTTCCATCTAATTTGACATAGTTCAGTGATTACTTCAAACTCTTACCTGTTTCACAGGCTTTAATTTGATTAGATTGCATTTCATTAATTCTTTTATATGTGATAAAGATTGTCTTGAATGTGTCCCTTGTCATAGTTCTTTTATCAAAGTGTAGTTCTCCTGTATGCTGTTAGTTTTAATCATGTTTAAAGTATGGTTGTACCAAATATGAGGTTTTGGGAGTTGGCTTTAGAGCACTGTTCTCTCAGTGTCCCAGGCTTTGAGGGCAGGTTAAATAAAGGTTTCATACACTTAGGCATTGCCATACAAGAAGTTATCTACAAGTGCCCATGCATTTATGGCATGCACATACTCCTTCGCTATCATGATCAGAAATTACTACACTCAACCTTGGCTGAAATACTGCACAGTCAGATACATTTCCTTTAAATGGCTTTTGGGCTGCTTATCCAGTTTGCATATAGGTGGTTTTGTGGGGCACAAACTTTACTTGTCCTGTGATGCTGCACATAGCAAGGTTTGTCTGGCCTGCTTCTTGAAGGAGTCAGTCTGACTTAGACATATTTATGCTATAAGTCTAATTTAGCACATTTTGAAAGTTGAGTTGCTTTGATGACTTTCTAAATTATTGTGTGTAAATGTAAGCAGGATTGTACAAGGTGTTTTCTGCTATCCCTGAATGTGTCTGTCAGAGAGGGTTCTGCTTTCTAGAAATTTAGCTTGTGTCTAGCATTGGTGAGCTACAGCTTTTCTTATGTAAAATGTTTGATGGAAGAATAACATTACAGGGCCTCAGTGTAAGACCATGTCTCTTTGCTGTTGATGTGGTTTTTTTTTCCCATCTCCCTAGCTACTGCTTAACTGTTTACCTATGAATGAATGTAACATCTGTACAATATTAAAATTTGACAGGTATCACTAGGAGTAAGTTGAAGCCTTCTGAGACCAAGAGAGAACTCAAATAGTAGCTTTCATTTTAACATTCAGGAAAACAATGAAGGGACTATGTAAAATTAGAGGACATCCACTATTTCCCAGCATGCTCTATTTTTAACTCTGGAAAGCATCCAGGCCACAGATGAAGGAGCTGATTTCTTGAAGGGTCAAAAAATATATAGATAGAGGGCAACACTCAAAGATGTCTCAAGACACACCTTTCCCGCTCCTGTTGTCGGCAGGAGGGTGTGCCAAAAGCTTCCTGCCTGTCAGTTCAGGGTCAGTGTAAGTGGCTGGAGGAGAATGTGCAGATGTCTGCCAGCATTGTCCCTGGGCAGACAATGCCTGTCCCTGTGCTGCTTCTGCAGCATCACTGGTGATGTTCACGCCCTTGTAGACAGAAATGTCTGTGTGGGCTGCAGGATTTGGAAAAATGAGTGTCTGGCAGGATGTAGGGAGGAACCCCTTTTAGGAAGGAAGGGGTGTTTTGTTCATGACTGAGTGTTGTGAAGGCAAGTGTTTCAAAGAGTATGGGGAAAGAGTTCAGGGCAAAATGGATTTTTTTTTTTTTAAAGCAGAAGGCTCCCAGTACATACTTAGCTGTTCCTTACTCATACTAGATGAGTCACATCCATGCCAAACCCAGAGCCTCATCACCAGTGGTGACTCTGCGGATTAGATGTGTCACTTCTGAGTAAGGAGTTCCTGAATACTGTTTGTTGTGTGGATTAGGTACCAGCTGAACCTGTAAAAGCATTTAGACAGGTGCTATGAATAGGCTTTCCTTTAGAACGTGATAAAGCTTGTTTCAGGTGATCAGGAAGGTCACTGCTCATGTTCTGTAACCTGTCATGTCCTCAAAGCCATCAGCAATGTACTCACATTACTTGTGAATTGTACTTTTTAGTCTGCTGTGGCGAAAATAACAGCAAGTGTTGCAAGGTAAGGAGAGATCATTTTCCTTGCTAATTCAAATAAGCAGTGCTACCAAAGTGACCAATATTGCAGTGATGAAGAGAGATTGTGATTAGACCCCCACAGCCCTATTTAGCTTTGGTGCTGTGCTGGAACCAGACTCCTGGAAAGAGGCAAATGTGGGTGTGAGACAGAAAAAAGGGCAGTGATAAAAACAGAAGGCGTTAATAGTGAGACTGGTCCAAGGAAATGCAGGATACAGTTGTCATGACCTCACTGTCCAAATATATGGTCCTCTTGAGTAATAAATCTCCTTTTTGCCCCCAGGCAGAGGCCGTTACCCTCTTGTTCTCTATCCCCAGGCCTACATTCTCCAAAACTCACTTTTCTGTATGGTAAGATTGTAAAAATATGTTCTTCCTTCAGGCTATGACTTCTGCCAAGTCCTCCAGTGGTTTGCTGAGAGGGTTGACCGAATCATCCTGCTTTTTGATGCCCACAAGCTGGATATATCTGATGAGTTTTCAGAGGCCATTAAGTCATTCCGGGGCCAGGATGACAAGATCCGAGTGGTGCTTAATAAGGCTGACCAAGTGGACACACAGCAGCTGATGAGGGTCTACGGTGCTCTCATGTGGTCCCTGGGAAAGGTGATCGACACGCCAGAGGTGCTGCGGGTCTACATTGGCTCCTTCTGGGCCCATCCTCTCCGAAACACAGACAACCGGAGACTCTTTGAAGCCGAGGCACAGGATCTTTTCAAGGATATCCAGAGTCTCCCGCAGAAGGCTGCTGTGAGGAAACTCAATGATCTCATTAAAAGGGCAAGACTTGCAAAGGTAAGAAGAGAACAAAATTGAGTGAGCAGTCTCTGCTGCTCTCATTGTGTTCTCAACCTTGCCAATTTTTCTCTTGCTATAAAATATGTCTTTTTAGCACAGTTTTTAATCTGGGATTGTCACTTTTTCAAGGAAAAGATAGTCACTTGAGGAGAAAGCTATTGGCAGAAGACAGGAGCTCTAATTTCCTGTGCAGTTATCAAACCAAATGCATTTTCCTTGAAATATATTTTAATGGGAACTACTAATCAGAAATGAAGACGACTTGCAGATCCATGTGTATATGAATAGTTGTTTGGGGATGTGTATCACTTCCTGTGTTAGCTTATTTAAATTTCTGAATATGGAGATAGACTTTCAGGAGTTTTTGGTGGGGTTATTTTTGAGGGTTGAAGGGGGGAATGAGGGGGGGCTGTTGGTTTGGGGGAGTTTTGTGGCCTCTGCTTTAGGGTACCCTGTAGAAGTTGGTTCTTTGAAAATTCCATTTAAAATCACAATGATGTTGTGTTAAAAGTTGCTCTGATCCCAGAGCAACCTCAGATCCAATCTGTTTTGTAAATGTTGGCAGCATTTTGTTTTCATTTGTTACAATCATTTTGGCATTGAAAGAGGATAAGTGGAGTAATTTTTAGATATTTCTATAAAATGTAAGATAACAATTTATAAAGGTGAACACAGTACACAGTGGTCTTAGGGATATGTTAGACAGTCCCAGAAGGGGAATAAACTGTTTATGTGCAGGAAAGCAGCAGTGTAATCCAGTGGCATTTTTCTGCCTTCCAAACTGCTCTCGAAGTATTGACAGTCAAAAATAGCTTTTTACAGTGTTGAGTGTGGGGTTTCTTTTACCTTATTTCTGTGCTACCCTCTTAATGTTTTCTAAAGCATTTACAGTCAATAGAAACAAAAGCAAACTCTTAACATGCTGTCAGATTTGGGCATTAGGCTTTTTTCTTTCTTTTTTTTTCTCTTCCCTAAGTCCTGTGACTCACTATCCCGTTTTGGAGATGGGGACTGTTCTTATCTACAAGAAACACATGTGCATACTGGCAGACCTTAGGCCACTTAGAATACACATGTGAAACTGTTAGTGCTTATGCATTTTAAACATACTTTTCTGAGTTTGATAGAAATAATATTTTAGACATAAGATCCATAAAATTGCTCAAAATTATTTATAAACTCTCTTAAAAATACCCTTACTGAATCCATTCTGTGATTCTGGAGAAATACTTACATCTGTACTCTTAGAAAATTTCATGGGTTTATGCTTCTTTATGCTGGAGTTTTTTTCTCCTCTACGGAGATGTAAATTTATTTGCCATTAAAATGCATACACTCTTTTTAGATATAAGGAAGTGTTGTGTGAAATTTTGAGCTTAAAATGTGCACATAAAAACTGGCTACATAATTTTTCTTTTAAAAGCAATTTTTTTTTCTGTTTCTTCCTAAACAAGTAAGGAAATGAATGGGCAATTGCCATGTATAGATTGTGTAAGGCTTGTGTAAAATGCTATAATACACATTCTGTCATGGTTTGGTAGGTATTAAGTATTATACTTACACAACATTGAAGCAATCACTTGTTTTACTGATGCTTTTTAATGGTAATTTGTCTTCCCCCAGTCTTCAAAATTTCACCTGTTTATGGCTCAACAGTTTGATAGACATATCTAATTTTTAACTCTTTTTTTTCTGTGTGTGTGAAAATTATAACTAACTTCTGATTTGTGGACAGCTACATTCTTTGAAAATGAACAAGGACCTGAGTTCTGTAAAGACATCCTGTAGTGGAGGTCATTTGGCTGCTGTGGCCCTGCAGTGGTCAGAGCTTAGGGCAGCATTACTTCTAAAAGAAGGCTCTGCCCTGGTGCCTTTCCTCTTGTGTGCAAAATGAGTATCAATGTCCACACAATGAGCTGGATAGGTGAGCTCACCTCAGTTAGGAATTGCAACCACTGTTTCTGTGCTGGAGCTGATCACTTGTTCTGTGGCCAAGCAGATCCTTTTGGTGGGGAAAGGTGGTGGGAGAAGAGATGAATTGTTCAGAATAAAGGCATAAGGAAGGTGGGCAGGATGGATATTTTGATGGCAATGCAAGAATCAATGTGTTTAAAGACATCCTAAATTAATGTCTTTCCTTCTAAACTGGAAAGGGTCTACTTCTCTCCCTAGGGCTGCACAAGGCAGCCATGGCATGCTGCTCCTGTTGGAACTGGCTGCTCTGTCACCTGCATAGGTGGCTGCATAAATACAGACTATAGGTACTCACTTTCTGTCAGTAAATAGGTAGGAATGCAATATCACTTCAAACAGATACCTCTGCCACTTAGCATACTTGGATTGCTGGAGGAGTTATCCCATTGATGCCCACAAGGGCTGGTGTGGCAAATGAACTACAGATCATACAGATGGACCAGCGTGGCTGGAGCTCTGTCTGTAGTGTCAGGACATGGGGTTTGTGGTCTTGCCTTTTCTCTTGCTGTTGGTACTCATAGAATGCTGTACCAAGCTTCTCCTTAAAAGAGCAAGTGTGCATCTGTATTTCCTTGAAATGTGTTTCCTTTCTCTCTGCCCCTCAAAGGAATGCTGAAAGCAGCAAAAGCTAATAATAACTAACAGGCAGCTAACTGTTCATGTAAACATGAAGTTCCAGAAACAGTAGTTGATAATATCTTTCCTTAGGGAAACATATTTCTGTTTCTTTTTATGACCTAGGTGAGGAACACTACTGCTAAGTGTTGGTAAACAGTAGTTTTGATTTCAGTTTTGCTTCTTTTTAGGTTCATGCTTATATCATCAGTTATCTGAAAAAAGAGATGCCCTCTGTATTTGGGAAAGAGAATAAGAAGAAGGAACTGATCAACAAGTTGCCTGAGATCTACATCCAGCTGCAAAGGGAATACCATATTTCTGCAGGGGACTTCCCTGAGGTCAAGAAAATGCAGGTAAGATGCATTCCACTGAAATAACTCTTAACTTTGTAGCAGGATTGCCAAATTGGAAAAGGTAGAACAGAGTACCTCAGCATTCCAGCTTAGGGTGTAGAGCAATTGAAATGACAGTCATTTGACTGATATGACATTAGAGTGACTTGGAAGTGGTACAGACCAAAAAAGAACGGTAACTTGCTTAGTGTGCATTCACTGATACAGGACTACATAAAGACTATGACAATAAGGAATAAAAAATCTGACCTACTTTCCTTTTAGTCAGTACTTGGTCTCTCCCAGCAGGAAATACTAAAGGCTTTGTGCAAATAAAATGGCAGTGAACACTCACAGCTTAAGTGGCTTCTTTTGAATCGTAAATGTGGTTATATTTATCATTTTTGTGATAGTATCAAATATTTGTGTAGGTGAAGATATCTTTAGTCATAACTTCATTTTTACACACTCTGCTCTGTTCCTGTTCTTGCTGATACTGTTTCCCAGTGAGTAATAAAGGCAATGTGTTACTTGAAAAGTCCAGCTTAAAACCTCTTGCTTCTGAAAACAGTCTTTGGCTTTTTTCCTGTCTATGAAGGGGAGAGAGAAAAGTCTTGGTTTATGCTCACAACTTATTTAAAAATACCTTTTGTCACTTCCTCTTTTGGGTTTTCTGCAGTCTTTCAACCAATTTTCTGTCACTTTCTTGCCTATTTATTTCTGTTCTCTGATTTGAGATGAGTTAGAAAATATCCCAGGGAAAAACAGCTAATGTGTAGTGATTTCAAGCATCAACTGGCAATTTTTGTATCTCAGATCATAAACTTCTTAAATGGCCTTTGAATTAGAGGATAATTCAGCTTGAAAGCTGAAGAACAAGAGATCAGGAGCCTGCAGTTTTCTCTGACCATGGACTAGTCATGAGTGTGATGGAGGATGTTTTCCAGACATATCATTCTGACAGCACATGTGGTACACTTGCACAGCTATCATCAGGAGTGATGATTGGCTGATTATCTATATGAAGGCACACGTCTTTCATAAACTATTTAACCTGGGAATCATCTATTGGCATGAGATAGCAAATCACAGATGAAGCACAAGATGCATTTTAGCTAAGTTTTCACAGGCAGGATTGTTGGAAAGGTTTTGTGAGTTAGGCTTTGAAAGGGGATTTTGTGGCAAAAGTTGACTCTTTCTTCCCTTGCTGCTTTTGCTTGTGATGCAGAGTGAGAGAATGAGAGATCTGAATATTGAAACAAAATTTGAATGAAACTTTCAAACTTACAGTACATGCCAGTTAAGCCTCAGCAGCAGATGGCAGCAAATATGTACAGGAGATCAGTCACCTCTGTAATGAGGAGCAAAATTGTGTGAAAACAAAATTGCGCCAAAACCAATAGCAAGTTGATCCTTGATTCCTGAGATTTATTCTACTACATACATTTATTCTGATCAGGTGCTGTCAATCAGGTGATTGTGTATAAGTGTCACCTGAACAGAGTTGTTGGTTGACTGTTTTTACCCTGTGCTCCAGGTTTCTTGGGTTCATGTCATGATCATTTTGATATGTATAGGAGCAGCTCCTTGAGGTGATAGAAGGGATTTGTTAAAGCAATTGAACATAATTTTACAGAAGGTGGGAGGTGGTGGTGATGGTGATGTTTGAGTTTTTTTTAACCTTTCCCACTGTAACTTTCTCTTCCTGGCAAGCATTTTGCATGTAGAAAAAACTTAATAATTGCCTAAAGCATTTTTAACTTTCTGATGCTGTGGTGTAAAACATGCTTGGGCTTGTGTTGGAACAGTACATATCACCTAGGTAAACATCTCATTGGTGTTAGGACGAAAACTCCACAAATTTTTGCAGGGAGCATCTGACTTCATGAGTTCTGGCAGCACTGCTATAAAACATTGCTGCTGTTATCTCAACTCAGCTTTTCTTTATTAGTAAAGGACCCCTTTTCCTGACCTAACCACAACCAAGAACTCTAATCTATAAAATCAGATCAGTCCTGCAAACATTTGATTTTATTTTTAACTCTGAACTCTTGCATAAGTGCTAGCAGGATTGAGGACTTACTTGCACACTTTCTTTGATGTTTGGAAAAAAATCATGAAATGGAAAGTTGTGGGTAACATTCATCAGCTGCTGTGGTTTTATCCACAGCACTTGGAGATTTGCACCATAAATGTAATTTAATAGATAAACTCATACGCTGTTGAAAAATTGTCTTAGTGTGTTTGATGAAATATATTGGTACATGTGTTTTGTTTCTCCAGCAAGAGGAGTTTCAGATATAGAAACAGCTTCAAAAGATACTTATTTTAATTGAATTATCACTTGACTATTTTAATTTTAAGCCCATTCTTTAAACTTTTCAATGCATTGGAATTGTTTTTAACTACTGTCACTGTATCATTCACAGGAGCAGTTGGAGAATTGTGATTTCACTAAATTTCATTCTTTGAAACCAAAGCTAATTGAAACTGTGGATAACATGCTGGCCAACAAAATTGCCTCCCTGATGAACCTAATCAGACAGGAAGAGAGCAACATGCCCACAGAGATGGTACATGGTGGAGCGTTCGATGGCACCATGGCAGGACCTTTGGCCATGGATATGGGGAAGGTGCTAAGGAAGGAGCTGATGAAGAGGAGTGGGTTGTTGCCAAAGATAAACCTGCTTATGATGAGATTTTCTACACTCTGTCACCAATCAATGGCAAAATATCTGGGATTAGCGCAAAGAAGGAGATGGAACTTTCAAACTTACAGTACATGCCAGTTAAGCCTCGGCAGCAGATGGCAGCAAATATGTACAGGAGATCAGTCACCTCTGTAATAAGGAGCAAAATTGTGTGAAAACAAAATTGCGCCAAAACCAATAGCAAGTTGATCCTTGATTCCTGAGATTTATTCTACTACATACATTTATTCTGATCAGGTGCTGTCAATCAGGTGATTGTGTATAAGTGTCACCTGAACAGAATTGTTGGTTGACTGTTTTTACCCTGTGCTCCAGGTTTCTTGGGTTCATGTCATGATCATTTTGATATGTATAGGAGCAGCTCCTTGAGGTGATAGTAGGGATTTGTTAAAGCAATTGAACATAATTTTACAGAAGGTGGGAGGTGGTGGTGATGGTGATGTTTGAGTTTTTTTTAACCTTTCCCGCTGTAACTTTCTCTTCCTGGCAAGCATTTTGCATGTAGAAAAAACTTAATAATTGCCTAAAGCATTTTTAACTTTCTGATGCTGTGGTGTAAAACATGCTTGGGCTTGTGTTGGAACAGTACATATCACCTAGGTAAACATCTCATTGGTGTTAGGACGAAAACTCCACAAATTCTGCAGGGAGCATCTGACTTCATGAGTTCTGGCAGCACTGCTATAAAACATTGCTGCTGTTATCTCAACTCAGCTTTTCTTTATTAGTAAAGGACACCTTTTCCTGACCTAACCACAACCAAGAACTCTATAAAATCAGATCAGTCCTGCAAACATTTGATTTTATTTTTAACTCTGAACTCTTGCATAAGTGCTAGCAGGATTGAGGACTTACTTGCACACTTTCTTTGATGTTTGGAAAAAAATCATGAAATGGAAAGTTGTGGGTAACATTCATCAGCTGCTGTGGTTTTATCCACAGCACTTGGAGATTTGCACCATAAATGTAATTTAATAGATAAACTCATACGCTGTTGAAAAATTGTCTTAGTGTGTTTGATGAAATATATTGGTACATGTGTTTTGTTTCTCCAGCAAGAGGAGTTTCAGATATAGAAACAGCTTCAAAAGATACTTATTTTAATTGAATTATCACTTGACTATTTTAATTTTAAGCCCATTCTTTAAACTTTTCAATGCATTGGAATTGTTTTTAACTACTGTCACTGTATCATTCACAGGAGCAGTTGGAGAATTGTGATTTCACTAAATTTCATTCTTTGAAACCAAAGCTAATTGAAACTGTGGATAACATGCTGGCCAACAAAATTGCCTCCCTGATGAACCTAATCAGACAGGAAGAGAGCAACATGCCCACAGAGATGGTACATGGTGGAGCGTTCGATGGCACCATGGCAGGACCTTTTGGCCATGGATATGGGGAAGGTGCTAAGGAAGGAGCTGATGAAGAGGAGTGGGTTGTTGCCAAAGATAAACCTGCTTATGATGAGATTTTCTACACTCTGTCACCAATCAATGGCAAAATATCTGGGATTAGCGCAAAGAAGGAGATGGTGACTTCTAAACTACCCAATAGCGTCTTGGGGAAGATCTGGAAACTTGCAGACTGTGATGGCGATGGGATGTTGGATGATGAAGAGTTTGCACTAGCAAAACATCTCATCAAGATTAAACTGGATGGATATGAACTGCCTGGCACACTACCTTCCCACCTGGTGCCACCATCTCACAGGAAACCTTTCCAGACAGCAGAATGAACAATACAAGGAGAAGAGCGAGGATTTTGAAATTCCCACGGGAAATGTGTTGAAAATACCAAATTTTTGAGTTAAGCTTAGATCCTTAAACCTCACAGCACATTTCACACAAGCTACTGAAGTTATAAGCATGGCAGCAGGGAACCATTCATATTGCTGTCCCTGCTGACCTTCACTCAGACATGCTTATCACAAGTGCCTTATAATAGCTCTGTCATAAGGTGAAAATGTTTTTGTAGTCCTGTGTCCATGTCTTGCTGCCTTCACAACCATAAAGCAGAAAAGACCATGCATAAAATTTGCTGACCTTCACCAAACCTAAATACTTATCAACCCTGTATCCAAACTATCCTAAATAGCACACTGAAGCTCAAAATGTTAAATTCACCTGCATGTGCAAGCAATATTTAGATGGTAAAAATGTGCTTAAGCCATTGAGTGAATGTAAGCATCTCTGTAGTCTAAGAAAAGGCTGATATAAAAGGAAATCCTTTTCTTTCTTTTCATTGTGTAATTGGAATTAGAAAAAGATAGAAGAATAATGAGGAGAGTCTGATAAGTGCTCAGAATATGAGCAAACGTGTTTTAAAACTTCAGATTCTATCTAGAACTGCAAAATAGTAAATTTTTTTTCAATCTGTCATTGTGTCTTGTCTGAAGAACAGCTTCTTCAGTTTTACACAGCACTATATAGTCAGTATTATCAATAGAAGAGCTGAGATCTCCTTTGTTCCTTGTATTTAGAGTTTTCTTTGCAGTTTAAGCTTAGCTTCTCTGCAGACAATGAATTTCTGAATGGTTCAAAGTGACAGCAGAATGGTTTCTTAAGCTGAAAAAACCATGTTTGCATTGAAATTAAGCCTTACTTTCTGTTCAGAAAATGTGTATTGCTCAAATTTAGCCTCCTCGAAGCACATCAAATTGTCTCGGAATATTTTCATTGGTATTTAACTTCTAGTTACAGATAATTATACAGTTATGTCTGTGTATTTTTTAATATATAATATATTTAAGAGAAATTTTTAACTCTTTTGCCAACACGTAGCTGACAACCACAGAAGAGAGATTCAAGTCTCATGGTAGCAGATTTGAAGGATGGGGAGCCTAACAGAAACTGTTACATTGACTGTAATAAATGTAACTCATCCCTCCAAATACTACTCCTTTATTGAAAACAATCCATGAAAGGAATGGATGCTTAATAAACATTTATTTTCCAACAACACAATCAAAGCTGAACATACTGTCTGCTTACAACTGATTTTTATCAGTACCTTAAAAGAAGGCAAGTATTTGGCCCTGTGAACTTGAGTCTTTCAGGGAGGGCCAGTTCTTTCCTAAAATCAAATTTGGCAGCCAGTTCTGGTCTATGTGTATGAGCAGGAATTGACTTGTATTCCATTTGTAATAGGAAAGATCCTACACATCAAAGGTACTCTAGTTTTGAGTGCTTTCTTGTTAAGTCTCAGTAAGTGGCAGCAGTAATGCCTTCTGAGACAGGGCAAGCCAAAAAGTGCTTTAACATCCTTGTAGTAGGGGTGGGGAGGAAATTAGTTTGGATATTGTCTCCCAGTTAAGGTTTTAGTCACACTTCCATGTTCAGTTTTGTGATCTAAGAAAAGCCTCAGCTTCTTTTTTCAAATCATGAATTTGTAGGTTGTCAGGTTTAATACTTCACATCTTTCTGGACCTTTCATCTTTCTGTATCTGTTCTATTCTGAGGTGCAATTTCCATTAACTTTGTCAGGGCACTTGCAGGGGAAAACAATGATGCTATTTTAAGTAATGGCAGAATGCCACCTTTACCTTGCCAGGTTTTTGGGCCTGCATCAAGGATGTCCTGGCATAGCTGAATTGTTCTAAGGACTTGATTTTTTGGGGCATTTTGTTTTTTTTGGTTTTTTTTTTTTTTTTTTAATTCTTAGGTGTTTTTCCTATCATTCAAGCATACCAACTTTATTTCTGTTAGACCTAAATTAGGAGCCAAATTAATCTTCGTGCATCTTTGTGCACTTCAGTAGAGCTGTGAAACTTGACACTGAGTCTACCTGTGTGACTGTACATCTGTAGAGGAACTATTTTCTGTGTAATTTATTTTTTATTGAAAAAAAAAGTAGTCTATAGACATTGCAAGTGTTAAGAAAAAGAAAAAGGCTGCAGAAGTAGTAAGGTGTGTTTGTTTGTGGGTAGTGTCTGCAGTCACTGCCACTTCATACACTACTGACCAGCTTAGTACTAGTGACTAGCTTAATCAGGACAGCCACTAGGAGAAGGAATGCAAGCTTATGTACTGTGACTACTGGAGTGTAGGCAAAACTGAGAGGATCTGGGAAGCTGCTGATTTTCCCACTCTGCCTTACCTTGCTTTGCAGCAGCACAGGGCTGCAGCAGGGGACTCCTGCTTGAGTTCCCACCACATGCAGCTTCCAGGGGTGATGCTCCGGACACATTGGAGCCATGTGATCCAATGCCATTTGAAATATCCTCCTTCAGTGAGAAGAGCAGGATAGTTTCAGTGGTTTTATTCTATTTTTCTAGTTTTGTTGGTCGTAAAATGGAGAACACAGCCTTCAATGTGCTTGGTCTTAAGGCAGACAAATTGAAATACATCCTTTTGATGTATTTTGCCTGGATGGGGTTGTAGTATTTTGCTTTGTGTTCCTGTAGAATTTGGAAGGTGAATGCATGAAGCATGTATAGGAGTAGAGATGGATTTTCTCCGGCTGTCTGGAGAAATAGGAGTGTTTCATGGTTGGCATCCACAGCCACATAAGTCTATTTCTAGGTATGTGGTAGCTAGGTACCACAAAAATCTAGGTATGTGGTACAGTGAACTTAGATGATAGGAATAAAATACATTTCATGGGAACTTTAAACAGCAGTTTCTTGCACAACTAAACTGATGGAGTAGCTTGCTGTTGCTCAGGGGAGGGGTTCTCTTCTCATTACGTTCTCACAGGTCCGTGGGCCTCCCCCATTTCCCTTGCTGGCTCTGTGCAAGCCCGTTCAGTTAAACCAGCCACACACAAGTGTTTGGGTAATGTTCTGTGGAGTTAGTGAATCCGTGTGTTAGAAGCGTGGGAAGTGAGCAGGATTGCCTCCTCTCAGGATAGTATGCTCTAAGCAGTTATTTTAACAGTGGTATGAAGTAATCTCTGGTGTTCAGTTTGTTGCTAATGTCTGCTGAAGAAAGGTGAAGATGTTGAGTTGGTTGGACATTTTCTGCCTAGGATTTTAACAACATTTTCTGCAATATCATTCAAAGCTACCTGTAATTCATCCTGTGAAATCTGTGCCCACTGATGTAGCCTACTGTCTTAAACTAAAATAGAAACTGCTGCTTTTACCGTTTCTCCAACTATTCCACAACACAGTATCAATTTACACCCCTAGTTCTATTCCTTCAGAAGTTAGGAGGTTTTGTTGCAGATTGGAACAGAAAATGTGGGGCTACAGTTCCTAACTACAATACAGGACACTGAGAGACTTACAAGCTGTGACAGCTTGAAATTGGAGAGTTTACCAAGATTTTAAAGTCAGGGTGAGGTTCCATTTGTTAATTGGGTGTGGTGTGGATTTGTGTGGAACCTGGTCTCAAAGCAGCAGGTATGTGGTCCCTGGCTTTCAATATTGTTTATTGCCAGCACTTGAAATGCACCTTCTTTTTCTTTCCATCACTTTATTCCCTTCACAATGTGCACTCATTTTAGTGGCTCTTTAAATTGTTGGATCTCAAGCAGAGTTTGAAGTGTATGGTTTGATGGATATGTGTAACTTAGCACTGAGGAATGATCATGAACTTCATTTTCTATTTCACATGCTCACTTTTTCTAATATTTTTGTTAAACACTGTTTTCATTTAAAAGGCACTCTGATTTTTGTGGAAAGGCTTGATCTGTGCAGTGTGCTTCAGTTTGTCCAATTAGGCAAACAAAGTTGTAAGTTCATTATTGTTGCACTTTTATTACACAGTAAATTCTTTGCAGATACTGTAATATATTTTAATATGCTTTGTAATCATTTTTAGAAAGCGGTGATAAAAATTGCTGATTTAATAAACTAATATTGAACTACCTGAGATTCTGGTTTGTATGCTTCTTTCTGGAAGATAATCTTTCAGTGACTCATATTTTGTAATCCTGCTACTTAAGGCTCATAGGCAGAGTAGCTGTTTGGAAAGCTGCTCATTTTCCCACCTCAGTTTATGTATCCATAATAGGTTCTGGCTATTTCTTTTCTGTGCCCTTGAACTTGTTGCTGAAATTACTGCTTGTGCCATGGCTTGGTTCCAGAATTAAATTTATCTGTAAAAATTAAAAAACTCCCACAAACCTCCAGCACCTCTCTGTAATTAGCATGTTATAGCAGAATGTAATTTTGAAACTTCCTAATGTCTAAATGTGGAAGTACTGCAAAGTCCAAGTGTGGAACATAAATCTGAAACTTTCTGTGTGGATTGAAAGTTTGAAACTTGATCTGAGAGGTGGTATTTTAACTTCAGTGGTGGTACTAACCTTGAAAAGTAAGAGTAGATTGAAAAACAGCTTAGCAAAAAGCACTTTGATGTGTTTGTCCCAAAAAATCCAAAGACATCTTCCACACCATGCTACCTACTACTTGAGAATAACCGATGGCATCAATAGAACATTCACTGTAACATTGTGCTGAAATGAATCCTCCAGCCCCTTCTTTCTCCTCTATGCACACATCTTACTTGAGGCATTTCCAGAGATATATCTGTGCCATCAGGATGCTAGAGTTTAGCCATGACTCCTACCGTGGTCGGACTTCAGCTGCTGTGGAGTTGCTGTGTAGCAGCGTTGGTGCCATGTGTCACGTGAAAGCAAACGTTTCATGTGCTAACAACGTGTGTGTTCCTGGAGGCTCCCTTGAGTTTGAACTGCAGTGACTTGCTGGAACTGCTCCTTATAAAAGTAAAAAAATAATCTGAACAAGAGGAGGTTTTAGTGGTGTTTGGAGGTGGGAGGGGTTGCTCTTTGGGTTTTATTGTAATGTTGTTTTACATGCTCTGCATATAAGATATTTCAGACTTTGAAATATTTGCAGCACACTTCAGCAGTTGTTCTCTCTAATCCACAATTCGTATTTGGATAATATGAAAAGTAGACAAGTGTCCATGCTACCAGTTTGTAAGTTTTGCAGCAATTGTTGCTTCTAATATTTGGCACTATTAAACTTTGAAACATTTCTTCTTTTACTTGGGTGCCAGTACTAACCTTGAAAAATAAGAGTACTGGGGTGCCACTTAGTTTCTCCAGACCTTATTTGCTCGCATGTCTGGTGCATTTGTAAGGCCTTTGGAGCAGACACTGCTCTGGGTTTCTCTGATCTTGCCATGCTGCAAGTACCAACTGTGAGTGTAGACCTTTTGAAGGCTTGGCCCTTGGGTTTGCCTCCCTGACTTGGCTAGGAAAACACAGGAGAAAAGGTTGGCTGCCCTGCCCTGCTCAGATAGATGAACAAATGCATCTGCTGAAAGTGCCTTCTTTCACTCAGGGATCACAGCAATGAGCTGGAAATAAATATCCATACCAAATAAACACCTGTTGTGATCAAAACATGGTCAGGAAGATGAGGTGGTTTTTCACCACTATGTTCAGAAGTCCTGAATCTATGCAGTTTTTCTGACCTGAGGGAAAAATATGGATGGAAACCATGGTTTTGAGGCAGAATCCTGTCCCTTTTCCCATTGGAGGACTTCATGCTAGCACAGATTTGTACCTGCTCATAGACTGGGGGCTCAGTTTCTGGTCCAGTGAATACTGGAAGCTCACTAATGCCACATCTAACTTTTTTCCCACCTTTTCTCTTCTCTGAGATGGACTTTTCCATGTTCTTTCCAAGGTCTTGCTAGCTCAACAATCCATATTCCACTTCAGTCTGAAGCTCTGAAGATTTCATTGTAGTGAAAATAGCTCATGAATGGTATGTATCTGTCACCAGGTGTTGTATTTCAGATATACTGTAAGATTTCTGTGTTCACCATTTTTCAATTTTTTTAACAAGGAACTGCTGAAACATGCTGCTCATGCTTAGTGATTCTCTATTCAGATAATTCTGTGGGTTTATTCTCAAAATGCATTATTTTGTGTCTAGTCAGAAAGTAAGAAATTAACAAACAATGTGAGTATAACCAGTAAGTTCAGGGCTTGGTAATTTTTGCCTACAATGGAGAATAATTGCCATTTTTATTCGTGTTGTATTAGCGTGTCTTAACTCACATCTGCTAAAATTCGTACCTTTAATGTTAACTGCTTATGCATTTTTGTTAACCTTTTATACAGTGTTTTTGCCAATGACCTTCAACCATTCCCCATGACTGGACACCTTCACAAGGAAACTGGGATGGCTGGGCTGGTTTGCAGTCAGTAATCTGCTGGTCAGGGCTGTGGGGGACCAAAACCTGAGAGCACACCATGGTGTGCACTGTCCCTGGGGGTGGGTGCAGCTCTCTGGCACTAAGGGTGCTGGGAGCCACTTCCATATGTGAATCCCACAGTTTTCTTTCATCAACAAATGGAGCTAAGGGCTTTATCTGTCTGAATATACAAGCAACCCCCTAAAATACAGTTGTGAATAAAAATTTTCACTCTCATGCAACAGTTTTCATTAGTAGCAGGGAAAAAAATGGAAATATCTAATTTAAATGATAAAAATACGCTAGTTAGATCTGGCATTGCCAACATGGTGATTTCTAAGGCCCAGTTTCAGTTTCATGTTCAAAATATTAAAGCTATTCTGTCACTTGAAACCTTTTATCTACATTTGTAGGAAATGGAAAGAGACTGAGAGTCCTTTGTCCCATGTGTTCATCTCAAAAAGCCTTTGAAGCTCTTATGTTAACTATTTGAGGTTCAGAAACAGAAGGGAAATTTCAAGATAATATAAACAGCTCCAAGGAGAAAATGTCTTCAACTCATGACTAAACAAGCAAACATATATTTTCTGTTTCAAAAAGATGACTGAACTTCTTCATGCCAGGAAAAATAAATCCATCTGACTTTGCTTTAAGCTGTCCTCTTTTACAAATGCAGTGAGGGGCTCCAGTTCCTTTGGATGATGTAATTCGACTGTTCTGCTTGAGTTCTGCTCCCTGTTGATGTCATGTCGCTGCTAGCCAACTATTCAAAGAGAAAAGCAACTTCTAGTTTAGACTAGAGCACGAGGAGGCTGAGGTTTATAACAACGCAGCATCTTGGGATGCCGGGTTAGATCCTCCCAGGCAGAGCCCAGCTTTAAGAGAAGCTCCATCCACCGTGGACCCTGCTACCTGCAGGTGGGTGGCACCCTGGGGTGACTGGTGACAGCAGGTACGTAGGGAGCAGGGCAAGGGGGCTGCCTGGGGTCGGGGGTGTGCTGAAGTCCTTTGGGGAAAGAAGCTGAGAGAAATATGTGGCTATTTTGGGACAGAAGTTCAGCTGAGAGGCCTGTGAAAGCAGGGAATCTCTGCAGACAGAGCCAGAGGTTGCCATGCCTCTCCTCAGCTGCTTTTGACTAACTCCTCCCAACTTTTCTTCAGCTCTAGTATTCCATTCCCAAATGAGTGAACAGCTTCTTCTGCTCCTCTCCAGTGTTCTCAATATCCAAAGTATAACTCCTCTGTGCTGCAGTGAGGTCTAAGATTACTTGTAATGCATGGTTAGGAATGTGCTTAGATGTGGTCAGGAAACATTCTGGGATCATGGTTCAGTTCACCTGCGTCCACACTGTGTTAATGAAACTGAACATCAGCTGTTGGCTGGCACTGGGAAGGGTGGCAGAGGGAAAGGGCCCCCTGTGGGACCCAGATTGCTGACCCCAGGCAGCAGGATAATTTGTCTGCTTGCTTGGCACACTGTGAGCTACAAGACTGTAGCCCCAGGAGGGGGCTGCCTTTATACTCCTGGGGTCAATGTCCAGATTTTTGGGACTCTTGCATATGAAAGTAACATGGCTGGAAACACAGTGGGGGATAAAGGGCTAAGCTGTCATGCACAAGTTTACATTTAACATGTTATTTTCTTTCAGATTTGGGGAACCCTCTCTAGCAGGGATCAGACAGGATTTTCCTGTACCTTCAGAAAGGTGTGTGTGCACAGTTTATGTAAGGGAGGGTGATGGATTGTGCCAAACTTGAGCCCTGCGAATAGACCCAGCCCCACCCAAAGGGCAGGCATGCGTGTGGTCACAGGGCTCTGAAATCAGAGCTGGCATTGCTTGGTGGCAGCACAGAGCGCTGCGGAAGCAGTTTGGTACAATGAGGGGCTCACTGAGTTACGGGACTGCCAGCTACAAATGGCCTTGCTGGGGATGCTGTAGCCCAGGAAAATGCACCTGCACCCAGGTGTGTGTGTGTGTTCCTCTCTGGCAGACAGCTCCATCCCCGTGGGCAAAGGCAGTGAGGAGGGGAAGCCAGTGCTGCTGCCTGGAGATCACAGCCTGTGCTGCCCTGGGGAAGCTCATGGTGATCAGCCCCCACTTGAGATCAGGGGTGGGAGCAGTAGCAGCAAACTCAGCATCTGCATCCCTGTGATGCTGCACTTCTGTTCTTTTTATGGCAAGGGAATTAAACATTTCTTCCCATCTTAGAGAGGGGCTGGGAATTCACATGCATGTTATGAGAGGAGGACAATTAAGAAAAAGAATTCAAATAGAAAGTGTCATGTCCTTCTTTGATTTACGTGGTGTTGCCAGGAGGGGAGGAGCAGTGGGGAATGGGCTGGGAACTGTGGAGTTTTGGGGACAGGCTGCTTGTCCATGAGGTCTGTTTGATCTCCCTAGTCTCTGTTTTCCTCTTAAACAGAACAAGATTGTGGGCAGATAAGAAAGGGTGGTAAGAAATCCTAACACATCTTACTGGTGGCTATTTTGTAGAGGGGGATCGGGCATCAGGATCCTTCCTGTTAGGAAGCAAAGACACACATCTGCCATCATGGAAAACCACTTCAGGCTGGAAACAAGGCACAGGAAGGGTACTCTGGGCCCTTCTTCTTGAGGTCAGTGGAAAGGCTTTCCTTCTCTGCAAAGGCAGCAAGAAAGGGCCCATAATTATCCTGGATGGGTGATTTTTCCTGATCCCTCCAGGAAACTGCACGCAAATACTGTTGTGCCCTTCCTCTTACTTTGTTAGGATATAAATAACTGAGGAAATGGCTTTATTTATCACTGTCACATAAGTGTCCACCATTTAACTTTGAACTTTAGATAGATATCCAGGAGTTAGTGAAATTTTACACCGTATCTTTGATTGCCTTGTATCATTATAAAAAGCAAAGAGAGTGATTTACACATTTTACTATATAGATAATAATTAACTTGCAATAAGGATACATACCTGCATCCAGGACCAATTCACCCACTGGTCCTCTGCCTCCTATTTGAAAAGAGCAAGGACATTTTCTCAACACACAAAACCTAACCAACCTGTGCCAGATTTAAACCAACAGCTTGCAGTATTAGTTGGCTAGTCCAAGACATGAGTACAGGAATTTTGAGGGAATATTTTGGGAAATACCTGTAATATAAATATTCAACTTACTTATTTTTAGCAGTTTTATGTGACATTATATATGATATTTCTCTAGTGTGCATATGAAGACATAGAATCTACTGACAAAGTTTTATCTATCCTGAGTTTGGGTGGGTTCCTAATTTCTTTTTATGCTTCCTCCTGTCCTTTTTGGAGGCTAGCTAAACTACACTTGCTAAAAGGAGAAAACACTGCTATTCCCTATCTCATCTCTGAGCTTGATATCTTTCCTTATAGCCTCTGATTTCAGATGCCTGCCCATTTTCTAGTACTGGCTCCCAGCAGAAACTTTCTGATTCCTGGCAATGATGCCAGATAAATGTGTCCTGTGCACATGTCACCTTGTAAAGGCCAGAAAGGACTCACTGCTATCTATATAAGTCACCAGAATTATTTTCCCTTTTGTTATTAATGAGAAGTCCATGAATAGTAAACTTTGGAATCAGCTGGCACTGCCAGACTGACTCCAGTTGCCCTGCCAGCAGCAGGTATCTGTGCATAAAACTGTCCTCAAAGCAGTGCTGAGCAAATTCCTAACACTTCACAGTTTCACCTTCTCGTTTGCTGTGTCCCAGTTTAACCACTTGGCTATCGCTCTGATCTTTGTACTCTCTGCTGTGCTTTCATTTCCTGAGTCCATTGTCAGGTTCAATTTTCCAGGTAAGAATTTCTTTAGAAGGGCAGAACCTCCAGTTCAATTGTGCAAGATGCTCTTTACCAGAGCCCCAGAGCTATGTATGACTTTTCAACAGGTTTACAGCAATTTTGGTGACTTTCATATATAATTTTTGAGTGTAAAAACTGGACAAGGTCAGTGACAATGTTTACTCATTGTGTCCTGATGGGTTAATTTCTTTCAGATCAGATGAGAGGTTCATGGGTAGATCATAAATACTTGGTCTCTGTTCCTGAAAACAAAGGTCACTCTGCATTAAAGCAGTGAGGTGAATGTAGGAGTGGATCCAGTGGAAGTTGTTCCTCAGAAAAACCAGCTGCTGAACGTCAGAAAGGACTTCCTCCAAAACTTGGTAAGTCCATTTTTTTCATGTTCTTTGATCTTTTCTTTTCTTGTAATGAACCACTATGACTAGTTTTAGCTCCTAGCACTGTTTATGCATCCTGAAAATGCAGATAATCTATTATGGATGTGTCCTTTAGGTAACCATCTACCCATGCAGGGAGCATTTCTAAATTGATGAAACAGATGAGCTATTACGTGAGGCAGTAGCTCAACAAATAATCTTCCTTTGTACCTAAATGGAACCAGTTCTATCATTATTCAGGGTGACTGCAGTGTTTGTACAAGATCCCTTAAAAAAAAAAAAAAAGCCTGCAGATGTTCTGAGAAGCATTTGGCAAATTCAGAAATGGCATGGGTTTCTCAGATATGGATTATTACATGGGAGTGAGCTAATGTCACCTTTCCAGCAGGGAAAGGCAATTCTTTGAATACCTGCTCTTCAAATGGAGAAAACAAGCAGTGCTGAACTAGCCCACAAAATAAGAAAATGTTGAGAGAATGTTGTCCATAATTCTATTTCAGATTTTGCTCAATTCTTCCTTTCATTAGGCTTTCATCTACAGTGATGAACCTTCCCTGTGTGGTTGCTGAACCACCAGGCTTCAATGCTGTCCTTGTTCTGAGGAAGTCAGGCTGAGGGTTAAGAAATATCTGCCCCAAAAAGAAATAACAAAAATGCAGTAACAAATCATTGCTTCTGCACTTTCCACACCTCTTAATATTGTAAAATGACAATTTTTTTAAAATACTAATCCGAGCATGGAAAGCTATCAGGTAAGGGCTTTCCCATTTTCAGTGGCTGCTGTTGCTGGTTCCCTATTGCTGTCTTCTCATGCTAGGACAGATAAAGTTCTTTCTCAGTATTTTATGTTTTATGAATTAAGTAGGTACAAAGCCCGTAACTGTTCAGAACTTTGCCTTTGCAAAACAAACATGGAATTTTGCGAAGAATGTCACACTGCTCCACACTCTCACAGTTTCTCAAATGTTTTAATTTTTCATTCTTTTCTCTCTTTGCAGTGGGTTGACAGCAGTAGACACCTCTCTCATCTCCCATCACTATAACAGGTTTCTTGGTTTCCCAGCCAGGCTGATATCCAGGTAATACTTATCATTATTGCAGTAGTGGTCACTAAAAGTGTCTGTAGCCATGAATCATACCATGATTCTTATTTTTTTATTTTTTTTAAATAATCCTCTTGCCTTCCTAACAGCAAGGCCACTGCTGTTACAATTTACAATGTAAGCCAAGTGTCTTCAAAATAGATATTCAGCTGAGCTGAAATCCAATTTATTGTCTCATAGACACGAAAGGCAAGACTCCTCCTTTCTAATCTTTCTGAATATTCATCTTGGGTGCTGTGAGGAATTACAAGCTTAGCTTTTCATTGGTATGGATGAGGTAGACAAGAGTAAAGAAGAGGAATAATGTTTCCTGACACCCAGGCTAGGACCTTTATCATGTGGTTATGGACCTGTGTCACCATCCTTACTGCGGCAGCTGTGCAAGAACTGGACCCATGAGAGGAAAAAACAAGCTGGTTCCATTTCCTTTCTAAGAAGGTCTTTGATTTCTGTTCGAAATACTGTGATATGAAAGACAAGAACAGAATCTCAACCAGTCCTCAGAGATCACAACACACTTTCTTTTTGGAGGTGATTTGCAGATTCCTCCTTCTGGTGGTGTCTAAGATCAGGTATCTGTGATGTGCTTTCAGCACACCCAAGGAAGTTATTGATGGCTTTCAGGTAGAAGTGGTCCTTATGGGATCAAGGAGACTGAGTAGAGGCTGAGAGCAAGAAAATAAAGCTGCCTAGATACATGTCACATTTTCATCCTGAAGCTAGAGATGTATTTTTAAAGGGTCAGATCAAGCAAGTTAAAAATAAAGTTGGTGAAATTGAAGTGCAAAGTGCAAGCAAAAGGAAATGAAGGTACTGAACTGGGTGTGGTATTGAATCTTGTACCTGTTGGTGCTGGGTTTCCCATATACACTGGACATGTGACTGGTTTTTGTAGGTGGCCTGGCAGATCTCTTCAGCACTCAGCAGCCTACTGAGGTTTCTGGCTTCCTAGGTGACCATGGGCACAGAATATGAAAAGATCATATCAAAAAGCTGCAGGAGCAGCGTATGTCCATGCAAAAGAAAACCTTCACCAACTGGATGAACAACGTCTTCTCCAGGAATAATGTAGGTAGCTCCTTCAATTTGAAGATTTTTTCTGGGTTTTGTTTTATTTTATTTTACCCACTGTATCCTTTTTAATGTTATTTTTAATGTACTTTTTCCTGAATGTTGTCACATGCAAGCAAGGAAGGATTTGACTAACCAGAGTGCTCCATCCTCTTTTACCTCACATCTGTCTCCTTTGTCCATGATACCAGTCTTCTCTGAAATCAAGGTTCATTTTGTAGACTGTATAATCCCATCATATTGTGATGTCCATTGTATATTGGTGATCTTCTCAGAGAAAAACCCTTATTTGTTTCTTTTTCCTGTAAATGAATTATCTGCAAATGTCAGGGTTTCCCCAAGCAATGCTCAATTCTTAATCGCCTGGCTAAAAATTCTGACTTTCTGCTTTGCCTGATCAGTTCAGTTCAACTTGCAGCTCAAAGGATCTGAAAAAGTAGCCCTACTTTTGGGAATTTCAGGCATACTGCCATGCAAGTACAGACCAGTTTGTTTTCTGTAGCTCTCAGAGTTGAAAAAATCTTCAGAGCCAGTGTGCAGTCAATACTTGTGTGCAAGGTAACACCAGCATATTCCAGTCTCCAGACTTACTGCAGATAAAGTTTCAGGCACGAATGATGTAGCTGTGGCACAGAAAGGAATGATGTCATCCAAAACAATTCAGTTTTCTGGAGTCTGTAGTAGATAGTAATGAAAATGGATGTTGGAGACACCAAGCAGGACCAGGCCACTGGGTCCAGTGTAGCTCATTACCATGTTTCAGTACCAGATGTGTTTTTTCAGAGTAACATTTTAAGTCTGTGATTCATACAAAGGCAGCTGCAGAGCACAACAAACTTTCAAATTTATTTTTCATAACGGGAGCGAACAAATGAAAAATGCAAAACACACGCTTGTTTCTGCCACCTGCAGAAAGTTAGGTTTTTATGGTGTAGGATATTAGTTCTGTTTAGCTGTAGACATATACTTTCTCATTTTAAAAATGCCTTCAAGTTCAGAGATAAAAATGCCAGTCTGAAGTTCCTGCAATGTACTTGTTCACGTATCATAAATGTCTGGGGAGCAAAGCCTGTGAGAGCTTTCCAAGCCATATACGGTAGAGACGGCGCAGAGCTTATCTGGGTCTTCCTGGCAGCTTAGTCCCAGCTTTCCAAGGCAAACTTTGAGGTGATTGGATCATGCTACAGGACACTGCAGTGTTCTCAATTATACTGCTGACTACT
Organism: Emberiza elegans; assembly: GCA_024865655.1. NCBI lineage: Eukaryota > Metazoa > Chordata > Aves > Passeriformes > Fringillidae > Emberiza > Emberiza elegans. The sequence goes on along the minus strand of JALJVW010000139.1, from coordinate 17,497,158 downwards.
TCAAGTCTAGCACTAAGGATGCTATTGGATTGAATTTGTTAAGCTATCTGTGACTGGTATCTTTATGAGAAGAATGAGGCAACAAAGCTATTAAAACAACAGCTGGGTGAGACATAAAGCAGATATATGAAGCTTGTCTTTTTACAAATTCTAATTGAACTATTCTTCATTATGGAAGTGTCACAGAATATAACAGCTTTAACTTTTTTCATTGCAGTATATCATAGGCAGAATTTTAAGTTTTATTAAATATGCAAAAAGGAATAAAGTTGGCAACTAAACAGGGAGGTTTTTTCATGAAGATAATCAGTGCAGCAAGTTGTAAGTCCTTGTGCCATACACAGCAGAGATTTAAACACTCTTTAACTTTTTTACACTTCCAGTGCTTTTTTCTTTCTCTGGAGAAAAGACTTCCTAATCTAATTATTAACTGATCAGAAATTAGAAGGTGCATGCCTGTTGTCCGTCCTTTCCCCCCTTAGCTTGTAAATATTCCCCTTAACATGTACATAAGCATGTACATAAGATAATGGCTCCTTCCTTCCTTCCTTCCTTCCTTCCTTCCTTCCTTCCTTCCTTCCTTCCTTCCTTCCTTCCTTCCTTCCTTCCTTCCTTCCTTCCTTCCTTCCTTCCTTCCTTCCTTCCTTCCTTCCTTCCTTCCTTCCTTCCTTCCTTCCTTCCTTCCTTCCTTCCTTCCTTCCTTCCTTCCTTCCTTCCTTCCTTCCTTCCTTCCTTCCTTCCTTCCTTCCTTCCTTCCTTCCTTCCTTCCTTCCTTCCTTCCTTCCTTCCTTCCTTCCTTCCTTCCTTCCTTCCTTCCTTCCTTCCTTCCTTCCTTCCTTCCTTCCTTCCTTCCTTCCTTCCTTCCTTCCTTCCTTCCTTCCTTCCTTCCTTCCTTCCTTCCTTCCTTCCTTCCTTCCTTCCTTCCTTCCTTCCTTCCTTCCCTCCTCCCTCCTTCCTTCCTTCCTCCCTCCCTCCTCTTCCTTCCCCCTCTCTTCTTCCCTCCCCCCTCCCTCTCTCTTTCTTTTTCTTTATCTCTTTCTTTCTTTCTCTCTTTCTTTGATTAAAATGATTATTTACTGTAATTGCAAAATCACAGTAACTTAGGTGTGGTTTATTCTTAGGTATGGTTTTAATGTCACTTCTAGATGGCATAAGGCCAAAAGGAAACACCCAAGGCAAGTTCTTGTCAGGTCAGAGTACAGACTGTGTCATGTTGTATCACCTAAGCGCTGGGTGACCTCATTACTGGCAGCAATAAAGCATATTTTTGTAAATGATCCTAACCTTTCCCTTAGTGTGAGACTCTGGCTAAAAATATGGAGACTTTGAGTGGTAGTGCAGGTCCAAGCAGGACGTGACAAGCTTTGTTGAGACTATGGAGTATAAGATGAGTCATTGAATGGAATTATCAGCTCAACTTTTAAATGAAATGCACAGCTCAGAATAAAATTATTCTGATATAATAAAAGATTCACTTGAATTGGAATAAAAAATGTCAGCATTTCCAAAACATTTGATTTTGAAAATGCTGAATTTTTTTATTTTTCAAAATCTCCTGCTTTTTTCTTTTTTACTCTATTGTGGGTTTACATTTTTGTTTGGTTGTTGGGGTTTTTTTTAACTTCAGACTACTTTAATAATTAATGTAACTCCTCCTGCAAATCCATTTTTTCTGAATTAAGACTCACCACTCTGTGGATATATGCACTGTCATAGAGAAGACGCACTGGAACATAAGAAGGTGTTGTTTGTTTCATTTTAGAAGTAGAGGGTTCTCTGTGCCAAATGTTAAGCTGGAGTCTGTACCTGGTCTTTACAGGTAAAGATTGAGATAGAAGATATTTACATAGATTTGAAGGATGGCATCTCTCTCATGAAACTCCTGGAGCTGCTCTCTGGAGAAGCTTTGCCCAAACCAAGCCAGGGAAAGATGAGAGTACATTTTCTAGAGAACAACAGCAAAGCCATCACATTTCTGAAATCGAAGGTAAGTTAATATTGATATTAGAGATCACAACAGTTTATGTATGTTATTAATTAATTACAGGCACATGTTCATTGTGCTTTCCCCCTCTAGTATACAAGAACATATCTTCTGAAGACAGACCAGGGATTTTATTAAAAAAAAAAAAAAAATCAAATTTTAATTTCTTTGTTATTTGAGTAATGTGTTTTAGAAACAGCTAATATTCCATTCCTTTGGAGGAAAGAAATGTGTTTCTTTCCTCTCCCTAACCACCAGTTTTCAAAAAACATATATTGGAATTTTAAATTTTTGAGACCACTGTCTCTTTGCTAGGCTTTTGCTGAAATTAATCATGAGCTGATATAGGAGCTTGCAGGTCAGTGGACTGATGAAAAATGTAAATATTAAACCTCTTTGCTTAAGAAAAGGGCCTGAACACCCTCTCTAGTAACAGTTTGTTACACTGAGAGCTGGACACGAGCGCATTTATGCTGAACAGATACTGGTTTATTAGCAGGTACAAGTAAAAGTGATTGGTCCTGAGAATATCGTAGATGGTGACAGAACCTTAATCCTGGGCCTTATCTGGATCATCATACTTCGATTTCAGATTTCATCTATCAAACTTGATAAGGTAAAACTGTATCTTTGCCTTTTTGCTTGTGCAATTGTGGGGGTTTTTCCAAAGGGACAAAACAGTGACTTGGAGATAGAACATTCATGTTCTTCACCCTCTTCTACAAATTTTTTACCAACTTTTGACTTCATGTTGCATTTCTCTGTCAATAGTTCTCTCTAGATTTCAGTCCCATGACACTGCTCTGAAGAAGCACATGCTTTTTAAAATCATTTAACATGTACTCTAAGAACACGAAAAACAAGGTTCTATAAGGGTATTATGAAATCAAAGTCAATCAATTCTAACATTAGACCTGAACACATAATGTTTTGTTTCTGAATTCTATTTCACAGCTAAGGATGCAAATAAACTGAACTTTCCTTTCTGCCTGGTTTCTACAGACCTTACAGAAGAGAAACATTTAAAATAATTCAGCACCTACATTTTACCTAATAGTTTCGGCATTCATTAAAGTCACTTCTTTTTTAAATTGAAAACTTCTATTTTCATATTAAATTTTTCTACCTTTATGACAGATACAGTCTGTAAGTCATGACTTTGAATGGATCTGTGAATTGAACAAAAGTAATACAAAGTGACCTTTGGGAACATAAGTGTAAACTCACTGATAATATTTTCATATAGTGTTAACACCAATTTTTCTTTTCCCTGTTCTCTTCACAGGAAGAATTTGGAGGTAGAGCTGATGTTCTATTTGCCAATGAAGCCTTATTGCTATGGTGTCAACATAAAACTGCCAGCTATTCCAATGTGAGTGTGAAGGACTTCTCCAAAAGTTGGAGTGATGGGCTGGCCTTCAATGCACTCATACATGCTCACAGGTAGGATCTGATGGATCAGTTCAGGCAGAGTTGCTCACTGCTGTTTCTAGCTATGACACAAGTTGTTCCAGGGTCTGAATTACAGGTTTTTGTCAAGAAACTGTTAGATACTCTCTACTCTTTCTTACTGAAGACTCCTCTTTCTTAAATTCTCTCTCTTCTTGGAAGGAAGAACCAAAAGCTCCTGCTTGGAAGCTCCTTTAGTTGGGCATAATATTGAATTTCCAGGGGAATATCATGTGTCTGAACAGTACTGCCCTTTTGGTCTTAGCCCCTCAGTCATGTTCCCTTTGCTCTTTTTCTAAATTTTTTTTCAGGCAGGGGTTTTATTGTATGAACTTTGGAGCATGTATAGCTTCCTGTTCAATTGTAATAGACTAAGCAACTTCTTAGTCTCTTTTTTCTCCCTTTTCTGTCCCTTTGAAAAAGAGTGAAGGAAATAGCCAAAAGCAGGAGAGAGAAACCACCTATGATAACCTTGAACACTTCTTTGTCCTCAACAGTTCTGCTATATCTTATAGGGGATACCATAGTAGGATTGTGGAACTTCCCCAGCTGGGAGTCACCTCCCTTGTCACAACTGTCTCTCTATTGGGCTTTGGTTTTCACCCATTGGAGAAAAGGAGATATAAGGGCAGACATTTGTTGGGAGTGGTAATTCAATTTCATAGAAAACAATTTTCTTCCTGCTATGTGGGCAAGGGACAATGCCCTTGAATGAAGTTCAGGGTCAAAGTAATTCCAGTGTTAATGTCACATAACATTAACAGTTACATGACTATTAACTTAGTCTCATAAACAGTTTATGGTTTATGATCTGAAAGAACTTACTACAAACATAAATCTTCCTTCATCTCCATGCCCTCTTTTTCTCCTTGTCCAGGCCTGATCTTATCCACTATAGCTCACTGCGGCAGGAGCAGCCCATTAAAAACCTGAACAATGCCTTTGATGTTGCTGAGAAAGAGTTTGGAATCAGCAAACTGCTTGATGCTGAGGATGTGGCAGTGCCCTATCCAGATGAGAGGTCCATCATGACTTATGTGTCACTCTATTACCACTACTTCTCCAAACTGAAACAAGGCCAGACAATACAAAAGAGACTTAACAAGGTAAGTGCATTGCCTATATTTGGAAGTTACAAGTTAAAAAGGTAAGGCTAAATTTAATTTGGAAGTGTAGGGGATTTTGTGCAAGCTCAACTTCAGGATCATTTTAACTGAATGAAGAGGCACAGCCATCTGAAAGACCTTGTTCCTTGAGACTTGTACCTGTACACTCTCTGATCTCCTAGAGGGTTGAAATGATCTCACTGAAAATCAATCCCTTTTTGACCTCACGGTTTCTGTTTGAGAACAAATATGGTTCCAAGGCAGCTTGAGGCATAGAGATCTCAATAATATTGGGAGAAGATTAAGACTAGGCAAAAGCACAACTAATCAACAGTTTTCTCATTTAATAGGAATGATGTTCCCTTCCTCTATGGAGCTAGTTTGGATTTTGATTTCCTTTGAAAATCCTCATCCTTTCTTTCTAACTCCTTAGGTGGAAAATGAAAAAAAAAAAAAACCAATCAAACAAAAAGCCCAAAGAAATGAAACAAAACCAAAGGAACTTAATACCACCACCACCACCAAATAAGACTGAGAGAATGCTAGCCAAATTGGCTGAATTTAATAAGACTTTATTGAGTTTTTATTATTTTTTATTAAATTTAGCTAAGTTTTTTTTTCAGTTTCCACATACAATTCACCTCACATAAAATCATGAGCTATATTAAAAATTTCTTGTATCCCACTGATGGAAAACCAAAGGAATTTTGTTGTTGTTCCTCCAAAGACCACTTCCCTTGAGAGAATTTCTTTTCTGTCTCCAGAAAAGTCTGTTCTTGTTTTGACAAAACTACAAAAGAAGTAGCCTGCAGAAAACCTACACAACCAGGATGGGTCCTATGAACATCTGGATTCGGAGAACTGCCTGTGCATTTGAGGGGGGAAATACATTGCTTAGAGGGAAGAACAAAAATCAACACTGAGGCTTCCCTGATTGTGACAAGTTTAAAAGGTTTTGCAAAGCAGGGTTTGGTCAGCTAAAAATGTGGTCTGGGTCAAGGATCAGATGGTCCTGTAGCATGGCTCCCCACAGCACCGAGCCTGTTAGTGTGGAAGGAGTGTCTGGAGCATGCTCTTTGTCAGAAAACTCAATGTTAGGTAGTCCTGCAAGGAGCAGGGAGTTGGACTGAATGGGCCTTATGGGTCCCTTCCAACTAGAGATACTCTAGGTTTGTGTGTATTAGAGCAGCATGTTCTCCAAAGAGATGCATTAGATGAGAGCAGGACTTGGAATTCAGTCAAAGTTTGGGCATCAGTGAGGAGAGTGGGCAGTAGGACTTCACAGCTCTACACACAGGTCACTGGATTTTGGCCAGGAAACATTATGTATCTTTTGATAAACATGAAATAGTCCTTGTGTCCACAAGCATGTATTAGAGGAACTCTAAGGAGCAAGCAGGCCATAACTTTTGTATTTTATGAGTAAGCAGTTTTCTTACTCTGTCTTTTTTCAATTCTAATTGCAGTGCTCCACTGCTTTTTCCATTTTTTCATATAGTTATTCTTTCTTTTCTCTCTTCCCCCTTACCTGCTTCTTTTTCTCCCTTTGACTTCTTCCCTATTTTTAGCCTGGCTCTAATATTGCATTCCCATCTTCCTGCATTTCTGACACACACAATCAGAAGGAGAAGGAAACAGATGTTAATCTCGTCATGTCCTTAGACCCTCAAATAGATGGCTCTGAATTTACTAATAGGATTGGGAGGGAAGCCTGAATATGTCAAGGAAGCCTTTGGGTTCAGACTAAGTGTGTGACCAGGATGGCAGAGAGAAACAGCTCTGGAAAGCAAATCTCCTTTCCCTCTCCCATCTGAGGTCTGAGATCTGCATTTACTAGGGTCTTTCAGCAAGAACTGGGTACGATGGCAGAAAATTCAGAAGGGAGCCCTGATGTCATGGGATGCTTTTCCTGCTCTAAAGGTTGGTGCTCTTTTACTGCTCTTACAAGACTGCAGCACCTGGTGATTGCCAAGTGCACTTTCTGGTAAGCAAAAGCAGATTACCACTTGGAAGGACTGGGTCTTTTCCCAGTGCCATCTCCCTCACTAATCTGCCTGGCTGGGACAGGCAAACTCAGGAGAATGATAGAGGCAGACAGCATTGTTCAGCACTATACCTGACATTTGCAGCAGTAAAGATCTGTGACTTTATTAAGTTAGGATGAGGAAAAAATAATATGAAGTAAAAAGACAAAGATGGAAAAAATGTAAAATGGAAAGAAAGAATAATTTGATTCTAACACCTTTTATTTCATTAGGGATTCAATTCTAGATGTTTGCTCCAGTATTTACCTGAACTTGAAATAAAGGCAGGTCAGGCTACAAATGAAACAGATAAATGTCTTGGTCTTGAAAATTTAGTATTAAATCAGAGTTAACATCCTTACTAAAGCATTGTTTGGCCACAAAATTTTTTCTAGTAATTTTAATAAAGAGAAACAGTTCCAACAGAAGAAATTGAGAAGGAACTGTTTGACCACAGTCTGCTATGTGCATAAGAGAGAACAAGGATCTTGTCAGATGGTCTCCTAAATCCTAAGTGGTGAAGCTAAAAGAGTGTAGTTACAGATTAGCCTAGAATTGTTTGGGGTTGAGGAATGAGACTGGTAAAAAAAATCTGGGGTTTTTTTTTTGATTGTGAAACAAAAAATGTGAACCATGCTGTTTATTCCAAAATGTTTTCTTAAATGAAAACTGAAATAAAACATTAAATACTATTGATTCATGTGTGTTTTATGGAAGGCTGTTCTAGCATTTCACCTAGCCTCAGATGTGACAGCTATCAGCACATCAGAAAATGTGATGACTGCTGAAGACACTGCTTTCTGTTTACCCACCATGCTTCACTCTGTTTCTTATGTGGCTTGTCATTTTATATTCCCATCACAGATTGTGTTCCTCCTGAAGGAGATAGATGACTTGAAGCTTCAGTATGAGCAGATGGTCTCTGACCTCCTGAAATGGATTAAACAGAAGGTGGTGGAACTGGATGACCGTCATTTCCCCAACTCTCTTCAGGAAATGTGGCTGCTCATGGCCAACTTTAAAACCTTCCGCACTGTGGAGAAACCCCCCAAATACCAAGAGAAGGGCATGATTGAAGCTCATCTCTTCAACATCAGGACCAAGCAGAGAGCCAACAATCAACGGCCATACTTGCCCCCAGAGGGGAAGATGCTGCAGGATGTGGAAAAGCACTGGATCATTCTGGAAAAGTCAGAGCACAACCGTGGAAAAGCACTGCAGAAGGAGATGCTGAGGCTGGAAAGGCTGGAACAGCTAGCCCAGAGGTTCCTGAAGAAGGCAGCCCTGCGTGAGTCCTACTTGGAAGACATGAGGAAAGTGATTGGGAAGCAGGACTTCTGGCCAGAGAGTGTGGACAGGATGGAGGCTGCCAGTAGGAAGCTGGAAGCCATTGTGGCAGATGTGCTGCCCAGGAGGGAACGCTTCACAGCTTTGGATGAAATGGCCTCCGTTATCAGCCAGGAGAACTATCACGGCAAAGATCAAATCTTGCAAAAGTGAGTGATGGCTGAGAAACTCTGTGGTGGTGGAGGTCAGTATTAGTTGAAATTCTGTGGAAGGTGGAAGGAAATTAATTATAACAGTGAATCCTATCTTTGCTCCTCACAAGTAGAACTGTCAGGAATTTCTTCTACCAGTGAACAGTTTCAGCAGATAAAGGCAAACACTTCATCTTCTTCAAAATTCTAACTTTTTTCCTTGAATGATCAAAGCCTCACACCAATTTAGAATGAAAAGTGTTTTTAAGTATTTTTGTTATATATGAAATATATCTACACATTTCTACCAAATATTCTATCTGCCATCAAAAAATGCTTAGAGAGATACTATTTTTTTCCTAAATCAACACATTTCTATTTCAGTCTGCAATTTGGGGAGATATGAATTGTTTAAGGCATGGTATTCTCAGATTAACTCCATTTTGGAGCAAATATTGGGAAAATATAAATTCTGATTATCTCAGGTTATTATATAACCTGGTTAGTGAGTATCTAAGAATGTCATACAAATAACTTATTTCATGGAATTTTAATGCTTTTATAAATTCAGACAAAATCAAGACCCTCTGTGAAAACTCAGAAAAACAGTTTAAAAAGAGTAAATCCAACCATGAGATCAGATTGTGACTGATTGTATGGTTTACATAAATGTTTTACTTTAAGCAGTCATTTAAAGAACACTTCTTTCTTTCCAAGCCTTTCCACTGTATCAAGCAAAAGCACTGTATCAAACAAAAAGATGTTTTAAGAACATCCTATTAAACAATGTCTAAATTTTAAGAAGTCAATGACAGTTGATGTGCTAGTCAAAATTCCTATAATAACATTCTTTTGACCTGTTTTTTTTTTCTGGCCTGTCCTCTTACACTGATGTCAAGAGTCATGTGTGTTCATTTAGCACCTCTAAAGCTGCAAGCAGTGAGAATCCTCCAGTGATGCCCAAGGTCTTTGGTCCAAACAGGTAATTTCTTTCTCTTCCTTTGCAGGCAAAAGAGCATTTCAAAGCAATGGCAGGATCTCCTGGATCAGCTGCAGAGACGAGAACAATCCCTGGGAACCATGCAGGAAATTCTGGGCCTCCTGAGAGACATAGATGCCATTACAGAGGAGCTGAAAGAGCTGCAGGTACTGAGCCCCCTCCAGCAGCACACAACTTGCAGTGCTGCCAATGTGTGTCCCCATGTTCCAGGGACTGGCTGCTTCCAACAGGAGATAAGTCTATGAGCTATAGAAAAAATGCACAATTTTTACCTAGATGCCTAATTGAGCATTTTGGTTCATCACCACAGATAACTATGCAAGGAAAAACAGGCTTTGCTATAGGGGATTTCCAGAATCAGAAAGCCAGGAATCCTATTATATGGACTGTACTACAGGTTGAAGTTGTATGGTTATATAAAGATGTGAAATAATATTTTCTAAATTTACGAGTGCAAAAGCAGAAGTGGAATAAACACACCTCCTGTTTCCATTCCACATAATTCTTCTGAATTAGCTTCTGGAAGTTCCTGCAGTAATTTTACAGATGGGAATTAGCTCAGGCTTACAGGTATATAAGCTCATGAGAAAGGAAAGTTCCACTGTAAATGCATAGTAGTTACTTTTAGAAAGAATTTCCAGCTGTTACCAGAGTGTCAGAGCACAAACTCTTCTCTTCTTATTCAGAAATAACTGGGTTCATATTGTTTTGTAATGGAAGGAAGTATGTATAAATTCTTTGTCTTGAAGACAGAAAAATCCTCATGACTACAGGTTGTTTTGTACCCAAGCTGAAAGAGTCAGCATGCTATATGAAGCTATGAATTTCAAATTAAAGATAAGATCTATCTCTAAGTTATAAATATTTCTGTCCTAGCGCTAGTAGGCAAAGAATATCTAATGGTAATAGTATTGTTGGAACAGCAATAGTCTGAGAATATGGGAAAAGATTGGTAGGAGAGATAGTATCCTAGGATTAATAGTTGTATCCATTGATACAATTAGGAAGAAGACAGACTGATAAGCACTTCTCATCAGTCACCAATTAAGTACTATAAAGTACTTATTTTCATTATTTACACAGAGCAGTAGACTATTCAAATAAAAGAACATGGCAGTTAGAACATATCCTGGAATGGGATATTGTGGGATAATTCTTCAAATGCAGACTGTGAATCAATCTGCCTACAGATGGGTCTGCAGCAAAGAGGTATTCATTGCACCCACAAATCCTGAGGCCTTGAGTGTTTAATCAGATGAAATATCTTAGGTGCAAAAAACAAATGCTTGTTTGATGAACCCATTACTTACACTACAGCAAATTGAAACTCTGGATTGTTGCCATTAGCTTATGGAATTGAAAAAAAAGGTATCATTTCTCTAAATAGGCAGGTTTATAGTTTTATCTATCTGACATTCTAGGACATTTAGAAACTATGAGAGACAACAGGAACTTTCCAACTGGTTTATTTGCACTGAGACCCTGGATGGACTCTCTGAAAATGTCTGTTTTCTTCTTCTCACTTTGTAGGTGCTGGTGAATTCCCAGGACTGTGGGAAGCAGCTCCTTGAAGTAGTAGATTTGCTGCAGAATCACAACTTGATTGACTCTCAGATCTCTTCCTATGATGACAGATTGACCCATATCACCCAAAGAACAGCAGAAATCAGCAAGGACAGGACAGTTAAATCAGAATTGCTTTATGCAAAAGTTCAGATGCTTCGTCAGCTGTACCAAAGCCTCACAGCTCAGAGCAAGTCACGGTAGGATTGTGCTTGTGGCTCTGTTCTTCCTGATTAGGATGCCCAATGTGCCGTTCTTTAATGAGAAGGCACAGCTTCCCAGCATTTGAAATTTTGTCATTTCTCCATTTATAAGGACATAACAAAAGCAACTCAAATGTCTTGATTGCACTTGTGAAAGGATCACTCACTTTCATAGATGAAGAACAGATTCACTCTTGGCATTTATTATAACTTGCTTTATGAGAAGTCTGAATAGCAAATGGTTATCTCCTCATCTCCTAGAAAAAGAAGGAAATGTAATTTTGTTTCTTTTGTCTTATTCCATGAATAAATTAATATATGACAAAGAGGAACTAAAGGCATTCAAATTCTCAAATTTTAAATATTTCTTTGATCAATCTACCACTGTCTTAATGGAATCTTAATTCTGACAGTCACATACTCTTTGTTTCCTTGGTTCAGTAAATCTCAGCTAGAAGAAGCTTTGAAGCTTTTTGAATTCTTCCGTGATTGCAAAGAGGAAGAATCGTGGATCTCTGAGAAGTGGAAGCTGGCAAGAATGACAACATTAGGGAAAGATATCAGCCAGATCTCAGCCTCTATTCAGAAGAACAAGGTATCTTACTTTGCTGCTGGTGCCTTGTCTTTTTTTTGAAGCAAGATTTTAGAGCATCCATGTCTTTCAGTTCAGTCAATGCAGCACTTACAAGAATGCTATCAAACTAATCCTTATCTTAAGGAGAAGATAATCCTTATCTTTTTTCAGAGTTTGGAATTTTTAAAAAAATGTATAGAGTAGGCATTTTTTTTCCGAAGAGGGGAAGGAAAAGGTGGAGAAGGAATATGCTTCATACTGGAGTAGAAGTGGGACTCCTTGTGAATACACTGGGATCTATACTAGCTAACTTTTGATGGTCAAAAAAAAGGGGTTGCTAGTTTCTGTGTTTCTCACCTTCTTTTCCCAGGGTAAAAGGGTAGAAGAGAAGTGGTGAAAATATCAGACATGGGGCTCTTGGAAATGTTTGCATGACAGCAGCAGAGAGTAGGAGCCACTCTTTTCTCTTGGCTGGTGGGGAATGAGCTGTGCTGACATGTTTCCTGTCCTTGTGCTAGGCTCTTGAAGCAGAGTGCAATTCACACAGGGCCCTATGTACAGAAGTGATGAGGAGGGGCTGGGAGCTCAGCCAGAAGAACCCCATGCGCCAGGATGACATTCTGAGGCAGACAGACAACCTCCAGAAGCTGTGGCAGCAGCTCCAAGACGAGGTGGCTGATCGCAAAAGCCGCCTGCAGGCAGCAGCCCTCATCAAACAGGTACGAGGTTCTGCTGGGGTGTGTGATATGTGGGACATGCATGTAGCTCAGTTCTGCCCTGTCCCCCCCCTGTCATGGAACAACAGTGGCAGGAAAGACTTCATCTGTTGGTCTTCAAAAAGATCTCTGTAGTGAAGTCTCAATCCTCCTGCAAGCCAGGCACACAGGAGATTTGAGCAGCTGGGGGATGCTTTAAAGGTAAAAGTGCTAATGGAAATAACTCACATGACAGTGGTAATGCAGAGTCTTTTTAGAGGGTGGATCAGGTAGCTGTGTGACATATTTCAAAAATGAAAAAAATTCCAAAGACCACCAACAAAATAAACACATTGTAAGACTTAGATTGACCGTGAACTTCACAAATCCTGCAAAGTGTTTGACCCTTCCATTCTGACCTACAGTTTTACTCCCACAAACATTCACACATCTACAAATAAAGAATTTGTATAAAATCAACATTGTTAAATCATATCACATTATCTCAGGTATTCTTATTCTCCCCTTCTTAAGATTTTGCTCAGTCTGTTGTTTCCATTAAATGTTGGAACAAAACTGAACAGCTTTTTTCTTAAGAAAGTCTAAATTCTCTCTTCTCTCTATTAAGTTTGACACCACGTGTTTTAGTTTTTCCTTTGTCCCTCATTACTATGGGTATTCTCTTTTTCCGTTGTACCTGTGTTCTATGTCTCAAACTCTTGTTTAACCCTTCTGCAACCATAGCCAGGCAGACTGCAAATTTTGGAAAAAAGTAAACTTCTGTTGTATACCAAGTTCACTGCTTGCTCCTTAAACATTTGAAAATATCTGTTGGTATTACATAGTGATGCCTCCCAACATTGTGGGTTCCTTTCATTGCTGCTGTTTTGCACCATGAAATTTTAGCTAGTTAGGAGTTTTTAAATAGGCAATCCTTGAATCTCTTTACTCACTATAATTCTGTGAACTAGCTGTGTTGTGGGCATGAAATATATCATGGGCTTAGAGTTACCTTATCCATAGCAGTCACAACACCTGGAAGTAACCTAATGGCTACAGACCTAATGTAATTTCCCCTTATACATCGTTTTACAAAGAGGAAGGAGCTGGATATGATGCTTCCAGCATGAATCCAAGTGTTTTCCTCCCTGTGCTCCTTCAGTACTTCGCTGACATCGATGAAGCAGATTCGTGGCTGCGGGAGAGGCAGCCCCTTCTCGCCAGCAAGGACTACGGCAAAGATGAGTCAAGCGCTGAAGCGCTGCTGCATCGTCACCTGCGCCTGGAGAAGGAGATCGCAGCCTATTCCTCCGAGATGAGGCGCCTCAAGGAGCAGGCTGACATGGCAGCACAGCAGGCTCCAGCTGCAGTAAGTAGGGGAGGGATTGTGTCACACTGTGTTGAGGAATGTAAATGAAATGGTTTTTCATTTATTTTTTATTTATTTTACCCAAATAGAATATTCCAAATTAGGTTTTTAATTAGAATTAGGGAAAATTTTTAGGTGAAAAATAAATTCCTTGTCTGCTCGTAGCATTCCTAGTTAGTGTTCTTTGAAGTGCTAGAAATACTCTCATCCATGTTAATACCTCTTCTGGTCCTCAGAAATACATTCTCACTCTTTATTCTCATAAAATTATTAATTTCAATAATCTTTAAAAAGCAGACATTTAATCAAACCATCCTTACAAATTCTTCTGGTACCCTAATGTAGTGAAGAACTATCCCACAACTCCAGGAGCAGCTCATACCATCCCTTATAATTAAGACAAATGAGATGAAGTCAAGCTCTTCAGATGCCCCTCTTTTTCACTGACTAGAAAGGGAACTTTTTACCTGAAATCAGCTCATTTAATAACAGAATTCAGGGGAGATGAATGAATGACACATTTCATAGTTTTTGTTAAACATCTATATTCACTCAATGTTTAGCCCAATAAATTTGAGAGCAATGGGCATCTCTTGCGGTCTTTCCTTTACCTCATCAATCCAACATTAATTTTTATTAGAAAAATATTTTATTACTTTGCTATGAAATGTGAAAAAGCACATGACAAGATGGCGTTGATGCACAAATAGAAACATTGATTCACTAGGGCACTCTCAGATTTTGAAACTGGAAGTGTTCAGGTACTAAAACATCATCACAAAGACAGCCATGAGCATAGTCAGTTGCCTTGTTTTGTTGGCACTTCTGAAAATAAATAAGCTCCTCCAATCAAACAACTTTGATTTGGGAAGAAAAGGTGAATTTTTACTGTATCAATACATTTTAAAATAAGTTGAATTAAACTTCCTTTTTAAACCAAACCAAAACATTTTTCAGGTTTTTAAATTAATTTTTCAGAATAAAAGAGTGGAAGCAGTTCCCAAAATATACTGGAAGTTTTTGGTTTTAAAGGGTCAGAATGCTGTGATTTGAACTAGCAAATCCAAATTTTCCTTCGAAGTGAAATTTTGTCCAAATCAGAAATTCTTATCCATTGATTTTCTTAAATTTTTCTTAACAGATGGCAAAGAGGGAAGCCCCAAGTGACTTAAACCAAAAGACAACTAAGCTACCATTCAGTCGAACCTGGGCAACATCTGAAACTGCATCCACTGGAACCTCAAGTCTGGATGACCATTTTCTTCCAGAGAATATCTGGAAGACCCAAGAAGAAATAGATTCACTTTATGAACACCTACAGAGCATGGCTGAGGTATAATATCCCCTTCTGCTGTGCAGTTCATGAAAAAATCTAAGCCAGTGAAAAATTGAAGTGACACACTCTTTGTTTCCTTGGTTTATTAAACCGAAAAGCAGAAACTTTGCTGGCTTCTGCTTTTCAGTTTAATACTGTGCCTCAATCCTGTTAATTCCTGTAGGACTTCAAGCCTTGAGATTATCACTGAAGTTTTGTATCAAAACAGATTTTATGTGGGCAAATTTCCCATTTCTATTCCAGTACTCTTAGTCCATGAAGAGCAAATTCTTTTGTGTAATCCTTTTCTTTTCCCCCTTAGTGTTTGCTTGTTGTAGCTCCTCAGTCACCAGGCTGTCTTTGCCTGACATCAGAAAAAATAAACTGCAACCTGCATTTTGTTAATATGCTGCTCTTCACTCACACCTGCTCTAATCATGCCCTAAAGGCTGACACAAACATGTTGTATGTGACTTTTACATATTCTAGAGACTGCTGCCTTATGCCTTCAGCAAGCAGCAGCAGGTTGCACAGCAGCCTTCCTTACTGTCCAGAGGCTGAGCACGCTCCAAATGATTCTCTTATGCTTTTAAACCACTGTTGCTCTGGAAGAAGTATTGTGATCTTAAAATTTCATTTCTGTTCTCTTCCAGCAGTGTCTGGGAAAACTGCTAAGATACTAATACTATGTGTATTGTAGCTTAAATGGAAGGAACTTTTTTCTGTTTCTTCAAATGGTAAGGAGTTATTACAACAACAGTTAAGTCTTCATCTCTCTTATAGAACAGAAAAAAGGCTCTGGAGGAGATGATTGGATATTATCGCTTCTGTAGCTCTTGTGAAGAATTCCAGTCATGGATGAGAGATAAAGAGAACATTTTCCGCACTCTTCAACCACAAGCAGACAATGTGGAGGTCATGCAGCAGAAATATCAGGTATCCCTTTTTCCTCTTCCCAGATGATACCTTTTAAATCAATTTTACCTTAAGAAAAATGATAAAGTTGAGAAATTATGTTTTGAGAGCCTTTTCATTAATTTCAACTTAGAGAGTCATGCATAGGCCAGAGATTTCTTTTGTACAGACTATGCCAAATTACTGAATGTGACTTTATCTTCCTGTGAACATGGTATCCTGTACAAATATCATGGTACACAAGCATTCTTTCTGTCATTTATCTTGCATCACTTTAAAAAAGTACCAAATGATGAAAAAATCCATCAGTGCACTTGCATCCCAGTGGAGTGGGACATACGTGCACAGTGTGCACACCAGGGAGGGCAGGGGGATGCAGGGGAATTGTGTACACATGTGTGCATGGAGAAGGCGGGCAAGGGAAGAAGCCACCTGTGAAAGAGGGATATGAGTGGATGTAAGAGATGATAGAGAATTGTGTCCACAGAAACAGAAAAACCTCATGTTCTTCATTCTTGTATTTTTCCATTTTAGAGATTTTTAACGGAACTGGCTGCAGGCAAAGGCCAGCTGGAAGACATTGAAAACTTAGCTGCTAAATATGGGAAGATCAGTCCCAGCAAATATTTTGAGATCCAGACTTGGATGGAAAAGATCAACACCAGGTAAAAGTGCTACTGATAAGCAGAGAATTGTTTAATGTGGATAATTGGAGAGACCCCTAGAGATAATTCAGACCCTTCTAGACAACAGTGCCACCAACAGGAAAGGGGCAGCCCTCAGCTGGCTGTAGCATGGCCCTGAGCTCAGTGCCATGTCTCCAGGACTGAGGGCGCTCCTAGGACCCTGGTACCAAATTACTTAAACTGTAGAAATTTTTGTGTGCCTGTTAAAGCACAATGTGAATTCATCCACGGGTGACGATGTTGTATTCAGAGTAGTTCTGCAGTGCTGCAGCTGATTTGGTTACTTAAGCATCAGGGTGAGGACATACTTCACAAATCTTGAAAGGAGCATCAAACCATGTCTTCACTAAGAGTATTTAGTACCTGTGGTGAATGTATTCCTGGTACCATGTCACTCAGTGGGCATAGGCAGGTCCTGATTTTGACCATGGTTATTTAATTGCATCATGTTCAGAGCGTTCTAGTCACAGGTCCCCATTTGGAGATGACACTGATATGAACATTGATGTTGTGAGGGGGTGCTGGTGTTCACCCCCACCCATCCCAAACATTTAAGTCCTGATGTAATCTTTATACAAGACTTTTTCTGAACAGAAAACAGATACAGTTTGTTTATAACAATGGCTACAAAGTGTTATCTCGCTTCAAGGTGGCAATCCATGGAAACACTGAAGGAGGAGAAGGGCTCTGAGCTGATTGGAGTGGCTGATGTGAGGACATTTCTTCAGGACTGTCAGAGCATAGGAGTGCTACTGCAGGACAAGATGGTCCAGCTCAGGGATCTGGAACCAGGGAACTTGCCGGCTGGACTGGAGTCAGACAAGCGCAAACTGTACACTATTGAGAGAGAGGTCCTGGTGACAGAGAGGAAAATTGAATACTTGAGGAGTGTTGCAAAATCGTAAGGAACCTTCTTTATGTTTTCACTTTCTTTGCTAGTTCTCTAAGATCATGCTGCAAATTATGGCTATAAGGAGAAAAAGCAGCTTTTAAAGTTTCACTTTCTAGAAAACCAAAGAACTCACTTGCCTGCTGGACTGAGCTGATTTCTCTTGAGTGTGGCTGTGTGATTGGGGAGGTGTTTTTTTCCAGACTTTGCAGTTGTAGAAAAATGAATACCACAGGATTGTTTGTAGCTCTAAAAAATCCTCTCTTACTAGTGTTAGTTACCTACTTGAAAATGTGGAGGTATCGCTTAGGTCCTGAAAGAGAGTGATTAGGGGAAGCAAGGTGATGATAGGAGAATAGCAGATAATTGTGCAAAGGAAATTTGCACAAATAAATTGGAAATATTAAGGTTTTTTACTTAAGTTTTCAGTACATTCACAATGGGGATAGGTTGCCTTAGCTGACTTTCTTTTTAATGGAACTCTAGATATCCAGATCCATTCCTTTTAAAGAGTACTGGTTCAAGCTCTAAGTGTTCATACAGTTGAATGTATTTTATTGAAGGATCAAGGACACCAACCCTGCAGAGAGCAGGGCCATCACTGAGCAGGTAGAAAACATGGAGAGGCTTCTGGCAAAGCTCAAGCTGGAGATCCAAAAGAAGCAAGACATTCTGCAGTGGGCCCAAAACCAGCAGTCCTTCCTGCAAGACAGCCGTAGGCTCCTGCTGTGGGCAGAGGGCATTCGGGAGAAACTGAGCAGTGAAGAAATGGGTCTGGACGTGGGATCTGCAGAGCAATTGCTGAAGGAGCATCAAGACCTGCTGATAGAAATTGGCTCTCAGAATGAGAGGTAGTGAGATTCTGGCAGGGTGGGCAGAGTGGGGTGATAGGACAACAGTACTGTGAAAATGAAACGTGTAAATCATGTACATAAGTTGTGCATGAAGGTGATACTGAAATTTTATTCACATGCACTTGAACATTCATGACAAAAGGAGACTGCAAAACATAAAATCTGGTCAGCTTTTGCAGACTTATCCTGGAGGCTGGGGGTAAGGGGGGTGGGAGATAAGGAGGAGTTGTGTGTTTGCAGTAGTAGAATTCCACAAGCTCTCCTGACACTCTCAGAAAATGCCATCTGTACTTTATTCCAGCTCCCCATTCCTTCTCAGTCCTTATGCTTCCATCTTCCATCATTTTCAGTTCTTCTTCTGCACTGTTATGAATTACCAGATACCATTGGCCCTCCTTTCCCTTTAAATATGAAAGCCTGCTTATGTGGGCTTTCAGTCCAGATGGGGAAACCTCACCTACTGCCTCCAGCATGTATCCCCGAGCAATAAAACAGCTGCACTTTGTCGTGTATAACCTGCAGGGAAAAGGTAATAGGGAGGGAGGGAAGCTTGGTGTATGGGTGCTGCCAAGAGAGCAAAGAGCTGTGATGAAAGAGAATTCATATTCCCTCATGCAGTGAGGTCTCATTTTTCTTTTTGACTCTGGGAAGATTTCTACAGCTTGAAGAGCTTGGGCACAAAGTAGTCCACCAACAACCCAGTAACAACAGGAGCAGAGATGTCCACCAGACCATGGAGAGACTTGCCAAGGAGAACAAGGAGCTGGAGGAAATGTGGAAAAAGCGATGGAAAAAGCTGCAGGATGGCCTGGAATTGCAGAAGTTCAATAGGGAGGGAGATCGTATCAATGCAGCCCTCTCTGGCCATGAGGCCTTTCTCCGGGGGGATGACCTTGGGGTATGGACAGCAGCTGATCTTGTTTCCCCTGCTTCTTCTCCCCATCCAGGGAGTAGCAACAACCTTCTTTATTAGAATGGCTTCTTTATTCTTCTGATCACGGCATTTCCATGCTTGGGAACTAGACTTTCAGGATCTTATTAACATTCTTATGTTCTTACTCATCTTAATGAGAACAAAGCTCATTGTCCCTCAAAAAAAAATTTAAAACATCTCGGGTTGTGATTTGTTGCTGTTTGTCCATGTCATATGGTTTACTTAAAATTGACTCATCCATTAAAAAATAAGGTTTCCACTTAAACATAGTAATTTTTTTCAAGTAAAAATGTAACCTTTTTAAAAAAAATTTCTTTCATTAATTTAAGAATATTAAAACATATGAAGCAAAAAACAAATGCTGACAATATTCACAAAATCAGTGAAGAAGAAGGTTGTGGTCTCTCACTGCTTCTTATGTTCTCAGCTGAACCCAAAATATTGATACTTTGGGATCAACTGAATGGAACAAAGTTTTACAAGTTAGTCTTTTGTATTGCATATCCCTATATGGGCCAGAGTGGGGACATAAATTTAGAATGCAGATTTTCTTAAAAGGTAAAAATGGAGCTATAATGGAAACATAGAACAGAGAAACCAGATATGATGCAAACCTGCTGCTTGTTTGTAGCTCTGAACGTCCTTGGGCTCATGCAAAATGTACACTCTATTTCCTGTCTGAGAGAGAAGGAGGAAAGTAAGGTCCAACTTTTTTTTTTTCACTGCTACAGAAACAATAAAAGCAAGAAAAGTCCTGATCAAATTTTCTTTTTCAAATGCAGGACCATGTAGATGCTGTTCGAAGCCTGCTGAAGCAACATCAGGAATTTGAACAACTGCTGATGGCACTGAAAAGACGAGTGGAAGCGCTCAATGAAAATGGGGTGAACCTACTAGAGAGCAGGCACTTTGCGTCTCATGTGTGAGTCCAAACCCATTGCTTTTTTATTTAGCTTTAATAAATGATCCAATGTGATCATGTGAAATGAAAAATTTTCTCTGGGGAGAAATTAGTTGACCTCCAATCCACAATTTAAATGATAATGGAGCCAAAAGGGATTTTTTTCAAAAAACAGATTTCCTGTGCTCTTAGGACAAATGAGCTTTAGGTTAAATGTGGCATTTGGCAGAACACTAGAATAATTTGGTTTTGTATCATAAATTACACGTAGTGATAAAACTTCCTTAGAGTGAACTCGTTAAATGCCTACAGAAAAATAACTCCTTAATTTGTCAGTATCACATATTAGAAATACAGCTTGCTTTCAAAAAGTTACTGAAGACTTCACAAGCAAAATTCTTCAGGACCAGCTCCTTTGTGTTTTTGTCGAAGTTGAACTGTTAACCTGTAATTCCTTTCTCCGTGCTAGAGCCACTAGGATCTAGTAAGGGAAATAGAGGGTTAGAATGGGCCTCTTGGATCAGAAGACTGTGGTCTTGAGATCATAAGTGATAATGTCTTGAACATTCCCTCCACAAATTTATAAAACTGCCCTATCTAAAAGTTTCTGATTTCTTGCCAGCACTACCCATTAGAAAGCCATTCCAAAGCCTCATTGCACTTACACCAAAGTGGAAATTATTAGCTAATTATAAGTAATATAACAATTATAAAACTATGGAATATTCATAGCAGAGGGAGGTCTCAGTGTTCCAGTGTGTGGCTGCAGTGCACTAATGTGACACAGCCATACAAGAGGAAAATCCAGAGCAGCTACCTGCTCTCCAGGTGAGCTCATCATCAAGGTGATGGGACAGGGCCTTATATCCCTTTTTCCTGTCAGCAAAGTCGTAGAAACTAGATTACATTTATATCACAGTCATGACTGCAGCATAAGCAAGGGGAACCAGTATTAGTACAGCATTGGACTTTCTGTTTTTCATGGTAGTATTGAAGAGAGAATGGTCACTCTCCGGAGAAGATGGGAGCAGCTGATACAAAGCAATGCCAAGCGAAAACAGAGGTTGTTGGATTCCCTACAACTACAGGTAACTGATACTGCAGATTTGGTCAGGCATCTGTGAATTTGGAATTTTACCTTTTGTCTTAATATAAGACAAAAACTCAAACTGCTGAACATTCCTACTACAGCTCACTTTCTCTTTGGCTGTGGAACAGAGCTTTGTTTTCCAGGGAGCAGATGATGCACTGTCAATAAAACTTACAAATCTATAACCATAGAATTTTATTTTTTTTAAAGAGGAGATTCTGAATGAAAAATATCAGCAGAATGCTTTGTCTACTGGTTAAATTTATTCTGTTCATTACTTACTATTGTTCTGGGCCTTAATAACTTAGTGCAGTTAATCAAAGTTTTGGCACCAAGCTTAGTTTCTATGCTGAGATATGAAGTTATACTGGAGGATTGGTCCTCTTCTAGTTAAAATATTCTACCAATAATGCAAAACTTCACTGACATATACAGGCAGCAGATTAGTAAATGTGGTAAAAAAGGGACCAAGAGATATTATGATGGCTTAAAACCTCATCTATTGTTCAAGATCATACTTCTTCATTAGTTAAATCAATTTAATCCTGTTTGTTTTCTGTAAGGAGTTTAATCGTGATGCTGCTGAGCTTTTGATATGGATGGAAGAGAAGTACAAGATTGCATCAGATGAATCCTATCGAGATCCAACAAATGTTCTACGCAAGCTGAAGTGGCATGAGGCTGCTGAGAAGGAAATGTTGGCTAATGAGGAGCACTTTACAACACTGATAAAGGTGAAGGCAGCTTTGGAGCTGTTTTCCATCTTGTACCAAAATTCATAAATGCTGACTGCTAATAAAGTGATGCACTGTGTTTCTCCAGAAAGGAAATCAATTGATTCAAGACAACCATTATGCTGCAGTTTCTGTCCAGGAGAAGATGACAGAGCTTCAGAAGAAGTGGAGGGAATTGTATGGCAAGATGATAGAGCGAGGTGACAAACTGAGACAAGCTGGACAGCAGGAACAGCTCATGGAACTGCTGCAGGTCAGGAAGTCATGAGGAACAGAGGGAAGGAATAGCCTAGGAGCCTGGTTCCTCTATTGTGTGGACTCCACATAAAAGAGAATACCATCCAGATAGAAGTGGGTTTTAAGGTCTCCATTTCGTCTACAGTTCCTGGAAAGAAACCCCAACATTATACTGTCCAAGCTAACTTCAAATTTATGAGCACGATAACAGTGCCAGCAAAGCATCAAGCTGTTGAACTTGGGCTCAACACTGCATCTGTGTGGCCATCTTGTAATGGGAAAACAACCCAAACTCTGTAGGGGTCAGTGCTATGCACACATAGCTGCTTGCCTGGAGGCAGTCTGGGGCTGCAGGCATGGCACTGAATTAAGCACACGGTCATCCAGTCAAATTTTATAACAAGGATAATATGCTGTGAAGCAGTTGTGAGACCATTATGAATGGAATTGCTGTTGAGTTATAACTACAATCTGAAGTCTTTGAAGGTTGTGTCTTTTTATATTATGTTGCTGAAGATATTTCAAAGAGACTGTTTTCAATGATGTGTTTTAGTGTTTCAGAGAGAAGAGTACTCCAAAATAGTTCACAAAACAAAATATTCCCAGAAGATGTCTCTTAGAGACATCCAGACATCATATTACCAAGAAAGGACAATTGGATTTAAAAATTGTGTCCAGGAAGCTGTCATAGGAGGGGTGAGTGAAAGAAAGTGTTGAAAGGACAGTATGAGTGTGCTGTAATCTTTTCCTGGCAGGATGCCAAAAAGAAGATAGAAAAAATTGAGAAAGTTCTTCAGGAATCTCAGACAGGCCATGATTTGCGCTCCAGCCGTGATCTACTCAAGCAGCACAGACAGCTGGAAAATGAGACATGTGAGCTGGCAGAGAAAATGAATGCCATTGTATCTCATGCAAGGAAAATGGCCACCAATCACTTTGACTCCCAGAGGATTCTGGATGAAACACAGAAATATCTGAAAAGGTATGGTGTCCCTCTGTTTTTTGTTCCCATCCAACTCTTGTGACAAATAGCGTTTTTTATTCTACCTTCTAAAAAATTCTCTTGGTTGATTAAGTTTAACCCATACTCGGGAAAGATTTTTCCTTCCAGCTGGACCTGATCTGCACCTACACAGCTGCCTGTTGACCCACCTCAACCTTCCTGACTGAACATTGCTCCTTGCCAGCTGCACTCCTCCTCTAGTCCCTTTCTTATCCCCAGTTCATCCACTGCTTTGTAAGAGGTACAGAGATCCAGCATTCAATACATCACAGGACAAAAATAGGACTTTAAAAGTGTAAATATTTTTTTCTCTGTTTACATTTAGTTTTATCATATAGGTCTGCTTGCCAAGGAATCCCTTGTATGTGCAGCAACTACTAAACATTGAAATTTAGTTGCAAAGGAGTGTCCAGTGCTTCAAAATCTCCATGATGGTGTTGTAGTCTAATTTCCTTGGCAGAATGAGGATAAAGCTTTGTTTTAACATGTATTTAATGGATGACCCATAGGTTTGAGTCTTTGCAAGCCCCTCTTTATGAGAGGCATAAGTTGCTGGAAGCTGCTGTGGATCTTTATGAGTTCTACCATTATCATGACATGGAACTGAACTGGATCAACGAGCGCTTGCCTATTGCCCATTCCACCAACTGTGGGAAGTCCTTGGATGTGGCTCAAAACCTGTTGCAAAAGCACAAGGTACCTCCTTTATTCAAGCGTTTTATAGCGTGGTTGCCCACTGCACTTCACCTCAGCCTACAAACCTTCACCCGCCCCTGCACAGTCAAAGCCTCCAATGAGAACATTCACTGATTCCAGCCCTGGTCCAGATAAAATGGTTCAGTGGATCGACACAAATAGCAGAGTGGTGATGATTTTCAGAACAAATACAACATACAACAGTTTGAGAACTGCAAAATTTGTCGTATTATGGAGAATTATTAATGTGAGAAATTGCATAGCTCTTCCCAACAAAAAAGGATAAAAAAACTAGTGCATTTGACACTACCTGGAAAAGAGTAAACAAAATAAAACTATTGTAGTTTTCTGCTTCTGGCTTCATCATAAATTGTATATTGAAGTTTGTGTGTACTGGATTTTCTAGGAGAGCATATAACAGACATTTAGCAAGTATTGTAAATCTCTACAGATTTTAAAATGGTCTGGACAAGCTACAGTCACTGTATTTATAAGGACAGGTTAATATTAATTTCTGGGGAGTTTGATTCTTTGTAGCAGTTCCTCACAGCCAGAGTGGTACCTCAGCTGTCCTGCACCACAAGCAGTGCTGGATTTTGTAGCACCTTAATTGCAAATTTCATGAGAACATTTATAAGACTGGTGGGGAGGATTTATGGAGCAGTAGTCTAATAGTTTTCATGGTACTGATGACAGTGTCTTTCTTTGCATCATCCTCCCGCCCCTTCATCATCTTGGATATTTTATTTTTGCATCACCAGCTCAACATTTTTTCTGATTCCACCAGCTTTTCGTCTCATCCTGGGATCTGCTCCTTCTCCCAAATCTCCTTGGCTGCTGGACAGGGGAAGGGGCAGGAGCATGGTAATGAGAGGACTTTGATGTAGGGAAGTTAGGGGATGTGTGCTGCTTCCTAACACACCCTTCCCTCCTCCCTCAATGGCAGTACCAAGACAGAGCATTATGTGTGTGGGGATGGCACCACTGACCAAGGCTGCAGGAATAAGACAGTCCTGGTGTCCACTTGCTGTGCTCTGCCCACTGTCACCAGCTGCCAGTTTTGCTTAGGATTAGGAGCACATAGAATTTACTTGTCCTCACATATCCTTTATTCTTATTTTTTCTTTTACCTCATTCCCAGGAACTGCAAGCAGAAGTGAATGCCCACAAGCAGCAAGTCCAGCGGGTCCTGGATAAAGGAAAGACGATGATTGTAGACCAGCACCCATCAGCTCAGAAAATAAGTGAGAAATGCCAGGAGCTTCTGACTGCCTGGCAGGGCTTGGAGACATCCTGTGAGGAAAGGATGAAGCAGCTGCAGCACTCAGTTGGCTTCCAGGAGGTACAAATTAAAGCAAAGAACTTGCACAGTAGCTCCTTCAGACAAACAAGAGGACCAAAATGTTAAAGTGAAACAAAACATCTTTGCTGGGACTGGTATTCTCTCCAGCTGCTTGAGGCCAGACTCATGGGAATAGAGGGCTGGACTGCACAGTTGAATGCAGCCCCCACTCCCAACCTTCTGCCCTACAGGCTCCCTTGGGTTCTATACCCATCCCATACGGCTGTGCACATTTCTCCCAGAAGTAGCTCCTTTCTCTGTGTCTTTACACAGTCTCAGGCTCCAACTTATTGATGTAATGAATCCTGAACTGGCCCTTCATACTGGAGAATTATGACATGGAAATCAGAAAAGAGGATTTCTTGTGCTATCCATTCTTTACCTGTTTCAAGCAACACTTTTGCAGGCAATAAAATGATACTGAGGAACAGATGCTCTCAAATACTCTCAGATACTCTCAGAACAAGTTAGGGAGTTTGGCTTTATTCTTTTCAATAGGCTTCTGGACCTTCATGCTTATCCTGTTTAAAAAAAATAAAATTAAAAATGGCATACAAATATTTATATTGATAATCCAAATTTTCTGTCATCAGTGGGTCATTTAGGAGTGCAGTTACTCAGATGGTACATGCAGTTTTGTAGAAATAAACAGCATTTGCATGGAGTTCACAGCCCAGTTAAAAGATGTTCCATTCGATCGTCTGGCCTTTATTTCCTCTACATATGAACACACTTGTCAGAACCGTAGACTTTATGAAGCCTGATTCTTGCAGTGATTTGAACTTCTCAGGCAGAGGAAGGAGAAATGTCCCACTGACATTATACACTTAGTTATCCTGCGCTGAAGTCTTCCATCTGTGGTCTCTTCATTATTTTATGATTTCACAGAGAACAGTGAATTAAATATTTAATAAAACATTACAGTAAGCCTTACAGTGCACCATCTATTTAGATATTATTAGGTAAGAAAAAAATGTCATTAATGTTTTGAAAGTTGAAGCTTATTTGTTTTCTCTTTAACTGATAGTTTTTAATGAATACATCAGACCTGGAGGCTTGGATAGCAGAAAAATATCCACTTGTGACAAGCAAGGACTACGGTAAAGATGAAGACGGAACACTGAAACTCATCAAGAAACATAAGGTATTTCTCTGCCTAAATTCTGAGGGCTAGCCTGATCTTTTGGTCCCTCTGCAGTCATAAAACTGTTTGTCTTATTGGTAGTTGAGTGCCCAGCCATCTACAACATTTTCCATTGATATATGTCTACATATGGATAGATTGATAGAGGAGATCAGTGCAGTTTACTAACTTGGTCGGTAAAATGTAGTTTGGAGGAAAAGGAGGATGGTGAACTTTTTCATATTCCTCTGAGGCCAAATCTGACTATCTGTTTTTCAGTTTCAACAGATATGTGCAGAAGACTTGTCATTTTTTCCTAAAATCAAAGACACAGATAAAGTATTAATCCAGGAATACTTTTCTCTACCTAATATTCCATCAGGGAATTCTAATTGTCTTTGTTCATTTAATTGGTTTGAATTTCTGTACCATTTTTTTAAAATGTTGCTAGAAAATAATCTTAAATTATTCAAATCTTGGAAATGTCCCATCCTTCCCCAAAATATTTCTTTTTCAGTCACTACACCCTAGGCTGTTCACAGGCAGTGGCTATCTCGGACAACTGGGTCTCAATTCACTGATTTTCTTTGTCAGGCACTGGAGCATGAGATTGCCATTTACCAAGATTTGTTGAAAGAACTGAGTGAAAGTGCCCAAACTCTTCCTCTTGTGGGCTCCATCCAGTATATTGAGGTTGATGGACCAAAGGAACAAGTTCATTCAAGACTCCAGGAGCTGCAGGAGCTAGCAGCAACAAGGTATAAACCAGAAATCCCCCTTGGATCCTGGATTAGCTTCAAAGCCCACTGAAATCAGTAAAGGATATCTCCAGTTACTTCACTGGAATTTATATTCATTATATTATAAATAAGTAATTCATTATAATAATAATATTGTTCTTGTTATTAATTTTATTTTACTTCAACATTTTATAATTAAATTATATTATCTCCTCTTTTTTCAATAATATTTAGGAAATTGCTTGTTTCTATATTATATTCTGTGCATTTATGAGCTTTTCATTTTACTAAACAAGACTTCTACAATTTATTCAAGGAGTTTTGCTACATATTAACGATTTGATATCTACCAATTTCCTCTTTTATCTTTAATCATCCTCTTGTAAAGTGACTTCAGGTGCCAGATTCTGGCTTGCATTTGTGGTATTTAGAATCTGCTATCAATCAGAAAAAATATTTTTAGAATGTTTCCCTTAACATTACTTTAAAATTACTTGATTTTTACATATTGTAAGAGAGACAGTAATGGATTCACTTATTTATATACCCAGTGACTGTGCTAGTATAGGAAGGCTTTTATTCTTGAATAATCCTTTACTTTTAATTTCACTTTCTTTCAGTTATTATTACAGAAAGATATTTACAACAGGACAGTTGGTTTGTACAAAGGATTTTAACACTTATAGTTTAATTTCAGAAAGGATACTAGAATAATTAAACCTAAAGAAAATGCTGGTATTTTACCTTTCATTTTTAATCTTGTTTACAGTTGAAAAAGTAAAAGTATCTATAGAAAAACCTGTGAATGAAAAGTTCAGAAAAAGAAATAATCTAGAAATATCAAAACACTTCTGTGTGTTGAACACAGAAATGTTTTCATTTTTCTAAATGTTAACCTGTGTCTTGTAGCACCTTATTTGTGCTCTGGTTTGCATCTCTCATCTGCATTCTCCTTGGGCTGGACTCTTAACAAGTCACATCTCTTGTGATGAACATTTGTGACTCAAACTGGGAAGCCAGATTCTTCTTTTCTGCAATATGTGCACAATGGCAGGCTGACAGATGGGAAATTGATTTTTGTTTTTTTTTTTGGTTTTTTTTTTTTGTTGTTTTTGTTTTTGGTTTTTGGGGTTTTTTTTTCTTGGAAAGCCCTGTAACATGTCTGGCTGAATTATAAAGTAATCTAGACCATTGGAAATATGTAACAGGTTGGAGCAATTCTGCCAAACAGGCAACATGAGAATTGCATCCAAAGGCTTTCATAACATCTGCTTTCCTGATGCTCAGGAAATATTTCCTTCTCATTTTCACAAGTAATTCAATTATCTTTAGAAAGACAGATCAGGACAGATCTGGAAAAAAATAAATGGGGTTCTTTCTCATGGGAAGAAAAACACCCAGCAAAAGCAATAACAAACCCCAGGCAAAATAAAAAACAGAGCAGAGAAAAAGTTCAGATAGGCACAGTGCCCTTCTGGGAAATTCAGCTCATGAGATGAGCATGACCTACAATCATCATTTCCAAATATGAGAAATAATCAGCTCTTTCATTACAGAGAATGAGTTCTTCCAATGAGATTCATTGGAAGAAAGTTACTGATAGCCCTTCTCTTATATTATTAATTATATTATCTTGTCTCCTTCCCCAAACAGAGGGAAGAAGCTCGATGAAACTCTTCTCTTGCATGAGTTTCTACGAGAATATGAAGATCTGGAAGACTGGATCACTCAGCAGAAGCAAATAGCCAGCTCCGAAGACTATGGAAATGATTATGAACATGTTTTGGTGAGTTTTTTGAGTAGCAGATTAAAAAATCAAATAAACTGTATGTAGTGAGACTGTAAACAGATACTAAGGTTGTCCTTGAAAATTTAAAATATAGAGTAAGAAGAGGTTGAGCTGTCTGAAACAACTGCATGCTAAAATGTCTAAACCTTCAGAAGCCAAATCTTTTCTATTTTTAATAAGTAGATATTTCAGTATGGTATCCATTTAGGGCTTTTTCTTTTTTTTTTTTTTTTTTTGTGATTGCTGATATACAGACCTCTCTAGGTATATCTCTTCACATGGCATAGAAACCAATCTAATATCATCCTGTTACAAATCATTGCACTGTCAGCCTGTTAAAAATCACTACAATTCAGCCATTCAGAATATTCATTTTTATAATTTATTTCAAAATAGCTTAAAATCAGACTACGTTATCCATTTACAGTACTGAATACACATTTGCATTCATTAAGTAAACCCACATAATTTTATAATTGAAATTCATTGTACATAAAATGTTTGTTTCTATCCCCAATAATCATGTTTATGCCTCCATCTGCATCACAAACCTGATGTTTTGCTAAGAGTTTGAAGCTCCTCATGGTCTTTGAAGGTAGAATTCAGCCATTCTCTGAAGTTTGTCTATCTCTAAGTATTATCAGCTTATTACATGTTTTATGGCTGTGTTCTGATGAGCAGGTATGTTTGGAAAAAGAGAGCACTCAAAAGGGGTTTTCTCTTTATTCTTGTTTTCCCTTCTAAAGCAACTTTGTGCCAAATATGATACATTCCAACATCAGTTGGAAGCAGCTGGGAAAAGAGTTGTGGCTTTCCAGCAGCTGGCAGACAACTTGCTGAGCCGAGGGTATTCTGAGTCCTGGGAAATTCGGCAGATGCAGAAACAACTAAGGTAGGAGCCTTTTGTTACTTCTAAAATGCTTTGTCCTTTCCATCTACTCTCAAGTAGGAGGAAGTAACAAGAAACTAGGAAGGGATAAGGCATGTCCTCCTGATTCTCTAATTGCAAACTATGTAGTTTGCTCACACAGAGTTACTTCCAACCTCATTTAAAAATAAACATCATACTTGCTGCTCTGGCTTGTTGTAAATTGCTTTGGAGCTGTTTTACAAGGTGAACTTCCTTTGCCCTTTGAAACAGGATCACCACCTGAAAGGCTCGGAGTTTAGATGCTTTTTATTGCTTCTTTTTTTTTTTTGAGTTTGAATCCCATCACTGCTCTGCAGAATAACATCGAGATGCTCTGAGCTTCTTAGTTTTGGCATCAGCCCAAACTGGCCCACAGGAAAAGTGTGCCTGCAGGCAGCTGTGGTCACCACAATATAAGAGAGTCATTAAGCTATTAGAGAGCATCCAAAGGAGGCCATGAGGATGATGAAGGGCTTGAGGGGAAGCTCCTCATATAAGGAGTGGCTGAGGTCATTTGGTCTGTTCAGCCTGGAGAAGACTGAGAGGAGACATCAGTGCAGTCTGCAACTTTCTTGTGAGGGAAAGAGGAGGGGCAGAGGTTGATCTCTTCTCTGTGATGACCAGTGACAGGACCAAGGGAATGGCCTGAAGCTGAGTCAAGGGAAGCTTAAGTTGAATATTAGGAAAAGGTTTTTTACCCAGAGAGTGGTTGGGCACTGGAACAGCTCCCCAGGGAAACAGTCATATCACCTTGAGTTCAAGAAGTGTTTGGACAAGGCTATCAGATGCATGGTGTGATTCTTGGGGTGTTCTTTGCAGGGCCAAGAGTAGAATTTTAATGATTCTTGTGGGTCTTTCCCAACTCAGGATATCCCATGATTCTATGACTCAGTACTCCAAGTACTGCATATAAAACCTGAAAAGTGCAATTGAGGGGGGAACTCTTAAATAGGACCATTTCTTTAAGTTCCTGGAGCAGACAGGAGAACAGAGTAGGGTGAGAGACATGCTGCCATTCAGAGAATCACTCCAACAGAATTTAAAGGCAGGAATTAAAAACTAAGCAAGAACAGGTTCTGTTTTCAGTATTTCTTTAGACTGTTGGTCTCTTTTATTCCTAGTTTAAATGTTTTACATTGTTCTTTTCCCCATTCTACCTTGAAGGAACTCTTGGGAGGAACTGTTGGAAATGACCAGATCACGAGGTGAGCAGCTGAGAGATGCTGAGGCAATTCACAAGTGTTACCAAGATCTGACAGATGCTCTGGCCCATATTGAGGTAAAAATTCACAGGAAAATCTCATATAATGCAAACTTTATTTCAGCTTTTTTCTTTTTTGTGGAATATTCTTATGATTCTCGGCATTCTTACTGCTGACTTCAAATCCTGGGTAAATCTTAGATACGTGACTGGTTATCTTATGAGAGTCACTGGTGAAACAAGGTGGAGCTGGAGTTGCTGATCTGTGGGAAAAGCTGAGAAGATCAGGGTTTGCACTAAAGTGCCTCACAGTGCAATGCATACAGTGATGTTGTTTGCAGTCATCAGGCCTAAGAAACTACTGCCTTACCATGGTGGTTCTTTGTACACTGTTGTAGTTTTATGTGTGCTGAAGAACTTTCCTTTGAAAAAGGCTTTTGTTTGGATTACAGTGACCATTAGCCTGGAAAGTTGTCAGGCAATCATGTGACCTGATGTGAAAAGCTGAGCCAAAAATCTTTTCCTCTCATTCCAGTGCCCAGTACTGGCAATAATTTCAAACTGTCCCAGCATGAAAACTAGGGGGAGAAGTCTCCTGAAAAAAATCTTCAGCCTTCTGTTTTATCTGAACATCCTGAAGAATTTCACAGAGAAACCACATCCTTGCTGTAATGAGAGGTGTGGTTTCCCTAATGCAGATGTTTACAGGAGGCAGTGATCCAAGGGATTCCACTGTTTGCAAGGCAACAGGGCTTTGTTTGATTACATGTGATGAATTTTCTACTTGTTTGTGCTGGCAGAGGCTGCCCTATTCAACCACATTATTCCTGTTTTCTTCCCCTGTCATGAAGAGAAAATCAAACGTAATATTTCACCATTTACCAGCTGGGCTTTTCAGCAGCTGGTGCTTATTTAACTTCAATGATGAAGTAGTTAATGCTGAGACAGTGACAAGTAAGGGTTCAAAAACACTTCACAGACCTACTGTTGGTTTAGCCCCAAGCTGAGTTTGGTCC
Organism: Emberiza elegans; assembly: GCA_024865655.1. Lineage (NCBI taxonomy): Eukaryota > Metazoa > Chordata > Aves > Passeriformes > Fringillidae > Emberiza > Emberiza elegans. The sequence continues at coordinate 17,465,338 of JALJVW010000139.1, read as the reverse complement.
AGGCAACCACTAGACCCTTCTTGCATTGCATCTTGTTAATAGCTTCACACCAGGGAGGGAGAGCAGTTGTCTCATCCATCCCTTCCTGCATACCCTGGTCAGAAGCCTACCAGCGAAAGCTGTTCTCAGAGGAACATAGTACTAGAAGATCTTGCTTAAGTCACCAGCTCCAGTGCCATCATAGTGCAGGCAACTACAACATGCATCTCCTTTATAGCACCTTACCAAGATGCACTGTTGGTATCCCAAACTAGCCTGTGATTCTGTTGCAGAAATGCAGTTCTTCAATGGTAAGAAATGTTCTGCTAATTTTCCCTAAACTGACCTGGAAAAAATTTCTAATAATTTTAACGACAGTGAAGTTGTCCAGCTGAAATGCCTTTTTGTTTTGTATACATTTCCAATGCATGTCTGGGTAAAAACTACATCCATTCAGAACCTTTGCTTAATTAAAAAAATGTTTACATTTCCATTTATGTAGTGGTCCCTCCATTTCTCTCATCTTTACAGTATGCTTTCTTGTGCATATATAACCAAAATTGTTTCTAAAGATGGTTCACAGGAAGACCACCTGCATCTCAAAGAATGGACTGAAACTGTTGCTTGTTAATGCTGCTTTTAAGAATTCACTGTCCCTGCAGTAGGTACTCAAGACTGATTCCCAACACAAAACCTGTAAGAAATTTTCTTGTATTGTCTGATCAAGGAAAGACACAAACCTTCATTTCTAACAGTCCATTTGAATAGTTTAGCCATTAAGATATTTAGAAGTGAGTTACTAGGAGAGATTTTTCTGACTTCCTTTTAGCTATCATAGTTGAGTAACTCAGAGTGTCCTCAAGTGTGCAGTATCAGTTAGAGTACCCAATATTATTTAATGTAGGCTTGTAGTGAGTTTTGCTTGGGAATGGGAAAAAAACCCAAAGCTCTCTCTGATTTCTTCTTTGCAGGAGAAATCCAAAAGTATTCCAGATGATGTTGCTAAGGACATTAAAGGGGTGCAAACCCAGCTCCGTAACCATGTGGCCTTGGAGCACGAGCTCTCTGGGAATGAGCAGCAGGTAATGGCAGTCATTTGTGGTCTTCAATGTGTAGCCAAAGTTCAGCTTTCCAAGATAAGCATAATAATAATTTGGTATTGTGAACCAAATTATTACAGTCTCTCACAGAAAGCCTGGAAATCTCTAGTGATTTTCCTTCATTTTCTGGGTTTTTTATATAGTCAAGGTCTGATGGCAGTGATAAAATAGGTAATTAAAACTTATCAAATAAGGCACATACTGTAATAACTACTTGACAGTAGTTCAATATGACTATTGAAGTGATTCACAGGGATATTTTTGATCATGGTTTGAAATGTAGGATTATGCCAGGCTTTGTGATATGCTTATTTTCTTCTTCAAAGTGTTCCAAGTGATTACAAGGAAAAATCCAGAGTCAGTTTTAGGTGCAGAGAAAATTAATATTGGTACAAATTGGATTGTGAGAAAAAAGGATGGCGCTCATAATACAAATATGTAAATTTAATGTAAATAAATGTAAATTTTACAAATATGTAAAATTTTTGAGAACAGGTACCTTGTATATGGGAGACTTGATTGGCTTCAACAAACTATTAAAACTAGCATGAGTTTTCACTCTTGTGTAGTATGTGTAATAGTATACAATAGTACATACAGTGTAAAACACAGCATGAGTTAAACTGAGAATACTGAAGTTATCTTACTGAGATATCAGAAGTTATTACTTATCAGTGGCCTCAAATATTTTTGCCTTGGGGCAGTAACATTAGAATTGATCCATCAACTTCTTGTTACTTTCAAGGGTAAAAAAGCATGAGACATGCATGAAGAGAATGTAGTCACAGTTAAGCTATATGGTCAAAGAGGAAAAAATTGGTTTGCTATTACTTGCATTATAACAGCAATTATAATACTACTTTCATATTCACATAATAAGTGGTGTAGTAAAAAAGGGAAAACAAATCTGAAATATCACTGTTGTGATGAGCCTTGATAAACACTGGATGTCACTATTACTCCATACAACAGACATTATAGAAGTTTTTGTTTAATATGAGAAAAGTTAAGTCAGAAAATGTTGCTTGAATTGTATTTTCATGTACAGAAAAGATAGCCCTTATCAGAACTTTTCTAATATCAGCATGATCTCCATGATGCTCTCCTTCTAACCCTCTTCTTTCACCCCCTGTGCACAGCTGCAGGAGCTGATCCACTCTGCAGATCAGGTGCTGCCTCATTGCTCCAAGAAGCAGGTGGAAGACCTGAAGGCAAAGCAGCAGGCAATAGTGACCAACTGGAAGGCCCTGAAGTCCAAAGTGGAGCAGCGCAGGAGACTCCTGGAACAAGCCTACAAGCTCTATGAGTTTCAGGCACATGTAAGCACTTCTGCCCTTTGTCCCTCACTACTCAGGGAAGGTTGCCTGCAGTGGATGTGAATCAGAGGTGCACTTCCAAACTGGAAAAGGCTGCAAGTGCTCTCTGTGTATCAGTCAAGCATTTAGTGCTCATAGATATTTAGAAAGGCGTTAGAGGATAAGGACCTTTTCTATAGGATAAGGATATTTTAACCTTCTGTAAGAATAGAAGCTTCCATCCAGAGGTGTAAGGAATAATTGTCAGCTGTCAGAAGCAGTCACCGCTTTGTGGAGTAGCAGCAATCTTTTCAAAGTCTTTGCAATTTCCACTAAGAGTGACAGAAAGAGATGTTACTCTCCATTAATAATGCATAAAAGTTTGTTCTCTCTCTCTCTCAGGGCATGCAACAACCCTTGGTTCACTTACCTCACAGCACGTATCAAATACAACTCACTGATTTTTGCACTAACCTCTCAAGCTGCTCAAACAGGGACATGGATATATCAGCATAGCATCAAAATCAGCAATGCACAGTTGCTTTGTCTCCGAAGAACTCAGCAGGTCCCTGAGCTGTGATTTGCCATGGAATACTCTGCAAATGTCAGTAGTCTCAGTGAAGGCACTTGAGCTACACCACTGCAGATCAGTAGATTATTGCTGCAAGCACTGCAGGTGCTAAACCAGCAAGAGTACCCCCTTATATCATGAAAGGAGCTGCTAATGTAGATTTCAATAATGCATTTACATTTTTTTATTCTTGAACTGTTCCAAGTGTAACTATTGTGTCAATTCAAGTTACTTCTGGTAGTTCACATTCTGCATCCATTTTTAGTGGGAAGCAGAGAGTGTCCAGAGTATGTTCACCTGGAAAAAACATGCTGCAAGTTTGTCTTAGGGCTGTGATCTGGGATCAAGACCACAACAGAGTGTACATGGTTGGTTTTTTTAACGTGACAGGCATCTGCACATTCAATTAATCCACTTTAGGTCCCTTATAAGTGTTTAAATCAGCATTACCTGTCATATTTTATACAAAGAAATGTTATATAGTTAGAGATAAAGGATGTTTATGGCAGTTTGGGGGCTTTTGAGGGTTTGGTTTGTTTTTCAACTGCTACAAGTTCCATTCTCATGTGCAGAACTGGTGATGGGGACAATTAGTGTGATTCTACTGATGTAGGTGAAAAGCTCATTTGCCCACTGTCTTTCTAACAGTATCTAGGACTCATAGGAAGAACAAGGCAAACTTTTAGAATGTATTTTTCTATCATATATAGTGGATTCTTGAAGTCTTCAGCCTGGAGGCATTTTCATCAGGAGATGGATCTTGGTGGATTTGACCATTAAAATGTAGTTACTCAGAGTTCATTTCTTTATTGATTTACTTCATAGCTTACATCATAGATTTAGTTTTTGACTTCAGATAAAAAATGTTAAGTTGTCCCCATCCTGTGGGAGTGTTATTCTAATTTTTATTGCCGGAATGATGCAAAACACCTTTGGTTTGAATTTTGTCTGAAATGTGTGATGCAGCCTGTGGTCTGAATGACAAATCTATAGCTCATGTCTTGCTCTGCCAGTGTGTCCTTTGATCTTCATGACTCTTGACACCATTAAACAAAATGACAAAGCCATGTGACCATATTCTCAGTGATGTTTCTAGACGGGACAATGCCTCAGGCAACTCCCTGTCTCTTTGATGTCAGGCTGATGGCAAAAAGTATTCCCAATCCTCTCAATTTTCACCTCCTTACGGGACAATAATTCCTGAAGAAGTGAAGAGCTGGTTCTGCAATTTAGTAAGCCTGTCTTGCTGCCCAGATGGGACAAGGCAGGATCATGCAGCCATGGCTATATAACTGTAAAAATTTCAGAAACTCTGCAGTAGGTTAGAGCAGCTTTGCTGCAGAATGTTGCCCAAACTACTGAAGGCAAAGAGTCAACTTTGCCTTTCCTCTTTCAGTTGTGCCAAGAGGTTCACAAATTTAATGTTATTCATAGCCGCTCAGCATACTTTTTCCATTATATTGTTCATTTGCCATCCACAGGGCCTTTCCATTTAAAAATCATCCACACATTAAGTGAAACAAACAAACAAAAAAATCAATTTCCATAAAATGAGAATTCTGCACCATCATCTAGTGTATTTCCTTATACCCCAGCAAGCACAATTTTAATGTGATTAAATAGCAGAGCTGAACCTAACTGACAACACACAGCACATCTGAAGCAAAGGGCTCCAGATCTTCCATGGAACTTTGCCAAGGAAGATGACTGTAGACACAGACCCAAAGTATTGCTGAATGATCTGAGGCTCTTACTGTGAAGTTTGTGCTAGGATCTGCACAATCAGAGTCAGGCTCTGCTCAGAAGTTTCCTGCAGAATGATGCCTACTCTATCCGTAAATATTGCTGGCAGTGGTAGTCCAGTAACCTCTTGTTGGCTCTTGACTTGTTCCATTGCATTATATATCCTTAGGCTTGTGGATTTTTTCCGAATGCTTAGCTCAAAAATCTCAGGGAGTTTTAGACATTTGCAGTGACAAGTGCAATGTCAGTGTCTACAGTGACATCCAGCTGTGTGAAGGAATTTGTTCTACAAATGGAAATTATGCCAACAGGTGTGCACTACCATGGGCCTCTTTAAAAGGACCAGTCTTTTTAAAGAGTCATGTAGTAGCTGTGTTCACTGGCTTTAAAAAAGCAGTATCTTGGCTCCAAAGGCTAAAGTCAAGACCCCAGATTGGCCAGTTTCAGTTTTGTGGTGCTTTTCTGAATTTTTTTCCTGGCTGTCTTTACAAGATTTTCATGGTATGAACAAAAATCTATGGGTAGAATGGAGCAGCCAAGAATTTATTTCCATTACATAGTTTCCTTCAGTGAAAAAGCCAGCAACCATTTAAAAGATAAACAAAAAAAAATAGTTTTCTACAATACAGAGAATTTTTCTTCAGCACTTACTATAAATAATAGTACTTTAAAATAAATTTTATAAACCTGAAAGACCATTTACTACCTAAAAATTGAATAAACTAATCCAGACATAGCTAAATTATAACCAATTTTAATCACCATAGATAATCCCTTGTATATCCCTCCCAGTCCTAGTTTTTACCTACTGACATAAGAGCAAAACTCCTCCTGCAGATTCAAATAAGATGCCTAAAGTAAGAGACTGTTGAAGTATAAAATCAAATGGAGAAAAAGACATAGAGAGAAAAACATATTATTTTTACTTGTACAATTTTCTTCAATCACAGTTTAAAAACAAACCTCAGGGATTTGTTTTAGCATTTTCATTCTCATAATTGCTTCAGGCATTTTGAGTTATTGCAAATGTATTTATTGGTGGATCAGATTTTGAAAGTAAGTTAGCATGACATACTTGTTCCTCCCAATCTCAGTCCTATAGTTCCACATACATAATATGCTTATACAATTTCTTCTGACCTGTGATTTACCCTTTTCCCAGTTCTATTATAGTGCATTTGTTTTTTGCCTGAAAATTCTCGCTCTCAGTTTAGAATATGTGCATAATCTAATTTTCCGATAGACTTGTATAAGCAAACGTTTTCACAGAAATGTAGGATGGCCTAACAATGACCACATAAATGTAGGTTTATCCTTTATGAGGGAAAAACATCAGAAAATACTTTAATAAAGATGGATTAAAGGGCAATAAATGATATCATGCTGCCACTGATATGATATGACAGTTTGATTATACTATAAATCATGTAACACAGTATATAGGAATTCCTGCAGTTGTGTTATCCGTCCTTATAAAACTCCTAGAAATACTGCAAGCAATAATGAAATATTTTATTTATCTATGATTTTATTACCTATTATTCACTTAAAGTTGAAGAGTCAGCCTTAGATTTTCCTACCTGCCCACCTAAGCTTGAGTCCTAACCTGAATTTTCATATTTTCTGGGGTTCCAGGTGTGGGACTATTTCTTATGGACAGCAGAAATAATAAGGGAAATGAGAGCCAAGGAGTCTATTCGGGACATATCTACCAGCAGCCTGAGACTCACCCAGCATCAGCAGCTGCTGGCAGAGATCGAGGCGCGAGAAGAGAAGTACAGCCATGTTGTACAGCTGGGACAGTCCCTCTTGCAAGATGAGGAAATGCCATCAAAAGAGGTAACTGAAACTCCTCTGAGCTCAGTCATACATATTCAGCACTGGACCCCAAGGTAACAATGATTCTGTATTTTATCACACTGTGAGATACAAGTCACATAGTCACTTGTCCCTGTGAGTGACCTACATTTGCCTCAGTATGTGACCTATCTTGGGCACAAAAACATCTGCTTCATTTCTAACTCCAGCAGCAGATGTGTGGAGGCATCTCCTGAAGGCCCCCTGCAGCAAATCTGGACTTTTTCAAGAAGTTCACCATGTTCTGAGCCACGGAGTCAACTCTACAAACTTCCCAAACTGGATTTTCAAACAAGTGCTGCCCTTTGTATTACAGTGGTTTACCCACACCAGGACAGTCTGGACAAAATCCTGTCAATCAAAGAATGAAAACACTCAAACATATGAGAGAGTTTAAAGATTGATTGAAACATTTTCTGTAGAAAAACATTACACTAGAAAACACTAGTAAAATATACTCCCTGGAAATGAAAGATTTAAATCAAAATGTCAGTTTACTCAAGACAAATATCTTCTAAGATTCTCACAGCATTTATTTCTTTTCCAGTACTTACCAGCTCATTTCTCCCCTGATAATTCATTCACATGTCTCTTGAATACCTTCAGAAAAATGCAGAGTTTGTGCAAGTTACTCTCCCATCTCACCAAGCTGTTCCCTGAAAATTTGCTGAATATTGCACTGTATGACTATGGTAGCTAGAAATCTTGCTGACTTTAAAGTCCTTTGCCTGTAGAAAAAGGCAGGGAAAAAATCATTCATAGAAGGCATGTGGATATACAGTGTTTGAAAGCTGAATAAAGTCTTGCCTTGTGGCATGAATTCACTGACTAGAAAATTGTGCTATGTTGATAATTTTTATTTTAATATCTATCATGCAGAAGTTTGAAGTGCTATAATAGCACTCTTAATGCTTAAAGATAATGAAGAATTAGGATCTGATGCTAGAAGTCACACTTGAGAAACAGTTACCTTTCTTTGCTCTTGGTTTGGACTGCTATATATGCTGTAAGAAGCACTTCTCCATGGCAGAAATGAGGCACCTTTGATTATCTATGTGCCCAAACAGAAGTGCTAGAATTGTTCTAGTTGTTTGGGGTTTTTTTTCTGTTTAATAAATTTGTGCAATTTAAAGGCATTATCCACCACTCCACTTACTCCTCTCTTCTGTCAACTTACCCAGATCATGGGATATAAAGACCAATACAAGTTTTTAACTGGAAATTTTTTTCAGATTCAGCAGAAGCTAAAGGCTTTGTTGGAAGAGAAGAGAAATGTGTACGATGCATGGAGACAGAAGAAGGAGTGGCTGGAGAAAATACACCAAGAACAAATGTTCTACAAGGATTGGGATCACCTTGACATGCTCCTGAACTCACAGGAGGTGAGCAAATTATAAACTTGAAATAAGCAGCTAAAACTCTTCAAGCTTGTAAACTCTTTCAAACTAAAAAGGCCACTAGTGTTCACCTACAGCTTGAAATCCTTGTGCCTGTGTACAGAAAAGACAGTCTCTTTTGTTGGTATTGTTTGTGTTGTGGTATCACTTGGAGACTGTATCAATGTGCAAGAAGCCCTCCTTTCTCATGGGGCTGAGGTGTGGATCAGAGACAAGTAGATGATCCTTACCTGAAAGATAATTCACTGCAAATATACCTAAGAGGGAACATATGAGCATCACAACAGAAGAGGGAGACAAGAGTCCAATATTAGTCCACTTTACAAACAGATCTCAGCTTGCCAGCTGCTTAACCACTGACAAATTTGGTAGGATTCAAAGAGAAAGGAAATTGTAAAGAGGGTTTGAAGGGATTTTACTTTGCAGGTGTTGCTGGAATTCTCACCTCGGGCTGAGAGTTATGTTGGGAAAATGCAACTGAAGGAAAATGGATGTCAGCAGTGTGAGATAATACAGGAAAGTGAATTGACGTCTCAGTTCTGCAAGGGCATTGATAGGAGTGTGTAGAACAACAATGAAAGGAGCCTTACTTCTGTTTGATGCAGTTGGGGAAAACGAGCCAGTGAAAAAGGCCGTCTCATGAAAAAAAGAGGGCAGATATAATCAATGCAAAGAGACAGAAGGATGTTCTTATTATCAGCATTTTGCAGCTCTTGAAATAGATTTTTTTCAGCATTATTGAATTATATTTTGTCTTTCTTGCACTTTCTTTGATTCATGTAACTATTTCAAAAGGTTCCATTTCGAGGTCTGGCATTTGCTATTACAAAACTGAGTGCAGTCACTCTGAAAATTCATGAATTGATAGATTGCTGCAATTGTGCTGAGACTTGGCATACAAACCACATCAATGGGTTGCAGGTTGCCAAACTGAAGGATTGATGCAATGCTGGAGGAGGTTGCACCTCTGGGTCATTTTTCATTAAGGAAAAATAATTCTTAATTCTCCAAGACCACTGAGAGCAAAATATAATGGCTCTCATTTTGCACTGAGCTCTGTTTTCCACCAGTGCTTTCCACTGGCACTAAATACTGGCACTAAATCCTTTTGGAAACTGACTCTGAGCTGTGCCATGCAGTGATACTTAACCCTTTGTAGCACATGGGCCTGGAGATTTCTGCTACTCCTTCCTTGAAGGAAATGCATGTCTATATAAATCTTTATAATTGGTTCTTTTAGAAAAATGTGACCTGCATTCTGGATTTTGTGATGTGAAGCACAAAGTTTCACCTAGGTGTAAACTATTACATAGTTCTACCCACTATTCATTGCTTATATGGCAAATGACGTGATTTGCATTATATCTACCTCAATTCCCTACCAAGCAGTGGTACATCATTGTTAAGCTCCTGCATGGGAGCTTATCAGGGAAAATATAAACACTGCAAAAGTTTGGCCACTGTATTTTTTTCTCTTTTCATTAAACGGATATCAGCCAACACACAGAGGCACTATCACTACAGCATCTGCTTTGCTCTGTGTAATGCAGGGGTAAATGTGTGGGAAGCTACTGTGGGTAGGTGATCTTTTGCTCCTCATTTGTGACTCCTGGTTGCAAAAGTCTGTATTACTCATACATGAAAGAGTATGAAAGGGTAATGCACCTGGCATTTCTGGTATGGCCCCAGTACTTTCTCTACAGGTCAGTGGCACTTCACATTACTTCTTTGTTTGGATGAATTTGCCATTGCCGTAGGTTGTGACAAAAGGGCTGGTGTTCATCAGAAGCTAGGTAAATTCTCCTGGTGGGATCAGAAACCAGAAGTTTCTTCAGCCAAAACAAAGCCTGAGAATGAAGATTGTGACCTTGAGGACCATGAAGAGCAGTTCTGTTATCAGAATCTTTTTCCCACAGTATCCTCTCCATGAACTTCAAAGGAGCCTGGTGCTCAGTTTTTCTCACTGACACTTAGCATCCAGGAGGTGGAACAGTAAAGTAAGAATGCTTGGCTGTCCCTTCCAACAGCTCTTCACACAGAACACACTTTACAGTCAAGCTGTCTTCTGCAGCTGCTGCCATCTGCCATGCAGTTCAGAATAAACAATTTGACAGCAGAGTGATGTTCCTTAGTCATTACTTGTATTCCACTTTTCTGCAGTTGAAGAACTCTTGGAAGAGAAATATATTCCTTTTGGACTGAACTCTGTTACTACTATATAGAGTTAAAATGTGGCTGCATAGTGATACAGACAAGCAGGATGATAGAAAGCAGTTTTTTTCAAACATGTTTTTAAAAAAGAAGTCAGCCAGGACATCAGCTGAAGACTCTCAAACCATTTTCCCAATAGGAATTTCATCATTTGCTGTTTTCAGAAAGGACAAAAGCAAACACACATTCAAAAAGGATTCCTATCAGGCAAACAAATAGAAGCAATCTCTCCACCTTTTTCATTTCTTCTGACTTTTGTGTTTGAGTTAAGGCTGTTACGTGCATTTCACTTCTTATGTCTGCAAAATGTCTGTGTAAGGAAGCATGCCATAATTTTCAATCCTATTTTGGCTGTACTTCACATGCCATAGACCAGAAGCAAGAAACAGGCGAAGGAAGAAGGTAACAGAGGAGTATTTTAAACTAAGAATTACTACTAAGAATGGCTCTTTCATTTGCTGTCTGTGCCACTGTGACAGGTTTGACTTTAAGCCAGCATCTTATATTACATCCAAGTTACTTAAGCCTTCAAAAGATTTCTGCAGAATATCATCTACCATTGTTCTGTGCTAAGGAAAATAGAGTACATATGAAGAAAATTAGGCAAAATCAATTTTTAATTTTTTTTGTTGTTAATTCAGTTGTTCCATCAAGTGGAACTTCTGTAGGAACCTCTTGTAAGAGCTGCAAACTGAGATCTTGTCATGCAGAGTGCAGACAATCAACAGCTGAAAAAGGGAAAGAAGGAATTTTTTTTTTTACTTTGAGCAGAAACTGTGTCCAATACTCTCTACTCTGTTCTGATCTTTTCGCAGCAACAGATCCACTGCTCAGCTTAGCTGCTTTTTTTTTCCACGATGAAATAACAGCGAGTTTGCAGGCTGTCTCTGGCAGGCACTTTTGGCTCCCTCCTACTCTGTCTGCAGTCTCACTGTCAGAACACTCAGGGAGCAGAGCTGTATGCTCCGTAATTTATCTTTCAGCCCGTCCCACACTCATGTCGCTTTGCAGACATGACAAGAGGTGGTAGCAGTTTTAGAAGAGCTGAGATTTTTATTTTGAATGTGGATTTTTTTTTGTTCGCATTTTTCTTCCTGGAGAATGTTTATTCATCTCCCATTCCTTTGCTTCAGAGGAAGAATGGAAATTTCCAGTGCCAAAGGAAAAAGGATTAGGACTTGGTTTTAAGCACAGGGGGGAAGGCAAGCTCTGTGGCTTTGAATTTTGCATCATTTAGGACTTAGCTTCAGAATGTCATACAGGGACCATTGCTGCAAACCTTCATCTGCAACCTACATCTCCACTGTGGAAGTGCTGCTCTCTTCCTGTAGAACGACCCCACCTCCTGCTTTTGAATCTGCCGTGCAGGACAAGCCTTTTCAAAAGATGCCAGTGCCAGCTTGGCATCCTCCCACTGGTCTATCTGTTGCCAAGCTTGCTCCAGGAAATGCCATCTCACCACCTACCAGTGTGTCTTACTGCTCAAGGCTAGATGTCATCCTGTCACACACAGACCAGAGGAAAGGTTTTGGAAGCGCTGGTCCCTGTGTCAGTCCTTCTGATGAGACATCCACGTCTTCCAGTGCATGCAAGGATCCTTGGGACCATGGATATGAGAGGTTTGGCACTCAGTCAGCATCTGCATCTTACAAGCAATATTCAAAAAGAGAAAAAAGTGCTCATCGTATTTCCCCTGGAAATGGTGATCCCTTGAAGCTTGCTCTGTCTTTGCCCTCAGATGTTCTTTCCTGCAAAGCTCCATCAAGCTGGACATCACGCCTAAACATTGATCTGTCTGCTCTTCCATCTGCTTCTATGCTCCACAGCAAAAATCTGCAGTCATCCCTGGAACCTTGTGATTCACTGCCACGCCAACAACATTGCTGTAGCCAGTGCAATGTCCAAATGTCAGACCTCCACACTTCAATGAAGATTTATATTTCAACATGCAGCTTGATGATAAAGCCTTTTCGAGCAGGTTCCCATGGAAGCAGCCATGCTCATTCAAGTCTGCTCGTGCCACAATTAAAGAAGGTGCCTGAAACTCCCTCTGGTCTTCCAACACAATCCCAGAAACCAAAACAAGGTTTCCCTTCAGGTGGGTCTCCAGCTCTGCAAATCACAAGATTTCATGTGGCTTCCTCCCAGTATCCTGGCCTTCCCCAGCAGACTTTATCCAGAGACATATGGCTGTCCCCAGCTGTGCTGACTGGAAGAGAAAATTCAGCTAGCAGGAATGAGATCATGAGCAAGGATTTAAGTCCAGAGCTGATTGTCTTTCAGAATTACCCCTCATCTAGGCCAGAGTTTAGGAAGACTGCATTTGATGGTCTAACACCTGCTCACCACAAGGTTTCCAAAATCACCTTGATACTTGCCACTCCTTGGACTGCTATGCCTATCCAGGTGGTAAGAGAATTTAGAAGAAGCCCAAATCCAACAATCTTTATCAAAACACATGATTCAGAGAGAGCTGCTCCACCCTTTCACCCTGTGGAGATTGGGACTGGCCTCTCTCTATCAGTGAACCCTGTTTGCTGCTCAGGATTGCTTTCTAGCCACTGGACAAGATCTGGTTTGAGGTCTTCCCAGGAAACATGCACTGTAAAAACTGTATGCCCTGACAACCTTGTGACAAAAATACCAGCTCCCACCACAACTTCAACTTACAGAGACACAGGGTCTCCATCTATCGCCGTCAACATTGCATCCTTTGGAACTGGGAGGAGAGTGGTGAAGATTTGCATTCCGTTCTAGGAACATTTGCAAACAGAAGATCTAAGTTGTGTTTAACCAAGCCATATGAATTTCTCTTTGTATGCATCCATGCCATGTTCCAACTCCCTAGAGATGACTTGCAAGACAAGAAAGCCACTTGTGTTCTGCTGTCACCAAGGCTGCAGCTACAGTTTGATCCAGCTGAGTGAAGACAAGGACTCTGCTCTAATCCAGCACTTAACAAGAGTTTCATTTTAACCATTTGAGTGCTGTTATTAACACAGCATGCAACTGTTTACAGACTTTGCATGATTGGGCCATAGTGCTCAGCACTTTGAAGACTCAAGACTTTAGAGCCAAGAGCTGTTTTTCTTCTCTGCTAGGTTGGACTTGATGAATCTCAAAGGTCTTTTCCAACCTAGTCAATTCTGTAATTCGGTAGTCAGTCTGGGACCTGGGAAAAATCCTCAGTGTAGTTTTTCTTAGTTCTTTTCTGCTTCATGTTTTCATTTCCTTACTTGTCAAATTATGCTGACTTTCTAAATGGTTAATTCCTGGATTTGTAACTTTAAAAGCAAGGCTTGTTTTCAAAAGCCAAAGCATTTAATTATGTAGGAAGAGATCATTTTTTTTCCCTTCTTAGAAAAGGAGAGGTATCACCCTTTCCTGGGGGAAAAGAAACAAAGGGAATTTAATATCCACAGCACGTCAAATTTGGATATCCCACCAAAGTTTCCAGCAGTGAAACTATGTGGAGTTTCAGAGGAATTTAACCTGCTTTCAGACAAATGTTTCATAAGTCAATATTTAAATGATGATGTTGTATGGGTGTAAGATCCTAATACTTACAGGGTAGGGATCAATACTGCAAATTTTGAAGAAGGAGGAAGTAGGTGTGAGGAAATAGAAAAACAGCCTATAAATGGTGCCCAGGACAGATGCCATTCAACATTAGATGTATAAATGGTGAGGACAGATGCCAATGATGTCACCATGGTAGAAAAAATATGTTTTCTTTTTATAAGCAACTTTAGTATCTTTTATTCCTCTTGTAATAGTATGATACCTTCTTACAACTTTTACTGAAATGAAGCATAGTAAAACATTTTTGTGAACCTTATATAGTCATGGTATCAAGAACATTTACTGAGTTTGCTAAAGCAAATTTCAGATTATTTTCATTATTATTTTTAGTATTTACCTTTATCAGAATTAAGTCAAACCACACCTTATTCTTCTCTGTCTCAGCAGATAGTTTGGACTTGCTTATGAGCTCTAAGTGAAGGTTTTTAAAACTGATCATAATTCAGACTTTTGGTATATGGTTAGAACAGAATGATTTTCTGTGGTTTTCCAGCAATCTCAGCAGCAAGCCCATGACAGGCAGTGAGAGGCAAAATCTGTGGAGCTTGTTATACTTGGAAGAGAAAAAACAGAAGAAGGAAGTGGATTTGCACAAATACCTAAAATATATTTTATTCTAGAGAAATAAAAACTGCTCTTCTTGGAATACAAATTTCTTTTGGGGCTGTGTCATTTTCCAGTGCATATAAATGTGAAATCGTGGCATCCAATTTCAAGTTGGAACATAGTTAATGACTGAAATGTTTCATTCAGTATTTCTCCAAAAGCTAGAGCTGGCAGATGCTGTCACATAACTATGTAAATAGTATTGGTTTATTTAAAATTACTTTTTTCTTAATTGGACTTTGCTTTTAATTCTGCATTAACTTGTACAAAAAAATGCAGCAGCTATGCAATGAACTCAAAAATAAGGAAAAGCTCCAGAAACAAGGAAAGCTCCATGTTTTACAATGTTAGTAATTAGAGAATTTATTCCAGAAAATCTCAGAAACCTCAAAAACCATTTTGTGGTTTTAAGCATCTTTGGAAATCTTCACTTAAAAACAAATCTGTGTTATAGTGAATGGCTGAGTCTTTTGTGTTTTTTGTGGCTGAATATTAAATTCCCAATGATGGGCCATGATTCCTAACAGAAACAAGCATGAAAGAAAGTTTATACCTGCTGTAATCTGTGGGAAACCCCAGTAGGTTACCTGAGGAGAGCTATGCAGTGTTTTGTATTTGAAATCCAAGTGTCTCATTCAGAGCAGGAGTTAGGAGACCTGTCTAAAAGTGTGCCAAAATGTGATGTTATTGGTGACAGGCCAGCACTGTGGCATGGGAGCCAATTTTTATTCTGCTTTCAGACTGGTATAAAAATTGCTTAAAACATTGTGGTTCTGATTCTAGCAATGGCTGTTGGAAGATTTCTGCATAAAATACAAATGGAAATTTTTTGCCTCAGCAGTTCTCCAGGCAGCAGCACTGTTGGTGGGTGCTACAGGGGCTGCTCTCCTCTGAGCACATTGCCATTGCCTCCCCTGCAATGTATGCAGCCACTTCCCTTATGCAGAAATTTTCATTTTGAGCACCAGTTTTCCTACTCAGTGTCAAAACCTTGGTTGCCAAGAGCATTTGCACAGACTTCTGCTTGGGGGACTTAGTCCAAAGCTTTCAGTAGTCAGGAGGACCTTTTCTCAGTGCTGTAACATCCAAAGGAATTGAGCTCTGAATTCCCAGTGTCATTTGTGCTCAGTGGATTTCAGTGGGAGCAAGGCACTGAGCTCTCTGGGGGCAGCTGCTTGTGAGTCACCACCCCACACCCCTGCTCTCAGGTGTCTCTGTTCTCTCTCTCTGAGGAAAATAACCATCCTTACCACTAGCTGTCCCTTGCCTTTTTCTTCCATCAGAGGTATACAAGCAGGAAAGCTAATAGCTGACCTTTTCTTCAGGTATCAGTTTCACTGCTAACAGCTACAAAATAGAAGTCCTGGAGATAAATCTTTTTTGACCAGAAATGCTAGATAAGCCGCAAAATGTATCAAGAAGCTACCGTATTTTTAAAACAAGGTTTGAAACTACCAAAGTGGTTTAAAACCACACCAAAGTACGTGTGGTTCAGGGCTAAGCATCAGAGAGGTTCCCAGATGGGAGCAGGGGTCCATCCAGGGCATTTTAGTGCAGTCAGACCCTGGCAAGCAGGTGAGGATTACCCTGCACATGTGTTCAAACTTAGGAAGCCTCTCCTGCAGAAGATGCTCTGTGGGGTTAAGCAGTTGTGCAGAGAATGAACATCATGGCTGGTTTTCTAAAGTAGGTTTCAAAGAACATCTTTTCCCTCTTATAAAAATCCACCCTGTTAGACTGCTACAGGATTGTGATGCTTAGCAAAGCAAGGTTGAACTCTCTAAATTGTTTTTGTTCCTGTGCACATCTGTGGCTTAAAGGCACAGATTTACCCATGTCCTTTACTAGCCATTTTCCAAAACATTTAGCATTTGTGTTGTTTCACTGACTCTGTTTCTTTCCTGCCTCTTGATTCTTTCACACTGTATCACTGATCTCAAATTCTTCTTCCATCTCTGTTAATTGCACTTTACCCAGGCAAAGTTATTGATTGGAATTTCTCATCCTCGTCCAAATACTTGCAATTCCATGAGCTCACAAAATGGATTACACATTACACACTGCTGATAAGTGCCATCACTCACAGCATGCTGATTTCCCAAAGTCTGTCCAGCCACAGACACTTCAGTGTGAACCTTATCTATGAGAAGTCTTTGCTCATGTCCCATCAGAACCTGTAATTGGGGATTTTATCCTGCTGTTGTCTCATCAGTGAAGAAAAAAGCCTGTGGGCAGCTACATCCAATGAAAAAGAATTCCTGTCAACCTGCAGAAAAGCATCATTTTTTCTTGATAATTGATAACTAAATTTATTCTTTTGCATTTGGCAAAACTGAGTATAACAGAATGTATAGGACAAGTAATTGGGCATTCATTTTTCTTAACACCAGAACAGAGTAAGGGAGCACAGCAATGCCTTTGAAACATGTGTGAATTAGTTGGAAAAGGTGCACACTTGCACAGTATTAAAAGGTGTAGTGGTCAGATCCTTTAAAACCACATTTGTTATTTGTTATTTTGGATGCAGTCTTTCTGTATCAGATTGGCAAAACAGACAGTAAAAAAAATTAATGCAGATAGATTGGAAGGATGGCCTGAAAAAATGACAGATGTAATGCACTTGGTACAGGCACGAGCTATGACATTTCTTCAGGAAGGATCAGCTGCATAAATACAGGATGGGGACAAGCTGGTCTGACAGAACTTCTGAAAAGTTTCCGGAAGCTCATAGTAGATTGCAAGGTGAACTTGAGTTCATGGTGTTGTATAGAAGACAAGCACTATATAGAGACACATGCTGAAGATTGCAGCTTGAAAGTCACTCTGTTGTCTTCCCAGCCTTTACTCTGGCAGCTTTATTGCTTGTTGCCACTTGTTACATCAAGTCTCAAAATAAATGGAAGTGGAGAAAACCCAGAGGAGAGCAATAAGAATAATTAGAATCAAAAAACCACAGATGTTGTGGAATGATCAGTCAGATCACTGTAGTTTAACCTTGAGAAGACAGAAACTCCAGTATGTAAAAGGTCTATAAACATGCTCTAGGCTGAAGCAAACATAAAAGGAATGATCTCCTGAGTGTGGTTGAGAGGTCAGTATGTAACAAGGTGCAGCAATAACCACGTATTTTCAGGCTAGATGTTTGGAAAATCCTGGTAATGCCTGAGGTAATAAAGAACTGGTGACAGACTGCAAAGTTCCTCTGTTTTAGGAACTCTTCTAAGAAGGAATCATTTGGACATCTGTCAGACATGACAGTGATCCTGCTTGGGATTCCAAGGATGGCTTAGACTTCTGGAACTCACTGCCTTGTGGCCTAGTGATTAATAAGGACTGACAGGTTGCCTTCCTTAGCTAGACCTGTTAATGCTTCTCTTTCTTGCTCAAGACCATGGACTTCTAACAGTTAATTTCTAGCTTCTGTTGCCTCCTGTTCCTTTTTTTAACTCTCACGTGTACTCTCAGAAGCAGAGTTAATACCTCTTCTCCCATTTATGAGTCAAAATTATGGGATAATTAATTCACTGAGAAAAATAATAAACTTTTTTTATAGGTTTATTTGAAAAGCAGTGACCTTGGAAGGTCTGTAGATGAAGTAGAGCAACTGATAAGGAAACATGAGGCTTTTGAGAAGCTTCTGGCATCACAGGATGAGAAGGTAAAAAAATAAACAACAAATATTTTACCAGCTAAAATTCTATGAGCTAAAATTATATATATGCTTTTTTTAAATTATGGTAACACTTTGAATTGGTGACAGGGATGAAATGCCTAATATGCCTGATATGTTTGAACAAAAGATAAAATGGAGAAACTTGGGGAAATAAGAGGCAGAGCATTGGAGAACAAGTGTCAAAATACTCCATGTCCAAGTCCTTGCAACAGATAGGAAATCCACTTCGTAAGCAGAACAGGGGGACTTACAAGAGGAAATATTTAAAGCAGGTCATATTGTATTATGGATATCAGAAGTTTCTGCTCTTTTTATTTAAAAAAAAATAGTGATTTTTAAAGCAAGTAAAATGGAGTAGGTATTTTACAAAATGCAGTAGGCATTTTAACATTAAAAGAAGTTGTCAAATTATTTAAATATCCATTTGCTACAACAGCTGTACCAAAAAAGCAGCCTCTCTGCACCTCTGCAATAGCTCCTGAATTGCTCACCTGTGTGTAAAGGAATCTGCCTGGCTGGTGGCCACTGCTGTAACTCACCCAGGCTGGGACTGAGCTTAAACCTGTGGCTGTGCCTGGGTTCCCCAGAATGAACTCCCAGGACTCTTGCCAGCTCCCTGCCAGGCTGATTGCTCATTTTGAGAGCTACATTACAACACCTGGTTTCCAGAAAGCAATAAAATCTCAGCACTCCTGGATGTCGTGCTTACTCCATGACTCCTTGCACTGGATAATCAGCAGCATAGGGACTCCTGAAACTACAACTTTAATTAATTTATGTAGCCAGGATGCACCACAGAGTCCAATGACAGTAATGTCATAGATGTAACATAGTACGGGGTGAGTGGGAATGCTGGTTAACTTCTCCCTGCTCTTTTTGCTTCATTACAGAAAAAAAAGAGTATTTTAACTATGAAAGGAGCTTGATTTTGTTTCTTTCACACCACTTGGAAGCATAAAAGTAATTTCAGATCTGTTGCCTCCTCAGATGATGTCTCTTCAAGAACAGGCAAGCAGGTTGGAAAAGGCTGATGGGCTAGAAGGGCAAAAGATTCAGCACAAACTGGATGTCATTCATGCCAGGAAGCGTCAGATCAAGGATCTATCCCAGAGCAGGAGAGAGAAGCTGCAGACTGCCCTTCTTCTGGCACTTTTCTACCAAAACTTGGAAGAGGTAAGAGGGGTTTAGACTGGGATGGGGATGTAAAGCAGAGGAACCACCTACCTCTATTGGATGAAGTGTTCACTCTTGCCAGACATTATTGGGTGGATGGATGATCTAATCTGGTGTGGCATCTCCTGCCACACTCATGCAAAAAGATGCTCCAATGCCATTCCTGCTATTGCACTATTGTTGTGGCATTGTGCACATTACAGCAACTTCAGTCATCAAAAGCTCTGATAAAATAAAACAGTTGAAAAGAAAACTGCAAGCTAATAAATATTTTTACTTTCGTGGGAAAGAAAATGTATTTCAAATCAGGATGAGCACAAAGTGCTCATTATGGCCTGGGCACCAAGCTTTATTAGTGGGTGCTCACTGAGGGCCTTCAAAGCACTGCTGTGGCTCAGCATAGCTCTTGAGCTACTGTAGACTGGCTCTGCAGAACCTGCTGCTCCCTGCCTCCTGTTCTGGCCTTAGCCCTGAAACTGAGTAGCTCTGCTCTGTCACTACTATTGGAAAGACAAACTAGGTCAGCCTTTCAAAGGGCAGCACAACATGGGTGACTGAGAGCTGTGCTGGCATAAACAAGAGCACACAG
This sequence comes from Emberiza elegans, assembly GCA_024865655.1. Lineage (NCBI taxonomy): Eukaryota > Metazoa > Chordata > Aves > Passeriformes > Fringillidae > Emberiza > Emberiza elegans. Next base: position 17,445,562 of record JALJVW010000139.1, on the reverse strand, counting down.
ACCCAGGGGCACATTTTCAAGCACTCCTGCTGCTCTGGTATCCACCCTTCTTCTGCTGTGTCCCATGAAGTGTCCTCAGTGATTTACAAAACAAGAACTATACTTTTTCTTCTTTTTCTTTTTCTTTTTCTTTTTCTTTTTCTTTTTCTTTTTCTTTTTCTTTTTCTTTTTCTTTTTCTTTTTCTTTTTCTTTTTCTTTTTCTTTTTTTTTCTTTTCTTTTTCTTTTTCTTTTTTCTTTTTTCTTTTTTCTTTTTTCTTTTTTCTTTTTTCTTTTTTCTTTTTTCTTTTTTCTTTTTTCTTTTTTTTTCTTTTTCTTTTTTCTTTTCCATTTGCTTCTTTTTTTTAATTTTCTTTTTTTTCCTTTTCCTTTTCCTTTTAATAAAATTTAGCAGAAATTATTTATATACCCAAATATTAACCTGTATTATTTGGTTTTACTATCCCATGATAGGAAAGTAATGAAAATCCATCAGTTATGGCTTGTCAACCTTTTGGACTAGCAGAGGGGACTGGATGGTGCATTGCACACGGATTATAAGTTCAAAAGAGCAATTTCCCAAAATCTTCTTGGTAGAGAAATTGTCAATGCCCTTCTAGAGATACAATCAACCCATTAGATAGGAATACTGATGCATTTCTTTCCATCTCTCTGTAGTTGTCAAATCAGTGCTTGGGCTAGGGTCCCCTTTCGTTCTTGAATCACACACTTAGAACACAAAATCTGGCCCTGCATAGAAGAACATTTCCCTCTTCTCATCCACTTTCTTCACATAAATTCAGCCAGGAGTTCTTTGGGGAGTTTTTGCTCTCAGGTTATGTGCTCATTTACCTCACCAACCAAGAATCATTGCCTACTTTTGGAGAATGAGAATGTCACCAAGGAATTACAAAACAAAAATCTTAAAAAATCTTACTCAAATCAGTAATATCTTTCTTCCTCTTTGTTGGATAGAATGGAATGTTTAATTTAATTTTAATTATATTCTGGGTGTGTACAAGTTCATATGTGAGAATGGTCCCCACAGGAATGTAAAATTTGGAGATGAGTTTTGAGTTTGGCTGTGAAATGAATGAAGTCATTGCTTATTCTTACTTATTAAGAGAACAACACCCATAGCTCAGGTCCCATTCCCCTGAAAACCCTCTGTCCTGCAAACATGTTAAGTAATTTCTATTGATCAAACATAATTTTTTATGTGAGCAGAAATTAGTGATCACTGTCATCATTAAAATTCTTCTAGTTACTCTCTAGAAGCAATGACGTAGAGAACCACACACATTAGTACAACAAACCACAATCATTAACTCAAGAGATCACATGCAGTTTACAAAATAAAACTCACCCCTCTACTGGTGAAATTGGTGCTTTTGTCTCACTCAAAAGAAGCAAGATGGACTTACGACACCCTATTGCCAAAAAGTCTGTAGCTCAGTGCTAATCTGGAAGGCAAATGAGCAAGTTGCTACTTAGAAATATGTGTATTTAAGTTATTGCTGTGATTCTAAAGCTGGCTCTGTGTTTTAATGCTGACTTAGAAACTTGATCATGATATAAGCAGTACTTCCTTTCCCTTTCACCCTGTACATAAGAATAAAAAAACCATTCCCATCTTTAACTCAGGGGAACAGAGAGAGAATTAGTTGTTATCCCTAGATGTCTGGAGCAGGCACATCCCTTTATATGCTTTGCATACTTCTGTCATTAAAAACATCAGCCTAATTTACAGTTTGTACTTGTGAGGTTACAGTAACTGATATTTTGAAAGAGTAAGATTCTCAACTGGTAGTGCCCACATTTTTTATGACTCCCATAGAAATAAGTCTGGTCTTGTGCCTATACTGAGCATAACACTAGCTTTTCTGTTGCCTTCAGTGAAGTGAAAATGGCCATCCAGACAAATCTTTCCATAGAAAGATCTTGGGAAAACAGATCAGCTTTGCTTCAGGTCTGAATGTGGGCACAAGGCCAGGAGCAGGATCCTCACTCTCTAGAGCCATCTTAAACCCTTAAATAAACCAAGGCACTAAGAGTGCAGATGTTCAGTCTGTCATTAACGCCACTGCTTCTAATTAAAATGTAGGAGAGAAACCCGCCTTAAAGTCGTTTTATCCTGGAGATTGGTTTGTTTCTCATTCCAATTGTATGGATGAGCCTCCATTCAAATGAAGAGTCACTGAAGTGACACTGAAGCACGAATGTGTGGCTGGGAATGGGAGAAGGCCATCGAGGAGGGTGTTGGAAATGCAAACAGCACATGGCAAACAGCACTGGGCAAGTTTGACATGGCCCGTTTCAGTCTTAACTGGGCTTTGGAGGAAAAGAGTTTCTGGAGAGCATGCTGCTAGTGAGAGCTATTTCTGTAATTGTTTATGGAATCTCAGCAGCTGAAACAACATTTCAAATCATTAATTAACAGAGAAAATCCTCCAGCTGAAATGTCTTGTGTGCACATAGTGCACAGTTCCACAAGGACAGCCAAGATATTTTGAAAGTAATAAAGCTGCCCTTCAATTTGCAGCTCTTGTGTTGTCAAAACATTACATTACTTCAGTTCTCTGAGGACAACAGGATCAGTTACAACATTATGTCAAAGAGTTCAATTCTCAGTGTTTTGATGGATAGAAAATTTTCCCTTCAATGCTAAGGGCTAAAGTTCAGCAGAACTTCAAGAAAATTGTGGAATAGTTGTTATCCTATTCTTCATTTTATCCTGCATACTTTAAAATCTCCTTAAAAATTATTTCCTAAGAGAAACACATAACTTTTGCTTTGTTGGCTCTCATAAATCACCTGCTTTTCTGAATCTGATATTTCTGACCAGACCATTTTGAATTTTATGAAGTATAAAAGCAAATACAGATGTGTTTCCTTTCAAATAATATGACTAGTGCTTGGGCCCTGTCTGCAAATATTTATTTGCATTGCATTTTCCATTTAAGTCTCACAACACCACTGAGATGAGGAAATGTTAGTGTTTTTATGGGTGAGGCAAATGAATTCTAAAGAATCTTTACCCAGTTTGCAGGTAGGTCAATGGCAGAGATACCAGATGAAACTCAGAGCCTAAAACCCCAGAATCAGTTGTCATGATCACATTTTAAATATATACCATGCTAAGGCTCAAAGATTCTCTCTACCTAATCTAGAAGACTGTGTAATCTGTCAATGCCTTGTGATAAAATTTGAGGTATTCAAGGAATTTTTCATTACTCCTGTGGTCAGATAAAAATTCGTTTCATTCCTACCTGCTTTTAACAAAGTAGAATGAGTTTAGAAACTGAGATCCACCTCAGCTGTCAGCCTGCACTCACTCTATCCAGCCCAGGTACAGACACTTGGACAGAATACAGACATGTCCTGGGAGGAGGCCCCAGGATCCCAGGTAGTTGTTGTGCTAACTCAGGTGCCTCTCAATGCTGCAGGCAGAAGATTGGATCCGTGAGCGCATGCAGAAGCTGGAGGATCCCTCCATACAAGACCCCAGCAATCTGCAGGACAAGATGAAGCTGCTGCAGAAACATCAGGTCTTTGAGGCAGAGATTCTAGCAAATGAAGAAATTATCACGGCTGTTAATAAGGTGATCCTCTCACTCTGTTACTGTTTTTACAGATAATTACTGATCATCCAAAGACAGATTGATTGATGAAATGTAAAAGATGAGTGGCTTGGTCATCACTTCTGCATCAGTTATCCTAGTGGATCAACAAGAACCCAGTTGCTTTGCCATGGAAATGTAACACTGTTAATTTACAACAGGGAGATACTTTATTTGCCCCATTCAGGGAGCTTCCATCTTTCCTTATAGCCTAAATAGGAAAATATACACTGACTAGTTCTTGACTGACATGGTTACTCCTACAAAAGGCAAATAGGACCAATTTTGAATATTCTTGTTGGAACTGGGTGAATCATGTAGCTAAAGGGCACAGTCATCTGTAATACTTGGTGCTCCCATTCCATGAATATCTTTCTTGGCAGGGAAATATTTAAATCCCAGTTTTCTATGATTCTAGATTCCCTCCAGATGTAAGAGCTTTCCAGCTGGCTTTATCATTTGGGCGATAAGAATTTATAGTAGTACTCTATTGTTCAATCCAGGTTAGGAAGGTGAAAGGCTCCTCCTAGGAAGGTCATGCAACATGGTAATCCCATTAAAAATTAGTGGCAACTTTCATTTCTAATTTCCTCTTCTGAATGTGAAGAAAGGAGAAGCCCTGATATCAAAAGGCCACCCAAAATCAGGAGAGATCCGTCGCCAAGTCCGCATGCTTCAGGAGCACTGGGAGAAGTTGAAGAGAGCTGTTGCTGCTCGTGGAAAGATGCTGGAGGACAGTCGGGACTTCCTAGAATTTCTCCAGAAGGTGGACCAGGTGGAAGCCTGGATCAGGGAGAAGGCAAGTAGATTTTAGTATTTGACCCAAGCAGCTCACTGAAGTCTTGCTATTTAGCAATGACATTCTGATGAATGTGTCATCTTCCAGGATATTTGCCTAGTGATTTTTGTCTGGAAGAATCATTACATGTTCTACAAACAATATGAAAGGAATGATTGGACAAATTCTGTGGAGTGTGTCCATAACAGAGTCAATTGGGCAATATTAGCACATCTTCTCACGTAAACTGTGCACATGAAGAGTTTGTGATTATTTGGGGCCATCTCATGTGCCTCTACTGAGACAGAGAAATGAAAGCATATTAGAATGGAAGAGACTTGAAGTATTTGGCAGCTGGTCTTCACTCTAATTGTATATCAAATCTGAAAGTTTCTCTTTGTAGGAGTGAAGAATCACTTTCATTCAGAGGCTGTTTCCACAGCCAGTAATAAATGGAAAAGGGAGTTGGGACCAAGTCTCGTAATTATCTAAAGATCAGAAGAGACTAGTTCAGAAGCTGTGGGTTGGTGATTTATAGACACATCACAGAACTTATTGCATCAGGTTAAGCACTGGGAGTAACTGTGTTCTTGTACTCTTCACCTACATATTTATCTGCTGCTTGTTTCTCCAGGAGGTCATGATTAATGTGGGTGATGTGGGAAATGACTATGAACACTGCCTGCAGCTCAAGAAAAAGCTGAATGAGTTCCGTGGAGCAACATCAGGGGTAAGAGGTGTTTTCCATGCTCACGTCTTGCAGGGTTGCAAGCAGCAGGTTACTTTTCAGTCCAGTTAGCAAATACAGTTCTAGTGCAAATGCAGTTCTAGTGCTCTGAGGAGGTGTAAGACCAAAGTGATAGGAAGCATCACTACCTCAAAAGTCATTTAAAAAGACAGAATTTTCTCTTATTATGCCTTCTGCTTTGAAGATGTCTAGGCAGAGCTGTCAGGCACTCATAACACAACACAACATTTCAGACTGCTTTACATGACTGGAAAACTCACTGTGTGAGCCTGACTTTGAGCAGATTTTGTTTGATTCATGCAGTCTGTGAAGTCACAGTGATTTCCACCCAGAAGTGGTTTAAAAATAGTTGTTTCAGCCATGCTTGTTTGAATCTGAGAACTGATCTGGACCTTCCATGAACAAGCCTCTAAAAAAAATACTGTTTTCTCTATTTCTATCCTTTATTTCTCCATTTTCCTCCTCCTGAGGAATGGTCTCATTCTCATACTCCTTCATCCAAATTAAGCACATAAATCTGAGGGCCTCTGTTTATACAGCACATGTGGTTACTCATGAATCATAACATCAATAACCAGACCTTCAGTAAAAGAGAGCAATGGTTTATGCTTTGGATAACAGCCATGTGACAAGACAGCTGCACTCTTCACGTTTCAATGCTGAGCTCTCTGTCCCTCTTTGATGGTGCTGCGTCATGCCAGCTGCCTCTCCTGCCCCCAGTGAGATGTGCCAACTTAGGCACCAAACCTGGGGAGCAGGGTCCTCCTTGTCATGTGTTCAGCTCCGACCATGAGAGCTGTGAGGCCACGTATTGAGGGGATGCATTTGCAGCACCCCCCTGTTCTCTCTGTTTGTGTGAACTGCTACAGATGAGGACTAAGAGGTCTGTGTGTCACTCAGGAAAGATTACTGTGCTGATTTGCTAGTCTGGAAATTGTCGGAAATGTCTGGAAAGAGACGTGTTATGAATTTGTGAGCGATGTTTACTCTAATGTAGTCTCCTAATATTCTTTATCCTTTGTTTGCCTGTTATCTTTTTGCCCATTCTTTTTATGGCAGCTCCCACCTTCTACTTTTGTTGCCTAGTGGCAGAAGGAGACAGTCCTCTTCTATGCAAAGTAACAGTGTAGATATGCCTGACACCAGGGAGAAACCTTAGAGCTCCTTGTTCCAGAGCCCAGCAGAATTTTGTGACAGTGCATTCACACTGGATTTGGATAGAGCGCCAAATTATTGGCTTCAGTAGCAGGGAATTAGTGAATTGAAGAGACGTTCATTTTACTCACCAGCTGACTCTGAGCTAAGGGATTGAGCAAGGGCTCTTCTACAGCTTGTACCAGCCAAAAGAAGGATGATTAATAGGGCAGAAACAAGCCAGTGTTCCAGCCAGCACAACCCTCTGAACAGGAGTGTTTTTCCATAAACTAAGATAGATCTTCTATGTGCCACTCTCGAAACTCTTGGCCTTAGACAGTATCAGCTTGTAGCCACTGCTCCTGTAACACTCTGAACATGACTCCTGCAGTTAAAAAGCTGGGACAGTTTTGCAGTTATGCCCTGATAGCTGATGCTCAGTTATGCAGTGCTTCCTAGGGAGCTACAAACAGAAGGAGGCTGCTTCTGGCACAGTGTGTGCATCCATCCAGTCTGGGTTTTCCCACTTGGAAAATCTGAGATCAGGGTAGGGAGTAATCCTCCTGCATTGATGGCTGCCAAACTTTCTATTAATTGTGCTGCTATTATTTCCCAGGACAGGAGGCTGCAAGGTTTCTGAAGAATATCTGACTGCTGGTTTCTCTAGTTTATTTTATGGCTGTACATAATAGGGAATCACATGTGGAAGCATGCATGTTGGTATGGATGCAGCATAAACAAAATAAACATTGCAGTGAATGCTTACATTGACAGTGTGCTGCCATCTTGCAGTTGTGCTTCTTTACACTAGTGATTGTCTCCCTGCTAAACTTGTGAGTTATTTGTCCCAGAAAAATAAAGAATGTTTTTGAATCTTGGAGCAGTGTTCAGCACTGGCCATCTGTAATGTTCCAAAATAAAAATTATCCCACTGTACTCCAGATTATACGGGCAATATGCAAATATTATCCATTCTATGGTATGTGCATGGGAAGCAGGTCTCCCAGAAGACTTACTCTCAAAAGAAAACCCAGTGGCATAGGTTGTCTGGGATTCTCAAGGTTGTATGGATTTTGAGGCTGTTGTCTACCGTGGAGAAGGCACTCTGGGACAGGAGCTCACCAAGGTAAAACAGCCAGGAGGCCCAGGAGCCCCTGAGTCACTGCCTGTCCAAGAGAGGAGCCATCTGCCACGCATCAGCTCTTCCACAGCAGCCACCCGTGTAGCCAGCAACTGCAGCCGCGTTTCTTCAACAAATGAACCCCAGCTGGAATATCTGCCTTAGAAATGAGGGTCTGAGGGGGCCCACCTAGACCAAGATCATTGTTACATCTAGAGCCATTATTTGTTCTTTATTGTTCTTTCTTTCCTTTAATCATCAGGCACATGGTAACACCAGCTGTTGTAGTAGAACAAACTCCATGTGTCTGAAATGTTACTGGGGTAAACCCTTTCTTGTTGCTGCTTGTGTTGATTTTCACATCGCAGTGGAAAACTGGGTCACAAGCAATTTGAACATGTACCTTTGCTCCCTTTCTCACTTTACAGGAGTCAACAGTGGACGATGCTCACATCAGGACTATCAATGCTCTGGCCATGAGACTGGAGAGACAGAACAAGGAAGAAACAAAGACAATCTATGAGCGCCGAAAGCAGCTCAATGAGAAGTGAGTATGCTTTCAAATTCTCCTTGTAAAGCAAAAAAAAAGAAGGAAAATTAGGTGTCTTCAGCTGAGATAAATGGAGGAATTGGAACATTTGTTTTCTTCTTTAATACCAAATAGCAGACACTGGAGCTGTCTTTCCAGACTCCCAGAGCAGGTTGCTTAGAAGGATTTTTAATCCAGGAGTGCCAAAGTAATGTTTTTGACCTTGGAGTCAAATACTCTGTTTCACATCACTTGGCACACAGGATTCATGAAGCTTAGACACTGCCATCGATTCACAGTTGTTTTGGTGAATTGCCTTGTGGTTTTGCTGTTCCACAGCCCCCTGCCTAGGAAACAAAAGCATGAAGGTATTGACTGGGAGATTATTGTGATTTAAGGAAACTGGATCAGTACTTTTTTAGCTTTTAACCCCCATGCCATCCCAAAGACATGGAATAAATACAACCAGATAGTCTTCTCAGACTAACGCTTTATTCCTGTGATGAGCCCGCTGTTATGGAGAGTTGGGAGATCAATACATGAGGTCGTTCAGAAAACCTGTGATTTTGTTTAAATATGAGCATCACAAAGCTCAGTTGTGGAAATCCTTACCTCTGAACTACATCTCTAAAATACTCTTTCCAATTAAAGGTGGAACAGTTTTCATGGTAACCTGAATGCATACAGGAAGAAGTTAGAGGGAGCCCTAGAGATTCATGCCTTAATCAGAGAAATAGATGACATCACAGAAAGAATTACTGAGAAGGTAAGTTTTCCAATTTTGATTAAGTGAAATGGAAAAATGTTCTATCAATCTTATTCATTCAGAAAATGGAGGTAAAAATGCTGAACCTGAATTATAATTTTGAAATTAACAGAAAAAAAGGCTGTATAAAAACCAATTATTTCAACAATATAAGTGATTATATTTGTTTAATTATAAGTCAGTAGGCAAGTGGTATTACTTAGGGTTACAAGACTTTTGGCTTGATATTTTTAGAACAACTTTTAAAATGTATTTCTTCATTTTATGGGATTTAATTTCTTAGGATCCTAAGGATACATTTTATTTTTTATATTTTCATAACACACCTGAATTTCTGTGCAACAATTTATTGGGAAATATTTTTCTGGTTTGATATATGGAAAAAAATCCCCAAAAATAGAAAAGAACTATTGAGAAATGCAAGGAGGCATGCCTGTCTTTGTTTTACATGTGAATGTCCACAGGGACCTTAAGCAGGATTCAGTGTTCAAAAGAGATGTGGACTCTTGTTTCATCTCTGTAAAGAGAGCAGACAATCTGCTCTATTGATATTTAAAAAGACAATAAGAACATTTAGATGGCAATGCAAAGAGGTGAAGGAGGAGGCTTTTTGAAATAAGATACAGATTCTTTTGTTTGGTGTTACCTTCACCATTTTCACATCCCACTGCCCTTTCCAGAGTGCATTGATACAAGCACTGGATTATGGAAAAGATGTGGAAAGTGTGGAAAAATTGATTCGAAGACATGAAGAAATGGAGAGAGAAATTAGTGTTATTAAGTCCAAAATGGAGGTAAGAACTAGGGAAGTACAAAGGATACTGAAAAAATTTCACTTTTTCTTCTTGAAACTATGGTGCAAAAATCACTTTTACTCTTCAGATTGATTTGCAGGAATTTTCAGCAATGCAAGTGCAGCATAAATTTCTTCTCATGAAAATACCGTGCTGCTTAATCCTACTTTATCTTATCTAATATTATTCTTCCTGATGCAAAAAATATAAGAAGAAAGGTCCCTTTTTAACGTCTGGGTCTCTGGCCCTCACCTACAAGCCAGATCAGACTGTTCTACACATTTTGGAAAGCATGGACTCCATCTTTCCCCCAGTTCCTGTACTCAGCTGGACCAAAATCACAACTCTATTTCTGTTCAGAACTTAGATGCAAACCCCATAGTGCATGTAGTTTCCTGACACTGACATCCAACACAGAAATTCTAGGTTATAATTGCCTGCCTGATCCACTCTGGCTTTTGTTAAAAACTGGTCAGTTTGCATCATCTAGGACTAAATTAAATTGAGCATTTAGTATGGGTCTAAGCTCCTTTATATTTGTATATTTTTACTAAAAAGAAATAAATCCTATTGAACAGTAGTAGAAATTCAATTACAACAACCTCTGACAATTTTTCACTGTTGGCCCTTTCATATATAAAATATGAAAAACTTTTTCTTCACAATCATATAATAAATGTTCTTTTTTTTTAAGGATTAAAACCAGTCTGGTATATTTTCTGTTCTGCATAATTAAAATTCTTCATTTTAATCAACTTGATAGAATTTTGCAAGAAAGTTTTCAACTTTAAACCCCTGTTGATGAGCGTCCATCAGACTGATAATAGAAGTTAGAATTAGCACTTCATTTTCCAATCTGTTTGTCCACATTCTGCAAAACTGTTTTCTAAATTTTAAATTAACTTTTGTGCATACAAAGCAATGCCTGCACATGGATGTTTGCTCACAAATGCATGTGTATTATTTTTTGCATATTATATATCCCTTTGTGGATTTTGTTGCTGTCATTTAATTACCTGCCTTTGAGAGCTGGGGTCTTAAAATGAACTGTTTTTCCTGAAAGGCAAACTCAGGAATGAATATAAGTATATGGCATAAATTTACTTCACTATAAATCTCTTCCCAGCCACTGGAACTGGAATCTTTCCGCCTCTCCACAAGGAATCCATCCATAAATGACAAACTGACTATGAAGCAACAGGAGATGAAAAACAACTGGCTCCAACTCCAGGGACAGGCCAAACAAAGGTGAAGACTTAGAGTTGTTTGAATATCTCTCAGCAGGAGCAAAGCTGCTCCCTGGGGTCTAAATCCCTACTTCCCAGAGGTCTTTTAAAGTTTTTTAAGGATTTTTTATGAATTTTACATAGGCAGCTAAGACATCTGCATTGGAAAAAGTGTGACTTGACACACAAGAAGTTCCACTGATGTGACTTTTGGAAAAATAATACAATGTTTTTGTGGTTTATCCCATTAAATAATGTTACTAAAATGCCTCCAGACTATCAAATTAAATCTATCATAAAGCCTTTGTGAAAGACTTATTTTTTAGAGGGTGCTTGAAGGTGGTTTTTTTTTCCTCAAATCTTTCCAAAACAAGAAAGGCTTAATCCTGATCTGTAATCATTGCTGTGAGCAACAGATATGAAGTCTTTTTTACCTTTCTTGTGCTAATGGACTGCTGTAAAAATATTTGTAAATATGTTGTCTCCAAGGCAGTGTGCATCTCCTGTGGTTTTGTTAACGTGAGGAACTCTTAGGAACTGTAAGGGAAAGCTTGAATTAATTTCATTTGGCTTCTGTTACGATGCTGTCCTCTGCAAATGGGGAGGGAGAGGCAGCTAGATAATTCCGTGTCCGATGATGCTGAACTGCACCTTGTGTGGCAGGAAGGAGAAGCTGGCAGCCTCGTACCAACTGCAGAAATTTAACCTGGAGATGAAGGAGATACTAGACTGGGCCCAGAACACCAGAGCTTTAATGGAAGCAGGGGGGCTGCCTAAGAGCGCAAATGAAGCCGAAAGCATGATAGAGGAGCATCAGGAGAGAAAGGCAAGTATCTTCTGTGGCTCCAGTTGCAGATACTGGGAATCTTTCCGTGTGCACAGCATGCCTCTGTCAATAACATGGTAAAAAAACTGTTTTCAGTGCCAGGCTGGGGATAGAAATCACCTACTGACAAAACTGTCCCATGGGCTCTTTGGCAGCTTGTGTCTTTGCAAAAAGGCTCAGAAGCCCCATGAGCTCTCACCTCTACTGCTGTCCTGATGGTGAAAAACAGGTTCAGTCTGACATCATGCTCACTGCTCATCTCCTTATTCACATTGCTAAAGAACTTAATGCCAGTTAATCCTTGCTTTGAGCTAGATTTTTTCATGTGAACTTAGTTTACGTGAGAAGAAAATAAAATCAGCAATTTATTTCACACAGCAAAGCAAATTACCAATGAACGGTGCTACACATTCCCTTCTGAAACACTTCATATCCCAGTAATAATTACCTTACAAATGTTTTGGTGGCTAATTTGGCTAATATTTTTGGTTTCTTTTCTGAAAGGAGTGAAATTTTAATTAACATTAGGAAAAAAGTCAATATTTTACTTTTTCCCAAGAATCATAGCTATCTTTCAGCTGTTGTGCTACATTCTCTTTGTAATTACTTTACTTCTTCTAAAAACCCTGTTCACAGAGTAATTACTGATACCCAGTGCTTTGTGGGTCCCATTATTAACACAGTTTGTGGATTCTGATCAATTTTCTAAACCTGAATTTAGTGTGAAGTACCTGAAATCCCCTCCTTCTTTAGAGTCATCCATTTTTACAATGCTTTCTCCTATCACTTAACAATGTTTTTGCTAATAATTCTTTGCCATATTAAAAATATCACAAGCCACTGATGTAGTGTGCTCCAAATTTAAATGGTGGCAAGATCTAAGTCTTTAATATCTGTTAGTCAAGGAGCCCAAATGGCTCTAAGGAGACAGTCACAGAGAAAAGGAGGAATTCAGGCACTATGTTCTTATGCTGACTAAACTAAAATTATAGACAAGGCAAGAAGGAGGAGTTTTTCATTCTGGTTAGTGGCTCAAACCAAAGTCCATAGGAGAGATTGAAGTTTAACATGAGATGCTCACATGAACTTCAAAATTATTTTAATTACAATTTTATAACTCTGTTATCTATGAATGGGCAACACCACCACCCCAAAAATCTCTAAAAGCAGCAGTTCTAATTTCAGAAATTTAATAGTACATGCCATAGTGTTTAATGTGGTTTATTAGTTAATACATGGTATTATTTCTGTCCATAGTTATTTTCATTTTGAAATTGCTTACATTAGAAATTCCACATTCAGTTTGCAAGGATCATAATTGCTTTTTATGTTTTCATCTTCAGGATTCAGTATAGGGGTGTAATTAATTCCTTAGACCAGGTGCAAAAGTTAAATGTGTTTCATTTTAACAACACAAAATAAAATAAAACTACGTCTTTAACATAAAAATCTGATGCAAGTTTTTTTGTCAGGAGAGGAAAAATTCTGGGCACTGTTTCTTAAAAGCACCACTTTTATGTAGGAAGACTGGGGGATGATATTATGGATGCTTGAAATTGTGTTCATTTATATCTCAGCATTTTCTAATCTGTTTCTAACTAAATCTCAATTTTCATTTGTAGGAAAACAGTTGTTCCTGGACCAATAAAGTAATTTATTATTTACGTTTACTCTCCCTTAGGCAATTCTATGCTCTTCCAGTAACATAGCTCAAAGATGAATGATTTTCCATGCAAATATTAGTGCTGGAAAGTTACAGCCCAAGCTCTTCCCCTTAAGGCTTGTGTTCTGAATAACTGGCTTTTCATAAACCCTTGACATCAACCTCAGTAATGTATTTTAGGAGGAGATTGAAGCCCGAGGGGAAAGGTTCAACACTCTCAGTGACTATGGCAAAGAACTTGGCAATTCTGGTCACTATGCAACCCCTGAGATTCACCAGTCCCTCTCCAGACTGCAGCAAGCCTGGTCTGAACTGATCCAAGCATGGAAAGAGCAATATATAAAATTGTTTCAGGCACAAGATTTACAGGTGAGTAAAATGACATTCAAGAGAGGATAAACATGCCACTGACAGTTTTTTCTTGATAAAAGCAGCAAATTTATGAGATGGCAGGATGAAAAATGTGCTAATAATACCTAGTGTTTCATCTATATTTCAGTGGTTTCTGAAGGCATGCTGAGGGCCAAGCACATTCAGTAGTGACAGGACTTAGAGAAATGTTACCTCTACAAATCATAGAAATTTCTGTGGAATATGTGCTAATATGTTTTTCAAAGACGGTAAAACTTAGCAAATTTTGGTCAAACTCTCATACATCTGAAAAAAGACACATACTTATAACACAACATCACTATTCTTCCAAATTCTAAAACCTGCCCAAAAAGACATGGAGCCAGACAAGTATTTTTAAAAAACTGAAGAAAAATTTAGCATGGACAGAATAATGTATTTTTTTCCTGGCTTTTCTTCCTTATAAAATAACTATTTTGGCTGCAATTTTCCAGAAATACTTCTCTGTAACAGTCATCTCACTTTAAAAATTTCTGCTCAAACAGAGATTCTACAATGAAGAATGTCAAGTATTTTAAATAAGAGCTGGGCTACTAATCCCATCTAAAATCATCACATATATGAGAACTTAAATCTTATGGTATGGGCAGTTTCAGTGCTTTTTCATGTATTATGTTAATTTTTGAAATAACCATGAAAGTTTGGGTTTTTTTCAGTGTACTCTGCTGAAGTCAAGTTAGTTTCTGCTTTACAGCAGTTTATCATGTTGTCATGTTTGTGACTGTTGGGTTTTTCCTCTACACAGAAATTCTATGGCTACGTGGAACAGATTGAGAGCTGGCTCAGCAGCAAAGAGGCCTTCCTAGCCAATGAGGACTTAGGGGTATGTGCTCTGAGAAATTACAGTTCTCCCTGCAATCAGTCTGGAGGAGAGGGGACTGTACAATGATGTGCTCTGAATCTTCCTGTGCTCTTTCTCCTTCTGAAGTTACTGTTCTGCCCTGTTGGTGGCTTAGGATCAGATTTCTTTCCTTGGTAATTTACACAGGATGGGAATCTAAGAGTAATGGAACAATCCAACTGCTCTGAGTATAGCAGGAAAATGAGACTGCATAGAAACATAGAACTCTAGCATGGTTTGGGTTGGAAGGGACCTGAAAGACCATCCATTTCCAACCCCTCTGCCACAGGTGGGGACACCTCCCAGCAGCCAGGTTGTTCAATGCCCCATTCAGCCTGGCTTGTCTTATCTGACCCAAATACATTTGCCAGCAGGGTGCAAGTCATCACTGCTGTCACTGCTGGCATACCCAGTGCAGCTTTAAATACCTACCACAGGTATCAGTAATGCTGCAATAACTGAAACTGCAGACTGATGCATGGGCTGCAAAAGCTGTTCAGGGTGCTGGATATACATTCTGACACTTAGCACACCCTACACCTTGTACAGGTTGTGCTACTAAATTAGTTGCCTCTGCAGGGGCAACAAAAACATGTCAGAGTTCAGTGTATTTTCAGTCCCTTCATTACAGTACAGACTTAGAAGGACTCATCCAATCATATTTAGCTCAGCAATGCGCAGAAAATGCTCTGTGGGTAATTTCCCATCCAATGACTCATGTAAGCACCCAGAATTTTAGTGTTTTTCTGACCCGTTTGATGTGAGCTTATTGCTTCCTTTAGAATAGTGGAGAAGCAGAGTTTACTGGGATAACAACATTTTGACGCCACTGGTTCTATAATTAAAGTGCAGAGAGGTGCTGAAAGGAGAACTCTGAGTCATTAATCTTGGGATTCACAAACATTACAAGAAGTGTTTCTCTGCAGATTAAATGTAATGTCAGACTCCAAGCTTCAAATTCAAATCTGGATCTGAGCTCTTCCAAATTACATGAGTTGAAACTGAGACTCTAATTTAAACCTCTTTCTGTGACATATTTGTTCACTTAACTCTGATTTCAGTTTGGCATCCCATGTTTGCTTTCAACATGGCATCTGTCTTAAGACTGATTTAAAATTAGGAGCTGATGTTTCAGTTCCTGAGAAGTTATATGTTCTAAGCAGCACAACAATATGCACGAGAAGCTAAGTATCCAGCACTGAAATAATGGCCTCAGACCCTGCATGGAACAATATTTAGGTCCCAAGTGTCCGATCAATGCCAATCAATTCCAAGGAACAATAAATTTTCTTGACAACTAGTTTGCAAATCTGGGGTAAATGCCATTTACCTTCTGGATTATCAGTGTTTTGGACGGAAAAACTCTGACTGAAAGCAGCTTCCCTTTGTTGAATTCTATCCAGGACTCAGTGTCTAGTGTGGAGAGCCTGCAGCGGAAACACACACAGTTTGAAAAAGCCCTGGAAGCTCAGATGGAGAAAATCAATGAGATGGCTTCATTTGCTCAGCAGCTAACACAGAACAAGCATTATGACTCAGAAAATATCAGCAGCAGATGCCAGGCTGTTCTGAGGAGGTGAAGTCAAATCCTTCCCATGTCAGCCACCAATTCTCTTCTGCAATGAGACCCTCCTCCTGTGATCATTATCTTTAAATGAATTAAGAGAACTATAAGCTGGTTTGCATTTGCTCAACTTCATGCTTTGCACTGGAGTCTTGCCAAATTGGCTGTATTTCATTCCAAAAAGCAATTAAGTGGAGGGGAACCAGGATTCAGAAAAAGACAGTTTCTCTTTAATTCTGGCCTGGCCTTAGTGCTGCAATGCTCATTCTGGACAGGGCTGCAAACAGAAGGCCTGCCAAGCCATTGAATACTTCATTATCATTAAATACCATCAAGAAAGGTCATTTCCTAGACAACTGCTTTTCTTTGCTCTAATGGGGTTGATCTTTAAGCCCCACTCAAATTATCCATTAGGGCATTTGCAAATTTTCTGATCAGATCTTGGCCTTTCGTGTGAATTACTTTATTTCTACTAGCAATTTGCATATTGCTCATCTTAAACAAGTGCTGAAGTAAAAGCAGTTGTATTCCCTGCTGTGGTAGATGAAAAGAGCTACATAAAAGTTATGAAAAGAGACTGGAAGTCCCCTTTGATTCAAGTGAACATACTGATTTGTTAATGTTTTCTAATTTTATATGATTTATTAATATCTCACATCTGCATTAACACTAATAAAGGGCTGCAGGTCCAAAAATTGGAAAAAAAATTAAGGATGGTATAGCTTTAGTTTATCCATGACAAACACCATCACATTTGCAGGATTTCCACATAAGAAATGTGCTGAGTTTATGTTCTCTTGAATCCTGAAAGGCAATAATGGTGATTTCTAGAGGTAGATACCATATACACAGAACTTGTAGGATATCTGTCAGCTCACAATCTTTCCTACAGTGTCCTGGGCATCTTCTCTGACAGCCCAGATCAAAGGATTCTGCATATCATGGACATTTTCCTCCTAGGGAATGGAGGATTTGATCATGTGTGTTTTAGAAGTGAAATTTGAAAACCCTTATCTATCTAATTCATTCTGTGACTTTTACCTCACACATGTGTCTTCATCTCAGAAAACAGAGACTGCTGGAGAATGCTGCTGCTCGCAGACATTTGCTAGAGCAATCAAGGCTTCTGCAGAAGTTCCTGAAGAATTCTTTTGAGGTACAATTACACAGGATTCATAATGTTCTGGTTTCTTAAAATACGCTGTGCTGCATAGATCTGAATGCCCAGACAGATTTGCTGTGGGGAAAATCAAGGAACTGAGCCTGGCATGAGATAATATTGGGAAAGATGAGGATAAGAATGAAGGGATATTTTTTGCTTCTCTCCTCTAGTCTAGTGTAGTAAAAGAAAGATCTACTGTACATTGGAAAACAGCAAATGCAGAAGAAATAAATGCATTAAAAGGGAATGTGTCATCATTAAAAAAAAAATAATCATAAGAAGAAAAAAATTAGTTCTTTTTTTGTGAAATACTGACAATGGGTTAGAAATAGAGTGATCATTGTCTATGCTCCCCCATGCACAGATGTGCCCATGTATTTTCTCACTGCATGGGGGATATCTGATGGAGAAGCTCCCTTTCCCGACAACAGTGCTAGCAAACAAACATATAGGGGTGACCTCACGAAGGGCAGGAGGAGCTATGGGAAGCAGAACCTCAGAAGGACAACTCATTTCGGTCCCCACTTCCCAGTTCCCTGTTTTATATATATAAGAGGAGAGCCTGGCAGGCTGGAGCTGAAGAAACTGAAGAAACACTGAAGATTTTGTTTACTTCTGTCTCTCCCTCCCCACAGGTGGCTGCCTGGATTAACGAGAAGAACAGCATTGCCCAGGATGATAGCTGGAAGGATCCAAGCAATCTGCAGACCAAACTGCAGAGGCACCAGGCTTTCCAAGCAGAGATCATGGCCAATAGAAATCATTTGGACTCCATCAAATCAGTGAGAGAAGCAGGGATTTGGGCAAGGGTGGGAAACTGGCATGAAAGACTCTGCAGACAGTGAGTTACAGTGACCTCAACCGAGGGAGGGGGAGCCACTGTCCTCTCACTGGTATTGTCCATATTGTCTCTGAGTATACTGAGAAGCTTATTCTTTTAGTCCACCAAGAATTTTCTGTGTCCATCTTTCTTCACTCTCTCTCTTACTATCTAGTGTGAGCTTGCTCTGCGTGTTCACTGTGCATGCAATGGAAACAGATGGGGGCCTGCAATAAAAGATTCAATCCACTGACTTTAGGGACATCTCTCTGGGTGAATGCCACTTTAGAGGTATCCTTGTTTATTTCCAGCAGAGAATCTATCTGCTTGGATGTACAGCCTTATCAAGACATATAAGATGTATCCAACCAAAAGGATAGTTTTCAAGTGCTTCCTTTGCAGAGACACGTTAGCAGGCAAGAAATGAAAGAGGCCTGACAAGACATGTCAGATATTTGGCAGAAGCTGTGATCAGATGATAAGTTTGGAAGGACAGACTGTAACATGTTTATTAATTTTATTTTCAGCACAGTGCTTACTGGATGTATTTTGCAATAGATTACTACATTAAGAGTAGATTGCCCCCTCCAGATTCACCTGCATCTTAGAAACACCTCTCCTTTTCTTTTTTCCTTCTTCTTTTCTCTTTTCTTTCTTTTCTTTTCCTTTCCTTTCTTTTCTTTTCCTTTCCTTTCTTTTCTTTTTCAATCCCCTTTTTGCAGACACGACAAGAGGGGTTAAAAGGGCTACAATCCTCGGTAAAATTGTCTGGTTTTAAAGACTTGTTTGCACAATCTCTTTCACATTATTTCACGTTGCCCTGCCTTCTTTGTTGGGAATAGTCCTAGTAGTTGCTCTTTAGAACACCTACTGACCTGGTATAGCACCTTTCACTTGCTGTGCCTCTTACTTCCCTTGCCGTGCAGTTTCTGCCCTAATTTCAGTAAGCCTTTTGTCTTTATTAGATTTTTCTCTGTCTCTGCAATCCCTCCATCTATTATGTCAGGAGGTGAAGGTTGCAGCTGGCCCTTTACATAAGAGTGCTGGTAGACTTTGATTATGAAGGCAAAATTGATATATTCTGGTGCATTCAGCAAAGGAAGAATATGTTGCCTGTTCCTTCTGACATAGGAAGGGGAGAAGATGCTCCATGAAAGGCACTATGCCCCAGAAGCCATTCAGTCCAGACTACAAGAAATGGAAGAGCTATGGGAAGAGCTGCTAGCAAGTTGCCAGGATAAATGGACCAAACTGCAGGATGCTTACAAGGTAATGCCAGTGGTAACAGGGATGCCAGTGGCTGGATCTCAGTGTCTTTTCCAGAGACAGCACAGCTGCCTTGCTACATGTCTCAGCTACAAGTGTGTCACCTGATACAATCCAACCTGATTCCTCAATACCATTATTGCAAAGAATCTACTAAGTGTGGACTGACTGAATGGAATTGGCAGGATAATTGGAGATCCCTATGGAGGGAAGAGGATTTGTAGGCTGGGCTCCATTCTGCTTTCTGCTTCTGGTTTAGATCCAGATTCCAAAGAGACTTACTGAGGAAAAATGTGTTTACTCATATGTGTCAAATGTGCATCTGTCTCAAGGGCATCTTTTCTCCAGCACATTGAGAAAGAAACCTATAGCTGCTTTTCATTCTTCTAGCTCCAGGGATATGAATTCTCATGACTGTGAGTTATGCTTGCTTGGGCTATCAGAAAATCTGTGGTTATAAAACAGAGCTCTCCCTTCAAATGTTCTTTTTTTTTAAGATGCTATGTCCGTGATCTGCATTTGTGCAACACAAGTAAGATAGGCTATTGATATTTAATTCATCTGCTCTTGTCTTCACCATGACCAAATTCTCTTCTTCATTTGGACCACCATTGTATATGGGAAAAGTTCACTGAGCAGTGTGTGCAATCTTTACTGCAAGTGGCTGAGATCATCACATCACATTATCTGCCCTAAAGGTTTAAATTATTTTTTCTTCTTGCTTGTTCTCAGGGTCTCCATTTTCAGCGAAATGTAGAGGACACAGAGAAATGGCTGGAAGGTGTGGAAAATGACCTGAAAGCACCATACAATGACAATGATCTGGTGGTTTTGAACAGTCATCTGAAGAAACAAGAGGAACTGGAGGAAGACATTGCTGCCCATAGGGACCGGCTGCAAGAGCTTGTGGTCACAGCTCAGCAGTTCCAGAAGGAGAAACATTTCCTTGCTGATGAACTAGAAGAGAAAGTGGATGAACTGGTGCAGAGGTGTGTGAGTGCCTGGCCTGTCTTCTGCCAGCTTTTTTCTTCCCTGAATATTCTTTTTTCTTTCCTTCTCGACACTATTCTGAAATGAGTGTTTTGCATTCATTCCTTATCAATCTGTAGTCCTCACTGGATTATCTTTAAAACCTACAGATACAAAAAGCTCCGTGATCCTCTGCAGGAGAGGAGGGGAAGTCTGGAGGCAAGCAGACTGCAGTACCAGTTCTTCCGAGATGTTGATGAGGAGTTGGCTTGGGTTCGTGAGAAGCTCCCCATAGCTTCCTCCAAGGATTATGGCCAATCCCTGGTAACCATTCAGAGTCTACAGGAAAAGCACCAGGTAGTGTCATGTCTTAAAAATCAAATAGAGAATCAGTCTTCAGAATTAAATAGAGAACACTGAATACAATTTGTCTCTAGCAAATTCATCTGCTGTGCTTTGGCTAACAGGAGTCAGGATGTCAGGGATCATTTTTATCCTTTTATTTTTCAAGGATCTGTCCATGACTTGGCAACATGAAGGATGCCATCCTGCTTACCATTGCAGTGGTGCAAGTACCACAGCACAGGCCCTCTGTGGTCATGTTGGCTCCTTCTGTAAACTGAGTTCAAACCCTGGCCTTTTCAATACAAAATAGATTTTACAAACTTGTGCGTATTTTCATAGGTTCTTTGGTCCTAACAAAATGCTTTCAAACTCAGTACATCCAAGAAATCTCATTGCTAAGAGGTCTCAGGATAAGCTCGCAGGAAAATATTTTTCCCAAAAACTTTTTCAGCTCTGATGAAGGGAGGAAGGGAGTTAACAGGGAATTATTATGCTAGCTGACCTTCACTCCAGTGGTAGCTTTCAAGACAACTGCTGAAATATTTCGCAAGGTTCAGATGGGCCATCAGAGAAGGCAGTGCCTGGAATACTGTCATCTCAAATACCAATAAATACCTTCCTGATAGTTCTTTAATAAGGAGTACTCTCTCTTGGCAAATACAAGGTGGAAGAAAAAATATTCCTGCTAAGATTTTCCAGCAACTATTGGTATTTAATATTAATATTAGCATGTGACATCCCATTTAAGTGCCATGTCAATGACTTTTGGAGAAATCTGTGCAAGCTGCATTAGGATTGGGAAAGACAGGAGATCCTATAAATTGTCAATGTGTGTGATAGACACAGTCAGAAAGAGAGAAAGCCCAAGCATCTGGTGCTATCATTGTGAAACAGTAAGAATGAAAAACTTGTTTCATCATGATTAATAACATAAATGTTGTTTTGTGTGCAATTACTCCTAAAATTTATGAGCTCATTGGCATGGTAAGAAAGTAATTAAGTTCACAGAAGAAAAGAATGCGTGAGCTGAATTAATTTGCGAAAGTATTTCAAATAACTGATGGAACAGAGGAGATACTGCTTTAGGCTATGATTAATTTTTGTTAATTGGCTAAGTCTTAAAATGTTTCAACTAACTGTGAGAGTGGGAGATATATACCATAAAATCAATGCATAATAAAATTCTCTGACATTTTACTTACTATTCTTCTGGAAACAGGATTAAAATGTAAGCTTTTAATTCTCAACATGTTATTAGCTACAGCCTCTGCACTTTCTTTTTAATGTTGGTTTACAAGCAAGCAAATGTCAGAATTAACATAACAGTCAAGAATTGAATATTCTGTTAGTTCCACCTCTATTGTTTGTCCTAATGAGCCAGATTTGCAAAATTTATTCCTTGATTTGTTGCCACAAAAGAGATTGTGAGTGAACTGTATTAACCTTCTTCCTAAGGAAGAAAAAAAAAAAAAAAGCTGCCTTGCAAAACAGCATTTACACACAAATACATTATGCCTTCAAACAGCTGCTTGGCTTGGAAAAGATATGGTGTTGCTTTTCAACAACATCTTGAAATCAATAGGGGGAAGTTAAAGGCAAGATTAGAATCAGAGCTTTTTCCAGCCAAGTTTGACACTTGAGTTGAGAAAGCAACTCCTCTCCTCATATAGGGCATCTCTTCTACATTAACAGAGCACTGCAGTCTAACTCTGAACCTGCTTATTCATAGCTGTGAAATTAAACAGAACAATGGTAAAATAGTGGGGCTTGTTTGTTCTCAGGCACAGTCAGCCAAAGAAAGCATGTATGCTCACAGAAATGCATGTATGCTCACAGAAAAACCACAACACGGGCCTTGCCTACCCAGGGGAGAGTATATGGAGGGATGCATATAGTTTTAAAATCTACCAGTCTTCAAAAATTAATTTCAAGTAAAGCCCTTGAGAATTGGTTTGAGGTGGTTTTCTTCTCTCCTTGTCCTGTTGGCTGACTGGCAGTGGTGTACCCAGTGTTTACAATGGCTGCTATGCAAAGATGCATCTTCTACAAAAGCATTGGCAAGTGATAAATAATAACGTGCAGGCAAATTGAACCTTTTCCCTCCATACTCTGAGGTAGATATACATCAAAGTTCAAGCTTCATGGCTAAATTTGATTTCTATGATCACTGCTTCACCCCCAAAAAAGTGTTCCACTCCAAACATGCACTCAGACTTTGTATACCTCTCTGACCCACCTTTGTGAAGAGAAAGCAAATTTGTAAACTAATTGCATGACTACATTTTCTGGAATAACAATTCCATAACTTCAATTTTTGGTCTATCATTTTACTCTTTACTCTTTCCAGAACCTGGAGAATGAGATAAACAGTCGAGATGCTTTGACCAAAGCAGTGATCAGTACAGGACAGAAACTGGTAAGGGGAGGCCACTCAGCCTCTCGCAAGATTATAGAGCATCTGAAGGAGCTCGAGACTTCTGTAGAGACCTTGAAGGCAGAGGCTCAAGAGAGGAGACAGAGGCTTATGCAGTCCTATGAGGCCCATCTGTTCCTAAATGAGGTAAGGATGGTTCCTGAGAGATTTTATTTTAAATTTCTTTTCTTTTCTTAAAACAACTGGCATCTATATTGTTGAATGGATGAAAGTGCTGAGAAAGGAGCAGAATTCACACTGCCTTGATTTTTCATATCTGCTAAATAAGGATACAGTGGAGAAGCAACAGTTATCTTCCCAACAAATGGCAGTGAGTAACATGTAACTGCAATAACAGGATTCTGATGCACGTTTTTTCAAACAGTGTCTGCTAGATTGCATTAGAGGAACACATCTAGGTTGCTCTCTGTTTTCACTGATGTGTCAGTGCACCACTGCTTTCAGTTTTCTTTGTCTTGACCTAAATCAAGCTGTGTTAAGGCTCATTCCTGTGTTTTATACAGCTGCTGGAGGTGGAGGCATGGCTGGCAGAGAGGAGTTTCATTCTGGAGACCTCTGATTATGGCAAGAATGAAGAATCCACACAAGTTTTACTTCGTAAACTTGAAGCTACCAAACTGGACATGGATAGCTTCAGGTTGAGGATCGAGAAAGTACAGGAGACAGGAGCCAGCCTTATAAACAAAGACAGTCCAGAGAGGTAGGAAAGCAAAAACGGGTTTCTCCTCCAGGTCTGACAGAAATGCCCAGAGAAGGCAAATAAAGAAAAGTTCAACTATGTTTGATGGCTCATTCAGAAATAAGATTTCAGGGATCATCATCCCTCCATCACCATCATCACACACACTGAGCTCCCCAAAAGTTTGATGATTGTTTTAATGTTTTCATGAGATTTTTTTTTTTTTAACAACAGACCAATTAATGCAGATCAGCTTCTTTGTCCATTGTCTACTCCCAGGAATTGTCATCTAGCTCTAATTTACCACAAATGTTCAAAAACCGCTGTGCTTGGGAAAGGAGATGAACATTCTTGACAGTTCACTGTTTTTCATTGAAAGTTTGTTTTTATATCTGGAGAGGAGGATAGGAAAAGAGCAGCCATTTGTATGATTTACTTTAATTTCCTGAGCTAGCTGGCTTTAATGGCACAGCATAACTCACTCCATGATGTTATCTGGTTTATTCTGTGTTTTAAAGGTGTTGCAAATTAAACCTGCCAGAAAAAACAGTGTTTAAAAAGAACCATAAAGCAAAGACATACTTTCTGCTTCTTATTCTTTGCAGTTCAGTAATACTTTCAAAGCTCCAGGGGATCCTAGCAGACTATCAGTCTCTCCTACAGAAGTCTGACACCCAGAGAAAACGCCTGCAAGAACAGCTCCAGCTCTATCAGTTTGAAAGAGAATTCCAGCTGGTAGATGCATGGCTTTCCAGTAAACTGTCTGTAGCAGAGTCCGATGACTATGGGCAGGACTTGGATGATGTTGAGGTAAAAGAAAATAAAAAGTATTGCATGCATTGTGTGGCAAAGCAGGGATATATTTGCTGCAATTTTTATGTAGCTGCTGACAGTGAAGCATGTTACAATGACAAAAAATAAGCAGAGCTGTTATCTCTACAGAACTCAGACTGGCTTCTGTCTGCTTTGACAGGCTTGCTGAGGTAGCATCCTCCAACAGAAAATTAGATGTATCAGAAAGTTAGCTGTTCTTGGAATAAGGTGAGGTCAGCACACTCCATTCCTTGCCCTGCTTATAAATTTGACAGGACCTAAAAAATTTGACTATGGTCAAAAGCAGTGGGCTGCAGTGCTCATATCTCTTGCTGCTGATTTCAAGGATAAATTTCTCCTTGGGGCACACAGTGCAGAGAACTATAATTAGCAGTGTCCAGTCCTCCTAGGAGCTGCTGTACGTGTAGACAAGTTCTGTTCATTAGCTTTTGATCTGAGCAACTTGGGCTTCTCAGGATGCGGTTAATTTTTCTCTGTGACACAGAATGCTAAATGATCAAGACAATAGATATCTTCTTCTGACTCTGGGTCATTTGGATTTATCAAGCAATTTGCACTTGTAGGTTGCAGTGCATAGCTTTTGTGTTATACAGAGCAGAGAAAGTGATTCCTTCTGCCTCTCTCATGGAGGTAGGCGGAGATTCTTTATCTAAATGTGTGTCCCCATTTATTCTGCAGGTGCTGGAGAAAAAGTTTAAAGATTTTGTAAATGAGATGAAACCTCTGGGACATTCCAAAGTTGTCTCCTTAAATGAGTTAGCATCTAAACTGGATAAGGAAGGCCACAGCAAGATGGATGTTATCCAGAAGAGAACTAAGCAAATCAATGAAATGTGGGAGAAACTATGCAATGCCATTGATATAAGGACAGAGGTAGGAAACACATTAAAAACTGGGGCATTGATTTCCTTGCAGCCTCCCATGCCTTTTCTTTCCCAAACCAGTGCATTGCTCATGCTGAAACACAAGGTTTACAGGGGCAATGAGTACATTTTGTTCAATTTTTTCTACATTCATTTCCCATTATAGCCACTGCTTACCCTACTGTTCCTGGCAAGGCTTATACTTGAAAGATGCTTATCAGCTCTGGGTAATTGTTTTCCTTAATTCACTGCTAACTTTAGTTTCCTGAAAAACAAAGCCAATCCAACAGCTTACCACCACTAACAGGAGTCTGGCTCTGCCACCTATCAGTCTTTTTATGGAACTATTTATGTAACATGATCAAAATTCTCCAGGATTTTTGCTGAGTTACCTTCTTGAAATAAAGGAGGCATATGGAAGAGAATGTGATGGAGGACACTGAGCCAACCCCCTACCTTTAGGCAGCAGTTGGGTGTTAAATCTGCTCACTCCCTCTCAGTAAACTGCAGACACAGAGATGTGTAGAAAAGCAGAGGTGATACACAGAACTCAATATTTTTGTTTGTTTTAAGGAGAATATATCAGATGTCCTCAACAATTTTTTCACTACTGTTGCATGACCTATTGCTTATGAGGTAGCTCAAGCCCGCTATTGTCTGTTAGCAGAAATAAGTGCATGAGAATTGTTGCTATAGAGTTTGGCTATAAACTAGTATTAGAACTTTTTAATACTCTCATTTCAGAAAAGCATGATTTTTGCTCAATTTATTTTCACTGTTTGCAGTGTAGACTTTATTCCAAGAAGTATTTTAAGACAACCTCTGTGGTGTAGAGAGCTACTTTTAGAGGGCAATTCATGCTCTCCATTTTGATCATTCTTCTTTATGTTGGGATAAATTGCTCATTGGAGACATTTGTTTCTTTCCATTGTCCAAGAGAACTTGGGGAAATCAGGTTAACACCTCACTTTCAGGTGACTTAATGGGAAGGTGTTTCATTCCCTCTCAAAATCCCCAGTGATTTTTTACTGACATATTAGGGTTACCTTTTTTCATGTTTTAGACACAAAATGCTGTAGACTGTTACCATTAAATTATTTTGTTATTCCAGAATCTAAGAGCAGCCCGTCAAGTTCACCAGTATGACCATGATGTGGATGAAGTAAAGGGCTGGATGCAGGAGAAAGAGGCAGTGGTGGATATAGAAGATTATGGGTATGATCTTCCAGGTGTACAGACACTTCTCAGCCATCTTGAGGGAGTAGAGGTAAGAGGATCTGTGATGAAGCAGTAGCAGAAAAGCATAGATGGCAAAAAAAAGGAGACTGATTCTTGAGTGATGCCTCTTAAGCGCCTTACTTACAAGACAAATTAATTGCACCCTTAAATATTCTTTGTGCCTCAGAGAAGAGGGCTTTTTCCTCCTGTTTTTAATATTGGGATATGATATTATTAATGCTTTTGCTTTGAAGGATGAACTTCTCTTCTAAAATCTGTTATTATAATTGCAAAGGTGTCAGCTGAACCATAGGAAACTTCAGCTCCACATTTACCAAAATAATCTGTCTCATGTCTAAAGAAGTTTCTTTTATGTTTGATGATGAACTAGGCATTAAAGGAAAACTGAGAGGCGTTCATATTTCCAACCTCTGTACAGCCAGAGTGTAGAAGATATATGAAGCATCTTTAAATCCACTTTTGATAGAGCTAAGTAGTGACTTGGTCTTACAATCCATTCTGTCTCCCTTCCAGAGAGATCTAGGAGTCATCATGAAAGAGCTGGAACGGATTCGAGGAGACGCTTGGCACCTCAGCCGCATGTACCCTCAAGTTAAGGAAAACATCATGGAGAGACTCACAGATGTGGATGAGTGCTGGGAAAACTTGGACAAAAAGTTTCTGGAGAGGAAGGCAAGACTGAGCCAGGCAGAACAAGTCCAGCTCTACTTCAATGACTGCAGGGAGCTGATGTATGTATTGACCCCTTGAATTTGGCAAGTATTTCTTGTATTTCTCATGTAGGATTTTCTAAATTATAGATGTTAGTTATTTGATTCCTGCCCCAGGTGTTCTGCAGCTTGCTTTCCAATCTCTTTGAACAATAATCCATGGCATCTCTTCAACAGCACTTCACAGAATTTACCAGATATCAGAGGTGACAATGATGCCTCAGCACAGTGTGCTTGACAAAGACACTTTTTTTTAGACTAATTCCTAGACAGTCCCCAAATAGTCTCCTGGAGAATTCCATCCCTGTGGATATATTCACAATTTAAATTGAAATTACTGTTGATTCTGTAGGAAAGCAGGGTTAGATAATGAAGTAATTTGTACATCTGCATAGACATGAGTGCCCCTTTTTCTCAGAGTCAAAGCAGCTGCATTAAAGGTAATCTCCTAGAATAAGTAATGAAAAAGTTCACCTATGACAGGAATAGAAATACAAAGACAGTAGAATGGTTACCACCGACTATTGGACATTTACTATGCTAAGGGATAGACCCTGAGCTCAGGTAAATAATGAGTAAGTTTGTGCCAGCTGAGAGTTATGGAGTAGAAGATGTTTCTTTAAAAGTACCTATTAATATGCTTCTTTCCAGGAATGCTCTTTGTGCACATGAAATACTTTCATGTGTGGTCCTTTACAATGTATAAAAATACTGCTACACTGTGTAGTCTAGGCAATTGCAGTTAGTTTGTTCTGAGAATTTGAATGCACAATGCTTTGGTATGTGCAGAACTACATCTTTAATAGGCTATGTATGGAAACAGCACTGGGAGTATTATAAATCCCCCAGATTTATAAACCTTCATCAATATATCTGTATATTGCTATGGTTTAACCCCCCCAAGTCAGCAGCCAAGCCAAGCCACTCACTCCCCCAGGTTCCCAGTGGGATGGGGAGGAGAATCAGAAATTAAAAACAAACATACAAACAAAAACCAAACTCATTTGTTGAGATAAGAGCATTCTAGTAATTGAAAAAAAAGTAAAATATAATAATACTAAAGATTAATTTCTTTAAAAAAAAAACAAAACAAAACAAACAAACAAACAAACAAAAAAAACCCACAAAGAAAAAGGAAAAATAACCCTCCCAGAAACTATTGATGCATAATACAATTGCTCATCACCACTCACTGGTGCCCAGCCTGTCCCTATGCAGCCATTGGTCCCTTCTGGCCAGCTCCCCCCAGTTTATATACAGGCTATGATGTTCTGTGGGATGGAGTATCCCTCTGGCCTGTTCAGGTCAGCTGTCCTGGCTTTGTTTCCCCCTGCCTGGCTGTTTGTGCACCTCCTCACTGGAGAGCCTGGGAAACTGAGAAACCCTTGGCTTAGGATGAGCACTACTCAGCAACAGCCAAAACAACAGTGGGCTGTCAACATTATTCTCATACTGAATCCAAAACTCAGCACTGTACCAGTTAATAAGAACAGAATTATCTCTATCCCAGGCAAAACCAGGACAATATTAATATCTTTTGTGAACAAATAAAAGTCTGTACACATGTATCCACAGCCATGGGATGTATGCATTCCCAAATGTCCAGCAGACTCAGATTCCTCCTCTTTTTACCCTTTTTCCCTGTTCTGTAGGGCCTGGGCCAACGAGATGCATGCTCTGGTGATATCTGAGGAACTGGCAAATGATGTCCTGGGAGCGGAGCTGCTCATCAAGCGCCACGAGGAGTACAAGCGCGAGATAGAGAAGCAGTGGCTGAAATATGAAGAAATGCAGCGGGCAGGAGGTGACCTGATGAAGAAGGGGCATTTCATGTCTGTAGAGGTGTGTTGAAGAGTTAAATATTTTACAAACAAGAGTGAACGAAGAGATGAAACAGACAGGAGGTGCAGCTTTGTCTCTCAGAACAGAAGAACTAAATGGGACAATTGGGTTCTTTGCTATTAAAAGCTACATATTTCATGTGACACACAGAAAAAGAAAACAAATTTTAAAGTTCTTGTGCTACATTACAATGCAATCACCTTGCATTGCTGATGTCCCTGAGTTCACCAGAAGAGATGTAATTCTTCAGAAATGTCCAAAGGGACAAGAATGTTAAAATTTCTGTGATTCTGTTACCTGTGTATCTTTAGACTTTGCCCAAGACACTGTCTGTAGATCCAGAGACCACACCATTGAAAACATCTTCAGAATTTATGCAAGATCACATTACTTCTGTTGTAGAAAGAACAAGAAAACTTTCCACAGTTGAAGTGTCTCCATTGTTGCCTTGCCATAAGTGCATGCATTTGTTGAATCTCCCAGTTCTCACTAGTTTCATAGTACAAGCTGCCTAGATATAAAGTTTCATCTTGGGAAATCATATGGTAGAATATTTGTCATACAGTATGTGGAATATGCCTGAAGTTGTATTATCTAGCTACACAATTTACATGATAAATTAATTCAAGTAGAAAAAAGAGGACTCAGACATCTTTTCTAAATTATGCTAACACCACAAAATTATCTAGAGATCATCTTCTAAATCATGAAGGCAGATTAGTCACTGCCAGATAGTTGACTATCATGTGAAAGTCTGATTGGATTTTTCAACTCCTAGCATTACAAATATTCTTTTTCTAGATTGAAGAAAAACTGTTAGAGCTGTCTGAGCTGATGAAGAAGGTAAAGGACAGCTGGGACATGAGGAAAGTGTTATATGAAGAAAACTGGGAGATCCAATTGCTCCGCAGAGAGCTCGAACAAGCAGAAGCGTGGCTGGCTGCCAAGGAGAGCTTTCTTTCAGACCCATCCTATGGGGTGAGTAACAACCCTGCAGCATTACTGAGCACTGGGTGCCTCTTAGCATGTGCAGACAGCCTGGCTCATGGGCCAGCTCAGGCCTGAAATTAATCACAATCTCAACAGCAATGAGCCCTTGAGATTAGAAAGGGCAGGAGCTCTGTCCTCTTGCAGAAGTGAGCCCAGGGCAGCTGCTGCATTTGACATGGTGATGGGCTCCTGGAAGTGGTGGCTTCCAGGGGGTAGTAGAAGCCTTGGAAGAATTCCAGATCATTTTTTCAAATAACTTGCAGAAGGTTCAACCTTCCCTGTCTTGTTGAGAGCCTGATTCAAAAGGAAAAATAAGTTTTCCCCATCTTGTAGGGGGAAAAGGGGGCTTTTCCCACCTTGTTCTTCCTGTTAAGTGGTAGAATGTTTTACACAGGCACGTTTATAGCTAGTTTGTAAATTACTTTTAAAACACTAGCATCCATATTTTTGTTTGTTTTGCTGGGATTTTTTTCTCATTGTTCACTGTCTTCTGATAATTTATAAGATTGGAAAACAAAGTCATGAACTTGAGTATCAGAAACTAAGCAGAGGACATGAAAGAAGTCTCAGATGCATTTGTTGTAGGGCAGGAACAAACTGGGTGTAGCACAAGCCAGAACCAAGTACTCAATCTACACAAAACCAGTTATAGCTGGAAGCCGTGGTACTACACGGCCTTGTAGAAAAGGGAAGGTTGGTATTTGAGCCCTTTTTCTCCTGCACAGCAAACAGACTGCAAGATATAGACCTTTTTTTAAAATGTAAATTCAGATTTTTTTCATACACAAATGAAAAAAGTTTAGACATCCAGTTTCAAAATTTTCAGAACCCTCATTTGGCTAAATATAATGGATCGGTCTGAAAATCTCAGGTGTAATCTCTTCTGATGGCCTTGATTTTGGCAATTTTTCCATTCAGGATTCAGTGTCTGAAGTAGAGGAATTATTGAAGAAACATCATGATTTTGAGAAGATGCTTGCAGCACAGGAAGAGAAATTTGCTCAGCTCAGCAGGAAAACTAAAGTGAGTAATAGAAGGCTGATGAGCTGTGCATGAAACAAGATGAT
This sequence comes from Emberiza elegans, assembly GCA_024865655.1. NCBI lineage: Eukaryota > Metazoa > Chordata > Aves > Passeriformes > Fringillidae > Emberiza > Emberiza elegans. The sequence continues at coordinate 17,414,344 of JALJVW010000139.1, read as the reverse complement.
GTGGGTCATTGATTGTTTGAATGTAAAAGATGGGGTAAATGAGAAACCAAAGCTGAAATATTTCGGACATAGCAAGACCTATATGCGGATCAAAAGAGACCAGCTAGCTTGAAAAAGCTGTAGGGGAGAAATGGAAATTTTCTTCTGCCAGGACCAGCAAACAAGGTGTGAGAAACAGGGCGAACCCTTGCTACACAGATGGAGAGATTTTGCTTCATTAAGGATTTCAGTAAGGAGCTGGAGCCACCTGCAAGTGACAAAGGATAGAAAAGGTCTGAAAATAAATGGAGACCAATGCACAGATAGGCCTTTTTCCTTCTGGCTTAAGATGTTTACAATGGATTGTGTTAAATACCAAAGATATTGATACAGTGAGCCTCGCAGATTCTCTTTCATTGTGGGGGAGGTTTTAAAAATTATTTTCCTGAAACAACCAGAAAAACATAGTGGTTGTGTTTGGCTTTAGGCTGAAAATTAATCTGTCTTTTGTACAGTGACTTGAAATTTGGCTAAATGAAGGGACAAAGGCCCTTCCCTCCAAAATTTTCCACTAGAACCACCCTGGATACTTGGCCTTCTTACAGAAAACTTAAAGAAGCAGTGCCATAAGAGGAGCACAGTTTCTCCTTAAAAAAAAAAAAAATTGGCCTCCAGAGAACTTATTAAGGACAGAATTCACATATTTGAGGTTAACTGCCACTAGTATTCATGCCATAACAGAATAATGCTTAGCACATAGCAATTAAATTCAGATCTAACTCTAAAAATGCCAGTGGAAGTACAGGCCTTAAGATTCAGTGCCAGGAGACAGTTTATTTAGAAAATCATTCCTGCTTAAAAAAAAAAAAAAATTTAGATAAGTATTCATGAATGCATGAAGGCAATTTTAAAAAATTTAATACTGCTGTCCTACAGAGAGAGATGAATCTCCTGAAACAAGTGGACACAGAAGAGAGTGAACAGAAGGATAAAGGCAAAATTGTCCGGGTTCCATCTCTGAGAAGAAAACCATCTGACAAAAGGAATGCACCACCAAAAGTGACAGAGACCAAGAGCACAACGCCACTGCCACCAGTGCCTGCACACAGCGTGTCCTGGAGGGTCCCACTTGAAACTGTTTTCTCCCCCATTGAAAAATCTCCAACAAGGTTCCAGGAATTCACTTCCTCGGAAGTCCCTGAAGTGCAGAGCAGCAACAAAACAGAAATGAAAGCTGAGACAAGGCTTGGTGAGATTATCACTCCAGCTACACCAAAGGTGGTGGGCCCACAAGCTGCATCTTTAGAAAGTCTCAGTTCTTTAGGCTCTCCTTTATCTCCTACTCCTATAAGCCAGCAACTCAGCAGCAATGTGTCAGAATCACAAGCCACCGACCACAGATCTCCTCAGGAAAAAGATGCTATAGGCTCCTCTTTCTCCAGCCTGCAGACCAAACCAACAGCAACACCACCCGAGCCTGGACAAAGGTCACTAGATAACTCACCAAACTTACTGTTGTCTGGCTCCTCTTGGGAGAGATTAAAGAATACATCTTCGGTAAGTCCCAGGAATTTCTGGTTCTCTGCTCACAAAACCACTATCCTGTGCTAGTTAAATTAAGGCAATAACAGGAAGTTCTGTGTGAAAGTCACAAAGAGCACCATACAGTAGCAGCCTGATGGATACACTCCTGGATTCAAACAAGAAGCATTTTATGTGTCTTTGCAATTCAAACACTTTCCACAAAGACAGTTGATGTACAGCTGTGTACAGCTTAAAACTAATTTTAATTTACTAAGCTTTTTAACCTAGGTCTTAACACCTATATTGGTTTCTGTTTTTCTTTTCCTGAACTAAAAGCTATTTCTGCTGCTGAATACTCAGCAGAGCACTTAAAAACAGGTGATGTCTCACAAAGAGAATGATTTACTTACAGCCTCTGTGTGAGGTGGCAGTGCTTAGTGTCCACTCTGTTTAGAAGTCAGAGAGAGGCAGGACTTCATGGCACACTTGTCAAAGAGTTGACCAGGTGCAAGACTGGAACCAAAAGCTCCTATTTGCTCACCCTGGCAGGAAATCCCCTGTTACCTCATTGGCAGATAAAATTGTTTCCTTTTACTCCTCTACTTTTGAGAGGAGCATCTTTGTTAGGTACCCAAGTGTACCAGTACAACACTATACATTGGTGTTACTCAGCAGTTGTGGAGGTGGTATGAATAACTTGAACAATTTAAGTTGCAGAATGCATGTAATAATATAAAAATAATATTAGTTAATTAACACACTAAGATAGAGAAAATTCCCTAAGTAAATTGTTCAAGGAGGATTTGAATTCTCTTCATTTAGGTGGTCTATCAAACACACGATTGCAACCTGTTGAGGATTTCCAGCTGTACTGTCAATGTAAGGGCTAGAGGAACCAGAGATCCATTTCTTTGCATGGAGTTTATCTTAAAAATACCTTCAGAAATTTAACATAGGCCTAAGGGCCATTTTAAAGTTCAGTAGCATTGTTCTTGTATGTCCCAGGTTTCTGCAAGTCTCCAGAATATGGAGGGTTTCCTAGAGAAGCGTGACCAGCTCCTTCCACGAAGACAACAGGTAGAAATAAATACCATCACTCTGGGTTATTTCATTGCTCCTTGGGTTATAGTCCAGATCTGCTCTGACTTTTTCAGGATAAGCTCCTGCTGAAGAGGAGCTGAGTAGTGTGGGTTTGCTTCAGCTATCCCTAAAATGCTTGAGGAAGTGTCTATTGGCATTGGCAGTACCTGATCTCCCAGAGAAAGAGACAATGGAATTTTTGCCTTTCATGGGAATCATGCAGAACAGGGTCTGTCTACAGTTAATGAATTTATAAACCAGAGTCTAGGCTGTATGAACATGTTAATTACAGTTTCCTAATTATAAACAATATAGCAACTAGTTTCAATATTTCAACTGAATTAGGAGGAAAAAACCCAAATGAAACAACCAAAAAAAAAAAAACATCACAAAAAAACCCTAAATCTTCATGATCCTGTAACAGTTTGTGATAGTTTGTCAGCAGTGGAAGCCCTCAGTCTCATGCTCCCAATAGTTGTAATTTCTAGCTGTGCTTGAACAGAATAAAGGTTCTGTTTATCTTTGAAGAATTGGTTTCTTAAATACAGGTTTGAATGACACTGAAATCTAAATTCTTATCCTGGGAAATAATATCACTTCAAAGCAGTAGCCTAACAATCATGACAGGCCAGGAAATTTTCTACTATTCACCACCAATCTACAGACATCCATTTTTGCAGAGCGTTTGCACATAAACAAGTTGTCTTGGATTATTTGTCCCATAGAATTTTTCCTCTGAAATTTTTAACTCAAAAGACCTTTTTAAAAGGTGAATCTGGTATGGATTCCATCTTCTTGAAGAGAAATTTAGTTTTTATTCACTTCTGGGCACAAAGAATTTAGTGTTCACAGATACTGAACTTCCATATCCCCCAACAAGAAAAGCTGACTTAACCTTCCTCAGAACTGTTTCCTTCCTTTTCTCTGAATGACCAAATTGTCAACTTTATCCACTGGCATAACAAAATATGAATATGTTAAGGGTCCTTTATCAAGAAGAGTCTCATGACACTAGGCTAAGTTTCAGTGATACCTAGTTGAGCTTAAAAAGAGCTGCTACTTTTCCACATTGCTCAGTAGAATTCCCCTGGGGTTAGTTTAGTAAATGAAGAAGAATTCAGCAGCCACATTAGATAGTAACACTTGATAAAATTAGCCTGTGACCAGCAGGCAGGGGCTGGTGTTCCAGCTAGGGAAAAATGTGAAGTTTTAATGGCCAAAAATTAGACAGAACTTTGATTATCCACCTTCAGCAATGTTGCTGATCACATGGTGTAGGGCTTGCTTGAACCCAATTATGTCATTAGTTCAGTTCTGACTCATAGAGACCCTTTCTTGAATCACTCACTCAGAAGCCATAGCAGGTCCTGTTTTCCAAGAGATAACAATGACTGTGAGAACTTCTGTGATCATAATATCAACAGATCCTGGCATCCTATGACAGTTGCCTGTGAAAGATTTCACTACTGCTATAAAATATATACCTCACAACTGAATTTTATTACCTTTTCTATTCATGTTTCTATTCATGTAGCCACACTCGAGGTCTTGGAAATCCTTCTATGTTAAACTTGATGGATTAAAGCTTGATTTCTATAATGATGACAAAGAAGCAACTAAGGTAATTTGGTTTTTTGATCTTTCTAGCAAACTTTGTGTCTACTAATGTAAAAATGAATTTTAAAATGTCACCTTTGGTTTGGGGCTGGGGTGATCTGTTCCCTTTCAAATGTGAGCTGAGTGAAAATGCAGTGATTATTCAACTGATACAACTGAAAACAGACTGATAACCTTCTAGAGATTTTTCAAAGATACTTCTTTTAAGGCATACCTTATTCAAGTATTGCCTTCAAGCTATAATGCAATTGTCCATGGTTCCTCTGTGGTTCACCCTATTCAGTAATCCTAGGATTAAAGTTAGAAGCATTAAGAGATGGGTGTGTAGTCTGCCTGCAGGTTGGTATGGAATTGAATGCTAGCAGAAAGGACACAGAAGACATTTTGTTTTAATTTTATCCCCCTTCAGAGCATATCCGCAGTCCTGTCCCTCGACATTTCTGGTGCCAAATGTGAGAGGCTGCTGAATTACAGCAGGAAGGAGAACGCCTTCATGCTGCGGTGAGTCTTACAGAGAAGGGCACAAATAAAAGCCCGTGCAGCTGCCTGCCCACAGTCACCCAAGGCTGTATGTATGTTGTTAGGAGGCATAACTGGAGTGTCTCACAAGCAAAGAAGGTATAATTCACCTTTTCCTATCCTTATTTACAGGCTGAGAGATGGGGCAGAGTATTTCCTTGCAGCACCTTCTCAGACACTGATGGAGGACAGGCTGCAATCACTACAGAATAATATAGGTATGTTCTCATTTCCTTCAATAATAAGCTGTGCTTTTAGCAAGTAATGGTAAGAGAAAGAGAAGAGAACAACAAGATGTCCTTAGTTTGGGGCATTTTGAGCCATCCTTTTTAATACACAAGTCACCTGCTACCTGTGATATGGTGACCTGGCAGAGGAATGTCCAGGGTGCCTTGCAAAGCAGTCTTGCAGTTGTACTGCGGCCAACATCTGGTTATTCTCTGCTAGGGGTGTGGTATTTGTCCTTTAATTAAGGAGCTGCTTTGGATCTTGATCAACAGCTTTTCTTCTGAATCTAGATCTCTTCTGGACATCTCTCCACATAGTGGCTTAGTGGGAAGGAAGCCGTAGCATAATTATAACTATGATATTTAGAGAAAATTGTTATGGACCCCAAAAGTGGCAAACTCTACCTCTAATGTTACTTCTTCTTTGCTTTTTTTTTTTTTTTTCATTCTGCAGGACATGATAACAGATCCCATTCTACAGTGATGGCACAAACTTTCCTTTCAAACACAGAGACCTCCCAGAAAAGAGTGTGGGGTTTTCCAGGCAGGGACTCTGCTGAAAGACTAAGCAGCAAAGGCTCACTCCTGAGGTATGGGCTCTGTGCTGCAAAGCTGAACAGATGTCAGTGCTTTTTGTGCTCAGGTAGCAGCCACCTACAAAGAGACTGCCCTGAGGTCAGAGAGTCCTGCTCCTCTGTTACTAATGCCACGAAAGGAATGTGGCTAGCAGGAGCAAGGCAGTGATTGTCCCCCCTGTACTTGGCACTGGTGAGGCAACACCTCGAGTGCTTTGTTCAATTCTGGACTGCTCACTTCAGGAAAGCTGGATTGTGTCCAGAGGAGAGCAATGAAGCTGGAGAACAAGTCCTACCAGGAGAGGCTGAGGGAGCTGGGGTTGTTGAGACTGAGGAAAGGAGGCTCAGGGAAGACACAGGCAAGGAAAAGACAGCTACAGCCAAATTCAGAAACCTGTCCTGTTTAAATTATTTTTCTTGCATTTGGAGTCTGTACAAACCTTACAGGCTATGATGTGAAATCCTAGTCCCACAGCTGGGCAGACTTTTGCTGCTGAGCTTGGCACTTACTGAGTCCTTACATGTATAGAGACTTAAACTCCTCTAGATTATACCTGATTTTCTGATGATGCATTTTGTTTGTAGGAGAACACCTTCCTTCAAAATCAAACCAGAGAGAGAGTCTGCAGAATTTTCCAAAGATTTTAAGGAAGATGGACCTACAGTGACGCAAGCCACAATCACCACCCTAAGCCTAGAACAAAGTGGAAATAAAACAAAACTGCTTCCCTCTCTACTAAAAGCAGGAAGAGAAAAATGACATTTGCCTCAACGAATTGCAGACAATTATAACTTTACTTATCCCTCTGGAAATGTATTCATATGTTTTAAGTTAATAATTTCCCTCTGAACTTTTAAAATTATGTATTTAATCTCATAAAATCTTTAAATATAATTAAACAGGATTCCATCTGGTATACTTTTGTGTGTACAACAACTTTGTCATTTGCCATTATTACCCAAGTGTTATCTCCAAGGTACTAAACCAAAGGGCAGGGGAACCTTTAAGCCAGACTGCTCACATGAAATAATTCCGTGAGACACGAATAGGGAGCGGCGAGCAGTGCATGAGGTGCATCTGTGAGTTAACCACAGCCATGTGCAAGTAGATTTGCAGATACCAACAGAATAGATTTATGATGCTTGGGTGGTCTGTGCAGCCAAAGATAATGTTATATACTTCTACAGCACTTTGTGGTCTCCACAATCTTTTTTACAACACATTAACCAACCATACTCTATTTGCCAATTCTTTCTGGATGAAGCTACCAGGAAAAAAAAGTCCTGCAGCATTACTCATTTTTAATGGAATCTGAAACTTAAGTAAGGCGTGAACAATCAGTGTTTCAGTGTAAAAGGAGAAGAAAAGTAGGATAGCAAGTAGGAATTCTAGTCCCCAGACAGCAAGCTTCACATGCTAAGGTATGGTGTAATCATAGGGAAGAATACATATTTTTTCCCCCTACTTATCTCTGTTTCTGAGCCAAGGCACCCAATACGTGAGCTAATAATTTCATTTTTTTGGCTAGTCCATCGCTCTCCTCTGTTTACCCCAGCTGGAGCTGCTGCCTGTCACGAAAAACAAAAGACCCAGCACATCAAAGTAATGGGAAACTGATGCATTTCATTATTGTTAACCATTTTTAACTGATTAAAAAAAAAAAAAAAACCAACCAATGAAACACCAAAACCCAAAACAGCTTCAGTATTTTAAACTTACCATGTAATTGAACAAAGATGTGCCTTAGCTGTGGCTCAGTACAGCTGCCCCCTGACCCCCTTTTGCCATTCCACTGAAGAGGGTTTTACCCCAGGAGGTAGATTTTTTTTCAGGTTCTCCATACCTTTGTAAGCCAGAAGATCTCCCAGATTTCTTCCATTCTATCTTGAAACCAGTAAAAGCCCTGTGAAGTTCTCAGCAGGCATTTAGCATAAGTAGAGCTCATACACCTGGAAAAAGCCTTGTTTTGTGTTTAAGTGCATAAGGACTTTCATGGGTCTGGTGCTCTTTTGCAATATTTTATTTTTAATTAATATATTATTGAACAGTTAAAAGACACAAGCAAGCAATTTCTATGAAGAGCAGGGAATAGCTACAAGAACAGTCTCATTTCCTTTGTGTTTGAGAGCAGATAGGAAGCTCTGTAATTTTGGGGGTTTTTCCAGCAAAATGTTCATCAGAGAGCAGTGATCTGGGGTGCATTTTGGATAAGGTTTTTAGCAGGCATGCATCCATCTTCAGCAGTTAAGCAAACACAACACCAGACCAGCAAGTCCTGGTTTATAAGTATGGCACATGCCTTTCTTGGTGAGATGCAGAGAGGGGCAGCTTTCTCTGGAAGTGCCTGCTTTGGTTTCCATGCACTCTGTTAAGTCACAGTATAACATGTGGCACTAGGCCAGGCAAGAATGGGGCCAAGGAAAAAAACAAAACCACAGCCTCTGAGGAACAACCACACACAATCTCAGAGGCCCTCAGACTCCATGTTTACCCTAAAGGGAACAAGGACAAGTCCAGAGCACAAGCCTCTGATCAGCCTTACGCCACTGAAACTACACCTTATATTTCTGTGGTTTGGGGGCAGTGCAAGTCAGCATGCTCTGAACCCGAGCTCAGGAGTGCTTTGAGGGACAACCTGTGCCAGCCACTACTTCCCACAAGCTGCACAGACAAGACTGTGCAAGGTGTAGGTCCCTCCAGCCTGCAGAGTTCTCCAGCAGCCTCTGTCCTCATAAATCCCCTCCAGGTCCTCCTACTGCACCATCAAGTCAGCAACTCCTCTAATCTATAAGGAGTTTCTATGATTCTATGACATTGACTCCTCCAATGCCATAGAATCATAGAATCAATTCGGTTGGAAAAGACCTCTACAGCCATCCAGCCCAACTGTTAAACCAGCATTGCCACGTCCACACCATGTTACAAAAAAAAAAAAAGGCAACCAAAATGAAACAAAAAGGCACTCTGATGGGCAATGATACAGCCCTCACATAATTTCAGGCTCTGAAATGCAAAACTATATTTGAAAAAGCTTTTATAATTTAAGGCTACAGAGGCACCACATAGGGCACCAAGGAAATGAAGGGGCACATGCTTATCTGTGCCTCCGGCTGCAAGATAAGACAGCAGTTCCCAACCTGATTTTAAGTGTTGGCAAAACCTCTGGTGACATTTCTCCCAGCAGAGTCACACCACCTTCCCCACCCACAGCTCCCTCCCTCCCACCCTCCCTTTGTAACAGGATTTAACAGTCCCTCAGAACAGTAATTCCCCACCAGCTGTGGGTAACCTGAAAACTTTGTGGTTTTGTGGCTCCTTCACATTTTACTGGGCCTTTCTGTTTGTATTAGCAGCACTATGAATGCACCAAACATGCTCCAGTTGTTAGTCTGTGGAGCATTTTGTAAGACCAAAATCAAATTTTCACAGTGTGGCTGAGCTGCCTAGCTGTTGGGTACATGCTGCCAAGGTTCACAAGAGTTACAGATTGTTCTCTGTAGCCCATGGACACAACAGCAATATCTTTTTGCAGCAGCAGAGCTTTCTAGGACCAGCCAGAGGAGCATGGACATGCTGCTCACCCTGTGCACGTGTGTGCACAGAGCCATGTGGGCTTGTATGTGCCACACAATGCTGGGCCAGGGCATGCTGCTCTCCTGTGCAAAGGTAACAGATCCAGCTGGGTCAACTCCCAACTCAAAATGGCTCTTCATGTTCTGTCTTGCAGCCAGTATCTGATTAGTTCTTAACTTCTCATGATCTGAATCCCGAGGCACAGTTGCATTCCAGCCATTAAGGCTCCCTAGTTCTGGATGGTGCTCCTTAGCTCAGCAAGTAAACATTGTACAAGAAGCACTGCTGAGCCTCAGCCATTGCAGCAGAAGCAGCATTTAGTAGATGCAGGCTTCAGGCAATCAAGTCTTTTGTAAATGCTTTCTCTTTAGAGCTTCAGTAATGCCTGTGTATACCAAAAAGACTCCTCTTTTTCATTCTTTGTCTGATTTTGGATTTCAAGTACAACTAATTCTAGATCTCAAGTAAATTTCCAACACAGAAGAAATATGTAAGATTTTCCTTGGAAGTCCTGATGAATATGCTGTGTCTGGAAAAAAATAATCCAGAATCAAGTCCAAATCCTTCACTGTGAGGAGGTCTACAAACTTCCCCAACTTCTGTGAAGCTCTGTTTTATATTGCTCAGCATCCTCCCCTATGATCTTTTTAATCTAGTGGAGGGCTATAAAGATGTTCCAAGCTTCTAGCTCAAGCCAAAGTCTCTCACTGCATTCCAGAGCAAATGAAAGCCAGGCGTCATTTTCCAAATATTTTCCACGAGCAAGGAGGAAAATGTGTGTCCTATTTTTTAAAATTTGTGCTCTATTTTATGTAGCACCTATTAAAAATACTATGCCTATGATGTTAGTGGTAGAAGACTATAAAGGGAAAAATTTTTCTGTGTGTGAAAATACAATGCCTCTGCACTCTGTTCATGAGTTATGTTGTCCTACATTCAGTTTATATCTGTAAGGAGAATCAGCTTACATCTCAGTCATCATCACTAAATTAAATGTACTTGAGTCTATGGTAATTATTCCTCTCAAAGTTCTGCTATGAAAAACTTGTTTCAGGCTCTTGATATTTTAATCCAAGAAGGCACTGCTGATATAAATCAGTACAATCACAAGTGCTTTATGCAGAACTTTTCCTGCAGCCAATGCTCGAAGGAGCTGTGCTCACTCACTGCTGCTACTGCCCTCTCTTTTGAAATGTAACTGCCCCCTTTGTGGTAGTCTGGAGCAGGATTTCTGTGCCAAAGTCGTGCAGGGGAATGGAAAAAAGAAATAACATCTAAATCAGCAAGGGAAATAGGCCAGACAGAATGCAATTGTCCACACTGCAGTTTGGCTGCTTTTCACATATATATGCCTGACTTCAAAGCTGAGCCCACCAATTCAGTGCAAATTCTAGTTGCTCAGCCTATCTGAAAATCTGGACATCACTGAATGCAAATGGCCAGGACTTGATTGTAATCAAGTATTGAAAGGACACCAACAATGGGCTCAGGGTTGAAGGGACAGGCTCATACAAAGAACTATCACCACCACCATATACTGTAACATCAAGGAAATCCTGGGAGGTCTCTGCCTACCAGGACCCTAATTTCTTAATAAGACCACATTGTGAGACTCTTGTGGTCTGAAAATGTAGGGGAAGGAGATAAAATAAACCCTTCTGAAAGCTGGGAGCCTGAACATGGCAAGATGAGAAATGTATAGGTTTGGTCAGTTTTCTGCAAACAATGAACACTGTGATATGTTGTAACGTGACTGTGATGTGTTGCAATGTGCTGCCACAGCCTTCAGTGGGGAACAGGGCAAAAATCCAGCTTAGGGGTATCCAGAATAGCTGGGGAAATTCCCAGTCCTTCTGCTTCTCTTTCGTTCCACAGCACTCCTGATCGCCTGGAGAAGGAGGTCTTTGTTATTGAGGATGTTGTACTTGCTCAGGTTCACAAGTTTATCAAAATTTTCAGAGGAATAAATTAGCCTAATGAGGTAGTATGGTGAGCAGTTGTTCTCCAGATTTACTTTGCCTTCTTCCATCTCCGAGTGACCACGCTTCACTCCTGCAGAGAAAGACAAAAGCCACCACAGTGAGGTGAATCTGGAGTACAGTGTTGCAGGGGACTGATCTACTTTGCAGGACCCACTGTTAAAAACAGCCCCCAGGAAATACTGCAAACCCACTCCACAGCTTGAAAGAGCCATTTCTGGTGTGTTTTCCCAGTTACTCCTCCTTTCCCTCCTGCTAAAGCTCAGACCTGGAAATCCCTCAGCAGAGTTGGCCCAAATTCCTCCTTGTCCTGCCCCTGCAGACATCATTCCTAGGCAGCACGCCCATGGGTCCACATCCATTCCCAAACCCTGTAAGTCTGATTCTCAGACAAAGACACACACCTGAACACTTTTCAAAACCCATGATTGCCCCTGGATTAGTGGTGACAACTGCAGGTCTGCCAGCTAGAGTGAGTGGACAGCCTAGTACACACAAGCAGACCTTGTGATGCCAACCATAGAGGACTGCCTGTTATAGAGTGCAGAGGGACCAGAGCATCCTACATCAGATCTCAGCAAACTCCAGCCTGGCCTCAGGTTTTGCCTCTTGGAATTGGCAACATCCATACTCCCTGTCACATCAATGCTTTTGTTTAAAATGACCCCCTAATTCCCTGCACTGAGGACTTCAGCAGTCTCATATTTATGTTTCTACAAAATTTTTTGCTTCAGTTTTTCGCTGGTTTTTTGCCTATCTCCTTGCAGTCAGAACCAAATATGCCCAAAACACTAATGTAATGTGAGATGAGTTTCAGCAGGGCTACAAACAGACTGCTGAGATACTCCTTATGATTTCAACCAGAACCTCATGAAAAAGACACAAGAATTGTGTCACCTGCTTGAGATGCAGCAGGTCTTAGTCTAACCGAGTGGTTTCTGAACAGTGTGATCTCAGGGTGCTAGGAACAGACTGCCACTAGAAGTGTCTGAATTAAAAATATCCAATGCTGCTTCACTGAGCCTCACAATATTCAGAGAGATGTATTATCTGTGCTGTCCACATCCAGATAAAGTTGGATCTGCCTCAAGCACACCAAAGCACAGTCTGTAACTGCTACACTGCAAATGGGAACTTCACGGGCTGAGTCCTTTTAGACTGTAAGTAGTTAAAAACAAGAAAAATAACTACCCACATTCCACAAGATGTCTCTCATCTCCCTAGAAACAAAAAAGCCCCACTGTTAAACTTGAGATCCGTGAAGGCAGGTTGCCAAGGTCCCCTTCCTCCAACCACCCACATCAGTTGCTGGTTGTCAACTTGATGGATGAATCAGTGACTGCTGAGAGACACGCAGGTGAGTGTCAGAGCTCACCAGTTTGGGCCTGGAGCAGAGAACTGGCAACAGCTGCTCTGCAGCACCTAATCTGTTTTTCATTCAGAGAGATTCCAAAATCTTCACCTTCTTTACCTGCCACCCACTGCTCAACAGTTGGATCTCACCCCACATTGCCATTTGGACCATTTCCAGCCTCCACTGAACAAGCTTAGCTCCCTCTACAGAGTATCTCCTCTTTTCATCCACTGAGTTTCTAAATGTGATCTTCTTGATTTAGCTCTTACTGTACGTATTCACTGAGCATCAGTGAATATCAGAGCAGAAAAGTACCTTTACTTTTTGCTGCTATTCGTACCCTTCCCAAATGCTCCCTCAGAGACTTCCATTTTGCTCTGGTCCCACTATGGGCCCCAATAGAATTTTGGGTAAAGCTGGAAGGAGCTCACCCCTGTCACCTTACTCTCCCTGTCACCTTACTCTCCACTACAGGCAGCCTGGGGAAGACAGGGGTGCAGAGCCAGCTCTGGGGCTGGATGGCCCAAGGGCCAGCTCCTGCTGCTGCTTTCCAGCCCACCAGCAGGTCCTTCAGAAGGCCCTTATCTCCCTGTTCCCACAGCTCTCTGGGCCTTTCTTTACTGTCCCTCATCCCAGTGCCAGAAAAGTTCCAGCACTCTGCACATCTCTCTTGGCAGGACATGGTATCAGGCACAAGTGAGGAAGACCTGCAGCTCTGCTCCAAGGGACAGTGACATGAGCCATCTGCCACAGGCAGGGCAGTGTGGCACTGAGTTGCCCAGGACTGTGTCCTCCATGCTTTTCAAGTGGAGAACAACCAGCAGGAGTATGGAGGCTGCTCTTCTGCCTCCCATCAGGGGACATGTAACACATACCAGGGGTAGAGCACAGTGCACAGTTCTGTCGACTGCATTTACCTGGCTCCTTGAATTCCTTAAAGGTGTCATTCACCAAGGGAAAATGGATTACTATGGGTGCTCTGGGGTCCTCTGCATCCGCAAATATGTAACATTCCTTTGGGTTCTTCTCTTCTTCTGGACTTAGCTCCACTTTGGGGAATGGGATATTTTGTATCTTGCAATATTTGTATGTCATCTCTAATTGCTGTGGACACAGAATGCCATGGAGTTAAAGCTCTAAAAAAAGAATCAGGTTTACTCAGGTATCCTGGAATACAATGGCATCTTAACTCATTCCCTAGAAACACTATGGAATGTGTAGTGTAGTAGAAACACTATGGAATGTATAGTCCAAAGTAGTGCAACCTTAATTTCAACCAAGTCAGACAATGACACCCTGTAACATTTTTTACAAGCCCAAGTGAATGACCCAAAGTCATACTCAGAATTCATCATGACAGACCAGGAGAGGTCACAGGCATGTCTCCAGCAAACAATTGTTACTGCAATTCCCTGAGGATTGTAGGAAGTATATGTTGTAATCCCCTACAGAAAAAAGAGCATAACAGTTTCTCTAGTTCCATTCTTGAAGGAAGTTTCTTTCCTCCTTCAAGGTATGGTGATATATGATTAAGATTAGACAGCCACTTATTTAAAAGTTTTAATAAGACAAGAAGAGTTTTACTCCGCAAAGCACAAAGTTAATCTTCTCACCTTGAACACATGTCCCAAACCATAATCAAGGGATATAATGACATCTACATTCCTCTCTGGCTTGAAAAGTGCTGCACCACTGGTGTTGATGAAGTAGCCAACATCTATCAGACAAAGATACTTCTGCAGCGGTGTCAGATTGTTAGGGAAACCATCCAGCACAGTGTCTGAAAAACATTTTAATATGGTTAGTGGTGCATTTTTAGGAAAGAAAGAGTGAGTAATTCTGTCTGTGCTACACGCTATAAGGGCAGCTCCTTGGTTACCCTCCAGACTTGGGTCACCTCCCTCCACGTGAGCCCACAAACATGGCCTCAGGAGCATGCCCTTCAAACTGCACATCTGGACACACCTGGCCTGTTTCCACACTCTCCCAGGCACACTCACAAAGGCAGGCTGTGGGGCAGCCAGACAGAGGACAGGCAAGACACAGACTCCACTGACCTCACAGCTGCTCTGGGGAGTCATTTTTCACAGAATACAGACTTCAACAGATTTTTTTTCCCCCCTAAGAACTGGGAAAAATGCAAACAACAAAAACAATTTCACAGTGTAGCAACACAACTAACAAATGCAATACATCATTGCACTTCTGCATTGCTCTTTTTTTGCTTTCGCCTTCTCAGGCTTTGCCTTCAACCCCTCTTTCAGGTAGAAAAGTCTGACTTCAACTTGCTTTCAGTGATGTCATATTGACTATCAGCCACGGCTGTAAAAGAATACCACATCATGCACACAATATCACCTACCAACAGCTTAAAATACTGCTTGAATTAATTAAACCTCACATTAATGTCAAAAGGGGATTACACCAACTGGTAATTTGAAATCTAAAGCCAGTTTCTGATAGCTAGACTCTTACTTCTCTAGCAACCTCACCAGCTTGCCCTGTAGACAGCAAGTCATTTACTGTTCCTCTAGAACACTTTCAGTCCCATGGAACAGGGAACATTTTGCCATGGTTTTAACTGTCAAAATAGTGGTTTGAGAGTGTTCCTCAAGTTCTCAAAATGAGGCAGCAAAGCCCAGAGCAGAACACTTGAGCTTCAAATAATTGCGTTTAGGCATTTTAAGAAACTGTTGATCACAGAAATACTGTTGCTAAGTTTCAGCTTTTCAATTCATTCAATTGCTCTGCTTCTTTGGCCTCATTCTTTAGTGCTGATTTAAACCATGCAGAGTAAATGTAGCTTGTTCCATAGCCTAGAATGTTTCACACCAGCTTGAAGTAATAATTCATAATTTTCCATTCCCTCCCTGTCGGGTCTTTACAAAATGTGCTTATTTTAGCATTCAAGGCTGCTGAGAATTCACAGATTCAACTGTAATAAGAGACATTTGCTTCCAGTCCCTCACAGAAGAAACAGAGCATACTTTTTACTTTTATTTGGCCTGGTGAACATTTTTAGATGAAATTCCATTACCCCTGTTTTCTTATCACAGAGATGGAACTTTGCAGCATTTATTCATGACTGTGTATGTGAACTACAAGTAGACACTTTTCTTGTGAGAATCCCCTTTTTCATCCCACATCCAAATAGAGATTTTAAAGAAATCCTGTCTCAGAAATATCCTTTGAAGCCTGAATGCTACTGCAAAGGCATTAAGCTAAATCCAGATTATTAGTTCAATTTCTCATTAAGAAAATTAGGCATGGAAAGTCTTGTTTTAATATGTCAGATAACCTGACATATTTTAGAGGCTTCAGGGAAGCCTCTAAAACAAAGCTCTATTCTCAAGACTTCATCTACCACAAGATTCATTTCTGCTCACAGACCTGGCATCTCCTCTTACTCCTAGAGATGGATCCATACCTGGGTTTAGCTTGATCTTACACAGGCAGCAAAAAGAAGATAGAAAACCTGATAATTTTTCCTACTCCAGACTTTCAGTTTCCCTTTTCCCACTCTGGATTTCATGCTTTCCACATATTTTACTTTATTTGTAGAATATCTCACCCTGAGATAGTCATTAGTGTTCCTATTCTCACTTCTTCAACATCCTCATTGAAATCTGCTTCTACCCATTTGTCTTTACAAAATTTTCAGCAAATATAGGGACAGTTATGTTTTTTAACATTTACTGACTGTCAATTTCATCCTTCATCCACCTTCTGAAGCTACTTGCTTGTTCCTTCTCTCACCCACCCATCTTATGTTACTTGTTTTTTATCGTTCTTTCATTTGTTTTCTTAGTGCAGACCCTTTTAGGACACAGACATTTTGTTTACTGAACATTTTAAAAGCAGGTAGCACACTGTGGGCTCTGCCTTAACCCACAGAAAAGCACCACCACCTCTCCACATTGTCAGCAAACTGTGTAGCAAGGGCAGAGAGGGACAAAACATGTTGTAACTTGCCAAAATGGGAGAGAAAATGCAACTTGCCAAAGAGGAGGGCTCAGAGAGGGCAGAGAACCTGTGCTTTCTTGCTGAAGTCAGATTAACCTCAATAATGTGGGGTACTCCCACATTGCTACATGTTCATGGAATATATGAAGATGCTGGTATATAGGAAGATCTATGATGCAGAAAACCTCAGGTCCATCACTTTGCTATCATTTCACAGATTGTTTCATAGATTTTGAGATAAAACTATTGCTTTCTGCCTAGAGAGCAAAGGCCATAGAAAACAGCTCTTCAATTTTTAAAACAAGTCTATGTATCTGTTCTTTTAATATTTAAAGTCTAAACCTATGTTAACCTTCTGTAGCTGGATTTTGGTGTTTCTGAGGGGTTAGAGAGAGATATCTGGATGGATAATTCATCAGGCAGAAACACCAAATATATGGACAACCACATGCTTGCAACTAGTCCTTTCCTTCATCTGATCCACATAATAACCCGCTATTTTTGCTTCTGGTGTTCCCTTTGTTTCTTGACTTCAAAAGATTCTGCCCTTCCTAAATCTTTTGACTACTGTACCTATGCGGAGCAACAAAATTCCTGTAGAAAAGCACTCCTTGACCCAAATTACAGGTATCTTCTGGAAGTGAAAGAGCAGTCCATGGACTAGTCAATTTTAACCCATTACCCTAAAGAAACAGATACCATGAATATAGGTCCAACTCAGCCAATTTCCAAACCCTGAAACAAATATGAGTTTTCGAAAGTCTAAAAAACAAAATCTGAGATGTTACCTGCACAGTGCAGCTAACTCTTTGTTGCAGTTACCTTTCCATTCAATAAATTTTTTCTGATGGATATAATCCTTGTGAAACTCTAAGCCTCTCAGGAAGTTATGAGACTTTCCCAGCAGTGGACGCTTGGTCAGGATGTCCTGAAACATTTCATACAACTTTCCTGACAAGCAAGATGGAGGCTCAATAACAGTAACGTCCTCCTCAGGAGAATGTTTTTCTGAAATAAAGAAGAAACCATGAAATAGAGAAAAAAAACAACAGCAATCTGGCCTGTCAGACACCTCTGCTGGCTAGCTGCCCTTGTTGTCTTCCTGTGGGTCACTCTCATCCCTGTTTCTTGCAGGCTGCTGGAAAACCTGTGCACATGAGCCATGTCATTTACCAAAGAGATATTTAGTTTTCTTTAAAGCAGGCACAGTTTTTGTGTTTTACTCTTTCAAATGACACGCTGGCTTTGTACTTTTGCCCACAAATAAAAGCAAAGCTTCTTATTTGCAGTAACAGGCAGAGACATTTAGCAGACCATGAGGAAACTTTAAATGAAAAACATTTGTACTAACATGAAGCATGCCTCTGGGGAAAAGAAAGAAGAGAAAAGGGCATAGCAATCATTGTGATACAGATTAAAATCACGCTGGAAAATCCACAATGAGGCAACACTTTAGAAACTCTTACCTATATCTACCATATCTTGGGACCATCGTTCCCAGAATTCATTTGAATTTGAGGACCAGTACAAGCCATCCAGCAAATTCCTAGTAAAGATGTTTGTCCAAAGACCTGCAAGTCAAACCACATGGGAAAAGTACTGCACTACCACATGTTAACCACTGACTAGTGTAAATATCCATGCTACACACTATTAGCCCACCCAACCTGACCCCATCATGACACAACTTAAGCAGCAGCTCCCAGAGAGTTCAAACATTGTGGTGTAAGCACTTCAGAGCTCTTTCTCAGGAAGTAACTACACACAGAACATTCACTGCACAGTCCAGAGTAACAAAATAAGAAGTATCAGCCACCCAAATGATGTTGTAGAAAGTTTCCTGTGTACCTGTGAGAGAAAGTAGTGTTTGAAAGCATGGTGAAGCCATGTAAGCATAAAGGCCTTCTTTAAACTGTTTTATTATTTAAATCGATCTAAGACTCATTTTCTTCCTTCCAGGCATGTTTTGTTTCTGGGGAGTGCAGCTGGTCCAGGTTCAAATTAGAATTGGCTCCATCTGTGAGTCTGCTTTTGGAAAATAACTATCCTTCCTCATTAAGCTCTGTGCCAGGTACTTACATGAGGAACAAATGAAATCTCTATCAGACTCCACAGTGAGATAAATATGGGGGTTTTATCCTCTACCCTTGTGTTTGGTATCAAAACTAAAACACTTATAAGGATTTAAAATCTGCCTGAGACAGGTAGGTTCCTCTACTAGCTTCTTTTTCTTCACCTTTGGTGGCAAAATGGCCAGTCAAAGTAGTTGTTGGGGGTCAAAAGGCCCCCTTCATCCTTATGGGCAGAGAAGATTAGTGACATCCTCAAGCCACGAAGCTCAGGTAGCTCCTGCCTTTGTGGCTTGTTCTTTATTGGCCTTTGAGCTTTATTCTCAGCTCCTTCCCATTCTATCCCAGTAATGCTTTGTCTAGAATTATAGTTTATGAAGTTGAAGAGTTGGAGACTGATCAGGAAAGAACACTTATTGTTTCCTCAACTTGCCTCTTCCACCATCTTGTTTGGTTGAGACAATGGAACAGGAACCATGCTACAACTTTACCAAACCTACCCAGTTGAAAAGGGAGGATAGAAGGAAAGAAGATACACAAAGATCAGAAGTGTTGAAAGGATAAAACCCCATTGATTTAAGACCTAAAGCAGAAGTGCTGGTGAGGAGTGTTGTGCCTGTGGCTAGCAAATATCACACTTTCTACGAGGCTGTGATTATCTACATATCACTGCTATGTCACCTTCCAGATAGCAGATCCGAGATTCTGGCAGCTTCTTCACTCTCCTTCCCATGAAGAATTCGCTGTCAAAATATTCTGAAGGAATGGAGACTCCATATTTTGGTATGGCCACTTCGTAAGGAGAGAAATTTGCCCACTCTACAAAGAATTTACATGAGGCATGTTTGCTGCAATAAAAATAAAACCCCCAAATCTTCCCAAGGATCTTGCTTGTCTCAGCTGCTCTGTACTATCTGCACATTTGTACTGCAAGCTGCACTGTCTACTTCAATAAAAATTGAGATATTATTTACAACCAAAAGGAACCAGCTTTTTCAACTCAGAAAAGCTCTAACATTAGGTTCAAATGCTTAGATATTTATTTCTATATAAAGATTCTGGGATCGCACTTGCCTCTCTAAATCAAGAGCACCAACTGTACTTCATGCAAGAGTGGTGTGAATTGCAAGGAGTGACTGGCATGAAAGCTCTATTAACCCAAAACTGCCAGCCTACAAGATATAACAAAGCAGCCTGAAGACACATCAACATCACACTAGAAATTACAGTGTGGCATGGATGTGCAGTTTCCTGACTCAAGCTGTCCTGCACAGGCATTACAGTAGAACAGTAGTTATAAACATAAATAAATATAAGGATTAATTGCTTTTCTTTCCAGTATCTACTGCTTTTAAGACCTTTTGTTGAATGTGGCCTGTATCCATTCAAAGGATGTTATATCACACCCATCACAGCAATCATATTCCACTCCATTTTCATACCCTCACCAGCACCATATTTAGGAAGTGATAATTACATTTCACAGCACCCCTAGAAACTAAGGAAGCATCAAAGCCATTTTATAGGCATGGCAGAAAAAGATATTTGCCCACACTCACTCAGTGTCTGTTGCAAAAACAGGACTTCACCACTGACTTTTAATTAATGTCCTGTTTATGGCTTAGGATGCTATCCAGCAGATGTGCTCTTTCTAACCAAGCAGTTTGCAAAAAAAGACAAACATGTTATTAAAAGATGAATACTGAGTGAGGGCAAGCAACTGATTTATTCCCCCTTTTTTGTTCCCACATAGACACCTCCCTCCAAATCCTCTTTAATCCATACCCAGAATCAGAAGAAACTCCCTGAACACCTACCTCTAAATTTGAAAGTACCAAACTTCTCCTCTTTCACATTGAGGACTGCATAGAAAGGCAGTGGGTTTTGTCCATGCTCCAGTGCCTTGCGCTGGTCTGTGAGTTTGTACTTTCTTGGCTAATCAGGGAAATAAAAAAATCACATTAAACCTATGTAAGAGCGTAACACTGGCACAATCTACCCAAGTAAAAATTTAAAGATTGATAACAGATATTTTACAACACAGAGGAATCTGTAAGTCACATTTTCTTAAGAGATCTTTTCCTTCATGTTTGTTTCCTGTCTGCCTTTTGGGTACCTAGTAACTTCTTCATTAGAATATCCAAGTGTCTTGACTGCCTGCATCCCACAGATCTTTACTAAAGTTGACATTAATATTCACATGAGGACAGATTCTAACTTTTAAATGTCAAACTAGAAGCAGACTTTAAAAATCTGACTTTTCAGGGAGAATGGGGGCTGGGAATTCCTCAGTTCTTTCTGGGAGTTTGCCTACTGAAGTCGCTAGCTGTTGGGCATCCTAGGACAGATGAACCTTCAAATGATTATCTACTCTGAAAAATCCTGACTACAAGATCCTCTGTTGTAGTTTACAAACCACCTTGGGATGGCTCAGTCTCTTTGGATTTGTTACACACATTACATCGTGCCCTCAAAGAGTAAGGCTCTAAAGAAAGTGGTGTTTCCCAAATGTGTGGCAGGACCATGCACCTACCCGTTCATGTAAGAACATCTCCTGAACAAGTGACCACAGAGTTGTAAAAGATGGCACATGTCCTGCTTTTGCCCTTTCAGCAAGTTCCTTGTGATAATACTTCAGATGGTCTATAGACATAAGGTTGAGTTTGCATTTTGTCACTTGTTCTTTTACTGCTTTAAGTGGCCCCTCCAGAGACTTCTGTGACCAGTCAGCATGCTCATACAGGTCTGCTAGGGTCCTAAGGAGCAGAAATGTTAGAAAATCACCCATTTATTTAGATGATATTGGAAAATTGATACATTTACACAATCACTTCAATCAATTAAAGAGAATCAGTGAGCCTAATTCTCTTCAAACTGAAGTCATAATTGAGAGCCAACAGTAAGAGCTTCATGAGGGAATTATGTTCACTTGTTAACAATGTAAGTCTGAGAGAGATGCATCTCCCACTGTGTGGAAAAGTAGTCACAGTCATTCCAAATCCAATCTCATTTTCTATACATACCATGTTGAGCCAGAAGCCCCAGTGAGGTAGGTGACACAGTCCAACAGATTTAGCTTCTGAAGAGCTAAGAGGTGGCCAAACATAGCTGACATTGCTCTGAGACCTCCACCTGTTGCCATAACAGCTATTACTGGGACCTGTCCAAAACACAAGGATTATTCTCAGAAAGTTACTCCCTTGCTGCTTGGAAAAGTCTAATTACAGCTCTCAGAATTTCTTCAGCAGATTCATTGGAGGACAGTGAATTAAATCACCACTTAGCCAATCTTTACCAGTATCCTACTGAAATTAACCTCCAGAGACTCTTAACCTCAATGCTTGGATGAGTTTAGATATTGAGTTTGTACTTTCTTGGCTAATCAGGAAATAAAAAATCACATTAAACCTATGTAAGAGCGTAACACTGGCACAATCTACCCAAGTAAAAATTTAAAGATTGATAACAGATATTTTACAACACAGAGGAATCTGTAAGTCACATTTTCTTAAGAGATCTTTTCCTTCATGTTTGCTTCCTGGCTGCCTTTTGGGTACCTAGTAACTTCTTCATTAGAATATCCAAGTGTCTTGACTGCCTGCATCCCACAGATCTTTACTAAAGTTGACATTAATATTCACATGAGGACAGATTACTCTAACTTTTAAATGTCAAACTAGAAGCAGACTTTAAAAATCTGACTTTTCAGGGAGAATGGGGGCTGGGAATTCCTCAGTTCTTTCTGGGAGTTTGCCTACTGAAGTCACTAGCTGTTGGGCTTCCTAGGACAGATGAACCTTCAAATGATTATCTACTCTGAAAAATCCTGACTACAAGATCCTCTGTTGTAGTTTACAAACCACATTGGGATGGCTCAGTCTCTTTGGATTTGTTACACACATTACATCGTGCCCTCAAAGAGTAAGGCTCTAAAGAAAGTGGTGTTTCCCAAATGTGTGGCAGGACCATGTACCTACCCGTTCATGTAAGAACATCTCCTGAACAAGTGACCACAGAGTTGTAAAAGATGGCACATGTCCTGCTTTTGCCCTTTCAGCAAGTTCCTTGTGATAATACTTCAGATGGTCTATAGACATAAGGTTGAGTTTGCATTTTGTCACTTGTTCTTTTACTGCTTTAAGTGGCCCCTCCAGAGACTTCTGTGACCAGTCAGCATGCTCATACAGGTCTGCTAGGGTCCTAAGGAGCAGAAATGTTAGAAAATCACCCATTTATTTAGATGATATTGGAAAATTGATACATTTACACAATCACTTCAATCAATTAAAGAGAATCAGTGAGCCTAATTCTCTTCAAACTGAAGTCATAATTGAGAGCCAACAGTAAGAGCTTCATGAGGGAATTATGTTCACTTGTTAACAATATAAGTCTGAGAGAGATGCATCTCCCACTGTGTGGAAAAGTAGTCACAGTCATTCCAAATCCAATCTCATTTTCTATACATACCATGTTGAGCCAGAAGCCCCAGTGAGGTAGGTGACACAGTCCAACAGATTTAGCTTCTGAAGAGCTAAGAGGTGGCCAAACATAGCTGACATTGCTCTGAGACCTCCACCTGTTGCCATAACAGCTATTACTGGGACCTGTCCAAAACACAAGGATTATTCTCAGAAAGTTACTCCCTTGCTGCTTGGAAAAGTCTAACTACAGCTCTCAGAATTTCTTCAGCAGATTCATTGGAGGACAGTGAATTAAATCACCACTTATCCAGTCTTTACCAGTACCCTACTGAAATTAACCTCCAGAGACTCTTAACCTCAATGCTTGGATGAGTTTGAATGTGCAGTCATTTTAACCTTCCTTCTTACCTTTGCTCTCTATAATTGGAATTGCAATGATTAAGAGTAGATAATTACATTATTTTATTATAAGCAACAACAAATTGCAATAAATGCAATTAAAATGGATTAAGGAAGTTTTTTGAATGCTGCTGATTCTTTGGACAGCATTCATTTAACAAATACAATTCCAGTAAGAAAATAAGTTTTCCTGTAAAAAGTCACCCTGGATCTTGGCAACAAAACATACTTCAGCTTGTTATAAAATGTTCTAATGTTCTTTCTTCACCACAAAAAATGTTTACTTTTTGTAAGAAGTGTTCTGAGAATGAAGAAAGAAAAAAAGTAAGCCTAAAGAAGTGACATTGCACTGATTTAATAGGTATTTTTGTGAGGTGAATTTCCAATACTCTTGTTTTCCTATTGGTTTGGGTTGCCTTACTAGGCTGTATCTAACACAATGCCTCATGTCTTGCTGACTTGCAGCACCATACTGGTGGAAACTGTGTTTGAAGAGTGGTAGTATTGCATCCTTGTTATCTGGCCCATTGAAAAGATTGGAGGGATGAATACTTGAGCTGAAATTTTACATGAGTCTGGGGTATGCCACACTGAGAGCCTCTGCTCTGCTGCCATACAAATCAAGGGGTTTTTTAGCAACACGCAAATATTACTAGAAATTTTGAGGGGAATTGTGCCAATCCTAATTCAATAGACCCACACCCCATGCTTGGATTCCAAAGCACAGACCTCATGTCCATGTAGATCTCTTTCCAGGTGAAGAACCCTTTTCAGGGCACCAGCAACGACTCTCTTCCTCTTATGCAGGAACTCCTGCTCTCCTTGGCACAGATCATACCCTAAGCGCACATCTAGTTTTTCTGTGCTGCAACAAATAAATCCAGAGGCACAGGATTGGTGTTTAAAATGTATATGGATCTATTCCCAGCAGCTGCAATCTAATGAATTCATTAAAATCCTGATTCTTTGTTCCAATTTATACAGAAACGTGTGTCATTTGCAAAGAAATCAACTTCTTTGCTTCTACATGGTCTCTTTATTGTTTCAATGTAAGATTTACTGTCAGCTAAGGTTAATACATATGAAAAACAAAGAAGGGCTTCTTTGACTTTCAGTAGCTTTGTAAGCCGAATCCTTTCTATTTCTGCTTCATAAGATTTCTGAGCAAAGGATGACTTAAACCTAACAAAGTCTTTCATGGGCATTTGTACTGCAGATTTATACAGAAACTATACAATGAAAAAGATATTCAAATAATTTTTGTTTGTTTCTTGTCTGACACATTATTTTACAATGCAACATTTTATACTTCTTTCTCTTGATATCACCAGGGCCACAAGTCTGTTTTCTTAAGAGAACTTGTGTCATTTGCATAATATATGGACTCTGATGTTTCATTATTTCAAATTCTCTTTTCCCTCTGCCTTCTTTCTGTGCCCTTTTGAAGAAGCCTCCAGTCTTAGTCTTTGATTCTTTGATGCAAAGAACACTCAATGACTAAGCCCCTCACTGTTTGAAACTCTCACATTTTTTTTGCATCTTGGTGGGACTCCTTTGCCCTGAGGATATTTAGTGTTGAACTGTTGTGGTGACTCTTTAATGATGACTTAAACACCATCCCATTTTGCCCCTAGTCTTGTGCATTCCTCATATCTAAATAAAGAATACTCTGTTCTAGATTTCACAGTTCAAAGAGCATTAAAACCTTTAGAGGGAAAAAACAAGCCAGTCCTCTTACCAAGCATTTAGTTGGAGGTACAACTGTAGTGGAACATTCTGTAAACAAAGAGATGAGAACAGGGACATGAGTGGAGGGAAAAGAGAAGTTCTGAGTCCAGATTTTCAGTGCTGAAAGGTCCCTGAAAAGTCCCACCACTGCCACCCTGCATACTTTTTGGCTGTTGTTTTGGGGTTTGTTTTTTAAAATATTAATGTGTTAAATAGTGAGGGTTATTCTACTCTCCTTTCCAGACACAAATTATGAAACACTTACATGTCTTACGGGAAGGGTTACTTTCACTTTATGTCCAACAGGGAGAAATTTCAGTGGTACTGTTAAGGTGTCACTTAAATTGCTGTTGTCATCTTCCTTATCAGAAACTTTCTATAAAAAACCAAGAAGGATGGGTTGTATTCACAGAGCAGAAACAGTGCAGTTCTTTGCTGTTTTGGTCACACCAGAAGTAAGCAAGCAGTATGAGCAGTAGCAGTGTGTGGTGCCCATTACCTGCAGCCTGACTTTTAGAACTGGCTCCCAAGCCTTCACACAGTGGAAGTAGAAAGTATCAGTGTCCTCTGTCGTCTTCTGGGTTCTCTCATGGGATGCAGGCACCGTAAGCACAAGATTTTTGCCCTCTAGTAAAAACAGGTTTGTTTAGAGAATAATACTGCTGTTCAGGCAAAAGAGCGAGCAAAGTTGGCAAACTTTCTGGTGGAGTAATTTTCTGTAGTAGCTCCTCTGTAAACTACCCCACCAGCAAGTTTCCTCCAGCACAGGACCTGGTACTCCTGCCTTTACCCCACACTTTGGAGTGCTCCCAGAGTCAGCATCCTCTCTTACTTCCACCAGCAAAATCTACTGTTTGTGTCCAAACCTGATAGCTCCAATGAAAAGACACAGAAACCAGTCCAGGGCAGTTCAGGGCATTTCAATGCATTGCATTTTATTATTTAGATCATGTATCGCTACCTATATATAATTTAAAGCATTTTTATTTGTCTCTGTATTCTAAAATGCATCCCTCTGGGTCTGAATGACTATAATAGTTGGTTTGGTCACATCCTCAGTTCACAGAGAAATTGCCATACCTTTCAAGTATTTCCTGCTTTCATTAATGTCCACATGCACTTCCAAGCAGCAAACCTCCCGAGACTGTAAAAGAAATGGAAAAGGGTGAAGAAAGCAAATAACATATCTGCTGCAAATAATGAAACATCATGCAGACAACCACCACCTATAATACTGAGCCAGCTGAACTGGTCTCAGTACTGGGAGTGATCCAAGAGAAAATTCAGAGCTCATTGTTCCAGAACAGTAGACCAAGTTGCACTGTGTCAGAGTGTCAGTACAGTGGTGCATTGTCAGAGGCTGTTAACACATTCAAATTACCCCAAAATCAGGAAACTCTGTAGAACACACTGGTGCCCAAACATATATATCTAATAATTATTTAGGAAGGGTGGGGGAAAATACCTGATGATGAGTTTCTGTGTATTGTGGCAGTGATTAGCCTACAAAGCATCTTCTTATTGGCCCTGATGTAGGGAAATCATAAATTTATTCCACCCTACCCTCCACCTGAGTCACTCCAGTTCACCTTTAATAACTCATGCCAGGACAGCTTTCCAAGTCATTTCAGGAACAATGCATGCCAGTCATTGCAACTCTTGTGCCTCACACAGAAAATGAGGGGGAAAGAATACAAGATGTGTTACTTTGCCTCAGGGGTATCAAGGGCTAGCATCTGAGAACCATAACAGGCTTGGAGGAGTTGGCACAAAGTCCTTGGTACTCCTTAGCTGCTGGGCCAGCCCGAGGAGACAGCTAATGTACCACATGCTGACTAACACCAAAACAGAGCTCTATGTTTCAACAGCTAAAATAACTCTTTATTAAAAAACTCATTTCCCAAAAAGCTGTTACATTAGATACCCTTCCAGTCATAAGCACACTGAACACCTACTATTGTCTTCTACAGATCTTTCATAACCTTTGTTTTTCCTGCCAAGTGCCATGCTGTATTATGAGAAATACAATCAGTTTTCACTTTGAACACCAATAAATATGGGGTTCTGTAAGAGTAACAAACCACAGCTTGGCAACATATTGACATCTGTAAAGCTGAGGACTTCAAGGACTCACAGCTGCTGGATTTTTTTTCTAGAAAGGGCAACAGTTGAGCTGTAACAAGGGCACTGTCCCATAACTCTGACTTTAAAATGCACACCATGCTCTTATCTACCATGGTAGGTTGTGTTCTTTCTACAAAATGGGGGGAAGAGGAGAGGACCAAAATGAAGCAGATGTCAATCCAAGATAAATTCTTATGTGAACCTTACCACTAGGACATCATTGGTAATGAGATGCTCTGGAGGGCCAGGACTGAAAAGATAAAAACAAGTAACAAACAAAAAAAAAAACTGTATGAAGAGATGGATTTAGTGTGTTTTGTTTAGTTTTTTAAATAGCAGGTATATGACCTTTCCCACTTAAATATAGGTAAGTTATCACAATTTGTTTTCTAAAAGGCAAAATACATGAACCTGTGCTAAGCATGCGAACCAAAATACAGCAGCCAAACAAAAAGATAGACAGGAAAACTCATAAAATTCCTAATGCTTAAAACTATGTGCTAAGTTACAGCAGAACAAAGGCATATTGGTATATGTGGAATCATGTCCTGCTATTAATAAGTGACCATATGACTTGGGGAAAGAAAAGACTACTATTAATGTGTTCTGCAAACATTTATTAGGAAAGACATTTCTGACTAGTTCATATTATAACTTATGGCTGATCATAAATGAATGGCAAATAAGAATTAGCTCCCACTGTGCTATATATGCATGACTGCAACACACAGGTAAGCAATAAAAAGCCTTTGTCCCAGATATTTTACCTTTTAAGATCTTGGTCTGTCACTGAATGGATGTGGTTATTTAATTACATGAGTATTCTGTAGAGTCTACTAACAGCATCTTTCACTAAGGCAAATATTCCAACACCTCTATGTTACACACATTCATAAATGCTTTCATATACCTGAAAGGGCCATTGAAATTATGTAGTACATAACCTTTGTATGTTCAGGTTATTTCACCAAACAGCATTTCCAGGCTTAAAACTTCTATTTCAACAGTAAAATGTATTTAAATAACTAGGTTTGATTTCTAAGAATGGTCATCGTCCAAATGCCTTATAACTTGAATGGTGAAAGATGTTCCTCTTATTTCTAGTCTGAATCCAGTTCCCAAGCACTGCTTCTCATTCTGACCTTTTATGTGTCTGACTGTGACTGCTTCCACAGTTGCAGGAGATGATTACCAACATCATACAGGATACCATCTCTTAAGGTACCTCTCACAGGTAAATTAAGTACATTTTAAGTTTCACTGTGGGAGAAATTAACCAAGAACACAAATTATTTTTTTCTGCAGTTTCCTCATGTTTAAGAATAAGAAGTCTTATTTGTCTTACTTACAGTTCCTTCTCCTGATCACGCAAGTTAGCCAGTTTTCACTGGAAAACTTCTTTTTTTGGGGGTTTTTTTTTTGGCTAATGCTAAACTCAAATATTTCAGAATGTGCAGTTTAGGGGGTTATCTTCAACCAAGCCGGTGATAGGATTTAAAAGACAGATAAAGTTTATCTTATGGGACTTGTTCTCCGGCAGACAATGCTGATTACCACTTTGAGTGGGATGGTCTTATTTTCATTATTTGTTGATTGTATGTTTTTTCAGTTTAGTTAAGCTATTGCTAAATGGGGTGACTTTTCTGGTACTGTCTACATAACTCCATGTATACATTATTATAATAATACAAGACAGGTTTTATGGTCTCTGAAAAATTCCACAATGTTCTAGGCATTGTTCAATTAGTAACAACAATTTGAAGAGCA
The DNA here is from genome assembly GCA_024865655.1 of Emberiza elegans. NCBI lineage: Eukaryota > Metazoa > Chordata > Aves > Passeriformes > Fringillidae > Emberiza > Emberiza elegans. The sequence continues at coordinate 17,385,445 of JALJVW010000139.1, read as the reverse complement.
CTCATGTTAAGTCTCACATCCATCTTGTGTACAAGTTATCACATTGTGACAATTTTATTACATCTCCGGGATCTAGATATACATATTCAACAGAAGTTTAAGATTTGTATGAAATATATTGAAAGGTGGAATTAGCTAGAAAAGGTAAGGAAAACAAAAAAAAAATTGAAACTGTAATTTAGGTTCACTGCTGGGAGAAAGAGCTGGAAGAAGTTTCTAAGTTTCTCATCCTCAGAGGTATCATTACTCCCTGGCAGATCTATACCTTTTAGCTTTGGAGTTTTACTCACACTCTTTCCATCCAGAATTCCACTTCCAAACTTTCCCATTTCTTAGAGCAGCTCTCTGTCTAAAAAGAAATGGGTGAAATAAATATAGATTATTGAAGGCTGCAAGAATTTGGCAGCACAGATACACCTAAAAAGCACTTCAAGGCCTGACATCTCTTCCGCTAATGATACCAAAAAAAGTTTGGTTTTGTGTCTTTCCAAAGCTGAAATTGCAACAGAAACCACAGACATGTGAAAGTCTGGCACATAAGATTAGTAATCACCCATTGTGTGATATGTAGAATTATACATATTTCCCTCTCTGATTGAGAGGGAGAGCTTGATTGAAAAGGAAATATGATGGCTCTCTGCAAGATAAGGTGCATGGGGGGAGAGGCATCAAAGCCCAGCAACAAATGTCACTAAGACCAGAGACATTCTCACATACAAACCATTTAAAGCACATTTGAACTGAATCCAGAAGAGATGAATTAGGCAAGTGACTGAAGTGGTTATTGAATCATTGTATTTCCCAGTGACTCACCCACTGGCTGAGAAGTGCACAGCACCAGCCAGCAGGGTCACAAGGAAAATCCACGTTAACAGCTTTCAGCATGTGGGAAGTAGCTGTTTTTATGGGCTGTCTCCCTCCTGTAATGAGTGTGTAGCAACACCTCAGCAACAGCTCAGACAAGCCCAGGAGTTGTCACAGACCTATCCCAGCTTTGTTTACTGGACAACTCTCTTTCATGGGCTCCTTAATAAAATACCAAAGATGTTAGCAGGACAGACATTCCTTTGCTATGGGCTAGAGAAATCTGAATCAACTAGAAGGAAACTCAGCATGAACACCAATAGGTAAAAAAGCCTGAAAGAACCATATAATTCAAGTGATGAGTGAATTGTTTTCATGTTTTTAATAAATAAGTTGCCATTTATGAAGAAATTTTCCCCAAGCATGGCAAAAGTGGGATGAAACTGAAAAGGTAAGCAAGTATTTCTTCGGATTCTAAAAGATAAAAATTATTATTTACAGATGCTTCCTGTTAAAATATGTTGCCCTCAGAGAGCATGAGACAGAAGCGACTTTATTTTCTGAATTTGTAAAAAGAGGTTCATGAAATCACAAAAATAAAGCAAAACTATATCTGTTTTGATAAGGTATTGATAATGATATATAAGGCTACCTGTTCATGAAGATCCAAAGCCTACCTAACATGGAAGACAATGTGGACGAGGTCTTGTCAATCTCTCCCTGTGTTTTCAGCCCTTACCTCTGGTTTCAAATCAAAAGTCTCGCGGATTTTCTCCCCAGGTCTGATTCTAGCAACATTAAAAAGAACTGTGAACTGCATGTCATCTTTGGTGAGTGCATCTTCATCACACACTGCCAATTCTAAAATATTCTGGTAGTAGAAAAAATAAGTAAGAACACTTACTGAGTTTATGTTAGGCTGAAACAAAAAAAAGTATTATAGAAAAAAACTATTATGAATTATTTTTGTAACTGTTTCACTAGCAGAGCAGTAAGAATAAAAAAGCATGTCCTTTCCTTCAGTAATCTGCTAATGTAGAACATTATTACACCCAATCTTGGAAATTTGTGAAGTGGAAAACAACTACAACTATAACAGAGGTTCCCACTCCCCCAAGACAGAAAAGATGCCAGTGCTCTGCACCCCACTGATAACCCACCCAAAGAACAGACTTAGTTTCTTCATTCCCAAAGTTCTCCAAATTCCACAATTTAGTGAAGGTTTAAATTTGTTGTCTACATCACAGCAACTTCTCTACTCTTCCCTTAGAAGCGGTGGAGGGAAGGCTCTTTCAAAGTTAGCCATGCCAAAATAGCACAGAAGTATGCTACAGTAGTGCTTATTTCACTCAGGCGACAACAAAAGGAGTCTGGACTAGCTTAGATACAGGCATTTACATCAGCAATGTCTGTAAATAGCTGAGCAAAGTGCTGCTTCTTATCTCTACTATTCTGTGCAAGCCAGTCTGTTAAGCAAGCATTTTCTAAAGTTATTTAGCAGAGAGAATCAACATGGTGTCTACTGAGGATTCTGAGCTATTCAAGTTGGTGAAAATTCTATTTTTACTACCTCAACTTCCCTCTGGATCCTAAAGTAGAAAGTCTCATTCCAGACAGGGTTGTCAGAATTCCTGATGGTTTTGGTCTGAAGCTTTCCAGGTGAAGCAGACGGCAGCCACAAGCGTACATAGCAGTCTGATGCCGTCACTGCAGCAGAGAAAAATTAAAAACCTGATGCCAATGTTACAGAGGAACAGTAGGGCTAGGGCATAATCCTGGAGATTAATAAATATTACTACTTTATTTTTAATTAGTAAAAAGATCACCATTTGGAAACAACCAAGGAAAACCATCTAATTACTGAGTAACTACAAACTGCAAATGTACACATGCACACACAAGGTACACTAAGAGCCACGTTTCCCATGTGAAGAGAAAGAGGAAAGTGGACTATGCCCACTGACCATTCCTCAGGCATAGTCCTTACAATTCCAGTCAATGATGTTAAAAAGTTAAACTGAAACTACAGCTGGTTCCACACAGGGCTGTTAGGATGATTACAGGAAAGAATGCATATTACAGCAAGATCAGAGTCTGGCTTGCTCAGTTGAGTCACCCATGCATGCGGAGGGCTCATAATGGTGTCTAGAGGTGTTAGGCACTAGGCAAGATGATCTGTTGCAGCTCAAGGCCAGCGTGGGCCCAAGAACTGGAGGGCACAAGCAAGTTGGAAATCTTCATTTCACTTCCATCCTATATCTATTCCTTAAGGTTAGTGCAGGCAGTGCCTCTAGCAGCCATCCTTTGGGGAGAGCCAGGGTGGGGACGCGCATTTACTTTGTGAGGCTTGGCAACGGTGTGAAAGGAAATCTCCCAGGTGATGTCTTTCAGAGCTGGAGTCAGGACTTGACGGAAGATTTCCACTGCAGCCCGAGATGCCTAAATACTTCAGACTGGTATCAAGCAGTGAATAACATTGCCCCGCAAGGTTTTGGCACGAAAGTGGAACTGTCCCTTCAATAGAGTAGATAGAAGAGATCATTGAAACTCAGAAATACAGGCCTTGTCACACTAACACCTTTCTAGTGTCCACCTCTGGATGATGCTACGTGGCACTTGCCAATGGAGCACAGGAAGCCTTTGGCAGGCAGTTTTTCAACCAACAGGGGATTCACTCCCTCTGGTCTCCCTCATCCAGGCTCAGTCCTACATGGCAAGGCATGGATGGTCTCAGCTGTAACTCGAGTAAATCATTGCAAAGTGATGCTTTTTTTTGCTGAGTCATTTTTTCACTAGAGGAATACACAGGCCAGAAGTTCCAAAACTGACAAAAGGCAGCTCAATGCCTCTGTCCTAACTGAGGAACTCATTGGAGACCTCTGCAAAAATGGCAGCTGAATAGCTGCTCCACAGCACACCTGGAGAAGGAGGCATAGGAGGCTGTGAAGGGGAGATAATGAGTTAAAGACACTTGAACACAAAAGTACACAGCAAAGTCTGTTTTGCCTGCATGCTCAGCATGGGCTTAGAACTGGATCTGCAGAGGTCCTCCTTAAACAAAACTATCAATATAGTTTATTGTGACTGGTCAACAAATACCCTGAAAGATAAAGTATTTTAGAAGGCTTGAAATTCTCTAATTTATGTGTGATTATTGTGTATAATTGGTACATTTCAATAAAAGGTCCCTAAATCCATAGCCTGCATGGCAAAATTCCTGCCCATGGAGATTCATAGATTGCAGTGTCCTAATGAAGTCTACCTTCCCTTCTTGGCCCAGAAAATTAATTTGGGTGTCTTGTTTTTCACCAGTTCCCTGAAATGCCACTATAGATGTACTCCAATCTAATGATACCTGAGACATTTGATCTAATTATAGCCCTGGCATTAGTATTTATATTCCTGTGCTTTGCGTACATTGCTTGCATACCTTCAGAACTAAAGAATATTGCTCACTGTGTAAACTCTGCAGGTGACTAAAAACCACAATCAAACCACAACTCACACAGGTCTCTTGACTTGATGTTCTTAGCTTGTATGATTCTTACAGAAAGCATGTGGATGGGGCAAAACTTCATCTGCAGAGAAAACAAATGCAATAATTTGATCAGCTCAGAATGCAAAAACAAGATGTATTTTGAACAGTACAGGGGACAGTCTGCCCATGTCTGTTTGAAGCGAGGTGACCACCTTCAAGTGGCAGTACACTACACTGAGACGAAAACACAAAGGCACACTGGGCTGTTTGCTAAGGAGCTCAAAGAAATGAAGACAGAGAGAAAACACAGGCTCAGACAGTGGTGTGGAAAGCTTTCTTTGTCACCCCAGAGGCACTTGATTTCAGGCAACCTGATGCATTATGACCACAGTGATGGTTGTACTGCCAGCACCCCAAGGGTCCTGTGCCACGCATAGGTCAGAATGGGGCCTTTGGAAGGGGATATTAGGAATTGCAGCTGCCTGCCCAGGTCATGACACAGCTGACCTACCTAGGGTAGGACATGGTACTTACCAAAATGCGCTATAAATATCTTTGTATCTTTGTATCTGAACTAAGATTAAATTTCTGTGATGCTTGTAAATAGGGCAAGCTCACCAAGTGGCCCTCTTGACTTTGAGGGAACAGACCACAGGCCCAGCAGAAGCCCTATGGAAAAATAAAAACTGCTCTGCTTTGCAGATATGATATCACAGAATTCCATATCATTATGCATCCTGAAAATACCTAATGGGAATGGAAGCACTTGCCTTCCAGACATGAGATTTATTTCTGTCAGGCTATCATTTTAACACTATTTCAACTAACTTGTTCCTAATTCTTAACGGTTAAAGCTTTCCAGGCTAAGCTATTGAGAAAATACTTGCCATTTTCAAAAGATGTTCCGAGAAGCATGAATGAACTCATATATAAATGTAACAATCTTAATAACAGAAGAAGGGAAAATACTTTAATCTTTTTTCAAATTGATACATTTAAATTTTCTTTTAATTTTCTGCTAGGTTTTTTTTGTTTTTCTGCATGCCATACTAGCATGACTTGTCAGCAATATTAGGAAATAATAACATGCAGTTATTACAGTCTCACTACTACTAATAAATTAAAACTTAAAGCCTAAACTAACAACTGAAATAATACCTCTATTTGCCTAAACAGGGAATCTCATTATACTGTCACTAAATAATTTGACAATTTTATTTTGAAAGTTAGCAACATGACTAATTTTCCTGACAAGGAAATTATTAACACTTTTGATAGTTTGTAGATACAAACTGTTGGGGAAGGAGGAACATTTCTACAGAGTCACTCACTACAGTTAATCTGAAATTCTTTTAAAATGAGGTGGAGACTATTATTGGACATGTTTATTAGAGGTGAGAATAGCCTGCATTCAGCTTCATTCAGGCTTGTTTAGAGGTAAATTACGTTACATAAGACGGATATCATCTGAACTGTGAATTAGCACGTTCAAATAGAGGCCTAATATTAAATTTTATTATGTCACTTAAAGTTACATACTTTTTAAATTCAGATTTATATTTAAGAGCTGCCCTGACCAGAGAAAACCTTGTTAAACCTATAAAATCAGTTTAGTCTGTCTCTTGGCTTGTATAAAATTGCAAAGCAAATTTGGTTTTGTGTGACAAGAACTCTTTCTAGCATGTTTCCCTCCAAATTTAAAACTGACATATTTAAAACTTCCTTAGTTTAATGCATTGTGGACATTACAAGTTCTAATTGGGACACTTCCATATTATTCCAGTTGCCTGCTGAAAGAATTTGACTTCAATATTCCTGTGCAAATAGTTATTTATCATAGAACTACCAGCTGGAACACTTACTCAGAATTCTTAGTGGCTTTCATTTACGTGAATTATTGGATTATGTAGACAATTACAGAGGTGACTAGTTTTAATTAATATGTTAATTCTTAGTAATTTTGTAATCAACTTCTCCCTTGCTCAACAGAAGCCCAAACCATTCACAGAATCTGCCTTCACTGAAGAAATACATGTTGGCATAAATTTTGCTTTGAAACGTTTCATGATAAAAATTTCCTAACTACTTATAAAAATGGTGCATCAGGTCATCTTCAGAGTGCTCTCAGATGTGACAGATGTCGTGTTTTCATCCTCTGCCACTACATCCAGAGTGCCTCACTCCTCCTCCCTTCGCCTTCCAACAGCAATCACCTTCCTTAAGCATGTCAACATTTGCCAAATAATGGAAACATCAAAGGTGACTTTTCACTCGTCCTGTGTGCAGCTTAGTCCTGGTGTAATTGCAGGATAAAAAGCAAACAGATTCAGATGGGAGAGTGTGGCCATAATAAACCCCGAAGGCTCTGTAAATCCCACAAGGAAGCCAGAAACCATCCCTCTCCCAAAACTGCAGTTACTCCAACCTGTGATAACCAGTCAGATGTGGGCTAATTCCTTTTTTCATCAGATAAAGGCAGAGCTAATTTTCTTCAACAACAGGCCAGAGCAGACCCCTAGGGTCTCATTTGGATGGTGTAAAACAACACCTTTGCCTGAAAGTGCTGCTACACCAGAATACCCTTCTACAAAAAATAATTACAGTTAGAGATACCATTTGCTAGTTTCATAATATGAAAAGCAACATGTAACTTCACAATTAATGCAATTTGATGAGTGCAGACACCCTATCCAGACAGCCCTTGACAGACTTGCAGCCGTATTGGTCTTGTTGGTTTTAGTTCACTTCCTTGGGAGAAACATGGTTTCTTGTACAGGCATGCAGAGAGTAACAAAACCCCTCTGTAAACATCCAGAGTCAAAGGCAGCTTTCCCAGAAGCACATAATTCTATTTTTGCTGCGAAATTACTAGTGTGACACTGGGGCCAACAACAGAGTGCAGGGCTCAGCTACCTGTGTATTGCTGCATCTTAAGCAATTACACTCCAGGCCAATAAATAGTAGCATCTCCAGAGTACCAAAGGGAAGGCTAAAACTTGAGAAAAAAAAAAAAAGAAACCAACAAACTTCTTTTCACTTGACAGTATTTAGCATTAAACTATATTTCTGTAACCTCAAACCAAGCTTTGAGGGAGTAATTTCTGTTCAAAATACAGAAGAGTCGGTAATCAGGAGATAAAACTAGCATGACAGAATTGCCACAGCTGTATCAAACCTTAACAGACTGAAAATTCACAACTGTTGCCACCATCTCCGTGATTGTAATAATACATGCTCACTGACTTCCTTCCATAGGAATGTTGATCATCTCTGAAGGACACATAAATCTTTTGTTTACAGGCAGTTAGTCACTTAAGGCTTCATTCCAAAAAGACAACTTTGAGCATATGAAATATTAAAGCTCATAAATATTGAGGAGCCTACCAAAACAATCTGTGGATGGCAGTAAAAGAAGAAAAACCTACCAAGAGCTTATTTGTTTGATTTCAGTCTTTATTGACCATCCATGCTGCTACTAGAAGAAGGCCACCTTCACTAGAAAGTCAGTATTCTAGGGAAGTTTTTGCAGTCTGGGAACTTCATCCCATAATTCCCCGTTCTCTTTTTTTTTAATAAGTCCTTGGTTTGTACATGTTGGAAGGCTGATTGGAATGTCAGGGTTTCACTCTCCCTCTGCCAGGCTTAGGCAGCTCTCTGAGCAGAGTTATCACCACAGGATAATGCCAAATTATATTAAGCTTCAGATGAGGATTTTGCTGTCTTCTGGCATTTTGATAATAGCTGTAGGATTTGTCACTCAGCTTTATACATATGTTTCAGACATGAATAATGAATTTCTTTCATGGATTACTCTTCCTACAGTGGTGTACTAGAAGCTGTAGAATATCTTGCCTACAAGATCTCACACCAAATGTAATTACTTGGCATATTCTTACCATTATTTTATGTTAGACACTGGGGATTTGGTCCAACTACAATTTGGCAATTTAACAAATTGAGATTAAATCTATAAATGTATAAACTATAAGAAAGCTTAATTACCAGCCTGGTTCTAAAGCACTCTCTTCCACTAGATCCTCTAACATCTAGTATGGGCTATTAGCCCTTCCATCAGTGAGAACACTGCTAGAAATTTGTCTTTCCAACCAGCTGCCTACTTTCGTTAAAATTAAAGGGATGAAAAGTTCTTGTGGAAAAAGTGACTGACAGAAGAAATATAGAAAACTATGAGAGTCTCGTTTTGCTTGGTAATCACAATTGTCCCAAATTTTATCATTGGAAGTTGAACAATTAGTGAAGAAATCTAATTCACCTTACAAACAGATGTTGTAATTTCATGTAATCACTGATGGATTACTTCAAGAATCCTTGTGGATTTGGGATGTATCTCCTGTTCACATATCAGTCACCTCTTTATACGTGTGAGTGGGTCCATCAGGGCTTTGTATTGATAAAATTTCTGAGTATTTTGCCAGGTGAAAATTATTACATAGTCCACCAAAATAAAATTTCTAAGGAGGGATTATTCCTGTCTGAGCAGAAGACATTGCTACAAATATAAGCTGTAAATTAATACTGACAATCACTTCTGTGTCAATTTGGTAGCTCTCTTAAAGTGCAAAAAACTAACTGGGAGATTAGGAGATCTTCCTAGATAGTTCAAAGTATCCACACATTTCCAAACATGTGGGTTTTTTAATGTAAAAGAAAAAAAACCACTCTATTCTTATTTCCATACCTATTTACCAACTTATATACACTGAAACACACGCTTGCCTAACACAACAGCAGAGCTACCTGCAGTACTGAATTAATCTCTTTTCTTGGGAACAGAAGTTTTCTGACCTGAAATTATGCTTGCACTCAAACCTTTTGGCAGTGGTGCCTATTTACCAGGAGTCTGTCTGTACTCATGGAACATCAGTTGCAGTACTGGGATGAAATGTAAGAACTTTGTCATTAAACTTTCTAGATAAAATTATACCTGAGCTATCTACCCATGTATCAGCTCCAGAACTGTCTTATTAGATACAACATTGATCTTTAAAACTGACAGATAATACTCATATCTACAATAGACAGATATGTCTGGATCTAACTGGTAGATGGACTAGATACAAATTTTATCCAGAAAGTACATGGCATTTACAACTCATTTTCTCTTCCTGAATGCTTGTATATTTTTAATCTATCTCTTAATACATCTGTTCAAGCTACTGATATTTTTCTAATCTTTACCTTTGCCTGTAAATATTACCATGGCACCATTAATGATCTCTATAGGCTGTAGCATGTAACATTGTTTCTCACTATATTTTAAGCCCATGAATGCCCATATATCTTTTATTTGTTGCAAAATTTGATGAAGGATTTGACACAAAAAGAATGATTATCAGTGAGTAATTCATGCCTTGCATTAAGACACCATGTTGATTTTTTTTTAAGATACACATGAGAAAAGAATTTTCAGCTAATAGTTCTGTTGATTTATACGAAGAGCCGTCAGTTAAAATCTCTGAATGGAACTTACTATTAGAAAACTCAAGCCCAGACATGAAATACTTCCACAAGAATTGCAAAAGCTGTAAACAGTACCTTAAAAATAGTTAGATCTAAACAGGTCAAACAGGTCATTAGATGTCTCCCCTGCAGCTAAAGTAATATAGATTATGCTTTGTTGCTAGATAAAGCTGTTGGTTTATTTCAGTTGGGGCAGGCAATGAACATGTGCTATCCAAAGAAAAGCACTTAGGAGGGCTAAAGCACCTTCATTTTATGGAAGGTATACTCTTGAAGAACAGCCTCCTCTTCCTTCAGGGACTTCACTCTGGCATGTACACCAAGGACAAAGCAAAGTATCCCATTTGCTCTGTGCTTCCACTGAAGCTCCTTACATATCAGTTACTGGGAGGTAAAAGAGGAGAGCAACGAGGCTGCAAAGCTCACGATGCCCCTGCCCCACCAGAGCAGCCTCTGCATCCCAGCAGATGCAGGGAGGAGGGGGCTGGCAGGGAGAGCTGGAGCAGAGAGGCCCAAGAGCGAGGAGCCCGGCCACGGCGACGCGCACGGCTCCGCTCTCTTACCTTGGCTGGTGGGCTCCCCATGGCACCGAAGATGGCGGCAGCGACCGAAACCCCAATTTGGCTAACAGATCTGTCAGCTGACAAACAGGCTGGCAGCTTGTTGTGCTGCTGCTGCTGCTGAAGTAACCTGAAGGACACATATAATTTATACAGGCGCCGAGCTCCACCCTCTGCCTCCTCTGTGTGGAGGAGAGCCTGCCTACATCTGAGAGGGAAAGATCTGCAATGTCAGAAGTGAGCAGAAAGGCTGACACTTTTAGTATTTCTCACAATTTGTTATTGCCCCAACACCCTTCCACCAGATTTTTGGGTTGATTCTGACATGTTCAGAAAGTCTTCCTTCACTCTCACCTCTCCCACAAATCTAGTCAGAAGATTAATTTTCAGTAGCTTTTAAGTTCTTCCACAAATACTCCATGAAAAAGAAAAAGCCAAAGGGAATGGACAACCAAATCTCACCTATTACAATCTCTGGTGGTAGACCAACCCACTTCCAAGTGCTCTTTTCAACTTTTCCTATGATAGGGACTCAATATATTCCAAATATATTACTGGGAATCTTTCTGACAACCAGTAAATGATGACTCCTCAACTGGAAGTACCTACTGGCTGATCACCTGGCCAAGGCAGAGATGCTGGAGAATTGATATAAATATTGGCAGAGAAAGGGAAAGCTGCATGCCTTCTGGCCTTTTTGCCTCTACCTGCTACTTATATGGATATGATAATTTGACATTTCTCATACCGTTCCCCCATCAACTTGCTGTTGACAGTGCTGGGTCAACAGGGCCTCCCTGAAGATGGTTGGGTCCTAAGGCATCCCTGAAGATGGCAGAGGCATGGCTTCCTCCACTTCTCCCATGTCTACTGTGACCTGCTGACAGAGTTCCTGTCAGGACATTGCTCCAGGCAATCTGCTCTGTCTGTACCTTCATCCACACTTGCAATTTCATGGTGTACAGACCCGGACTTGGAAAAGGCCTAGAGGCCACCATAAGTTTTCAGTGAGGTATGTATTCACTGGGGCATAGTAAATCCAGATAGGATCAAGCCTCACAAAACAGCCAGTGGACACCTTAAACTAATGGAGGATGTCAAGAGTTAATTTTCATCAAATAGTATGGATTTGGCTTTCAACAAGTGAAAAAAAATAGTTATAACCGCAATAGTTCTTTAGGAAAATAGATTTACCTGAAATCTTTGGCTTCAGATTTTTCATGGAAGTCAGATACACACTGTGGATCATCCACTTTGTAAAATATTTTCCACAAAAAACTGTCACCACTCAAAATCAGTTTTAGGCATATGCTCCTGGGCTCCTGCAAGTGACAACCAACCACTCCAATTGACATTTTGCAGACTCTGCTCTGCAAAGCAGCACCGGGCTCACCACCAGGGAGGACTAGATGCACCAGGTTGAAATCTCTGAAATAATAAGAAGTAAGATATCTCAAATAAAGGTCTGGTGTTTACATACAGTATATCAAAGGGCAGTTACAAAGCTCACAGAAAAATCAACCAAAACTCATTTGAAAGCAATGTGGAGTTCAGAGCAATTAACTGTGCAAGCCTGCAGGACTCCTGCAGTGACACTGCTTTAACAGCCTCACTTGGGCATTTTTATAGGACCAGTTAAGACTGCAGTGCACACATTCATCTTCTTTCTTCCATGGACACAGGAGTCTGTAACATCCCATTTCCAGAGACAAGGAAAAAAAGCAGTGAATAAAGGAAAAAAGCTCTATTCAGAGAGGAGTCTTGGTTTTCCACTTTTGTACTGCTGTTGCAGCTTATCGGACAGTCTGCTGCTATTTGGTCTCTCTGTGAACTGAGAGACCAAAGTAGTACATTGACAAAATTACCTCCTAAACAGAAGGCAAGTGGAAAACCAGCCAGAGAACAATGAACTCCACTCAAAGAGTGGTATGTCTGCCTGGAAACAGAGCAACACATTAAAAACAAAGCAGCTGTTTTAATGCAGGGAGACCCATGTCTTAATGGAACAGGAAAAAAGAAAAAAAAGCTCCCAGAATGCTTTCAAATCAAGGTGCAAAAGTTATTTTGGAGAGCTATGGAACTAATTTTTCCAATAACCCCTCCAAGAACTTAATGTTTCCAGTAAATCAGCATGGCCAAAATACTTAAAACGTTTTGTGCTTCTTGTCAGCAAGCACACGGACAACTACTACATCCATTTCCTCCTGGACATCAGGGAGATGGGCTATGTGACATCAGGGCTTGCTGCAGACATAAAAATGTACAGCATGTGGAAAGTAAGACAAAGTCAGCTGCATAAGGAAGGAACAACAAAACTTAAAGGTTAAACCAGAACCAAAGAGGGCACAGCAGAATAGGTCAGTGAATTAGATAATAACCAGGAAACAACTTCAAGATGGCAGAGAAAGTCCTCCCCCTCCCCTTTTTAGAGGGAGGACGGTCATGCCAGGCTTATACTAGTGGAGTTAGGCTCAGAAAATATGATACTGTACCTGCAGCAGCAGATTGTAAAAGACAGTTCAGAAGATAAAGAGAAGAGATATTCTAGAAAGATTTTACGTGTTAATTAGGACAGTCTCATTCCACATTTGTGACTGAATCTTACTTCTTTTCCAAACTACTGTTAAGAAAGTACTTGGAAATAAGCTGGGGTGGGGGAAGAGATAAAAAGATATATCAAATCACACCAAGGTAAATTGGTTCATACACTACCTGTTGGCATTTGGATAATGCACACAGGAGACTGTGTGAAACAAAATCAAAATGGAAGGAATGCAAGCCCATGCTGCAAGCTCAGCATGAAAGAAATAAAAGTCAATTAATATAGCATTCAGCTACATGTAATTTACCCAGTGGGCTGCTCACTAATTGCCCCTGCAGGATGCTACTGAGCTGCCAAAAACCAAGCAGTAGAGTGGCAGCAACTCCAAATGATTGTGAACTTGACTATCCTACTGGTGGCATAAACTGTAAATCTAACAGGGACAGAACCTACAAAAGATACAGAAGTTTCATTTAGTGGAGATCATCATTTGCCCCAGCAATGACACTGCAAAATTTCAAACTCAGCTTTGGTGTACAAAAACTGCCCTCACTGAGGCACTATCTTCAGAGTCCTTCCACCCTTGGTCCCAGCAGCTTCGTGAGGAAGGATGGCAGTTACCAAAGCACACTCCTATATAAACCTCCCATGACTTTTTCAGAAAAGTCTTCCATTCATCCCATAAAAGCTTTTAAATAGAGATAAGTGATGGCTCTTACCAGGGCTAGATGCAGCCACACCAGTGAGTAGGTGGAGGTGGAAGACTGCATTTTGAGGAGATGTACTTTTTGCCAGACAGAGACAATGGGAGATAACAGTCACTTTCTTTTTGCCTCATAAGTCAGTCTGTAGCTTGTTCAGCTCAGCGGCTAGATTAGGAAAATTATAATTATCTAAGAAAAGAAATGTGTATAGTCAAATTCAAACCACATTTTTTTAAATGTTCTCAGAAATTGAGGGGAAAAAGTAATTTTTTCACTAGCTCATCACCAAAATATTTTTTCTGTGTTTGTTTTCTGTAACTACTGTAAAAATAATCCAAACAACAACAAAAACTTCTTAAAGTATATCTCAATTTTTCAACTCAAAATTACCATGTGAAACTAGGAGCTATAAAGCAAGCTTTAGAAATGCCACATTTAGAACATGTAACATTTAATTGTGAAATAAAAGCTAATTTTTCATTGTTTTCCCCTTTCCCCATTCGGAGCAAACAACCATTCTGAAATTATTTTAGAACTTTGAATACTTTCCAAACATCAATTTTCAGAACCTGCTGTTAATTAGAACAAAACTACAGGTTGTCTATCTGAGTAGCAATCAGGTGATAACATTTGTAAATGAACTGTCCTTCTGGCTATCAAGATCCGGCCCTGTTTCAGAAAAGTAAAAGGTGCTATATCCTCTTCCCTATCTCCTGAACCACTGTTATCTTAAACAAAGACTTCATACAGTAAATCCAGTATCACTGGCTCTTTTTCCTGGCCAGAGTAAGGGAGCTACTAATTTCCTTAGGTGCTTTGTAGGTGTGGTTGTAAATATGGCAAGATAGTGATCTTTGCAGCTTCACCATGGGAGGAAGCTGCTTATTATTTACCAGGGGTATCTGAGGACTGCAGTGTTACCTTTCCAAGACACGTCAATGTAAAGCCACACATTGAAACCTACTGTGTTTATGTTTAGAAATTGTTCTTTTATTTTAAACCAAGCAATTGCAGAGCACCTAATTGAAATAATAACTGAGTAAGATATTTCAATGTCATTCCACTCAAGCCAGTTTCTGAAACCTTTATCTTTAGATCTTATTCAAATAGTCTGACACTGATGTCAGTACAAAATTGCTTGTGCAAAGAGTTAGGTAAGTATTACACTTCACCACTTGGCTGACAGGAACACTTGACTTATGGTTATGGTATTCAGCTTCAAATTATCACAAGAAGGGTTTCCTTCAAGAGGTAGGGTTGCCACTTACCTCTTGTATTTATTTAATGGTCACTTTTTTAGAATCAAGAGAGTAACTCTTGCTTTCTGTTATTGTTTTTCAGCCTCTATGACTGACTGTTCTTTGGGGCAGGATCTACTAAGGACAGGTTTGCTACTGAAAGTTATTATACTGGGAAAGAGTAATTAAAACACAAAGGTTGCAGTGATTGTATGACACATACAGCATCACTTCCTTTCTGTTTCTGTCCAATTCTCTTTCAACGCTGTACGTGGATTTTTCAAGGTCCAACCTTTACCTGAGCACAGCCCTTACATGTTGGCTGAGAAAGAAATAAAAGATATACTATAATTTATTTCAAATAATATAGAAGTCATCAAGGGTTCAACTAATGCATTCCTACCAGTACCTTATTGTCTCAGAAGACCTTCAAAAATAGCAAGACTAAAACAGTAGCAGGCATCCTCACTGTGCCATTCTGTAGGTTGGTACTGCCAGTGAGTAGGCTTCTTAACTAAAGCTAGCATCAGCCAACTAGCCAAAGCTAGTCCTGGCCTAGGTAATCTGAAAGATTTTAATGAAGTGCAAATGTAAGAAAACCACTGAACTGAGCATAGAGGCAAGGCAAAGAAATATGGAAATAGCCAGTTCAGGGAGAACTGAATGCATTCAAGTTTATCACCAGTAGCTCTGGACATACCTGCAAAGCACCTTTATAGCAGGCACACTGATCACTAAGAACAAGTGAATGCTGACACAGAGTCCTTGGTAAATATCCAAAAATGCTCAAGTCTTAAAAATACCTAATGGCAAAGTTTTATGTTGCAGCAGGAAATGTAAAAGCTAGCTACTGCTAAAACAGGAGGTTTTGCTTCAGTCAACCCCCAAGTTTAGAAAGCCCTGCTCCTACTTCACAGTACTGGCTCTGGAACTCCTCTGGCAAAATGCTGAGCTCATTTGAGGGGCTGAAGCAACAGAAAACTACTCTTCTCCTTTTCCTGAGGAATTTCCAGGGCTGCCCTTCTGTAGTGGCATGCAGCCATTACCTCAGATTGAGCTCAGGACAAGCAGCATTATCCATGAGAGCTGTCTAAAGCATCAGTACTCCAAGGGAAATGAGTATCAGACGTGGAAAACACATTAGACAATTCAGTGCACATTCCTACAAGTGGATCATTACCCCCCAGTGATCCCACTCCCAGAAAGTCACAGGGCTTTTCACCACCTCTCCGTAGGTAGTGTAGGTCTTCTAAGTTTACTGAAAGACTGTCAAATTTGAAAACTGAACTTTTTCCTTTCTTCACTTATGTCCCTTTTTTTAAATACAAAAACTCTATCAACAAGCTATATGAACAATTTAAAATAAAATAACCAGAGTTTGACTTCATCATTAGAGTTATTATGAGCCTTGCAAGATTATTTATAGCAATTAAAAGCCCTGTGACTCACTTCTGGTGAATTATAACTTCTGACACCAGAAGACAATTTCAGGGGTTCTACAGAGGATTTGAACACAAAAGTTCCTTCTCCATTGATGCTTATCCCTGTAGAAAATATTTCTGATGAGAAAAATTTCTTGCTTAGGTGTGTTTCTCTTCTTCCACTCAACTTGTAATATTTCTGTGACAAAAAGAAGTCAAAATTTTCCTAATACAGCAACTGAGAATTTGCCTTGCTGAAAGCACTTTCATCTTAAATCCAGTGGTATGAAAGCAGCTTTCTGCCACCTGCTCCCCTTAAGCCAGCAGAGAAGGCAGACAAGTGTGAGCATCTCAGCTGGTCTCAGGAAGGCTGCTTTAACCTGTGCCAAGGCAGAGTCATCCACAGAGCCTGATATTATCTCTGAATTTCTCTGTGTATGCATATTAGGTCAGGGTTAATTCCTCTGTTTCAGCAGCACATAAAACATGACACTTGCATAACACTGCAATTTTAAATGCTTTTGGTCTAGCAGAAAAAATAGTTTATAGGCACAAATCTTATTTAACCTCTTCTTAACATAAATCTTATTTAACTTATATAATACCTTGGGAATTCTGAAACTCTGAAGATTTTTACAAAGTGCTTCTTGAAACCTGAGAACCTAGAATAGAAAATCATACCAAGGCCAAGAGAAATGTATAGCCTTCAGCATCTCAAGGAACTAGGGTGTTTTTAACTGTAGGCCTCCCACATTCATGGTCTATGTGGCAGGTAATGCATGACACAGCCAACAATAGAAAAAATTTTGAGTAGGCCATGAAAAGCATTGAGTCTGTTTAGAGCAGAACATTAAATTAAGCTACCTGCAGTGCCTCATTTGGCAGAGGACTCCAGACCTTTGGGCCAAAGGCCCAAAATTAGATTTCCTGGCCCTAGCAAGGAGGAGTCTGAGCTGGGGGAGATACATGCACTCAGAGACTCTAGCTTCCAGGGGCAGAGATCTGATGGAAGACAAGATTTCAGATGATCACCTCTCCCATAAACAGCTCCAGGAAGCTCACCCACAGCCTGCCAACACAGCAGAGCACAAACCACTGCTGGTGCCCTCCCTGCAACACACACAATTTGTACTCTGCAACTCTTCCCCACGCAACAGACACATTGCAAAGTGGCAGAGACCCTTGCTTTGTATGATTCAAATCCACTAATTGTTGGTCTTCCCTCCTGTGTAGTTACACACATACTGAATGCATTTGTCAGCCAAGCAGTAGCAAGCAAACTGTGAACCACAAAAAGGTAAAATGTCCTGCACCAGTGCTGGGAACCGGAATGTTCATCCCACAGAGGAAATCATGTTGGCACACCTCCCTAAAAAGATTTCACTCCCATATATAAGAAAGATTTTGAAACCTTTCTGGGTTGATGCCTCAGCTGACATGCCAGGACCCTTCCTACACAGCTGTTTGGGCTCAGCAGCCCCCTGGGCATGCTGGGAGCTTCACAGCTAAGAGATCTAGGAAGATGGAAGCAAAGGAATTGACAAACGGCCTAAGAACATCTAATGGGCATCTCATCCACCTGCTGACCAGCCTAGGGGGTAACCCCTGGTGAGTGGGAGAAGCAAGCATGTCCTGTCATCACAGAGTGATGGGTAGCCAGAGGAACAGGCCAGGTGGGTCAGCAAAGCATATGAAAGCATGACAGTTTTCCAAGCAGGTTCCCGTGAAGCAGGAGAACCAGCCAGCCCAGCAGTACGGAACCCAATCACCATTTTCAAACAGCGAAGGGTTGCATCAGAAATGTATGATGGGCTCTGCTCATCAGACACCGCTTCCTCACGTACGCTGCATCTGGGAATGGCAAGGACCTGACTGCTGATAACACACTGCATATTTCCTCCTCCTCCTCAGGCCTTATACACAAACAGCTGACAACATGGACAGATATGTGGAGCATGGAATGCCTTGTGCAACAACTTGCTTACAGTAAAAAGAGAAGAGAGGAAGTAAGATGTAAAATGGTAATGTACCCCCTGCTCTTTGACCCTGTTATAAATCCTTTGTACATCTTAGGCAAGTTAGTGAGAAATGTGTTGTGAAATGGAAGTAGCAACAGCCAGTTCACCTGAGACCACAGAAACAGCTGCAAGCCAAAGGAAAGACAAACAAATATCGTAGAGAAAAAAAAAATATTCTCATGTTGTAGAATACACATTCCATTTATGAACACAAACACTGCATACTGAGAAATTGAGTCTATTCCCCATGAAGTGTCTATATTTTGGAAGGCATCAGTTTACCCAAGGTCCAGGGAGCACCAGAAGGTCCACTAGTCATGGTATAGATCAGAAATGTGTCCCACCCTCTGAATTAATGCTTTGAGGTGCTTCTTGTTCCACATTGTTTAACCTTATGTGGCTCTGAATCAAATTAAATGAATGGTTGCATTACATTATTACAGATGCAGCTAAATGCTGTTCACTTGTCCCAAGCAAAACATTCTTCAGCTCTGGGGGGAATAACCTGGGAGTCAAAAAGTTAATTAATGGTTTCACATGGCACCAGGGACAGTCTGCAAGAAGCAATGAGCAGGGCACCTTAATTTTCATTCATTATACTCATGTACTAGGAAGTCTCTATTAGTAACTCAAACAGAAGATACTATGGTCTCCATGTCAAAACCAAGAAACAAAGATACTGTAAAGCAATCTGATGCTCTCCTAAATAGGAGTAGATCTTAACAGCTATTAACAGCCCCTTTCATCCCCATCAATTGAAAGAAGAACTGTACAGACGAATCCATGCAAATCCATTTCAGACTCTCGTAACAGATATATCTATTTGATATCTTAATTCTAGTTCTGGTCATGATCATTTGAGCTCCACTTCCTTCCTTCTGATATGTGTAGTCATTGCCATTATGTGGTCTGTCTGTGTCAGGACAGGGTTTAATGAAAAACATTCTAACAATGGAGCATCTTGGAGTTTTTATTGCTAGCTGTGTAGAGCTCAGCAGAAGTAAAACCCTCATTCCTTACACTCTGTCTCCTGTCCCTCACCACTCCAGATTACTGAGGGGATCTAGTCAAAATTCAGCCAGTCAAAAAACAAAACACAGTAAAACGCTGAAAATTCAAAGCCGTGTCTTTGCTGTTGGAAAAGATGCGCAAAAAGAGTAGGAGACATCTTCCTCATCTGCAGCTACTGGTAATTCACTAGTAGGTCTTGTGCTTAGACAATTCCAGCTTTTCTGCCATCCATTTAGGAGTTAACATATGCATTTTTAAAAAGCCAAAAGCTTTGATCTTCTCAGACACTTGCACACATTCCTCTTAGGAACAGTCTAATTGATATTAACAGGATAATTCACAGTCAAAGTGCCACCTCAGATGCACCAGTGCTTAATGAACTAGAGCACAACCAAACAGACAAAGGAATATACACAAAACACCAGACTGTTTCCCCCTCTCTGCTCCCTGAGAAAACTAAATATAACACATTTTTTCCTAGGTTTAATTACTGTTAAACTCCTGTTCCTCCTATTTTATACTACGTGTTGGTGTTTGTGTTGGTGTTCATGCATTCTATTTAGACTACAGATCTTTTTTGGAGCAAGGTCTACAGCTTTTCTGAGAACTTCTATCACTTTTAACAAATCACTTCTCTCATTGCCTTTTCACGGTGCCACAGTGCCACAAATGTAATAAATTCTATTTCTGATCTTGAAATCTGTGTTAAAGCTAAACTATGTATCTTCCCTCCTACACCTTCCTTTCACATGGTGACCCTTGACTCTTCTCAGCCTCCACATCACATTTCCCCCCCATGTGATAACTAAATTTAAATTAAAACTGGATGATTCTCTTTTATGTGTAGCTCAATCAAACATGAGGAACTTGATTCAGGCATTACTGGGAAAAATGCATACATCGCGTATGTCCAACTAAATATTCATAGGTGGTTTTTGTTTTTAAAATCTCTTTTTTTTCCATATTCAATATTTTCCTTATGCATCAAGCATATTTTAGAAAACTGTAGTTGACCTATATCCACAGACAGTGATGGTCTCTGTGCTTCATAAAAAGTTTCAGATGAAGAGACAAGCTGTTCCTTATTTCAAGAAGACTCGCTTTTTAATCTAACAGTGTTAGAAATTAACATTGAAATGCCCTTGGCACTGATATACAGTGTGCCTCTTCCAAAAATATGGAGTACTAGAGCTTCCCAGATAAAACCTTGCACAAGACAGCACATAAATGCTTCCTCAGAAGGAACCTTGGTTCCAGGGCCTGAGGTTCATAAAACCACAAGGGAAGGAAACACCCATCCTTCCCGTGTTTCACAGCTTTCTTCCCTGAGCAAACATTTTGAAGGCAGTTCCTGGAGACAAACCTTGACGGATTTCCTCAGCCAGTTTCCATTTCTTGTTGGTATTCCTGTAGCAGAGGTACCAACCCCTCATTTGCATCTCATCTGTGTCAGAGGGTTTCAGTCTTTCCTGTTTATAGTTTATATGCCATCATGGCAGCACTGCCATTAGGATAATTATAGTTATGTTAGGACTCCCCTGCACACTACCAGGAGACGCTTTGTGTCTTAGATAACGAGGTCAGCAATTTCCAAGATCTGCAGAAGAAGGACAAATTGTTTTGGCAATATGCCAAACTTACTCCCAGGCTTGACCTACCACCTTCCCCTACAGGAGAGCCCATCTGCTCTTCTGCATTACTGTTTATACCTTCTGCTTTAGGCTCTTCCTCCAGGATGAATCATACCACATTTTACCCTCTTCAGAAGCTCCCATGCTGAAGGCCACACTAGCACAGAAGGCAATGGAAAATTCTTCCAGTTAAGATAATCACAGAAGCAAGGGTGAGGGGGGAAGAGAAGCAATCATAGGCCAAAATCATATCTGAGTAAGTTTTTCTAAATAACCATCAGTAGAACATACTTCTAAGCTGGTTTTGCATTGCAAGTAGCAAGAGGAAGCACAAAATAATCTGCTATTCACAAATGTATGCACAATGGACTCACAAACAGTCTCCCAAACCCTCCCGTTGCACTGTTGTGGCCTCTGCAAGGAACAGGACATCTCAGCTCCACTGCAGCTTGTGAGATCTGACAGTCCAGGTTTTATTTAGCATTTAATCTCAGGTCACATTCAAGGCCAGACTAACACAGCTAATTCCTCAATTCATACCATTGCACTGAAATTCATACTGAGGAACCTGAATTTTCAGATCACCATGCTTTGTAGACCTAATAATTCTAACTATGACTTGACTGTGCACTTAAATTGAAGATATAGCCCTCAAAACAGACATATTACAAGTGAATTCCTGGTCCAAACAGAATTGGTAGTGAAACTATCACTAAGAAACACACATCTTAAACCAGCGCTGTCGCTCCCAGCAGCTCTGCAGAGAGAAACTCTGTACAAAGCAGAGCAGCTGGCTTAGGGAAAGCGTTGCAGCTATCTAATGTGCTAACCAGCAAAACAAAGCACCGTGCACCCTCCGTGGGTGTTAAGCCACATGTATGCTTCCTATAAAACAATCATCCAACCTACGTGGTCTACCAGGGTGTTAGCACAGGGCCTGCTACCCCAGGCTCCCTTGCCACTCACAGAAGAAACAGCACACCCCAATACTTAGCACTGCATGAGATTTTGCAGCCTTTTGACACACCCTGAGCCAGATATCATCTCCTTGGCTAAGGCTTGTACTGTATCTGTACACAACTGTTGCTCTCACTGTTGCTATAGCTGTACATTATGAAACCCCTCAAATACGCAATACATCAGTTTTTGGCACAGCTCTCTTGAGCAGGTGTGTTGGGCAATGCATTCTTCAGAGCTAGCAGGGATTAAACAGCATTTTGTGGGTCCCAAGAGACACAGTTTATATTGCTCTGAGCACCGTAAGGCCAAGTTTGCTCTATTCAGCAGAGCCAAAGGCTGTTGCAAATTCAGATACACAAAGACAGAAGGAGAAAAGAACTGTGACTGAAGTTTAGGACTAGTTCAGCACAGATGAATTTTTAAGTTTCCAACTTGCAACAATTTAAGATAAAGCTTTCTATACAAGCATGTTCCAAAATGCAGACATTTGGAGAAAAGTGTTTCTGGGCTAAAAATGTTCTGACTTATTCCAGGGAAGGTAAAGGAAGCTGAGAAACAGATGTTTTGTGTGAAATATCTTCCTGAAACTCTCCTATGTGAAGCTTTTGGGACCTTGTCACTTTTGCTGAAGTGTCTCCTTAGATCATACGACGTGGTTAGGATACTTTGAAAACTTGGAATTGCTAGGCTTTATGGTTAGAGGGTTTGGTGCCTCAAAACACAGTGACACCATGTGGCCAATGGCTCAGGATGGAACAACGTGCTGATGGAAAGGGCAGTGTACCATTTTCTCATTTTTCTTTGGCTTTATTGAATTTGTCTTAGGCATGCTTGAAACTATATTAATTACTGAGAGCAAACTAGGTTAGAATCTTCATCTAGACAGGCAAACAAAGCCAAAGCCAATGACCATTTAGGATTTCAATATATGTTCAAAAGTCTCAAGTTTGCAAAATTGTCCAGTAAAACCTACCTCTAAATTCAGCAAGTAAATACCCATAAGAACAGTTTGCACATATGTCAAAACATCATATTCACTTGACAGATCCAAGCAACTTGTAAAACTATGATTCAACATTGTCAAAAAAGTGCATCTGGAAGTTGCACTTAAATATAACTTGCAATTAATTTTGAAAATTGAGATATGTTTGCCTTGCTCTCATGGCTTGTTTTTCTTCCAAACAGATACAGTTACCCCCACTTATTTTTACAGCTATTTCTGCACTAAGTATTTAAAGCCACAAGTGGGAATATTGCTGCTAGGAATGTTCTCAGTAGGTTTGTTATCACTCTGCATTATATAATATGATGACTGATGCAATGAATCATCTCTCCCTAGCACAGTCCTTTTTTCCAAATGAGCTGCTGCACACTGGAAAGGTTCAGCTCACAACAAATGGTTAGAATGGGCAGATCTCTCTGAAAGACAGACACACACAGAGGCAGGCAAATAAGCAGATTAAAACTGAAAACAGAATACCCCTCAAAAAGAATGAGAAAGATATATTAATTAGCTCTTCACAGGGAATATATTCACTCAGTAGTACTAATGCTCATTAAGAAATGTGCATTTTGAGGCAGCATTCAGAGCACCTTGCTCTCAAGGGCAGAGAGGAAGTGAATATACAACAGTATGACTCCCAATTGCACAGGCTTTGCAAAGTCAGTGTGCCATCAATGCTGTCTTTTTTGCTGATTAGTTAGATTACATGCTGGTGTCATTTTTTCTATTCCATACTGAACTCCTGGTGAGCAATTTATGTCAATACCATCACAGTGCATCTGAATGTAAATGAAATAGGTTAGTTTGAAAGGTGATCTAAAAGGACTTTCACCTACATATACAATAGTTTCACCTATATACATAGCAGTTAGAGCCTAGGAAGTACCAGCTAATTAGATACAGGACTTTCCGACTGTTCAAAACAGGAATTTGAGCTGAGGAAGATTACTGACCTGACCCTTCAAATTTTGTCCCCCTGACTGGTGAGATTATGCTGCCATCTTGTGACCTGTAAATTTAACTTAGCTGCAGGTGACAGACTTTTCCCCTAGACTAGGAGGACAGAGTACATGATCTCCCGGGTACAGAGGTGCAGTAATGATGCTTTGAGCAGCCGAGCCTTCTTTTATATTCAGACCTACATTGTTTCTGCTTAGCTCTCTTATCTGTCTTCAATCAACTGCACCCTTCAATGCCAACATGGTTGCTAAAGGAAGTGCAGTCCATGGACAGGCCAGAGTAGAGGTGACCCTGCAGAGGGGATGAAGCCCACAGTTTAAAGGACTAGAGATTTGTAATAAAAGCTAAAGAACCTCTCCCTGCTGCCAAGAGAATCATATGTGCTGGAAAGCAAAACACACATTTAGCCAGCAGTTGAGAATTACAGTATACTCTGAAAAAAATTTAAAAATACATATTCTTTACAGCTGCAAAGCATTATTATAAATTATTACATAGTTTTGTATATTGAGGATTAAATTTTCCTCTCCATCTTCTCAAGTGTAAAGTTTGTATATTTATGGTAACATTTTTCTTCCTTGAAAAAAACAGTGCTACGATTCAATGTATTCTGAATCTAAATAGGGTTGTTCCATCTGGCCACATTAAATAAAATAGCTGTATGTCAAACGGATATGCTGTTCCCTGAACAAAACAGGCTTCAGCTGTGCAATGACTGCTTACCCAGCATTTTGAAATACCTGTAAAAAGGTTCTTGTGGCTGCAATCACACTGAAAGGCAAGCTGGGATCCCCTCTCCTGGTAAGGACCCATTCTTTCCTTATACCCCAACCACATGTGCCTCCATCAGTGTGTACTCCCACAGCACTTTTGAACTGAAGACACAGAATCAAGTCTTGAGCTGCTGGCAATACGAAATGCATGGCAAGGCAGGAGCAGGCACATATCAGGAACAAGCAGGTTTGAGGGCTCTGAGCCAGCAAGGCAGCTGCCCTGAGCTCAGATACATTGTTTGGGAGAGCCCACAGGCAGCATGCACAGCTAAAAGGCTCCTTCAACACATCTACCTGGAGAAAAAAAAATCAGTCTTTCCTCTCTCCCAAAGCCTCAACCACCATTACACACCCAAATCATATTTCCTCTCAAATCCTTGATTGCCAAAGGAAACCAAAGCATCCTGCACTCAGTTTCTGATGAGAGTTTCCAGGACATACTGTATTTTCTCCAGGATGTGGCATAGCAGAATAAGAGCTTCCAACTAGCAACTGAAGGTTGTTTACCCACACAGTAAACCATGATTCTAGAATATGGAAAGAGGAAAAATGAACCTCTATACTCACCCAGCACCCATTTCTGTAACATGTTGATCACTTTGGCACCAATCTAATGCTCGTAGATGTGTAAAATCCCACTGATAACAATCTGAGGTCCTTCAGAATATGTGCTATTTTTCTCATATAATCTCATGGTCAAAAGTCCTGGCAACAGTGTTCAGGACTCCACCTAGTGAGCTAAAACAAGAAGTCTTTAGAGCAGACAGATATTGCTGAAGAGAACCTTCCTTTCCTCTGACAGGGGTAGAAGACCAGCTTAAGACAGTAGAAGGTATTCCACTGTCAGAAAACCTTTACAAATCCAGACCATGTTCAGGGATTGCTGATGTTTTTAGTACTATGGAAGTAAGTCTAGGATACATTGGAAATCCATACCTGACAAGGATATATCCTTTTACTCTTGCAAACCTAATCTACATACAGAAATGTACAGCCACATATTAATGGAATAGGTAATATTTCCCTATAGAAATCCTTTTCATATCAGCATTTGCATCTCCATATTCTTAAAGCCAATTCCAGACATACCAGATATTTTATTTTATTTTTAGATAGAATCCACCTCTGCAACAAGAGTTTGCTCTGGGTCTGCCATTTCTTCCTCATTTCACAATCAGGGCCCAAGAGCTACCAGAAGCATTGAGCAAGCTCTTCTGCCCTGAAGCAAATACAATCTTTATATCTTTCCAATATAAAATCTCCTCTCTCTTGCAGTAATATATCAGGCTCTTCCTTTTCTGATACAGTCTGCTCCCAGAATGGATTCAGGTTGCAGCAGCAGTCCAAACAGTCAGTGGATTAACAGAGGAATAGAGTCCATATCAGTGCTAATGTAGTTTGAAAGGTTACTAATCAGACTAAAACCTGAGATCTGATCATTAATAAATTTCTTTTCAACATACCTCATCACAACAATCTGATCACCTGTATTACAAGAGATACAGAATTCATTTTGCAAAGTTTGTTGAGAATAAGAACTCAACATAAGGCTGGAATTCTTTAAAAGAGAGACAAGAGGAAAGAAAGAAAAGCAGACTTCAGGAAACCTAATGGAGGAAAACAAACTAAAATAGGTGGAGAATAAAACAAAGGATCAGGAAGCGATAAACTGCAGAAGCTCAGACCTCTGGTAGTCTGGGGGCAACTGCAGAAGAGAATTTTGGTTTGGTCTGTGGCTCTTGCCTGAAAGTAGGTACCTGCTGTGCCTGCTGTTTCTATGGTACTGGCAGAAGACAGAGCTGAGGGTGCTGCTACCACTTTCAGAGGCATAAAAATATTTAAAACATCCTTAAATATGCTTTCAGTTTTTACAACTCTTCAATGAAAACCTAAAACCCTTCAAGAAAAATCTTGCAAAGATAAAAGTATTCCTGATTGTTTCCATGTGAATCTTGCACTGGAGAACTGGGGAAACTGGGGACCACAGCAGGAGAAACCATCCTTACCACCCACAAACACTCATCTGCTCCCAGAAGAACTGTATTTCACACACTAAGTAACAGTCTATCGAGAATCTCCTTGACTGGGGGATCTGTACATGTGGTGACCCTCAGAAAAATCACTCTCTGTTTTTTGGGTGTAGCAGGAGGCTCTGTTCTCCAGAACACCACCTCATGAGGAGAATTCTGCTCTGTTCTACAGACAGAGTAGCAGGAAAGCAGCTGAGACATGCACAGGCACTGCTCAAGTAACAACCATATGTACACTGATTTACCCTGAACAGCCTGCTCAGAGGTCACAAAAGCAACATGTTTTACTACGTGAATACTACATGAAATGACCCTGTTGCCAAATCTGGCTAAGAGCTGGAAGTGCTGCAGAGTATACACAGGATTTATGAGACTAACCTCTGGATTCCCCCCAGAGCCCAGGAAATTGCATTCCTTTGAGATCTGGACTGATGTTCATTGATAATGCAAAATTATGTTCCTCTGCAGGGAGAAGAAAAGCAAAGCAAAAGCACTGGAAAGCCAAATAGCCTTATGTGGAGAACTGAGAGGAATGAAGAAGGATAAAAACAGTCTTAAAAAATTCTACTCTCCTCTCAACCCAGCTGAAGGGAGAACCTGCACATGCCAAGTACTGGGAGCAAACTACTTAAAAAGCCAAATGCCCTAAAAAGTCCAAGCTATCTTTCCTAAATGTGTGATTTGAAAGGCAGAGTGGTATTACCTGCTTCAGCCCATCATCATCCTCTGTGTGGTGCCTGTTATAAGGCTAATAAGGCAGACAGAAATTATGAAAACACCAGAAAGCAAATGGAACAAGCAGCAAATGAAGCAGAGAGAGAAGACAGTTCTGGCCTGAGTATGATTGAACTCTCACTGGGTGGTAACTATTAGGCACCAGCATTTTCTCAGGCCATGTAAGGAGATGAATGGGTTTGGCTTTTTCCAAGCAATCCTTTGGCTAGTGGGCAGTATTTTTTAGGCTATACAAAACGCACCTTAGTAGCCAGAGACAACTGAAAAAAGAGAGAAAGAGATGTTTATATCTGGTCTTCCTCCCTCCTCTTTTGGGCATAGTATTCCAGATGAATCAAGGGAGACACAGACAAGGCACAGCTGAAGCCATATCCTAAGGAAGTTAATTACCAAATGACTAATTTTGCTTTATATTATGTGAAAGGTAACTCTTGGTAAAATAAAACTCTCATATCATGACAAAAACAACAAGATTTCAAAACCTGTTGGTCTAATGAGGAATAAAATTTAAGCCTTTTTCCTGAACCCATCATAAGCACTAACATACCAATAAACAACAACCTGCTGACCAGAACACAAATGTGGGAAATGTGAGAACTTTCTCAGGCAAAGCCAAGGCATGAGTTTCAGCCTTCTAAATCCAATGAAGAACCTCAGATTCTCCCCATTTTAGGTTAATGGTTATTTCAAGGAGACTTTTACCATCAGTCCTTAAGAGGATAAAACAGAGTTACTCAACTAAATGCTAATCTTCTCCCCAGTGGGAGAAAACCTATTTCTTACCTCAGAACTCCCTAGCAATTAGAGAACAAAAAACTACATTTTTTGCAAGTCTGATGAGTGACTGGAAAATCTGAATGGAATCAACAAGAGTTAATATAAATAAAATTTGTTCCTCAGTTTTTACATTGACCTAAAAGTGAGGGAGCCTGAGAAAATTTCTATAACTTGTCACTAGAGCTACAGTAATGGAAAGCATCTTTTACCTCTCCATAAAAGCATTCGTTCTCAATGACAGTAAGTGTACTAATAATAACTGATTGCAAAACCTCTTGGTTCAGAAAGCAAACAAAACACAGGTTTCAGTGACTTGTTTGCAAGTAGAGCCTGTGTCCTGTGTTAGGATTCACCCTGTGGCTGAGTAATGGGCACTGTGCAGAGCCCTGGAATCCTGGAGCAGGCAGGGTTCACCGTACACTCACCTCTGGCACTGCACAGTGAAACCATCTGGTTTGTGGACATGAGCCATGGTACTTTCACTTGTACATGTCTGTCTTCTGCCAGAAGGAGATTTCTGCTGGAGAACCTACATTCTAAAAAAAAAAAAAAAAAAGAAAAAAAGAAAAACCCCAAGTTATTACAAAACAGAATTTTTAAATCATATAATATCTCTACTTGGAAGTGACCCATAATCTTTTGGTTTTCCTTTGCTTTTCACTCTCCATGCCTTACCTCCTTTCCAACAGACATTTATATATGCCCACACACTCACATACTTCCCTTGATGAGGGGGAGAAATTTAACAATTGATGCTCCTTGAATGTACACTATCTTTCTTTTCTTTGTATGCATAATTTATGTACAACTTATACCTCTATTTTGGTTCATTTTTTATTTGTCTAGCTGGGTTAAAATTTTGATTTTGGGTGCCCTGGAAGTGGAATGGCCTGGTTCCTGGTCAGTGGGACAGAAGCGAAACTGTTAAAGATAGAGGAAAAAAAAAGAAGCAGACATTATATCCTCAGGTGAGGGAAGACAGCCCTAGAGAGAACAAGATTCCCTGGAAGGCTTTAAAGAGCAGAATTGCCCCAGAACAGTGCTGATCTAAATGGAGCCTGGGAGGTCTCAGCTTTACAGGGAGTGGTATACACACTGCCATGGAAGCAGTAAGTGCTGAGCTGTCAAGTGATTTGATGATATTTCCACCAAAAAGTACAGACCACTGACCTCCTTTTCTTCCACTACAACACTAGTGATGTCATTAGGTATCAAAGTAGTTTTCCTGTGCCAAGATGACATACCTCTGATCTGAAATGACCCAGAGATGGGAGAATGGCTGGAGTCAGAGCACTGTGCAGCCAAAAATAATCCCTTTTCAGTGAGTGCTGGATGTTTGAGGATGTCAGAGTGACACTGTCCACGGACAGACTCATGTAGATAGCACAGGATTATCGATTCAAAACTACCTTACTGAATTCATAGCATATTAAAATGATAGCAGGGCATTTGAACTTCCTCTTCTAGATGAAAGCAGAGACATGCACATGCTCTGTTCCTATCCAGGATGTTTCCTTTGAACTATCTATCCATCCAGCTTATCTTTTATCTGACAACCATATTTCACAATTTTCTCTCTATTGTCAAATACCTCACTCCTTCAGGACCAGATCCACTGTGAACAGGGGCAGCACACAATGAGCCACCAAGCACTCACTTCACTGGATACAGAAATGGATTCATGATTTACAATCAGCTGGACTAGTTGTTACAGACATAACTAAAAACTGTACTAATTTCTTACTTATCTTGGCATGGTATGGCTCACCCCTGCTTCTCCTGATAACACCATACATGTTCCTGCTATTTCCTCCTTTGATCCAGCAGAACATTTTAATCTTCTTTTTGTTCTGTCTTGTTTTCCACAGGATTACCTCTTAGATCACTAACCAGAAAAAAGGCATGACTGTCCCTCTGTGCAGCAAGAGTTTTTAAGTACTCTTAAAAGAGTTTAAAAAAAGGTAAAAGCACACCTTTTTCTGAAGTGATTTTAATGTAAACATAAATTTCCAGTCTAAACACAAAATATTGAAAGTTCAGCAGCTTAAGTAATTGAAAAGATACAATCCTAAATAAAATGCAACTCATTTACTTATTTTTCTCCAAGTACAATCCAGAGTCAGGTACAGACATTTTTAGGTTTTGCACAAATTTTGGACAGACAATTTTTTAAGACTCAGAATTTTAAATTTTTGTCCTCAACAATGAAAAATAGCAGGGATATTTTGCAGTAAATGCTGCAAGGAGCACTAGTTCATTGGAAATATTAATCTTTCTTCCCCAAACTTAAACAAAGCATCACTTTCTCATGCTTAACACTACATTTGGATCAGATTCCATTTCTGAATAATCTGTACATAGCAATAAAAAGTGCAGAATAGTGGGGTTTTTTTAATGAAATGGTAGAATTATAAATTTTTAGCAAAATACTAATATAGGAAAAAAATTTTTGCTATTTGTATGTTGTCGTTAAACACTGGTCTTATCCCTCAGCTTGATAACAAATGATCTAGTAACGTATTACAGAACTGACTAAGCTTTGAATTTAAAAAAAACCTAAATCTTTAGACTTTCAAATACAAACAGAAAATATAAACCAGAAATGGAGAACAGTGACTCCTAAATTACACCACACAACACATAATCTCATCTTTCACTTCATTCCTGTTCTGTGGCCATGAAACAACCTCACTTGCAGAAGCCACCCAGAGACACTGCTTCACCTGAAGAAGCTCGAGGCTTAGAGAAGTATATTTGCATTGAAATCCCTTTGCTCAGCATAATCCTTTATTAAAATTCCACTGAAGCCTCAAATACCCACTACTTCTGCATAGACAGCCACTTTCCCAAAGGTGTTTCACCTCCTCTGCACCTGTGGTTCACTTTTTGCTAATAAAGGCCTTTTGTCTACTTTCATTCTGCAGCTTCCTTCAAGTTACACTGTACATGTACCAAAATGCTCCAGGGTCAGTTTGCAATGCAAAGATGGAAAATTGTAGGAATGTATTGGGCAAATCAGCACTCTCCATTGTTGCCTGATTCCATGATAGCTAGGGAAATCATCCTACCCTAAAAAAGCATTGCAAGACATACTGTTCTCTTATAGTAAACTTGTCCATAGCAGCTTACATGTGGGGATATTCTCAGTTCTTAAGAGGCTTGTCACAAGCTTTTCTTATTCTCAAAATAGAAATGTAGTGCAAAGCTAAACAGAGAGTGACTAAGAATAAAGACAAGATCCTCCAGTTCAAGCTAGTCCTTTGATACTCCATTTTATCTGAAGCACTTTTCAATTAAGCAGATTACAAGAACAGAGTTTCCCATCCAATTTCTACTAGATTTATCAGTTGTGCTTGGCAGAGGATCTCTTGCAGCTAAAGGCCTATTATCTTTAATTAAATAATAACTTTCACATTGTTCTTGAATAATGTTGTCTGTATTCAGCAGGCGTGGAGAGACTATATGAAGCACTCTGACTCAAAAGCCTGCAATTAGAATATTGTCTTGAAAAAAACCTGTGATCTTAGCCCTACTGGTCTAAATCATCTCTTCAGCAGAAGAAACATTAAGTAGTCGAAATCTTCAGCAAAGTGCTGAAGAACATTCTTAAGAACTGGCAGAAGTGTGTTACTGAAATTAAGCAATTTCCAGTTATTTTGTATTAGTCTGACATCAGTTTCCAGTTTCTATTTCCTGAAGATGAGTTTCAATTTTGAGTTTAATTTTAAAAGTATTCTCAGTGCAACTGAGTTGCCTTGAATATTTTCCTGTGGCACAGAGCTGCTCAGCTACATCAGCTTTTTCAGTCTTTCTTGTCAGATGTCATCCAAGTGATAAAGGGCTTTTAAGTGGGTAGCAAAGCTGTCATTCCAGAGCAACAAAAGAAAGAGGTCCTATGTGCTGTTTTCATCAATGGGGTCACCAGTCAGCTCCCTTTATCCTCTATTTTGAACAGTTTTCCATGAACCTGACTGCCAAATGTAACAACATAAAAACTGGATGAAAGCATCACTGTTGATTTTGTTGATTTACTGATGGAAAGCATTTTTATTTGTAATGGTAGTTTCCTATAGATAATGTATTTTCTCAGAAGGTCACAATTTTGTAAATCAAAGTACAGATGTGTAAACTGCTCATTGAAGGCTGGGAAAGCTTAATTTCCCCTCAGGAGGGATTGAAATAAATGTGAGTTATGCCACAGGCTGGAAACCAACACACTGCTTTGTATAAACTCCACTGTGTTCAGTAAAAATAAAAGAATTTAATTACTCATACCACAGAGGAACTTGCAGCCTAAAGTCCTGAGTCTGAGGAAAATGTGCATCAGCAGCCCAGGGTTTTCTGAATGCTTCAATAAAATAGAAAAATCAGGGAAAATGTCCCTTACTCAGATGGAACTGCTTAAATGTGTTTGACTTTCCTTGCTGTTACATGTTACTCTGCTGCCAGGTCCCACCCACTCACTAAACATCTGGAACAGCCACAGTCCATGCAGGACATAAGCACACAAGGGACAAACAGAAATCAGTAAGAGGCACCAGCATAAAACTTGATGGATGATCAGTATGGGTGAGCAGGAGAGAGATGTCCCCACTCTAACTACTCACACCTTCAGCTACACGGTACACATCTACCAGTCTGAGGAACAGGGGGTTCAGGAAAACCAGAAGTACCTGAAGGGACAGTCTGTGCTGAATATATTGTATGAGAGAGTCCCCACCCCTCTGAGGCCCAATGTGCTCATTTTGAGTGACCAGTGCCTCCCTGAAGCAAGAAAACTAAGGGCATGATTCCTCCCTCAGCAGGATCCAGGTTCCTACAGGGCTATTGTCTCAGCAGGAACTGGAAACCAGGGACTACACTGTCAAAGGCAAGATTTTTCTACCTCAGTGCAATGCAGAGACTTCCAGCTCATGCTTGCTTCTGCTGCCAGGGTGTGAGCCTTGACTGCTCCAGGAGGGAGAATCTGCTCCACGGATGCCATTTGATACGTAGCTGCTGTTTGCCACTATCCCACAAATGCTCAAGGTAGATTACAGCCCCCCCTTGGCAGGTTTGGATGCTGGTAAAGAGTAAGAAAATGCCCATTCTTTCCAGAAGGTGAGGTCAGTCCTCTCTTGAAGAGTGGCATTTCTTAGCTATCACTGAGTCCATAACTGCCTGATATAGTGCAGGACAACTATGGCAGCCCACCTCACTGGGCCCCTAGGAACTCAGCAGCAGTGACTTTACTGTTCCCCCCAAAATGGAGGCAAACTAACTTTCACTATATGAGAGCAAGTACTTGGCACATCTGTATCACCCCCATGTTGAATACTGTGCAAAACCACAGACTTCATCACTTGTCTTCCCAACAGGAGGCAAGGACTTT
This sequence comes from Emberiza elegans, assembly GCA_024865655.1. Taxonomy (NCBI): domain Eukaryota; kingdom Metazoa; phylum Chordata; class Aves; order Passeriformes; family Fringillidae; genus Emberiza; species Emberiza elegans. The sequence goes on along the minus strand of JALJVW010000139.1, from coordinate 17,351,948 downwards.
TGCTCATGACCTCTTCAATCGAGCAAAGGAACAGCTTGTGGCCACACCAGGATTGTTCCTTAATGTATTGGCAGGTGTACAGATGGTTGAAGGCTTCATTCAGATAATCTCAAGCAAACTGTGCACACACAGATACACTGACATTGCACTCACTGAGTAGTACAGCAAAAACTTTACCCTAATATGGAGCTTCTATGGAGTCAGCAGGAGATACAACCAGGGTAATCTGGGTAAGATTAACTTCTGGGTTTTGATGTACCAGAAAAAAAAATGTTAACACTGCACTTCAGATTAAGCCAGAAGATTGCCTCTTCCCTTAGCTGAGATCAGAACTACTGCAACATTTTTACTATGAAATGGGAGAAAACAATATACCAGGAGGAAAGATGAGTGCAATACAGTGTTGTCCAACAAAATTGCTGTTTATATCTATGTTAGTTAAAGGTGCAAGACTAAACCATTCAATGAATAACTCCTCCTGTGAGAGTATTTCCTCTTATGAAAGGACATCGTGGCAGATTGAGGGCAAAGATAGCTCAGCACAAATGTGATTTAGGTGATGGGATGCTGGGTTGTTTTTCGACTACAGCACAGATGGTGCCAATCTACTGTGAAGCTGGGGTCAGAAGTCAACTGAAATTCAACAAAAAAATGGGAAATTATTTGGGGAATGAAAATAAACAACTATGCAACAGTGGGGTTTAGATGAAGACAGTCCAGGAAACTTCTGGCAAGCTTCCAAGATCCAGTGAGTGCTGAAATACCATCCCTGGCCAGCATCTATGACAGTTTCCACTACAGCTTGCTCTTAGGGATGTCTGAGTCCATCAAATGTTGCCAGAAAAAGGCCTGTATCCTGCGCCATGCATCTTCTTGGGCTTTAGCATGTTCTCTCCACTGCCCTCCCCAATGCACCAACATCCCAAGTACCCTGTGGATTGAAACTTTGCACAGAGGCAAGTATGGTGGCTCCAGGAGGTGCCCTGCTCCAGCATAGGAGTAAAACTCCACTTCCCGGCCGTGCTGCTGAAGGCGCTGAACAGCATCCCGGCAATAGAGGTCACTTTTCCAGTTCATGTCATCCAGTCCAGACAGGAAGAGGAACTTGGCTAAGGACCTCTCCACAGGAATGCGACAATCCCAGGTTGCTGGGTCCATGTGATCATCTAAGACATCTGAAAAATCTACTATTCCAGACTCATCACTGATCTTCATCCTCCCCAAGTCATATGGGTGGACAGGAATAGTGAAGCCATCCCCCTTCAGGGGAATGAAGGAATTAAAACTACTTCCAGATATGCTGACAGCTGCCTTGATGCCAGGTAGAAATGTGGCCATGGAAAGGGCTAGATCACCTCCTTTAGACAAGCCCAAAACACCAATGCCAGTATCTTTCACCTGAAACAGAATTATGAAAGCAGTAATATTAACTATTCTTTATTTCCTGAGCTGACATAACCTCTCCAGTTCTGCTTTCTCACTCACCCAACTATGACCACTCACATTTTGCCCCTTCCCTCTCTCTGTTCAGGTTATATTACTCCATCTACCCCTCTGCTGATCCTCCAAAAGAGTGACTACAAATTCTACAGCTCCTCAACATTTCTCCTCCTGTAGCACATTTGCCTCCTGGTGACCTGTATAGACAAATTGTCCTTGCTCCCTCCACATTCCAGCTCAGCCTGCTCTGAGTACAGTGTCTTTTACTGCTCTTCTCTCCAAGCCACTTTTTCCTGTTTTTTCTTGCATGGAATTTCTTCATTGCAGTTTCTTCTCCCCTACAGCTGACCTGTTATTTTCTGTTTTGTCTTGGAAGACATAATGTTTATTACACCTGAGGCTAAGTGAGCCCAATAGCTGTTTAAATTCAACTTATTTCTAGTGAAGGCCATTCACACTGAATTCTAGATGTTTCAGAGCTCTCTGAGGAACAAGACAAAGAAGCAAGGCTGAATTCTGCTCTCACACTGCCTACAATCGTGGTGTCCATGTGATAGAAAGTAAATAACTTTGCAAAACAAATACACATTAAGTAGCATTGCATTAAAAATTTAAATGCTACTTTTTTCTCTTGGTCACTTTTGGGTTAAGTATGATGATACGTTGCCATAAAGTGTCTTTCTTGTCCCACACACTTGTTCAAATACAGCCTCAGCTTCTTAAGATATGTCTCCAGTCCTACAACTGTGAAGGATTCTGTTGTTAGAGTGTTTGATTACTGTCCTGCAAAACTTAATCTGAATCAAAAGCCTGTAATATCTCAGAAACAGTAAAAAAGACAATGGATTTTTTTCCCTTCTAAAATCTTAAAATATGTAAAACTAGTACAAAATTACTGTTTCCTGCTTAAGCAATCTAATACTTCTAGTCTAGGAACCAATTATCAAACTGGAAAAAAGTTTCAGGAAGAGCACCATAATTTGTCTCTTACCTGCTGCTGCTTACGCAAAAGTTCACAGCCTCCTCAAAATAGCTCAGTTCAAGGATCTCTGGCATAGCAGAGATGTCTTCAAAGGACATGTAAGCAAGAGCCAGAGTCACAAAGCCTCTGCTAGCCAGGAGACTTGCTCTGTATTCAATAAGACCTCCTCCAGATCCATACAAATCAATAAGTCCAGGGAATGGGCCAGGTCCTGCAATGAAAGGCGGGTGTATACATAACCAAAAGAAAAGTTCCTCTGGATGTCCTTTTGTGGTGCCTCCTCAGCACACATCAGGACCATAGATATCAGAAGAAAATCGTCCTCTGAAGCTTTCCATGGTGGGTGTCATTCTCAGGAACACACAAAATGACTGTAAGGACATGAATTTGCACATTTCTTTTCTCTCTTAGGAACTCATTATAGGAAGTTCACATGTTGGACATCCTTCTCTCATCCTGAATTTCAGCTGGCATTGGCCTACAAGTCCTCAGGCCATTGAGGATCAATGAAGAAACAGTATTACTGCAGGAGTGGCTCTTCCTTAGGCACTATGCTAGCAGGAATGCCATGAAGGGAATACTTGGGTTATGAAATACTGGGGTTATGAAATACTCACAAATGCCACAACTGACCTGTGCCAATTCAGGCTTCAGTAAGATCTGAGTAACTGCCCCTGAGCTCCCCAGTTCTCCTGCAGCAATAGGACCTTCCTTCCCTGATGCTGCTCTGCCCATTCTCACAGGCAGATTTCCCTTACAAGATGTGGTGTTGCTGCAGCTGCAAGGGGACTGTTTGTTAATTACAGAGCAAGACAGCCATGTTTAAGTGCCATGCAAGGAACAGAAACACTTCAGGCTTAAAGCAGCTTTGCACAGGATCCATTCTCAGCACTGTCTATGTACAGAGTTGTAAAATATGGCTCCTGTTTAATGAAAGACCTTGCTTTTCCCATATCTCTCCCATCTCCCTAAGTATCCCATGCAGTCCAGCTGCCCAGTCAGCAAAAGACTTCTTTCTTTGGCTTTTCCTTAGCTAAAGAGAGGACACAGAGAGACAGGTCTAGAACTTGCAGGAAGATCTGTAGGAGCTGCTGAGGGCATGGTTCTTCAGCCTAGGCTGTCTGCAGCCTGAGTCCAGTGCTCCTACATGCCTTGTCATTCTTCACCCCAGGGCCAGAGCTGTCACGCATCACAGCTCTGCCAAGGACCGGGGCCTCTTTGTCCTGTCAGCTAAACAGAAAAGCTAAAATATAAACACACTGTTTGACAAAGTTCTCTCTGGAAGAGAGGTCAAGACACTCAACTAGAACAACCAGGAGACACACTGCTGTCCCCTCTGCACCGCCATACCCCTGCCCTGCCTGGGCAACACTTGTTCCTGTTTGCTCTGCTGTGATGATCCAGGTACCTGTGCCAGGCACAGGCTGAGGGAAGTGTTAGCTGAGGGTTTTTTCTTGGTTGATGAGTGCATTCAGGGACCACGGGGCAGACACACCTGGAAAACCATAATGGAATTAAACTCACCAGGAGGGAGGAAGAGGGTTGCTCTAAGACGACCTTCTCTGACCGAAATCCTCTTCACCCCCTCTCCTAAAAACCATCGTTCATTGGTGCATTTTCCCAGCAAGCGGCTCGTGTCCCCATGGCCCTCGTACACTTCCAAGTCCACACAGAAAGGGGTCAGGACGTTCCTCTTTGCCAGCCGCTTATATGGCGTTTTGGACCGCAGAGCCCAGAGCAGCCCCATGGGCTCCACTCCCAGATAGCTGCCCCCCAGCGCTGGGGAGCGGCTGAGGTCCAGCTCCCCGCTGCTCCCAGCCCTGTAGAGAGCGTGGGATTGGAAAAGCTCCCCGCTCTCGTCCACCAGGCTGGCTCGGAGGGTGACCGCCTGCTGCGGCTGCAGTCCGGCCACACGGATCTGCACGGGCTCATCGAACAGGCACCGACGGGAAGGCAGGACGGACAGACGCACCGCCATCCCGGCTGGCTGGATGGAGAGCTGCGGCCCTGCCTGTGGCGAGGCTCCGACCGCCTGAACTGCGTGAGACACGAGCCTCAGCAACCTGTCCCTTCTCGGGATTAAAATCTCGGCTCAAAGTCCAGGAGGAATCATCGTGAGCACTTCCTTCCCTCGGCCGGCACGGGCTGCTGGGAGCCGTAGTTCAGAGCACGCCTCCCTCCAGACTCTCCGGCTCGGGTGGCACGGTGGCACCGGCCACTTGCACGGGCACAAGCTGTCACTTATTCTTGGCGAGTGCTTTTACTTTTGATTACAGAGAGAAGCTAAATAAAAAACCCCAAAGCAGCAAAAAGAGATATCCAAATTGCCGCGCCCCCCAGCTGCAGGAAATCCCAGATTTGAAAGGCTTGAGAGACCTTGCCAGGGCACAGTAAACACAGACAAGCTGCAAAGCCCAAGCAGCACGACATCTTAATCTTACCACGAAACAAAGCCTGCTCTTGATCCTTCTTGAGCTTTCTGTAATTTTTGGACAAGCACCACAAGTTAAAATGAAACTTTATGTTATAACTATGTTTCTTTTAAAAAGCAAAAGAAACAAAGTCAAAAAATTACTATTGTTTTCCTTCCCAGTAATTAATTTCCCCCATATTAAGAATGCTTCTGAGGATTTGTTTGAAGATTTGACAATAAACAGCAGTGTTTGGTTTTCATAAACAACAATACTACATTTTTGCCATGTCTGTGTTTTTAAAAGACTTCTTGTCCTACCCTGGGGCTCTCAGACATGTGAGTAGCCCCATCCCGTTCTGTGGAAATAAAAATGGGAATTATGGCTGTTTGAACCAGGCTCCTGGTTCAAACAACTTGCCTGACCATGCTCTAAGCAGCAATTAATGGCAAAGGAATGAAACAATCAGTGAGCTTACAAGCTGTAGAATCACACCTCATGCCATGAGACCACAGATGATATGCAGATTGACTGCAGATATGGCAGAGCAACTCTAAAATCATCCCTCAGGATGCAAGAGAATGCAGTTATGTTTAAATATAACAGTAAAAAGAAATAAAAAACAGCCCTAAAAATAGGTAGCTTTTTATTGGAAAATATCCAACATTGACTTTTGCATGTCCTCCTAGATGTCCTTCAGCCATTGTTTACTTTGGAAAAAAAAAGTAAATTATTACAGAAATAAGGTTTAAACTGACCTATTTATTACAGAAATTGTAGGTTCTCACCATCAAAACACCACAGCCACTGAACTTAAAGAATTACAACAGGACAGACTTTTGCCTTAAGCATCAGGACTGTTGCAGCCTGATGCATAGAGCAGATCCTTCCTTGTCCACATGGGTTGTAATGAAAACAATCTGTAGATCTGAACAAACAGGGCTTCCATTTGGGATTTTCAAAACCTGGATTATCTCCCTTCACATTTTATTTTGCTCACCATCACCAAGGCAACACGCAAAGGCCTAAAAATCCTACTATCAAAGTTCTACTTACAAGCCAAAATATCTGGCCAATTGGTCTGGACTCTGAAATCAAGAAAAATAGCCATGATGTGTTCAGCAGGACCATAATTTAATGTTCAGTTCTTCTGGGGGGAATCCCATTTGTGCTCCAGTCACAGATGCTGATGATTGCATCACATCAGAAACAGACATCACAGGCTCGAGTCTCCCACCTTTGCTACAGCATTTTCACAGTTTTTGTGAGACAATCTAGCAGTTGATAATAGCTGTACTTAATGTCATATTCCATGTCATACCAATAATTCACTGAGGAGACAAGAAAAGGGAAATACATTTTGAGGCTAGAATGTAATCATTTACAAAAAATCACTTCTTCAAACCTTGCAAAACTTGCACAACAATAATACCTTGCACCATCTCCACCCCTCCACATGTACCAAATGAGCACTAATTGAAATTCTGGAATTCACTTGGGGAGAGAAGAAAAAAAAGACCTAGAGAGATTATGATAAATCCTACAAAGTAAACAATGACAAGACTTTTGGTAAGTGCAGGGAAACAGTAACACAAACACAACCTTATTAGCAAGGTAAGACATTAGGTCAGAACAGATTTCAGCTCATAAGAAAACAGAATGTCTTCCATGTTGTGTCAACAAAGCTATGAATTATAAGCAAAACAGGCTGGAAGGAGGCAGCCCCATGGGATCTGTCAAGATTGCAGAGAGGCAGATAACCTTAAAGGAACTTTTGCTTCCACTGGTGCTTTGCTGTGGGATATCTACCTGCCCACCCACCACAGTTCAAAAATGTATCTATAAATACTGTCTATTTTACCTGCAATACAGCCATGTGATTGCTGAACATGATGGAACCAGAGAGAAGGTAGATATAACATCTCACCAGCTTTCACTGTACACTTCAAAGGTCTTGCCTGAGCATACTCTGGATACAGTTCCAGATCAGGGTTCAAGGGGTCCAGAGGGATCCAGGGCACCTAAAGGCAAAAGAGTGTGTGTATATGGTACTGACCCTGGAAAAAAATCCAGCAAGCTTCCAGAAAAACAACTGATAATCAAACTCACTAGGTTACAAAACATGTACTTTGTCTAGCAAAACATGTACAGCTACACAGCTTTCCACATGCAGTTGGGAATAGGTCAAGGACGCAAAGATGTGCCCTTTGGTGATGCATTTCTATTTAGATAAAAGGCAATAAATGTCATCCAGGAAAATGCAGTCTCGTGGCATACTTTCAAAATACCTCCAGCCCCTTAATTTTCTTGTTCCCCCTACATTCAGTACTCGAATACTTTATCTGCAGCACTCTTTTTAGAAATTCCTTTCTTCTTCTTAGGCTCTTTGGTGTCATTTTTACTCCCAGCAGCTGAAACATCCCTCCTTTCTGGAAAGTCCCTCATGCCTGCATTAATTCTTGCTCTGCCCTACAGAATTGTAAACTTCAGCATCCCAAACTTTCTGAATTACAGGAATGAGATTCCATGGGCACCACTCTGGAAACAGAGAACAAGCCCAGTTCAAGTCCTGTTGCAACATTACTCACACTTTGCAGCGGCAAAAGGCAAGGGATTAAGATTCTCCTGAGATTTGTAAAGTGCTTCCAGATCTAAACATTTTCATCAAATAAATATTGCTACTACTAAGAAAATACAACTTATTAATTTAGATAGGTATGTTCTATTGCACTGAGTGATACTACTGTGGACCTGAGTAGAGGGCCAAAAGAAAGTGAACATAGAGGGGTCTATTTGAGGCATAATGGAATCAATTTCTTTATTGTCAAGGCATTCAAAAGTTCTTCAGTGGATCTATTAAAGTCTGGTGCAATGCAACACTTAATATAATTAATCATTTCAGGTGTGCAGTAAAAGATTTTTCTGGAAGCTCGGTATCCTTTGCAAATAGTAAAATACAAGTGAAATATCTGGGCATTCTCTTTCCAGTAATTCAGGATTTCTAAATATCAATCAATATGCTGAGTTTGAGGGCTCAGCAATGTCCCAAACTCTCCCTACTGTATTAATTGCATTCTCTGTAAACTTTTTACCTTTTCTGCAGTAGTCTCATCCACAATTTCAAATGAACCATCTTCTGATACGTGGTAGGTTGCTGGCTGATAGAGCTCTGGAACCAGAGAAAGAATTAAATGACAATTCAGAGAACCTAACAGCAGTGCATGTCACATTTTCTTCAAGAAAAATTAAGACAAAACCACTTTCAACTTTCACTATCCTTCTCTTTTTCCATTTCAAATTTTATCCAGTTTTTAATATAGCTTTTTTTTTTGCAGTCAGTCTGAATAATACTGATTCTCCTCCAAGCCCATTTGTATCCCAGTCCTATTTTGTCCCAGTAACTGTTTTCTTTCCTTTTCAGAAGGCATAAATGCACCCCTGACTTACACATCATTCTATAGTTGGGTGTTTCATCTTAGGTCAGTCTACCAAAGAAGCACTCACAAGAGTTATTTGTGACTTGTGGCCAGTCTTTCATTTCTAATTTTAATTGACAGGGCTCATCAATTGCTTCAGATAGTGCTGGTTACTTTTCTTTCATTGCTTCAACACATGTGGTTTTCTAAGTCCTCCCTTGAGACAATTTCTCTCCATTAATTAACCTAATGCTCAAAAAGATGGAATTCTCTTTTTACTACACACTATGAAATGTAAGCATTATCTCTGTTCTATGCTTTAACAATAACTTGTTTTACAAAGTAGTATTCCTATAACACACATATATTTCATACATTCATATACATACAACACCACCTGTCCAAGAAAGGCTGAGATGGGGTTGTTCAGCCTGGAGAAGACAGGGGGCTGAGGAAACCTCACTGTGGTCTTCCAGTACCAAAAAAGGGCTTCTAAGAAAGACAGAGAAGGACTTTTTACCAAGACCAGGACAAGGGTTAATGGTATCAAACTGAGACAGGGTAGATTTAGATTATATATAAGGAAAAATTTTTTAACAAAGAGGATCATGAGGCACTGGAACAGGTTGCCCAGAGAAGTTGTGGGTGCCCTGTCCCTGGAAGTATTCAAGGTCAGGCTGGATGGAGCTTTGAGTAATTTGGTCTATTGAAGGCAGGGGCACTGACTCAATGATCTTCAAGGTCTGTTCCAATCCAAACCATTCTATGATTCTATGACTTCAAGGTTGTAAACAAAATAAAAACAGTATAAATAAAATATTGTAGCAGCACACATCTAGGCAAAATTATATTTCCATCATAGAGCACTCTGCATTCACTTAGTCTGATGGTTTGAAAGGCAAGAAATGGGACAATTAAGTCATATGAGGTATAAAGTTAAGCTGTCCATCTTTTAGATGACACTGCAACTACTGCTGTGCACATAGGAAAGCCACATAAAGAAACAGAAATCAGACAGTGTGAAGCAACACTGCCATAAGAATCTCTTTCTTCATTTCTCAGTTTTCAGAGATTCAGTTAGTAGCTTGAATATTTCATTAAAATATAAGTCATATTTTAGTTTCCTGGCTTTATTTTTCCTAGAGAAAAGCAGGTAGGCAGAATCCAAACCTGTAAAAAATCAAAGATGACATGCTACAGCACTGCCAATATACTTAAACAATTTAAACATTCTAAAGCTGAAGAGATTGCCACAAGTATCACAGAATAAATTAGGCTGGCAAAGATATCAAGAGATGAGATCCGAGAACACCTGAGATCATCAAGTCCGATCTATGACTGAACACTACCTTGTCAACTAAACCATGGCACTAAGTGCCACATTCAGTCTTTCCCAAATCACCTCCAAGCACATGACTTCACCACTCCCCTGGGCAGTCCATTTCAATATCTAATCACATTTATGTGGAGAAATTCCTCCCAACGTCAAATCCAAACCTCCCCTGGGCACAACTTGAGACCATTGCCTCTCCTTCTGTCACTGGTTGCCTGGCAAAAGATCTTGATCCCCATCTGGGTATAACCTCCTTTCCAGGAGTTCTAGAGAGTCAAAAGCTCCTGAGTCTCCTTTTCTCCAGGCTAAAAAACCCGTGCTCCCTCAGCTGCTCCTCATAGGAGTTACCCTCTGGAACCTTCACCAGCTTTAATGCCCTTCTCTGGCCTCGCTTCAGTATCTAAATGTACCGCCTGAACTGAGTGGCCCAGAACTGGACACAGGACTCAAGATGTGAACCAGTGAGCTCATTACTTTTACTGGACTGGAAAACCTGGCTTCAGAATAACATTTGTATTACAAACTACCTGCAGCATGAAGTAGAAGAGATTTCTGTTCACACTTGAAAGCATAATACTGCATAAACATCAAAATGTTACCACTGCTTCCTTTTTTCACATCTTTCAGTGTTTTATTCTGTCCTCCTTCCAGCCTTCAGACACATTGCACAGCAAGATGATGTACCATATGGGATGAAGGGACGGTCACTTGGTGGATGCAGCAGAAAATATTTCTCTCCAGATACTACACAATACAAGTTCTCATAATGATCTTTATGTACTAGGATTGAGAAAAAAAAGAGAAATGGGGAGAAAGACAGAATATCATAGCTATTTCCTTCTCTGCAGCAGAAACTACAGTAAACTGAAAGTTAACAGCTTTCCCTATTACTATCAGACTGCTTCTTCCTCTTGCAGCCAGTGGAAAGTCACAATATCATGCTGTAGCAAATGCATTCAATGAAGCAAATTGTCAGTGCTTTGCCTGACATAATGTCAGGTAGATGCATCCAGAGACACAGCAGCAGGAGGCTGCAGAAGGGCAGAATAAAGAATGCAAAAAAAAGCATGTTAAAATAGAACTGCCCTGTCAGAAAAACCACACCATTCTCCTGAGCCACTAACTCAAAACAAGCCAGCTTAAATTTGTGCTGAAATCTCCAGAAGATTTACACTGTCATAGGATACGTACAAGATGTCACAGCAGCTGACTCCCCAAGCCAGAAATTCACAGCATCAGGCTTCTTTCCTGTATAGTTAGAGAAAAGAAATATGATGACAATAACAAATCACCCTTTTTTTTTTAATTCTATCCTATAACTTCCTTCATAACTATGACAGATTTCATGGCAAATAGCACCTCTGAACAACAGCAACCTCCTTCTACACTGTGAACACTGAGCTAAATCAAAGAAAAGCCACTCAGCGTAAAGTGTTACACAACCTCTTTTCAGCTGTGAGGGTCCCATTTCACAACAGAGATACTGATTTCAGAGTAATCCAACCCCAAAACTTGGATTACTCTATTAGGTATTTGACCACTTTTGCTTCCTAAGAGGATGAAACCAAACTGAGCTGTGGCATTCAGAAAGAGAACAAGTACTCACCATGTAGTGAATTGCTTTAAATGTGTGTGTGAATGTTTTAAAGCTCCATGCTAAATATTTACTGAATATGAGAAAAATAGAGGGTTTACCCAGTGCCTCGCTCATCCATGGTATGTCAGGCTGCACATCACAGACAAGTTCAGGGAACTCCTCAGTGAGGTTTGAACACTGCTTCTGCACATAGAATACGTTGGGAGAGGTCACTTTCTTCTCCACAATGTCCAAAAAGTCCATGAAAGGCATTTGGCGCTCCTCTGGCATGACAAAACGGTCCTGAAACACTGCATCTGCATAACCATTTGGTGTCACTGCCACACTCACCACCTTGGGACCTACAACCTCCCTGCAAAGCAAATCAAAGGTTTATACCCAGGCCTGCAATTAGCTCTTACATTACATATTGGTTATTTTAAAAACATGCTTCAAGGGCAGCAAAAATAAGATGCCTGTCTTTCCATGGATGGGTGTCTCTAGATCAGAATTTTCTGGTAAGGACTCCGGCATTCTGCTCCAACTGCTCCCTGCAGTCAAGGCAACTCTAGTTTCTTTTTCCTCTCTGAATTCTCTCCTAACAGGACAGTTCACAAGGGATCTCCCTTTTCCTCCATGCAGTGGTCCTCTTTGGCCACTTCTTTTCACCAGTCATGGCAGAGCTTGATATTATTGTGGCCGTTAAACTCAGCCAAATCCACGGGTTCACATGTTCAAAAGCATCTGAGCAGGGAGAAGGGGTGGACAGAAACTGATAGATACACACCCATGAGGCTAACAGTCCCCAGATTCTGTGGGGTTTTAAGGCAAATATCTCATGGAACTAAGGTTCCCCACAGAATCTGACTCACAGATACTAGGTCTAACCACAAATCCTCTCTTAAAAGGTGACTTTCTGTTCAAATTCCAGTCAATGTTAAAATGCTCATCCTTTAGTTTTTTGAAGGAAACAAGGTGTGCTCAGTCACAAACAAGTCAGTCTGTTCTCAGAGCTTTACAGCCCCACTCCAGCTGTGTGGGTTTCAATAGCCTGAGTCTGTTGGTTGCACACAGCCACAACACCCACCCTCCTGGCTGCGTCGGAACTGGGAGGGCAGTGCGTGTGCAAGGAAGACACACCTGACCTTGGGAAGACTGAGCACCTCCATACAGAAACAGGAAGGAATCTGGACTGAACTTACAAATAAAAGCAAAGATTAACCAAGGGGTTTTCGGTGAGGTCACCCAAAACTGAACACCAGTCCTGCTCCACAGCTCGCTCATACCTGAGGTACGCTGAGGTCCATTTCTTCAGAGCCGGCCAGTGGCTGATGGCGTTGCGGATTACGCAGGGTTTATTCGGACTCACCCACTCTCGATAGAACTCCAGCGGGGACGGAGGCCTGTCGAGATAGGGCACGGACTCCGGCCAGCCCAGCTCTGTCCAGGCAAACAATAAACAGCGTTAGTCAGCATCCCGGGACAAGCGCCTCCTGCCAGCGCACGGGCTGCACGCGCCTCACCACGCTGACACCAAGCGGCGCTTTCACGGATACAGAACCCCTCTGCTAAAGCGCACAGAGTATTAGGGCGCTTTCAGAGCCAGATGGAAACCTCAGGCCAGCGCCGGAGGATAAAGGGCCAAAGGGCCTGTGCCATAGGAAGCGCACCTCCCACACAGAGGTGATACCACAGGATGACTTTTTGGAAGCTGGAATAGTGCTTTGTTTTGCTACTTTATACACAGAGAAACAACCATGAAAGGACCGTTTTCTCGAGTTTCGCCTTCTTCATGTCGGGGCCTTTCTGCTTTCACCTCGACCTCGGAACCACCACATGCCGGCAGCGCAGTGGGTGCCGCTGATGGCCCCGCGCCGCTGCCGCCCGCCGAGGCGGCAGCACCGGGCGGGCCAGCCCAGCACCACTGCCCGGCCCGGGCGGGGTCACCGCGGCCTCCCCCGCCCCGCTCCGCGCTCCGGCGCTCACCGCGGGCCTCCCGCGGGAAGGCGGCCAGGCAGCCCCTCACGGCCCGCAGCGCCGCGCCCTCCGCCATGCACGGCCCGGCCCCGCAGCAGCCAGCCCCGCCCGCTCCCGCCCCCTGCCCGCCCCTTCCACCGGAAAACGAACCGCGGGCGCAGTTCCCCAGTGAGTCGCGCAGCTCGGTAACAAATGGTCGCGTTTTTATTGAAACAGTTTAAGACACGAAGTACAAATGGATACAGAGTTAAAAAGAGCTCCCGGAGAAGCCTCACAGTGCAAAAAAAAAAAAAAAAAAAAAAAAAAAAAAAACCCCCCCCCCAAAAACCCAAAACAAAACAAAACAAAACAAAAAAAACCCGAAAACAAAACAAAACAAAAAAAAAGGGAATTTTAAATTCTTTTCCCAAATAATAATTAAAAAAAAGGACAAAGAATTATTTTGCCTAAAGCCGAAAGTATAAAACACACATTTATAAATAAAGCAGGAAAGGGGTTTTGTTTGTGTTTTAGAGGAGGGAGGGAAAAGGGCAGTGCAGGAGGGGGACGGGGTGAGGAGGCGCCTGCCGGCCCTGCCCGGAGCGCGGGCCAGGAGGGCGCGCGGGGCGCACATGGCTTGTTCCGAGCGCGGCTGCCCCGCGCGGTCCCCGTGTGACACGAGCACGGCCCCAGCCGCCCCGTGTCCTTCACAAGCGCGACCTGAAACATGGGACACGCCGGACTTACCCAGAGAAGGAACCACCTGCTCTCTCGGGGGGCTGCTAGAAGACCTGTCTATCATTTCAATGAGGTTTTTGTCATTTAGTGTCCTGGATGCTACACATCCAACGGGCTGGGGGGAAGACACTGTATACATGCATGAATTCACCAAGGGCGTTTAAATACCTGCATTTCTTTTTTTTTTCTTATATATATAAGTATATACATATTCGTTCTTCTTAAAAAATTAAGTTGGTATGTTTCTACTCTCAGAAAGAAACGTCCCAATTCCTCTGAGTCATGATGAAGTCTGCAAAACGGGGAGGCTGGGGAGAGGGCTGCTGTAAGGCCATGCCCCAGTCATCACCTGGGAGGTGACATGGAAAGGAGAGGACAACCTGAGAGAGGAGGTGGAAGAAAGGTGGACGCCCATGCACATAGCTCCCGAGTGCAGCTGAGGGATGGGGAGGATGAAGGCGTTACCTGCTTGCAGCAGGAAATACAACAGTTTGCTGTCCTTTCAGGTTGCAGCCCTTCCTACTATCCCAATTCAAGAGAGCCCTTAAACAAACTGAGGGGTTCCACAGGCAAAGCAGTGCTATTTGCATTATGGAAAAGAAACCTAAAACTTCTCATTTTGACCAGGAATGTTGGGTTGAAGAGGGGGAAATACATGTAAAGAGGATAGGTCCAAATTATTTTTTCAGGCTTTATGTTAAACAAATAACTTATTGTAATACAGGTATCTTGCTGTGCCTATGCTAACACCCACCCACAAACCATTAAGAGGGATCACAAACCATTAAGAGGAATAGACTCAAATTTATTACCTCCTCCAACAAGCCTCTTGACTTCCCAGGCAGTTACCATTCATTATTTCTCTACCTGGCCCAATGGACAGCCTGTAGTGAAATGTTCACAAGGTGCAAATGCAATGCATTTATGCTCTTTTTGTTCTGTAAACTAGAGTTTTAGGATCATTTCCTACTGCCAGCAATAGGAAGTTAGCAGGGAACAATTAGTTAGATCAGTCTTAAATTATAAAGAGTAACACTATCCCCTCACCCCTCTCAGCAACAAACTTGTGGCACCAGCATTTACTGGGCTTCTAATCAATTCAAAACACCAAAGCCTTGAACAAGCAGCTTAGGACTTCGCCATTTAAGAAAAAAAAATAGTTGCTTAGAGAACAGTTGCAAGAGAAGAAGCAAGAGGCTCAACAGAACATATTTAAAAACAAACTCCTTCCCATTCATCCTTCAATTACAGATCACCATCTCCAAGTCCTATATCTACTTTCCTGAAGCCTTTTGGTATTGTATCATTCACAGGTATTGGCCAAATGGTGTTCTTCAGACCAAGACCATCTCTACTTCTACTGTTTTCCTGAGTCTCCTACATACACTGTTCTAAATTTATGTTAAACTACACAACCATTCTCCAACTGATCTACTTGCCCAACACTCTTCTCGCCATCATTCTGATCAGATTTTACTTCTGGTTTCCTGTATACAGCCATGACCCCAAGTAAAATCCATTCCAGGAAACAAAACCCACTCTGATCAGCTTAAACATCAGATTTGCTTCACACTACTTATTTCCAAGGAGCTTTGTTTCATATCTCTGTGCCAGCTTTGCTGGTTGTTGCCCTTTACTTTCATGGTCATTTCATTCTCATCACTTGGCTCTTCTGTATCATCTCTGACCTTTTTGTCACTACCTCAATGTTTAAATAATAAAATGGTATAAAATTGCACAAGGAAGTAATATAAAGGACCCTCAAACCATTATCAACAGTACCAAAATATACCGGGGTTCAAGGGGCTGCTTTTTTTCCTGAGTGTCTTGTGGCCCCAGTACAGCAAGAAATTCCCTGTATACTAGGACATATGTTCACAGTCTGAAAGTGGAGGAACTAGTCACCTAAAAAGCAAGCTTGACCCACACTAATTCCCATCACAGATCCAACATGACTGTTATCACACATTCCACTCATGGCATCTCCAGCTCACCTTTTCACTGCTAGAAACTTTCTCTCTGGTTTCCAACTTGCCTTCCTTTGCAAAACCTGTCTGTGCAAGAGAAGCTGCCCATGGGACTGAGCACACCAGCTGATTCAGCAGAATACAGTGCAGAGACAGGACTAGAAAATAACCCCTTTAAAGTTTCAGTATAAGCCCATGGAAAGAAAGGTTAGCAAGGACATCTGAAACATGATTAGGCAGATTTCAATTACAGGCAGAAGGAGCTGGAAAGCTCTCAAAATGTTTCCCATGCTGCCATGTCCTGAAGCACTCAGCAGTGATCAGGCAGCAAACCTGTTAGGGGAGAGACAGAACTGCAGATTATTCAGCCCTAGAGTTACTCAGGAGAAACAGGTTGTCCTATGCCAATCTGGCCAGACCAGCAGAAAAAAGGCTGCTCTGCAGATCTGCAGTCACAGAAAGAGAAGTCAACAGACTGCACTTCCAAGTGTCACAGGGTTTCAGAGAAACAGCAGCCAGAACAGTAAAATGAAAAAACCTGCTTCCACCCTGTAGCCTCTGTAACCAAGTGATGCAGTCTGCCTGCCTCTGACTGACTTTCACAAATGCTAGCAGTCTCTCTCCCATCAAATTCTTGTTGCTTGCATTAGTTTTATGAACTCGGATTACACTGCGCTGTCTTAAAAATAAATGCAAGACAGACTGGAGATGCAAGAAATAAAGCATTTTGTGTATTTTCCCCTGTTGTTGAAAGGAGTGGGAGTAAGGGGGAAAGTGCTGAAGAATTTCATTGGTTTAAAATTGTTTTTCTTAGCTTATATCATTGACCTAAAAAACATCACTGGA
Organism: Emberiza elegans; assembly: GCA_024865655.1. Taxonomy (NCBI): domain Eukaryota; kingdom Metazoa; phylum Chordata; class Aves; order Passeriformes; family Fringillidae; genus Emberiza; species Emberiza elegans. Next base: position 17,335,283 of record JALJVW010000139.1, on the reverse strand, counting down.
GAATTTAATGCCACAATAGACACAAGTCAGCATGGGTTTTAGAGAAGATCCACAGGGCAAGAAGAATATTGCACATACAAATGCAAGAAGAGTCTTCTCAGACCAGGAATTCATTAAAAGCAAAGAAGCTAGAGGCAGAGGAAATGGTGATCATCACACCCCAAAATATCTCATTTGAAGTTCTTAGGAAATAGTTTTGTGAGGGGATTTGAAATAGCTTTACAAAAGGTAAAAGAATCCCAGCTTTCTTGTGATGTAAATGTTCTGTTTTCACGGCAAGGAGAAAACATTTTCCTATCACAGTGAAATGAACAAATGACACAGATGAGCCATGGCACTGAAGATCTCTCAAACCCATAGTGACACTGTACAAGATGGAAACCAGCTTTTCCACGTCACTTCTGCAAAAACAAATCTTAACAAAGTCAATATCCAATTCCTAATCATGAAAGCTGGCTGAAATAAACTTTTGTATTGTATCTAAATTCAATTTTTAAAATGTCTGCAGAAAACCCAGTCTGAAGTATTCCAATTCCAGATTAAAAATACCATTGATGAGTTCATAAAGTAATCTCCAAAGCATGGCCCAAGGGATACAGAGCCTTTCCCTGGAGGTAAATGCAGATAAGATACAGAGTGGGGACTATTTTGACACAATAGGAAAGCAGACAGGGTTGTCATAGCAACAGCAGGATTACTGCAGGGAACAAAACCAAGGCAGGAAAAGCAAGAACAGCAAGAAAAGATCTAAGCAGAGAACAGTTCATTAATTGCACAGACACTCCAGCCTGTCTCCCTGTTGGGGATTTATAATACAGAGATTGTTTCTCGCTGGGATATGGCAAAGGGATTGGCAGTTTTTTTAAAGGACAAAGGTAACAGCCACAAACTTGGCATAGAGCAACAGTCAAGAGAAATAAATTAATAAATAAACCCATAAAAAGTCTGATTCTTGATTCTTATGAAGTCTTGGAGAGGAAGGGATTGGCTTCACATCGACCTTTGCTTTTAGTCAGCAGTTCAGAATTTCTTGGATAAACTGGATTTTCTTTGTATTTTTAGGTGTCAAACATCCTGACCTCCTGGCTATGAAGAAATTGCAAGGCATTTTCTCCAAACTCCTCTTTCAAGACTTTGTTTAGAAGCCTTGGAAGTTGACGACCATTGGGAAACAAATATTAAAACTGTGGCCAGCACATTGCTAAGAATTGGAAGAAGTCAGTTGTTGGAGCCTGAGGAAATCAATTTATAAATGTATCCCCACCAGCCCTAGACCAGCTGATGGTAGCATTGGTCTGAAGCTCTCTCTGTGGTCCTCTTCTTGCAATTATTTCTGTGTATTCACAAACACCTGAAAGCCACCCCTCTTAGAGTTTTTTGTCCATGCGTCGTTCCACAGCTTGCAGCAATAGCTCCGAGTACTGTTCCAACAAAGCGAGTGTCTGCTCATCTCCCAAACTCTTGGGACTCGGCAGATTGGCACCACATCCCTCATTCAGTGGGCTAGTGTTATCTTGTGGCTTCACCAGTGCCTCCTTGTCTTTTGGAAGCTCTTCTGCATCCTTCAGAGAGTCCAATTCTTTCTTCATGGAGGAGAATGTTTCTGTCAGGAGGCCTGTTATTTTATCTTTGTCAGTAGAAGATTCCGTATCGTTTAGTACCTGAAAACAAAGAGGAGGAAAAACAAGGAATGCATTGGGGTTCAGGTAGAGCACCAAGTAAGCAATTTTAGCCCTTGAGGGAAGTAAAGCCATAAAGACTTGCAGACCAATCAAGTCTACTTTTCTTCATCATTTGAGACTCTCTATTTAGACATATAACAGGACATGCATCCAATACTCCCTAGCTGCACAAAATCCAGAGGCATTAGTCCAATAGGACAGAGATGGGAAGCACATTTTTGGGCAGTGTTACCCTTACAGTGGGCTTAAGGAGGTACTGTGTTTCCAGCTGCAGCACAGGGCCACAGTCTCCAGACCCTCCTGTCTGCCAAATGCAGCTGGTCCCAGGAACAGAGCAAGGTCACAGAGCTAATGCAAGTGCTGTGGCCAGAGCTGCAGAGGACCACGTAGGAGATGCTCACCATCAAAGTCTCACACTCATTGCAGGAGACCTGGCAGATCAGTGCTAAGAAAAGGAACAAAGAGCTGTTATATCACTCTGCATGTAGCTCTGGTCTAGAGGTGAGAGGGACAAGTGAACAGCTGCATATTCTTCTCACAGCTGGATTCCCATGGTATCCCACATTTGCTAATCCTTTTCCCAGGCATCAAAGACAAAGAACAGATGGGGTAACAAAACTCAGAGCTCTTGTAATATTTCATATCCCTGAAATACTGTATAACCATTAATTAATTCCCTAATACCCCTTTGAAAAAGAGCATACTGTTATCTTCAGTTTACAGTCAGGCTAAACAGACTGAAAACTTAATTGATTTGCTCAGAGTACCATAGCAAACCATTGGAAAATCCAAGAGCTGGAAATCAGGAGTTCCTGAAGGTGCAGTCAAGTGGACAGCCAGGCAGCTTGTGTCACTGAACACACAGTTAAGAGAACACCTCGAGGCAGCAAGAACTTACACTGTGTGTAAGATGCCTGTGGGCTGTAAAGCCCAGCTACTGTAGCAGAGTCACTGTGTGAGGTCACTCAGTCACTCACCCTGCGATAGAGGTGAAGGGCTCTGCGCATGCTGTCCTGGAGCTCGGACACCACGTGCTCACACTGCTCTATGCTGATGCCCGACTCTGGAGGGAGGAAAACATAAAAGCACAAGGTAAGGCACAGACACTCCACTACTATCCACAACCTCACAGTTTGGTAAGAAAACAGGCTTTTAAATGCATATCTGAAACATCATGCACACACAACTTGTTATTCAATTTTTTGGGCTGGTTTGAGCAAATTAATAAATAAGCACATTCTGTATGAGCTTTTCTTCATACTAACTAGACATGCTGCTTGCTTCAAACACCCCTATTTTTCCAGTCTTTAGACTCTCCAGTGTGAGCAATGTTTTTCCTCAAATTGCACATTTTTGTTAGTCACAGATAGTCACAGATTACCCATGTGATTTCCAAATACATTTAAAGCCATGTTTGGATGAGGGCTTCCAGGGCCATGAGGGCTTGATCCAAGGAGCCTCTAATTTAGCTTCTACCTAGTTAGAAATCTACAAGCTTCCCCTCACGCATCCTTCTGCACAGTGTATTAAAAGCACAGAGCATGATGGATTATACTGAATTATTGCAACGTTCTCTAGTGAGGACTGAGTTCCAGAGGAGCTGTGGCAAGCAAACTCAGTCAGAAAGAATTGCATTGCTGAGCAACACATAACATAAACGGGGATAGACCATAATCCAAATCTAAAAAATGAAAGAAAGCAACTGAAGGACAGCATTTTCTGCCTGTCCCCACCAGATATTATCTCCAAAACATGAGCTGAAGGCCTGCAATCTTTTTACAATAAACACTTTCATGAGTTAGACATAAACAATGAACAAAGACATAGAAGACACACAAACGCCATCTTCAATTTGCAAAGGTCTGGACAAAGGACATTCAACTTTCTTTAGTTACCCAAGACCAAAATTTTGTCACATTAGCACTGTAATTTCTGCAATTCTAAAAACACCATCTTTGAACAGACTGGAGAGGACCTAAGCTAGTTTTATTAATACATCTAGATGATGTATAAACAAATACAGCTAGAAAAACACTACTTATACATAAATAAAAACATCTACAAAGAACAAAGGGGCATGAACAAATCCTTCCATCTGCATCCTTTGATCCTAAATCACCCATGGAGTCTGAGGACAGTGGGCTTCAGTGCAATCCAAGATTCTTGATTTCTGCCCCCCCTCCTTCCCTCTTTATGTTTGAAACCCAGCTGTTTCTTCTCATTTTTCTTTTCTGGATTTCTCCTCTGATCATTGTTTTTATGCTGGTCTCCAGCTCTGGGAGGCTCCAGTCAGGAGAAAGATCACAAAACCTAATATAAATGCTTAAGTAATAGGCATTTTCTGCCTCTTGGGTGTGCAGAGCAGAGCTCTTCAGAAACAAGCAGAGAATATTAAACACAGCAACAGTACTAAGCACATCTACAGCATCTTAACTGTAGATGTCAAAACGCTTTAATAAGTACAATGAAGTCTCTTTATTTGCAGCTGTTATACAAGCAGGAAGTGGAAGGACAGAAAAATTAAGTGGAAATCCAAAGTAACAGTGCAAGTCAGAAGAAGAACAAGTCTCTATCAACCCTACAGTTTTCATCTAAACTGCCACATTGTGATTCCCAGAAGCCACAGTAAGTTGTTCACAGCAATAGCCAACTTGGATCTAAACAGCTTTTCCAGCATCTACCACTAAAATTTTGGGAAATGTGTTCTGCAAGAAGCTTAATGCTGACAGCTGCCTACTGAGAAAAAAAAAAAAAAAAAAACATTGCAATCCACATTGTGCTGTTTAACTCACTAAAGGATGCTGTTAAATATTCTGTCAGGGTGTGCTATGTCTTGGGAGTTGTTAACAAAAAATAAAATCAATACTGAAAATCTTTATCTGTGCTACTTGTGTTAAATCTGCAAACTGACCAAAAACCATTTGCTATGTAGCCTGATTCACAAATCTAGAAGAGAAAACTCAGCCTAAAGAGCACAGACAACTACAATTCTGCTGTAGAACGTGATTCCACAGCTTCAGGCTGCATCTGGTGCGAGAAGAAACCTCACCCCTGTACGGGGAGGGTCTGAAAATTTCAGTTGCACTCACTATTCTTCAGAGCAGCAACGGTATGATAACTGAAGGTCCCTTGACAAAATATCACATTTCCTGTTTTACAAAATAGTGCTTCAATCTTAAGGTGTTTGATCTCTCTAGAAATGCAAAAAGAAAAATAACAGTGTATCAGAACCAGATTAAACCTTCTGCAATGTTTTGGTGCAGAAATATTGTTCTTAACCATATTGTGTTGCACCATTCCAATGAATGGTGTAACAGACTGGCACCAAAGAAGGTAACTGATCACAGGATCATTTCTTCTCAGATATGAGTAAGAACAATATATCAAAAGGAATAAAACCTGTATAGCCCCTTAAGGTACAAGCTATCAGTGGAGTGGTTAACATTCAGCTTTCTAATGCACAACTCAGAAAGGTGTATTTCCTTTCTGATTGTGACACAAAAGAAATACCTCAGGAGATGATGTCGAACTAAACAGTGCCACAAACTCTGCCACTGGAGGTTTTCCTGCCTTGGAGGGCATGATTTCTGCTTCAAATTGAACTTATCTGCTAGTTTTCATTTGATTGAATTACCTTAAACTGAGACCTATAACAGATCTTAGAGCTGTTTTCAGCAGGTGAAAGTTTTTCATCTTGTACCTTTTTCTCCAAACTAGAGATAATCCAAAAATTAATGCACATTTTTTATGTTCAAACCCTGCACATACTCAGTTTGCAGAAATGTCCTCAAAGCAGAGTGATAACAGCACAAAGACCTGCTTGCTCCCACAGGTAGCTACAGCAAGGAGCTCACTTTCATGAGCTTTATCTCATGGGAGAAAATTGTATGCAAACCCTTAACACTTTCATATTAACAAAGGAAACTTTGAGCTGCCTGGCATAACTTCACTGCCAGTATTACCTGTGCTTGCTTGGTTCTGTTAGCACATGTTGGCCTGTACCTTCATTTGCTGGCCAAACATGCTCCAAGAGTAGGGTGGGGAATGTAAGCTACATACTTCAGGGGATTCCCAGCATATCAGCTTTTAGCATTGACCACAAAGAGGTTTGAGCCCCTAGAGGTAATTGTACAGCTAAATCACTAAAATCATGACAATTCTGAGGTCTACAAAACCAGCTAGGAAGGACTGTCATACATAAGACCCAGAGGAAATGGAAACTAAAGACTGAGAAAAAGATGTTAGATTGAAGAAGTGTCTCACCATTGAGGGGATGGTTTATGGAACGAGACAGGTGCAGACAGGACGAGACAGGCCAGAAGCTGGACGTAAAGAAATGTGATGGGATCGTGAGGCGGTTCACAAAGACAGGAGACAGAAGGGGGAAGATGAGAGATAGGTATCCATGCACACCTGAGACCTGTGCCGAGGCAGTTATAGCTGTAGGAGACCTGGGCCTGATGGGGTCTAGTGGGCAAAGTCCAGGCTGGCTGTCTAGCACACAGGCGATGCCGGTGATCCGCTCCCTGCCCCTGGGCAGTGTGCTCTCAGGAGACCTTAGCTGCTGGCCCTCTGACACTTCCCTCAGTTTTAGACTAGTGACCCCTGGCTCATCCTGGCAATCTGTCCTTGAGACTGGATAATCCACTGGGCTCTCCTTAGCAAGCCCTGTTGAGACCTCTCTACCAGGAACCAGAAACCCAGCAGTTTGATTCTCCCTCTTGGAGGTTCGGACCTCAGGAAAAGAGGGTTTCTTTTTAGAGGCCCCAGCAGGTGACTGTGGAGACTGTGGCTCAAGCAGGGTTTTTGCTTTGGTAGTGGGTGAGAAGGAGGCCAGTGTGGGTCTATCAGGCAATGGCTTGGGAATGTCAAGAATTAGATGTGCTCGGTTTGATGATGCCAACTTGCTGTGAAAGGACTTGGGAGATGAGCAGTTTACAACTGGCTGGAGTGCAGGTTTCACTGGAACGTTTTCTTTCACTGGCAGCTTAATCTTCTCAGCATCTGATGTGGAACTAAATTGTGTCTTCTCTGTCACTGGAGGACTAGTCCTCCCATCAGTCAACATTTCAGTGGAGCAACCAAGGTACAGATTTTCCCCTACAGATATGCTCCTTGACATCTTAGCCCGGAAGCTGGTTGTGGGGTTCATGTAGGACTTTGGTTTTGCAGCCCTGACATCTTTGGCCAGCAGAGCACCAGATCCATCCATCTTCAACATACTGGCTGATAACACCCTGCAATTGTTAGGTCTGGGATCCTTCTCAACCACCAAAAGAGTCTGAGGACGCTGCTTAGCAGAGGATATCACTCCTGGACCTTTATCTGTGAAAATTAAACAGATAAACATACCAAAAATAGACAAGAGCCTGCAGTGAATTCCTAAATTGGAATTTAACATGGCTCAACTCAGCCCCTGTGAGATGTGTTCAGGTTAGTATCACCAAGGCTCAACAGCTTTCTTTTTTTGCCATCCCTCATCCTGCTCAGACAATTCTGCTTTCCTCATGAGAGAGATTTGTTCTTAACATGTATGGTCAGAAGACCTTGGACCACTGTGACTCTTAAGAGAGAGGCCAAAAGAAGCAGGCAAAAACTGATATATGCTGTTGTGGTGATCATGTGGGTTTTTTTTTTTTTTTTTAAACAAACTTATTAACAGTTAGTGAGTTACTTGTTTCAAAAATAGAGTTATTTCACACAGTGGGCATGGATACAGTAAGCTCTCAGTTACTGCCTCTTCCCTCTTTCTCTCCTCACCACCCTGGGGATCTTCAGTCTTAGCTTGGAGCAACCACCCACAGCAAGGGAGAATATTTTTGCAAATACTTCATTTCACCCTTGCCACTGCTTCTCCCACAGATGTCAAACAAATATCAGACACTGATAATTAGAAGACCAGCATCTGCATGACAAATTAAAAATATTAAATAATATTTTAATTAATAATATTTAAAATATTTTCCCTTGACAGGCTAGGAGTTAGAAGACATGAAAAGCCTGTAGCTCAGAATGCAGAAAGACAAGCTTAATTTAAATCCTCCCCTGAGATGTCCCCATTTCATTCTCAGGTTCATACCATCATTCTAACGTGTGTCCTTACCCTCATGCACGAGGTCATGCACTGACTGTGCTTTCCTCATGACTGCATTCACAGGCCCCTCTGGAAAGGAGGCAAGAACCCGTCCAGGAGCCATACCAACTCTGCTGGGCTCCAAAGCTGATCTGCGCTTCTTCTGCACACAGGCAGCTCGATTTGAATTTACATTCTCCAGGAGCTGGCTGCTCTCCGATGTGTCACCAGGATGGCTGCCGTCATTTTTCAACAGGTTTGATGTAAACTGACTGGTCTGGGTTGGTGGCTCGATGGGCTTTGAAACCAGTGTCAGATTGGATGAAGAGAGTGACAATTGTCTAAAGAACACAATAAAGAAATCCCAGTTAAAACAAGTAAGTGTGTTCCCCTGGATATAAAGGGACATGCATTAAGTTTCTCTGGAATTAAGAACTCCTCCCTGTCTGGACTTTTTTGAGTCAAAAATGCCCTAAGCTGTTACCACTTAATTCTACTTAACCCTGCAAGCTCTGGTCTTCAGGCACTTGACTAGAGACTGCAATCACAGATAGCATTGGGTTGCTGTTTCCAGGGAGGACACCATAAAAAGTGAAGACAAAAGAGAAGGGAAAATTCCAGGCATAGGAAAGACTGGGCAAAGTCAGGTCAGGTCTTTTCTCTCAGCTCACCTTACTAAAATTTAAATATTTTCAATTCAAAGATAACCCTAAGAGGAAGTAAATATGTTTTCCTAACATTATGAAAGCATAATGACTAGGAAAACTGGTCAGTATCTCTAAGAGGAAAGCCTAATTTCCTCTTCCTCTCCACTTCAGACAAACACATGGGGTTTACTTCAGAAAGGAGGCAACTTCCAATCTGGCATGTTTAAACAGCTGAACAGATTCAAAGCCCAGAGGCTTTCATAATAAAAAACTACCTCCCCTGTTACATCTTTAGAGCACCAGTGACTTCCTTCACTCATCACTGCAACTCTCCAGAAGCTTACACAATAGCTACCATTGGTTTTCTTCCCAAATATACATGAATCAGACTAAGAAGCATTCCTGTCAGCAGCAACAGCAGCTGAATACAGCAATAACAAACAAATTTCCCTACCATACTGAATCTGGACACAGCTGGTGAACCTTAGAAGATGTATCCAAATCTGCTTAGTCCTATATGATGAAATTCCTTTGAACTAAGATTTTAGGTTGTCATTTTAGAGGAATACAGGAGTATTTGTGTGTTTTAAAAATTTATGAACTCAAATCAACAAAAACATTGACCTACTGCTTTAATTTTTTTTAATTTATTTGTTTTGTTGATATTTTTTTAATAACAAGGAAAACAGTTTGCAGAGGCCTTTTAGGGTTGAGGGAATTTTGGAAGAATAATATCCCTGTGAGGCTTTTTGTGAGACACCAGAACACCCCGTGAAGGCATTGGACCAAAAACAAAGCTGAGTAAGAAAGGACTGTAAAACAAAGGAAAAGTTGACAAATCTACTTTCATTGTCCAAGCTGAATGAAATGCAAAAGAATAAACAGAGCATAAACAATGAAGAGAAAATTAGATTATTAGTGATTTCTCCAACTTAATCAACCAAGGCATTAATCATGAAACAATTAAGCACGTTGTTGAAAGAGGGAAAAGAACAAACAATAGTGTTACATTAGAATAAATAGAACAGCTAAAGTGACCCAGCATAACCAGTCCAAATCAGAAGAGTCTGCAAACAGCCTCCCAAGGGCTGTGCTAACACTTTGCTGTGCCTAGGCACACCAAGGCCCGAAGTTTGTTCAACTATTTTCACCCAGAACCTGGTGTGAGATCTACTCATATTAGTATAAATACACAGACAGAAACACTCAAAACAAGCAGAGCCATACCTGAGAGCCGGGGACTGGGAAAGAAAGCGAGAGGAAATGCTGAGGGTTTCGGTTCTTTCCAGATTCCTACATGAGCCACCTAAAAATTTTGGTTAGAGGAGAAAGAAAAATGAGCAGTTTATTTGCAGAGCATTCTCTGTAAATTTTCTTATCATAGAAATTATAAAGTGTTCTCTGATATCCAAGGGGATTTTTTTAAGCTAAAGCCACAGAGAATGAAATAATTGTATTTCCTTTGCCTTTAATGTTCTACTTAGATTACTCTGCCTTAAGCTGCTACTCTCCCTAAGGGTACGCCTCCTCCTTTTTTGCTTCCCTTTGTGTCCTATCCTGCCTATAGGACTGTGAGGCACTGGCATGAAGCAGAAAACAAACCCATCAAAGAGGAAAAAAAATAAAAGGAAAAAAATAAAAAGAAAAAAAAGAACCCGAAAAACTCACATAGCTATTGCTGCCTGCAACCATTATCAATTCTAAAAAGATATGCTTTGTTCTGGAGTTGGTCGATAAAGACAAACCAGCTCCTTTGCTACTCTGATGTCTCCTCTTACTCTCTCTCTCTCTCCACCCAGCTTTTCAGCCTTTTCTTTTGTGACACTGGCTATGCCTTGATGCACCACTAGAGGCCACTGCGTGTCACCTACGCGGGGCGAACGCGCCGTCAGTACCTTCCTTTGCTGCAGGAAAAACCAGGGAGCAATGTAACAGCTCTTTAGGATTCCAGGGACAATACTTAACACAAACTGACACAGAGCCCAATCTCATCTACACAAATTAACACACAGACCGATGAAGTTAACAGATGTTAGCTCTTCTTTAAGCCTCTTACACTGTTTTCCATTTTTTTCTCTCTCCCCATACATGCAAACACCCCTGAAAGCCTAGCAGAACTTGTAGCCTGTTTTGGTTTATACAGGAGAAAAATCAGGAGTAACCTGACAAAGTCTCCCCACTGAAAATATAGAGATGTACCTTTTCCATCAGTGTTGCTCAGGGTCCCAAAATGCTCCTTGAGGAACTTTTCCTGATCAGGTATCTGAGGAATTTCTCCCTCAGGCATGCTAGTACCCACATCCTCCTCTCCTTCTTCTCCCTCCAGGTCTGAAACACCATCTACGCTTAGAGGCTCAGTGCCTTCAGAATCTGGGAAAAGGCAAAAAAAAACCCAGTGCTGTAAAAACCAAATCAGAGTAACATTAGCCAAACTTAAAAAAAAAAAAAACCAACAAAGATGCTAAATTGAACCTAGAATGTTAAACTCAGTCACCATTACATGCAGTAATTCTCTAATCTACTGTATCTTACAAACAGCATAGCCTATGGCTTAATCAGTACTAAACCTGCCTCCTTGGCTAGCAAGGTAAGAGAAAGCCAAAGGTGCACAAGGAAAGAAGGAAAGTGCACCAACTCCTGCTTCCTACAGTGGCTTTGTTGAGGTGTCTGTTCAAATGTGTGACTAATGGGAGTGTGACCTCAGCTCACTAAGAGCTCACATAGAAATAAATACATTTATAATGGCTTTGCATCTTACCTTCATTCGGATGATCTGGGCTGGACAGACGACTGCTGCTGTAATCTACAGAGCAGGCACTGTCTGGACTGTGTTTGTCTGGGCATCCATTACTGTGATAACCTCTACACAGCTTCCCATGGGGCAATGCTTTTACCTGGAACTCACTACAAGAGAGACAGGAAGATACAGCACTAGAAGACATATTTGTTTACATTAAAGAAGCACATTTTAACTTTAATAAGGCCTTACCTGTGTTAGTAACACCTTTTATTACAAATGTAAGGCTTTAAAGAGAAAAAGAAGTTGATTTCTCTCATCATAATACAGTATATTTTTTGCATTTCATTAAGCTTGGACATGGAAGTCCCAAGGGGACTGTCTAATTTTCCGGGCATTGTCAGTTCTCATGATTACCAGGCACCAGCAGCACTCTGCTCTGGCTTGATTTCCAGCACAGGTGAGGAAAAAATGTACAAGTTTACATGATGAAAAAGGGACTAAAACCAGGCCTACGCCTGCAGGATAGAAACTCCAGTCTGCCATAGATTTAAGCTCCAATAAACTTTTTTTCTCATGTTCATGACCTGCTTCTTTGGGCAAATTCTGTGATGCAAAATATACAAGATTCTGGCTTTGAAAAAGACTAATTTTCTGAAGAACATCATACAAAAATACAATCTTGTATGAAAGGGTTCTGATTTCTGTTGTGATTTCATGGAACTTATTTTGTCAAATGTCACCAGCACTGTTCCTTTGCCTGATGCCTAAGGACTTCCATTTTCCACTTTTTGGAATACTTAGGTCTCAAATGTACTCCAAGGCAAGGTAGGATGCAGAAGTCAATCAATAGAACTGAATGGCAGCCACCCCTGGCAGCTCCCATATGCTGTAAACATTGCCATGTGTCCAGTCTGTATCCAACATCACCAGAGGGTCTCCCTTTCTTATATGATGGAGCAGCACATGGGTCTACTCTGTCCAAATGTTATCATCACAAAACTAAAAATGAAAAATAAGCTAGGCAAAACCTTGCAGCCTCAACTGCAAAATCTTGGCATGCACTCTTGCATGAAAGTCTGTCTAAAGCTATCAGCCCTGCTCTCTGTAACATGACAGAAAACAAAGGAAATTAAACAGCTACTAGCATCAGGTTAAGAGGGGAAGGGAAGAACAAAATTCAGGGAAGAAAAATAAAAGGGAGCACAGAAAAATTGAATTATGTAAAATTAACACAGAAGAAACAGCAGAGGAATAAAAAAGGTCTCCACTGTCTCCAGTGTCCTTTTCAATTCCATCTGTATTGAGAAATTAATTCCATTTTCCACAGAAGAGTAATCACACACTACGTTTGCTAAATTCTTGCCCAATTTTCATAAATAAGTGTCCTGTCATTTCTTCCTGGGTAGGCATTTCACTGCTACATATGTGTCACTGCCAGCGAGTTTTCCAGCTTCCAAGTTTTCCCTTGCTATTTTCAATCCAGATAAGGGAGAAAGCAAAAAGGCTACTCTCAAGTTGTTTACTCAAAAAAAAAAAAAAAAAAAAAAAAAAAAAAAAACCTTGGAGGAGACTGTTAATGTGCAGTTCCCTCAGAGGAAAATTATTTTAATCGTGCCTTCTTAGTTTCATATGCCTCTAGCATCCATCTGACATAAAACTCTCAACTAAACATGTCTGACATCAATTAGGCAGTAAGTCAAGTCATCAAAGTTACCACACAAGCTGCAAGAAAACCAGAACAGAAACATCTGAGCCATGCACAGCAGAGAGCTTATTTTTAACCTGCTAGAGTCTGTGGGATGGATTTCATCTTGCTCAGGGTAGATTACACATTCCTCACTCTCAGAAGGTTCCAGTTCCTGAGAGAAAATCCCCTCTTCACAAGACACAAGCCGAATCACTTGGGGTCGCACACAAGACCCATTATCTTGGGGAGGTATTGAGCTGCCAACCTGGTTTAATTAAAAAGAGAAAAAACTAGATATTACCAGTGTTTTACCTTACATCAGCAAGTGCTGTGCAGGGCTAGAAAGTATGCATTACAAACAATCTGAGATCAGAAAACACAGCAATCCTATATCTTTTCTGTTCCTTATTTACTAAACTTGTCAGACTACTGCTGTACTTTCCTGGTTTGTTTCCTGTTTGCAATTCCCTAAAGTTCTTTGGTAAAGTACTCTTTGATCACACATCAGCAGTGTAAGCCACGTGGCAGCAGGTTCTTCCACTACTTTCTATAGACTGATTGGACAATTCACAAAACTGGGCCATTTCAGCTCAAAAACTGAATTACTGCACACAACAATCTGAATCCTCTTCTCAGTCAGTCAGTTATAGGGGAGGGAAAACTTCTAATGAAGCTAGGCACTGGACAGACTGCTACTGGAAAATAGGCACTAGCTTTCTGAGCATGAGCACACATTACTTGCTGTGACCCATCAATACAAATATCAAAGAGAATTTACCCATCTAGCACAGCCAACACTTAAGGGCTTCATGTGAGCCACATTCCAGTGGTTACTGGAGTCAAGAAACTGCATCCCAGCAGACTGAGGTCACAGATTACCAAGTTTTTACACACCTGTATCTCCAAGCTCAACTCTTCAGCTTGTTTTTGACATAAACATTCAAAGAGCTAAAAGAAAACATGAGGTCTTCCTGCCATTGAAGAGAAACCTTGACCCCATACAATCTCTGCGATAAGACAGCAGAATCACACATAGCAGGAGTATTAATTACAATAGAGTTATCTAATAAAGTTCCTCAAAAGTCATTAAGAAGACCTTTAATAATAAAAAGAATGGCCTCAGGTAGTAATAAAAGTAGGTAATAACAACTAGATGCAGGACAGATGCACTCAGAGTGGGTTCCCGTCCTCAGAGCAGTACTGCCCTTACTTTGTTGATGTGCACAGGAAGGTCAGGGTGCTCTTCTCTGTCGTCCCCATTGCTGTTTTGGGACAGCGAGTCCCGGCTTGGAGAACGGGAGACAGAGAAGGACTCCAGCTGCCGCAGGTCGAGCATGGATTTCACCGTCATCTCTATGCTGCTGCTGGGCTGGGACCAGCGGCCACGCTGCCGGGGCACCTTGCTCATCGGTGCCTCTGAGCGCTGGATTGCTGCGATCTCTTTGGCCTGAGGGAAATGAAAACACAGACCGTCTCAGAGACTGAGCTTGGCTGATGGAAAAACAGGAGAAAAAAACCACAAGAAACACAGAAAAATATAATTATGTCCATCTCAATAAAAGCTTCAAAACTGTCTAAAAGACAGCCTGAAAGACACCTTTAATCATAAAGCATCAAGTAAAAATGATACTTTTGTTACTGCTTCTTGCACAATTGAACAGTTAAATGTCTTGCTCAGATCCAGGTATATGAACAGCTTCAGCACCACATGAAATTCAGATCAAAAATGAAAAGAAAAAGCATAACATCTGATGGAAAAAGACCGATGTAAAAATCCCAAGTGCAGCTCTAGACTCCAAACACCCTAGTCTCTTAAACTAGGCTCTATTTTACCATGTCTAAATCATTCTTCAGAGAGAGGCTTCTCAACGGTTTCCCACTACAGCTGCACCTTTCCCACATGTGCAAATGCAGATTTCAATCTCTCTGGGAATTTCTCCATCAGTTTCCTTGTAACAAGAAATATAATCTGAAGGTTTAGTAACTCACCCTCCTCATTTCCCAGTGGGAAAGGCTTCTTGAGAGGGTAAGGTCTGGATCTGCAAAGGCAAAGAGATAAGCACCTAGCTGACATCCTGGTCAGCAGTTCAGCTTTTGAACAACTTGTTACTTCATCTTTCAACAAAGGCAGTATTCCTACACCTTTTGAACCACTGTCAACACATGCTTTCCCACTGACTACCCAAATCATTGTATCAAAATTTTAATGGAGACATACAGTTTCATGTAAGATTTCCATTGAATCAGCAGACCACTGCAGAACATTTGCCACAGTGCAGTGCCCTCCCAAAGGCTTGGGGAAAAAAAAAACCCTGCTCCAATACACTGTACCATCTGTGGTAAAAATACATCAAATTAATAACAGCAATCTCTACTGTAAGTTTTATCAGACATCTCTAAAATCCTCTCTTTTGAGGAGATCTCTTGATCTCTTTTGGTTTCTGCAGAATTTTAATAGCTTCTAGACCCCAGCCCATGAAACTAATTCAAAATTTCTTTAGCCAGTTGGAACTAGGAAGAAACTTGCAAATTTAACAACTGCATTTCTAGACAGAGAACTCTGAAATGCACCCCTCTTCAGATGCAGGAATGGGCAGCTCCACATTACCCACTGGTATCTATCCATATGCTTCAGCTTTGGCCTGTCCCTTTCTGCCCATACCTTGTTACCCCTAAGCCAGTGTCTCTCATCTTGTCCTCCCTTCACATCCATGTCATTTTCCTCCAGCTCTGCTCGTGTCCCTCTCCCATTTATACCTGAGTCTCTCTCAGTGTTGCAGTTGGACTGAATATGGAAAGACTGCAGCCCTCGTAACTCATCTTCATCATTGCCTTCATCTTCACCATCCTTATCGCTGTCTGATGAGAGTGCAGGCACAGAGGACAGGGCAGAAATGGACTCATGCCTGGAAGGCAAGAATTAGAAGTATTATGGTTTATGCACAAACTGCCCACCATTTCAATCCTTACACCAGTTCTCCTCATCTCCATCCATATTCAGGAGGCTGCCTCAACTCTCTCAAAGAGCCCTTGCTCTAGCACAGGCCACCTCTGAGAAACAGGGCAAGCTAAACCCTGCACAAAGATTTGCAGACCCTGCCACAACAATGTTCTCATACACGTGGAAGGTCGACAGAAATCAGAAGTCAACAAGTGTGAGAAAGTCAAATGGAATAAAACTGGGCCTTCCATTTCAGACTGCCAATTGATAAGGTCAAGATGACAGATTATATTTGAAAGGCAAATATTTTTCCCACCCTTAAGCATTTCTTCTTTGGAACTGATTTACACATCAAAAACATCAGACGTAGTCTCTGTTTGAAAGTAATTGGATTTATGGCAAATTATCCCATAAGAGACAGGTTCATTTCAAGGATTGCTCCAGGCACACCCTGAAGGCACAGCCCACACACCACAAGAGCACCATGCTGGCTATTTTAACTTTCAAGCACAAGGATCATGTAAAATGTATCTTGAGCAGATCTTTGGTTTAAGTCGATCAAGGCAAGTTTTACCACACACACCTCAGAGACACTCCCAGCACAGAATTGCCACCACCAGTCAAGGATACTCAATAACATCAAATTTCACTCTCCCTCTTTCTTCTCCTCTTCCCTTTCCTCTGCTCACTCCTTCAGTCCACAGAATCAAATGAACAAATAAACTTTTGGACAATAATTGAAGAAAGAAGAATCCCTAACAAACACATTTGAGTAGCCCCCACTCCATGGCCTTGAGCTGGAGTGCCAAACTCATCATAAGTGACATTTATAGGATATCACTGGTGAGTGTTGAGTACCAAGCATTATTAATGAAATAAAAATAGCTCATCTACCAAATACAGAGCAGTCTGGCAAGGGATCAACTTCTCCTGCAGCTGACAGATCACAGGCAGTATTGAAACATGGTAAGAAGCAGTTAAAGTATTTTAATCTTTTCTCTTCCTGCGTAATGGCAGAACATCAATTTCCATTTCATTAGGAGTAATAACTACTCAACCATTTCAGATGAGCTTTGAAGTGTTCTGGCAAAAAGAAAACTGAAACTGACTGTAGCCTGCAGAGTTGTCAAGTGAAGAAGTTTCATTTTGGTCATCCACATCTACTTTTGACATTTGAGTTTGTCAGTCTCAATCTTTTCTACTGTCTCCTGTATGCTCATCTTATCACTCACAGGTGCTTGTGTCTAGGCAGGGGAATCCTGACAAAGCCCAAATACCACAGTATGTCTGAGGTTATGCCATGTTTCATCCTATGATATATATTAATTACATTTATTCATGGTAGGCAAAATTAACTTTGTATCAGTAACTTTGATAGCATCCTTCTGCTTGTGTTCATCATGGTTGTTTGAGGAGGTTATTGAGACAAAAGGGTTGGGTTATTAGACCTTTAAACATCTAGCTGGTTGAATACCTCACAATGATGAGATGGTATGGCAAGGCAAGATTATGGGTTTGTCAAGCTCCTATGTGCACTGTCATTGGTTTAAATGGAGAAGGGAGGATTGCCATCCATGTGTTTCATGTTACAAATAGAAAGATGGCCCCTGTACATCAGATGGTGACTGAAAAAATTGGTGAGGAGAGGGGGGGAAAGTATGTTCCAGTGTCCTTAAAGTAGCAGAATAAGAGAATGCAAAACATATTTGGAAGTCAAATGGGTTTTTTCAGACTTCACAGGAAGTGATAAACAAGTTATGAAGTAACGTATTTGATAGGAACATAAAGTCATCTTGCATTATTCCCGCAAAAATTCATGCCCCTCTTCCACATCCTTCTTTTTACAATTCAACTATGCTTTTCAAACTCAGTTCTGTAACTTCAAGGGAGACAGATGAATTAATGATATTTTCAAAATGATTCTAAGTCCCTGATTTGAAACTGAGATACTCCTGAAATGAAAACTAGGTTCACAAGGTCTTGAATGTTTTAACTATTGTTCTTGCCCAAGTCATCCCTTCTATTCAGACTTCATTATTTCTCCTTTCTTTCCCTGCATTCCCCCATGTACTGTGAACTTTCTCCTAAACTCCCTGTTGCACACATCTCCTCAATACTCTTCCTCAGTTCTTTTTCATGCTTCAGTGGGAGTCAGTGTAATGTACAGTGAGTTTTCAAGCACAGAAGCTGTTTCCAAATAAGCACATAATAAGAGCATTTTGAAAATTAAGGAGTAAGACTTCTGGGGTTTGCAGAATTCCTCCCAAAAGCCAAACCCCAAGCATCATTATACCAGAATGAATGTTTCAGAGTAGCTATTCCAGAATAGCATGTACAGACATGTCCAATTCTCAAGATCCATGTGACTCAGAGCAAGTGTTTCCAATTGTAATTGTTCATCTTCCTTGCTGAGGAACTATCCCATTCTAGTATCATAGAATCACAGAATCATTAAGGTTGGAAAAGAACTCCAAGATTATCAAGTCCAATATTTGACTTAGTATCACCATGCCCAACTAAACCATATCATGGAGTGTCATGTGTACCCATCTTTTAACATTTCCAGGGGTGGTGACTGAACAATTTTCCCTTGGGACCCTCTTCCAATGCTTAACCACTCTTTCAGTGAAGAAACTTTTCCTAATGTCCAACATGAACTTTTCTTGGCACAACTGGAGGTCATTTTCCCTTGTTCTACTGCTAGTTGCCTGGGAGAAGAGGAAAACTCCCAGCTCACCAAAACCTGGATCTTGTTCTATACAGGTCAGCAGTGCCAGTTGCTCTTCAGCTCCCAGTTTTTGATGGTTCAGACAGTACAGGGTAAATGGAGGGGAAGGACCTTAAATTAGAAAGTCTTCAGGACATGGTATAGACTTAAAAGTGCCACATGTCATTATGGAGTGCTAGTATTCAGACATCTGATAATAGGTACTCTGTCTGCTTTTGTATGACCTGAACCCAACCCTGTTTTGCTTTCTCAAAACAAAACAAAGCAGACAAGAATGGCAACTATCCATTTAAAGAGGTATGTCATCAGCATTCCCACTCTGATCTTGTGCTGCTGAAACCCTCAGCTTTAGGGATGTATTCATGAAACTGTAACATCCTGGGTGGTAGGTATCACTGGCAGATTATATCCTCCTGCTTCCCCCCTCAGATGCTGAAGTGGTTTAAAAGGAAAGTTGTTCTGCTTTTCCCCACAGAAGGATCCCAGTGCACCAACTTCAGAGTTTCTCTAGTGTTATAATTGCACTAGTTCATCACACACTGAGGCACCATTTCTGACAAGGCATCAAGGGCCTGCCCCATTCTAAGCCCTGGAAATGACACAGCTTTCCTGGACTGGACAAGACCCACTGAGAATTTGATAAGGAGCTCTTCTTTCCAAATATATCTGACAGCACACAGTACTTCTTCAGTGTACATCTATAATTTTAGACAATTTAATTTGGATTTTTTTTCCTCCTGCTATTTATACTAAAGAGTCAAGGAAAGCCACAGATAAAGTGATTTTTAAAACAAGACTATAAGCCCTGCAAACATTCCACAGTAAAATCAGCTTAAAACTTGAGACAAGCTTTTCTAAACTATAAATGCATACTTGGATAAAAACCAAAACCCTACTAAATGTCCTTTACATGATTCCTTCACTGAAAATATAAAAGCCTTAAAATCAAAAAGTACCAGCAATATCAACTGAGTACAAGTTCTATTATCCCAGACTATCAAAGCTCCTCATGTTCAGGAAAAAAGCACACATCTACAATTACCACAACCAGAGGTAGAATTCAAAGGCTCTCAGGCACACTATGGAGAACTGTGGGTCTTACAGATCAGAGCAATTCCAAGATAATACAATGTCCCATAAAGGTGAGTCAGAGAAATCATTTAGAGGAGACACTTTAGTCTCTAAAAACTATTGGAGGGACTGAAAATGCTGGGACTCTTCAGTTCAGAGAACAGGTTGGATAAAGAGAGGTTATGAAAAAGGTTTACAAAACCATGGGCACTACCAATAGCTGGCTGCAGAACAAAAGATCACCAGAGCTGACAATATCCAGAAGCAAACTTCAGACTTTCATGAAAACTAGTAGCAATGTGCTTTAACAGAGACAAAAAATGTCCTCCTTTCTACAGAGAGCAGTGAACTCCAGGAACTTGGCACCAAAGGAGGCTGCAGAGGCAGACAATATTATGAAGTTCAAAAAGAATTTATACAAACTCAGTGGACAATTGGTCCATGTCCAGATAGTAAAGGAAAAAGGTAGAAATGTACCTCCTAACATCCCTAATGTAACAATGGAGCATGAGGCAAATGGACCACAAAGGTTCATACAGCAGGGCTCACAGAGCCTCTCACTAAATAGCATCTTCCATTGCCAGGGTCACAGGCAGAATGCTGGGCTTTGTGGAGCATTTGGTTTGACCCAAAAAGGCATCTTCTGTGTGTTTACACTGCTGATGTTACTCACCTGTGTCAATTCCTGCCCTGACAGTTGCAAATGGATAGACTATCCTGAATTGGAAATCTTCATCTCCCATTGTTTCCTTGGATCAATTTTGTTACCCCAGCATTATTTTGATTATTCATGCTGTAATACACCCGTACCATGATACTAGCAGAATGTGTTACTTCCCCCACCAAATTCTAGCAAGATTGTTCTAAAGAAGATCTAGTAGAACAAATGACTTATCACAAGGCAGGGAGCTTTCTCATACTACTGGCAGTCTTTTGACACAACAATTTTACACCACAAGTTGCAACTCAACTCTCTGCTGCAACCTATACAGACAGGCTTTGGAAACAATCAGAACAGGTATAGGGCACCTAGAAAACAAATCTCACTCAAGTTCATTAATTTTTCTTCTCCCACCTCAGTAATGCTGGTCCACTAGGCTCTTCTTCCATTGCCAGTACCAATCCAAAATGCTCTGGGAATTATGTCTTTGCTGATCTCCAAGGACCACAGCGGACGATCAAAACTGAAAACAAGCTTTCAGAGCTGACAAGTAGATTGCAGGCTTGCAAAGAGGCTACCAAACAAGTTTACTGAAGTTCTGGGCTTGGCGTGGCACTAGCACCGCCCTTCAGCAAGCGTCTGTGATGGAAACAAGTATCACCTCACAGGAACAGGGCTGGGATTATCTGTCACAGGCTGAGCCTTGGTAGAGTAAGGCTGCAGCTGCTGGAATAATAGAGAGACTGCTATAAAAAGCACATTGCTTGACAGATCCAGAACTTTGGCTAGAAAAAAAGGCTTCCCAAGTTTTCCCAATATCATTACCAAAAGAACTTACTAGACAAGACACGCTTCAGGAATGAGCAGATCAAAACTTTCCAAAACAAAACTATGTAGACAGACTTGTTACAGCATTGCTTGCTCCCAAAGGGAGTGGGAAAGTCCTCGTGACACTCAAAAACCAGTGTGGTAATTCCTCCAATGCTTTGGTACTTTTATATCCAGAACTCCATGTGCAGTCGTTTGGAACATAGGAACAAAAAAATCTTCATTTACCCTTTCTTCCCCCACTCTGATCTCAAACAGGTTGGTCAGGATTCTCCCCCGCATTACTTACAGTCCAACTAGTCTCAGTTACTTAGAAACTACAGAGAAACCAAACACATTAGACTAATAATCAAAAATACCTTGTCACTCTTGTTCTGTTTAAAAACAGAAGCACCACTTTTAAAAGAAAGGTCACTAGATAAATTTAGATCAATTCCACTTGTAGACTGCAGTAATTTGTTTTTAGATATGTTGTTTCCTTAGCAAAAAATAATAATATTATTCAGCTAGCAAGACCTTTTCCCATTTCACTTATTTTTGTATTTATTATTCATATTATAATTATTTTAGCTGAGTTTTTTCACAGCCTCCAGCAAATAGTTAACAAAGAAACAGCAAAAGTATAAGGACTTTTTTAGAATTATGATCAACACAACCAACTCACAGAGGTCACAGGTATACTTCAGTACTGACACCACAGAAAACAGCCTTTAAATTGCATTCAGCTTAGATCTAAAGAACTTTACTCAGGAAGGATCTCTGCTTCCCTGCTGGAATTCTGTGTACCATCCTCAGTATTCCTAGGTGAACTGCTTAATAAAGTTTCTGACCACATCACTGAACTAAATTAAGACACAAGAGGCATTGCATACATATTGCAATCAGTGAAGCACACTAAGTCTGTCTGTAAGATGCCAGTCTGGTTTCTATATCCAAAGAAGAGGAGTACAAAACCAAATTCAAAAGAAAAATAAGAGAACTTTTGGAAGAACGCTATCAGTGAAGACAACAAAAACCTTACAGTTGAATCCCAGTGCCACACTTTCACATTCCACCCTACACAGCCAGCCACCTGCTCTCAGTCTGCTCTGCTCACCTCATGAGTCCAGCTGCCTTGTGAGGAGGAGACTTCTCCGCCTGCTTCCCTCTCTGTTTCATGTCCGACAGTCGCTGCCGCATGTTGATGGTCATCTCTGAGCTCAGACGCCAGATGAAGATGCAGCTGAAAGAGAGAAAGGTGAGGCTGGGATCAAGTCTCAGATCAGTTTATTGATACTAATTCCTACAGCAGAGACAAACAAGAGCCCTTCTGTCTGTGGCAGAGACACATGCAGAAACAGCTTCACAGAAACTCAATCCCATCACAAGCCTTGTGATGAAAGGGTTAAACCTGCCTGATATTTACACAGACTCATCTCTGATCCTATATATACCTTTTTTGACTATCTGACCAGCTGCTGAAGGAAATGCTGTAACAAGTCCCTCTGTGGTCAGCAGGATAAGTGGAACCTACAGATGTCCCTTGCATCCTCTAACAGTGGCTAAGCTGAAGTCTCTGACTGCCCCTACCCCAAAAGGCAAGGCTTCCTAATGCCCACCATCCCATGGAGTCTCTGTGCAGTATTAACAGTGAGGCTCACGTGGAAGTCCCTTTTGCAGCAGGGTGCTTCTAATATTTGACTTGGGACTCCCTACAGTGAGTATGGACACTTGCACAGAATTTAGCTCAGCCATCAGCTCAGCTGGTCAGAGCACAGTGCCAATAACACCAAGGCCATGGGTCTAATTCCTGTATGGGCTACTCATTGCAGAACTGGATTTGATGATCCTTGTGGGCCCCTTCCAATTCAGAATGTTCTGTGAAATATTTAGTGAAATTTGACTGAATTTGGTCAGTGAACTCAAAAGCATTTGAGAGAAAGAAACCAACAATGAGGTCTCATTTCATTTATTTCTTCAGAAATTCAGTTTAAAAAAATATTCCTCATCACATTAAAGAATACTGTATCTCATCTTCAGCTATTAGAAAGTAAAATGACCAGCATGGTCTTTGAAATTTAACCTCAGTGCTAACTAATTCTTTTCATCTCAGTCATCTTTCCTGTCTAGCTGGGTATACCTACACTGATATAGAGGCAGAGATGGTGCTTTGGCTATCACTTGTAAAATCTTGCATCCTACTTTGGAATATAAAGAGGATTTAATTCAGTTTTTGAAGACCCATCAGTGCCAGTATACTCATGGGTACTCCAATACACAGAAGATTTTTCAATGACTGGCTTTCCCTTCTTTCTTGATAGCATGGAAACATTAATTTGCTTTGCCATTTTGAACAATGACCATGAACTTCGGTCTCCCTGACCTGAGGCAAAAGTCAAAAGTGCCAGGATCTTGAATACCTGAATCTTCATTTTTTTCTCTCTCATGAAAAAACAGTTTAAAAGGTTTAAATTTCCGTATCACACACACAAAAAAAAACCACCAAAAAAACCAAAAAACCCCAAAAAAACCAAAACCATAATATCATCTTTGCAGTCTGTGGAGATTTTAAGGCAAAACTAAAAATTCCCTTCTTTTCCCCAGCACCATGCTCAGGAGCATCACTCCCAGCTACTGAAATCACATGCAGACACTCTGCATTGCCTGTGAACACACTCTCATCCTCCCACTGGAGCTTTTCAACCAGGAGAAAGGGGTGAGGCACTGTGTCTGAGAACCATGGCAACCCAAGACAGCCAGCTGTTTCCTCTCAAGGAGCAGCTCTCTCCAAGTAACAGCAACCATAATCTGCTGCTGAAAAAATACTGAAGCAGAGGAAACAAAATTCTGAAAGCAAATCTGGCTTGTTCATTATCCCACCCCCGCAGTTATCAAACTTAGAGACACGCAGCAAACAGCCTAAGCCTGTGAATACATTAGTATCCAACACAAACTCTGCAGAAGCAAGCACCCACCTACCCCTTTTGCTAGGGTTGGGGTAGGGATTTTGTTTTGTTTTTTCTTACCTTGCATTACTTTCCTCACATGAATCCCACAGTCCTTGTGCCCTTTCTCATCCCTGCTTTTCTCTCTATTCTCGGCTCTACTCTTTACACATGCTGCTATGTGTGAACAGACTATGTTCCCTGCTCTCCTTTGAAAAAGATGCTTTCTCATATACTTACAGTAAACTTCTTCAGGAATCCTTTCCTTACTTCTCATCCACCTCCTTCATACTCTTAAGAAAATTACCCTTTTGCTGATGGAAATGTCAGCAAAAGAATGTTGCACTAAATCACAAGGATCACTAAGGACTTTAAACCTTCCATGTTTCTGGAATTTGTTAGAAATTCACAACAAAAGGACGCTCTCTCCTACAACTTTTGTCCCTAATCTATTTAAACACATGAAAGAGGAAAACTAAATTATTTATTTATTACTGAAAGACAGAAACAACCAACTGATGAGATATAAGGTGATATATTGTATGTTCTTTAACAACTCACCCTCTAAAACACTCTTTCAATTCAGTCATGATTTATTAATTTGAAAAAAAAAGAGAGAATCTGGTTTCCTCTGAACTTGCAATAGCATTCCAGGAGCCATCTTTCTTAAAGGAAAAATTTTATTCAGTTCAGCTGATTTAAGCATTCACTGATTCCAGAAACAGTGGCTCCACTCACCTGTACGATCATCATATTAGGCATGTATTCTCCCTTTTCCCTTAGGCTCAGTCTGGTGACTACTTAAGCTTTTAGTGAACTGATTTAGCTCACTAAATGTGCAGAAAACTCATCTCAGGGGAGTACTGATGTAGTGACCTGATTTAGCTGAATGAGAGGTCAGCTGCACCACTGCTGACTCAAGGGAGTGGGAAAAGGACTGTATGGACAGGCCTGTCCCTTCTGCTGCTAAACAGACTCTTACACCTGGTGAAACCTCATAAATAGGTGTATTGCAAGAAAAAGCTTTGGCACTACTAGCAAAAATAGCCCAAGATGCCTTTTATTACAGCCCTGAAGGCTGGTCAGGAAACAGGTCACATGTCTGTCTCCTTTCCAGCACAATATTTACTCCCAGAAAAGGGAAATACTTCACATGGGTGCCATTCCATGAAACAATAACATAAGCTCTGTGAGCTTTGCCAGCAGCATATATTCAGGCTCCAGAAAGCTCTGAGATTTATTTGGAATTCATAAAACATCCCTAAAACCAAAAAAATCTACCTTTCCTAAGGACATGTTACCTCTAGTATGAGATGGCATAAGCCAGTACCACAAACAAGCAAAAGCTCTTACCTGTCACCAGAAACAGAGATCAGATGTTTGCAGTCATTACTGAATTTCATCCCAGTTACAATCTCTGTGAGAAATTAAGCACAAAAAAACCAGTCTTCTCTGAATTATTCAAATGGACAGAAGAGATAATTAGCCACATAGTCTGTCTGCACTCAGTAATTCACACTTCATAGAACCAAGAATCTAGGCTGGACATGAAAGAGGTACTCCATGGCAAAATATACGTGAAGACTGAATCCTCTTTTTGCCTATAATAGAACAGCTCCTGCATGGTAGGAGCTGAGGGCATATCACAATGAAACTAAATATACTCTGAAAAAAACCCCACAGACTACTTTAAAGGCTACTAGAAAAACTGTGTAAATAAATACATGGATTGACATTGATGTGTGTGTGTGTGTGTGTGTGCAAAATGCAAAAATTGAACTTGCAATAAAATATTACAACTTCATCCAACTACAATCTATTCAAAAATACTCATTAGGTAAACTTTGATGAGGAGAAATCTTCAGAAAGCTTTGACTAGTATCAGACCTACTCTATAGCCATCAGCAGAAAAAAAAGAATTTCCAGAAGTTTATAAGCCTTACCTGAGTGTCCATACATGGTTGCAACACACTCGCCAGAATAGAAATCAAAGATGGAGAGGTTCTTGTCAGAACAACTGGTTGCAATATAAAGACCAGAAGGATCCGTTTGCACCTGGTTTAGGAGACCAGAGGAATGCAAAGATCTGGTGAGAAACTAACTTCAAACTACATTAAAATAGTCCAGAATACCCAAGACAGTCAGAGTAAAATGCAAGTAGCCCTCACAGGAGTACAATTGAGTTCCAGCCTATCCAGTATCTCAGGACAAATCTCCAACCTGACCGGACTTTTAAGACTATCTCCAACCTAATCAGAGACTGAAGGCACTTAAATTAAATGCCTTCATGACTGTGAAGCCATATTGCCACCAATGGACAGATTTCTACTTCTCTCCTACTTTCTTTTAACCATTGGGGTCTTACATTCTTCCATGTTAATATCAAAACAAAACAACAAGAAATTCCCACCCCAAAACACACACACCATAAAAAAAAAAAAACATCAGAGCTGACAGAATTAAGGAAAATATTAAAGGATTCAAGTCCTCAGGAGTGAAAGCAAAAAAGAACTCAACACTGCCAAGAAACTGTCTTTGATAATGATGCTCTCACATCTCCAGTATTTGCAACTCCCATTTTTCATCTATTTTGGTTGTTGTTTGTTTCTTCGTGTGCACCTATTTGTAACTTTATCTTGGATCAAATATAAAATCCCCTGCAAATGCCTCACCAGGTCTAAAGCAGCACTACACAGCAAATACAGTTACTGTCACCAATTCAGAGAATTTTAAGGAACTGAGAGGATAAACTGTGTTTTTCAAATGAGACATGGTATTTAAATAATGGTAATTCTTTTGGTTTGTTATGGCTCTTGTTAGGGCTCTTTTGGTTTGTTATGTTTATTTTGTTGCAGTTTGCTTCCAGTGTCACTGTTTGAGTCCTGCTCATTAAACTGCAATGTGTATTATGATCTCAAAATAACATGCCAAGAAACTTTAAATTCCAGAGACAACCATAATCCCTTGGTTACATAATTGTCTTAAAAATGACCAAAGCAACAGTAAAAGTAATTGAGATTCTCCACTTGAGATACACATTAAAAGAAAAACCCACAGAAAACATAAAGGATATTAAAAACAAAAAAATCAGCTCCTAGAACATTTCATGGTTTTTTGTCTGAGAAAAATCTAATCAAGCACATAAGCTTACCAGCAGTTTAAAGCATAGCATCAATTTTTCATTTTCTTTGCTCTGGCTTACAAAAATTTTGTGGGAATTATAACAGGCAAAGAGAAAGATCTTTCTCTGTCAAACAGAAGAGCTGACACTGAACAAAACTGTTTGTTTCCTCCCTCCCTTTTTACCCAGTTATTTACACCTATCAATAGTTTCAGCTAGAAGAGAACTACAAATATCATCTACTCCTGCCTGACCAATTGAGAGTTCACCAAAGATTTATCAAGCTTAGTCTCCTCCATAAGGGCCACATGTTTAAATTTTGTTATTAAATGCATTGATCAAATGCATCTTCAACACTATCAGGCTTGGAGTATTGACCACCTCTCCAGGACTCCTGTTCCAGTGTTTGGGCAAACTCTCAGTAAAGAAATGCTTCCTAATGGTCCTGGTGCAGCTCTGAACCATTCCCATATATCCTGTCACCAGATCCCAGGGAGAAGCACTCAGCACTTTCCCCTGTGTGTCCTCTCCTCAGGAAGCTGTAGAGAGCAATGCAGTCACCCTTCAGCCTCTTCCTCTCCAAACTAGATAAGCCCTAAATCCTCAGCTGCTCCTCATAGGGACATTCCTTCCAGTCCCTAATAATAATACCACTGACCTGTGCAGCAGTAGAAAATTATCAGTGAAAAAAAAATAAAATGAAGAAGCTTGTTTGGCAACTTCAGAGATATTTGGATTTTGTCAGCTGGTTTCCCCATTTATAGACAAGAATGCAGTTCTTCCACTCCACTGTGAATCTCAAACACACTTGATTTACCAAGGTAAGCCCTGGATAGTGGCAGAAGCAGGTGTGCTACCCTGGCCCAAGGCCTGGATGCACTCAGCAGGTGGGAAACTTGAACACTCTCTCTAAGCAGTACCATGCTTGTACAGAACTCCAAGACCCAGGCTTTTCAGGCCCAATACTATTTTATTTTATCAACTCAAAGAGTTTCCCTTGTATTTGCCCTCTGAAATCCACTTCACAAACACTGATCAACAGGTATTTCCACTTTAAAAATCCTAACAAAACCAGTCAAGAAAACCAGAATGAGCTCTCTGGAGCAGAAAGCAAAGGATTAAATTTAATGGATTAAATCATCTCCTGACAGATATTGGTGCAGTTCTACTTGTTTTTACAGCACGGTCCTGTGACTCACTTCAGAAACAGGACAGGGAGAAAAATCAAAGATCAACTTCAGCATTCATTAACTCTCTTCCTGTTTTAGCCAGATGAAACCCAAATATATTACCGGCCCTTAAGGGTGGAAGTAGAAGGAAGCAGCAGCAGGGTAAAGGACAAAGTACGGAGCAAGAAAAAAAAGAAAGAAAAAGAAAAAAGAAATTACTGTACTCAGATTTGTATTTCATTTTCTTGTCCCTGAGCTGCATTCAAAAAGGAAGGAAAAGAAAACAGCTTACTTTGATAAGGGTGCCATCTTCACCTTGGGATCCCTTGTAAAGTTTCTTCTGCTTCCCACTGCTTATGTTGAAAACCCTGAGGGGATGACATAAGATAACATGGCTCATTGTGCCCAGGTACTACTCTGGGGCTGCTGTCACCAGGATCCTTTTCTCTCCCTGCTCCTCATTCCATGTAAAATACAGGAAACAGGGCCAAACTACAGGAAGTGGAGAAATTATCTCCATGAACTATTATCACCAGTCATTTAAATGGTTCAAGAAATAACCTCAAAAGTAATGCAAAGACAGATTATCTGAATTAAAATTGAGACGTTATTCTCAAGCCAATAAATAATCAGTCCTCACTGCTGTAAAAATACCTGGGCTTCTTCATACTAGAGCAAAGGATTCAGAAAGCAAGACACTTTATGTTAGAATACAAAAAGCAAATTACATCCAGTAGTGATATAGCTATGACCAAAACTCCTAACATCTCACACAGCTACAATAGGAGGAGACACACAACTAGAGACAGACTTCTTTGCTTTCAAGCAGGCAGATTAAAGAAATGGATAGAACTAGAGAATGGACTCCACCTGTTCAATGACAGTAACATATAGTTCTGTTTTAGGTTCCCACAGTCCCAGGTATTCCACAGGACCCCACAGCTGTTCACTGAGTCCCTTCAACCAAAAATTACCACAGTGCAGAAGTTCTTGCCCCACAGTTCAATGATGTGCCAAGGAAGGCACACTTGCTCCCCCAGCAGAAAGCCTTTGCTCCGCAGAGCACCCCAGTGCAGAAGCCACAAGTCCCATGGGAATTGCACCTATACACGGCTTTTTATCAGTGAGAGCAAAGGCAGAGTTCAGCCTCACAGTGCCTCAGATCTGTCTGAAAATGCTGTACCAAAGAACTCAGAGGAATAATGATGGACATGGGGCTGCTTCATTTATGACTGGAAAAATATTTTCAAGTTGAGAAAGAAACTAACCTGATGTTACGATCCTGGCATCCAATAGCTGCATATTTCCAGCTGGGGTCCACATCCATGTCATAAAGTGTGGTCTTCCTAACAATATGATGTGTTCGGGTAAACTGGACCCCTTCTCCTGTCTAAACATATGGGCAACAACTGTGTCAAAATCAAGTAGTTAATCCATTATTAAAAGCCAGTAAATACAGATGAGTCTTCTCACACAGTCAGCACAAAACAATCCTTCCCAGGGAGCTGCTGGGAGCAGCTGGGACTGGAGGCACAAGGAACTCTTCCCTCCAGCCCATTCTCTTTCACCAGTTTTCACAATAGCTCTGGCAGTGAAGGAAAAGCAGATATCCTAACAGGTCTCTATTTCTGCTGTGAGAGGTCAGGCTGGGAGTAGCTGCATGCTTCACAGAACTATTTGTCTGAATGCAATCTCTTCCATCAAGTCAGTGAGAGGCACTGAGGCTGAAATAGTAACAAGCTCTTACAGAAACTCTGATGTCATTCTTTGAAGTAACTCCTTTGTGGAGAGGTTATAAATTAGAAGGGTACAAAAAGCCATGATAAGGTTACCTTCTGTGCAGTGCGGAAATAGATGCTCTTGTCTGCCCCACAGCTTATCATCCGCACTTTCCCATCGTTGGCTGGAATAAAAAGGCAGGAGACAAAAGATAAACACATATACAACGTGCAGGAAATATTTCAATTTATACCACTGCTCATTTATTCTGGTCCTGATTAGTCCTAAGACTGACTTCTCCCCAAGAAGCAAAACAGAAGCCACTTCTCAGGAATAGCATTTGTCTTTCATGCTCAGAGAGCATGAGACTCCAACATAGACGCTTTTCAGAACAGATTAGGATGCAATTCTGTCTTCTTCCTCACCAATATGCTCGTATCTATGTCTGCCACAACACTCTGTGGCAACATGGCACATTCACACTCAGTAGAAGCTGAAAACAGACAATAGGCACTTTTCAGACTTTAGAGCTGGACACATATTTCTTGCTGCCCTTTCTTACAGCAGGGTTAGGCTTCCCTTCTTCCCTTAGGACTCTTCTATAACCAAGCAGCTCCTTCAGCAAAGCAACACCTGATAAAGCTCCAAGTAATGACAATGCATCCAACATCACACGGGTCCTTGAACTGCACCCACTTAGAGCATGCCAGCACTTGGCTCATAGACCAGTGTAAAGGCTTTAGCTGCCAGGCCTTGAGCCCAATTGCCCCATCTCCTGGGAGTTCCGCTGGTTGCATTCAAGGCCAGTTCACTGATAAGACAGGTGTGTCAGAGAAACTACTGCTGGCCTTGGAGCTCCTCCAGAAAAAAAAACTTGAAAAAGCCAGACAGTTGCTTTGTGGAGCCCCTGCTTCAGTGAGTCCCCTCTCTTGGGAGTGGTTTTCAAGCTGAGGTTCTCATCCTTGAGTCCCAACTGACTCATGCTACACTGCAGCAGCATTGCAGCCACGCCTGTGCCTGGACATGCGTCCCATTGAGCCAAAGCCTGACCCAATCCATGGACTCACCTTCCTGATCTGAACTCCATCTTGCCTTCCTAGGATTTGCCCAGCAGGCACTGAACTATAGTTGATCCTGACCACTCCAGACTGATCAAGACCTTGAATTGCTTGAATCCATGGTCTTATCACTATGGATTTGTCTGGTGACCTGGACTACTGGCTGTATCTAGACTTCATCTGTTCCTGTTCATGTCCTGTGGTACTTTCCCACAGCCAGTGGAAAAGACCACTGCCTTTGCCTGCCTTCCTGTCCCCCCCTGCTGCTGCCTTTCCCTGACAGAGCAGCCAGCTCTTGCTGTTCCGACTGGTGTCTGACCATTGGCAGCAACTGAGTGCTGGGGATAAAATGTGCTCCATTACCAGGAATGCAAAGCCTTACAGTGCCTTACAATCACAAATTTAGTTTACCCAAAACTTTTTGGGTGCGTGTGTGTTTTCAGTGATTTTTTTTGAACAATGACTGTTCAGAGTTCTCCTAAATTAGTTCTCTCTGAAATTAGTTAGAGGGAATAAATCATTACAGAAAACAGTTTTCCAAAGAAATTATGAGGAATGGTTCTCTTAGGAGGGAGGAAGGAGAGGAAATTAAAGCAAAACCAGAAAAGAAGGCAAGTATCACCTTCTGTTAAGACTGCAACTGAAAAAGATGACCAAAACCAACCCAGCTGCAGCTTCAAATTGACCTAGTCCAGTAGACAAAAGTAGATAAAATTACAGCCATAAGGGGACAATAACAGTACTCAAATCTGGCTTTGGAGGGAGGCCATGATTTGCTACCTGCAAATTTCACTGCAGTGATGGAAGAAGAATGTTCATCCAGGGTTTGCTGTAGGCTATAATCCTTCCCAGCATCCAAGACATGAATCAATCTATCCCGACTGGCTGAAGCTAAGAGCTTTAAACCTGTTAGAAATTGAAAAAGACTGCAAGATCATGACTTTAAAAGCCATTTTTAAAACAGCTTCCCAAGTCTTCTTGGAGACAAAACATTATACTGCAGCTAACTGCATATATGGACACAAAGCAACACATCTGAATTTTGCATTACAATAATAAACAGAACAAGCTGCAATCTCAACATACAATACTCCAATAAAAAGTAAGAGAAAGAAGACTCTTTCAAAGCCTGGCCCTACTAGCCCAATACTTGAAGACCTCATTTGAAATCCAGGAGTAGTTCAGCATGACAATTCTGACATGCCATAGTTGGACATTCTGACTTTCTCAACATTACATTCATAGGCAAAGGGGAAGCAGCTCAATTGCATTTACCTGTGTCAGGTTTGGAGTATTCCAGACATAGGATCTCAGAGTCATGGGCTTCCACCTTCAGCATTTCCTTCAGAGACTGCAACTCATATATTCTAGGACATAACATGGCTCATTTTAGTATGTTTAACAAAATTAGCAAGACCTGGTTATTTTCTCATGCCTGACCAGTTGCAATCTGCATAAGCAGCTTTATGGGATTACCTGAGAGTGCCTATCCTGTCCCCTGAGGCCAGGTGCTCCCCGCTGGGACTCACACAGACAGTGCGTATCCCCACCTTTGTATCCAGCACTTGTGCATCAGCTTTGTCTGCACTTCCTGCTGAGTTGTAATCAGTATCCAGAAGTACCTGAGTGTTGTCATCTACATAGATGATTTTCATCAAGTCCTGGGGACACAATACACCCAGAAAAATTTACTAGTGACAAAATATTAAAGCAAAGCATCTGCCTTAGAAATTGAGCTCCTAGCCAACATAAACATTTTATTGGCATCAATGCTGTAATTGGTAGGACCTTTTAGTTAGGAGCAAGCACTAAGCCCCTACAGATTGTAGGATGAAAGTTTCACAGTTGTATCTCACAATCACCCCTTTCAAAAGATTCAAGCTAGAAACTAGCAGCATCTCCTTTGCTACTGACAAGCTCTGGGATAAGTGATTAGAAAACATTAGGGCACACAGCAGGAGTAGGAAAGACTTCTAGCGATTATCTAAGTCAGCAGTCTGACTACTGAAAGAAAAAGCAATTTTTTCCACCCGAGTACTGAGGTCAGGGCTGCTGTGTCCAGAGACCTTCCAACTCAGATGAGAACAGAACCTAATGTCCATATGTAATCACTGCTCTGTATGATTAGCCTCCCTCTTATATAGATGAAGTGAGTGCAAACTTTTCCATTCAATTTCCCAAACCTCTGCTTCATTTAATGCACCTTTTCCAAACAAATCTTATAAGTGGTTACACATCACAGAGATGCAGAAAAAGAGAACCAGCTCTCCTGAAACATATGACCCTTATGGAACAGACTAAGCTTGATGAATCTTTGGGTGGTTTATGAAAACAGCAATAATCCCCAGGACCATTTCAGACACCCTGTCCTTCTGCCCAGTACTCCTTTTGTGTTTCTTCAGGCTCATACATTTTACCAGATTTGTGCTCAGTTTACAGACACCTGGGTTGACTTGGAGATACAAAAAAATTTAGGCCTTAACTTGGGAATCTGTGTGTGAAGAAGAGCAACCCCAAGGACAAGGAGGTGATCCAAACCTAGGATCTTACATTGCTGAGGATGTTGCGGTGCAGGGCTGTGCCGTGGATGTTGGAGCTTTCAGTGTTCCACAGACGAATGGTGTTGTCAGAGGAGCAGGTGATGAAGGAACCAGGGGGGAGGCAGGGCTGATTGTTGTCCTTCACCTCTGGATACATCTAAGGGCAAGTAAAATCAACCCCTGAATAATATTGCCTGGCATCTACACCCATTCTGAGCAAGAGTGAAAGGCAGATTTTGGGGAGGGGAGGAAAGAGGGAGAGGGAGAAGCATTTCACTTGAGACACTGGTAGCAAGTTTCAAAACAAAACGAGACAAAAGGGGTGTCCTCTCTGTTTTCTAAAGGTCAAAGCCAGACAGTTCTGACAAAAACCTATTTGCAGACCAGAGCTTCATACTGACTTCAAACAAATGTTCACTGAGCTTCCCTCATCACAGAAAACCTCCTTAAGAAGCATGCAACAAACAAGTATCTTTTGTTTCTAATAGTTCAAAGAGCACCTCAAATCCCAAACAATGATCATGCAATAACCACCTTGCACTGTTGTTTGCAACTTTCATCTACTACTGTCAGTTTATAATTCAGAAAGAAAGGGTGAGATGCAATTAATAAATAAAAACAGTTCTCAACCTCTTCCCACTTTCTTTCCACTTTCCCCTCTCCTAACCATTGTTAGACATATTTCAACACATTAACAACTCCATTGTTTCCTATACTTCCTTTCCTTCCCTCTGAGGGAAAACCAACTAGACAGACTGCCAGATGACAGACACTTGAGAGGCTATTTCCACATGTTCAGGTAAATATGTTAAGAAGAAACTCTGCTCCTTAATTACTCGCCACAGATCTCAAGCAGTTTTTTTGAGGTCAGCAATAAACTCTTGTGTATTTTCTAAAAAGATGCCCTGTATTCAGGTTTGTTCAATTCTGCTCCCTCTTCCACCTCTTATCTTTTAATGGTGAGATTTTTTTCCCAGTAGCACCACACATTTGGTCAGCCATTGCAGTGCAGCCAGAGAACTGTTCCCAGGCCCAGCAGCAAATGCACTAACCACAGGTGAAAATCTGAGTCAATTCCCTCTACAGTCAGCATTTGCATTCAAATTTGGCAGCTCGTTTGATGACTTTCTCAGCTGCAACTCACAACCCAATACCTGCAGGCAACGTACCTCAATGTTCCACACACAGGAAGAGTGATACAAAGCAGAGTACACTTTGCCCACTTTCTTTGGATCTTTGACATCCCACACATACAGGCTGTGGTCATTGTATACACAGGAAAGCCACTGGTTGGTGGGGTCAAAGGTCAAGGCAATGGTGTCTGGATACTTCGCATCAGCCACACCAGAGAAAAGACGGCTGCACAAAGAGAGAACAACAGCCTGGTTAACTTGTGCTCTCCAGGAGTTGGGGCAATGCTCAAACAGGAGAGCTCAGATTCTCCATGGGGTGCTGTTGAGATGAACGATGGCATCTATAGGTAGAGAGAGTAGTTGGCCAGGAAGACCTGCCTCTTGAACAACCAAAGTCCCAAAAGAAGCCTCAAAGTCCTGTGGCAAATGTCTTTCTCCTTGCCATCCAACTGTAGTCCAGTCATACAGGGCAAGCCTGCAACAACTCAGAGAGATCTGCAACAGACTGCCAACTTTAATCCATGAAAAGAGCATGCTCCAGATGGCAAAGGTTTGGAGAACAGCTCTAACCCCCACAAGCTTCCCTTGCTCCCTTCCATCCTTCTCCACAGTACCTGGCCTCAGTCACACTTGCGATGTCAGTTCCCAGGAAGTGTGGCTTCGGCAGAGTAGTGACAAAGTGAAGGTTCAGAGGGTTGAAAATCCGCACGGTGCCATCAGCGCAACCACAGAAGATGTAGTCATGATTCACAGAGATGCAGTTTGCCACAGTGGTCTGAGGAGGACACAGCACATGAGACAGCAAATGAGAAATGTGCTCTCACGTCAAAGGTCACCAGACACATGTCAGGGAGAACAGCGAATTGACAGACAAAGGAGTCATGGTCAGAAGAGCTGCAGTGAAGTCGAGCCCTGGGAGTAAGGAAAGGCCTAAAAATCCATTTTTCCTTTCTGAAGAACTTTCCAGCCAAGGTCCACTGCAGATCCCATGCAGTTAGAAAAAAATCCAGTTTCTCTGCCACCCACTATGATGGGAGGCCAGCAGAGCTACACATTTGCTCCAGCTGAATCCTACTCTGAGCATTGCTTTTATTTCTGTGACATTCAACGACACTGGCAGGCAAGCAGCACCTCACCCTGTACTAGCACACCAACACATTACCTGTCAGGAGGGGATAAGAAACAGAACAAAATGGATTTTCTTCCCCTCCCTTTGGGATCTGTACAAATGGCAGAAAATGCACAAAAATGGAGTGTGGTGAAAAGGGGATGAGTTCAATGCAAAAAGTTTTTTCAACTTACTGTGAACTATAGGTAGAGAGAGAGTAGTTGGCCAGGAAGACCTGCCTCTTGAACAACCAAAGTCCCAAAAGAAGCCTCAAAGTCCTGTGGCAAATGTCTTTCTCCTTGCCATCCAACTGTAGTCCAGTCACAGGGCAAGCCTGCAACAACTCAGAGAGATCTGCAACAGACTGCCAACTTTAATCCATGAAAAGAGCATGCTCCAGATGGCAAAGGTTTGGAGAACAGCTCTAACCCCCACAAGCTTCCCTTGCCCCTTCCATCCTTCTCCACAGTACCTGGCCTCAGTCACACTTATGGCGTCAGTTCCCAGGAAGTGTGGCTTCGCAGAGTAGTGACAAAGTGAAGGTTCAGAGGGTTGAAAATCCGCACGGTGCCATCAGCGCAACCACAGAAGATGTAGTCATGATTCACAGAGATGCAGTTTGCCACAGTGGTCTGAGGAGGACACAGCACATGAGACAGCAAATGAGAAATGTGCTCTCACGTCAAAGGTCACCAGACACATGTCAGGGAGAACAGCGAATTGACAGACAAAGGAGTCATGGTCAGAAGAGCTGCAGTGAAGTCGAGCCCTGGGAGTAAGGAAAGGCCTAAAAATCCATTTTTCCTTTCTGAAGAACTTGCCAGCCAAGGTCCACTGCAGATCCCATGCAGTTAGAAAAAAATCCAGTTTCTCTGCCACTCACTATGATGGGAGGCCAGCAGAGCTATACATTTGCCCCAGCTGAATCCTACTCTGAGCATTGCTTTTATTTCTGTGACATTCAACGACACTGGCAGGCAAGCAGCACCTCACCCTGTACTAGCACACCAACACATTGCCTGTCAGGAGGGGATAAGAAACAGAACAAAATGGATTTTCTTCCCCTCCCTTTGGGATCTGTACAAATGGCAGAAAATGCACAAAATGGAGTGTAGTGAAAAGGGGATGAGTTCAATGCAAAAAGTTTTTTCAACTTACTGTGAAGCTGTCTGTATTCTGAGCGAGAGTGAAAGGCAGATTTTAGAGAGGAAAGGAAAGGAAAGAAAAGAAAAGAAGAGGCATTTCACTTGAGGGAAAGCGTGGACAGACTTTTTCCCTTGATTTTAACATAGCAGATCCTTGCAGGTGGGCATGTTACATTCAATTGAAAGGAAAACAAGTGTGATCAAATTCTTAACTATGGGCAGGCCTGGTGGTTTAGAATAGCCAAATCAACTAGCACCTTGGGAACCTGCATTTGAGATGCACAAGCCAAGTAAGACACTGTAGAGTGGATAGAAACCAGAATCCTTCTAAAACTCCTACTTGCCCCAGCCAAGCCAGGAGGGACCATACAGGAGCTGCCATAAGGACATTATTTTCCAGTAGAGCAGTCCCTGTAATGCTGGGGTGTGAGAATGAAAGAGCCTCAATGATCAGTAAAATCCCTTTGACAAGAAATAACACCATTCTTGCCCAGGCCTCCAGAGTAAATCACAGGGTTGCTGAGCACAATTATTTTCACTGCCTGTGGGCAGCTTGTACCTCTGAGTACCCTTATTATTTGTTGTTCCTGCTCTGCTTGAGCAGAATAGGAGGATGTAAAACTCACCCTCAGCTCCACCCACTTGTCTAGCAGCCTTTTTTCATTGAATTCACAGAGCAGGCCTGAGGAGGTGATACAGAAAGTGCTGTCAGCTTTTTTGCCCCTTCCACAAGCCACGTCTGCAAAGAAGTTGTTCCTCAGTTCTCCAAGCAATCCCGAGCGACCCAGCAAGGGGACTGTGGCATTGACCTACCAACAGAAAACAGTTTGCTACAAATACAGCAAGGTACTTCAGGCAGACAGTGATTTTTTTAGAACATAAACCCCCAAGTGCTAAAGTGATTCAAAGAAAGAACTGTAAATAGCCTACAAGGAGAAGTTTTACTTGCTGTTCACGTTTACAACTGTTCATGAGCACACAGAAAAATCACCATAGGTGGATTCTGCCTCCCAGAGAATAACACAACAGCTAAAACTGTTAAACACTTTGGTTGATGCTTCAAAATTACACTTACAAGCTTTTGAGATGCTCATACTAATGTCAAAGAGCTCTCCCCACCTCTGTGCTCCAAGGACTTAAATGACTGCAGCTCTTTTCTAGCTTATTTGTTCTTCAGTATTTGTGACTACAAAAAGAACAAATAAAAGAACAAGCACGCTGCTATGCAACTCCAGGAGTGACATCCTTACCCCAGTGCAAGACAAGCTTTTGGTGCTATTAGGCCATGACACTTGAGAGCCAGGGGTGGAAGGCTATCCTTGTATCCCAGAAAAATAAAAAATTTCCCACTTCCTACAGCTCACTGTGGCAAAATCTACCCTGCTCTAAGATAGAAATGCCTGTTTAAAGGTTGGCCTTGATGCACTTTCTCTCACCTTGGAGGTTTTGCTGTCATCCAGATACCAGAACTTGATATGTCGATTTCCAGCAGTGACAAAGTAACTGCAGTCCTCTGAGAATGACACTGCTGTCACTTTACTTGAGACTTTGTTGGCTGCCACTACGATGTTTTTCTGAGAACACAATTGTTTAGATTGTTAATTTCTTTGCTCAGAAGCAAAGGAAACTCATTTCAATTACAGGCACATATCCAGTACAAGCAGTACAGCAGGGAAAAGATGAAACCCAAACTATTC
This sequence comes from Emberiza elegans, assembly GCA_024865655.1. NCBI lineage: Eukaryota > Metazoa > Chordata > Aves > Passeriformes > Fringillidae > Emberiza > Emberiza elegans. Next base: position 17,296,611 of record JALJVW010000139.1, on the reverse strand, counting down.
CCCATTCACCTCCGTATACAACCTCCCCAGCATTAGCTGGGAACATTGATTTGGCAGACAATATAATTCACATTTATATTCAATTCCTCTTCCACATTAACTATGATCAAGAACAAATCAGCAGGCACTAGTGCCTGCAGGAACTTGGTATGTGAGCCATGACAAACATGTGGGTTTCACAATCACCAGGAGCTCAGAGCAAACCCATTTCCCTTCCTAAACAGCAAATGCAGATGTAGGCTAGCACAAGAAAGAACTCCCCCAGCCCCCAGGCAGTAATGAGGGCATTGCACTCAAGATGAAGAACTGGTATTTTTCACAGAGAAAACTGTACTGGTTCTTCCATAAATTCTTCTATCTCTTGAAACACGTTATACTTTATTAAAAGACTCAAAATACACAAAGACCATGCCTGCACTGGAAGTAAAAAAGCAAAATCTGTTATACCTTGAATGTGCACCTCAAAATGGCAAAGTTTGGGAAAGGAGGAAGAAGAGGAAGGGACAGAAAACAGGATGGACACGGCTCAAGCAGAATGGTCAGACAGCAGCATCACACAGCACCATTGCTCAGTTTTCCTCTCCCTGCCTTTCCCAAGTTATAAGTGAGAATAAACAAGTTTTCTGCTTTATCTGTTGTGGATTTGCATGCATGCAGCACACAGCTGACAACAGTGCACCCTTTTCATTCTTGCTGTGTTTCCTTTACTCTTCCTTTCAGGGATTCAGCTGCTCCCAGTCTTCCAGGCACAATGCCCTAGAACACAAACCACATCACTCCAAGGGCCCCACTGGACTGTGGGGAGAACTGAAGAAACTGCTGGCAGAACTGAAGAAACCAGCACAAGGGGAGTCTAGCCCACTGCACCATCACCATGGAGGATCCCCCAACCCAGAATGAAGGAAAGGCAGCAATTATCATAACTTCTTTCAAGACAGTGGACAGAGAAAAGATTAGGGCCCTTGCAGATCTCAACATCTGGATCATTGCCATGGTCTTTTTAAGAGAAGCAAGGGAATCTTACAGACAACATGGATTTTCTTTTCCATCACAGTCAAATGACTAGGTCTACCAGTCAGGAAAAATGGGGAAATCAAAGCAGCACCACAGATAGAAGTGAAGGAAAATGCTTCATGAGACCTTTATTCTCAGTCTTTATTGACTTTGGTCAGGTAAAGTATCTCTCGTTTTGGTGTCCAGCCTGCAAAATAAAGGCCAACTAGAGCTCCTATCACAGTCTGAAGCATAAGCTTAAAGTGTGTGTTCTTCAGCAGGAAAGAGTCAGACATTTCTTACCTCAGAAGTTCTCACGTCCACAATTATACAGTGAACAGAAAAACCCAGATAAGCAAGGGAAAGCAAAACTACTTGTACTGTTTCACACATGCCATACATTGTGACCTTGTCCAAGTCACTACTTACATTTGTGTAACTAGAAGTAATCCAAAGACTGAGCACTCAGTTTGCAACACAGACATACACACTTAGGTTCTCTCACTACACACAGTACTTAGCTATATGAAAAAATAGCAACAACAAACTTCACACAGAAGATAACAGTGAGATCTTAAATTATAGCACATGTGATAAAGATTAAATTACAGTAAATGCGATGAAGAGAGTAACATACTAAATGAGTGTGGACTTAGAAGCTACAAGAGAAGAAGAGGCTCTGAGTACCTAAAGAAGGCCCACAGGAAACATGGGGAGGGACTTTTCATCAGGAAGTGTAGTGATAAGACAAGCAGTAATGGTTTTAAACTGAAAGAAGGTAGATTTATATTAGCTATTGGGAAGAAATTCTTTACTGTGAAGGAACAGCCTGCCCAGAGAAGTTGAGGATGCCCCATCCCCAGAAATGTTCAAGGTCAGATTGGACAGGGCTGTGATGGGTTTTCCACCTGGTCTAGTGGGAAGTACCCCTGCCCATGGCAGGGGAATTGGAACTAGGTAATTTTTAGGGTCCCTTCCAACCCAAACCATTCTATGATTCTATGATCCTGTGAGATTTAACACACACATTGATTTTTTTACATTAATCATATCTCTTTTAGAGAGAGTTACAGCACTTGAAGAGGTAGCAGGACCATCTATTAATACAAAAGACTCCTAGCCTACAAAAAAGAAATGTTTATTTTCTTATCTACAAAAAACAAATGCTTAAATGTTTACTAGAGGATAAGACACAGGCTTTGTTTCTGCCAAGAGTTGCCTCAATCCAGTGACAGGCAGAGTGACTTTCATCAGCTTTCACCCATTATGAATTCCCTACAGTCCCCTTCTCACTCATCAAGGATAGGATCAGAGTATCACAAATTCTGACATAAAAAAAATCAAAACAAGCCAAGAGTATCCACTACACTACAAAAGAAATCTCTGGCTGATGAGAGTTTCCTTCCTTAACCTCATAAATTAGTTTTTATTAAGCCTCTAAAAAACACAATAGTTTGGCAAGGTTTCAAAGTCCAGGCTTTTCTGGCTGGACAGAAAAATGTAACACATTTCCAAGCATAAAGAAAATCCCTTCATGGAAATGGCTTAGACCTTTCCTAAGGGACCATAACTTTCTCTCTTGTCCAAATTTGTCTGTGTCTATGAATGTCAAAAAACTAAACAATAACTACACAATTTTTAAAAACAGAAAGTAAGATGTAACTGAAGTGGTTCAGTTCAGACCAGAAGCTTCAGTCAGACCAGAAGCTCTTTCTGATTTAGCAACACCACGTGCTCCACCCAACCTCCTAGAAAACTTACCTTCCAAGACCACACGTTGACAATCATGTCATGCTGGTACCCCACTGACACAATGTACTTGGAGCTGGGGGAGAAGGCCACACAGGCCACACCATACTTGTGCTCCTGGAGCTCTGCCACCTGGGTTCGCTCAGCCACATCCCACACCCGAACTGCTGGCATGTGTCCGCTCTGGAAGGGACAGGAACAGACTCAGAACAGGAGAGATAACCCCAAAATCAGTTCTGACACATTCAAGCACGTAAATGTGAAGGAGCTTGGTGGTGCACTCACAATAGGTTTTGCACTTTCTCTGATTCTTTAAAGCCCAGGTTGAGACCAACAACCTAAGGACTTTATGCATTTCAACAGCTGTGCAAATTAATACCACCTCCCCTGCTTTAAACCTCTTCTTATGCTACTCACAAAATGCTAGTCCTTGTTCTAGCCAGGAACTAGAACAACACTTTTGATGCACATCCCTGGTGTTTGTAATGGGAACTTACAACCTGCTTGTGAAAAGGATTATAATAGATTGTTATCCCTAGGCCCAGTGAATGAAAAGCCCTCCCATCCTCTGCTCCTAACACAACACAGATGTCTGAGATATCAAACCAGGTCATGCCATAGAAAACCATGACATGGCTGTTGTGGGAACTCTCACACACCATCTGAGGGAAGCCTCTGAGAAGCTAGCAGCATCATTTCTGTCACAAGCTAACACACAGACACATTCTGCCCGAAAGAGTGCGGGCAGGGTAATATCAGAGAAAAAGACATGGCAGGAACAGAGCCTCTGCTTTAATGTTGGCTCTCCAGAGAAACAGAAATGCCAATTCAGCACTTTCTGCCAGACAAATCTATTCTTTTGTTTAATTGTTTGTTATTAAACCAAATTAAAACAAGGCGCACAAGATGAGCTGAAACACTGGCCAAAAAATGTGCTTGATGGGCAAATCTTACTCAAGTAACTGCTCATGATTCCACATTGAAGTCTGTCAAAACAGTAGCTTGTACGATGACATATCCATGGCAACATGGCAGAATGGTACCTTTTTGATTGGTTTTAAGGTAGTCATTTGATTGTGTGGGAGACGCAAGTCTCATCGCAAGTAGAAGTCGAAGCTTTAAAAGCTTAAAGTTGTGCATGTTTTAATTGCCATAGTTCAAAAGCTCTGCTAAGCAACTGCTTGTGGCCTGGAAAAATGCCATGGTCAGATTTAACTGCAGTTGGTACAGCTCTCCCTCCTGCAACGCAGAGCTCAGGTCTCAAGGTGGCTGGCAAGATATTACAATGAGCTGAATCAGCTGCTCTTCAAAACAACTGCTATAATTAAACACATACATATATATAACTATTTCCCAGTAACTTAGCATACACCCCAGGACCTTAACAAACTGAATTTGCATTTCATCTTTTAAGAAATGCTCACCAAAAGGCAGCTATGTGTGACCCCCATGGACTCTACACCTCCATGAGGAGAAATAAAAAATAATAATTAAAAAGAGGGGAAAAAAGAGTTTTCTTATGAATTTGAAATATGTAAAAGACATTTAATATGTATGGCAGCCAAGGACTAACCTCCATGCTCTCCTCCCTGAAAAGCCAGCCATACAGAAAACTAAGGTGTTTTTAGGCAGAATTAGCATAATGCAGCTACAAGGGAGCTTGAGAAAGTGAACTCAGAAAGCATTTCCCTGTGGGACAGGGGATGAACTAAGACACAACTGCTGACACCAGCAGGGGACACTGCTACACTAAGCAATAATTCAAATGTCAGACAGCAGGGAGGATACTGAAAAAAATCAATGGTTTTACAATAGGGCAAGAGGAGACATGTTTTGCAACAAGAGAAAAAAAAAACAAAACCAAAAAAAATCCACAAAATCCCAAAACCCCCACTACAGCAACAAGAATAACAACAAAACCCCTACAAATTCAAGTATAACTGGAACAGCTGTTTTTTTAAATAATTTTAATTTGCCATTTACCCCAATAAATTTTCAAACAGAAAAGTTTCTTGGCAAGAAAAGTTCCCACTTCATTTTTTACCATTTTTCTTACTCCTAATGAAAAGCATCGAGCACCAGAAATTAAAAAAAAATAAAAGAAGGCACCAGAATCATCAGAACTGAAAACTATGAGATATGAAACCTTATGTTTTCACAAAAAAAAAAACCTAATCACAACATCTAATGATGGAAAATTAATGCTAACTTTTTCTCTGTTGTGGTAGCCTCCAGCCAAAAAAACCCCACTGTTGTTTCTACCCTCAGTCTGATCCATCCAGGATTCAGGCCCAGGATTGGAGCCACCTGGGGACGTGACAGCTGCCATCACAGTGACCACACTGGGGACTCTGGAGAGAAGAGTCTCCACATTGACAGCTCCAGCACAGGCCAGTGACACATTTCTCCTCCCTGTGGCTGAGGCTCAGGAGAGGACCTGTCTCACACATGCTCCCTCCCCATCCCTTACAGAGGCACAGGCACTAGTGGTAAACTGTCATTAACCACACACAAGAGCAAACTAAGCCCAACCATATAAAGGTCAGCATTTCTGTAAATTTTTAACATCCAGCAATTCCAGGCTCACAACACAACGTCTGTCTTGAGCTTCCAATGCAGAACAGACACACAGTGTACTCATCCTTATTCTTCACCTTGGGCAGGTTGGGAAACAAAGGAATTGTTGCTCCCAGCCAAACAAACAATGCCAAACCACAGGCACCAGCATCTTCTGTGACTATTCCTAAAACTCCACTCCAGGTGCCCCTTTTCTTTTTTCCTGCAACACTGTTTCTGGCTTCAGTTACTTCCTGAAATCCTGAAGGGACAGTGCTAAGCTCAGGCCGATATTCTGGACCATCCAAGTACTCTTCTTGATGCTAGAGTAGAACAATGCTGTGTCTCCTCTTGCTTATTTTCACTCCACCTTCAGTCCACAGATGCCACCCCAGAAGACCCATCCCCAAAGCTGACATGTTGAAAAGCTCCCAGCTGGAGCCCCTAGTGCCACCCATAAGCCAGCAGGTCCACTGAACAATGAGGCAACACTGGAACTCCTCTGTGTGAAAATAGCCTGCATCTTCTAAGCCCCTCTGCCCTGCTTCAAAATGCAATGGACAAGGTGCACCCTCTCTTCCTCTCACACTTACCTCTCCTGTAACCAAATATTTTCCATCTGGAGAGAAAGCAAGTGCTGTAATTGTTTTCCTAAAACAGAGAAAATAACACTGAGAAACACTTCCAACATGTGATTTCATTTCAATACATAATGACTGGGGAGTAGGTTGGGACAAACTGAAAAAATGCTGAAGTCACCCATAATAGCCTGACATAATGGTTTTGCTTTGCCATGGGGATTCCCTGCTGCCCAAGTCTCAAACAGCAGCTTACAGCAGCAGAAAAGCTCCAAAAGTTGAGGTTCATAGCTGCACCTTTATTCCAGGTGCAGGACTATGTCACAGTGCTGGCTTCAATAACATCATCATTTTAGGTGGAGAAAAAAAAGTGAGATACCATGGAACTGTAGTAAGATCCCCTCCATGTCATGACCATTACCAGTTCCTCTTGGGATCCAATGTTTATGAGGTGGTACTTTGTCAGCCACAGCACCTCATGTGAGAAGGAGCTGGAGTCAAATCTGCAGGCAGCCTGTCCCCAAGGCAAGTCTAACCAAGGGGATTTAGCCTGGAGGAACAGCAGCTCCTGCACTTCAGTCAAGCCATAAAAGTCTTAAATTCACCTCACAGAAAGCAAATCCAGCTTAAAGCTTTACTCACCTGGAGCTGTTTAGAATATGGTGTTGCTTATTTTTTCTAGGGTTGAACAGCACAACAACACACCTAGATAAAGGAAACACAAAAACAAAGACATTACATCACCACATGCATAAAGATAACCAAAGAACTATCCTTGCTGGAAAAGTAAAAAAAAAAAAATTATAAAACAGCAGCAAAAGTAGTCCCAAAAAGCTGTTTTATCCCCTAATCTCAGACTGAACCGAGGTAAACTAAAAAACAGAAAGCAAAAGAACAATCCAGAGGGAAATCATGTCTCTCTCATGCTGAGGAACACCATTTGCTAGTACCATACATAATAACCATTCCACCCTCCAGGAGCCCTGAGATTGATTGTTCGAGCTGAACAGAATGAAAACTTGTGCAAAGCCCTAATGGATTATGTCCCCTGCCATAAAAGTGACCCTGTGTGCTGGGCACCAAAGCAGTGCGCCTGGTGTAAGAGTAAGACAATAAGGAAGAAGGAAAGAGGGGATCTTTTGGAAAAGATTTGGGGGAGTTAAAGGCACGAAATTTCTGTGCCTGACCTTAACAATAGACAGGACACAAATTACTGAGTATAGCACAAGAAGGGACTGGCCGGTTGAGAAGTGAGACATACGATGCCAAAAAAGTATTGACCTAAGAAGTCTATCTGCACAAACAGCTTGCTCAGGGGCCTTGCAGACATCCCTCGGTAAGATGAACTGCTAAAGCAAGCAATACTAAGCTCCTGGTAAGCAATATAATCACCTCCACTGTGAGCAAAACACCTCTCTTGCTGTCATGGGGGGGAAGGAAGGAAAAGAGACCCCATCTCCCACTATTCTTGCCCATAGCACATTGCCTCCATGCCTCAGCCCACCACAACTAAACCTACAGCTGTCACAGATACTGCAGCCTTCCCCGTTCTCTACAAACATCCTATACACCATTTTTAAGTCTTCATGTAACAGCATTTGTCTTGCAGCAGAGCACAGTAACAACCAGTAACAGAAAATGCTGTTATGAGAATAGAAAGATAGAGTAACAATTGCTCTGATGACCTTGTGCTGTATTTTTAACGTCACATCTAAAATAGAAACTGTGGACTTGGCTTGTCCCTCTACAAGAACACTGCTGGAGTTTGGAGAGTCCCAGCTCCTCCTTCATTGCAGTGTTGGGGGAGCACTGCAGGATGTCTCTGCTCCACTGCCAGCAGCCTTTGCTGCACTGAGGATTTCACTCACATCACCATCGTGCTGGGGCTTGCTTACAACACAAGCCAGGCTACAGACATCAATCACTGGGAGAAACACGCAGGACATGCAGGAGAAGTAGAGGAGTTGGGCTGGACTAAGGGAGTAGAGGAGTTAGCCTGAAACAGCCAATCAGAAGGGCAAAAAGCTGAGGCACCCCAGAAATCCACTGCAGAACCTCACCTACAGAGCTCACCAACATTTCAATTCAGGCGCACTCACGCCCAGGACAAAGCACACCCTGGCACCACGCTGCCTGGAACAAGAGCTGCATCCTTCCAGGCCCTGCTCCACATCCCCAGCAGCAGGCAGGGCCCGGAGTGCTACAGGCACAGCTCAGGGGAGACAGGGCCCTGCAATGCCTCTGGCACCCCCTCACCTAACCCTGCCAGCTTTGGTCTTTGGTCTGACCAGGCTAACTGCCACAAGGAGTGTCAATTTTGAAAAGAGGGCAAAAAAGAGGAGTGACACACCAATACTTTAAAGCTGAGAGTCCTTGGCTGGACCTTCTACACTCCATTAACATTGCTAGCTCAAAGCCAGCATCCAAAGCACCGAGGAAGCACAGGATGTGCCCACCCCTCCTTTTTTAACCCTACTCTACTCTCCGGCCATGCCATTTCACACACCCCTATCCACTCATACCTTACCCTGAAGGCCAAGGTAATAAAGGCACCAAACTTTCTTGACAGTTAAAGGGCAGATAGCCATGGTAGGAGATGTAGCCTTGTGGAAGAGCAGAGAAAGTGTAGATAAGCAGTTTGTTCAGACCAGAATTGATCCTTTTTACCCTGGGGAATCAAACTGGAGAGTTTCAAGTCAAAGCCATGCTACATATTTCTCAGGGATTAGTGCAAAGAAGCAGGTGGTCTGTGTTCCATTAACAAGTCAGGGAAGGTTAAGCCTTGTAAATCACAAGATATGAAATAGGAAATTAGCAGATGTAAAAATCTATCTAATCCCAAGCTTCCAGCTAATCAGAAAAGCAAAGCAAAAACCCCATTATGGTTGGATAGGGTTAATGGACCACAATCCTGCAGAGTTAAAATACTGATGAATTGTGCTTAAAATAAGCTTCAGAAAACCAGGAAGAATAAAAGGAGGACATGAAATCTTCACAAAGACTTTTTTATGCAGCTCTTAAAGTCAAGTTTCTGCTTTATTGTGAGGAACTCAGCAGAGAAACAGGACTTCAGAGAAGTGAATACAGTTTAAAAAACAGAGGAAAGATACAAAATATAAACCATAGTCTTCAAACCAGGCAAACAAACAAACCACTTCCTAGAATAGTGTGGTGGGCCACAAAGGTCCAGGGTTTTGCCATTATTAACCTATAGGGCTGAACTTTTGGCCACTTATAATCATGAATTTTAACATAGTGGCACCCCAGAACAGCCTGTGTGCCAGCAAGCTTCCCCCCTCTCCCTACCTTGGCCAAATCCAGAGCCTACAGGGGAGGTAAGAGCACCACCCAGCACACACACCAAGGCAAATCAACAGACCATTTCAAGAGCCACACAGCTCCTAATGCCAGAGCAGCTATCCCAAATGTGGGTATTATAACTTTGTCTTAAAATAACTCTATACTTGATTCACTGAGTTTGACCCATAATTAATAAACACTAACTGGAGGGGCAGGGGGATAAATCAGAGTATCTCCTTATAGGTGAGCAAGCATCAATTTATATCACAAAGTAGTAATTTTAACTCATAAGCTCAGCAAAAGAAGATATTTTGATTTGCCAGTTAATTATTAGCATAACTTAGTAATTAGTTCTTCTTGCCAACAAAGCCATTTAGCCAGGATTAGTCTTCTGAACTTGTTTTCTTAAATTAACTGCTACCCAACAAAAGCTACCCTACTACAATGCTGTCTCATGCTGATTTTCCACCATTCCTCTCCTCTCTGCCACACACAAGGGCAATAAAGACTTCAGCCAACTCCAAGGACACCCTATTAAGCAAGATGGGAAACCTCAAACCATCAATCATACAGTGGGGCACAAATCCTGTTCTGAGAGTCAGGAGCATGCAAGTTTGTAAACTATCTCCCTCTCAAAATGCTTGGGAAGGTTTCTAGTCCATTCCATCCTAAAGAACACATTTCCACAACAGGCAAAAACTATTTCTAGTTCTTTAATCTCCTCAGAGTCTTAGGAAACAGCCTCAAGTTGCATCGGAAAGGTTTAGACTGGATATTAGGAAATATTTTTTCACAGAAAAGCTTGTCAAGCACTGGAACAGGCTCCCCAAAGAAGTAGTTGAGTTGCCATCCCCAGAGATATCTAGAAGATGTGAAGATGTGGCACACAGGGGCATGGTTTAGTGGTGGCTTGGCAGTGTTAGGTTAATGGTCCATGATCGGACGTTCTTTTGCAACCTAAGCTGCTCAGTGACATAGGGTGGCCTTCACTGCCTGCTCAGACACAGCTCAGCTCAGTCCAGCAGAACCTGCAGCAGCTTCCTAAATAAAGTATTTCAGAGCCCGTTAACACTCTGGGCATGCTCCATTTTAGCAAAGGAAATCAGTCTAGCAAAATAAACTGAATAGAGACACTGGATGATCAGGTTGCTGACCCACCTACTCCGCACTGCCTCCTATCCAGTAAGGCTATCAAGCCCTTGAGAGAGTCAAAATATCTACTCCTTTCCATTTATGCTTGCTTTAATCTTACACTAGTTAAAATAATAAATATAACTACCATGGAAAATGAGTTGCATCAAAGAGCATACACCCATATAACCATCCTCCACCTTGTCTGCATCTTTATAAGGTTGCATTCAGTATTTTACAGCCAGAGGGATAGGAAAGGATGAATGGTAAGAGAGCACTGATCTTTTTATTCACAGCTTCCAACTGTGCATGTAGACAAAGCAAAGTACTTCAAACCCAAAGTTCCACAACAGACACATCACCTGTTCCATACACTCCACCCCTTTCCCAAACTGAAGCTTTGAAAACAAATTCAAGTGCTCAAGACAAGTTTGTCTGAAGAGATATTTTTGAATGCTAGTACCAACATGCAAACTAAGGCTAGCTCCAGAAACACCTCACGAGACCTACAGAGCCTGGCACACATCAGCTGTTGAGAACATCAACATTGTTAACCTTCTTGTTTCAGCACAAACCCTATCTCCTCTGCAGCTGCAGACAAGGCTTGATGATCATAGCACCTTTTTAATCCACAAGTAGATTCTGACTTCCAAGACATTTATAGAAACTATTCACTGCTGTATGGATTACTGCTGTACAAACCATACATCAGCCAGCTGGGATCAAGTGTCCTGTTTGTTTGCATGCTGGTTCCTGCAGAGGCTGTTGGCAATGGCACATATTGAAAGGTATTATTTCTAGGGCTATGGTGCCACCTCACAACCATTAAGCACACCTTCCTGATGCGAGCAGCTTTTATAAACAGCTCAGCTGGGCAATCCTTCCCAGTATGCCTCTTTCTTGTGGGACATCCAGGTAACACAAGGGAAGGACAGAATTAGCTCTCACAGCAGTGTCAAAGGTTTTTACTGACAACGTGAGTGTTGTGCATCAGGAAGCCCATTTGTATCAGCCAACAAGAAAGGTTCCTTGCAAAGCTTTCCAAACCTCCATGGAGGTTATATCTTCACAACTGTGCATCATATATGCAGATGAAAACAGGGAGGGAGGGAGAGAGAGGGAGAGGAAAGGAGAGGGTAGGCATGAAATGTCACAGTAGTTTCCACTGGCTCCAGCAAAAGCAAAAAGACCCACAAAATATAAAAAACGAGCAATTCTCCTAGGCTAAATATCATATAAGGAGTGAAGAGGAATCAGATGTCAATATCACATTTACACAAAGTATCTGACTCACTAAGTCAGTGGCAGTGGGTCACTCCACCTTTACTTCTGACTATTCTTCTACTGGCTTCACTTCTGCACTTACCAAATTATAGTTTCTGGGCATTTTACTCTTCTCATTTCCTCCTGTTACCCACAACATCCTTCTATTATCAGCTGCCTTACCCCAGCCATCTCCTTCCTCAGCAAGCTGACAAAAATCAAATTTCTGCAGAAGTTTTTCCCTTTTCCTTCCTCTACATGTTCTCCTTACAAGGGGTTTGGGAAAATTAAAAGGCTGCAGTAGCATTCCTTTCCAAGCCACAAACCAACTCAGTGTTGCCCTATCTTGAGGGACACATGACTATAGGAAAAGTTCATGTGTGAAGCCCTCCTCTCCCAAATGCATGGAGCCTATGCTATGAAGAGGATGCTGTACAGAGGAAAGAAAACTCCATTAAGACACGAAAACAAACATTAGCTTTCTTTTTTTCTCCCCCACAATATACTCCTTTCATGCCACTGCAAGAATAAATGAAAAGAGCAAACAGTCCCATCCCTTCAAAATTGGTCCCATTTCTCAATTTCTGGCTCATACCTTGCTCTCTTCCCCTCACCCAAAGCTATTCAAATGAGAGTGCAAAAGCTTCCTATGCACTCAATGCATGGGGAAAAAAAGACTTAGATAAGAACAAAATCTTTTTTACACTGCATTGGTTGCCATGGCAAGCTTGATCAGAGCAAAGCAGTGTCTACAGAAGCTGGTGTTAATTTTCTGTGGCAATTCTTCCTGCCAAAAAGCTTCTTTAATTCATAGCCAGTACTGGGAGTGAGTTAGCAGTGATGAGAGGATGTGCACACTGACTATGTAACTGAATAGGTATTTTCAAGCAAACTGTATTAATTACATGCATGCTGAGAAGAAAGATCTATCTGTTGAGAGGTTAAGAGCTGGGTGTCACTGCCTGAGCAGAAAAGCCTCCAGAGCTCCCTGTACCAATCTGTGATAGAGAGAGCTAAAAAGGTGGGAGCCTGAGAGGTGCAGCTAAATTCATGCTTCAGAAACCAACGCAGGCTAATGAAAAGCCACAAATACTGAACAAGAAACCCACTGTGAAAAAAGCCAGTGATATATTTAGTGTCACTAAACTAATAGGGTAGAAATTTCTGATTGCCAACCAGGGACAAACTTGCTCTATTTAAAAGGCTGCATGGCACCCCAAATCTGCAGGAGTGGGAGCTCAAACACATCACACAATAGGCTCTGCTCCAAAAAACACAGGAAGAACTGTGACAAATTGAAGTCCAATTTCTTGCCTCCAATAGCCCAGTCCTAGGGAAGATGGGTCATATTTTAAGATATTTACCCAGACTCTTTCCTCAGCCTCCAGAAATTTGACTTTCAGAGATATCTTAAATTGGTGTGCACCCACAGTGAGAGGAGAGAGCAGCAGAGGAAATTGCAGCAGAGCTGAACTGACAAGGATTTAGAGGGATAATCCCCAAACAGACAAGGGCAGCCTCTGGTCTAACCACCATTTCAGCCTACAGAATTCACCTTGTCCAGTACACTAACTGAGCCTCAAAGCTGAGAGCCCTGCAAAATCTCCACCAATACCTATGTGATCTGATGACATCCAGAAAAACAGGCAGCTTTCTCTCCCTGTCATCTGGCAGGGATGATACCATCCTCATGATCTTCTGCTGCCAGTGTGGTTTGTGCCTGTGTACCTGAACAGGCCCTGCTGCAGATGAGGGGACAGGGCTGAGTGCCCAGAAAGTTTCTCCTCAGCTCCTGTCCTGCACAGGGAGGGCCAACACAAGCTCCTGCCATGCACAGCTGACAGCTTCCACTGGCTGCTCTCAGCAGCCCCTTTACACCTGCCAGACTACATCTTTAAAACAACCAGCTGTGACTCTAACCTCAAGCTGCAGATGGCAGAGAACATATGCACAGATCTGAAATGGCACCCAAAATGCTTTAAAAATACTTTTTAAAAGCTCAACACATGAACAGTTAAAAAGATCAAATAACAAGCAGAGATTGTGACTGTAACATCAATCAGGCCAGGCCTCTCTTCTTGCCTACACAAGGCACCACTGAAGTTTCAGCTTTACCAGGACCACAGATGAGAAACTGCAGAAGTTTTCCGTCCTGCCTCCTCCTAGAGTGAAGGTGCTGCCCATTCTCATGAGCTGGCTACAATGATTTCTAGCAGGTCCAGCTGATCTCACTGCAACATATCCTCACCCCCTTGCAACTACCATTGGAGGTTTTCATGCTATTTCAAGGTCTATTTTTAAGGAGGCAGAGCAGAAGAAGAGGAGGAGGATTTTTAAAATTAGCAACCCTTCTGACACTGGGCAAATACAAGGCAGGGTGATGACTCAGGGAAACACTTCACATGAAATGGATGCAGAGAGGAAACATAGCCTGGGTCCCATCTCCCACTGGATAAGTTGTACACAACTCCAGAGGAGCCACACTGGAGCCAGAGACATGGCAGTAGTGCCCTCAGGAGAGTGATGGCTCTTTACAGAGCTGCACAATAAGGAGGCACCTCTCCTGGGAGGCAAAGAGCTCAGCCAGACATAAATTGTGAAAGACTTGGGCAAGAAGTGCATGTAGGGAAAGCAGAGGAGAAAAAAGGCCTCAGAGGAAAATCATGAAATTTAAACCAGCTTACTAACTAGGAATCATTACAGTTGCAAGGAAGATGAAAATGTTTCCAGTTAATTGTTATGGCTCACAGCTACCTAGTCACCAGTGATTCAGCAGGAACTTCTTAAAAACAACACCATTCCCTTCAAAACAAGACAAAGCCAGGAGGGGGAAAAGAATCCTCATGAATGAGAAACCAGGAATAAAACCCTGTCCTAGCAGAACCAGGGACAGACCATCTCTACTGCATTGCAGAATATTCCACCTGTCCTCCAGCCTGCGGCAAAGGTAGGTAGAAAAATGAAGCCATGCAAAGCAGCAGCTGTACTTACACAGACTGAAATGTCTGTCAGTCTGCTCATCTGACAAGCTTCAAAAGAGACAGGGCACTGATGACAAATGCTTGTACAGACACACACACATATATTTGTAGGTATATACAGGGACACATGCATACATATGGCTCACGGCTGACTATAACATTTACATGCACATAGAGAGTGCACATTTTTCTCTCCCTCTCTCCAAAACCACTCACTTGCCTAGGGGCAGGGAAGCAATGCCAGCAGTACACCTACACGAAGTACCAATCAACTGGGCTAGGAGTTGCAGAGCTACATTTTATTTCAGCACTGTTGGCAAACACCCACGGAATACTGCAGAAGAGCAGCAGCCCCAGGGGTTCGAGCAATGGGCAACTGATGATGGGTAGACTGGAGGAACAAAAGGATCACTGAGATAGTTAATGACCAGAAAATGTGCTGATCAGACAGACAAGAAAGACTGAGAAGCTCTAGGAAATGGAGCCTTGAGCAGCACCTGGCTGGTTCCAGGTGTGACCAAGAGAGATAAAACAAACAGCCAGAACATGGCTAAAAACCTGAAGAGCTTCACATGCAAGACAGAGAATGCAACTTTTTCCAGGATGAACACTACAGAATCACAGTAGTTAATTCTATGTTAATTCTTGGGAAAATACCTATTTCCATACGCTGAGATCTCCCAAAGTTACAGCTGTCCCAGGAACATCAACAAGGAGAAAAGAACAACTAGCTGTCCTGACAGACCAGCCAAGACACCTGCTTTGGGGATCTCTTGCTCCCCAGTTGTGCTCCACCCCTCCACTTGCTCTCAAGATCCAGTCCCTCTTCAATCAGTATCTGGCTGACAGCCCCAGATTTGCCATTTTCAGCAAAAGTCCACAAACTTTTTACTGAGTCTCAAAGGCCTTGAGCTGCCTGGGTTTGCGTGCTCTGAACTTTTCTTGACCTGCTTGTAGCTCTGTTTTACTTGGTTGAGCTGTGACAGCAATTTCTGTAACTGACCAGGTGTCTATAGATGATTTGTTTTACTTCTGTTTATCTTTTGTGGAGTACAACCATAATTTTATATAAACAACGTTGACCAACAGCTATTTTATGCAGCCTGAGATATTTACAACTACTGACTGCATAGTGGAGAAAAATGCAGGCATGGTATGAGAGCAGAGGCCTTGAGAAGTGGAGAAGCAGGACACAGTGCAGAGGAGTACAGGAATGGGATAAGAGAGGAGGCACGTGCTTGCCATTGGAGACCAAACCACTGCAAACAATTCACACGCTGTCTGTTAAAAACCATACAGACCTGGAGCTGAAAAAAAACGAGCTTTTAGGGGTAGCAAATAAAATAAAGAAAAATTATCCAACATGCATTAAAGACATCATATATAGTGAATTCTAGAAGCATTGTGGACTTGTACAAGTGCAAGATTTGCAAGTGTATTAGCAAACATATTAAAAATTACCCAAATGAACACTGGAGTAAGGAAGAATCCAGTAAAACCCACATCATACTCTTCCCAGAGAAGGGCAAAGATCCTTTTGATCCCAAAGATTTACCCTCAACAACTGACTAAGATCCAGAGGAGCAGCATAAGGGTGAGCGTAACACCAGAAAAACCAAACAGAAACAAAGAAATGTATTACAGTTTTAATTGCACTATCCCAATTATTGAGATATTTTTTATATAGAATTACCCTAGTGCAATATTAGTCCTTTTTTCTGTCAGAATTAGTGGTAAAGTAAATTGATTCATGAATTAGAGTGTTATGTAATTATACCAACAATAAATTCCTGCCTTTTTTTATTTATGCACATACACAGCCCATATATAAGGGGCACTTCCTTTTTGTCCATGAACAACAAAGCCCAAGCAATTGCCTCAGAGAAAAGACACACATGCCAGGGAAGAGAAAGCAATGAAAGAAAAGTTCAAGAAAAAAATTCTAAAAAAATTAAAAAACAGACAAAGAGCAGCTTAGAGGGAAAGGCAAGAAAAAGATAAAGAGAAGTAAAGTTTACAACAAAATTACTGCGGAATAATCAAATCTGTCATCATGTGCTGAGCAAATTCAGCTTTCGAGCTCAATGGTATAACAAGAGAAGATGGGAGCTCTCTGAAGGTACCCTCCTGGAATCAAGCAGCTCCTTGCAGAGATTTGCAGACCCAGCTGGGATTACACAGAGAAATCTGGCTCTACACTTCAGGTTTGCACCAACTTCCCTGCAAGAGCAGTTGACACCATGCCATGAAGCCTCAAAAGCTGAATATGTGTCTTCCTTTAAAACCAAGTCCCAAAGGAAAAATATATCCTGCTTTCAAGCAATTGGCTAACACCTCTGTTTCCAGCAGCATGCACAGCCAGAGTATTCCCTCATTGTGCCTGAGCAACTCAAGAGCAGGGAGAAAGATCCATACATCAAACTAATCATCTGGGGCAGACCAACATGACAGCTCACGGCTGATGCCTCAGGCCTTTAACTGTTTTACCATGAGTACAAAGTGTATCAACATTAAAATGCCATCATTCAAAGGAACAAAACAAAAAAAAGCAATGAAATTTAACCTTGTCTGCCAGCCCCCTCTCCTCCACCACCATCTCCCTGGATGGTCAAACCTGGGCTAAGGTAGTGGCAGACCCCTCCATTGACCCATTGTTGATCTCTCCTGCATTCCAGAGCAGGCAGCAAAAGCCCCCACTGCGGCAAAGAAACTGGAGCAGCTTTTCCCCTTGAATGCTTCAGTAAGCATAATCCAGGCCATATCTCTGCAAGAGTGTCAAACAAAAAAAACCACAAAACCCAAACAAACAAAAAAAAAACCCACCACAACAAACAAAGCAACACACCAAACACACACACAGAAAAAAATGCTTCTTGGAAAGCATGAAGTTAAAGAATCACTTGCTCAAACAGCCAGTTGTTTTCCAATTCTCTAGGCATGGGCAAGGTTCACAGTTGCCTTGGGCAGCAGGCTGCCAGATCCACAAAAAGGCACTAAAGCCTCCTGCCAGCCTTGCCTACTCAGCACCCTACAAGGTCAGGCTGGCAGATGCTGAAAGAAGGCGCAGGGGGGGTCTGCTTCTCCCCACAACTGTCCACACCACAATGCAGAGGAAGCCTGCTGCAGCTCCCAGGCCCAAACATCCACAGCTCATGCCAGTTCCCTCTCCCAGCCTTGCCACTTCTCACAGAAGGAACAGCTCAGACCTTGCCAGAATGGCAAAGTTAAATTCTGCCCATGTTATCTTTTTAGAAGCCTTGTGACAGCTCTGCTTTTAACAAAAGATGAACATTTACTTCTGCTTTACCTCTATCTCAGCATAATACATAGCATTTTAAATGCACTGCAATTTTTCTTCAGAGTAGTTAATGAGCATCAGTTGTCAGGAGATCTGAAAAGACAGCTTTCCTAGAAAGAGAAGCAATCATTATAAAACTCAGTTTTGCTTTCTTGTATATCTACATTTCCTGTCACAGAGAAATGTTGTCAGGTTAGAGTCCAAGACTAAGAGTACCTTCCTAAAAAGTATTAGGTCAGCATTGCAAAAGCATAACAACTGACTCCAAAGGCAAGAGATTGGCTGGTATCAGCTCTGTGAGTCCTTGGCTGCCAGCTGAAAGGACCAGGTTCAGGTGCACAACAGGCCAATGTGTGCATGCATTACAGGGCACAGCTTCCAGTGCAGCAGGGAGGGAGCTGAGTCCTACATCTGGTTCCTAAGCAATAGTCAGGGCATGCTTACAATAAACAAAATACACCATTTTCTTGGCACTTCTTAGCTATCCCTAACATGATGCTCATTCATCTTTAACTCACTGCTTTCTGACACTGAGTGAAACCCAAGTCCATCTACAGCAGCAGGTTTTCCAGAAAGAGGAAAAGAAGTGACTCCCTGTTGTTCACACCTGGTGATGACATATGTCCTTTGGACTGCATGTACTTCTTTTAACTTAAACTCTGTGATTTGTGTCAAGGTTGCCAGGAGACAGTGCCTGTTTTGAGATTCTTAGAAAGGGTGGAGCTCAGCTGAGGCGGCCGGTATCTCATTTTCATCCCAGACTTTGCTATTCAGTCCCCACTCCCCCCCCCCTGCCTTGCTGTTATGCAAGTTCAGGACTTGGCTCACAGGCCAGTGGTGTTGCTGCACCGAGGCACTGGTTGCTAGGAGGTGTAACTGGAGAGATGCAGAGCAGGTAGAGCAGAGAGCAGGCTGCTACCTGCAGGTACACAGGCTTTTGGGCACTCGTGCTCTCTGCCATCCCCCTCCTTTCTCAGCTAATGGGCAAACCCCAGCAGGTTGCAGAGCCTCAAGCTGAGAAAAGGCCTACATGTTCCAAAATAGCTGAGGTTGTGAGAGCTTTGCAACACTCCTGTTCCCTATTTCACTAAATGCAATAGCTTTCCAAACCTGTCAAAGGTTCCCACTTGCAAAGCTCTACCTGAGTGTTACTTCTGTTATCAAATAAAGCAGTCATGCTTATTCTCTTGCTTCCATTTCTTTGCATGTAAACTGCAAGTTTATGACCCTTACCACGGGACTGCTTCCCCAGCCTCTCCCATTTTTGTTTTCCTTTTCAATAGCAACTTACCTTTAGTTCACATGCTGGTTAATGAGATCAAAGCACAAAGTAACAAACCAACCATCCACATGGGATTATTACCAGCTTGCCTCCCAATTTAAAAATCCAGTTGACACACTCTAGGATTGAGGGTTTCTCTTAAGGCAGGTTAAAATCAGAAATGACCAATACAATCGTTAAAACAGCAACTGCTGTAGATATTGTGACAGGCATGATGGCACTTTCCTTTTGAGGGAACTGGAATATTTGCCCTGGATCTAGGATGGCAGCAGTAAGAAGCATGTACTACGTAGTTTTCCTTAATATGGTTTGTGAGGCAATCCAAACAGCAACAAACTTGCAGGACTGCTCCAAAAAGGCCTACCTTTCCCTGCTCACAGCCTTGGGAATCCAGCACAGGGAAATTTCAAGGACAGTTAAGCGCTTTTGCTGTGACAAGAATTTTCATTGCAGTCTTGCAAAGATAACAGCATTCCCATTTCCCTGCTCTCACTTTCTTCATCACTAGCATTTTTGGCAACAGCAAGAATCCACACTAACATTAATGTTCTTGAGGACTCAGCTAATACTGTTGGCCCCCTAAGAAACATTGCACAGGCAGTGCCTGGACCTGCCACACCAGTTCTGTGGGACAGAACCTACCTAACTAACTACTTGCCCTACCCACAGTACCCGATTTCATTTACAGCTCACTCACACCACATACAAAACAAAACCCCTCTCCAAGATTTTCCATCACTGGTGGGAAGAGCACATGCACACTGCCTACACAGACTGTGCAAGCAAGGAGCCTTCTTTGGCCTATAATAAGAGTCCTGCAATTCATTCTTACACTAAAAACCATCCCCAACTTCACCATCAGTCAAGCTCAGAAGTTTCTTATAGTTAACACAATTGTGTGTCATGCTGTGGTACTGAAGGATCAGAGTCCAAAGGTAATTAATAATGAAAGAATTTGCATGTAATAGTATTCTGATGTTTAAAAAAAAAAAAAGGAAAATGTAAAACATAGGACTGAAGTAATGCTTACATAAACTCCATCCCATTTCCTTCCACAAACCATTCTGAGAGCACTTCTTTCCACCATTGCCCCATTTTGTATCCTCTCTCTGAGAACGATGCTTGCTCAGCACTTAGAACAGGTGAAAACAAGGACACAGAAGGAGTGGAGCCAGTATCACATCCTTAACTTTGTGTGTGTGCACCTACCACAGTGCCAGCTGAGCTCATGTCCTCTTCATGGAACCAGCTGTGGGACTTTGAGCAGGAGCATGGCACTGCAGAGGCTCTGAAAGGCAGCACAACGTGTCTCTGTGGGCTTCACCACCTTGAGAGAAGGTTACTGTGTGGTCTTGGGAGAAGAGTGTCCAAACTAGCACAGGGAAGGATTGGTGTACAACACAGCATCTTTCCCATTATCCCTTTTTTCCCCTTTTTAAATATAGTCATTATTTAATTCCCAACTCCTACTGTCTATAAGGGAAAAATAGAAAACTGTTACTTTTTAGGAAACAGCGCAAGCTGAGAAAACAAAGTGATTTTCTCTACCATCCAGTCCCATGACAGGCTATAAATATAAAGAAAAGAAGTCTGTTCCCCATGCTCTGCAATACACTGGCTCTTCCCTATTGCTGGCTTTTTTCAGAAAAGTCATCCTGTCCTCTGGACAAACCCTCAGTATCATTCCAAATACAGAGCAACATAAAGAATACAGAACAACACACTTCTAGTGAGACACCACCTGATGTACATCATCCAGGTGTGGAATCCTCAGGACAGGAAAGACATGGACCTGTTAGAGCAGGTCCAGAGAAAAACCACAAAAAATGACCAGAGGACTGGAACACCTCTCATGTGAGGACAGGCTGAGAGCTGAGCCTAGAGACAAAAAGGCTCCAGAAGACCTTACTGTGGCTTTTCAATACTTAACAGTGACTTACAAGAAAGATGGGGACAAACTTTTTAGTAGACCCTGTTGTAGTAGGAAATGGGGGAAATGGCTTTAAGCTAAAAGAGAATAGATCCAAATTAGAATTTTTTTAACAAAAATAAGTAGTGTGTTGAAGCACTGTAATAGGTTGTCTAGAGGGGTGATAGATGAGCAAACTGGTTTAGTTGAAGATGTCTCTGTTCACTGCAGGGTGGGTTGGACTAGATGGTCTCTAAACATCCCTTTCCAACCCAAATTCTATCATCCTATGACTTTCCTGTACCCAACCCTGCATATTTGAAGGTGAGAATGGGAAGGAAGAATAGAGTTACCAGCTTGCCTCTGAACTGAACTCAGTTTTCTGTTCAACTCAAAGCAGGATTCCCACATTCCAAGGAGATCCTCAGGCTGCTCTTTTTGGGGAAAGGCATCTGCCTCCTCTCATATATTCCCTTTCTCTACAGATTTCCTGTGAACAAATTTGTGAAACATGTCCCAGAATGTTTCATTTCAATTGGATCATTCCCTTGAAAAATTCTCAATTCAATCTAGATATCAAAAACTATCTGCCAGTCTAAGCAAGTCAAGGCTTCCTATTGTGGCTTTTGGGAATCTGGTCGGAGTTGGTTGAGGTTTTCTGGCTTGTGTTGTTTTGTTTTTACAAACAGCAGCAAACTTTTACCAAGGGCCACCAGACTTCAGCTTTGATTCACCCTGAGGGCAGAGAGTGGGTACTGCCTGTCACAGCTCCTGGCACCGGGAGGGCTGTGAGAGGGGGCACATATTGTGCTCCTTCTGGGACAGGAGGTTCTATAGCCAGACAGGGAGGGAGCAGTGTGCTCCTACATTGAGCTCAGCTGCAAAGTCCAGCCTTTTCCAGCTGCCTGACAGAAAGGAGGAATTACAAAAGCATGGATGAGCACAGGCTGATCCCAGATAGCATAGGGTGCACAAAGAAATTTTTGGGGACAGGGCCCATATCACGTGGCTTCTCTTGAAAGACAGGGAATAAACAGATACATTGGTACCTGGAGGCTTGAAGGAGGACACCATATCAGACCTATTTGCTGATGCCAGATCCTCAAATAGTAACTGTAGGATAAAGCATCACATTACATCTCTATCTGTCCCAAGCTGTAGTGGCTGGCTACAGAGCAGCAACCCATCCCTTGTAACGTGAAGGGTGGATTTGCATGTGGCACTCAGCACAAGGACCCCGAAGCTCTGTGCACAGGGAACAGCACCCTGTGTACAGCACAACAGCAGCTTGCCTCAAAGGGACCTGGCAACACCAAACATCAGCACTGCCCTGACTCATCTTTCAAGAACAAGAGTGGCACAACGCAGAAGTCACACAAGGTCTGAAGCCAAGCACTCTACAAGATTCCCACTGTCCACCTCAAGAGCTACTCCACAGCTGGCAAAGATGGCATTAACCAACTCCCCATCCAGCAGCTGAGCTCTCAGACTCAGAGGCTCAGCTCCCAACACATTCCCTCCAGCTGTCTGACAGCACCCCAGTGCCGCAGTCTTCAATATATGCTGCAGCACTTTTGGCAGACTTGACTAAGTCTCCCTCTGGTTTAGTAAGAAGCTTTTCTGTCCAGCTATTTTGAGGTTTTGTCCTATTTTTCTCCCTTTTCTGCTGGGCAACAGGTTAGCTGCAGGTCTGAATCTTCATTGCTACCTCATTATTTAAGATTCTACCAAATGTTATGTCCTCCACTGGTTGTCAAAGGTAAAGAATTTTAATTAATAAGTCAAGAGACCAAAAGCAACCACACACACACACACAAGGGGACTGGCTGATGAAAACTGCCTGGAAGTCAATTTAACAGGTTTGACTCCAGTTCTGGTAAAGTCTTAAACCAGGGGAGTTTGCCTACAGCTCTAGGTGATTGCTAGTACTGCTTCATTTGCTTATTTGTCTTGTCTTCTGCCAAACCAAGCAAGGTTACAGCTGAACTGATCAATACACAACTGCTCAGCAAACAATTCTACTCTTTAGGTGCAGTTTTATTAGAGACATGGATTCAGTGTGGAAGAGTCTCCAGTATTGACTGGAGAGACCAAGGAGGGAGACCAAGAAAAAAAAATATAAAAATTCCTGTCTAGCTGTTCTGGACATGTGGAAACAGCTCACACAAGAAAGACTGCCCCTACTCCAGCGGGCAGGACCTTTTCTGTCTGAAATGCAATGATGGGGATTCTGAACTGGATCTAGCTGCTACCCAGATTTGAAGAGAGATTACCCCAAACTGCATGACTGTTACTTGTGAATGTCATGGGTCAACTGGAAGAGAACAGAAGAGAGGCCACAGCCCACTTAAATAGGCCATAGCCCCCTTAAAATCCGCCTCTGATAATTTAAATATCAGTTACAATTATTTGGCCTGAGAATAAAGCACTGTTGCAAAGCGTATCTCCATTGTTTTGTCCCAAGTACAGACTTCACTCTCTTGCCAGAAACTAAGACTGCATCAGCCTTCTTCAGCCTGCCCTTCTCTACTGCTATTTCTTCATCTAAACCCTCCCCTCCTCATAATCTACATTAATAAAGGCAACTAGTGAACAAAGTCTTGTTACAACTAGGTCTTCACGCCCCAGTGCAGATATCTTCCTTTCTCTCCAGTGGGTATTTAACACAGGGAGATTTGAGACAAAGTATCCCTGCTTCTTTCTGAGAAATCTGCTACTGCTGGGGAAAGAAAGGGAAGGAAGGGTTTGGCTGCTTTTTATCATCTTTTTGAACAGATCTTTTTGAAACCCAGTGTTGTTCACTTTTGACACAGAAAGTTTTGCTCAACTTTGGTTGTAGTGGCCCTACTCAAATCATTCCGCAGTACAGATTCTAAATATGTTTAACGATCTCACTTAAGGGGATTTTCTTATCTTCATCTCTGAGCCCATCATCACAATTGTGCCAGCTGGAAAATCTCCCCAGATGGCATGTTAAGCACAGTAGCCTCACAGAAGAAAGGTATTAACAACACTCCAGATTCCTGGGAGATGATGAGGGGAAAGAGGTCCAACTCTTGAAAGGCAACTGTCCTGTTTCAAAGAGGACAAAGCAAGCTGCCTCTGATGGGACCAAAGATGCTGAAATCTGCTTTGGAGCATACACTAGAACTTTTCTTCATTTTATTGTAGGTTTCTACATCTTTACAACACCACAGGATTCTCCTTTACAAAAGGTCATAAAAAGAAACCACAGAGCTCCTCCTTCAGAGCTTTTGGTAAGTAAACTTGAAGGAGACAGCACCAGTAGAAATGGATTTATCTACAGGCAACCCAGCAGCTCAAGTATTTCAAAATCCCTGTACCAATTCAGGCTGCATTTGGTTAGCATTAGTGTTTATGCTAAGCAAAACCAGTGAAGAATTGTACCTTCACAGAGCAGTAGAGCTATGCTCAAACTGCACATGTACCATGTACTGGCTCTATAAGGAAGTGGATTCCTTCTGTGCACCTAGAGTTTTCTAAAGGCAACCTACCATTGTGACACCCAAGCAATGTGATCAATTAGTTAATAAAAACAGGCACTGAAATAATGCAGGAATACTTGTTAACTTACAAATTAGGATTTCACTGTCCATGTCACCACTAATTCTAACATGGCCAAACTGGTCATCAGTCTTGGAAAGATCCCAGTTCAGAACAGCATTCTGCCTCATTCACCATCAGTCACCTGTTAGATTTGCCTCTCAACATTTGTTACTGTACCTCACTGACCAAAACTTTCCACTTTAAGGAAGAAAGAATGAGCAAGGCAACATCATACCTGCTCAAGTTACACAATGTTTATCCTAAATGTTATTTTTCCATTGTTGGTTATATACAGCTTAAGGTAAAGGGAAATTGTTCTAAACTGATAATTTATTACCTTGTGCAGTTATCTATCTATATGATGATGGAAAATTATGACTAAAACTTTCCAAGAGAAAGTTTTCCATCCACGTGGATGGGCTGGAAACCACTCAGCCTTACAGCCTATCTACTGGAACTGGAAAGAAGTATTTGAGAGCAAACCAACAATCGCTTATGGAAAAGAAAAATCTCCATTCTTTCAGCTTCCAGTGGGACTTACCACAGAGCTATGTGAGACAGCTACACATGTGTTGAGCAGGCTCCTAGATGGATTAAAACCAATTCACTCATTTCCCGTTCTTCCCCTTCCTCCCTTTGCTGTGATAGAGACCATCATCACTGCCAGTCAGTGCAGGACCTGACAGCCAGGAGGGATATGACTCAGAAGGGCTGAGGAGTTCAGTGGCTTCCCCTCCATTCTGCAAATCAACTGAGGATGAGGAATGCAAGAGGGGAAGACACAGTGAAAAGAGGCTGTGGCTGGATGTTGCTGCAGTGCAGGCTGCCACAAGAGAAGCTGCTGCACTGACATGCAGCATGCACAGCACAGTTGAAGTAAAATAAAATTTGACCCAGAACTGTGCAGTTTTCTGATTTGAACACTCATACAATTATTTATTTTGGAATATTACTTGTCGTATCTCCAAAAAAAAAAAAAAACAAAACCACAAACAAACTAAAACCCCAAGATGATAAAGCTGAAGAAGGAACAAGTCTAACTCTTCAATCAGATCATGCAGCAAAAAGTAGCAGGATAAAAGACTCAGTATCTTCATTTTAACTTTGATCATCCATCTCCTATTGTCCCTCCCTTCCTATCTACAAATAAGTATGATTCATTCTGAAATTGGTCAGAATAAAGGGGCATCCAAATCATGTGTTCAGCAAATGTACTGTGCACACACACAGAGCTAGCCAGGGACCTGTGTCTGTACTGTCTACAGTAATTTCTGAGAGAAAGCCAGAGAAACTCCTTTTACTATGTCTCAGAGAGAATTCTCTATATTAAACACATATCTGCCTTACATACAGCAGGAGCTGCTGTATGTAAAGAACCATTCAAGAGCTGAAAGGAGGAAAGAATAAAAGAATATGCAGGTTGAGACTGATCAACTCAGCACACGTTCTATGTATGAAATACCAGTTTTCCCATCAAGGAACACTAATGTAAAAAATCCCTGAAATCTATCAGAGTGGCTCCAAGTTGATGAGCAGAGCTAGAG
The DNA here is from genome assembly GCA_024865655.1 of Emberiza elegans. Lineage (NCBI taxonomy): Eukaryota > Metazoa > Chordata > Aves > Passeriformes > Fringillidae > Emberiza > Emberiza elegans. Next base: position 17,270,460 of record JALJVW010000139.1, on the reverse strand, counting down.
GGATGCTTAAGCTGACCAGAGCATGACAGCATAGTGTTTAAAAGGCATTGCACACTAAAGGCACAAAGTGCCTGCTCCTCAGAAGAAAAAGCACAGGATGCTTCCTCAAGGAGGCAAGTGCCTCACCAGAAGATCAGGTTCCCAACCAGCTATCAGGATCAGCTGAGAGCCAAGAAAAGAAGAACAATGAGAAGTAAAATCAATCAATCAGTCACACCAACCTACAAGGCTTAAAAAAAACTAGCAAACAAAACACCAAAACCAGATAAGCTAACTGAAGCTATCTTAGCAGCTGGTCTAGAATTTAAATGATAGACATTTCACAGACCCATTTTTTTCCTTTTTAATGTTAGTCATCCTCAGAGGATTTTCTTAATTTTGTTTCTCTTCTTGTTTCTAGGAAACAAAGCCTCAACTACCTACTGAAAAAAAAAAAAAAACCAACTCAAAAGAATAAATTGAGAAGAGCAGGGAAAATGCAAAGCAGTGGAATTGAAACAAAAGAAGGCCAGAGCAATGGTCCTACCACAAGAGGTAAAAAAAATGGTACATTTCTGTACTCCCCTCACAAGAACAACTTTGTTACTCACTGCAAAACCCAAACAAAGATCCAATTAAGCAACTTTGGGTTTGTTTCACTCGACAATATGAAAAGAGGTGAATGCAGGCAGCAGATGCAAGACCTTTGCATAGGACACAATTTTCTCTCTTTACGTTGTCTTATCTCCCAAGACAAGAGCCTTACATCAAAGTGGTAGCCTGGAACACCCACAGCACTCAGTTCCTTTAGCCCTTTACCGCTGACATGAAGAAAAGGTCTCCTATAACACAAGTATCTCACAACAAACATACTAGAATCAGCACAGCTGCTGTCTCAACTGCCAGAGAGAGAGCCCCATTAGGGTCAAAGCAGAGAAAGGATAATATGTGCAAAAGACATTGGGAAGAAAAGGAAAAAATAATGTAACATTCAGCTCTTTGGCACAACAGTGGAGTTGGAATGAGTTTTGTTGCATTGGGAATTGCTTCTTTCATCAATTTAAGAAACCTCCCAGGAGATTCAGAAACTCCAGGAAAGAGAAAACTGAGAAAAACAATCACATTTTTAAAAAAACCTATTTTAGGCAAACCAGAGACCCAAATAAAGATTATGCTCAAAGAACGCCAAAGCTCATTCACATAGTTGCTTGTATACCTGATTTGGATGAAGTCACAGTGCCTGGGGCAACTGTTTTGATCTCAACCAAATCAATCTAGGTATGTTGAAAGTGTTCTTAGGAAAATGCAGCGTTGTTACGTAAATTCAGCTTTTAGGGGTGGGACTGGAGGAGCAAAGCATCTGCATGTCAGCATTGCAAAACCTCTCTACACAAGCAGTGGGATGGGGAAATCACTGGACTACAACTGAGGATGACCAAGTTGCATGCAAAGGTCATGAAACAACTGTGCATGAGCCATGCCCAGTCTGCTACATCAGACTCATGTAAGTAGTTTGGTGTCCAGTAAATGCACAGTTCTGTCTGAGCAACAGAACCCAGATGGTCACAATCACTGTCACAGGGTCTGGCTGGAGTCCTGTCACCAGTGCTGTTCCCCAAGGTTCAGTACTGGGCCCAGTGTTGTTTAACCTGTTCATCAGTGACTTGGATGAAGGAGCAGATGCCTCCTCAGCAAGTTCACTGATGACACAAAGCTGGGAGGAGTGGCTGATACCCCAGAGGGCTGTGCAGCCCTTGAAAAGGACCTCGACAGGCTGGAGAGATGGGCAGGGAAGAACTGTCAGAAATCCAACAAAGGCAAGTGCAGGGTCCTGCACCTGGGGAGAACAACCCCAGGCACCGGCACAGGCTGGGGGCCGACCTGCTGGAGAGCAGCTCTGCCAGGAGGGACCTGGGGGTTCTGGTGGACAACAACTGAGCCAGCAGTGCCCTTGTGGCCAAGAAGGCCAGTGGGAACCTGGAGTTCATCAGGAAGAGCACTGCCAGCAGGTCCAGGGAGGTGATCCTGCCCCTCTGCTCAGCCCTGGTGAGGGCATATCTGGAGTGCTGTGTCCAGTTCTGGGCTCCTCAGTACAAGAGAGACATGGAGCTCCTGGAGTGGGTCCAGCAAAGGGCTAGGAAGATAATTAAGAGACTGGAGCACCTCTCTTACCAGGAAAGGCTGAGGAAGCTGGGCCTGCTCAGCCTTGAGAAGAAACAATGGAGAGGGGCCCTCATCAATGTCTATGAGTGTCTCAAGGGAGGTGTCAGAGGATGGAGCCAGGCTCTTCTCAGTGGTGCCCAGCAACAGGACAAGAGGCAAGGGGCAGAAACTGAAGCACAGGAAGTTCCACCTGAATATGAGGCAAAGCTTCTTTCCTGCGCAGGTGACTATTCAGTTCTTTACTAAACAGGTTGCTCAGAGAGGCTGTGGAGTTGCCCTCACTGGAGATATTTAAGAGCCATTTGGATGTAATCCTGTGCCATGTGCACTAGGATGACCCTGCTTGAGCAGGGTGGTTGCACAGAATGACCCAGTGTGGTCCCTTCCAGCCCTACCTATTCTGTGAGTCTGTTTAATTCAAATAGAAACAAAAATACACAAAATGAAGCCAGTGTACCAGAAAGGCCAGGATTCTTCCAAATCAAGAGACATTCACTGCAAATCACAATGGGAAAAAAAAACCACAAAAACAACCAACCAAACTAAAAAACACCACAAAAACGAACAAAACCCAAACTGAACAAGATGATTACATTGTTAGCTTGAGACTGTATGATGGCAGCAAATCACAACAGTATCAGGCCAGCCATGGCACAAAAGCAGCAAGTCATACAAGCCTTTAAACTTTTAGAACACATCTAGTATATTCCTGCCCAGGCCACGAAATGTTACCACCAACAAGTAAGGACAGGAATTCCCCTGTAAAGCCCTAAGGAACCACATAACCTTTTAATTAGCCAAAAGAAACCCCAGGTGTACTCACACTTGATTAAATCAATGTCAGGCATGCTCATCAAAGGACATTGCTATTAACAAAGCTAACTTACCTTCAGTTATGCAAGAGCTCAAAATGAGTTTACTGCCCTCGTTTTCTTCTCTCTTTGCTGACTTCAAGTGTGAACATATTCAGTATCAGAAAAGATACACAGGAAGAGGCAAAACACACCAGAATATATTTGCCTGGCTCCAAAGAGTTCAAGCATAACAGATGCTGTTGAACAATGACATGGACCTCAAATTGTCTGCAGATTAACAGACTGTCCACTGACAGAAAAAGAGGCAATAGGCATAAATTAAAGCATAAAATTTTTTTAACCCTTTATTTTTATGTTTTTATTTTGTTGGTATTACTATGAGAGTAATACCAACAGAGTCAAACACTGGAACGTGGTGCCCAGAGATGGTGGCATCTCCATCTCTGGAGATATTCAAAATCTGTCTGGCCATAGTCCTGGGCAACCTGCTGGAGGTGACCCTGACTGAGCACAAGGGTTGACTAGATGATCTCAAGAGGCTCCCCCACCACAGCAATGCTGTGATTTGGTGAACTAGGATATCACCAGGACAAGCAAAAATTTCTAGCCAATTTCACTGATTCCATTTCTCATTTTAGCCACAAACACAGAATCTTTAAATGCTGCTAGCACACTTATGGTACCCTTGAAAACATAATCTACAACCGATGTGGAAGTTCTTGTCTTTTAATTCCAGCTTTCATGTCTTAACAGTATGTCCGTGCAATATGACTTGGAGTCATGTCCTTTGTCTTCTCTTTTAGCTTGCTGACAGCAGAAAAAGCTCAAAGGAGAGCCAAACTCATTTTGATTCCTGCATTGCAGCAGACCTCTCCAGCCCTCACCCATGTCCCTGAAGGTAGCTCTTTTGCTTTCCATCAAAGTCTCCTTCTGGATACCTCTATTTGAACTTAGACTACAATTGACAGATGTGTTTCACTCCAAAGAACCCACATATAAGCAGGTTCAGGCTGTTAGCCTGAAATATTTCCTCACATTTGGCTGAGGAACATGGTAAGTCATAAATTGCAGGGCATCTACAAGAAGACTTCTGTCAATTCATTGAAAGAATCATTTGCTCCATTAGGTTTTTATTGGATTGAGAATCACACTGAGTTATGCCTATGTTCATCACACTACAGGACACAGTGAAAAGTCCACAAAATGTATTTAACTCCCAGTTTAGAGCAAGAGGAATGAGACTAGTTCCATTAAAAGGGATCTCATTAAAATTTGATAATCCAACCCCTCTCCCCTACCAATTAAACTAACAGTGCTGAATCTCATCATTCTCTGGTGTTTAAAGAGCAGTAAATAGTCTTCCTATAGAAGATGATAGTGGAAACACCCTGAATCTTTATGTTAATGAATCAGTCATGGTTTATTTTAGCTTTGAGGAATGTGGTTAGTGACTCACCCTGCTGGATAAGCAACAAGGCCAGTTCTGGGGTCACAGGCTAGTCCTCTGCCTCCTGACACGGTTATGCCCAACACCTTCTCCAAAGTCACCTAGAACATACAAGAAAGAAAACAGGAAGTACCATGAAATGTGAGTGCAGTTCAAATAGACCCATAACACAGATGCTGATGGTCTCGTTCACACTGGTTCCTAGAAATCCACTGAGAAGGACCAGATACAAAAGCAACCCCATTCAACTTTCAGTATAGGCACAGGAAAATACTGCTGGGGTACAGAGAAGGCGTTACCAACCCACTTATTACTTTCTCTATGCCAGAGCATTGCAAACAGAGGATTGCAAGCAGCAGACAGTACTGGTGAAAAGCTGGGATGCACATTCATTGGCCACAGATTCCCATCCTTCCAGTAAGATGTCACTAGAGCTTGGCTCTTTCCTGAAAACAGTTTCCAGGTTGAACATTCTCTTTGTTGCCTCCATCCAGTGGTAAGAGGTTCAGCCTGGTCTCAGCCTTGTATTCCTAGGAACTGAATAGTCCATTTTTCCTATGGTGCTGGAGGTGGAAATCACAACTAGTGGTCGAGGGTATCCCTTGCCAGAAGTGTGAACACCATAAACATTCACAAGCCTGCTGCATACCAATGACCCTTGCAAGAGACTTATCTAAATGACCCCACACTCCCCTCAGGCAAACATCTCCACTATTTTTAAGAAAAGAAATGAAATGCAACTGAGAAGAGCTACTTGGAAGATATAAAGGCCTCTGTGGTAAGAAGCTGATAAAAGCAAACAAACAAACAAACAAAAAAAATGGGAAAGACGAGTGACAAATGGACATGACACAATGTTTCAGGAGCACTCCCTGGCAGAGAAGGCCAGGGAGATTCAGCGAATACCCCAAAGCAAAAGGCTGCAGTGGGATTACACTGCACAAAATCCGGTTTGTGGCATGAAAGGACTCAACCTCTGAGCACAAAGCAGTTCTCAACCCTGGGGTTATTTTGACTGACACAAAATTATTCTCTTTCCTTTACATTTGCACAGCTTCATTTTATTTATTATATATTTGATGCATACATTCCTCCTCAGCATTGCCGTCTGTGCCAAACTCAAGGATTTTACTGGGTCACAGTCTTCTGTTTTTAATTATCATCATCATCTAAGTCATATTTGGTTAAGGCCTTAGGGGCATGGACACAGCATCAGAAGTTACTATTGTAATAATTACTACTGACTTTAATAGCTGCCCTGAAGACGAACATCTTGCATTTATACCAAGGTGGAGCACAAAAGGCAGGGGCAGGGCAGGTTTCCCACGCCACCCTGACCACACACCTTACCAGACCTGAGGAGTTTGGCTGCAGGGTGAGACACAAGGTCTCACTGAGCTCAAGGCTCAGGTTACTAGGTAAGGGGCCAGAAATAACCCCACACAGAAAACCACCTTGATTCAGCAGGTAAAACAGGGCTGAGGTGCCACCACTTAACATGAGCCATCCATGCTTTCAGTTAGTTCAAATTTGGCCTGCCTTCAAACAGTGACATGGAAAGTGGAAGATTTCATTTTCCAATCTCTGGAACAACTTGGTCTTTTTTTCCCCTCTTATTAACAGTATACCCCAGGTACTTTAAGACGTTATGAGAACCCACCAAAATCTCCCCTTCCCTTGGAAACTGAGAATCTCTGAAAACACGGCTTTTACAAAACTCCACTGGATTTTTGTTAAGAAAGAACATGCAATTTAAAATGCAGTTACAAATTCACTGATAAAGAAAGGAACTAGTTTTTTTTCAACTTAATATTGGAACAAGGTTGGGGAGAGGAGTGGGAAAGGCCAGGAGGATATCTACTCTTCCAGATTTGTTAACAATACTTCAAAACAAATATTTTTAAAGCAGCTCAAAAACATGCAGAAAGAACTCACTGCTTCTGCTGCTGAGATTCTGGATAATATCAGCAGTTCCCAAACTGGAAGAGGTTTGAATTCATACAGAAAATGCATTCTTGACAGCAAAGGAGGAAGTGGAAGAGACATGTGCCATTCAAGTAGTTCCATCTAGATAAGGCACCAATTACTTGATTCTGTCAGCAAACAGCAATTTAGCAATGCTGTGATTACACTGCTCACTGCAGGCTTTAGTTCAGTCTGGCTGTAATTGCCACTATCCTAAAAGGCACTGCTTGACCTTGGCTATGCAGATATCCAGCAGCAATTCAGCAACCTACTTTCACCAACAGGTATGTTTTTGCTCTGCAAGGACATTTACTGAGCCTCTCAGTGTGCAGTCTTACACCACAGCTGAGCTGATGTTACAGGAGCCTGTCTTGCAGGGAACAGCTCCTTCCTCCCTCATACTACTCAGCCCAGTGATATCCTCCTCCATTTCCCTCCTCCAGACAGCCCCGGCATGGCAATTACGTGTCCAGAAGGCCAAACCAGCAGAAAACCATGTTCTACTTGTAATTTTTGGTTTGTTTTCTGTTTGCCAGCCTGGGGGAACCCACAGAAAGACCAGACCAAATTCAGGAAAAAAACCCCTAAAACAAACATACCCTTTCCCTGGCAACTGGATCAATCTAGCTGCACATCCAAAGCCCAATCCGACTCCTACAAGTCTTTAAGAAGAGAAGCCAAACAGGAACACTACCTGATTTGTCTTGACACCCTCAACTCACCAATACCAAAATGTCACCCTTACTCCAGCCTCCTCTCTCACTCTAAAGTCAGTGGAGGTCCCCTGCTGCTTTGCCAAGAGACTTTTTGTGGCAATGCTAGGATGTGGAAAGTCTACCTTTCTCCTATGGTCAGCACACAGCTTGACATAAAAGGAGTAGCTCCATCTTCCAGTCTAATTATTTCACTGCCAGTGAGTATCTTCTGGCCTCCAACAGACCGTCTGTTCCTTTAGAAAAAGGCAACTGTCAAGGCCATACCTCTGATATTGACAGAAAAACTGCTACAGAAATAGATAACTGTCTCTAGACTAAAGATTCACAACTAACTTCCTAAAAAAGGCTTCCCCTCTTTTGTTCCTAGTCTTAACTTCAAAAACTTTCTAGTGTAAAGAACTTGAAAGGCAACCCCACAAAACCTACCCAAAGGTAGCACCTCCGCTTGATAATACTTGAGTATTAAAACGCACTTGCATCAAAAAGTACACCATAAATTTAAAATGTAACCAAATGTGAACTTATGAGACTTGTGAGCTCCATTTCCACCAACCTGCCCACAATACACCAGTTTTTTCCCCATGACCAGCTTCCAGACTAGCTGACACAGGGGCAAGAGATAGTCACTTTGTCAAAAAACTTGAGAATTAAAAACATTTCAGAGAGAAAAACAATAGATAACACAGTATGAACTGGATTCTTCTCAATTTGCCAGCTAAAACAAATGAATTCTTAATATGGTTAATTAGGGCAAAAACACATCAACTTTAACTTCCTAATCTGGAATTAAGATTTGTCTGCAAAGGGCAGATCAGTCGATACAGGTCTGCATTATCCACCTCTGAAGTTACCACTTCCTCCTGTGGTAAGGGCAGTCTCCCAGCCCTACACAGCCATAAACACTGCCATTCATACAAGTCTCCCAAGCAGTACTTCAGCACATCCCAGTCTGAAATACATTATTTTGCACACCTTCCCAAGTCTGATCTGAGCTAACCACAGGACCTGGAGAGTTCCCCTGCAGATTTGAGACACTGCTCATTACCAGTAGCTCCTGTGTTTGCCCAGTTTGAATCCTACACTTGTCAGACACGTCGCTGCTTGCTCAGGCCTTCACAAACAACTAATGGGCCACCTCAACTCCCCCATCCAAACCTGGAAACAACTGCATGATTAAACCTGCCATTTGTACCTAAATTAGAGGCAGGGGAGGAGGCTGACAAGCTGCATTTGTTACTTCATCTTGAGGCTTCTATTAATAGCATTTGGCACTTTCAGTCAACGTTCTCTACGCGACTTGCAAGAGCTGTTGAATTGATCCATACACAAAACACTTCTGCAGCTCATTTTGCACTGCCACTTTGCTACCTGAAACCATCCCATCTCCTTTCCTTTAAGGTCAACTTTTACTCAAATGTCGACGCTCAATATACACTCTTAGGCACCAAAACCTGTGCACCAAACACCTGTCTTGCAAAATCTGATATTCAGCCATTTTACAAAAATTTGGTGAGTTGGAACTGCACAAATGTGTATAAGGAAATTTTTGTGCCTAAGCAGATCCCTTACCCTGTTCCTTCCACATCAAATCCCAACACAGTCAGATAGGTAGGACCAAACTAGCGAGTCCTGAATTGCAGGACTCAAGGCACCAACAGGTATTTACAGCAGCTGGGCCTTCCCAGAAAGAGGGGTCTCAGCGCAGCCCAATCCCACCTGAAGTCAAAGGGCATATCTGGCAGCAGCCCTTGCTTCCATCAAGCACAGTCCCACACAGTGCATGGGGCAAGCCCGTGCTTGGGGAAAGAAGTCATATCATCTCTGCCTTCCTACTGAGGTGCAGATAACATTTCAGAAAGACTGATCTGAACAGCCCCAGCGACCCTCGTCTGGCTTTTCAGAAAACTCTATGTCTGACCAGCTGCACCCAGGTCTCAGAGTGAGTTTCGTGCTTGCGTGAGCTCTTTCTGTTGTTTTGAGGAAGTTATCACAAACAATTGCTTCCATATGCTATAAGGACAACACAGAAATCCTTGAAGGATCAGCCCAACTTAACCCCCACCTGCAAACACTTTCCTCTTTCCCATCATTTGCATTCCTTTGGGACCATCTACACTTGCAAAGCCACAGGGGAGTACAGGAGCCCTGTGGCCTGCACATCCAGCCAGGACTCTGTTAGAAAGCAGCAGTAAACACACCCAGCACAGCAATAACTTCCACCAGAACGGGTGCCAAAAGGGACAGTCTCATCACACTGACAGTCCTGCCTGACCTCTGCCAACAGCTGCACTGTTTCACTACTGAACCCCTGGGCAGGAGCTCCTGTATCTGTGCCATCTTTAGGCTTTAGGCCACCAGGCGTCCCTCAAAGGGTTTTGACTGTAGGCTGAATAACAGCCTGCTGCCACTCACACCACCATTCTCCCCAGGCCAGCAAAAGACTAAGTTAAAAGTTCAACAGCATTTGAGCTCCTCATCCTCACACGCTCATACACTAAAGAAATTAGAGTTTTCTGACTTGATTATCTCATCTCCTGCCTTCTTACGCTATCTTCATTCTCTTTTGGGCCCAAATTCTCATTGTTCACTACAAGCACAATTTATTTAAGCATGGAAACAAAAAAAGCAAAGTATTTGAAAGGATCTGTGCTACTCTCCAGTGCTCAAAATGACAACCAAGTGGAGAAAACTGATGTTACTGTACAGGGCTGCCCACACACTCCAGTACCTACAGCATTAAGCAGGAGGCTACAGCCTGAGAAAATCATGTCCAGCAAGCAGATATGTCTGTTCCAGACTTCAGGAGATCAGCCACCTTGGATCAGAGACCAATATCTAGCCCTGGTTTCTTTTTCCATTTGCAGCCAAAAGCAAAGGAGGAAAGTCAGAAAGAATGGTATAAAGAAAAGTATGGATAAATGTTAAGATCAAGGAAAACAAATTTGATTCTCTCTCGCATCCTGTCAGTCTTCCAGTCTCAAAATAGATATTCTCCATTTTTAACTTCTTTCAGTAGAGTTCTCCACCATGAGCTTATCCACTTTGTCTATAAAAGCTTAGCATTCACCACATCTTTTGGCAAGAACTCCACCAGTCTGGTATATTGCAAGATGAGCCATCTGTCATTATTTGTTTTAAATTTCACTTCTAATAGTTTTATTTGACATACCTCAATCTTTATATGGGAATAGACAGTGAACAGTCAGTCCCTATCCACCACCTTTAGATGGTTCATGATTTTGTAAGGAGCTATACTACCACCTCAAGTCATCTGTGTTCCAAGTACAAGAGTCTTCTTGAAGTCACTTTATGGCTCCTCTGAAAGCCATTTCATATCCTTTATCAACTCTTCTGTGAAGCCCTTTCTATGTCCCCTGCACTCTTCCTGAGACAAAGGGCAAACACAAAGACCACGTGCAGCTTTCCAGGCATGGCCACAGCAAGTGTTTACAGAGCAGGATAATACAGTCTGTTTTGTTTTCCTTTTTTTCCCTTACTCTCAATCTGCCTTTCTGACATCTAAGATCATTTACAGAGAACAACAAAGAGGTCACCCTGCTCAACAAAGTCACAGGTAAGACCTGCTGCTGCTTTGCATTTGGAAACATATCCCCCATTCTGTTCTGTGTGCTGCTGTATGGAATGGGAAATCCTATTCTTGAATTAATAGTTTGATTTCAATGTGCCCCTTTCTCTCCATGCCGTTGTGAGCATTTATGATCAAGAGCATCCTCAGAGAGAGTTCTAGCAGCACAGCTATTCCAATCCACTCCAGAATGGCTACTTCAGTAAATGTTCACAAGCAGACAAGTTCTATTTTAAAAGCCTTCCCATGGGCCTATATATAACACAGTTAACACTCAAACCCATTTAATTAAGTTGTGGCATCGAGTGAGCATGACAAGACAACATCCATCAGAGTTCATCTACCATTCACTGCACAATGTGCCTGCCCTCATCCCTCTCCTGCTTGAAAATAGTTATATTAATAATGCATATGCAAAGGCACGGGCTCCTGAAAAAGCAAAGGATGCAGAAATCCCAGAGACACATGACCCATGAGGGCTACTTCGAAAAGCCTTCCCTAGCACTTAATCAGTTGTAACTAAGTAACAATCTTGGGGGGGTGGGGGAGGGAAGTGGCTGCATAATCATCTGGGCTTTTGTTAAAAAAAAAAAAAAAGAAAAAAAAAGAAAAAAAAAAAGCCTTACTGATCAACTTGAGACCCCAATCTTGAAACCCCAACGCTCTTTGGTCCAATCTACTGACACAGGGAGCTCCAACATCAGGCCTGAGTTTCACAGCAGCACTGTGGTTTGCACGTCTGTCTCTCTGCATTCTGCTCCCGGAGTTTTCAGCACCTCTGCATGCACTCCAACGTGTTTTCCATGCTGCTACACAGCAAAGTCGTATCAATGCACTCCGGCATCCAATACGTGAAAATGCTGAAAATGTGGCTGTACATTGTCAGCGTCAGCATTTAAGAAAGCTGTCTATCTTACACAAGTGAAATTCGATACAGAGTGCCAAATCTCACAGCTGGCCCTGCTTGTACATCCCTGCTGCTGCCCCCAAGCCCCACCGCAGAAAAGCACGTCCAACCCCCAGGGAGCAGCGCACACGTTGTAGGCACTAATCCATCGTCTGAACACACTGTCTGATGCCCTGTTACTGCTGCAGAAAAACAAAGGCTTGAAGTTTTACATTTAGTTCTGCTGAGCTTCGTTTGGCACACAAAACACAGAGCACTAATTACAGCATACTGTTCTACTTAAGGGGCTGTCAGCATTTCCACTGCAAAACCTTCATTTCAGGGCTTTATAACACAGCTGTGAAATATTCATTTTGCACTTCAGCTTAACATGCAAAGGTCTGGCTTTGGACCAGGTTCCCCTGCCTGATTTTTTTTTTTTTTTTTTGGAGGGGGGAGTTAGGGTTTTTATTGTTGGTCTGGCAGGGAAAGGGCTGAAGATGGGTGGATAGAATTAACTGCAGGGGGTCTTTGACTTACAAAAGCACACAAACAAAACTACTCAGCTCCATAGTTGGTTTCTGCCCCTCACCTACCCAATGTGCTCCCCTGCTTTTGTATATGAATACAGAATACGCACTTCTAAATTTCTTTTACATGTATTTTATATTTTTAAGAGGTTTTATACCCTCTGCCTCTTCTCCAGCCAGTCTTTCTTCCTTCAGCAACCAGCGCTAGGAAAGAGTAATGTCTTGACAAGCCTGGAGACTGAAAATATTCCACCCGCAAAAGGCAACAGTAGCAAGCCAAGCTCCAACACACGACCCATTCAGGAGGTCTCTGGCTGACAGAGCAGTCTCCATTTCTCTCGCTGTAAGCTTCCTAAGCCTTGCCCACAACCACTATGGCAAACCCACACCAACTGCCCAATCGACCCTCCAGGAACTACTGCCAAACCATGAAACTGGTTTCATGCAATCCACTACACAGATATGTTCTGATATTTAAGGTGTTTCCAGCCAATACCCAGTTTAAAGGCAGTATCCGTGGGAAAAAGGATTGAGAACTGTGAGCAAGCCCTCACAATTAACCAATTTTAAAAAATAAAGTGAAAGAGGGAAAAAACCCCCCACAAAAACAAAACAGAAAAACTCCTAACCAGCAGTTGCCAATTTGATGCAATTTGATTTCAAGATAACCACATTAAGATCATCAGGGAACAATCTCCTACAACACAAGTTATGAATGGCACTCCTTGGCACAAGAGTGGCAAGAGCAGAAACTGACTTGCTGAAAGGTTTTGAATCACTGAGTTATGGGGAGCATTACATTTGTAAACCTGCATAAAAGCAGAGGTGGGATGGGGGTATTCCAATGCAAGTGCTGAGCCTCAGCTCTAATGGCTCTGCCAGGTATGTGGCACAGGGGTTGCAGCTGGGGTGTGCACACATTTATTAAAAATTATCCAGACATTTGGACAAACAGAACAAATCAGGGATGAAGGTGGGAGAAACAGAACACAAGCAACCCAGGGTCTCCACAAGCTGTCTTTCCACAGTGTGCGTGCATTTGTCCATCTCTCCACAGAGCCTCTCTTGCCTGCTCTCCCCTCCTGGCCTCCTCACCGTGCTGGCTGCCTTCAGTCCAATTCCAGCTGTCAGGGCTGCATTCCTGACCCATCAGCCCCAGCTGTCGGGGGCTACGTGCTGAATCTGCACTCTGCCTTCTTCTTCATGCACCTGAAGAAAGGCAGTCCCAGGCAGGCCATAAATACCATTGCACAGCCCCAGGGAGTGGGTGGGAGGCTATTAAAAGCACCTCTACCAGCAACCACAGTGAGGGAACTTAGAACTGGCAGCAGAACACACCTGCAAGTGTTCCGGCAGCCTGCAAACAGGACATGAAGAGGATTCATTTCCTACCAGCTTCTACAGCACAACCTAGCCATCATTCAATAATCTACTGTTTCTTCATTTAACAACAGCCTGGACCACCAATTTTCTCTTCCCCACCCCCACACTAAGTTCAATTTCTTCCTAAATACTGCAGGGATGAGGAGAGGTCCATGTAACCTTACCAACTCCAGCTAAAGTCATGACAAGCAGCAGTTTCTCCTCCTTCTACCATTCAGTCATCATTCTCACTGTATAAGCAACACCAACTCAGACTTTAATGAGATTTCACAAAACTTTCAGAAAATCTGAGCTTCAGAGATACAAGTGTGGTGAATGAAGGGACAGGGAAAAAGCATGTGTAAATTGTCCACCATTGTCAGTGATGCTATTTTGACTTTGATGTGGGAAATTCTTTTTTTGTTGGTATAAGCAAAGATTGTGAAGACTGTGCAATGAATGCATAAAATGAATGCAAAAAGAAAAAGTGACATCAAACAGGCTACAGGTATTCCTGGTAAATAAAGAGTCAATCCTGATTTGTTCCAGACTAAGCATCTGCACATGGAGTCAATCGGACCAGCTCCACAGGAAGTTAAGCCCCACAGAACACAACAGAGACACCTCTGTGTGGGCAGGCTTCAAAGAAACCCTTCCTTGAGCTCTTGGGACCTGGAATTCTGCAGGATCACTCCTTCACAAGAACCAGATTTTTCCACTTTGCAAATGTGCATTACTTTTTCATAAGGAAAGAGAGCAGACAAGATACCAGACTTTACATAGGGTGTGTTTTTGCCCTCCTATAAATGCAACTTGTCCGGTGATTTCTTTCTTTGTAGTAGAAGATGAAGCCAATTCACCTTCCCCTGCATCAAGAACTACCTATACAAGTTTCAGGTACAAATGCAAACTTGCAACACTGGAGATCAGTGGAAGCAACTTCTGACTTTCTGGCAATCGCACATACTGGTCTCCTCCAAATCCATGCACGGGGACCTGAATATAGGCAAAGAAAGTGCTTCAGTGAGAAGAAACAGAAAAAAAAAAAAAAAAAAGCCAATATAGCTCCCTTGGGCAGAGTTTCAGTTACTCATATAAGGGTTTGAAATCAAGCAGGAACAAACGGTTCTCTCAGCGTAGGGTCACTGTTCATCATCATTAATCATCACTTCCCAGATAGGAAAGGCTCCTTCCCCTCTGTTTTGCCCAGGCTTTAGCACTCACAAAAAGCAAGAGGCAAGAAAAAGAGCCAAATAGGAATGTGGGCACAGGCTGGCAAGGTTGCTCCCTCTGTGGCTCTGCTGAAGTCCCTCCTCTTGGTCCCAGCCCTGAGCTGAGCCTGCTCCTAAATGCAAACCTAAAGGCAATGGTTAAAAGTCCACGGCTTCTCAGGCACACGCTCCAAGGAAACCGTGGCAGCACCACATAATTCTTGACTCTGAAGCAGTCAAACACAGGGGCCATAACAGCACTGCTAACACTGATACTGCCATGGCAAGGACTCCCTCCTAAATCACCTCCTGCTGAACTCTATAAACAACACATACATTCAAGCTAAACTTGGACACAGGGAGGAAAGAGAGGGAGCAGAAAGCCTTCCCCACAGTCAACCCTGCTGAGGGGAGCCACAGAAGGAAAGCCACATCTCAGCACTTCAAGAAAAGCATCATGTTACAATCTCATTCCCCTTAATTTCTTCTCTGGGGCTTATTTTTGGTATAAACGGATCTGTGAACTGTTTGACAAGGCTTGGGGGGAAACTTAGTGGTTCATCTTGAGTCCAAGAGTAGAAAACACAGAGCTACACAGGATGCAGAAAAGCTTTTTGATCAGCCTGCCTGAGGCAACACACATAATTTGTTTGTAATTTCTTTATTCACCCATGACCCCATGCTAAATCAATTAATTTTCATCCTTCACCAGTGATTTACACAGCCATTCTGCCCTTCAACTACCATATCTTATCCCTACCTTACCCATCCCACACTGTCATGAAAGCAACTATGCCTTCTAGAGAAGAGCATGGCTGTAGGAAGTCTTAAAGAGACTGGAAGTAGTGTCTTAAACTCTGTATGTGAAAGCCCCACCTTTTCATGACCAGATTCTTACACAGAGCAGCTATCTCAGAGCTCACCTTTCCTGTCACCCGAAGGATCTTTCCTGTAACTCCTGAATCGCACCAGGACAAGACATCTTGTCCTCCCATGCATGCATCTCCCTAAGATTTCAGTGATGTTTTGGGGGAAAGCACATACTTGCATCCTCAGGGAATGAGAAAATGGTTTTGTTGTAAGCTGATTTAAATTATGTTTAAAAATTACATATCAGCAATTTAAAAGATGCTAAGATGGGAATAAATACAACAGGAAGGACAGAGTAAGAGCAAAGCATTTATCACACAGACAACATCCCTACGGAAGGAGGCAGGAGGTAAAGAGATTAATATTCCATCTCTCCCTAAACATTGTCTGAACTATTTATTATTAGTTTCACAGTACTTTCATGAAGTCCCAACAAACACAAAGCCCTTCTGTACTCACAGCAGGCAGCAACATGCACTCTCACACAGCTGGCAATATACAACCAAATATAAGAGGACTAGGTGGCAATACCACACAAACACTGAGGTTAAATGTCTTGAACATGCAACAAATTAGCAACAGAACTGGGAATAATCTTACTCCCTCACAAATTTCAGCAGCTATCTCCTGCATAGATCATGCTGCACCACTGCTGTACTTCTCTCCTGCTTGAGGATAAGGACAGTATTTTTAAAGAAAGCTTAAAAATTAATCAAAAGAAAGCATAAGAGAATTCTCTCTTTTGCTCAAGCCAACCAGTATGTACAGAAGGAGACATTCAAGCTTCCTGCCTGCCCCCTGCCAAGACTCACTGCCTAGCACCAGGCAATCCCTTCCTGCACTCTTCCCTGCCCTCTGCCCCAGAGAATAAGCTTCTTACAGAACAGACTTTATCAGTATCTTGCCCTTCGTGAGTCCTGGAATTGAGAAGCTCTTCACATCTGTCCATCAACATGCATATTGAGCACCCAAGAGATTTGTCCTGTCAGCCAGAAAGGAGACCACATCCCTCAGGGGAATTGATACAGAGGAACATGGGTCAAAGATCGAGAAAGCAAACTGAAGAGAACAGCACAAGCCCTGACTTCCATCATCCCCTCAACAACCCTGCTGCCACCTCCCCTCCTGTTCCAGTACAAAGGAAAGCCCTTCACCTGTAACACAGTGTCCCTGTCATGTGCCACTGCTGCTCAGCCACTAGCACAGAAAACTCCAGCAAACCCGTATGTGCTCACCCAGGTACAGACCACTGAGCCATCTTTCTGCTGCCAAGATGCAAAGTGGTGCTCCAGGAGAAGCAATCATCATCCAACAGTCACAACAGATGCAGAATTCAGTTTAAATTTTCCAAATAGTTTAAATTTCTTACAAGTTTTGTGATATAGACCCAGCATCCCAAAGACCTGAATGCTCTTCCTCTAAGTCAGCAGCAAGAAACACCATGGATCCTCACACTTTTGTGTGCACACACACACAGATGAAATCACCACTAGACAATAAACCACAGAGAGACAAAAGGTTATAAAGGTAACTACAAAGCAATCCTAAACAAACTCATTAAATCATTCATTCAACTTGCTTTCATTATTCACTTACTCTCCCCCTAAATCACTTCTTCCTGTGATTTTTCCCAAGCACCTTTTCAGTTTATTTTCCTGAAGGAAACAAAGTCTATAAACAAGGGGTACAGTAGTCCAAGATAAGATGACATATTTGAGTAGCTGTTAAAGTGACTTAACAGGAAAAAAAAAAAAAAAAGCCATCTAAGTCCCTTAAAACCCTAAAAGAGGGAGTAGCTCTAGAAAAGAAGTCTCCTCTAACTTGTATTTAAGTTCAGGAGCACGGGTAACTGGTAGAATTACCAAATGTGAGAACTGAGGAAGTAACACCATACTCAGAAGAAACAATTTTTATCCACATACTTTAAAAACTCCTGGTTTTGTTACCATGTGGTTTCTGTCACATTTCAAGAAAACAAACCTTTGCAATAACCATCATTTCTTTACTGCTCTTGTTTAGAAATTCAGAAAGCCCTAGATCCAGGGCACAACCAACTCTTGCTGCTTCAACACTTCACAAAGCACTGCTGCTTTTACATTCTTAGTTCTTAGCAAAAATTGCTGTTGTAAAAAGCAGAATGCAAAAGTAGAAATTATGGAACTCCAGTCTTCAGCAGAGGGGCAACCCTCCTAATTTCCTGGTAAATAGCTTTAGACACATTCACCTACTTAGAAGCATTTAGCAGAATTTCTATGAATAAGAAATAACTTTGAATGACATGTAGTTCAGAAATACCTGAACTAAGTACATTTCTGCAATTTAAACAAGGGAGATAATAACAAGGCAAATAATTAAAGAGCAAAGCAACACAAGAGAGAACATGCCTATTCACTGATATTTGTGCTGGACCACCATGCTAACCCTGGTCAAACTGTATTTTTCTCCAGTAAAAAGAGAGCTGTAAAGATTCTATGCAGCTTGTGTCCACTCCCTGCTGTGGTGCACTGGCAGAGAGGTAGTGGGCAACTGCTGGATACAAGTTTTGCTGTCACCCTTGCACCAGAACAGGCTCCTGCATGAAGCCGGGCTGCAGTTCCCATCACCGACCAGAGAAAAGGCGCTGGATGAAACAGAGCTGATGGCCTGTCAGAGCTGAATGAATGCAGCTGATGATTTGCACTCTTAAACAAAAATGCAGAAAGAAATGACTGTAGAATTGTTTGTTGGAGCACTGAAACCCAAAAACGTTCCCACAGTAAACCATCTTGTCTCTCTTCTAAGTACATCAGTCTGTTTAAGGAAAGACCTGCAAAAGTGTCCGCAGGTTGATACCTGCAATAGAGCACTTGGGAGACAATACTGTGTTACTGTCTCTGTTTAAAAATTAGCCAAAGACAAAAGAAGTACTTAGCGTTTAATATCATCTAGTACTTAGAATTAATGTCATCGACAAGCAAAGACTAAAACTGGCTGCTCAGTGCTTATCAGTACTTTCTGCTATTTCTACAGAGGTCATTTCCTACATTTCCTTCAGGTGAGATACAAATCTATTAGTGACAGAAGGGACCACAGAAATTGGCACAATCTGCCACAGCAGCCAAGCTGACTGAGCAGATACTTGTACTAAACAATCTCGACAAAGAACCAGAAAGCTACTTTTAAATTGCAAGAGTTATGTTCACAAGCACTGCCTGGGAGAAGTCCTATGCATACTCCCCATGGTTCAAAAGATGATTGCAGCACCCCAATGCACCCGTGAAAGCGCAGATGATGCCACTCCAAAATACTGCTCCCTACCATGTGTGACATCATGGTGATCAAGGCAGCTCCACAAGTACCACACTACCTGTCTAACAGTTTGAGGAGGAGAAAGTCTGACAGTTCATGCAAACTCAACAACAGTTCTGGAGTCAGAAAAAACTACGATTGTCACAGACCAAACTCTGTGGTGCTGGGCCACCAGGTTGTTGAAACTGAATCCTATGGGATTTCTGACAGATGTTTACCACAAGAGAAAAGAGCCGAGCAATCTTCAAGCAGGAAGCCAATGCTCCAGACCCAAGCACTTATGCTCTTCCCTGAAGGCATGCTATATGGCATTTTGTTGTTGCTTTCAGCCACCTTCCACAGCCTTTTCCACTGGAGATAGGGTATCTGGAAAGTCTTCTTGAATCAGCTGTAAGGAAGGGAAGCCCTGGGTCTACCACTTTCTTCTATTTATACCAACAACATTAGTGCACCAGTTCAAACATATTTTATATATAGCTCTGTGGCTTATTTCCAGGCAGAAGTAACTCAATGCTGGTGTACATATGTTTAGACCACAGCAATTGGAAACAATGTCCCATAAACTCTGTTAACTGCTGATCCACTGTAACCAGAACAGGCTCTACAACTGCAGAAATACAAACCATGATAGGAAAAAAAAATTAAATGTTATCCACCCAGAAGCTAAATAAGCCAGTTGCCACCTGCACAGCACTGACAGACCTCCACTGTAGCCCCAACAGATTTATAGCTGTAGGTTAACAGCCAGCTCTTGTCACATCAAGATACAGTGTCTGACTGCCAAGACAGCACATGGAGGTGACATGGGTGTGAGCCAGCATAAGGACAGACATGCAATACACAGAGCATCTGCCAGTATCCACTCGCATTTTGTAAACTTAAGAGTGGACAAACAGAAGATAGTTAGATGTGCACAGCTCTATTTGCAAACCCTCTACTGAAAATACCAACAGTGCTACTATATTTTGATGATTCTGACTTGAATCCAGTACCCATAAGCTCACACACTGAAAAGAAAGAAGAATGACAAGGAGCAGGAGCCCTGGCCCAACACCTGAAGGTTGGGCACTGGTTGCAGGGGTCTCAGTGACACTTAGACAAGGAAGACACTTGCTAGAAAGCTCACGGGTTACTGATGCCAGTGCTGAGCCTAGGCTTTGACACGACCTCAGGTGAGCCAAGCTGCAAACAGCAGCCCACACACAAAAAAGCAAGAGGTGATAATTACTATGCCTTTCACCAGACTGTCCCTCTCACAGGCTTCAAATACAGCCCTGTCGGTCTTCCCAACACACATAAAAACAACCTTTCATCACCTTTTTCTCTACAACAGCAAAATACTGGGAGGGTGGACAGGGGGGACAGATATGTGATTAACACGTCTTTAAAAAAAGCTTGCCTTTCTTTTGCCTGAATCCAATGGGACTGAGCTTTAAAGAGGAGAAAAGCATAATCAACACTTCACAAGTATCTAAAAAGGCACTGCACCTTTAGTTATGGGAAGTGGAAAAGTTAATGACCACCATCTCAGGTCTCCGAAGAGACAGGCGTCTCTTCTCCTGGGGTATAAATAACCTAGCTTTATCCTGCATAAACCTGTTTGTAACTTTAGGGATGGAACTGCCCTTCCTGAACATGCTAGGTCAGCATCTTGCCTCAGATCAGAGGAGGCTCTGTCACTCTGTCAGAGAGCTTCTAGATGGGGAGAAAAAGGGAAACTGATTTCAGGGGGAAATAAAATGGAATTTCTCTGGTCAACTGCTTATTTGGAGGATGTGAAACAGGGAAAGAGAAACAGTCTCCATTCCATGTTTCGCAGCACTGGTAAGCAACACGTTCAGGAAATATGGATTATTGGACAAAGTGCAGCTGAGCTGCTCAACACATGATGAAGACAACTGCATGATATACATAAAAGGCATGCACACAGATACAGTTACATGCATTAAATGAATCATCCTACAGAAACTCTGATCTTGCAATCAGCCACAGAGACACTTATTTTTACGTCCATTGGGTAAAACGAACCACTCACACTCATACTACCTCACCACACAAAATTAAGCACATGCTGAAGCAGCCACAGGAATGGTGCCAGAGTTTGCATTCAGTTTTTTTTAAAACCTTTCAAGGTCATCACAACTCTAAAAACGCTACAAAGAGTTGTGTAAGACTGTGTACATTGCAGCTGCAACATAATACCACTGTCACTTTATAAGCAGGGGAAAAGAGCAGGCTGTAAGTTACAGTACAAACAGGCACAATAAGAAAAGTAACGTACACTCAACCAGAACAGAGTATGGTCTTCATATTAAACACACACACAGAGAAAAATAGAAACACGATCATACCATCATCCAACCAGGCCTCAGCATTTCAGTACACTCTACAAGGCAAAACCCTGCTTGGCAGCTCTTTACACTACTTTCCTTTCTGGGGATCTGAGAAAAGCATCCAAATGAAATCACAGTAGAGAGTGGGAGAGCAGGACATGGGACAAAACACAGGCAGCAGACCTGGAAGTAAATTCTTCTTCCACAGAGATGACTGCAATGCACAGGCAGCATTCCCTCTGCTGTCCAGAGACAAGACCCTCTCCCCAGCAAGGGAAACCACCCACTTTGACATTCTATCATGGATTTTGTTTCTAAGTCCTTCTTTCTGTCCTAACTGCTTCTGCAGCTACAGAGATCACTGATGATTTATAGTTCTGCCATCTCCTCAGTATGAGAGCTCCTCAACTCAGCTAATCCCAAATGCTACACAAATATGTTTCAGGCCCCCGACTCCCCTCCCCACAACCCAGGGCAGGAATACCAGCTCATCTCTGTCTGGACAGTTATAGTACTCTGCACAGACTCCTCCTCACCTCAGCCAGGACTGCTGGCTAAGGACGGCCGGGTTGCTCTTCGCAGTACAAGAGGCCCTAAGTGCCAGGAAAAACTAGGATCAGAAAGAAAGAGACTATTTTGCTTGCCAACAAACCTTTAGGCAGTAGGTGATGAGTGTTCCCAATTGTTTTAAACCTCTGGAAAATACTGACAGCAAAACTAAACACCTTATTGCAACAAGCACTCTTCTTTTCCCAGGGAAACATCACATTAATGTCCACTGCAAGCAGTATTTCTCAACCCCTGGTAGCCTCAGACGTCCCCAGGTGCCCTGTAAAACACTTCTCTTTCACCAAAGAGGCAGATTTTTCCAAACTAATGAGACAATTCAGTTTCCCTGGCAGAAATACAAAGCCAGAAGCTGCCCAGTGCACCATATCCCCTACCATGGAGGGCAATGTTACTACACACAGCAACCTGGTGGCCTTTCCCAGACTTGCTGGTCAGCCTAGAACTTGGGTCACCAGAGTTACACCATGAAGGTCCAGGCACTGTCTGGAACGACACAGACTCTGAGCATGTTATAGAGGGTTATTATATTATAGACTGGGAGCTTGGCTGTCTCCTTTTCCCAAACATATGTTTAAACTAAGCTTTGCAGGCTTACCAAGTGCCACAGGCCCCAGACAGTGCAGGGCCCTCCCCAGGCACCAGATACCCACAGAGCCATAGGCAGGGTCAGAGTGCCCCTTCCCAAGCACACCACAGCATGTCCACAGCCACGGGAGGCTGCAGCACATGGAAGAAGCCAGGGCAGAAGCCATGAAGCTGCCAGCAGGCAGGCAGACCAGGCCATGCAATTGTGGCCTGGGTGTTGCATGGCCACTGGCTCTCACCCCAGCTCCAGCAGGCCGTGTAGAAATTCATTAATCAGCCCCCTGGCCATTTTATTAACAGCTGTGTTTACACACTGACACTCCTGGGCAGAGATGTTCATTCCAAGGGCCTGGAGCAGCTTCGACACACAGCAGAGATAGTCCAGGCACTGCACCTTCTCCCCCAGCACCACACTCATTTTTCCTTTGATGGCTCCATCAGAAAAGTATTTTTTGCAGGTCTCAGACATAAAAAAGCTTATTGGCAGCTTGCTACACAAAATGGGCTGAGAACTTCACAAAGCAAGTGTCCACAACCCACTCACCACAACAGTGATGCAGGAGACCTGTTCTCTCAGAAGTTATAGCCAAAGCAGGCAGTGGCAAGGAAGCTGAAGGAAGCTGCCTCTCCCCCAGAGCACCTCACCCTCATCCTCCCCCAGCACCAGTTATCCACGCGGCTGATTGCGTGTTAATACATCTCAACAGCTTAGCTCGGCAAGCCTGCAGAGACGGGCAGCACAAACCGCGGATTATCAGGGAGGAAGATTATCTTCCTGGTGCAGAGGACAGTAGAATCCCAATTCTAGCCCCAAAAGCTGCTCAGCCTTCGAGAAACAGCTACGTTCATTGAGGCCTACCACAGACTCAGAAATACTCTTTCACGCATTTCATTAAGAACACTTTCTGTCATCTTGTATCCATTGCACTCAACCACCACTCCCATAGCAGAGTTTGGGGCACACACTGGGCAAACACCCTCCAGCCAGCCCTCATAGTTTGGAAAGGTACACAGAACCATATCTAAAGCCTATCTGGCCATGATGCAGTCCAAGAAAACTAGATGAGTTGGGACAAGATGGGCTTAAGCAAAAAAAGCAGATCCCAAATTTGTCAGTTCCAGTTTACAGTCAGCAATGCTTTTGGACCCAGCTGCTCAAGAAGGATGACACCCCCAAAGCAGGTTTGAAACAACTGTGCTCAGAACCACTATATCTAGTTCAACACTGGGAGAAAAGCCAAACACAAGGAGTTACGCAGCTGTTTTAAAGCCCTGGACGCTGGGACACTTTGCAGAAAGTGGAAAAGTATCCCTGTCTGTTTTACACTGAGGAAAAGAGGCTCAAAGACAGTCTGAAGAGCAGAGCACAGAACCCAAAAACTTTAACTTCATTTTAAAAGAAAATTACAGAGCTCTATTTCAATGTTCACTCTACCTTTATATAATTCAGCAGCAAAGAAACACTGGTTAAGAGCATGAAAAACATCAGTCTTAGCCCACACAAAGCTCTTGCAGAAAAGACATTTGATGAAACACAGCTGGCAGAAAGAAGTCCTTTTACCGATATAGCCTGTTTCTCTGGGGGACAGGATCATTCAACAGACTCTTTTGATACTGTGTTACCATAAAGACAGCTTGGTTTTGGATCTCAGCTTGCAAATTCTTTCTAGCACAGGCAAGTGCTTAACCAAGTACACCCTGACACTCATGCCCCCTCAGGATACCTCTGACACCATCCCTATCCCCTCATGGTTCCAGTCACACCATGGCCATGGCCAAAGCACAGAGCACAGAGCACAGAGAGTTCTGAACACCAAGACCTGCCACCAAATAGGTAGGCAGGTCTTGCAGACACTTCTTTCACCCTCAATCTTATTCAATGTTTCAGCAGCATCTCCAGCATCTAGATTGCATTAGGGACTGTGCAACAAGCTCAGACTCCTTTGGTGCAAAGACTGGCCTCAGAAATGGTGCTCTTTTTTTTGTAAATGAAAGCATCCCTAGTACAAACAAGACTTCAAAGGCAAGCAGCACCTTATGTGCTACTCAAAGGTGAGCAGCCAATTTCAAAGCCCTTAGGAGACCTCAAAGGCTACCACTCTGAGCACCAGAGAGGTAGCTAACACTTCAATACTGGCACTTCAAACAGCTGCCCTGTGCTGGGCCTGTCTGTCAATAGGGAAAGGTTTCTGCAGAGGCAGCGCTACTTTTCACAGTGCCTACTTGGGAGAAAAAACAGGAGCAGAAAGCTTTTCAACTCTATATCCTTGAATCCATGGGCACTGCCTTTTAGTTGTTTTCTCCTTTCAGAAACTCCTTGAAACTCTACCTGCTCTCAAGGCATTTGTTAATGTTATGACTCTCAACTATGATGCAATCTCAGATAATCTACCTTTTTCCTGAGAAAAGTGTCTCTCAAGTCCACGATGGGGGAAATTTCAGACTAATTGTGCAAAATGTCAGGAAGATGCAGAAATTAAAGAAGCATCACTGTAAGGAAGGAATGGCATTGTTAAAATTCCATTGGGTAAGAAATCTCAGATTAGTTGTTATATCAATTAGCTATCTTGACCAACTGTGAATTTTAATACTGTATTTGGGAGAACAAGCAGGTCTGACTTTTATTGCTATTGACTTGGAAACTCTGAATACACCAGCAGTTCATAGTCCTCTACAGTACTATTTTCAATCAGTCTCCTCACAGTAACTAACAACAGTACTGGTCTCCTGGGACACGAGCAAATTTACAAGGCTTACTGGGGTTTCCACAGCTCTAATTCTTATGGTGCTTAATCTGCTTGAGCTTGTTGGAAAGTCATCATCACCAGAGCTACTAAAATCGTTAGTGACAATAGGACCAAGTCAGCATCTACAACAGCACAGTTTGCAGACTACTAAGCAAATAACCTTAAATGAACACAAGTCCCCCTCACATGGGAGAGATGAGAAACATGCCTGGTAATCTCCAAGAGGTTGGGCTTTGTGACTAAGGCTAGGACTTGGCCTTAGAGGATCAAGATTCAGTTTCTAGGTCTGCCTCAGACTTCCTGTGGGAGTTTGGAACCATATCTGTATAGAAAAAGCCTGTCCCATTCCTTCCATTCCTTTAGTTTTTTAAACCTGAAGCTCTTCTGGTCTGGGTCTACTTTATCCCATCTGTCCAGTGCTCATCAAAGCAAGGTTCAGAGATGGGATGCTCCTGCAGTCTATGGTCATACAAATACTAGCAACGAGTCACATTTGCATTGATAATTTTGAATACAGATCACACAGCACAGCTGATTACAACAGCTGCAGGCCTCAGTTGCATTTTCCTTGCACAACACACAAACATGCTCAGGGCAAGGATAAGCAGCCCTGTGGTGAAGGGAAATAGTAGGAGGGTTTTCCAAATTGCAGTAGCCACCCTTTGGTGGGTACAGCCTCAGCAGAGCCTGCAGGGTTTCAGGCACAGGGACCAGCCCACATCTGGAGCTGGGAACCAGAGCAGCGAGCGTGCCGCAACCCTGCTGCACACATACCAGAGCCATCAGAAACTTCCAGCTATGTGGAGGCAGGTATGTCAGGCACAAACACAAGCCTGAAGTAACTGAAACTGGGCTTGGTGACAGTTAATTATTCAGTCCTTAGCTGGGATCACTCAGCATTAATGTCAGGGCTAAGCACTGTTGGAGTGCCATGTAAGCACCATTCCTGGCACTGAACATCAAAACCTTTGAAAAAAGCCAAAGAGTAGCTAGTATATGTTGTTTGTTTTCACTCACAAAGAAAATTGTACCAAGGTTAATCAAGCAACTTCTCCCCAGGACCTGATCAACAGGAAACAAAATATCTACTTCAATTTTCCAGGCCATCAAAATGCTGACCACCACTTTCTCAGCCAAAAATGGAGGTGGTGCCCTGTAGTTACCTTCCACTAGACACAGAGGACAGTGAAATAATATACAAGTCATTTCATAGGTGCTTACAGGTCATTGATGATGGAAAATCAAATATTGGCCTGGCCTGGCCTGACTCCCAACCAACACTTCAATTGCTCTGCCCTTCTGAAACACATGAGGTGATACACCACAGGGAGAGCTAAGCATGCAGCTAGTGAAACAGATGGTACACTCTGAAGGAGGTCTCTTTCCACTGTGTCTGAGGATGCCTTTCTCCACCAGCCCCCTCAGCACCACAGTGAACAACAGCTCTGACTAGCAAGCAGCAAATGTACAACCTGCAACATCTCTGAACAGCCCTGATCTCTGCCAGGTCTTTGGCAAACACTACACGCTTCACAGGCCATGGACAAAAGGGGGGATTCTGTCACAGCTCACCCAGCCCAGCAGGGACAGCAGTGTGAAACCTGCTTATGAGCCTCCCCAGCCAGGTTAGCCAAGCCCCGTGTGCCCTCTCAAAGGGCCCAGCTCATCTGAAGGAGGTGAAGAACAACATTCAAGGCAGGACAACAGCAGCTCCAAAAGGTTATCCGGGTAAGCAGTTTGTGACCATCCACAGGAAGCAAGAACTATTAAAACCTATGAGGCAAATGACCTGGTTTGTGTTATTCATGCTGACTTCACCCCAGCTCCTCATCATGCTCCCCCTGCCATGGAGACATTTTCCTGCTGTCTTTCACAGTCAAGACAGTGCGTGACTTAGGGGTGGCTAGAAGAATGGATCTTGCCAGCCATCTTGCCTCGAGATTGGCAAAAAGTATCACAATGTTCTATGCCTATAACTGCAGGCTACAAGACCAAATATGTTGAATTCTTTTACATCCATTATACTTCAAGACCCAAAGTCAACTGGGACTGTAGTTCACCAGCAGAAAAATTCTGGCTTTGATATGCTCTGTGAATGTAAGTCACATTTAATACCCATGTTTATACCAAGGGAGCTAGCCAGATCACCCTGTATTTTCAGGACAAGGCACCTCATTCATAGATTGAAGACTGGAACAAGAAAATGCTGTGTGTTAAACTATTCACAAACACAGAGGCACCCTGAGCACCACATATCCAAGGGTGGAATAGGGAGGACCAGAGCAAGGAACCAAGCAGGGAAGCATTCAACCCCTGAGCTATGACACTCTCACCTGTTCCACAGGCTCTATCTACAGGTACAGACATGCCACTGAAATGCAGGTCTGGCTATGGAGAACCCAACCAGCCTTTGTCCTGTGCTTTAAGGGACACTGCTATAAGCCTGACCAGAGAAAGACATGAAATCCCTTCTACATCTGAACAGCAGGCCCTAAGCTGTTGAAGCAATTGGCTGCATTTAGACTGAGCAATGCAGAGCTGTGAGAGAGATCCCCAGCTACCACCTGAGGTCAAGCAATATTTATGGATGCTGAAGCACAACAGGCACAGTAGCAGACATCCAGACCAAGGTTACAGGCATTCCCTCAGCTGTGTCCCTGGCTGCACTGGTCCCACAAATGGGCTGAGCACTGCTCAGACTGCAGTGGAATGAAAAGCATGAATGGGGCAATACTACACTGACTAGCTCCTCAAAAGTGCCATCATCTTGTAGAAGACCCTTCCAAACCCTGCCAAAAGAAAAGCTTATGTCAGCATCAGACAGGCTGCTCAGCCCTGCATCCAGCTCCCTGGGAACCCAGCAAGTTCTGCTGCTGCAGGACCAAGTTCCCAAAGACTTACAAAGAATCCCACTTTGCAGCAAGCCTCAGCTGCACCTGAAGTGATTTAATAAGAGGTGATGATTTTTGGTGCATTTATATCAGTGAACTAAAATTGTCTGGTTTTTGGTTCTGTTACAGCTCAGGTTCAGCAATTCTCAGCTGATCCAGTTAAGACCAGCAGTGGTCTGACACAATTCATGCTGGAAGCCATGATATTTTCAAACAAAAAGGACTGTGTGCTGAAGGCAGGAAGCTACAGTCAGGCCAGAAACATGACTCTAGTCTCCAGTGTCTAGGACTGCCTGTGGACCCTGCTGAGATCTCAGGGGATTAAGAAGCTGGCGAACTTTGTTGGAAATGACAAGACATGAGGGGTCTGAAGCTTCCATGGATTTGCTTTCCTCTTAAATCTGTGCAAGCTCACTGGCAGGACACAGAAGTACACAGAAGTACTTGTTTCTACTGGCTGGCAGTAAGAACAGACCATGCCTCACCAAAGGAGGATAGGAAACCATGTCCCACTAGGAGCAACTTAGTCAGGGCTCATTTTCAGAACAAAAGCTCTCAAGAAGGCTTTGCAGAGCCACCCAGTCCAACTCAGCATCATGGGGCAGGAACAGGCACTCCAGCTGCACATGTTTACATGCCACTTGGAGAGGGGAGAGACCACAACACAACAGCTCTCTGCTGAATAACTTCCTGCTGAGGAATTCAGGTTTTAGTCAAAGCACTCTTTTAAACAGACAACTTGAAATATTTCTGGTTTAGAAAAAACAGCAGAGATCAAAGAAAACAGCATCAAATTTCAAATATGTTTCTTTGATTCACTGGCTTCCTGTTTCAGGGAAAGCCTGTAGCAGGTTTTGTAGCAATTTGTTTCTACATTGACATCCCTAATCTGATTTGACTAAGGATACCCGCGCACACCATCCCCCCTGAAACAGGCGCTGCTACATGGCACTGCTACATCAGTTAAAAATAGGTTTATATTTACAAGTGTAGAGCTCAAAAATACAAACAACCCCTGCAGGAACTGTACTTGCTTAGGTACATTACTTCTGTGAGCAGGGTACTACAGCAACCAGGACGTTTTAACAATGGGAGATGGGTCAGGCCTGCGCTTCCCCTCTGTCCTGATGGTGCTGCTCTGCAGGGTGATTCAAAGGCACTTAGTGCCCAGCTTTTAACCCCGTCTCTCTACTGGAATCATCAGCACCACAAGCACGGTGACCAGATGCACGGCTGGATTTCTGGCAGGGCTAGTAATCCTCTAGAAATTGAATGCAGGCCAATCAACTTATCTGAGGAAATTTTAGCTTCCAACCGCCACACCAATACATTACAAATCCCAACAGTCAACAAGCCTTAGACTTAAGTCACAGTACTCTAGGTCTATATGGGTTCAACACAAAAAGTAGAGATCTGGAGAGCACAGCAAAAGTGCATTCAAGCCATGAACATGAGAAGACACACACAAAAACAGGAGAAGTCTAACTACAAAACTAGTCAGACAGCAACAAAAATCAGGACTCCAACAAAACAAAAGCTGTTTTCAAAAAGCAGTAACAAAACCAAACACTATATCCCATTTGTCAACAAGCTTTACTTAGAGCTCCCATTTGTCCCCCCCTTTTCCTTTTTCAAAATCTCCATGATTATCTATTGGCTCCCTAGTTTTACTTCTGTAGAGATCTCCTGGAGCTCTACAGTAAAGCCATGCATTAATTACAACAAGAAATTAGTCCTAGTGGAAGTCACAAAACAAGTTCTCTCTTGTACAGATCCCAAGTAACACACTGCATGTCCTGCACAGCCATCATGCAAAATATCTCTCCTTACCCACACTCCCCCTTCCACAGCAATGCACAAACAGGTCTCTGCAGAGCCAGCCTCCCACAGACTGCCCACGGCCAGCCCAGCAGTACACGGCTGCTTCACTGAAAGGAGGCAATTTCACAGGCCTTTTCTTCAGCATGACAAACTGCCCGAGGGATCTGGCCCTAACCACTTAGAGACAGCCTGGCAAGCCTCACACACCCAAAGGGTTCTTTAGCAAAGAGCCAGGACACTTCCTACTGGAGGGGAAGAAACCCAAACCACCACAGTTCATGGAAGTTTAAGCAGCGCCACTGAGGGTGCTTGTCCGCCTTAAATCGAGCACCTGGTTGCAACAAAAAGTTGAGACACTCAAAGGGCTGTTGAGGGCTGGGTCTTCACCTACATCTGCATATGCAAAGCACAATATCATCTTCCAGGCATTAATTTAGGACAACAGTCCAGCTCCATCCTATGTAACCAAGCAGCGTCCAGCTGAGATGACCAACTTCATTGGCCCTTCCATGCTTCCAGCTGACCAGTTTCATACAGCTCTTGGAGCAGTTATTTCTCATAAAGTCCAAGAGACAAAGATGCCTCAAAGACTCCTTCCTGCAGGTCAGAAAAGATCCTTCAGGAATGATGTGTATGATGATCACCGTTAGTCCCAGGGGTTTTTACACACACCAAATAGCAGACTGAAAGCTGTTTCTGCTATTTTAGAAAAACAGAACTGCTTCTCACCTTGGGAAGCAGAGGAGCACACATGTAGCAGAGGGAGTGTCTCCACAGATACCCAACATGTGTAAGATCTTTGATAAAGGATCCACTCCCTTTCACCTTGGCCCCTCCAGCTGGCCCACCCCAGTTAGGCAGACCTAACTCATCTGAGCTAATTCAGAGCAGATCACTTCAGGAAACCAGCACCTGCACCTAACTCCTCATAATGCCAAACTGATTCTGTCAGCCAAACCCATTCTACCAGCAAACTCCCCATCAGTTCGTTTGCACATCACTGATTAACAGCTCTCACTAATAAGATTGACAAAATCCAACCCTGAAACCCAAATTTGATGATGCAGAATGAATCCATGATATGCCTCCCCAGGGGTTCAGACAGCCCCGGCTGCACACTGGGAGACAGCATGAAGGATAAAATGGAGCTCTCCCAAAAGGCACGTGTAAGGAAAGCAAAATGAAACAGGGACCACAGAATACACAGGGGTTGTAGCAGCAGGTCCCAGCCCTGAAAAGAAGTGTGCAGACCACAGAGCCCAAAATCAAATGCCCACCATATGTGAGGGTACAAGTGGCTTTTGTCTCTTCCAGTAAAAGTCGCTGCAGAATACAGACCAACAAACACCATCAAAGCACATTTCACCAGCAGTCCACAGGCTGCATGAAAGGTACATACATGCACATGCACACACTGAGGTCAAGCACAAGCACCAAGGACTTTCCCCTAGACAACTTTGAGGAAGCCAGCCAGCTTTTTCTCTTGCTTGGCAAAAGAAGAATACTGTGTTCCTTGGTATTAAAGGGCCATCTAAGGGAAACTCTGACCTGAACCAGAGTTCTGAGAACAGGATGTCATGCTGGGGAAACACCATTTTTAGGTATTGTGTCATTTACTTCCCCTGAAATTTTAGATACATTCTTCACTTCAAGAGAGAAATTTTGAAACATTAATGTTTTGAGACCAATAAATACACTTTTCAGACGTGTATTACAAGCATTTCTTATTTATTAGCAAGTCTTCACAAAAGGGGAGGGATTAAGATTTCTATTCATGGAGACAGAGAGCTACACAAAGGTTTAGTGATTTGCCCAGGGTTACAGGTAAATCAGTGGTAAGGACAGAACAAGGTGCCCTGACTCAGAGGCACCTGCTGCCAGCACAAGGCAATGCCACCCAGCTCTTGCACTCCCTGAAGGCAGGCTTAAGTCATCCTCTCCTCATGACACCAGGCAATTCCCAGTCAGTGAGTGCCTGTCAGGAATTCTCCAAAACACCAAGAAGAATGATGGATTTTAAGAGCCAATTATACCCAACAGATGATAACCCCAAGGAAAGGAGGTCTGAGGCACACAGAGGAAAGCAAATCCCAATCTGTAGAACACAGATGCTATCTGAACAGATACCTCCAAGACATGTTTCACATCTTTCATATGATCCTTCCCTTCCCCATATGCTCACAGAAGTCTCCTTTGCAGGGTGAGAGCAATTGCTTACACACAAGGGGAGTTTCTGTATCCTCAGCTCCCAGTAATGCAGGTTAGCAGCTGGTAACATGGAGGAAGAGGCAGCACTGCATCTCTCCTGACAGTCATCTGTAACAACTCCACACACCACCGTGTGGGAAATCCCAAAAGCTTTCTGATACAGACAGGGTTCATATCACATAAGCAAAAAGAATGCTTCAAAAGAGGGGCACAAGCTTCAGGAAGATCTGCAGCAGAGCAAAGATCCCAACTAAAAGACAGACCAGTCATGGATCAGTTAGTTCCTCTGCATCACTCTACAGTTATACCAAGTCTCCCAAAGCAGCATCATCAGTACAGATGGAAACTTAGACAACAAAGTTAAAGCACGCTGCTGCACCACACAGCACTCACCTTGCTGCCTATATCTTCTCGCTTGTTCCCAGGCTTGCTTCTCCTCAGCTTAATGGAAGGGGAGCGAAGTAGATTTTTGATCCGACTCGTTATCGTAGACCCTTCGACTGACATCATCTCCAGGTGCCACGGAGGTGTTCACCCCACACACAGGCTGTGCCTGGGGAACGAGCCCCCGTTTGAGGCAGAAACACAGATGTGCTCAGCTTGGCTCCCACGCATTCACATATCTCTCGGCAATTCTGCTCAGGAACTCCACTCCTGTTACACTGCAAAGCTATTCACAGAGGCTGGCAGACTTTCCTTCTGCAGATTCCAGAGGATCAAATCAGCAGCAATCTAAACTGAAAGATGCACCATGAGTCAATCGGATATTCACAGTAAATTGAATTCTAGTCTCATTCTTTGCAAGAAATATGAACGCAAGCGCTTATAGGGATGGAGGCAGCACTACTATTTTCAGAGGTTTCCACACAAATTATCATCCATTTAGTATCAATTAATATATCTACAACAATTCCCAAATCCAAAATTTAGATTTTGCACTTCAATGTCATCTTATGACAAAAACAAAAATTCCCACCCCTTGCTTAACTCCATACGCGTCCATTCCACCTTATGCTTCACAGCCTGGAAAGCACAATGCTGTACTTGGCTATTAAAAACACCGAGTCGCAGAAAAACCTCGAGAATACACCCGGAGGAGTTTTTAACTCTCCAAATCTATCTCTGCTTTAAGTCCCCACAATTACATAGTGTGCGACACCAGATAATAAAGGCATTTGATGTTTCCACGTCCCCCCACCCCTATTTATAAAGAGGAATCAAGGAGGTACTATAGCTGCTGCCAAGGATTACAGACCCCCGGCCAACACCTTCACCTTTCCCGAAGTAGCCGGTGGCGGCTGGAGGAAAGAGGGATGCAGTCAGAGCCTGCAGTGCATTATCCTCCCAGCTTCTGTGCAAAATGGGGGCGGGGGGGGGAGAAAAAGAGAGACAGAGAGAAGGGGAGACAGAAGCGAGGAGAGGAAGAGAGAAACGTCCAAGCCAGCACAGCCGGCAGCCTCCTCCCTGCGGCGGCAGCACTGCGGGTGAGGGGCTGAGCCTCCTCCTCCCCCCGCCCCAGCCCCAGCGCGCCCCGCCGCGCTGAACCTCTCCTACCTGGCGCCCAGGAACGGCGATCCCGGCGCCCGCGGTGCCCCGCAGCGCCTGCCCATGCAGCCGGCCTGCCCCGAGGAGGGGCCGCGGCGCGGGCCGCCCCCGCGGGCGGGGCGGGGGCCGTCCCCTGGGCGGTGGCGGCAGGGAGGGGGCGGCAGCGAGGGGGCGGCTCCGCAGTGCCAGGTGCGGGCCAGGCGCCGGGGCCAGGCCGGGACCCGCCCGCCGAGCCCGCCAGCGCAGGACTCGCACCGCCCGTCCGCCCGCCCCGGCCCCGGCCCCGGCCCGGCCGCCCGGCTGCGCTACGGCGGCCCGCTCGGGCCAAACCGCGGCCCCGGGGCGGCGGAGGGAGACGGACGGCGCTGGCGGAGGGATCGCGGCGCGGCGGCCGTGCCCGGGCTCTGTGGGGGCCCGTGCTGGGCCATGCCCGGGGACGCCGCCAGCGCTGGTCGAGCTCAGTCGCGCTCTAATGGGGATCTAAGGGTGCGTCTCCCACGCAAGGGCCAAGTGAGTCCCGGAGGAAGGTCAAAGGCACGTTCGAGGCCCGTTCTGCCGTGCCCGTTGCCCCTCAGGACCCATGGCTGCGCCCTCCACCTCCACCGTGCCCTGTCACCTTGTCACCCTGTCCATCTTTTCCTGGGTGACCCTGTTACTGTAGTGTCTCCGGCAGAAATGGAACGCGGATTAGCTTAACATGCAAACTTAATATGGTAGCTCCCAAAAATAACCAAACTACACTTGCCAACAACAGCTAAGCAAATACGGAGCATCCTTGAACACACCAGAAATCTGGAAAATTGGCCCAGACATAATACAAGAGGTAGGACAACAGCCGATGTCATGTAACCCATCTTGGTCTCTCAAACGGGTTGAATTGTTGGTGCGAGTTAGTGTGTCTGCAATTCAACTGCACTGTTTGCCAACCCTCTGACTGTAGTTGTTCCTTTAGAACAAAAGCGTTTACAAATTTTGGGTGCTTCCTTCCCCTTCGGAGTGGGTTGGCACACCATGCCTGGGGTATTGCTGTTGCTGGGGGTGTCACAGTGACCTGACTGCCCCACACACCTGCCTGGCCGTTCCTGGCTGGTCACCACATCCTGCCTGTGCCACAACAGGAGCCTCCTGGGGAATGACAGGGAAGAGGACCGTGAGACCCTGTCACCCTGCTGCCCTAGGGTGGGAGAGGGGACAGAGAATGTCACCTTGTGCCCCTATAGTGTGGGACAGCTGACACTTCACATCTGGTGTGTGGATCTTTTACCGGGGCTACGATGTTCACAGAGGTGGTGTGGAGGCTGCTGGCAAAGGCACACCCATAAGCAGCTGAGCTGGGTATTCCTGGATGACCATGGGAGCCCACAACCACACAATGGCATGGCAGGGCCCCACTGCATAGGCTCCCAACTATGAGGAAGTCCTGGAGTTCCTTCTCCCCTCAGCTCTTCAAAGTTTTTGTCAGGAGTCTGGCAGCCCACTGGTCCATCAAGACACCCATGGAGTCAAAAATTTGGACACCTGTGTGCTGGCTCCTAGCAGGTGAGAGCCTAGAAGCAAATACACATCAGGCCAGCAAGAGGGCTTTGCCCTGGAGCTGTCTAATACCCGTTCCCCAGGGAAGAGTTCAGGAGCCACTATGCTAATTCCTTTGCTTCCCAAGTGGGAAGAGAGACAGCTGCCCTACCATGCCATGGCAGCTACTAACCACATGAGAGGAGGTGGGAAGGCAGATTTCACAAGCCAGCGAGCCTGAATTGCTGTCAGAGGGCATACATTTAGGATGTAGCTCTCTCTCTTTCAGCCCAAAGAGATTGCATGTATCAACACTGGTCACACCACAGCCCTAAAGGGGGGGAGGAAACCAGCCTTTCATAGCATGGAAAAGTCCTGCTAGCTCCCTATTCCTTAACATGCCGTGCCATTTACTGCAATTTGTCCCACATCCTTGGAGTATCTTTCTGGCTCCCTGTTACCTGCTGTGGGTGACCTGCTCCCTTTCTTTGGTGACTGTCCCATCTTCAGTGACTAACTCAAACCCAGACTATTTATAGCAATTCGAGATGATCCTTCCAAAAATACAGGCCGTGAAAATTTGTTCAAGCAGAAATTTACAATGACAAATGATCCACACAGGCTATGGTCTTCCCCATGGTGGCCAGCACACTGCCAGCATCACAGCTTGTGACTGTGTGAACCTGCACCACCAGAATTTCAGGAAAAGTTTGTTTGCATTCCAGGTGGGATTCTGAGCAGGCACAAGAGCTTGCAGGACTAGGATCTTAAGGTTTATCAGGTCAGAAACCTGAATAAATTGATGAAAACACCCATAGGGCATACTTCTAATCTCTATCAGTAACTTGTGGGAAGTGAATTTAAAATGTCAGTGTCTAACCTTTGATATCTTTTGTTTCAATACTGTGCCAGAGAGATATCCATGCTTGTTGCTGCATCAAAATGTCATAAGATTCTGGGAACTATGGCTTTTTGAAAGGTATCAAATTTTGTGGGATTTACAACAAAATTGCAGTAGTTAGTAACATTGCAATTGTTTTTAAAATATAAGTAATTGATGTCCATGGAGCCAAGAGTGTATGTATAGAATCATGGAATCATATGGATGTCTTAGCTTTCAGCCCCAGAGATAGTCTACAACCTGAGAGGTGGCAGATAAGAAAAGGATTCTTTTAGAAAACGTAATTGTTGTCCATTCCTACCAAACCTCTTGTCCTATTGCTCAACAACAGTGTCTTTATGCTAAGGGTGAGGTGAAACTCATGAAGGAAACCAGGCCTGCTGTTGCAGCAAAAATAAAATCCCTCTTCTGGGAAGATTTACACATATGGTTAGCTTAATCCAGGCTATCAGTTCTAGTGAGTGGAACTACTCACAGTGGATATGGAATTTGAAAAGGGCACCAGCCTGTACAGGACTGGGACCTGGCAGTGCACAGGAAAAAAAAATGTGGTCAATAGTTCTTAAATTTCTGCTGTTCAACATTAAAACATCAGAGTCATCACATTTGGGAGAAGTGCATACATTTGAGAAAGAGCTGAGGATGGCTTTGAAAACAAGGGACAGCTGAGATGTATGCTTGGGAGACGCTGTTTAAATGCAAGTAGAATTGTTCCTCTTTTGTTGGAAGCTGAGCACAGCATAATGTGATTTGTGATTACAATTCTTTGTGTCTGTGAAGTGACTGAAGAGACAGGCTAACTCTGAAACATCACTGGACTTCTAAATTCACTGGAAAGGAACTGGGACAGGGAACGGATGTTTAAGATTTTGAGACTAAAGCATACTACCTTTCTAGTTGTTTTTGAAGCAGCATGAAATGTCACGGTCTCTTCAGTTTGTCCTAAGGAGACAGATTTTGCCAGTGGTTTTTAAAGAAACCTTTTCTATAGTTTCATTAATCAAAACACTTGCTCTTTTTTTCTTGATCTCAATAACACCAAAGGGAAACAGGCAGGAAACACCAGTTTCCTCTAGGTATCACAGTACAAGTCTCACCACACACCTGTTTCATTGTAAGAGGTATACAATTTTCCAATTGTAGTGTCAAATTTATGAAAGGTTATGAAAGTGAAAAACCCTTGCACTGACTCTACAACCACTGGAGCTTTAGCTGGAGTGAAACCAGAACAGATGATGCTGTCCTGCATGGCTTCTGTTCTCCCAGCCCTATCCTCCAAGAAACACCAACCCTCCTGAAATGGAGAAACTTCTTTTCATCCAGTGGCATGACTAGAAGCAATTGGTAAACCTGCTGCTCCATGACAAGCTTCCTGATGTTGCTCTTGCTCGTGGTGTCCAAAATAAGCTTCCCTATGGCAGCAGTCAAGCTGATAATGTGCTGGCCAGCCATTGTGTTGAAGCTCATTAAAGGTCCATGTGTGGCTTGTGCTGGGGCAAGTGCTTCACTCTGTGCTCACTCACCCCAGCACTTGCTGCTTTTTCTTTTGTTAAGTGCCATTATTGCCTCCTCACTATTGCCACAGATTACCTTTATTTCTGAACAAGGCTTGTGTTTTTACAGTATGTTCCTGTAGGGCCCATCTCCATAGGGCAGTGCTTTGACTGAGATCAGTTAGTGATAACCAAAAGCAACAGAACTTTGAGCTTCACTCTAGAGTCATGAATTCTTCCTTGACAGAAAGGATAATGTACCATGAATAAATTATGTCATTTATCTTTGACGTTTCCAGCATTTGCTCTTGAATTATGTGTTCTCAAAGAAGTCTTTCTGAGATGCCTTAAGTAATGAAAGAACAGATGCCTCAACAAATTAAATGCCATATTTTTAAGCACTAGGTAATGAAGTATCTAAAAATGTTTTTCTCTGTTGCAGAAATCCTCTGTGCTTTTCTAAGAAATAGCATTTTGCAATAGTTCTGAAATCCTGTAGGGCTCCAAGCAAAAGGAACATTTTGGAAGTGATTTTTTAAAAAAAAATTACTTTCCTAGTTAAGAATATGGTGATAAAATAAGAGCACATAAAAGAAGACACAAAGCAACAGAGCAGAAGTGCTACATGAGCCCTCTCAGTGTGATATTAAACCTTTCCTTGAACTTATTCTCCTTACAAAGCTCTTCTCACTACCTGTGGCCAGGCAGGGAGCATGGGCTGAGTCTCCAGGCAGCTGTGCTGACACGCTGAGAGCAGATGTAGTCCCGTGACTGGATACACGAAGTGCTTTCCAAACTCTCTGTGTGATGGGGCTGCAAGGTGCTCTGTGCCTCTGAAACCCTGATGTGCTGATACCATGTCGCAGCCAAGCCCCTGGGTGGTAGCTTGCTCAGTTTGGGATTTTGCCATCTTAAATTTGTTTTCTTTGTCACAGAAACAGATCTGAGAAAGGATTTCATTTTTCCAGACACCAGTGTGCTGCAGCTGACCTGCTCTCTGGTACTAGAGGGAGCTCCGAACCGGAAGCTGTGGCAGCCAGCATGAACAATTGAGGCCAGCTCAGTGACCAGGTGAGTTAGTCAGGGAGCAGCATCACACTCATGCAGATTCACAGCTCCCACACGGCTTAGAGGATGGGTTGATCACCTTCACATGTGCCTGCAGAAATAGTGGGGACAGACATTTTGCTCCATGTCCTCGCTGCTATGTTGATGAGCAGCTTTCAGGCCAAGTGAAGAGCAGAGAACATATTTTTCCCACAAGCTTTAAACTCTGTGTAAGAAAAGCATTTGGTTTTCTTCTGTAAGAGCTGCCTACCCTCCAACCTCCAAAGGACCATAGTGCTGCTTTCCAGATAGGATAATGACTGTCATTTCAGCCTCACAGGATGTTGATTCATCAGGGTTATTATGGCTTTTTCCTCATGTTGACTTCTTGTTACAGCAGTGAACAGCAGGCACTCAGATGTGGAAAGAGGGTGGAGGAGGAAAGATAAACAGCTTTGATCTAGTCCAGAATAAAAATAACATATATGTACAATATATGAGAAACTAGACAGGTAGAGTGTAAGAGAAGAAAAGAAGCTACCAGGCAGTAAACAGAGGGCATTTCATGTTTAACTTTTCTCCGACCATGAAAATAACTGTGAACTTAATAATAATTTCACTATTAACCTCTTAAGTAAATATGAATTTGCCCCGGCAAAAGGCACCAAGAGTTCTTTTCTGGACATACAGAGGTCTCCAAAGCTCAATGTACACTGGGTCAGGTGATGAAACCCAAGCAGAGTTAGTTGGTTTTGTTGCCTTGTTTGCTGTTAATGAGCTTTGTCCCTTCCTCTCTCTCATTTATTGCCACAGCTACAGGGGATAAGCAGAATGAGTTTCTAGAAATTGTTTCCAACCATAGCTTAGGCCTTTTTATCAGGCTCCTGATACCTGACTTGAAATGCTTAGAATCCACCCAGCAGTTACACAGGATCTTTTCTTCATGTGTTCCCATTGAAAAGTCATGTAGACATCTATGGTTCATAATGCATCCAGGGAGAATATGCTTATATCATAGATCCCAGCTGTGCTTTAAAAAAAGAAAAATATACATGCATGAATGCCATTCAGCTGGTTGCTAGGAAATTGAGCTGATAAAGAGAAACCATGGGGAATGCAAACAAAATGTGTAGTATAGAAAGTCCAGCTGAAGACAAAAGTTACTGCTTAGAAAAGGCTTGTATCCACTAAGGACTGATAGTTTCTCAAATAAGACAAAACATGTAGAGATGTACTTGTAAATCCCAGGCACAGCTACACTCATTTTTTTCTGAATTAGAAGAATGTCCCCTAAACTGAAGGAAAAAATTACAAATCCATTTCAATTTTGATTCTGCTATTGTAACAGGTGAATTAGTCTGCTTATGTCTCACTCCTGTATTTCAAGGGATCAGCAAAACCCATGCCCTCAATTAAAACTATTTTTAACATAATAAGCGAAGTGTGCACAAGTGTCCATTCAGCTGTCAAAGCAAGGCCATGTTCTGACTCACCTGGTGCCTGAGGCACACGTGCATCCGGTGCAGTCAGGTGTGCTTTCCAGCCTACTGTACTGTGGCAGATGTGACTGATAAAAAAAAAATCTGTGCTGGCTGACTGAAGCCTGGAGGAATGGCTGTGGACTTCACACAGCCACCTTGGGCAGCACACAGCTCAGGAGAGCCTCAGCAGACCTGAGTGCTGCAGGGGCAGACAAGGCTGGCAGGGCACTGCAGGGGCCAGGGGCTCCCTAAGAGCAAGGCCACAGCCCCCGCTACTTCTGTTCCAGCCCCTCCACTAGGGCAACACTAGTTGTGTGAGCAGCTATCCCACTAGCTGTGGCCTGGCCCACACATTTGTGCATTAGCCAGCTTGTGGAGGGAGGTAAATGATGATGCAACCCTATTAAGTTTCCACCAGAAGCAGGACCTGTCTTTGTTGTCCATTTCTCAGTGGCAAGGGATGAGAATGCTGTGCAGTAGCTGCTGAATGTAAAAGTGTTGTGCTTCCTGCTGGCTGTGTGGGGGTTACGAGGGAGGATAAACATCAAATACTGAGGCAAAACTTGGCCTGGACACTGCCTGAGCCACCATCACAGCTTTGGCTGATCAGACAAGCCACAACATGGTACCCAGGCTAATCCACAGGTGTCTTCTCAAGCTTAGATCTAGCAGAGTCTGGCCCCATTTACACACAGGACCAAATGGTTTGACAGTCTCAAAAGCCCTCGGTGGGACTGCAGTGTTGCATGAACTCTGTCACTTTTAGACTGTAGTTATCTGAGACCTTAGATGTGGGTAGAGACAAGAGCAGCACCATGCAGATAGGAGAAGGCTGTCTCCCATTGACTGGACAGGTGCCAGGGCTGGCAGGCACACAGAGATTGGATGTGGGACACTCCTCCTTGCAAGGGGAGTCCAGATCTGAAAACCACATGATAGGAAAGCATTTGACTGAACTGGTACTTAAATAGGGGATGCCAAATGCCTGTTCCTCTTTGTAGGAGTTATTTGTCTTCCATTGTTCTCCCTAATTACTGCTCTCTGGAAATACCACAGGATGAAATTACCATTGAACTCTGTGAGGAGGGATAAAGGCCTCCCTTAGAAAAATCACTTTATACCTTTACTAGTTTTGGGCCCATAAACTTTTTCCAGTGAGTGGGGCTTCAAGCATCTACACTCTTCATCTTATTGGCAGTGGGTTTAAGGTGTTTGTGAAAGGTAGCCAAGGAGAGCTACTTTCCACAAATGTCCTAAAAAATACTTGCAAGGGCTCACTGAGCAGAGGCTGAAAGTGCTGTTTGACTGCTCTAAGATCACCCAGAGGCCAATTCACTGTATAAAGGTTGGGCTGAGCTATGTTCTGTTGGACCAGATTAGGTTAGAGAGAGCTCCTTACTCTTACAGGCACAGAAAAGGATCACAACATGGGTTTTCCAGCATGTGTCTAAACAACTGATTCTCCTTCATTTGACCTCCCTTTGGCAGCTTAAGCAAGAGCATACAAAGTAACCATCTTCACTCTCAGACTGTTCTGCAGTGGAAAGCAGGGCGCTGTTATTTTCCAGGTTCTGCCCTCACAGAAGAGGCCTTGCAGCTTTCTATGGGGCTAAACATCAGATAGGAACAATGCCACTGCATCGCTTGGCTGATGTCTGCCTGAATGTTCTTATGTGTTTAGGCCAGCTCTGCACAGACTGCACGGATGGCACTCAGCACAGAGGCTGGCCCTGGCCCAGAGACCTGAAAGGAGAGATGCTTGCAAACCCCTCTCTGCTGAGCTGGTGTTCCCAATGGCCTGCTGTCTAAGCTCCCCCCACTCCCCAAGAGAATGTAGGTCACTGACCACATTATTTCCCTCTGAGCCTCGACCATTCCTGTTTTGCCACTTTGTTTGCAATTAGCCCGTACTTTTGTAATTGACCTAAATAAGCCTGTTTGTTTCATTTTCCTCCATCCCATGCCTTATGTTTCCAGAGAGCTGTGATTAATAAGAATGATGCAGCCTGAATATCTTCTGCAAGCCCAGAGCGGGCAGTGCCCTGGCTGGAGTTAGTCCTGCTCTTGGTGCTCAGCAGCAAGCTGACAATGTAAACCAGAACTCAGGCAGCTTTGGGTTTTGCCCTGAGAAAAAGACAGCATGACAGATCTTAGAGCTTGGTTGTGCTGCATGGCCTCCACAGATGCCTTTTATTGTTACTACTGTTAACAAAATGAAAGAACTAGAGCAAAACTGTAAGTGAGCAAGCAAATAAGAGATCCCTCCAATAACAAGTGAAGTCCAAGCATTATATTGCAAGACATGAAACTAACCCATTTGTATCAGTTTTCACAGCTGCTCACTTTGCTCCCACAATCACACTTAGCACAATGATGATGTCCTAAATTTCCTCTCATGTCACAACCCTGCCCTTCCCATGATGGCTGAAGTGTGAATGCTGGAAAATCAAATGCAACAGCATGGAAGTTATCCCACTAAATCTCCCATGCTGCTGGGCAATACTCAGCTGGATGGGTTTCAGGCACCACTTTTTGCCTCAGTTTTCCCATCTGTTCTCATGAACTCCTGCTTGGAGAGGAGCATCTCATGAATGTTTCCTTTATTTGCACTACTTTTTGCCTCTCACATCCTTTAAAGACAAAAGTAAGCATCAAAACAAAACCTTGCAAGAGAGTTTTTCCCAAAACTTCCTGTTGTGTTCCAGACCCCCCCACAGAGATGTTCTGCTGCTTCCCACCAGGGTGCCCATCTCTGTGTCCCCCATCCTGCAGGCAGGGCTGTGTTGGGTCCATATGTCAGGCTGGCACAGAGGTCAGTACCAAGGCCCATAGGAGTCACAGAGCCTGTAGAGGGCTTAGCACTGTGGTGTCCCTGAACACCAAGCTCCAGCCTCTCACTTCAGAGATGCTGGAGGAAGGCACAGGGAATGAAATGCAAACTACATGTCATGCTGTTCAGAAACCAAATACCAGAAATGCTGGCACTGCATCTATTTGTAGTTTTCCTGATGCGTTGCCAGTATCCTACCTAGCAGTATGCAGTCAATGTTGGTCCATTTGCTTGTGCTTGCTTCTCTAAAAAGACTCTGATAGGACTTTAGTAGGTGTCAGACACAAAGCACAACTTGGTCCCAGGGCAGACTCTGTCCAGCAAGCCGAGAGACGACATGGAGATAGGCACAAGAACTGTGGCATAAGGAGCTGGGGTTTTCCAATAAGCCTAAATTTTGTACCCAACTTTATTTCCTTGGGAACTAGGGCAACAAATTACCATAAACACCTTTTAAAATCCCCTCCATTTAACTCCTGCACCTTGACATAAACTTTGAGATCCAGGTTTCCCCCTTTTTTTTGTAATATACCTTGGCTTGCAAAATTCACCATGCAGAACAAAATCTGAACTTTCCACTCCCCATGGCAACCATAATTCAATTAAACAAGACAAACCTTGGACAGTAGTCGGTCCTTGGACAGGACATGGTATACTAAATATGATACCGGCAGGAGGAGAGTGAAACACAAAACTCATGAAACAATCCTGTTAAAAGAGAGTTGGCAAGTGGGTGCCCTTCAGGACAAGGACATCCACAAACACACATGCTCTCCCCTTTCTTTAGTCCAGCACACTTCACATAGATGACAACAAATAGGAAGGACTGGAATTAATGGCAACTTTTAGCATGCTTGCAAGTCCCTCTGAAGAGCACCCAACTGCACATTCAACTTCTATGGAGGGATGCATTTGTTCCCTTTGCTAATGGGCAAATACAGGTCTGACTAGGGATGCTTTCCTTAAGCAGTGCCAATGTGGGCAGAAAACAAATGTCAAATA
The DNA here is from genome assembly GCA_024865655.1 of Emberiza elegans. Lineage (NCBI taxonomy): Eukaryota > Metazoa > Chordata > Aves > Passeriformes > Fringillidae > Emberiza > Emberiza elegans. Next base: position 17,226,676 of record JALJVW010000139.1, on the reverse strand, counting down.
CAAGAAAATTGCACACAGCCCATTAGTCACCTGGCAGGACAACTGACTGAGAGGGAAATATTAAAGTATAGCCAGATCACACTCTCACGGAGGTGAGAAAAAGAAAACATGGTGACTAAATACCAAAGTCATGGCAAACCCAAATATTATTCTCAGAATGAGTAGAATTAGGAAGGCTAGAAGGTAGGGAGCAACAGCCTAGAAATGTTGCCCAGGAAGAGGCATTATCTCCACCCCTTGAGGTTTTTAAGTCCTGGATGGAGAAAGACCTGACCAGCCTGATATGATCTCATGACTGCCCCTGCCCTGGACAGGAAGCTGGACTATAGATCTCCAGAGGGCCTTTTCCTATGTGAATTTTTCTGTGATCCTATGAGTGCCTGTGATTTGGCATACAGAGAAGGCAACTACTGACATTGCCATGACAACAAACTGGATTTCTGCTGGTTTTGCAGCTTCCTGCAAAGAGAAGAGTGCACGCTTCCTTGAGAGAAATGGTCACAAACCTCCCAAGATTTATAGCACTAGATTCATTGGAGCTTTGCTTTCAATCTAATGAAAGAATTAATAGGTATCAGCTTGTTGCACAGTTCATTTCTGCTTCTGCTTCAATTTTCTTTTTTTTTTTTTTTTTAGGATAGTGAAGAGAAAATTACATGCAATCTTGCAAAAATAAGATAATTACATCCTCCTCCTTGGGGAGACAACCAAAATGGCTTCAGCAGATACTCCCAGTGCCAGTGGGAGTCAGCAGCCAGGGCCAGCTGCATGTGGCTCAGCACAGCCAGCCCAGTGCTGTAAAGCATTTTCCTTCACCATTTGCCCTGTGGTCTTCCTAAATAGAAGGACATGAAGCGAAACACTTCCAATGTTTTGTTCAAATACTGCAATTGAAATCTCAGCTGCAGCAACCAGGAGTTGAAAACCGGGAGTTGGGCAGATCCAAGGCAGTGGTGCTGCTGTGGCCAGTGACACACCTGGGGGTGATGGTAGGGCTGTGTGACCTGCAGGGGTGCTGGCCTGCCTGAAGCCCCTGTGGGCTCCTGGGGCTGCAGGCAGAGGATGGGGATGTGGGACTCTGCTACCACTGCTTCTGCCCTGGCAATGCCCATGGGGGAGCTTGGGGACACAGGAGCACTGGGGCCTGAGGCAACGCAGCTGCAGCAGCAGCTCTGTGTCCAGCCACACAAGGGCTCTGCTCTCTGCCTTGCACCCGGGTGCTGGCAGCACAGAGCACCCTCAGAGGCAGAAGAGTGCTTGGTTTCCTGCACACTTCCCACTTGCACCGTCTGCCTCTCAGCCAGAGCCAGGATCCAGCCCCCTGGGACTCACCTTCAGCCAGAAATAACTTCTGACTTGAGGCAATTTTAGTAGGTCACCAATGCCACTGGCTTTTTCCTTTGGCAGTTATGCTTTTCTTCCTCACTCTATGGAAATCGAGTTTTCTTTCAAACATGAATGTGCCCCTTGTAAGCTGATCTGCAATATAATTATTTTCTCCCTTGCTCAGCAAACTTTGCAAAACTGGACATTTTCCCCATTAAAGCCAGACAATGAGGCCTTGTCTACACTGGAGCACAGTAGTAACAATTCCCACTGTGGCTGCCGTCAGTTCAGTTTGCCTGGTGGGAGCTGTTTATTAAATTTTTTTTCCTGAAGACTAAGCCTCCCGGTTCAAGTTGATTGCCCCACATGTCAGAGCCACAAAACATTTGTGGAGTGAGATTTCTTTGCCATGGGCATTCAAAAGCTAAGGAAGCAAATTCAAAGCTTTCCAAAAGCAGACATGAGCTGCAAGTCTGCTTGAGCCATTTTTTAAAACCAAGTAGCCATTGTAATCTAGAAGTGCAGACACTGGCTGCGGAGCAGGAGTTAGTAATTGTCCTTGCAAAAGGTTTGCCAGCACCTCCTTTTCCTGTCATGGTTTTATAGCCAGTCACCTTAACAGAAGTTAGAACACGATCACATCAGACCTACACCATAAAAAAAGGTATCAAAATAACCAGAGCAGGAAAATCGTACAGCTGTGTTATCCATCTCATATGTGGAAACCTTCACATGTGTTTGAAGTTTGCTGAAGCTTGGCCCATCTGAAGTTATCCAGCCCCATAACCTGTCCCCCCATCAGAGGCCACACCACCACCTCCCACACAGCCCAAACCCAGCCAGCCCTGGCCAAGCCAGCAGCTGCCCCCATCCTGAATCCCAGGGGCACAGGTGGGGCTCTGCCAACCCCCATCCGTCCCAGTGTCCTGCTGCCACACAGGGCTGCCCAGGCAGGGGGACCTCTTCCAGGCCTGCTGCCTTTCCAAGGCTGAGCATACAAATGTGGCTCCAGCCAGGCCCCAGAGGGACACTAATGGTTGATCAAATCATGTTTTACTCCAGCTACATAACATTTTATAGTAACATCCAGGTCCAGCACATCTCCGAAATAAGGCACAGCATTAGCTCACACCTTCTCAAAGCTCAGCACTGCCTGTGCCTCCGGCTTAGGCAGGGACAGACAAGGGCCACGGGGGCCAAGGGCTCGTGGCCGAGGACAGCGCAGCTTCACCCATGCCAAGCAACAGCTCCTGCAGGAAGAGGCACCTTTAGCTGCTGTTTACACAAACAGTTCCAGCCTTCATTGGATACCAGAAGAAACCAGACACCTTGTCTCCATTGAGTTTTTCCTTCAGGAGAGAAGAAACTCAGCAAGGAATTTCAGGATCCCTTCAAAAATTTTACTGCTGTTTCAGGACACCTTAGGTTGGAACATGTTTTGGGAATAAAAAGAGAGTATAGCTGGCAAACCCTCAGCCATGCAGAGAGCAGGGTGAGCCAGAGGGAAGCAGAAGAGGGCAGAGGGATTGGCATGACACTGCTGCTCTTCAGAAGAGAGAACCCAGCACGTGCTCAGCAGTTGACTTGGTGCCAAAAGGCGAGTGTAGCCACAGGCCTGGGCTTTGAGGTGCTGGTGTGTGTGTCATGGCAGGCCCAGGGAGCAGTGCAGGAAGCAGCATGGTCTAAGCCCCTTTTCCTTGCACAGAGGATGGGCTCAGAGGTCCATGCCTGAGCAGGCAAAAGGACTGGTGGAAGGAGGGGAGAAAGAGGAGCACCTGCCCCTCAGGCCAAGAGCAGCTTGTGCAGCTCCTACAAGGGGCTCTGGCACACAGGGCACAGTGAAAGCAGCAAGGGATGGGTGGTGCAAGAGCTGGCAGCAGCTTCCCCAGATGCTTCTGCCAAACTACTGAGTCAGCTCCAGTGCAGACCCACCCTTCTCCTCTCACTGCTGCAGGAAATCCTGGCCAGGCACTGAAATGGAGGCTACAGCAGCACGTGCTGCTGCAACAGCCTTCAGCAGACAGTGGTGTGCTGGTCTAAAAACACCTCTAAAGCTCTTATTGTCCTGCTAATGGGCTTCTTGTTAAACAGAACAGTCAAGCTGCTACAAATCAAACAAGTCTTGATCATCCTTTCACTCTGCAGAAGGTCCAGCAGAAGGGGAGGTGGTCATCAGTCATCCCATCCCCATGGCCTGAAAATACACTGTACTGTTCCATAAACCAGCAAGCTTGTGTCATGCATTCATCCTCCCTTTTGGTTTTTTATGTAGATTGAGTCCAGCACAATTTCAAAAACAAATTCTGGCCTCTTTTTTTAAAGATGATTGGTATTAATACTGTGGTTGCTTTACATTTTTTATCTAAAAATAATCACAGATCGCTGGATCTGAAAGTCCAGGGGACCAAAGTCCATTTTCCAGATCCAGTGGCACCTCAGAGGCATGAAGAGTTTTATATCCTTGCAGTGCTCAGCTGCAAACTGGAGCCCATTGTCTCGGGTAAGCTCTGCAGACCCATGTGAGCCTACAAACCTTGCCGAGAGGCTTCGTGCCCGTACAGCCCCATGCCCTGGAGAGGCCAGGGAAGAGCTGCACACCCACAGGTTTTGCTGCTCTGCTGTGGGCAGCCACAGCCCTGCCCCAGCAGGCCTGGGGTTTGGCCAGCGGGACAGACCAGGAGGAGCTGGGCAGGCTGTTTTATACAGCTGCTGTCTAAAGAGTTAATCAGTGCTGAAGCTGAAAGAGTTAATCGGTGCTGAACTAAAAATGGCACAGAGCTTATGTCCGCGTATCTATCTTTTTTTAGCTGCTATTTAATTGCCTGGTTTCAGCCCACGAGGCACAGCACGGGCACTTGCCAGGGGCACCGCTCTGCGTCACACAGGGGAACTACAGGGAGCCCTGTGCTCGGCAGGGACGGGGAAGTCAAAGGCAGCAGGAAAGCCTTGCTCCTCCTCGGAGCTGGTCCCAGCAGGCTGGCAGAGAGACTGAGCCCTGCTCTTACAGCACAGCAGCCTGTCTGCTCACACCCACATAGCTGTGACTGCCCCTTGATACACCCCCCATCACATCCACATTTTACACAGGCAGGGATCCTGCTCCCCGGCAGCTACTCCCATGCTGAGAACCGAGAGAGCTAAGGTGAAATGCTGCCTACGGGTTCAAGTCTCTCCACTCTGATTTCCAGTATCTACCTTACATTAGAGAGCCAGGGCCAACAGCTGTACCCTCGAGGAACCACAATCCTGTACGCTGACAGCCCTACAAAAACCAGGGAACCCTCACCAGAGCAAGATGTACCAGGTAAGTGACCATCATTAAAGCAAGGACAGGTCTTGGAGCTTTGTGTCACAGCAGCTCTGCTGGCAGCACGGGGCTGCTAGAGAGCAGCCCCACCAAAACAGGGACACCAGCACAGGTGAGACACCCCTGGCTGCTGGGCTGGATGCATGATTGGATTAGACAGACACAGCCACGGGTTCCAAAGACCTCCCTGGCAGCGGGATGTGCTTGTGCTGATGATCATGCGGGAGGTGGTGTGGCTGGAAGCCTGGGGCAAAGGGCTCTCCAGCTGCCTGAAACACTGCATGAGGTTCGTGCTGGCAGCCTGCGAGGCCCAGGCGGCTGCTCAGGAGGACACACTGAGACTTTCCTCTTCATCAGAAAAGACCCAGACAAGTGGAGACTAAATCCTCCTAGGGGTAGAACTCCGAAGACAGGGACACCTCCAGAAGAGCTCTCACCTGGTCAGACACCTCCAAATCCCAGGAGACACAAGATGGACAACTAAAGTGCGAGCTGAGGCACCACAAACTCCAAATGAACAGGAACAAGTGCACTGTGGTGTTACGATGCCTTTTTGGTGCGTAGCAGCAGTTAAAAGGGCAAATAGATGAGGCACTGAGCTCAAGTGACAGCAAATGGCATTAAAATTCCTCCAATACCCCAAATGACAGTTATTTAGATTCCATTCACTGCCAGTTATGGACAAACTGGTCCTGCACATTTTTGGATTGCATTTACGGACTCAAATCTGGCTGTAGCATCAGTCACTGCACAGGCTCCCTGTAACTCTGTACTGTCAACAGAGTTTATTTGTACCACCATCTGCATCTCCCAGAACATGATGAATATGCTGGAAAACACAGATCCTCAGCACAGATTGTTGACCTCTATTAGAAAGTTATTTCCATTGCAAGGCTGACTGGATATACTTCATGCTTATACTTTATTCCAAGAAGTAACTTTATCCCTTAAAATAAGGAGTAATAGGATGAGACCGTGCTGAAGGGTTTGAGAAATTTCAGAAAATATGTTGACTGCGTCAACTATTTATATTAATTCATTCCTGTAAGGTCTGATGTTCCTCTTTATATAAAAATAAATTCTGTGACATGTCTTCTCCAGTCAATTGCTTACCCTCATGTGCAGCTGTTCTCATTGTACTTTCTTTTCTCAGATCTGTAAGACTAACTTCTCATTTGCAGAAATGTACTACATCATGAAGAAAAAAATACCACCAAGAAAAGAGGGAAAAAACCCAAACAGAATCAACCAAACAACAAAGAAAAGAACACAAAAAGCTCCCCCAACCACCAAACAAATAAACAACCCAAATAAAAGAATCCCCACACACTTTCAAATGTTATCTTTCAATTCCTGCACATGGAAGCCATAGACAGCTACTTGTTATGGGCATTTTATCTATTTACTTTTAAAAAGCATCTCTCCTCTGACACTTCACTTAAAGGCAGATCTGCAAACCAGTTCCCACTAGGACAGCCTTCGTGTTCAACTTCTCTAAAGGAAACAGATACAAAGGATAGGCCCAGGCTTGGGGTTGGGGTAAGGAATCTAAGCTTTTCCACGGGCTTAATCTCTCAGCTCTCAGGTTGTTTTTCTTTTTGTGCCATGACCAAATGTTAACCCCCTTGGCTTCCTGCTCAGGGTACATCCTGCAGAAAAGAAAGTCCCTTTTCTGCCTCTTCTGCACTCACTCAGCAAGTCAAGATCCCCTCTTACAAGGGAAAATACTTCCACACTTCCTGCATACTGCTAAGACTAAAGGGAGAAATCTCTGAGTTGTCTGATCACTTGAACCAAAACCCAATGTTTGAGCTGCCAAGGATTGGGCCTCAGAGCATTCATGTACCACTTGCTCAGGTCCAATGCCACATGTCACCAACAGCCCACCATCACATCATTTCTGCTCCCCCTCTCTCCCTGTAACAAACTTTCAGAGCCAGTTTCTAGTTGACCTTGATTGCTTTATTTTAGTTTTACACTTTGTCCCTCACATACAGTTAAAGAGTTTTGTACTGTTAGATTTCTACAAAAATATCAATTCTCCAAAAGCAAAAAAGAGGGAAAGATATATTTTAATATATAAAAGGAAAAAAGCTAAATCTGACATTTCATTATATTCTTAAAAACATTCCAGTCTATTTACAGATGTGTAAAAAAACAAAGAAAATCTCCAGGTCTCTTGGTCAAGCAAGAGCGTGCGCCTTGCAGGGGTTTCCTTGTTTCTCCTGTTTCCAGAATCTTCTCATAAAGTGTTATGTTCTATGATTATTGCTTCAAATGACAGCATATGTAATTTTTAAAATGTGTGGGAGCTTAAGGGAAGAGCAAAGAGTCAGCATTTAAATTCATAGCAAAATAATGTGCTTCAGACACAAGACAGTGAAAACAAGCAAAACCCAAGAGCATTCAAACATGATTTGTTGGCTGGTAGAACCCATCAAAGATCTTTCTCGGAACCACACCAAATGCCACCACCTTCACAGCCAGACTGGGGGGCTGTTCTTAGTTAATTTTCTAGTAACATTTAGGGATCAAAAGGTTTTGCTGTCATCTTGACATCATTATATTTTTACTGCAGTAATTTTTTTTTCTGCCCAATGTCAAACAGAAAATTCACATACAGAAATTTTATACTCCCAGATGATAGACAGAACATCCTCATAAGTGGATTATGCATGTACATTAAGTACATTATTTTTTTTAGATCATGTGTGATCGGTTATCGTGTTATAGCCTCTCTGTCTCACAGAGAACACACAATTCTGTGTGAAAATTAAAACTGGCTATTTGGAACCATAAAAAAGTGAGGTGCAGAAACAAGGCTTAGCGATTAGGAATTTAAAAGTAATCACAGCACAAGTCTTGCTGCTGTTTCTCGCACAGGAGGAATGAAATCTACTGGAAAAACAAATTATTACAAGTTAAAACAATAAGCAACTTCAGCCTATTGGAAATACTCAGAACCAAATTCCCAGGTAAATCTATTTGAGTCTGATGTAGTGCTAGTAAAATAATTTAGTTACTCCAGATTTCTGCTAGTTTAAAATAAGGTTTAAATGCTTAATAAGAAGAAACATTTGTTTCTACTAGTTTAAAATAAGGTCAAAATCCTTAGTAAGAAGCAACATTTGTTTCTACTAGTTTAAAATAAGGTTAAAATCCTTAATGAGAAGCAGCATTTCTTTCTACTAGTTTAAAATAAGGTTAAAATCCTTAATGAGAAGCAGCATTTCTTTCTACTAATTTAAAATAAGGTTAAAATCCTTAATGAGAAGCAGCATTTCTTTCTATTAATTTAAAATAAGGTTAAAATCCTTAATAAGAAGCAACATTTGTCTAATTACTAACTGGGACTGCAAATCCCCCTTCCTAAGGCATTAAGTGACAACTGTAAAACCCTGCAGGACTCTCAAAATGACCTAAACTCTCCTTTCCAAATAGCTAATACCAGACTTGTATGAAATATTAGAATAGTAAATATGCAAAAGGCAAAAGAGAGTTGTATGTAACTATTTTAAAACACACTGTTTAGAATGCCCAGGTGAAAAATATTTTTTAACGTAGTCTCTGGAGTAACTTTACACATAATAAGCTTGAAGGGCTTCTCTCCTCTGCGGCATAATATAAATAATAAAAATGCTGAGGAAACACGGGAAGTATGTTTATTCCCTGATGGATCTAACCTAGACATGGATTCAGAAGATGCAGTGTATTGAACAGGGCTATGGTTGTACAAACACTGCTCCCTCACTGTGGAAGAACATCGCCGCAACACCTGCAACATTTGTTTCTACTAGTTTAAAATAAGGTTAAAATAAAGCAACATTTGTTTCTACTAGTTTAAAATAAGGTTTAAATCCTTTAAAAACATTTCTTTCTACTAGTTTAAAATAAGGTTAAAATCCTTAATGAGAAACATTTCTTTCTACTAGTTTAAAATAAGGTTAAAATCCTTAATGAGAAGCAGCATTTCTTTCTACTAATTTAAAATTTAAAATAATGAGGTTAAAAAAATCCTTAATGAGAAGCAGCATTTCTTTCTATTAATTTAAAATAAGGTTAAAATCCTTAATAAGAAGCAACATTTGTCTAATTACTAACTGGGACTGCAAATCCCCCTTCCTAAGGCATTAAGTGACAACTGTAAAACCCTGCAGGACTCTCAAAATGACCTAAACTCTCCTTTCCAAATAGCTAATACCAGACTTGTATGAAATATTAGAATAGTAAATATGCAAAAGGCAAAAGAGAGTTGTATGTAACTATTTTAAAACACACTGTTTAGAATGCCCAGGTGAAAAATATTTTTTAACGTAGTCTCTGGAGTAACTTTACACATAATAAGCTTGAAGGGCTTCTCTCCTCTGCGGCATAATATAAATAATAAAAATGCTGAGGAAACACGGGAAGTATGTTTATTCCCTGATGGATCTAACCTAGACATGGATTCAGAAGATGCAGTGTATTGAACAGGGCTATGGTTGTACAAACACTGCTCCCTCACTGTGGAAGAACATCGCTCGCAACACCTGCACAACCTCCGTGCTGGAAGGATGAAATTCCTGGATTACTGCATCACCAAAGATGGGCAATTTGGATGGCAGGGGGTAATCCCAGCTGCTGTTGCTGGAACAGTTAAAACATGGAATTACATTCCTAAACATAAAACAAAATGCACCATGGAAATTCTGTATGATTTTCAATTTTCATGGCAATATTTTTTACCGTTTTGGAACAGTTAAGAAGCCCCCCAAGCGCACTGTAACTTATATTTACAAACTTGATAGGAAAAGATTGTGTATACTCATTAACAAATCATCTCTCTGAGGCTGAAAACTTCATTTGTCAAGAAAACTATGAAAACAAAAATTGTGTACAAAAATATAAATATCTTTACAGTCTGCAGGCCCCTCACAGTTCAACAGCTGAACACTGAAGAGCATCTACAGGTTATTGAGTAAGCAGTGGCAGAGAAGAATAAAAAATACATCTTGTGATTCAATACTGCCCTATTTCCCTGGTAATGAGCATTTTTGTTGACTTTTTTGCTATACACAGCTTGTGCAAATGCAGTGAGAAACCTCTGAGTACCTTTCCTGAATTTATAAAGAAATGAAAGGTTTGGAAAGCTATACACATATTTTCATATTTACACTCACATGTACACCTCACTCACTTCTGCCAGGCTACAGGACTCCTGAAAGCTTTCTGTGTTTTAAAAAAGCAATAGTTGGTGAGAACATTCCCAGCCACCACATACATCTTGAAGAATGACAGAAGGAAAGAAGATAGGACCTGGGAAAACACTCAAGCTACTTCAGCAATGTATTTAAAGATGCAGCAATAGGGTGGCCACATTTTCTTTCAACTCTGCAATTTTTCCTTACAGATGTCCTAAGCATCAAAGAGGGAAGTATTTGTGTGGGGCCAGGAGGTGAGAGTGCGGACAGCATTATTAAAGTTAGCATACTGTCCTCCTTCTAATTACATTGGGAAATGTGGAAATGTGTTTTTCTTCCCCAGCAGTGAGAGTTCTAAGCGTTAATTAAAATTTTCTGTGCATAAGCTCTTAAAAAGTCTCTGCTAGAGAACTATCTAGCACCAAAGAAAAAACCTTTTCACTTCAGCCCTCTGCAGTCTCAGATTTCCCTTTTGCCACTCTAGGTATCAACTTTGAGAGTAACTACAACCTGATTCCTGCATATTTATCATATTCTGCAAATATTAAAACAAGCAAATATGAACAATGCCATTTCTGCATAGATCATTTGCCTGGTACAAAAACAGAGAATCCTTTTATTTTTTCCCCCGACAAGACTGCTGCCTCCCTACTGGGGAGAGAAAAAAAAATCTCTTTCAACAGCCTCAGTTTCTCAGTCCCTCAATAAACTATTCCTGTGAAGAACTCAATTTTGGAAGGATACCATGTGCCCAGCAATGGTTATACATCATCTCTGCTGTCTTGAGAATGGGAAGGACAACACCCAGAATACAACAGTGAGGTAAAAGTACATCAACATGCTTAAAGTTTCCTAACACTTACTTGACAATTTGGGGCCTGCCCCTCAGATGAACACAGTACTGATACTATACAGAAAACAAGCATTGCAGACAATGGCGGCTGCTGAACAATGACACTGGCCACACTGCTCTAGATCTCTGTTCCAGTCTGATAAAAAACATCTGCACTTATTTGCCTGCTGAACTTGAAGGCAAGGTCCCAGCAGTACTGAACTTCGTAATCACAGGTGCTAACGGGGGCATTACTTTGTCATCCTGTCCTTCCTGAAGAGCTCCAGGTAATGAATTTTTTACCCCACTAGGTGCCAGTTTTGCAACTACAGGTGCCAGTAAGGGCATCACTTTATTACTCTGCCCTTCTGAGTCCACTGGTAGACTTGGCACTTTTAAACCAAGTGGTGCTAGCTTCGGCATGGGCCTCCATGACTTGTCAGCATTACCGGCTTCTGGATTAGTCTTCATCTGCAAAATCGGTGGAGTCACGTTAGTGGCATCTGACAAGGTTGTTACTGTTTTGCCATTCCCACAACTCGTTACAGACAGATTGGAAAGTGGATTCTTCATTTCAGTACCTATCACTATCTTTAACACATCTGCCTCAGATGAAGGCTCCCCAGAGTTCTTGTCCCCATCACTAAGGTCATCATCTTCCAGCTGAAGCAGGAGGGGGCTTAAAGAGCCACCACCTCCTGGAACTTCAGAAAGGTCCTTAAAACTGCCCCCCAAATGGCCAAACTGGAAGGAAGACCCATCTGCAGCGGAGAGATCACTGGCTGCTCCCCGACGACATTCTGCATCTTTATGAGAGAAATCTGAGCTGAGGGCACCAGGCAGCTCAGACATGGTTGAGGCATCATCATTCAGCTGCTGGTTGAGGAAGGCAATTTCATTGAGCAGCGAAGTGAGGGTTTCATCGGTGTCATCACCCTCCTCAATGCTGCTCAGTATCTCACTTGTATCCAGGTCTGCTTCCTCCATCGCCGATGCTACTTTCCTCAATTCCATTTCTATCCTGGAATCTTTGATCTGCAGCTTGCGGAATGACAATTCTTTGGATTTTAATCTTTCCCCTCCAGAATCACCATCTTTTCTCCTAGTTTGGCTTCCTACAAACTCACCAATGCAGAGCTTTTTGCTGAAGGTCTCTGGAGGTTCCTTTGTACATGATACATTCCAGAGTTGTGGAAGGACATCTTTACTTTCAAAGAAAACTTTCTTTGGACCTGTGGTGTTTCCTCCATCTCCACCACTGTCTCCCAGACATGGTTTGGCTTTTTCTTCTGAAAGGATGTTGTCACTATTCAGAGTTTCAAGGGGCGCTACAGCCAAGGATTGCTCAGAAGCAGGATTACCTGCAGCTGCTGTTGCATTAGAATTTTTGTTTCGGTTCAGGTTTAGATTCATGCCTGCTTCAGTAGCCAGTGATGTTACATTAACTATCTTTGGCATCATGAATGAATCTTCACTTTCTGTAAAACCACATAAAGCAGCATCCATTAGGGTACGCGTTAACTGCAAGTAATCGCTAAGTAAGTATAATTAGCTCACTTTAAGGGTTTTCTAAAGTAAACTGCAATTTAGACTGCTTACACAGCTCTGGTCAACTGAAGGTTTAACACACCAATAGCTTAATTTTCAACTTGCAGAACAAGAGCAATTTCCAGTGCAACCAACTGCAATGCTTACAATTCAGATGGTGATGCACAAGGCAAACAAAATGAGAATTTTCCCTCTCACTGTTTTTTTTTTATGCTTTGTTTTTATGATCACATCTTGCACTACTCTTTTTGTGCACTACACAGACATTTCAGGGACTAAATGATTACCTATTTTCTGCCTCCTAGCCATTCCCTGTTAATAGCACTCAGATTTTTCCCAGCCCTACATCTGAAGTGAACTTTCCTTTTTCATTATGACCAAACAACTACAAGGAAGTAGAAAGTGAGTGGCTTGCTTTCAGCACAACAGATGGCAAGCAGAACCCTGCTGGCAGGAACCACCCCACACCTAGATCCAATGGACAGCAAGAAGTCCTGAAAAACAGCCCTCCCATGGGCAGCAGAGCTGGCAGGGTATGGGAAGGGGTTGTGCCACAGTCAGAGTCCAGACGTTACAGGCAAAGATTTTCAGTAGCCCCACCACCACTCTGAACTGAAGCTTCCCCAGGAGGATGCACTACACCACAGACACATCCCAGTATCTACTCTTCCTGACTTTCCTGAGGGCAAGCAGGCTCAGTGAGATGAAGGAAAGTTAAAAAGCTCTAATCCACAATCTCCTAGAGGCCCCTCTAAACTGTTCAAAACATTTAATCATGATTTTCTTTGAATAATAGTAACACCTATGATTACTCCCTAGTGAGAAAACAATTTACTTTCAGCTTTGCAAGGATAATGTTTCCTACATGCAAGCACAAAGATCCATGAAAAACAAAGAGCTTACCTGAATGGGGTGCTGTAGCTGATACCACTGTTGAGGGCGCTGGATCCTCAGCAACAGTTGACAGTGTAATAGGAATGGTAGAGTTAGTAAGGATTCCTTTTACTTGGACAGGAACTGTTGATCCAGGCAGCTGAATCATCACAGAAGTAACACCTTATACAAGAAAAGGGAAACAGAGTATGAAGTGGAAACAAAAGCCTTTCAGATACTCAGATACAGTACTTTCAGACACTTCAGATACTCCTGTTTAACAGAAGAAGTGCACCTCAAGGCAAGATTTCAATAACATCTTAAAGCAGTAAAAACAGAAATGCAGATTCCTAATGTGATTAGGAATTCTCTCCTATGTTTCCCTAATTTCTGAATAGCTAAATTTTAACACATTTTACTAACCTGTTGATAAAGTAACAGTTTGAATTAATGACATCTACTTATCAGAGTCAAGTTCTACCTCAGCCAAGTTGTAAAAAAAATTCAAAATAGTAAAGCAAAATTTCGTAACTTCATAAACTGCTCAGCACATCTACGAACAGTATTATACTGATTAACATCATCCCACATGATCCTACCTGGCTGTGTTGCCATGGTAGTACCACCCCCTCGAGGCTTTAATTCAGCCTGCAGCAGTGTGGAAGGAACAGCTGCCACCTGCCCTGGGACCAGGGGGCTCTTCAGCGTAAGCACCTGCCCCTGTGGAGTCATCACTACGCTTGCAGCCGTGAGTGTGAGAGAGGCTGAGGAGTCCTCTGCAAGAAAAGAATTATGTAAAACACTCATTTACTATGGCACTGTGAGCCAGCATTAGGTACAGCTCTGGAAGGAACCGCTCTTTTGTTCCTTCCAACATTTATGATGTGAAGCTCTCCACAAATGTTCAACACTTCTCTACAAGTTCTCAGCTACAAAAAAAAAAACTCTCCAGTGTCTGACAACTCTGCCATTCAATTTAAGAGCAAACTTCCACCCTTGCTGAGAGCTAGCATTTTGAGAAGGGAGGTTTTAAAGAGTCTGTTCTAGCAACCCCAGCATTCTGGGGGTTGAACTTCAGGTTTTGAGTCAGTAGAAAAACAACCACCTTCATCGCTTAGAAATTACTGCTGGATTGCAGTGAAACTCCCTGAGATTAAAGGACAACTCAGAATTTACTTCCCATCATTCTGAGACTCTGAAGTCATGTTCACCTGAAGATCTCAGTCGTACTGGTCTCGTCCTTACTGAAGGCAAGTGGTTTTCTCACCTATCATATGGACATTTCCTGGTCCTACGCACAATTCTGTTTCAGGAGTGAGGCTGCCTGCACAAGCCAGCTGGCATTCTGCCTTCCCACAGCTTCCATGGCTGCTTCCCCTTGATGCAGGACATGCACCCCTTGTAGCCCACCTGTGGCCCGGACTCCTCTCCTGGCAAGTATCAATGGCTTGCCCCTTCTGTTTGTCATCGCTATCGGGGTTGGCTCTCTAGGGGCAGCAGAGGATCCTTCTTGCTGGGTGCTAGCAGTGGAGGGTGCAGCTGATTTTTGTGGCTCAGGTTCTTTCTTCTTTTTTTGTGCTTCTGTTGCTTTTTGTTTAGCATAAATATATTCCAGCTTCTTCAGGACAACCTCTTCTGTCTTTCCTACAGAAAAATTATCAGAGAGTCAGCCTACTTTCAAATTCTCTTTCCAAAACTAAAATGCTGAAGGTAGAACAAATAATGTGTTAAGCTGACATCACTCAATTATTATAAAACAGATAACCACCATCCCCACCAAGTAAAAAGTATACTTAATATCAGAGTGAAGCAATTACCTATTTTTTTTTCCCTTCAGAAACATCCACACATTTTAGAATTTGTCGGCCACTTTGATAAGCAGAAATCAGCCTGGACAAGCACAGGCTCTTGCTGAATAAATACTAGTAGAAAACACCCACAGCAATAAAAAGTCCTCCCACATGTCCTAATGATAAACATATGACTACTGGATAAAATGTTACCTTCATCTGGCATGAAATTTCTTGGACTAATGAACCCTGTTACTCAAATGACATTTGAATGTAAACTCACATACAGTTTACCATTGCCGTGAAAATTCTAACCTTGGACAAACACACAGATTTAATAAATAATTTGTTTTCTGCATATACACACAGTTTTACATGATCCAAGTTCAAGTTAAGCTATACTATACTAGCTTGTTTTCTGCTTAGTGTTTATATTCTAACATCATGGTATATCTTTAATTGAGTCTATATTTAAGTAATTGCCCTGAGAGAGGACTTTTTCCTCAGCAAATCTGATGTCTCACTAGGAATGCAAAAGATCAGGTAACTACTTTGTGAAGTTATTTGCTTTCATTCTCTGCTCAAAAGGCCTCTCACACATTCCTAGATTACTAGACTTCACTATAACACCTTTTACTTTTTATAAATCAAATACCTTATAGATGCATGAATGGATTAATGTAAATACAAAAGATTTAAGTATCTTTCATTTCTACTTTACAGGTATTCCACTTTTTATAGTCCCAGACTGCAAGATTAGAATAAAATTTTGTTTGTTCACACATTCTGATACTGATTGAAAATGTGTTACAGCTTTCCTACCCTTCCAAATGAGACAGAAAGACACAGTAAATACAAGATGCAATGTCTGGATGAGCAGCAGCTTAGAATCTACTTCAGTTTTGTTCTGTGTATAGAGCTGACACGTTCTAGCCTGTAGGAGCACTGGTTCTTGGGACAGCAGGAGAAGGAGTCATTTGCAAAGCTCTGCAAGGAGTTGGAGGTTTCGGTACTGACCAGAGACAGCTGTGTGTGACTGTGAAAGGCTGAGCAGAAAAGGCATTTCAGGAAGTGACCAGTGACAGAACGAAGTGACACTAACACCATCACTCCACCCTTCCAAAGGAACCCAAGCCTGTGGCTCCCAGCACAGAGAGCATTCCACACTTCCTTTAGGCATGAAAGAAAACAAAAGCCATTTCCATCAGCACAACTTTGTTTGGCATCACAAGTCCGAATTTTATGTGAACCAGTGACACAGCTGGATGCACTGATTACTCCACACATTCTCACTCGTAAAAGCCTTTTCTTTCATTATTACAGCTAGTTTCCTTCAAAAACCAGTCTCACCTGAGAGCGTGGATACTTTTCGAATCAGACCATCTCGTTTGCGTGTCAGTAACGTCTTCTGTCCAATAAACTTATCTGCCTGATCTGTCAGTCCTTGGATTTCCTCAAAGGCCTAAAACAGTATCAGGGAACCGATTTATAAACCAGTGACACACAAAATAATAGTTTTCCTTCCCAGAAACCTTTACAAAATTTATTTTCAAACTTCTCTAATCCTGAGAAAACAGGATTGAGAGAAAGCATGTGAAGTACCATGAATGCCAGCTTTCCCTAAATGCTGGTTGAAGAGTGATAAACATCTTGTTTGTCCTTCCTCCAAAGATCAGCAATTTTTAAGAAATACCCCAAACTTTTATCTTCCAGTTTCTAGGTACAGTTGATTAACACAATTCCATATCTACCACGCATGTTTAGTTTCCTGTCATTTAGATCTTTACAATTAAGCTTTTAATGTATGTAAACTGCCTAATGGAATGCTATCTTCTAAAGCATTAAAAATGGATTTAATGGATTAAAAAATTTCTTTATGTTCACAGTAAACCACTAAAGAATTAAGACATAACGTTCCACGATTCACAAAGAATACAAGGGGAGGGCAAATCCAAAAATATGTGTTCATGTGATCAAGACTATGCTTTTTGGAATACATATTCTTTTAGGTATTGTTTTGTTCTAGAGTGTCCTGCAAAGATGACAGAATTCCCTTCTACACCGGGACTCACCAGAAGAGTTCATAGTAGCATAATTACTCTGTCCAGATTAAATGATTGTCCTCCTCACTTAAGCTCCAAAATACCTACCTGCTTGAGAATGTAGCATTTGGAGACTTTGGGAAGGTTCAGCAGCCCCAAAACTTTCTTCAACTTGTCAAAGAGACCTCTCATTTCATTACGTCGCCGACGCTCATTTGCCGTGTGTGTCTGGCGGTAATGAGCAAAGGCTTCAGCTTGGGACTTCAGCTTTCTTTTCCAGGTCTGATGTTTCTGCAGGAGGAGCAACCAGATTGACCAGTTTAAGTAAAGAAGGCAATGTAATGGCAGACAATGTTCAAATACATGTGAGATTTACAGCCTTTCTACAGACACCTGAAGATTCCATGTCATGCTATCCTGCTACTATGCCTTCCTGAAAGTTCAGAATCAGAAGGACACACAGTAAGAAATGAAATGCTGATCAAAGAAGTGACCAACATAATCACATCAACCCTAACAGAAAAGAGCATGAGTCCCTCCAGTTCATAAGCTTTTATTTTTTGCAGAACAAGGCTACTAAGATAAAATCACAGCATTACAACAAAATCACGTATGTTTGAGCCAAGCATTTTTTGTTTGCTTGTCAAGAGAGTCTACTAATGAATTAAACAATTACATGATATACAGGAGACTTGAATCTTTCCCTGGAGTTAAACTAGTTCGATTTCCATTTTCTTTCATAGCTTCATTATGGGTTGGTGCCAAAGACACATTGTAAGTCAGAATGTGAAAGATGGCATTGACATTTATCACCCCAGACATCCACCAACAAAAAGAATGCGGCCAAGGTGCCTCTGGTTTTGAATTTGCTTAAGTTTCTAAAATGACTGCCAGACAATAAGCAAAATTACCGATCTCCACAGATTTAGAAGTTTGTTATGTCATCATTACTCTTCCAGGTTTTGTACAGCTATGCTATGTATTTAATGGGGAAGTAATTAACACAGTTTTTTAGATAATTTTAGGTCTGCTTCAAACCCCAGAGTACCAGTGGAAAGACTTCTCAGATTCAGTGATACTATTTCTGAGCCTGCTGGACTAGGAGGAATCTGGAGATTTGTCTCCTGAAATCTGGCTCTTGAGAGCCATTTTGCTCTCACAGGCAGACTTGAGCACAGTACAGCTGCAACTGCTCCTGTGTTGGCCATGGGTTCCTGTCAAGGGAGGGCCTTACAACGTAAATTCAAGGGCAGAGAGGAGGACACATGGAAAAGGTGAGGAAGACAGAGCATCCTGGACCCCATCCAGGGGTCTCAGGCAAAGGCATACATCCCATCCTGCTCTAATAGCTAAGACATACACCAGGTTCCCACCACACCCAAAGCCCCACCCCACCACAGGAGGAAGCCTTAGAGCTGACGTAAAGTATATCAGAGACAGTAACGGACAGAGAAACTGGCTTCAGAGCCACCCAAAAATACAGCACAAGATTCTGAAGGACTGCAGTGAGTTTTGGTTTCAAAGGATTCTGTGAGATCTTAACTTGCCTAAACATATATTCAAACTTCTGTTTTTAGAAATCCTTCATCCAGTGCTGTGCCTATATAATTCTACATACTGTCTTCTTCAACACATGAAAATTTTGCTCATTTATTATTTTAAGTGTGCTGTAAAAATTATTCATGCCAAGAATACAAAACCTAAGCAAACACATCATAAATAAAAGGCTGATCTGCCTCCCATTGCCAAAGCTGAATCTGAAACCCACTGCCAGCACCACCCCTTTTGCCTTAAGGAGATTTGGACTGAGCAAATCCCCCCCAGCACATTTGGTTTCTTGCATTTAATCACAAGTATCTGCAAGACAGATCAATCATATTAAGAGCTGCATATGAGATGAAAATTTATCTTTAAAATGGAGGTGTGATACTAAAAGGAAAGAGGAGAGCAAACATATACCTTTGAATGTTTTTCTGATAATGTTTCATCCGAAGAATTAGGAGGATGGTATCTGGAAGAAAGGTAAAAAGTTTTTCCCAATGCTACTCATCTCATACACTCTATCCTCATTAACTACATTCCAACAGTCTAGAATTGCGCATTTTTATGCCTTGAGATTAACTTTTCTTGTGTAACTGCATAAAAGCAGGACACTGTTGAGTTTTCTCAAGAAAGTGAACTCTTATCTCCAACGCCATCATCCTGGAAATAACTGAGCTGTTCTGAAAGCTGTGAAATTATCTCAGAGTGAGAAAGACTAACTATTTCACTATATGCCAAAAAGAATAAATTCAGCTTGCAACTGTTAGCTGCATAAAGTATCTTCTAAAATTATGTTTTGGTTCTGTTTTTAATAAACACGGATTTAATGTAGATGGCAGAGCAATCCCTCCCCCACCAAGAACCACCAATCAAAATCCTCAAATTTATTACTATCCTAATATATAATAACAGCAGCTTCCTCATATCTCAGGAGCTGCAACAGAACAAAGAAAACACACATTTGAAAATTATTTTTAACGAAACATGACATCTGTTTTTCTCTCCCACTGAAAGACCTTCAAAATTTAAAGCAAAGTCACCACCTAAGGATAAAAGTTGAGCTGTTACCATTAAAGGGGAGGAAAAAAGAGGTAACTCTGGTAGTCATATAATAGCACCAAACAGTTTTTTCCAAGTTTCAAAAAATAAATCTTCAAACAAAAAGAATGATAGATGCCACGTTCTCCATTCTTTTGTTTGATGCATCTGAGAAACTGCCACGACTATCATTACATTCCTCAAGTAAGCAATGTTTTTATTTTGCCTTTGTCATTATAAATGCAAGGGCAGCAACAGTAACAAAAATAGACCAACCAAAAAAATTAAGCCAAGCTATTCAACCATGGCCGACTATATGTCAATAAGAAAATGCTTTTTTTGCTGGGGCAATGGTCCAAAAGACAAATCTTTCATTTACAGCATCAGGGATCAACCTAATGACTGTTCCTGCCCATAAGCCCACCAGCAAGAAGAAACAAAGCTTACAAAATCACATGCAAAACGAAAGCAACCCTGCTAATTTTCAGTTTGCAGGAAGGAAGGCTATTCACTCAATAATTTTACATTCCAAGATACATCCCCATAAATGAATTAATTAAAGGGGAAATAGAAAAAGGCTGAGACACCTTGACACTACTCTTAGTGCTGCCAGCACCATCCTCACAGACACTGGGAAGCACCAGCACTGAGGAAGGCATGCCAGAAGCCTTGCCTTATCTTGTCATCATATTACACCTGTTGTTTAATGGGATCACTCATGGCAAGCCAGCAGCAGGATACACAAGGGATACACAGGTGCTCTCCAGGGGTGCTTACTTCTGGTCGGAGGGTTCGACATGAGCAGCTGTGGCCTTCAGACGGGCAATGTTAATCTTCTCTGAAAGCTCCTCCACGGTCTCAATGTCCACCTGCTCGTCATCCTCTCTGTATTCACACGCATCCTGGAACAGGTTTTGTTTTGGTTTTTTAAAACGAGTATCTACTCAGCAATAGAGCTCAGGCCAAAACAGTTTCACTTCAGCCTCAAATGAGATTACACTGTAACATTTAGAACCATCAAGGAATCAACATATCCAGCTACTGGCCAGTAAACAGTGCTAAGCAGGGGGTTACTTTAACTGTCACTTCCAGGAATCCTCCCACTAGCAACTCTGTAAAATACATTTTGGTATGGGCAGAACGAGTCTTTGTCCTTAATGTTCTTATTATGGCTGGGACAAAAGCTTTCACAAGCAGAATTTTCCTGCCTCTATTTTCAAGTAAGATTAAACTGCCTTTACAACCTAATACCATAGACTCCTGCTAATTTACTTTTTTTACAGAATTTGAAATAGTTACCCCCTTAGTAATGGTCTCTCATACCTAAAACAGTAAAAGTCACAATGTCATCCAGTCAGGCTTCTTTGGATCACATAGTAAACTGTTTATAGGATGATGCGTAAGATTTAGGCTCTTTCCAAAATGCCGTAAAAATGCTGCCCAATCATTTTACATATTTCTTATATTCCAAAGAGTATGTTTTCTCCATGCTTGCCTGACCAAGAAAACCTGCTATTTTGTGAAGAGAGAGATAAGGAACAACTGCAGTTCTGTAGCAACAAAAAGAGTTAAATATCAATCCTGTGGCCATCTGTAAATCCAGGTGATACCCCTCTCCCAAGAAAATATGTCTATTCAACCAATTGTTTTGTATTACAGTTTTTAGTGAAGTTTTTTACATTATAATCTTTGGTCTGATTACAACAAAAATTGAAGACCTCTTTCTCCTTAAGCAAAAAAATGCGGTAACACTTCCATTCTCTACTTTTTTTACACCCAGTTCCCTGAACTACCCTGACTAAACAAAAACTACTCAAACAAAGATACTATTTAAATCACAGAACTACTGAACAGATACTGCCATTATGTTGAAAATACTGCATGTACAGGAGGTAGTGCCAACACTGATCTATTTCTTTATATAAAGAGCACTTCACATTCTTGCCTGCTCTCTTGGATCATTCATAAATCCACCTTGATGCTGAAAGCTTCCTGATACTTTCTCTAAGCTTTTCCACTTTATACAGTATCATTTCTGTGACTCTTAAGTGCAAGAGATGCATACTGGTTTTGTTCAATGGGCAGGACTACTCTGTCTTAACTACATTTGGACATCATTACATTGCAAAATACATGGTCAGGCAGGGTGGTTCAAAAAAGATGCTATAATCCAGAGAGAAACAGGAAAAGCACCCAGGAAATTAGCTTACCATAGAATACCATAGCTTACCATAGAATACCATCGTTTACCACTGCTGTCATAAAGCTTTCCAGCGCTGGTAAATTATACTGGGCTAATCAAAGGATTGATAGCAATTTTCCAGGCTAGAGCTGCTCTAGAACTGCAACAGTCTGTATACTATCATATTAAAAAAATGGTATTCAAAACCCAATATGTGGTATCTTTTTCATGAAAGATGGAAAAAATAAAACAGAAGTAAAAAACTCGGTTGCCCACCAAGAACTTAAAATCTTAAAAAGTTTACACATTCTGAATGTGGACATATGAAAAACAGAAGTAATTAATGTTTTCATTCTTACATCTAGCAACAAAAGGGAAAATACTTCTGGTTCATACATCTTTCCTCTCTACCCCTGAATTCCTAGCAACAGGAAAATATCACAATCATGAAGATCACCAGAAGTAAGTAGTTCTGACATTAAGAACAGCTATTGCTACAGAAGTATTGCCAACCTGCCATAGGCTGAACCTTATCCATAGCCCAGCATGATTGTTGAACATGCTTGTGGAAGCCCTACCTTTCTAGCATCACTCAATCCATACTACTTTCCAAACTAATTCCTGTAGTTACATAAATTCTAAATGCCTTTGAGTAAGGGTGAAATACCTTATGGAATGAAGACACCAGAGGAGCAATACAATTCTACAACAGTTGTGAAGTTGTTCCGGAAATTACAGCATTTTTCCCTCTCTTCATTTCAATGCCTGTTTCTAAGCCCTCTCCTCTGATTTTTGTCTGTTCCAGGCAGCCTAAACCCCTGTTGCTGATACCTAAAGAGCAAATTACCTGATGGTAGAGGATCCTCAGCAACAGTGCTGAGGGAAGAGGTTACATGACAGTGGATGTCATTACACATTACCCAAGTAAATGCATAATTTCTAAAGCTGCCTTCTGTGCTACAATGTCTGCAGGTTTCACACATGCTCTGAACTAAAAGCTGACAACATGCAAGAGATTGTTAGAATTTATACTGTCCACAAAATGTAACACTTGCACTTTGTATGAAGCTTACCATTTTATAATAATTGATAACAGTCCTTATAATTTCAGTGTTTGGCTCAGAAAAACAATGACTGAAAAACACTTTTAAACAACACTTACAATGCAGTACCTTGCCAGACATAGAAGTTGTTTTTAGAGTAGTAAGTTGAACCATGGGACTCTTATCTGTAGCATTACAATACCAGACAAACCCTGGCATGGTCTTGGCTTATGCCAACAAGGACTTGTGAACAATCAGGAGCCCAGGCCAAGCAGTTCTTCTCAGCAGGAACTCCGTGTGGAATCATCCTGACTTGGAGATCAAGAGTTTAACATCACCTCCCAAACCATTGCACTTG
Source organism: Emberiza elegans (assembly GCA_024865655.1). Taxonomy (NCBI): domain Eukaryota; kingdom Metazoa; phylum Chordata; class Aves; order Passeriformes; family Fringillidae; genus Emberiza; species Emberiza elegans. The sequence continues at coordinate 17,203,615 of JALJVW010000139.1, read as the reverse complement.
AATTTGTTCAGACAGCAGGTCCCGATACTCATTAGTCTGCTTCTACAGATATTCCCAGAAAATTTTATTCATATCACCAAACCCACAATGATTAACCATCCTAAGCTTGTCTTGATTCAACTCAGGGTAGGAAATGCAAAAGGGAAAAGATACCATCTCAGGAATCTTCTTTCTGTTGACCAGAGACCAGAACAGTCTCTATGTCAAGGACACAAAGCACAAGGTAAGACGGTACTCCGAAAGGCATTGATGTGCAAAACCAAGAACAATTAACCAGTGTGGGAAAATGTGCTAAAAAATAAACACTATTAGCTACTACAGGTAGGCAGCAATCTTCCTGACTCTCACTAGAGTTCTCTAAGGTTTAAATGGCCATTTGCTAAACAACCAAAACCAGTCCACATTCCAAACTAATAGAAGAAGAGCTGTCTTAAGTATTTCCACTAAACAAAACTGTTAGTGGACATGCATGTATTCTTTGCTTCTGTTTCCATTAGTTTAATGAAGCAGATAAACATCCTCTACCAGCCTTTTTACATGATCTAACTTCATTCAGTCCAACAAACAATACCAGTGCAGCCTGTCTTTTAAGCACTATGATGAGAGAAGAGTACATACCAGTGAAAAATAACAAGTTTAATTCCAAAACTGATTTCTCCATTAGGCACTGATGTGCTAACTCAACTTGCCAGCAACAGCAATTAACAAATCCAAACTGCAGACAGGTTTTTATAGTTCCCTGAGATCTCATTCCTCAGCTTTACTGCTCTAGAACCAAAGCTAGCTTATTGTATTCGTGTGAGCTTGCGGTGAAGACATACCCTTACACAGCTTTCCAAGCCATATCAGTCAAAACCTGTGTGATATGTTTCTTCCAAAACAAACATTTCTTATAATCTCTAATATTACTCATTTGCTTCATCATCCTTTTGCAGGATGAAAGGAAACAGTGTTCAAACATCAACAGTGATAAAAGACTACTCTGTGACCTAGAACTATTGTTGGTTTACCAACAAATTTCAAAGACTACCATGTTAGAGAAGTTTATCTGCCATCAGGAATGAGTTAACAGTGGTTCTCAAAACTTGATGATAACTCTGCTCAAGTTATTAAAGGATACAGGACATAGGAAACTGCTACCACCCAACTGAAGACAAGGCAGCAACAATTCAGTTTTCCACTTAAAAGGAACTTCCAAAAATAACATCTTCATTCAGTTTTTTCACCTTCATGCAGCTGCAAATGCTATTATCTTGTCTGAGAACAGTGAGCTGGAATATGAACTGATTAGTCAATTTTTCTGCAAGTTGTAGAGATTTTCTAAAAGCCAGAGTTGTTCACTTGGCTGTGATGGAATAACAGAATATCCTGAGTATGAAGAGACCCACAAGGATCACTGAAGTCCATCTCCTGGCCCTGTACAGCAACATCTCCAAAAATCACACCACGTGCCTGAGAGCATTATCCAAAGTTTTCTTGAACTCTGTCAGGCTGGTGCTGTGACCCCTTCCCCTGGGGAGCCTGTTCCAGTGCCCATTCACCCTCTGGGTGAAAAACCCTTTCCTAAAATACAACCTAAACCTCCCTGACCCAACTTCATCCTAGACCCATGGGTTCTGTCACTGGTTACCACAGAGGAGAGATCAGTGCCTCCCCCTGCTTTTTCCCTCACGAGGAAGTTGCAGACTGCAATGAGGTCTGTCCTCAGTCCTCCTCCAGGCTGAACAGACCAAATTATCTCAGCCACTCATTACAGAGCTGCTCTTCACTCCTGGTAAGGCCTTTTGCCACCCTCACAGCCCTCCTCTGGATGCTTTCCAACAGCTTAATGTCCTTTATATATATGTAATGGCACTCTAAGCTGCACACAGCACTCGAGGTGAGGCCACCCCAGCGCAGAGCAGAGCAGGACAATCCCCTCCCTTGCCTGGCTGGCCATCCTGCCCCCCAGGACAAGCTTGGCCTTCCTGGCTGCCAGGGCACTGCTGACTCACATCCAGTTTGCCACAGCCCAGGACCCCTGGATCCCTTTCCACAGCACTGCTCTCCAGCCTCTCCTTCTCCAGGCTGTTTGTACACCCAGGGTTGCCCCATCTCAGGTGCAGAATCTGGCACCTGCCCTTGTTAAACTTCACATGGTTGGTCTCTCTGCAGGGCCCCTCTACCTTTGAGAGTCAACAGCTCCTTCCAGGTTGCATCTCTGGCAAACTTACATAGCATCCCTTCCAGTCCTGCCTCCACGTGATTTAGGAAGGTGCTGAGGAGCACAGGCCTGAGGATGGAGCCCTGGGGAACCCCAGCAGTGATCAGTCTCCAGTCTGATGTCACCTCATTCACTATCCCCTTCACACCTGACCCATGATCCAGTTGCTCACTCATCATTTGATGTGTTTATCCTGACAAGTGCTGGACATTTTGTCTAGAAGGGTCCTATGAGATAAAAGCTTTACTGAAATCCAAAAAGATTGAATCAACTGGCTTCCACCAGTCAACTAGGTGGGTAACCTCAGGAACCTTCCTAACTCGTTCCTCGAGAAGCCTGAAGTCTGCTCTCCTCATATCCAGCACTGAATTCTTGCTGGCACTTTTCCTCCTGTCACCAGAGATTTGAACTGGATTGTTTCATGGCTGCTGTGGCCAAGACAGCAGCCAATTGTCATTTCACTCACAAGCTTCTGTGTTACCAAGCAGCAATTCAAGGAGGGCACCTTTCCTAGCTGGCTCCTATAGCACCTTTACCAAGAAGTTATTGCCCAGGTAATCTAGGAATCCTCTAGACCTGTTTGTACCAAAGAACTCTAGTCTGATTTTCAACTGCAAAAGGATTACATTAACACAAAAGGACTAGAAGAATTCCATCCTGAAGACAAAACCATTATCTCTCCTATTTTTCATTTGTCTGTTTTTCAATTTCTCCAGTTTAGCCTTTCTCTTTTCACTTGTGTCTCACTCCAAGAAAAGGCTATCTTAGTCCATTTGACTAATTCATAAAACAACAGCTTCATAATTTTAAGTAACAATGCACTGTTTCTTAAGTCATGTAGTGATATATAAGAAGTAAAGGAATTACACAATGGATTACTTTGTTTTAATTCTTCGGTTATATTTGATGGGAATTTTATGAGCGTTAAAATCTAAATGAATCGTAACTACACTAACCACAAAGTTTTATCCTTTTCTGTCACTTTTGGAGCAATTTGTTTTCTATCAAATAAGGAATGACAGCTCTCACATACTATTTAATGTATTAACTTAAAAAAGGAATTCAAGAATGGATTCAAATACTCCTTTTAGAAATAAATGTTAACTAAGGCTACAAAAACTAAATAGAAGGAAACATCTTAAAATAACAGAAATACTAGACTGGCCACTACGTTCTTGGTTCATTAAGACACATAACGAATAACAAAATTATTTGAGTAAATATTGGAGGAAGACAACCTGCAACAGTTCTATTACAACCAGGCAATTTCTACAAGGCCACTACACTGCTACCTAAAAAAAGCATGCAACTAAGAAACGAAAGATATTTCCACTTGGAACCCCAATTTACACTCCCTAAAGAAAATAAAGTCCAAAATAAAACATCATACTCTTTCAAATCCATGGGTTATGACATGTTAGATCATCAATTTAAAAAAAAAAAAAAAGAAAGGAAAAAAATCCCTTCATAAATAGCTAAATGCTTACCACTTTTTCAACATCTATTTCCTCTTCACTTGGGAAATCAGAAGCACCATCCAGCATCTCATCAGCAGAATCATCAGTTTTTTCATCCTCTTCTTCCTCTTCCTCATCTTCCTCTTCATCCTCTTCCATATCATCAGCAGTTATATCAATAGTGGGCATGTAATCCGTTTTGTGTGTCCTCTGTTCTGGTGCTGTCAGGAAGTCACTTTTCTCTGATGTATCAGCTTTGTTACCTACTTCACTTCTGTTTTCTAAAGGGGGTACAATGCTAGATATTTTGCTCCAAGAACTGTTAACATGTGTTAGAATATCATGGCCTGTTTTCATTTCTTCCAGAGAATCACAAGCACCTTTTTTTTTGCTTTTACTGCCTTCCTGCCTAGCTATGTTTCCTTTGCCTTCCTCCATATCAACTCTATGCTCTTCTCCGGAAGCATTATCCAGTTCTTTTGCAGAACCAATTTCAGACCTACTTCTTGTTTTCTCTACTATGTTTTCCACTTCTATAGAGCCCTTGTACTCACTCCTTTCCATATTTGGCTGTGCAGCATCACCCTGGAATTCTTGTTTGTTCTCAAACAGTTCAGCCTCACTTTGTTCCTCCTTGATCTTCACCTGTGTAACTTGCTCTTGTTGACTATGTAACTGCCCAGAACTTACTCTGTTGCCCTCATCCATCTGTGTCTGTGCATCTTCTTCCTCCTCTTTTACTGGTTTCTCCTCCCATTCAGCATGTGTTTGTTCCTTCCCATGGTTCCTCAACTGTGCAGCCTCCCGATTCTCAAGACTCTGTGAATGTGCATTATCCAGAGGAGCAACCAAAGACTCATCTGATGACCCACAAACAGAGTTAGCTGAAACTGCCTCCACAACAGTTTCAGAACTGACAGAATCCTCTTTCTCTTCAGAAGCCCCTTTTTCTTCCTCATCATTTGGCTTCTCACTGATGTACGAATGGTCAGATGATATGACATCTGCAGAAACATCATGCTGAGAAGAAAAGCTGTCATCACACGAACTCTCTAGCACCTTTGAGTTCTTCTCCACTATCTCTAATGCAGTGGAATTTCTATCACCACTAGGTGTGACTGTGCCAGATGCTGACCCTTCAACAGCATTTGACTGGTTAATTGACAACTCATCTTCTTCTTGTTTCCCATGTGGCACTGTGACATCAGACTCTGTAACTTCTGTGTCACCTGAGCATTGAGCCTTCCCATTCTCCTTCTGCTGAGCAGCACCTGAGTCCTCTTTCTTGCATATTTTCCTGTAATCCTTCTTCATCTGAAGAGATGCAAAATGGTGAAGAATAGAGTTTGGCACAGTCTTCTGTCCTGGGAGTTGAAGTAAAGCAAAACTTCCTGACTGCAAAGGTATGAGATTAGCAGTGGTGGCTGACAGACCACCTGAGCTGCAGGCTACTTTAGACTCAGAGGCTGTTTGGTTTGTGACATTGCTGACAGCAGAGGAAGCGATCCGCAAAGTCAGAGTGCCTGCCTGTGACACAAAACTTGTTACTGAAGGAAGAAGAGAAGATGCTTGAGTGGCTGGGGGGGATAACTTGGGTACTGCAGTTTGTACAGCAGAATTTGCAGCAGGAGAAGTGGAAGACACAGAGGAAGTGGGAGAAACAGGTGACTCAGGAGGCTTGGAAGGTGCAGGTAACCGGATTCCTACAATAGATCCTGTGAGGAAAACAAAACATAAACTGAGACTATCTCAAAGCAGCTTTTTTCTTCCAGTTTTAGTATTTGATGCTGTCCTAGAAACAGACTCGATTCTCAAAGATCATAATGGAATCAGGTGTTTGACCTCAAGCTCTCAATGGAAAAGTTGGTCCTGCATAAAGACATTATAAACTTTAATTTTTTTTAAGTAACACCACAATTAAACACATGAATTAGCCATTCTAAAAACTAACAGACTTGATGTTAAGTTCAAGCATTGAGCTTTTTGATCAAAAAAGACATAGCATTGAAAGTCTTGCATTTCACTTTCCCATTTTACATTTATTGGAAAACGAGGAAATTGGGGTTTTTCAAAGGAAAAAAGAAAGTAAAAAATAGTATTTAATTTTAAAATATTTTTGTTTTTCTTATGAAAAAAGACCTCCAAAGAGGAAAAACTATGTCAAAATTACACAGTTATACTACCACATTTTACCTTTATGAACTCTTCTGCAGCATTTCAACACTTCATAAACAAGGAGGAAAAATATTACCAACTGGCAACTGGTTTCTCTTGTTCAGCAAGAGGCTCAAAACAGAAAGAAATTAAATAAACTTGTCGACTGATTCTTTACTACACCTCATGCTCAAACCTCAAGTAAAGCTCTCCTCCCCCCAGTTTTATCTACTGTGCTTGCTTCTGCTTTCCCTTCCACCCCACTCTAACTCCCTCTCTTTGAGGTGTGTTTTAAAACAGGGAAAACAGAAGAGTAAACCTGCATTTAAAGTACATCTGGGTTAGAATTTACAAATACATACAACAGCATACCCAACCTGCAATTTCTAACTCTTCCAACCCTGTCTTCAACTGTGTACTAGAGAAAAAGCTGAAAATCACACTTATTTTTCTTCTCACACTCTTAAGGAGGAAAAAACCTGGCAATTTCATATTGTAGTATAACATTTCATCTGAATACCTTCTGTAAACACACTAACCAGCCTGGAAACCTAACAAAAACAGAGCAGCACTCCAATGAAACATGGGTAACAGCACATTCTCTTTAAGAGAATCTGCAACAAGAACTGTTTTCAAATCACCAGGTTGAGTCCTGTAAGTTGTGACAGTACAACGGACATGGCTCCACTGCCACGCATACACATAGGCTCTTTTACTTGCTCCCAAATTTTGCTGACTTAGCTATTAACTGCACTTTCTGAATATTACACACATGGTATTTAAGTTGCATTGCAGCTGAATCATTACACTATGTTCTTCAACTAGTCACACAGAACCAAATTAGATTCTGTTCAATTACTTCCAGCAGGTGAAAGCATCACAGAGACATTTATCTCCTTGTTCATTTCTGAGTAACACAGCAGTCAGTTGCGGAAGAAGCGCTGGACTTCGTACCTGGATTGCGGAGCATCACTGGCTGCACGCTGGGCTGAGCACCTGCAGTTCGAACCTGCTGCAGGGGAACAAGCTGGATGATCTGCCCATTGGGATGTCTGAACAGGTTCACAGCCCCAGGGCTCCTCAGGGGCTGAAGAACCATCTTCTGCCTCTGTGCCACCTGCGTGTTCAGTGGCCGCAGAGCTGAGGCTGTCTGGTGCACCGGAATCAGCAGCAATCGAGGTCCAACACGTTTGTCTGTTCCAGGAGCTATCTTTGGGGGAGTCTTACTTGCAGCTTGTGGAACAGCATCTTCTGAAATATTTTAACAAGTTACAAAAAAAAAAACCCTTTAAGAGACTGCTGACAAATCAAGCATTATTCTTAATAAATACAAGTGCAAATATTTTGGAAACAACTGCATCTCTTTTAAATTTATTCAAAAGCAAGTTTTTCTCTTTTTATCCACAGAATGCATGAAACCAACCAGGTCAAAACAGTCTTGGGTTTTTGACATTTTTCAACCATGACACAGGACAGTAATTCCCTACCTAATTCCTGAACTCTGTGCCAACCATGAAATTCTAGCAGTCACAACTGTGCTATATATGTCCATAGGTCAAGGGATGATGCGATGCTTCCCGCTCACTTCACAGAAGTCACTGACCAGATAGTTATATTTGTTTCCTTTCTCTACCAGCACAGGCTGGTATACAGGAATACAAAAAGCAACTTAAGAGATGACATTAGGGTGATGAATAGGACTTTTTACCTGTTTTTGAAAGGGGGACAAGGCAAGTGAGTCCATATTTAAAATGAAACCAGACACAGACTGTATTATAGCTGTGAAAAGAAGCAGAATTTAAAAAAAACAAGTGTTTGTAGTAATAATCCAAAGCACCTAAACCAGACACAGACTGTATTGTAGCTGTGAAAAGAAGCAGAAATAAAAAAAAAACAAGTGTCTGTTGTAATAATCCAAAGCACCTAAGCATTACCTCTTTTTGGAGGACTTGAATTAACTCCTGATAGTATCACTGGAACAGAGACAGCAGAGGAAGTCAGTGTGGTCACCACAGGCGTAGTTGCTGCAGCTGTTGTCAGTACAACTGTGGAAGTGGATGTTGTGACAACAGCACAAGTAACAGTTGGTGGTGTTACTACAGGTTTTGGCAATGACGTAGCTGCTACTGCCGCGACAATCCCTGTTGTTTTTGTTGTGCTCACAGTAGCAGTAGGAGTGGTGGATGGAGTAGTACAGGTGCTGATTCCAGGTGTTGCAGGAGCAGCTGTAACTGCAATTGCAGGAGGAGAGCAGGGAGGTTCACCAGCTTTTGTCTGGCAAGGAGTGGTCACAGTAGACGCTGCTATACTGGTACTTTCCACAGTAACTGGAGAAGTGGTGGTAGCTGCAGTGACTGCAGAAGTGACTGTGCACAGAGCTGGAGATGGCACTGAAGGAACCACGGGAGCAATAACCGTGATTGGTGTGGGCTTGATACTCAGAAACTGTCGCCCCGAGGCCGCCTGGCGTGTGCTTGCTCCAGGAACTTTCTGCTGCAGAGCTCCCGCTTTGTTTATCACAAACTGGGCAAACACACCACCAGGTGAGGGTCGGGCAGCTGCAAATAAAAACTTGCAGGTCAAAATTTTAATAGATTTCCTCTTTGCCTTTCATGAGGCACTACAACTGTAATTTCAGCATGAATTTGAGCCTCCTTTTTCTAGGTACCTTGTAATTAAATCAAAACTTTTATGGTAGTCCTGGATATGCCTTACATGTTAGAAAGACTTCTGCCTTATTCCACTACTGTAGCCTTTTACTGCATTTCTTCCCAGATACACAAAAGAATCAGCTTTTGAAGGGTTGTTCTTCATTGTGAAACTATGGACAATCCTAACTAACAGTGCAGGAAAACAAACATTTAAGTGAAATAATGGGCTCCAAGTATTTTCTAAACATCAAATTCTTTGTGTAACAGCTTGTATCATCTTTCATTGTTTACTGCTTCTTGATTTTAATCCCCCTTCTACTGTATTCATCTTACACAGGCACAGGGTGAAAGGGATGGGAAGGATACAGAGTTTCCACTTCTAACTGCACTGACATTCGAGCAACTGCAGACTAGATGGAACAAATTTAACCAATGGAAATGAATCACTGTTAGGAAGATCCTTTACCTCATCCCTTACCCTCCAAGGGACCAGAATACTGCATTTACATCACCCCAGATGCCTACAGATGAGTATAACGGCATAGCGATAATGGACCAAGACCAACTTAAACATTGCAGTTATTTATGCATACAGCATTCTTAACCCAGATTATGCCAGAACTGGTACTTTTAACTTAAATCACATATGTTGCAATGACTTCACCCCACAATGAAACACAGCCAGCTCTTTCATACTGCATAAACACACAAAACAAGTTTTATTACAGAACAAGAAAAACAACACACCCATTTACGCGGCAAAGAAAATTTAGGCAGAAAAAATAATAGATTAATCAGAAATTGAAGTTTTTCCAGGACACAGGAAACATCCTTTTCCCTTGCAAAGCTTCAGATCTTTAAATAATGTGTGGGATTATGTGGATGGGTACTAGTCTTCTCTTTTTAAAGTCATGCAAAATATAATAGTTAAGGGCAACTTCCTCTCTTGCCACACTGGGGTAACCATTTCAGTACCAACTAAGATACACAAGTAACTCATGAATCCTCCAGTTTTGTTGGTTTTTTTTAAACTCAAAGTGCTGTCTAAATCCAACCCTGTTTAGCTTGTGAAATCCAATGAGATTAGAGACTGGAGTGGTTATTGGCTGCACACCTGTTGTTTCACTAATCCAGATTTGGACCATCTTGTCTTTCACTGCTGCTTCACACATCTTTGGCGGTCACAAGAATTATGAGTGCAACATCAACCGAAAATCTAATCAGTGAAGAACCACATATTAGTGGTACTTGACTTGTTTGAAGTTATTCTGTGTTTGATGAAAAACAATTAAAAATTACAGAAACAAAACTCAAAAAATTCCAGTTTGTATTTTGAGAGTATCCATCCACTCTCATATCTTGAAAATATGTACTAGTAGCATTAATAAAACAACTAACAGTCAACATCTGTAATCTTACTCTGAAGTCAAAACAAAACTTTCTGCTTTGAGGTTATTTACTGCAGAGGCATCTTAGGTAGGCAATGCAGCCAAAGGCAGCATGCACTGTTGCACAGAAATCAACATTAACGCCGTACACTCACTCTGTACTTCAGCTTCACGCAATTTAAAACACAGTAATAAGTTCCAACCTACCTATCTGTCTCTGTGCTGGGACATGGGTTTTCAGAGTCGTCACAGTGGGGGTTGAAGTACTGCTGGTGGAAGATGTAGTTTTAGGAGCTGATGTTGTGGGCCCCTGGACTGATGGTGTCCCAGAAGCAGGAGTTTTAGCACTGGGTGCTACCTTGGAGATCACAGTACTGAGGGCTGCAATATCAAGTACTGTGGGCTGCAGCCTGCCTGTGATATAAGCTGCTAGCCGATTGGCAGGATGTAATGCCCCCATCTGTCCCAAAAGCAGTTTGGCCTGAGGATACCTTTTATCATTAACCTGAAAAAAGGGGAAAAGGGAAACTTTATGAAAAGAACGCTAATTCACCACTTCTGGAGAAGTGTTTCATTCTGTGGGACTTCTAAATGTCTTTTTCAAAGAACCATTGCAATTCCGACTGGGAATTCCTAATTTCCTCACTGCTTAGAGAACTTCAAACAACTCTTGTTTTATCTTCGTAATACAGATTTTAAATGCTGCTCAGACTCACATAAAACCAGAGTCCAAGGAACATGTGAAATCACTGAAATTAGGTAAGAATGAAGCTAGCACCTGTTTTTCCTGTCCCATGCTTATGCTGTAGTCCTGAATAAAAAAAGGTTCCCTAATTGAAGGACAATTTTGGATAAAATTCTCAAACGTAATTAAGACCTAGCATCACAAAAGAAAGAATACTGATGACATATACACTGAGACAAAACTTTAAAGAGTTTGTAAAAGCTGCATCACCTTTCTCCTTATCCACACTACTGTCTGATACTGTAATTAAAGCATGATGAGTTCCCTAACTTAAAATTCCAAGCTGTAGTGGTAACAGACTGCACAGGAAAAAACCAGAACATCTTGCTGAATGTCAGGCTTTAGGCCTGGTGGACAATGGGAAGTTTTGGTAGTGCTGCATTTTGCTTTCATGTTGTTTGATAATACCTTCTAAAAGCCAGATGTATTTAAGACACTACTAAGTAAACAGTAGCTTTTACTGATCAACTTTAATTGAAGGTAAGAAATCTCCTCACCTTTTTCTCTCCACTAGCTTCTCCTTCTGAGGGTGTCATATCTGCAAGGTGTCATGAAAACATATTTTACTCTGATTTTCTAATTCATATGATTTTCTTCAAAGTGGCTTTACTATAACCACAAATAGCTATGATGGAAGAAAAGGCTCCTCATCCTAATCCTGTAGTTCCTACTGCTTATTCTTAACATGTCAGCAACATAAAACTGCAGGGAAAAGACCCTGTGAATTAAGGATTATAAAGTCTCTTGATGAAAAATACATATTCTACAAAGAAGATTCAGGCTGTTAGTGAAGATTAACAGTTAGCTGCAGCAAAAAGCAATTTAATGTTTACATTTTCATTTTAAAGTTTTGTCCCAGTGTATACTTTCCCAGAAAATATTCTTTCTGTGGACTCATACAATCATTCACTTAGAAGCATTATGTGTCAAATGCACCTTCAGGGGGATTCACTTAGAAATGAAAAGATCTTGAAAGAGATTCTGCACTTGGGTCAACAAGACCCAAATTTCCAAAAAGACAAGTTAAACCATCAGATTTCAGGATTCCGATCAGATTTCCTGTTATTGAGTAAATCTTGAAAGGGATAAGCTTATGGAGAGGAATGCCACCAGACACCAAGAACTCTTGTCTGGATAGGCAAAAGACATATTAAAGAGTGTTCTCCCCTTCAAGGAGTTCTGGGATAGTACTGGATGAAACTGCATCTAACCTCCACAGTAAAGGCAGAGAGACCCACCTGAATCAAGCCCGAGGGGCTCATATTAGCATTGCATTTGTAGGCAACCAGCTTTCCCGCAGGAGAAACCCCTGCATAAAAAGGCAAGCCTTTGCCCCCATGCAGCTTCTCCCGCAGTTTGTCCGCTGGGTCTGCTCGTGTGACCTTTACATTTTCTGAGTTATTGCATGATGCCACTGTGCTATCAGGAGTCTCCAAGACAGGGATCTCAGGCTTCTCGTCCTTGTCCTGGTAGGACGGCACTGAAATTTTCACTCTGGAGGAGCAGACAGAAGGATGGTTCTCATCCTGGGCCTTGTATTCCGAAGCCAATTCAATAATGAAGCTACCCACTTTGAGGCACTGTGGCACGTTACTGTTGATATGCTGTGATAAGATGGTCAAGATCTTATTGTGATCTTCCTCCAAGTTGCAGTCAGAGATAATCTCGATAAGTTTGGTTGGTTCACCTTGAGTGGTGTGATGAACATAGGAGGTGGAGAAAGAGTCCCCCTCACTACGGGAAGAACACCAGCTTTTCTCTGAGAAAGAATTGAAATAGGTTTCTGCAATACTATGGCATTTTAAGCACCTGGATAGTCAAACAATTTCATACTGCCCACACCTCCACCCTTAGCTCAGCTCAGCTGCAGGCCAACAGCAAGTAAAAGAACTGTTCAAAGCATCACCTTCCCTTGCAGAGCTTCACAGACAAGCAAAAACTCACTGCAAATCTAATGTAATTATTTCTCACAGTTCAATCCCTGCAGCCATACCACATCACGTTGTATCCCATTGCATCACAAGCTAAACAAAGCCGGGTTGTTTCAATACATGGGTGAATATTCTCCAAACACACTAACATGGTAGAAACCATCCCTGGTTATTCAAGAAATAGCACTTTTCTATTTGAGTCAGAAAAGCATTCATGTCCCACAATGGCATAAGGGGACATGCCACTAGCAGAACTGTCTTTTGCAGAAGATATGTAAACAGAAGCATGACCTTTTGTTGTCATTAGAGCTAAATGCTCTTTTTTGCAAAACTAAGGATGTTGATCCCTGTGTCCTGGCCATTTTAATTTCACCTAGCAGTGCACCAGCATTTTCAACTAATTGTATCATCTTGCCATTCCCATCCTTAAATGTAGCATGTGCTGTTGTATGCATTAAACAGTAAAAAGACCAGCTCAAAAAGGCAGATATGGTTCATTAGTGGATGACACAATGCCTCTAGTATATGTCTCATTTAAGGCTTGTAACATGATTTGGGCCGCTTCAGACAGAAAGAGAACATGGGTATCTAGCCTATTCCATCACAAGCTAGAAACTCAAACCCAGTATCACTAACACAGCCAAACTTCAATTTTCAACTTGAACTAAACAAATTCAACATCAAACAATTCCAAATGAAGCATAGGCGCTTCCTTGTCCCAACCAGTTCTATGTGAAGAACACGAGGATCCCATTCTCCCAGCGCTACTTAGAGATTTAATTCTTCAGTAACTACGAGGTGATAGTAAAGAAAAAAAGTGGGAGAAAAAAAATACCCAGACAAAGCAAAGCCATTCATCTCCACTCCTTTCAAAGTATCTAATCATCTGTTTTGAAGACAAGTCTGCAGTTTTATACTTTATTGCTAAACAAGCTACTGGCAGCACTGGTCATTTTACACTTAGAGCAGCAGCAAGCACTGGATATTTAGTCTGCCGTATCTCCATGTGTCCCCCTCCGGCTGCTAAGAAAACAGGAAACTGTATGCATGTCATAAGATTTTATTAACAACTGTAATGACTCCCCCAGCAAACCTACTTCTGTTTCATCAGTAGCTACTTTTTTTTAAAGAAATACTACAAAAACATGTAACTACCAAGAAGTGGAATTACACTCCAGACTCAGCTCTTACCTCTTGATGCATCTTTGTCTACCTCACAGGTTGCCTTCTCAGGAGACTGAAGCTCTGGTTCATGCTCCTGCTGGAGGAAAGAAATGCAAGAAAATATTCACCCTAGACATCTTACTTACACACTAATAATCACAGCACAAAATTAACTAGGTCACCCCAAATCATAGAAATATGCTGTCTTTGACTGTGTTACAGGCTTCATCTTAGAAGAGCTCATTAACATTGTTAATGGTCATTAACAATGAACATTTCAGCCTTACATAATAATGCACTTGTGGCAGACAGAAATCTCCCTAGACAAGAAAATGTAATATCACAGTAACAGGGTAAGTTTACTAGCACTGCAAAGTGATTTAGGCTCCACCTTCCACAGCCCTACCACCAACACAAGCAAATCAAGCCCTCATGTCACGTAGGAGTCTCTGGGGAAAGTATTACTTCACCATTTATGCCTATTCTATAATACACACTAGTTACAGTGTTACTTCTTACCTTTACACTACAACTCTGTGAATCACTTTTGTCTTTTTGCTGCTTTTTCTCCTCTCTTTTGGGTTCATAGGCTCGCACCCTTGCACAAGTCATCAAACTTTCAAGGTACACGTAGACAGGATCCTTGTCCTCCTCTCGAATCTAAAAGGAAAAAAAGAGAGACAAAACCCTCTTTTCTCTGCTCTGGATGCACATCACATTCACAAAACAGCTCTGCTTTCTAAAAACATTTCAACATAAATGCTTCAATAGTAAGGGTCAAAAGAAAAGTCTAGCATTTAAAGCTACATCTGCCTTCTCAGTATCATCACATAGCCACCACCAGCTCCCTGAGATTTAAACCCATTCAGATATTCTTCTAAGTGAAACAACAAATCCTAAGTGCCATGCATTGTTTAACACTATCTGGTATACATTAAATAGCTACTCTGGTATACTTGTTCTTCAGATTTAACTACACTCCACTCTACAGCTGTTTTTCCTCTACTGCTGTTCTTGCTTTTCTCTGATACTAAGGTGAGGGGAGACACAAAGCCAGATTCTTAGAACACTGGCAGTGAAACCTCAAGAAAGAAAAAGAAAAAAAAAAAAACCAAAACTCCAGAACTACACTGAACACTTTGTGTCTGTATCCCAACATCTTTTGCAAGTAATTCATACTTAGGCTACATTATGTAGCTATTAACTTTAACAAACATGACAGGACTAAATTTTGACAAAAACAGCATATATTACTGTATTTTTAAATGAGGCTATAAATGAATCATAATCACCTTCCACCATCTCCATACTGCTATAATAAATTCTCAACAGAAGATGGACTTAGTAAAATTCTATATATAATCAATCCATCCTGGCTTACCAACACACCCATAGGCAATCAGTCCTAAGCTTTCACCTCAAACTTTTCTAAAATTGCCTAGTACAGAGACTTTTGGCAGTATTTGTTTTAATTATCAGTACAAGGAAAAACATGCATCTTTTTTTTTTCTCTTACCACTGGATTGGGTCGAGGAATGTACATTCTGCTTGGTTTTGTTCCACTGGAAGATCTGTTCTTACTAGGAAGCCAGACCTCTGGGTTGGGCAGTACCATGGATTTAACTGGTTCAATAACAGATGGTGTTGGGACGTAAATTGGCTCTGGATCTACTTCACCTTCCACCCTCACCCACAATGGACAATTCCTAACAGGTTGTTCTGGCTCTGAATCACAGATAGCTGAAAAAAAAGAAAAAACAAAAATTACTTACAAATAAAACACCATCTAACACAGCAGTAACAGAATTTTTTGTTTGAGTTTGAGGTCTAGCCATGCAGCAATCACTAATCCAAACTGCCAGAAAATACTTCTGGATGCTTTTTTTGCATCAAATTCTAGTCAAAAGTGACTGGGATTTGTCTACAAAGAAGAAAAAATGAAAATAAAAATGTACAATAATCCTCATTTCTCACTTTTACTGTGATAGAAAATCTGAAAAACCACTGCAAGTAAGTGACCTCCACTGATGCTGCTTACCAAAAATTGCAAAACACCCCCACCCCAAAAAAAACCAAAAAACCCAGACCTGTATACTGGAGATATATGGAAGAATTAATTTATTCAGTAGAACACCAGAGAATATTTTGTGTTAGCTATTGCTAAAAATATTGTTAGGAAAAAACTGAAAATGTAAATTCACAGGCAGTTTCTACCACTTTGGTTTTCTGAGGCCAGATCTGAAATTACCAGAAATAACTACACTTCCAAGGAAGTCCAGCTATATACAGCAACTGAAAATGCAGCTCTAGATAATGACTTATTTTCAGGGAAAGATGACTGCACTCTAACAATGAACATTACCAACAATGACAGCAGTAATTATCCCATATCCATCATAGTCTTTTTAAAGACATTTGGAGAGTTGAACAAGAGTTTAAACTACCAAGAAGAAACTCCAACTATTTGATTCAATAAATAACTACACAGTGCCCAAAATGTTGATCACATAAGAATTAAAAAAAAAAAAGATTATTTCCTGTGAAGTAAGCTGGAGCTGGATTTAGAAATGGCATCACTACTACATCCTAAGAAAAAATGCCTATAAAGTTTGGTGGTTTGCTGTATGTAATCTCCACCAACACTCACTGTATTCCACCCTTTTTCTCTTCTTCCTATCCTTCTGCTTTATCTCCTCATCTTCCCCATCACCCTCTTCTTCCACATCTTCATCCTCTTGCTGTTGTCCTTGCGTTCCAAACAGCACAAGATTTCCACGCACAGCCTTTTTCATCATTTTCTTATGTTTTGATCCTCCCTTCACCAGCAAGACCCTTCTCTTGAGGCAGGTACACCCAAACATGCAGTCTGGCCTGCGGCAGTGGGTGGGCTGACGTTTCTCCAGCGCCAGACTGGCACATATGCAACCCAGTCGGCAGAAATCATTGTTGCAAGGAGGTGCTCGTCGTCTTATTATCTTGTGGATAGGTTTGCTTTTAAGAGACGCCTAAAAAAAGTTTTAAAGAAGCACAAACTTCAAATTTTCATAAGAGGAATATTTTAGTAAAATGTAATCAAGTATATGCAAAATTGCTATTCAAAGCTCATTTAGAAAACCCCTCGAGCTACACTGTTTACATACAAAAACTTGTCCTCTATACCACAAAAACCCCAAAATCCCCACAGAACAGAATTTCAATTTAAAGTCCTTTGAGAGGCAACTGGAGACAGCAAAACCATCCTGGTAATAAGCAGGATGTGAAAAAACCAAAAGTTATCATGGGACAACCAGGTTACATGACCAGGATTTTCTTGCGGTTAGCTCAACCCAAAACATCAAAATGAAAATAGCAAGGAAATGCAGTTACTGAATAAGAATTGTTTTAACTCATATTTCAATGGTGAGAATTTTAAACAGTTCAAATTATTAATAATTTGTATCAATACACTATTATCACAATTAGCTTTTTCCCATACTGCTAATTCAGCACTCCTCAAATTTCACTGCAAAGACACACCACAAAGGAATTTCAATCTTTATCATAATCCTTAGAGGCTTCAGTCTAATTTTCTGCATCGTTATGCAACATCCATAAGTGGGCAGATTAAGAAAAGCAACAGCACAGAAAAGAAAGAAACTATTACAGATGTACCTGAGCTGTAAGCAGGGTTACCAAAGAGATGTCTGCTCGCTCTTCTGTAATATAGGTCCGTGGTTTCCCATCCCAGAGAGCACAGTCTTCCAAGTCCATTAACTTCACTTGAGATTTAGACAAACCTGGTGGGCGAGGTGCTTGGTGATGCTGTGGTGCTTGACGCAAACTGATCTGTTTTGGAAACGTATTTTCATCCACAGTTGGCAGTACGCAACCATCTGCTTGGTTACTCAAACTGCTAGCAGGCTTCGCAGACTTTTCCCCTGACACTGACAAGTTCTGCTTCTGCTTTGGAGGAAAAGGTGAAGGCAAAATAGGTTTGTAAGATGATTTTGCTCTACTGTTTGTAGATGTCTGTCTGGTTTGAGTCTTTGTTTTCCTAGAGGTAGATGATGGAGGGACAGGCTTCAATGTGTAAGATGTTGATGGAATTACAGTGGACTGCTTCTTCAAAACACTGTCGAGTGTTCGAACATAGCTAGTGCTCTTAGTGGGAAGCTGATATACCACAGGAGAAGTGGGAGTGTCAGAAGAGAATCCCATACTTGTTTCCATCAATTTCCCTTCATTTTCCAGGTATTCATCCAGCTTGTCACTACAGAACGCTGAGCGATTCTTCAATGAACCTTCTGAACTGCCACCTAAATAAATGGAGAGTACTTTAGCTCCTGGAGTTAAATTTTATAATAATCAAACACGGTAGGAAAGGTAAATACAGCTCTAAAAAATGCTTCCACTTTCTTCTTCCACAAGAATAGTATATAATACAGGCACACCAAATACAATCCATTCTGAAATACAACCAGCAGCCTGCACAACTGTTTTTGTGGAGATCTTACACCTGTATTTGTCATGGGTTGACCTTGGCTGGACTCCAGGTGCTCGCCATTGCTCACCTTCTCAACAGAATGGGGGGATTAAAAGTAAGCTGCAAAACATCTCATGGGTTAATATAAAGGAAGTTTAATAAAGTAAAAGCAAAGTTTCTCTCTTCCCTCATTAATCTCCATTCTGACTATGGAACCAGTACTAAAAAAATTCTTTAATCATAACAGTCTCAATATGAAAAAAATCTCTCATGAAGACAGACACAAATACCAAATAGCAAAGTCTGTGAAAGGTCAGGAAAATGGCCACATGTTGGAAATATGTACATTGATCTCTTTATTTTTACATTTTTTACCTTCATTTCTAGAAGCACCATGAAGTTTCCCTCGCCAGCCTTTGATTTTTGTGAAATCGTTTGTCTTTCCTGTCCTGGAAACAAAAGAAAATCCAGTATCTGGAAAAGAAAAAAGCTAGCCTCAGTTTATGAACCAAGTTTAATTGCATCAGTGTCTCAGCAAACTCTGCTTCTTCCTTTTCAGGGATAGGTGAACAGCAGCAAAATCAAAAGATCTGAAGCAACTTAATTTTTCCTTTTTGTTTTTTTTAATTATCAGAATATTTAACAAGAAGGCCAAATTCCCTGTAGAGTTCTGCTCTACAGCCGAGCATCTGCAATCCACACAAAAAGGGTTTCCTTTATTTTCTGTTTTAGTCTCCTTGGCATTGAGCAAAAGCAGTTGGCTCTGAAAGTCTAGTGGGCCAATCAACTAATTAGTGGGCTAAAATGGAAGAGGCAGGTTTTGAGCTCATGCTACAGCCTCACTCAGCAAGAAAAGTAACCTGATTCTCTCCCCTTAGTTGGGCCAATGGCTTTTATGACACCTGCAGAAACTTCATTTAATGTTCACTGCTCTGTCAAATTCAGATGAGTATTAGGGGCATGGTCAGTGAATAACTACAAAAGGCAAACAGTTACATCTCTGTCAAGTTATGCATCAACTGTGGGAGCTAAGATGAAATGTAAAGGTACTAACAGGGATCTGTGTGGCCATTTAACATATTCTTAGGCTAGAAATAATTGCATTGGACACTATGTTGACTGAGGTCTTCTGAATTGAATTTTCCTCTCCTGGAGTGTAAACAATCTGAAATTCAATGTCTGCCTCTACCAGCTCCTAAAAGCAGTAGATTAAGAAAGACATAAGTAATCAGAGTATTACAGTGGGAGAAACAGTTAAGTAGAAGAAGATAAGCATATAAGATAAGCTACACTTTGTCCATCCAGTTCACTGTTGAATGCAGTACCTACCAACAGTATGAGAACCATAGTCACAGTATGATTCACAGTATGAGAAATGCACTTGTTTGGATACCAAGCAAATTTTAAAAAGAACAGTCAGTCACAACTTTTGTAATAAATAATTATCGTGAAGTTACAGGGTAGCCCCCATGTGGCATCTCAAGGCCTTCTTCTGGAAAATTCTGATACTCAGCTCTGTGAAGACAACTTTTTTTTGTTTGGTAAGTAAGCAACATCAGACAAATTCAGATTGCTTAATCTTTTTCTGAGCAATTTGAGAGGTCAGTATAAAATAGACAGACAGTAACACTGCATCACAACCATCACAAAACAGGAACCTTCAAAATAATCCAACCACAATTACTCAGGACTCCCAGCCCAGTAACCACAAAATGATCTACAGAAGTTCTCCTATTTTGTCATTTTAGTATCATTTTCATCTCTTTAGATACCAAGTTGAACTAAACAGCCATTCTCTCCTTCTCATTGATAATAAAAAGGTGACACTTGAGATTACAGCAAATTCGTATTCCACCCACCTGGAGAATTGGGGTTGGTACCTGGATAGCTCCACAGAGAGTAATTTGAATAGGAAAGAGGAAGTTGCACACCCAAATATTTCAAATCAATGCTCATTGTTGGGTCCACAGAATTCAACTTCAGTCCCACTACAAGAAACAAGTAACAGTAAATGTCTCAAGGAAGCAAGATGTTAGGAAAAAGAAAATCAAAGATATTCACCAAAAGATAAACCATTCAGTGACCATAGGCTTTTCTGGCATTTTCCCACCATTTTAAGAGACTTGAAAAAAACCATTAGTGCCTTAACAGTTACTTACATTGGATTTGTAGCAGGTATAAATTAAAGAACATTTTACACAATGGGAATTTGAGAAAAAACCTGAATTACTTTTCATCATTTTTTGACTGCTACTGAAGTTTTCACAGAAATTTATTAACCACTGTGCCAGTGTTGTAAAAAATCTCATAATAAAACCCTGTGTTTTTCTGAATAAATCGGCACCATTGACATCTTTGAAGGCTTGAGTTACTCTCTGAACCCAACCCAGCTAACTGGTATTTCATATCCCTAAGCTACCAAGCCTGCCAGCAGTACTTACACATCCCCTTTTGTACTGAGCTTAAACTTGAGCATATATCACACATACATCAGCTTCAACCAGCAACAAGAGACAAGAAACCACATTTTAGCTCCGAAGAATGCGTGTGTGTGTTTGTTTGACTGTTATGATATAAATATGAGTTTAGACAGCGATTTCGGGATCCATCTGGTCCTGAAATGGGGAAAAATGGCTACAAAGAAACTAAACAATCTGTGTTGTTAAAGGCACTGAAGCATTTGTGGCGGCATCAACATGTTCCTTCATAAACAACCCCCAATACTCAAATTACAGGATTTACTTGGTAATAAAAGCTATTTTTGTGAATGGCAGAAAAAATATAGATACAGAAGTGATGAGGAAAGTAAAAGCTAGGAAAATAAATATTATACCTTTTCAGGAAATATTGTTTTACTGAATTCAAGAAACCACTGTCAATAAAATTCAGCTCACAGCTGGGAGCTGAGAACTAGCTATAGAAACTTTCAAATGTTGCTCCTGTTGCCCACAAGTTTGAAATGAATACATTAAATATATGCATCTTGAAACTGAGAATGTAGGGCTTGACAAGGCTCAAGAAACAAAGTCATATTTGCACATACAGCAGAAACTTTTTGCTGGCCATACACATTTATGCTCACAAGTGGAAACACAGTGACCAGATTACTACCAGCCTGAAAACAACTGACATGAAGCAAATCTCAAGCATGGTTATTTGAACAGATACTGTTATCACAGGCAGTCTAGTAAGATGTAATTTTCATATCTACATAGGGAAAACAAGAAGTAAGTCAGTCTGGTGTTTGGTATAAAAATATGTTAACTGACAAGGGTCAAGATGCCATCCATTTTTTTTTCTATTAAAATAAAATTGAAAGAGTATAGAATTTATTTTTCTTTACTCTCCTTTCTGCCACCTGCAAAATAAGCCTATCTTTGTTTTACATTTGAACAAAAGTAAGAACATCACACATGCACAAAATCTGTTTTTTCAGTTTAGGATCACGAAGTAAAAAACACCCAAGACAAAGCCCAAGAGGATGAGCCTGAGAAGTGCAACATGGAACAACTGCAGGTAGCCAGAGAACAAATGTTAACAGTTAAGTATTATGTCAATAAAGACATCCCCATACACAACAGGTGAATAATCACTTTTCAAAATTTCTATAGCTTCCAGAGCACTGCTAAATTTCAGTTGCTGTAAGCAAACAGCAGCAATGAAGAACTATAAGAACTTTCTCATCTCCATCAGCTGCAGCTGATTAACCTGAAATACGTAACATGACAACAGTGCCTTCAATTTTCAAGAATATAGTCAGGGATTCAAATTAGCTCAGTAAAAGAAGAACCCCATAGCATTGCAGTGCTCCAGCAGGAACTTTCCTTTTAACACACTTCAGTTGGATTCCCTTCTTTCTGAAGCATTTTCCTGCAATTCCGGTGCTCCAAAAATCTAGACAGTCTCCATCACCCTGTTACTAACTTCACAGACCAAGAGCAATTGTAGGGTTCAGGTACAACTCCAACATTTCATCAGTGAATCTCAAATAGAATCTTAAAGTTCTCAACTACACTGTTGGGAATCAAAACCAGAGTTAACATCAAAACTGCTATGTCTGTTCCTTCCAGGATCTCAAGTCTGCAAGGCAAGAGATCTGTAATTATTTGGAAGATGAAGGCAATCTGGAGAAAGTCTGGTTCCTTGTTCACATGCAGCAGTGTGTCCTCAGTCTACACAAGAAGGAAGCAGCTTCTTCCTCCACTTCTTTTTCCCTTTTTCAGTCCCAGCTGTGGGTTCAACTGGGCTTAGCACTTCTTTAAAGGGGTAGGGATAGATAATGTTAATGATAATGAAGTCTAACAACAAGAGTATTCATAGTGTATGTAATTCACTTCACAGCTTAATCAGACTGCATCTCTTGTAGTAATGCTCTTGCTGCAAATAGTTTTCCTGTGTCTTCTTTTCTCTAAAAATTAGAAGCTGTGGTTCATCTCCATCATTGCTGAATTGCAATTTCACTATTTAACAGGCTCGGCAGATTACTATCCAACATGATGGAAATTATGGTCATTACCACTCAAGAAAATCAAAATTATTCAGATGTCTTTTTCTTAGCCTAATGCTTGAAATTTCAAGTCCATTCTGTACTATCTGTGAACTACTCAAGGCCCTTCAGAAGGCACCTCACACTTCAGCTGGAAAAAAAGCATGTGGGTTGTACATGTTCCCAGTTGCAGGATCATCTCATGAGTAAAACAGCCCTCGTAAGTGCTGTAGTTGACAATGTACCACATGGTTGCCAACACACTGTAATTTTATACTTTTTTGGGTGAAGGTAACACCTAGGAGGTCCACACTAAAATCCTAAAATGGCTTAACATTGCTAGTTCTAATCACACACCATGCATAATCCATTCAAGACAGTCCAATGTTCTTCACCACAGAAGCTCTGTGAGGGCCCAGAACAGCTCATATTACAGCCGAGATCAGTATTTGGAGACTCAGTCCCTACAGTCTTACAGTTACGTGTTCAAAACATTCAGGGCACAACCTCAGGAGTATGCAGTAAAATGTTTCCATGTGTATCAATAATTTCATCACCTGCTCTGCTGCCAATGTTAATGTCATTGGTCTCAGGACTACCATTACTGATGTCTTTAAGCATCCTAAGAAGAGAAAACATGAAGTTCCACTCTGTGGATCCTTGATTTTTCCTCCATCTACCTCAGAATAACATTGTATATAAACACAAGATCACAAACTACAAGTACCTTGTGTGGCCCTTTAACATGGCTAGTGAACTGGATAAATAGGGACTCATAGAATAAGGACTCAAATCACAGTAAATGTAGTCTTGGTTAAGTGTTGCTGGATCCTAGCTCTTCTACTCACCAAGAAATGCCTACTTTTATGAAGGAGTAAAACCAACTCTAACTGCTTTCAACCAGGTTTAGGTCATTACAAAACAGGCGCCATCAAAAGGCTCAGCAACTTCTGCAAGAGGCACATAACATACAGACTCCTGCTCTCCTATTGGAGATTCAGGAGTCACCTTTTGCCATCTCCACATTTTCTAGTTTGCAACAAAAATGTGTGCAGACAGAATCCAGGTCCCAGCCATATCAGGCATACACAGTATTGGCACCAGTAGGAAATTATCAGCTGAGTATGACTAAGTGCAATGATCAATCAGGCTTATCACAGTATGTACATGACCACTTACCTTCCTGAAGGCTAGGATGTATTACTTGTTTATGCCTCAAGGTCTTCAGCTCTTCCATCAGCTCCTTTTCCAATACTTGTATTCTTGCTTGGCAATCTACTCGAAAAATGATACAACACATAAAAAACATTTGCCATGCAAAAAACCTGACCTAATTATTAATTTTTCAGTGTGTCTTTACAAATTCCCTTATTGCAGGAAAGAGCCACTCACAAAAAAAAAAAAAAAGAAGAAAAATGTACCTGGATCACTTGTAGTCAACAGGGGAGCCTGAAGATTCTGTGACTCTTCTCCACCAGCTCTATCAACAGTGTTAATGTCAAGAGCTTCCTACATACATGAAAAGCCTTGAGTAAGTTAAGATACCTTAAAATACTTAGATGCAAAGCAGGCCACATCAAATATCACCAAATTATTCAAAACATGAGACTGTTTCAAAAACAAGCATGCATTCCTTTATACAGAACTCTAGATCCCTCTACTTTTCCCTAAGCTGCAAGAAGTAACACCATGTTATGAATAACACCGGGTCAAAATAAGAACAGATTTGGAAAGAGGTCGCAAAACTCTAAACTCAGAGTTTAAAAGAAAATATAACTTCAGATGTAAGCACAAAGGCTTTACAAAGTTTCTGAATTTTACTTCAAAACAATGAGGTTTTACCTTTGATGCAAAGGACACAAAAAGAACACCATCAACATCTTCAAGGTCCGGTTTAACATCTGGAAGGATATTCCCAGGCCCCAGAGAAGTGTTCTTGCTGGCTACTACACTTTTCCCTATACTTTTAGGTGGTCGACCAGCCTTGGAAATTTTCAGTTTCCGGGGCCTTCCTCTTTTATTTGTAACTGATGATAGGGTGCTTTGATTGTTACCAGAGCCTTTGAGGGACATAGGGTTCTTCAGTATGCCAGGCCTTTTTCGGCCACAGATCTCTTTATCTGGGAAGTCACAACTTACTGAGCCCCTGAGATTAAAATTAGGTAATTTGGATAGAGCCCACTGGGCCTCTCTGATTGAACAGTATTTCTGTGACATTTTACTCCCAGGAGATTCTTTCTTCATAACTAGCTCCTCAGGCCCTGTGACTGTGCCTGAGCAAGAGTCTTTGTGATTCTCGAAACACACGGGCAAGGAATCCAGGATTGCACTCAAAGGGGACTTATCCTTCTTGCAAGAGGAAAGCATGGTCTGTGGTAGCTCAGATATCTTCACTGTGCTCTTTGTGACTGTACAAGGCTCCAAATAGACCACAGGCATCTTACCACTATCCAGTTTTAACATTTTTGCTTTGGCAACACCTGAAGGACTGGTTAGCATACGTTTCCTAGATGTGAATTCTCCATCAGTTCCATCTGTTTCACGGCGTCTCATTAGGTGTTTTTGTACAATGGGATCATCATCATCAGTGTTGGAATATTCATCAGTTTCTTCATCTGTGTCCTCCTGTTTCACAGTTATTCCTTGTGTGCAAATATTTGACTCGTAGTCATAGTCATCTACTGGCTCCTCTTTAATGACTACATTAAACTGTCCATTTGGGTCCAATGGAGATGCCACACGGGAATTGCTCTCATAACAGCTAGCAATGGGACTGGGGTGGGAGAGAGGAGACAAAACCAAAATACAACATAAGATTTTTATTTTATCAAATCTCCTTTACCAAAATTGCACCACCTCCCATACTTCTTGGTTATATTGTAAAAAGCCTCTAAAATAGTCCCAGACATAAGTCTGCTAAATAAGCTGTCGTTTACAAGCTTACATTTTTAGAAGTACTCAAGAAACCCCAAGAAATTGCCACTATTAAGAACAATTGAACTTCTTATCTGAAGGCAGCAGCACAACTTCCTTCCCTACTAATATCAGGGTGACATTTGTACTTTTTCCTCTTTTACTAAACATGAACTCATGCTAAACTGTCATATTTGAAATGCTCAGAAGCAGCCTTAGTTTGCTGTGTATTTCGTTAAGACACTAAAGCCATTGTGCTTGCAAATAAAGAAGCCAAGTGAGCCCTTAAAGCACCAAAATTTTAATCAATATACCCTGAAGCCATATGCAGACAATTCCTAAATTCAGCTGTTGTTTGAACACTTACAGAATACTAATATCCTACTGAATTCTGCTGCATTTTCCACTAGGTCTGAACCCTAGCTTAACCAGAATTCAAAATACCATGCATTAGATACTGAAGACTAACAGTACAGGCAGCTCATAATGGGCTTCTTTGAGGGCCAAACACATCAGCCAAACAACTACAGTCACCAGTTTTCTTTAGTGCATCAGAACCTGGCTCCTTGTCATAAGAAAAAAATGATATAGAATGAAGCCAGAAATTCATATCCAGAATAAAACTCAGAAAAAAAAAAGGTCAGAACTTATTTAGTCAACGTATCACACAGTATTCCAATAATACCTTTATACTTATTATAATACACTATGTATAATTTAATTATATTAACTTATTATTGTAAACTTTGTGTTATTAAAAGTAAAATTATTTGTTAATGACAACAATTTCAAGTAAAATTTAATGTAACTGTAGTACTAATATATTATATAGAGTAAATATTGCTTTATATATACTGGAAGTATATATGTATGTGTGTCTATTTTATCATTAACATTACCCATCCCTACCCTTTAAAGAAGTGCTAAGCCCAGTTGAACCACAGCTGGGACTGAGAAAGGGAAAAAGAAGCGGAGGAAGAAGCCGCTTCCTTCTTGTGTAGACTGAGGACATACTTCAGGGACAAGAGCTGGGACACACAAGAATCACAACACAGAGCTAGTATTCCCTTCATGGAGAAACACTGCAGTATTAAAACAGGAAGCTGGCAGTCAAGATACAAATGTACATATTTACATATAAAATTCTAAAGTGAAGCTTCCCGGAAAATTTGTTGCAGCTCATAAGGACACTAAGTAACCACCATTAGGCTTGAAACAAAAACATGAGTCCTGAGGGAACAGCAGGCAGCAGCAGCCTGGAATACCAGTGCTGTTTTCTCTACTGTTTTCTCCGGACAATGAGCTTCCTATTAGAAATTTTCTAACTTTCGTGTAATTAATAATGTGAAATGTAAGATTAAAAAGCCCTTCTGGGTCAGTGAGCTACTGTGAAAGAAATGAAAAGACAGACTACTTGTAAATTACTGGCAGCTGAAAATCCTGCCACAATACTAAACTAAGAGGTTGATTCAGCAAAGCTCATCCACAATTAAAATTAATAATATTAAGACTCATCTGCTCTACTAATTTAAAATTCCTGAAAATCAAGAGACAAAAAACCCTAGCAAACCTGCAGGCCAGGATTTCTATTTGATATCTGGAACTAAAAAGCCCTACTGTAAAACTGAAACTTCTAGACCCAAATACTGTTTTATTCCAGATAATGCAACCATAAGCTGGGTGGTGACAAGAGTGAGGTATGACCCATGCATGTATATGCATGAGAAGATAAAGCATTTGCACAAAATCTGTTTTAAAATTTTGATGCAATAACCAACTTCTCAAAGAACAAAAGAGTTGCTTTTAAGCACTGAAGCAATTTCATCTGGCCTTAGTTTCTGAAGTTACATGCAACCTAAATAGTCAAAGAAACTTCTCTTCTTCTAATTATGGGAAGATGAATCAAGGAAGTTTGTCCTCTCAAAATCTTCAATCCAAGATCAGGTAAAAATGGTGAAATAGTGTCTTAACTAGCTCCTTCTTTACCTGCTATGGAACAGTGCATATTTAATCTAACTTTCTTATCGCCCAAGTAATGTATTTGGCACCCATGCAATATAACAACAAAAGCAGAGAGACTGTATTTTTGGCTTTTTCCAGATTAAAAACCATTAAGCTGCTCATTTTTTGAAAGTACCAAGATACATAATTTTTTTTTGGTACATCATTTTAAATTACACTGGGAAGGAGTTGGAAGGGGAATCTGATTCCTTGTGGAATTAATCTAGCAATCTATGGCAGAGGTTTGAAGGATCATCACTTGCCTTTCTCCCCTAAAAGAAAGGCAAGAAAGGAAAAAGACTCAAACTATCAAGACTAAACCACAAGACAACTAAATTAGAATAACAAGACTAATGGAGCATTAAAAATCCCTCAGATTTTTTATTTTTGAAGGAGGAAATTCAAAAGACCTTGGAAAGGAGGAGGAGTACATAAGCCTGTAAGACTTAAGAATTAGTAAAGTTTGTTTGTTTCATGGCCTAAACATCTGAGTACATCCAGGGATAAGCATTTCTACTGAAGTACCCACAACTCAAACATTTTTTTTCTTTACAACGCACCTAATTAAACTAAACATACTATCAGGCCACAGCAGCAGAAGGAAAAAACCCACATAGTACCTTGGATAAAGAAAACAGTCCTTTATTTCTGAAGTCCACTAATAACTCAGGATTAAAACTACTCTTAGGTATATATGCAAGCTTTTACATGGTTCTATTATCAAAAAAATCAGAAGAATTGAGTATGGGTGGGAAGTATCACCCTCAACCGCACTAGGAATTCCACTTCTTTTGCAGAGGATTGATTGTCTGAGAGGTAGCAGTTCCCAACTTCCTTCTCAAATCTAAGCTCAGCAGAAATCACTACCCTGCCTAAAAGCAAGATAGTGCCTATCAAGTACTACCTACCAAGAGTTTGCCCACTACGAAAACAAAAAACCCCAAACCAACCAAACGAACAAAAAACCAAAAAACCCCCCAAAAATACAACACAACAAAAAACCATAAACAAACAAATAAAAACCCCACAACTTCCCAGCCTTCATTAATTTGTAAATATTAATGTGTTTGGTTTGATTAAGAAAAAATGTCACACTCTCAGTGCTGTCCTTGGAAGCTGACATACTCAATATAACAACAAAAGCAGAGAGACTGTATTTTTGGCTTTTTCCAGATTAAAACCATTAAGTTGCTCATTTTTTTGAAAGTACCAAGATACATAATTTTTTTTTTTGGTACATCATTTTAAATTACACTGGGAAGGAGTTGGAAGGGAATCTGATTCCTTGTGGAATTAATCTAGCAATCTATGGCAGAGGTTTGAAGGATCATCACTTGCCTTTCTCCCCCAAAAGAAAAAGGCAAGAAAGGAAAAAGACTCAAACTATCAAGACTAAACCACAAGACAACTAAATTAGAATAACAAGACTAATGGAGCATTAAAAATCCCTCAGATTTTTATTTTTGAAGGAGGAAATTCAAAAGACCTTGGAAAGGAGGAGGAGTACATAAGCCTGTAAGACTTAAGAATTAGTAAAGTTTGTTTGTTTCATGGCCTAAACATCTGAGTACATCCAGGGATAAGCATTTCTACTGAAGTACCCACAACTCAAACATTTTTTTTCTTTACAACGCACCTAATTAAACTAAACATACTATCAGGCCACAGCAGCAGAAGGAAAAAACCCACATAGTACCTTGGATTAAGAAAACAGTCCTTTATTTCTGAAGTTCGCTAATAACTCAGGATTAAAACTACTCTTAGGTATATATGCAAGCTTTTACATGGTTCTATTATCAAAAAAATCAGAAGAATTGAGTATGGGTGGGAAGTATCACCCTCAACCGCACTAGGAATTCCACTTCTTTTGCAGAGGATTGATTGTCTGAGAGGTAGCAGTTCCCAACTTCCTTCTCAAATCTAAGCTCAGCAGAAATCACTACCCTGCCTAAAAGCAAGATAGTGCCTATCAAGTACTACCTACCAAGAGTTTGCCCACTACGAAAACAAAAAACCCCAAACCAACCAAACGAACAAAAAAACAAAAAACCCCCCAAAAAATACAACACAACAAAAAACCATAAACAAACAAATAAAAACCCCACAACTTCCCAGCCTTCATTAATTTGTAAATATTAATGTGTTTGGTTTGATTAAGAAAAATGTCACACTCTCAGTGCTGTCCTTGGAAGCTGACATACTTCTAAACCCAACTGTATGGCATGAAAACACTGTGAACAGATCAGAATAAAGGAGGAGAACCAATGTTCTGGAAAACTCCAGCTCTTACAAAGACAGTTTTGCCATTTCTTGGATAAGATCAATTTTCTCTTTCCAAGTAAAGAATTTGACTTTTTCACACAGATTACAAAAACAAAAGAAAAAGCTGGCCAATGCTTGAAAGTAGTTCTAGGACAGTGGTAACATTTATTAATCAATGACAGGTGCTTTCAAGCCAGACAACAAAAACTTTGCAGTCTTTTCCAGCCTGTACAGATTTTAACATATTTCAGAGATCAGCTACCTTGGAGGCAAAACCAGAGAAGGAATCTAATGTGCTCTGGATCGAAAGAAATTGAATCTGCCAATTTGCATCACCTATTTTGAAGGAAGGTCCCTGAGTCCCTAAAACGTTTTTTATTCCTTGGGAATAAACAGTTCTCAACTAAATCTGCTTCAATGACTCTCTCCAGGCAAATGAATATCCTTATGAAAGCAAAATAAAGCTGTCAATAATTTATTTTCTGAATTTTACTTCTAACAGGCAAAGTTATCTAAACTTTTCTCCATGCTCTTATGAACTAAAAAAAGCCCATCTTTTCTGTAATCTGTGTATTTTCAGTATTTAAGTTGGGATAGAACAGCATCTTTTGAGAATAAAGTAAGTCTAGAAGACCTTTTTCCTAACAGACTGACACATGAAAATACTGCAAAAGAAAGGTTTGGGCACTCTAAATCTTCACACAATTCTAGTACTCCTAAGAATTACTACAAATAAATTCAATAAAGTGTCAAAGTATGAATAACTTTGTAGTTTGGAGTTTTTCAGTTACTCAAAAGGCAAAGAGATCCTTCTTGCAAGACAAAAAAAACCAGAGGAAACCTCTGTCCTCTCCAAAACACACTGCAGTTAAACAGTAATACAGCCTTTGTACAATACAGTTGTACAGCAATACAAAGGCAATACAGCCTTTGTATAAATACATCATAAATATAACTTTTTTCCAGTAAGAACTGACCTCTAATTTCACCATTAACATCATCCTGATATCCTGCAGTTAAATAATTTTCTTGTGTACTGTCTACAAAGGTTGCTTTAGTCACTAAATCTTTGGCAGATTAAGCCTGGTATTAAAAAACTGACATGAACCAATTTTGAATTTGAATTTATTATTCAAAGTATCTCTACATGGACATTAACTAGTCACTAAGTCTGCTCCATGCTATTGCTTGGATTTTCAAAACTAAAAGTGCATTAAAATAATAGTTATGCCTGGCTTGCTTTAGAAAAACCAAGCTGTTCTGAAGTACTTACCTTACCTCAGAGCAAATATGAGGCAACTGACTACCAACAGGCAGGCTACCTCACACATCTTTGTGGAATAAAAGAATTCCCACCAAGCAGTGGTTATTGACAAAACAGTGGCTTGCTGCCAATTACAACTGCCTTGCAGCAATGCACATATGCAACCCAAATACCCACACACCATTACTTTCACTGATGAAAAGTGAAGCTATAGATAGACAGCATGTCAATGTGGAGAGCAACCCTAAAAGCAAAAGCAGTGTTTTTATGACTGCAATTTGTTCTGCCCAAAACTCTAAAAAAATTAATTTAGCCTTCAAAAATGCTAAGAGGGTTAAGTGAAATCCCTCAATTCTTCTCAACAACAGGAACTAAAGCAACACAGAAAAAAATACTGAACTCTGGCATTCCCCAGACACCTTAGAAAGTCAAGACTGATACCATGACTGAGCAAAGAAAAGCTTTTAGTAATATTAACTGTTCTGCCATTTCAAGTCATGCAACCTTTAGCAGCAAACCTCTACACTGAGCATCCTGTTATCTATTTACAAAACATCCCACTTAACCAGCAGTTGTACTGAAAATGCAGCGTTAACCCACCTTTCAGAGACTTCCTGTTTTAACTTTGGCATAACACCTGAAGACAGGTGACTGTCCAGGAGACCCAAGAAGTCCCCTTCAGCATTAAAAGACTCTTTATCCAGCTCAGTGTCTGATGGATTTTGACTAATGAATGAAGAATCTAAACTTCTCTGATGCACATCTAATGCATCAACTTCAGCAGGGCGACCACAAATACTACTAGGAGTGCTGAAAACACCACTTCCTTCCAATTCTAAGTTGTTGTTCTGTTTCACATCACGCTGAGGCCGACTATTCAGCCCATCATCTCTGAAGCCTTTAGCAAAAGGATTGTAATCTATTTTCAGCTGGGTAATCTGGATGTTCTGGTAGGCTGTAACTGCGAAAAACTCTGTCTGTGGGAAGGTAAATGTATGGACATCAGGGCCGTTCAGCTGAATGACTTCTGTGGCTTTGTTTGCAGGCACCAGGTGAAGTCGCGGCAGATATCGGTGCATAGAATGCAGGATTATGTGACCCTCCTGGTCCAGGGTATTGTTGGTGAGTTTAAGTTTGTAGAAGGATACTGGCTGGTGCATCCAGAACTGGCCAGTGGAAGGGGATTCTGGATGAATAAACACTCGTCCCAGAACGTGTGGTTCTGCCTTCCCACTGGGCTCCCACCAACGGCCATTCCATTTGTATCGGTGGTTGTCCACCGGGGATATGTCCATGACTAGGATGTACTTCTGACTGGAATTCAGCCCTGTGATCCAGTATCGGCAGTACGGGAACATTCGCCTCCCCTGCTTCGTCAGGATCATCTCTGTGTTGCGATGGTAGAATTCATTCCACATGCTGTTGTTATCTAGGGTGACAGTGATGCCCCCTGAGACACAGTCAGCTGGGAGGCACGTCTTGACTCTGGGTTTGACTGGAGTGGATACACTGCTGGCGAGAGCACAAGCATCACTGTTTGCTACTAGGATTCCTTGGTCAGCTTTTCCATTTCCCTGCTGTTGTTTCAAGATGACAAAGAAAGCAGGCGCTGCACCAGACACAGTCCCACCGTCCCGGCTAGCCAAGACAATCTGCTGTTTCTCCATGATGAGCACTCTCACAAGCTCTCAAACCAAATGCAAATTCTACAGAGTTCTGATAATCTTCTATGTGTGATCACCATTCTGGAAGAAACAGAAAACACAGTTAAAATTATTCCAATACAGTTTAAGAAAGTGATTAAGTAGCATGAAACATCCTTTTTGCAGTAGTTCTCCACATTATAAACTCAAAAGATAAGCAGTACTATAAAACAGAGCACGATAAGGTGTAACAAATCAAGGCTACATGTGTGTATACAATTTTGACCTTATAGACATGGGGGCTATGACACCTTTAAATTGCTTTTTCATACAGGGTTTGCCCCAACAGAACTCTTCGCTTTGCTTGGTATCTCTCAGCTCTTTGTTCAGATACTCCCTCTAGTCTGCAGATCATTCACTTAACAACATTAGGCAGAACATGTAAAAGTTTTCAGGAGAGCAAATGACACATTTCTGACACAAAGATAAAGGTCTTGCCAAAAAGAAAGAAAGAGTTCCCTAAGGTCTACAACTTGTCAAAAATGTAAAGGAGGAAAGAAAAAAGAAATGTTAAAAACATTTTCTCTTAATTTCTTTATTGAAATTGTTGAAGTTTGTGTGTTTGGAATTTTTTTGCTTACACTTCCCAGCAATTTCTAACTCCCTGTCAGGGGCAAAGAGAAAAAGAAGGGACAAAATACTTCAAATGGATAAGCTCTGGAAAAAGACACAGACTAATCCCCAAAAGACCATGCAGCTAAAATTAAATGGATGAATGTGAAGCATTGGGCAACCTTAGCTTCCTTCATCTTCTCAATTATGGAAATAATTTAAATCAAACAAGAAAACATTTGTACTGTTATGATTAGCATAATCACTGTCTAGGGAACTAAAGAAGTTACTTTTATCTGTATATACACAACTCCATTTCTGTGTGTCTACCTCCCAGATTAAGAATTATGTCAACACTGTAACAAAAGATCATAAACTACTTCATTTTTCAAATAGCCTGTATATTTTTCTATGTGAAAATTTAAAATATGTGCTTCTGGTAACACAAAAATATTATTTCCACATCCAGATGTTTGTATTTTGATCCTTATTGTATGAGGAACACAACATTGACAAAAAATGATTGATTCTTTTATCAAATATGTAGTTGGTGGGAGCTGGAGACCAGAGTTAATCACCACTGCTAGAAGATGAGATGCATTCCAGAGTACTGAGGGAACTGGCTGGTGTGCCAAGCCACCTTCCTTAACATTCAAGAAGTTGTGGCAGTCAGGTGAAGTGTCCCAGGTGACTGGAAAAGGGAAATACTACACACATTTTTTTAAAAAGGGTAGACAGAAGTATTCTGGGAACTACTGACCTGTCAACCTCACATCTGTGGCTGGGAAGATCATGGAACAGATCCTCCTAGAAGTGATGTTAATGTGCATGGATGGAGGACAAAGGTGATTTGCCAGCACAGTTTCAACAAGAACAAGTCCTGCTTGACAACCCAGTGGCTTTCTACAACAGTGACTGCATTGGTGGACAGTGGAAAAGCTACTGCTGTTGTCTATCTGGACTTCCATTAAGCCTTTGAAACAGTCCCCCTCAAAGTCCTCCTCTCTAAATTGGAGAGAAATGATCAGATGGATGGTCTGTTCCACGGATAAGAAACCGGTACAATGGTCCTATCCAGAGGGTAATGATCCACAGCTCAGAGTCCCAGGGGACATTCACAACAAGTGGTGTCCCTCATGGGTCCATACTGGCAAGGTAAGGCTAACATGCCTGAATGTCAAAAAGGACCTGGACAAACTCAGTAACAGATTTGAGAAGTCCAAGTGCAAGGCAATACACCTGACATGGGGCAACCCCCAGTACCAATCACAGGCTGGGGGATGGAGAAATTGACTAGTCCTGCTGAGAAGGACTACTTGCATAGTTGCATCCAAAGCAGCAGGGCAAGGGATGGGATTCTGCCCCTCTGCTCTGCTGAGACCCCACCTGGAGTGCTGTATCCAGCTCTGGGGTCTCCAGCACAGGGAGGACACAGACCTCTTGGAGCAAATCTAGAGAAGGGGCACAAAGATGTTGAGAAGGACAGAACACCTCTCCTGTGAAGAAAGGCTGAAGAAGTTGGGGTTGTTCAGCCTGAAGAGGCTCTGGGCAGACATAATAACTGCAGCCTTTCAGTACCTAAAGGTCACCTACAACAAATCTGGAGAGTGATCTTCACAAAGGCAGTGACAGAAAAAGGGGAAATGGCTTCAAAATGAAAGACAGAAATTTAGATTGGATATTAGAAATAAATTCTTTTCTACAAGGGTGGTTAGACACTGCAACAGGTTATCCAGAGAAACTCTGGATGCCCCAACACTGCAGAAGTTCAACACCAGGATGGACATGGGGCTTTTAGCAACCTGGTCTAGCGGAAGGTGTCTCTGTCCATGGCAGGAAGGCTGGATCTAGGAGTCCCTTAAGGTCCCTTCCAACCAAAATTGTTCTATAATCCTATTGGTTGGAAAACAACCATATCTCTTTCAAGAGAATTAACTCTTAATTCACAAGTTTTAAGTGAACTGGATATTTAATAAGACATCTTTATTTTGTTAGGACTGGGGTACTGTAGGAGGAAGAACCCCTCTGTGCCAACAAGTTGTCACACGCATGTGGCAAATGACCTCAAAGCTCAAGAGACAATTTATACCCCATTTATCATTTATATGATAAATGTTCTTAACAGCTAAGAAATATGAGAGATCCATTTCTACCCCTTACACATCACACTTTAAAACTTAATGTAAAACTTAAATTGGAGGAAATAAACCAAAACTGTTCTGCACAGATTTTGATACCTGTGAAGCTACAAGGTCTGTTTTTCAGTTTAACTTTGCAGAAGAAATCCTTCCCCACAAACATACCCATAACCACCTACCCACTGAGGACTCCTTAACAGAGTCCAGGATACAAAATGAATTCAAGTATATTGCTCTGTTTTGTCAGTAGATTACACCTCAAGTCCCAGCAACGCAAAAGGTTATCCCCAAGAAATGAGCGCTTTCATATTCACCTATAAGAACAGAATAGAAATAAATCTCAGATATACAGAGTGGTGAAAAAGGAACCACATAAGTTCTACATGATTTTCCACCAACTTACTTTGCATAGACACATATAATACATTTATATGTACAGTAAACATACAGTTGGAAAGTGAGTCGACACTAATGCTGTGCAGTATGCACCAAAACTGTATTGGCTCATAAAGGAATCAAAGTGGTTTCAGATCTGGTTTAATGTATGCAGAATACCTGTCGCTTTACATTTACTTGAATCCTTTAAATTTATTTGGCTAAATTATCTTACTAAAGACATACCAGAAAAAAAAATTACAAAAAAATAGCTCAACAACCATGCATTCAGCACAAGTTCTATGCATATAAAGACTTAGAGAGTAACAGTTTCTGCAGTTTCTGTTCTCCAACACTCAAAGTTCTTATGTTGTACTGCAGTAGCTATTTCTACCACAAGCACCACGCACAGTCTAAAACGTGTGTGGTTAAAACGTGATTATGGGCAATTAGAGTAATCAAAATCTACGTTATTTCAGCGCTAGCACAGTCTGTTACGAGAAAACTATTTAATATATTTTATTACATTTGGTGACACACAGGAGCCTGTTTTACTATAGCACATACACTCTAATGCGGTATTTCAGGGGAAACACGTGTATTTGTGGAAGCTGACGTTCTGAACAGCGTCAG
Source organism: Emberiza elegans (assembly GCA_024865655.1). Taxonomy (NCBI): domain Eukaryota; kingdom Metazoa; phylum Chordata; class Aves; order Passeriformes; family Fringillidae; genus Emberiza; species Emberiza elegans. Next base: position 17,167,133 of record JALJVW010000139.1, on the reverse strand, counting down.
AGATTTCCCCTCTCTACACAGAGACCTTTTATTTGAGAAGCAGCGTCCAAGCAGGGCGCAGCGGCCACAAGTCGCACTAAGACCCGCCAAAAGCAGGATGACAATCAGATGCAAAGCGTCCTTCTCATACAAACAAACCAACCCAATTCCCCACGCACCGACTAGGACGTTGCTCCGCGCACGGCGCTCCGGGGCGGGCGGGCGCGGGGAAGCGCCGTGGGAAGGGGAGCGACGGCGGCGCGCGAGCCCCGGGGCTGCCCCGCCCGCCTCCACCCGCCGCGCGCCCCACGGCGCGCGCCCAATAGCAGCGGGCAGCCCGCGCGCAGCGCCGCCGTTCAACACCGACCGACCGAGCGGGCACCAGGAGGGGCCGCCCCGGGAACGGCGGCGAGAGACGGGGGCCCCGCCCCGGGCAGGTGGCGTCACGGCTGCGGGCCGAGCGCAGCACCTGTCGCTTTAAACGCCCTCCTCCCCCGCCCGACCCCGCTGCCCTCCCCGGCCGCGCCGGACGGACCCCAGCCAGAAGCCTCGGGACGGGGAGCGGCAGACGCCCAGGAGCAGCGGGGGCCAGAACAACCGCCCGCGCCAGCTGGCTGAGGGCAGCAGAACGAGCGCACGTGGGGAAACCGCGCCGCTCTTTGCCGGGACCCGGCGCGGCTCTGCCCGGCGGGGCGCGCGCTACCGGCACTCCCGAGGGGGCCCGCGCGCAGCGGCGCCTCGCGTGGCCGCCGGGGCGAGGCCGACGGGCCCGGGCCCGGCCGCCTCGTGCCCGCGCCTGGTGTCAATTTTCGCAGTTCGGGCGGCAGGCGGAGGGCGCGCGCAGAGGCGCGCGGGGCTCGCGCGCGACGCGGCCGCTGCTCCCGGCGCGGTCCCGCTCCCCGGTCGTTACCGTGCGCGAAGCGCGCGCGGCCTCCCGCTTCCTTTCTCACGCGGACCGTGTGTCCGCCAGCTGGGGACAACGTGCGTGCGCACCGTGCTGACGTCATGGCGCCGCAGCGCGCGCAGGCGCACAGCAGGCCGGCATCCCCCTCCCTCCCGCCTGCCCGTCACGTGCCCGCGCCGAGCGCAGGGCCCGGTGCCCGGCCCGGCCCGGCCCGCGCAGCGCCGCGCGCGCGGGGAAGCTTCTCGAACAGGCGCGCTCGCGCATCGCTCGCGCATCGCTCGCGCACCGGCGGCCGTCGAAGGCCCCGCGGCTCCGCCTCCCTCCGCGCCAGGAGTGCGCGCGAGGCCCGCGGCGCACGGCGCCCCCCGGCGGGCCGAGCGGGGCGGCGCCGCCCCGCCACCCCGTGCCCAGGGCAGCAGCCGCCTCCTCCGGGAAAGGAGCACCGCTCCCTGCGCCGGCAACGCGCACCGCGCCTCTCCACACTTGGCAGCGCTGCCGCCGGCAGGAACCGGCCACCTCCCGCGGAAACCCTCAGCTGAGGAAGCAACGCAGTCAGCGCTATTTCCATCGTCTGAGCAAGTTCTCGCTGGCCGGCCAAAGCGCGGCTCAGACTCTGACCACGGCAGCTGCGGTGCCTGTGGGAGGGCAGACACAGACCCGTCACACCGCGCCCCCTGAGCCGGACCCTGGGCAGTGTTACCGAGGCGCTGACAAACGGAGAGCTCGGGCTCAGCGCAGCCCTGGGACGCCTCGACAGAGCTCCCCCACCCGCAGAACGGCGCAGTGCAGCTGCCGCCCCACACCCAGCCTGGCAGGCCTTCACAGACACCAAGGAAATTAAATACATGTTATAAACCTGGCACTTCTGACAATAAGCCCACTAAAACACAACTCTGAACGTTAAGGGAATTCACACCAAAATACATCACGGCTGCAGGCAAAAACACCTCCATGATGCCCTCCATCCCATCCCCTTTTCCATTAAGGTTGTTTATTTAACAACACTGTGTCCACTATGAAACAACAGAGACTTACGTATGGTGCTAGAAGGCAAAGACATCAGAGTGACACTAAGGTCCAGGCTCACCCATATTCCCAAATTTTGCACTGACCGTTGCCTACCACAAACTATAACTTTGTCAGGACTGCTCCTCAATCTGTCACCCTCAATCTTATTTGAAAATGGGCAGAAGAGCAGCAACATTACAAAAGGTCAGCACCCTTTGGAAATTTCTTGGCAGCATAAGTTTATGCTATAGAAAATTATCTCAGAAGCACAGAACTAAAGAAAATAAATTTTTAAGAAACTTGACAAATGTGCATCAAAACGTTAATATATGTGGGTCTGTACAGAGGCCCAGAGGAATGCCACCAGCTCTGTACATGGATGCACACCTCTGTCTCTAACGGGCAGGGTGTTGGACACCACGTAAGCAGGGCAGTCTCAGCCGCCTGAGAGACAGCCAGCACCAGAAACAGCACTGTGGCCTGGAGCTGCTGTGTCCACATGCCAGCAACCAGGGAGACTGGGATTCAGGCATCAACAGTGTCTAAACTCTGCTGCTGAAGGGTCTCTACCATACATATAAATATAAATATACACCAGACATATGCACGTACATGTATGACCTCCTCCTGCTCAGACAGGGAAGGGAGCAGGATATGGCCGTCTCTGCTGTGCTCCTGTATGTGTGTGTCTGCCTGATTGGTGTGGCCAGACATGTTTACATGTAAATGTCATGTGTGTATGTGCTCTATGGGCTTGTAGCTACCAGCAATGTATTTTCAGCCTTATTACTGGTCACATTTGGGGCATGGAGCTGCAACAGCCTCAAGCTGTTGGATCCAGCATAGTGTTTTTCCTGTAACAAATCCAGTCAGAAATAATTACACCAATTTCAGGGATAGTAATTTTATACCTACAGTAATCACATATTCTGTGGAGCAGTCATCAAGTTTTAGGGCCACAGGATAGAGATGCTATTTTGTATTAACCAGTTTGCTTCTAAACAATGACAATACAGAAATAAGTGGGGTTTTTTTTCAGCAAGAGAGTAATCTGTACAACTGAGAACAGACACAGAACTCAAGAGCAGACAGTACCCCATGTTCATGGCCCAAAAGCCACATGTTCCAGTCATGATAAAAGAAACAAACCAGAGACTGTTGACATTGCCAGACATTTTGCTACAATTTTACCTAAGACAGGTAGAAATGCCTGCCTGCACCAAAATTGAACCCCTGGTTTATCAAGAGAATAGATTCATCAGTAAAGTCACAGCAGTACTACAGACTCCCACCAGCTTAAGTAACCCAGTTCTAAGCAGCTTAAAGCTGACAAGAAACAGCAGTGCTGCACTAAAAACATCATCTTGTTTAGATCACTATGAACACCAGTTTTAAGGACTTGTTTGTGCTAAACATGAATTGGCAGCACAGAACTGAACTGTCTTGCACCTACTGAATCCCTGATCAGAGGGAATTACAACCATCCCATTACTGGCTAGCATAAGGTATTTGAAACACTCAAGTTCACTACCAAGACGTACACTCTTCCCCCAAATATTCCTTGAAAGAATGAACCAGAGTCTTTACAAGCTGCATTTCAGCACCCAGTCCTGTTTTCAGTAACACCTATGTGGCGCTATAAAGCGCCCGTTCAAGCCTACCTGCGACAAGTAATAAGAAACTGTAACTGCTAGAGCTGCAGCCGCAAACGGTTCTTCAGCCATTCTTACACTTAACCCGTGGTAAAGATTCAGTAACAAAGCAGGAATTGAAGGGTCACAAGTCCCAGGCTTTGCTACAGATGTATATGCGGGAGAACAATGTAGAGTATATACACATGTAACTAAACATAGTTAAACAAAACACAACAGCTGCCAACTTGCGAAAAACACTCAAGAGGTGTTGATTACATTTTTTGTTAGCAATTCCCCGAATACAAAGATTGTTACTACACAAGTAGAAACATGACAGGACATTTCTGTCACACAGCACAGAAAGACACTACTACAGGAGCATAAAGGAGGCTTTCAACTCTTAAATTCACTTGCTAAAAACAAGCACTAGCTGAAACTACACTCACTACCTGGAAACAACAGCTATCAAAACCAGCTGTGCCAGTGTAACACACCCACAGCAGCAGTCTAAAGTTTACCACTAACTGCAACCAGACAGCCCTGACTGGGCTCAAAAATCCCACGTTTTGGACATAAAAAAAAAAAAAAAAGCAAAAACCAACCACCAACCAACAAACCAAAATCCACAAGCATTTAAAGAGCTGAAAATGTAGTGGTGTTACAACCAGAAGTGTTGAGCAATGTGCACAGTAGAAGAGTTAAAATACAAAAAACATTCTTTCTTTAGATAATGTTTTGCCACTTTACACAATGATTAACAGTAGCAACCAAGCTACTGTTCCAAGCAAAGGAAATTCTGTTAATTTAACGTAAACTCTAGATTAAACTGCATGTAGAAAGGTATCTAGTCCCATTTTCTATGCCATAACCAGCCCCACTGGCCTCCAACTCCTTCTCCTTCAGTAGTAGTCTCCCAGAGCTTAATGTCTGCTGTACACAGATGTCTCTAATAATTAGCAGCATCTATGTCAGCTCCAGACTTCTGTCCTTAAGCAACAGAACTAGGCCAAATTTACTTTAGAAAAAGTTTACCTAATGTTATTTTTGATACGAAACTAGCTTAAATTATTTTCTTAGCTTTATTGAAGAAATATAGTTCAGTGCTAAGATAAAAGATGCAAGTGGTGTCAGAATCTAGACCAAAAGTGAGATTAATAAAATATTGAAACAAATGGACTGTTGCAGGAAAAAAAGTGTTTTTCAGACTTTTTAGAACATTTTTTAGCTTTCTTGCTGATACAAACATGCAGAAACACGTGCTACAGCTGCAGTCAGAAAGCACTTATGCCCACAAAAAGTCTGACACAGCTTGTGCACTGCCAGCTTTCAGCCCAGAGCCTTGCTTTATACTGAAACCAAATTCATGTCACACTCAGAGTCCTGACTATTGCAGGATGAATAGGTGGTAGTTCAGAAAGTGTTGTGCCAGCTGAGAGCTACACACCTGCAAGAGCCACAGCTGCTTTTGGATGAACAAGGCACATACCTGGGAGGGTGGAGGAAAGAGAGAAACTCCTGCTTCCCCTCTCCAGCAGCCATACCACACCATGGAGTCCGAACTTCCAGCTCCCCATGAAGTCAGTAGTTTGTCAAACAGCATTAATCCTGCAACATACAATGTACAGTATTTTACATTTCTCAAGAGTTAGTGGACTTTTGGGAGACAGTTTGCAAACACTGAAGATTGCAAAATGGAAACGCACCCAACTGGACATGGCACTCAGTGCCATGGTCTAGTTGACAGGTGGTCATGGGTCAAAGGTTGGATTCCATGATTTTAGAGGTCTTTTCCAACCTAAATGATTCTGTGATTTCTGTTAAGAATGAACCACTGGTGAGAGGCCAGGGGAAAAGCCAAAGTTAACTAATAATAAATGCTCTTTTTTATCTGTATAAAACATGTCATATTTAGGGTAATGTATTTATGTTACTTCCCATATTCCATCAGTCAGTGATATGCCCATTACTCATACACATTCGATGAATGCTGTATTTTTAATATACTATTATTTCAACTACCAAAATTCACAAAATAAAATAAAGCAATGCTTTGCTTTTTGCCATCCAACACTGGCAGAAACCAGACATAATCAGCAGGAATAGCACCATTTTGATGAATTTCAATTCCTTTATGGCCATCATGAGGAACATTTATCACATACATGAACCTTCAGCTGGGGATCTTGTCCACATCACAGAAGAAAAAAAAAATGAGGCGAACAGTCCTGAGCTCAGGACATCCTACTCATTCAGCTGTTTTACAGCAATACTCATTGCTACAGCCCCTAATGGCTCAGCAAGTTAGAACTGCCAAGGAACCTGTATTCCCCTTTTAAGTAAGAGTGAAAAAGAAAGTGACACTAATTAAAGTCCAGACCGTTGGCAATGTATTCCAGGTTTACATCCACCTTCATTACTGTTTATTGACCTACCCTGTGGTAAGGCAGACCACATCAAATTAACAGAAAGCACTGTATGAGAGTTGGCAAAACAGCACAATTCCAACATCACAAGTATTTGGTTTAACAATAACCAGGTCACAGTCTTGTCATTCTCCAAATTGGCTTTTCCCGAATATTGTGATTGGAACAAAGAATGCATTTTTATGGTAGACAGGTTTTATCTAGTTCCCATTAATTTTCTCTCTTTTATGCTGTTCACATTTCTTTAATGTCTTTCTTTCTGGGCTTGATTAGAAAAAAAAATTAAAAGAACTTTCTTCTGGTTGCTTTCTTCTTATGACACACCTTCATCATCCTTCTCACACGTATCATTCTCACTGCATTCTTCCTAATCCAGTTCAGCAAAGGATTTATCCCAGGTACTAAAACTAGCCAAAATCCAACAATGAAAGCACATTTCATCTTTGTGTGGAAAGAGAAGGGCAACTCCACCATCAAAACTTGATTCCTTGTTCTAAGGCTACCCAGTCTTAACAAAGATTAACAAAAAAGCAAACCAACACAGCACAACACATCCTTAGTTATGGAAGAATAAGACAAGAGGAAAGCCCTGCTGGTGCTGCAGCTAATGGCACTGCTCCCTATGCACATGCCATGTCTGATGGGTTTTTGTAGATCCTCTGCTGTCTATGAAACAGCAGACAACAGCCTCCTCACAGAGAAGACCTTTTTCTCACTCCACTAGCCAGAGACCTATTTCATTGCGTTTATAAGGAAAATGTTTTGGACTTCCCATTTCTTAAGAAACCAGGTTTAAAAAAAAACAACCACAAACTTAATAAGCCATCCAGTGGATTTGTGTATAAATGAAGAGGTGGCCTACAGTCAAAGAGAAAGAATTTAAGAAATCTTTTTTTTTCCTGGAAGGTAACCAAGTTTACTCACAAGTGGTTTCCTCCAGTTGCACGTTTTCCCCCATGACAGGCACAACAACGTCTGCACCAATAGTGAGCCAGCAATGGGTGAGGTTAACAATCATCTGCCGTTAGATGAAATACAGAAGTGAATGAATGCTGCCCATCTCCACCAAACCTAAGAAATATGGGGTTTTTCCCTACAAAAAGATGTACAAAAATGCTCACCTATGGGAACACTTTTCAAGCAGAATCAATTTCCCTCTCCCGTTCTCAGTACAGATTCACAAGGCACTGTGCCCGAGGGCACGGAAAAGGTGCTGCAGCTGCATCGGGCAGAACACCTGCAAGCGACAAGACCAAAGCTTTAGCCTGCCTTCTTCTTTAAACCGCTCTCGGTTTTCAGTCTGCAGCAACTTCAAATCTTCGGGGCTGTAGCCCATCCCATCAAGTGCGACTACAGACGGCCCATGCCCTCACACAGTTCACGTGGGGAGAAAGGCAGCGTGACTGTTGTGCAAGATTTGACATCTTAATGAGTCAGGCAAGATGCTCCAACCGCATAATGGGAAACCACTCATCTCCCCGGGCTGCTGAAACAGCCGCTGGCCCTCGTGCCTAGCTACTCCTCGCTGAGCTCCCCTTCGCGCTTCGACTGCCTTCTAAACTGCTCGGCTCAGTGCGAGCAGTCCCAGACAGGACGGTGCCCGGGCCACCAACGGCGCCTGCCCCGAGCGCCCCCGCGGCCGCCCCCCGCGGCGTGCCGGGGCGCACGCGCGCCGCCTGCGGGCCGCCCGCCCCCGGCCGAGGGGCCCCGCTCCGGCCCCGCCCAGCCCGCCGGCCGCTGGCACCCGGAGGCACCGGGGCTGCCTCCCGGGAAAGGCTCTTCAGCAACCCAGCCCTGTCTCATAGGTGGCGCTGGCCACGCCCTCACCGGGGACAGGTCCCTGGGAGGGCGATGGCTTAGGGAGCAGCGGCAGCTGCCCAGGACCGGGCCTCACCTGACCCTTCCCGGCCGCAGCGCCCGGATGCCGCTCGGTCCCTTTAAACAACCCCCGGTCAGGTGACCGGTGACCGCTACCCACTGCCCGCGCCCCCGGGTCCCGCCCGCTCGCACCCCTGGACAGAGCGGCGCGGGGGCGCGCGAGGGGAGCGAGCGGCCGCCGGTCCCGGTCCCGTCCCGCGCGCCACCCCCTCGCCTCAAACGCGGGCGCGGCGGCAGCGCGCGGGCAGGCGGCGCGCGCGTGATTGGGCGGCCGCCGCGCTCACGTGACGCGCGCACGCCTCGCGCCACCTCGAGTGAAAAACTTCCAAAGAGAGGGAGGAGGGGCGGCCGGCTCTTACCTGGCTCCGCGCGCCGCCCGGCAGCGGCCCGGCCCACGCGGCCCTCGTCCGCCACGCGCGACCTCCTGCCGTCTTCATTGGCCGCCGCGGCCCATCACGTGCCCTGCGCACGTTCCCTGCCCCTTCCCCTGGCTTCTCTCCCGCCCCGCGACGCCGGTGCCGGAGCGCGGCCGTGCGGGCGGAGCGCCGGGGGCACCGGGGACCCGCGGCGGGCGCGCGGTACAGCTGCCTCGCGACGCCCCGCCAGCGGCACGCCACCGATTGGCCGGGGCCGCCGGCCGACGCAGTTCCGCTCCCAGAGTGCCGCCGGCCACGCCCTTCCCGCCCCTCCCCCGGCCGTGCGCGAGGGAGAACACGCCGCTCGCGCGTGGGGCCGCGCGGCAGCGCCTCCGGTGGCCGCGCCCCGCGCGCGCCCTTCCCGAGGGGCGGCCGCGGCCCGAGCGCGTTCCACGGGCACGCCGGGCCCGGCCCCGCCGCTGCGCTCTTTCCGCGACACCGCCCTGCCGCGCCTTCCCGGGGCTCTTCGTCTTTCCTCCGCCTTCTGCACTTGTAAATCATGGACTAGTGCGCTGCGGGGCGCGATGTTCTGGCGGTAGCTGGAGCTACGGGCGAACGTCGACGGAGGGCGGCTGGAGATCAGAAGGATTTCCCACGCTGTGGGCGCTGCTGCCGCTAGCACAAGGCTCTCGGACACTCTTGGGGACCGGAGTATTTGTGCATCGCCCACGGAACTGCACTCACGCCAATCCCCGAGTTACCGGGAGCTACGTGTGCGCCGAAAGAGTTAAATAAAAGCCCGTCAGCATAGGGACGTATTCACTAATCCCTCTGAATATAATACCCCTGCGTGGTTTAGGCAAAAGGTGATTCTGGAGACTCTTACCCAAAAAATCTGTATCTGGTATACAATGAAATAATGGAACAAATGTTAATTTAAAAAAATAATACATAAACCCCCATGAGCTCTGGGCAACATGGATGTGTGCAGGTTGGCCGACTTGTGTGGCAACCATAGCTGCATCAATGAGGAAGGCCAGGCCTCCTGTGCAGTCTTGAATAATAACTTCAAGTTGACTAAGGTAAAGGCAGATCACATGTAATGGAAACTAATTTAAAACTTAAACAAAAGCTGGTGGCAAACAGCACCGTATGTAGCCCTGGGCTGAAATTTCTGTGTTGGAGGTCTTGGCCTCAGTAGGTGCTCAGTCATTGCAGCACTCTGCATTCCCCCAGGCGTTGTGACATTACTGAGAATGTGACACAATATGGCTGGAGAGTCCATGAGGGAGGTAAAAAAGGAAGTGTCTTATTAGACAAAGATTCATATTTCTGCAAAACTGAACTTCGTGATGAATTGATACTGAATTGAATGGTTGGTTCTCAGGTCTCTGAGAAGTTCAAAGATACCTTCCCTCACATCTTACATCATATTTGAGGAATCTGTATACAAAGGTTACAGATATATTAACTGGTACATAAACTTTTGTTGGGCTTTTACAACCTTACAGATGAAGTTCAGAAGGGTTTGGATGTCAATGGAGAAAGCACTGGTGAGCTTAGGACCTGCCTTTTTGGAAATTTCATAGCTTTTTTTGAAATTTCTGCTGCTATAAGGGATGAAGTGCTCCGTTCCCAGCTGCAGGACCTGTTTTATTTAATAGGCCAAACAGAGGAAATGTCACCCAAATAAAATTTACTGTTTGACATTAACTGTAATGATGTTGCAAACATATAAAAGGATAAAGAAGTAATGCCAAGGCAATCAAAGATATTGGAGTTGGAAAAATAAAAGATAACCCATGGAGGGGAAGTAAGTCTTTGATAATCTCTCAGGGGGAAAAGACATTATGACTGGAGTGGTTTTGAAGGAAACCTGATGGTGTTTGTTTGTGAATATCACAGAAATGAGCCAAGTGCATGTTACAGCTAAAAGAATAAAAAAGAAAAAGTGTTGGTTTCTCTCGAAGTGCAAAAAATATCCTTTATTGGTAAGAGGTAGATCTCATGACTGCTGTGTTGAAAAAGTTCCTATGCAAGTTAGATTGGGAAATCTTAACTTTAAAATTGTACACATCATTTGAAGCAGAGAGATGGCCTAATTATAAGTGAAGTTTTGCAGAAAAAACCTTCTGTTTGTTGGCTTTTTCTTCTTTTTTCTTTTTTTTTGAAAGATAAGTATTGGGAAAATAAAGTTCATTAGAGATTGAGGAACCTAAATAAGGAAGAAAATTATCCTCCTCTCCCCCTCCTTTCCCTTCTGAATAAAACCTTTTATGGGGAAGTGGGGAAAGAGCAGTCAGTACCTGTTCTTCCGGGGGCGTGTTTGCCCGAGGACCACGCTGCTCTTCAACATAATCTGTTTACCCAGAGGCTCCCATTTACTGCCCCATTTCTCTCCACCCTCGTGTTCACACATCGTTCACTGTTGGCCTCTTCACTTGAAATCTACACCCAGCTTTTTCAGTTCTTCCATCCCGACCCATCCCATTAAGAGTGATAAAATCGGCCTGGAAATCCAATAGGAGTGCTCCTACCGAGGAGCATATATAGGAAATAAAGGCTTTAAAAAACTGAGCAGAAACAGGCACATCCTTTCGTAAGAAGAATTTTTGCAGGTTTTGAGTGGGCTGAGCTTGTGGGAGGAAGGAAGTGTGATACAAAGAGAAAGGGTGGTGCTAAATCTGGTCTATGCCTAAGGCTGGCATTTTATTGCCAAACCCATTACCTGCTCTGTTTATTACTGATGACTGTAGAAATCAAACCCCTATAAACAAATTTTGTTCTCCCATCAATAATATCCATTTATAATTAATCAAAATGTAAAAATAATTACCTTTAAATGACAATAATTGCATTTAACAACCACCACAACCCTTATGTTTGAAGTATGTTATGTAAATGCTTTAATCAATCACTCAAAGCCTGCAAAATGTCAGATTAAGGATGCTACTTCCTGGGCACTGAGCGAGTCAGGATCATATGAAGAAAATAATGTGTGAATTTTTCATGAAATCAGCATTACACACATGGAAACCAGATAATTGTAAAGCTGACATTTACTAGCTTTGCAGCCTGGATTTTGCATTCCAAAAAATGACCTTCTTAATACATGGAAAGGGTTCGTTGATGATGGTTGCTTTCTAAGAGTTTCCCTTGGTTATATTGGAGCTGCTGCTATTGTACAACCTAAACCTAAATCTTCCCTTTTTACTGGTCACCAGAGCTGCACATTACAGTGCAACTGTACAGCAAGAAAACTACTTCTTTCCAAAGCCAGAGGCCAGATATTGGCCACTGGAATTGGAGAGGTAAGGTGGAGAAGAAAGTCTGTCCAGGTTTTCTTTAATTTGACAAGGATAATGGCAGGCAAAGCAGAAGACATGACCCTAACTTTATTTCTGTTTTTGTTTCACAGATATAATAAAGCCCCCCGAGGCCTCATTGAGGTCTCCAGACTGCTCCCCCCTTGCAGCCTTCCATCTTCCTGTCTCCGGACACTTGCAGGAGCCTGTGCTTCCGAGGCTGGGCTTCTGCTGTCTCTTTTATAGAAAACTGAGAGGTGGCCAAGTCCTCTCCTTCTCAGGCTTCGTCCCAGCTTCCCTCCACGAGGGCCAGGGACAGTTTCGACCTCCGAATTCCCAAGCTGCTGCCTTCCCCAGCCCAAAGAAGACAGGGCTGAAACAAGGCTGCACTTCAGCTCCTCACCTCAGTCATTCTACAGAGAGCCGAGACCTGCGGCAGCACCCAGGAGGCGAGCTGCTGGCGCGCCTCTCTGCAGTTTACTCCCGGCACGGCGTCTATGGAACACAGAAACTCCCTGGGAATGCATCAGTCATGAGACATTGGGATTTGGCTTTCTTGCTGCAGGCGAGTTCCTTACGGGCACAAGATACCTTTGGGATCTGGCCAAAGACCATCGCTCGCCGAAGGGAGCAGCCCCCGCCACCCCACCGGAGCTCTCCCAGCCTCGCTGTCTTTCCCGACCGCTTTGTGTGCCGCAGTTTTGGCTGCCACAAGCCCAGCCGAGGCCAGTTTTTTCCTTCCTTTTCCCGTTTTGAAGAGACCGCAGCCTAACAAACCCTCTCCTGCCCTAATGGTTCAAACCCACCGTGCCCAGGCCTCGGGCTGCCCCTTCCTCACGGTGACGGGCGACACCGCACGCGAGGGGTTAAACCTTCCCTCACGCAAGCCCCGGGGAAGGCGGCTGCCGGCGCAGCTCCGGGTCAGATCGCTATCGCAGTGCCATCGACCCGGGCCCCGCCGGGACACGGGGACGGGGGCCGGGGCACAGACCCGCCCCGCCTGCAGTGCTGCGGGGGGCACAGAGCTGCCTGCAGTGCTGACAGGGACACACAGTGCTGTGCGAGGGGCCGGGGCACAGACCCGCCCTGCAGGGCTGCGGGGGGCACAGAGCTGCCTGCAGTGCTGACAGGGACACACAGTGCTGTGCGAGGGGCCGGGGCACAGACCCGCCTCGCCTGCAGTGCTGACAGGGACACACCGTGCTGTGCGAGGGGCCGGGGCACAGGCCCGCCCTGCAGGGCTGCGGGGGGCACAGAGCTGCCTGCAGTGCTGACAGGGACACACAGTGCTGTGCGAGGGGCCGGGGCACAGACCCGCCCTGCAGGGCTGCGGGGGGCACAGAGCTGCCCTGCCCCTGCAGTGCTGACAGGGACACACAGCGCTGTGCGAGGGCCGGGGCACAGACCCGCCCTGCAGTGCTGCGGGGGGCACAGACCCGCCCTGCCTGCAGTGCTGACAGGGACACACAGTGCTGTGCGAGGGGCCGGGGCACAGACCCGCCCCGCCTGCAGTGCTGCGGAGGGCACAGAGCTGCCTGCAGTGCTGACAGGGACACACCGTGCTGTGCGAGGGGCCGGGGCACAGACCCGCCCTGCAGTGCTGGGGGGGGCACAGAGCTGCCCTGCCTGCAGTGCTGACAGGGACACACAGTGCTGTGCGAGGGGCCGGGGCACAGGCCCGCCCTGCCTGCAGTGCTGCGGGGGGCACAGAGCTGCCCTGCCCCTGCAGTGCTGACAGGGACACGCCGTGCTGTGCGAGGGGCCGGGGGCTGCCCTGCGCCCCAGGGCCCCCGGGCGGGCGCGGCCTCGGGTGCCTCCGTCCCCGCGGCCCAGGGCTCCTCCGCCACCGTACACACGCCACGGGAACCCAGACACGGATCGCTCGTCATCCACGTGAGCGCGGAGCTGTCCCGGAGCCCCAGCAGGAAGCTCCAGCTGCAAACCGCCTGCACACGTCTGCCGGCAGCAGTGCGAAAGCAGCTGCGCTCCTGGCTGAACTTCTCGACAGCACCCAAGCCTCTCCCTGGCTCCTAGAATTATTTCCTTTTAAACTGAAAGTGGTGGTGATTTCTCAGATACGTGAAGCCAGTAGTTCTCATGCTGCAACAACCTCATTTAAAGCAGTTTTGAGAGCCCCAAACGATATTACAGATCTAACAGACAGACTACCCGTGCCCTGCAGCCTCTCCCGCTGAAAGGAGGCACAAAACAGGCACAGCTCGTCCCTCCTGCAAGAGGCAGAGCTCTGTCCCTGCAGCCCAGACTGCCACTGGCACACTGGGGTCAAGGCCTTGGACCTTCCCCAAAGCGGGAGGCCTACCTGGTGGGTGACAGGGAGGGAGGAAAAGGGAGAGAGAGGAGGTGGGAAAAGGGACAAGACAGGCATCAGGCATTGGGGTACTGCTCAGAGGCAGAACAATGGGGTCACAGGTTTTCTGGGTGGGTTGGAAACCATTCTTAGACCGTTGTGGACCATCTAGAGGCTCCCATGCATTGGCAAAATTTTTGCCCTCCCAAGGGTGTCTGAGCAGTCAACAGCAGGTGAGGGGAGCTCAACGTATCCGGCTGCACCACCTGGGCATGAGGGCACCCTCTCCCTGCCCCTGTCTCCTGGCCTCAGGGCACCCTCTCCCCTCCCCATCTCCCAGCCCCAGCAGCGCTGCCCTGGCAGGACTAAGCAGCAGGGTGGACAGTTTTGACATTCAAAGCAACTCGCTGCCCTAAGCACTTGTCTGCTACCCACATCCTACCTCTGAGGCTGATACAAAGGAAAAATAAAGCTCCTGAGGCAGGCATGCAATGAAGAGACCAGCTCAGACACCTGGCATCAGAGCAGCAGCTCTCAGAGTCTGGCCTGAGGCAAGGAAACTTGCTCAAAAAGCTACAGCTGCATCAGTGAGCAGTGCAGTCAGAGCATGTTCACAGACCAAAGCTGCTGGCTTTAGCAGCCTGCTGCTTGTGCTGTACTCATTTGGGCAGGGATGGTTTCCTCAGTCCAGCTCCTCACCAGGTCTGGGAACTGGCAGTCCTTGGGCTGCCTGTGAGCAGTAGATGCATTCTCACAGCCCATCTCCCAGCATGTCCTCAGTCAAAACTCCCCCAGTCGGTGTGAGGAGGGATTGTCAGGATATTCACTATGAATGCAGCATCCTTATCTAAAACAAGAACATGCTAAGGTGTCTGCTTCAAGTCAGTGTTTTCATGTTATGTGTTTCACTGAAATGCTTTCAGAGAAACTACTAAAAAGGCACAGACAAGGCAATTATCAAATATGGACGTGCTTCATAGATGCTGCTGATAAATAACATAACCACATCACAAAGCTGCACAAGCAGCTTAGGGCACAAACAAGCAACGAACTCTGTATGGTCTGAGAGCTGGCACTTGAAGATGTTTCTGCATCCTCCCCAAGCTTGCTTCATAGGGCAGCTCACCAAATCTACATCCAGAAATCTCATCAGGTTTTGCATGCTGAATGTCAATGCAAGCACAAATTACTAGTCTGGGGCCAACTTCTCATTTCAGTTGCTTCCTGTAGTTTTGCAGTAGTCAATAGTTAGAACTGAACAGAGGTAAAATCTGGCCAGGAAAATCTCCCAAATCTTAGCCTGTATGGAGCTAGAATATAGAATTTTCTCTCACTCAGCAATCTGCTACTCCTTCTTGACAACAGAATCATGATAAAAAAGCATTCAAAAACATAAGCAGGATTACCCTTCACTGTTCACCAGCAAGGTCACTAAGCAGAGTGAAGCACTGAGGCCATCTCAAGAAATATGCCTGCTGCCAAGGGCCCTTAGAGCAGTTCAGCAGCATGGTGACAAGGATCCTGAATCGGTCAGTGAGGGGAAGGACCAGGCTGGTCACACACAACATCCTTGTGGGTGTAAGTGCTAGTGGGGATCAGGGGCTGCTGCTGGGGCTGGGGCTGCCCCAAGCCAGGCAGGATGGCTGTTCTCAATCTGGGTTGGGGCAGGGACAGGAAGGAGAGCATGGCCATTGGGAGGTATTGAAATTGCATTTGTGGGATGCAAAATAGGATTTCATGGATGAGCAGGCAGCAGGGAGAGCTGCAGGGGAAACAGAGCCTGCTGGGAAAGGTTTCCCCTATAGACCTGGAGATCATTAAATGACTTCAGCTTTCTAAAGGGCCTATGTTCAACTGCCTTTTTGGGCATATTTCTTAGGATTATAAACAATGAATGTGAGGGATTTTAGAAATCAGGCAAAGTCTGCTGTTGTACAAGTCCCAAGAGCAGCTCCAATTCGTTCTGTAGGAGAGGAGACAGGCATTTCTGAGACACAAATGTCATGCTAGAGACTACAAAATGTCCCCAACTGGCACATTATCCCACCTCTGCTCTCTCTGAGCTCTCTCTGGAGCAGACAACATTGGCTTCCTGCCCAGTCCTCAGCAGCTGGCCCTGGGGGTGCAAAACTGAATTGACCCCCAAACTTCCTCAGGATTGCTCACTTCAGGCTGCCCTGGGCTCTTCTGTGCATGAGGGATCCCACTACCAAGGTTTGCTCTTGTTTTCCAGCATCCTCCCTGCAAGCAAAGACTCAAGTGAGAAGAACTGCTGCAAGAGAAGCCATTCTCTGTGGGTTCATCTGCAGTGAGGGAAAGGCATGTTGTGCCCTTTAACTACACCTGGTGAAGACAAGGCAGTGCCTTGCTTCCATCTGTGCTAGCAGGCTCAGGAAAAGAGTTGTGGGAGAGACACAGATACACCTCATCCTGCTACTGTATGGCAAGACCACAGAAAGCCTTGTCTTCTTTAAGATTGAATCCCCATTTACACTAATGTTGTGCTAAGAACAGCTTTTTCTTTATTCGCCAAATTCAGTGTCAGAGATGTTCTGTGAGATGTTTACTGAGGAAATAAATCCATTAATTTTTTCTCATGAAATTTTAGAGCCTTCCTGGAACAAAGGAAAGTGCATATTTTCTACATTCACAGATTTCTGATAAACAGGCAAGCTGCAAAGCACGATGTTGAATTCTTGCCAGCCTTGTGACGGCATCATCCCCTGGACTTCCGTGAGCTGCTGCACAGTGCCCCTGCTGTGGGATCAGCATCAGGGCTCAGCAGTGCTACATAATGCTTCAGCAGCTGAACGGGCTCAAGGAAGAAAACCAACGTCATCCCAGCAGATCATCTTCCCCCACGAGAGGTCAGGGCATGGTACAAAGGCAGACTGGGTGCATTTCCAGGTTACATACCACATCCTTCCCTCAGTTGCGCTATTTTCATGCCAGAAATCTGATCTGATGATCTCAGTGCCTTTCTCACAGATTTACACCACTATCAGCAATGGGTGGTTCAGACCTGCAGTGCAGGAGGCCTCTGGGATGAGGTTTGCTCCACTGAGACTAAACGGTCGAGTGTGTGAGCATAAATCCCCCCAAAAAAGTCTCTGTGGGCCAACTGTGTCTGTAGTTCCAGCACTGCAGGTTCCTACCCTACAGCTTCACAGAGCTCAGCAGACTGGCAATATTTTGTGGAGTATATTAAGAAAGGAAACAGAAATACTGAGCCGTGCTAATTTCTGCCATAAATTAATAAGTTCAGCCCCTCTCATTTGGATCCTTGCTTGATCCAAATCTTCCTTGCCTGCAGAAAAACCCACTGCCTGGTAGGGCAGCAGCCCTGATCAATTTCAGTGGTTACCCAGGGAGACCTCATCAATAGGTGGAAAATATGGGAAAGATTTCACATAGTGAGCCTGATCATTGCCTCAGGTACAGCCCAGCATATCAGTTTCAATGGAAGTGCCTTGGCGTAATTGGGAGTGTTGGCAGACAGGCTGGAGTGAATCAGACGGGGGGAGGGAGTGTGCGAACTCACCGGCTGTTTGCTCTGCCAGAGATTTCCACCCCCTCAGCGGTGCTGGTAGAAACACGTGCCTGTGCTTCATCCTTTTCTGTGCATCATCAGGTGTATCTTCACTACCCTCAGCAGTACCAGCACTGCTGGCCCTGGCTGATGGGGTTCCCAGCTACAGTAGAGGGGGAGCAAACAAATATTGGGGAGAGGGTCTCAAACTGCCCCAGCTGTCTGATGAAATGCTAAGGCTTGAAGTTCAGATTTGACACAGTTTTTTTTACTTTGCAGGGCTTCTGGCAACAGCTCAGTGTCTGCTTCTTTCTGGAATGCAGTTTGTGTCCCCTCCATAAGCCCCAAGTCTGCATCTTCCTTTGCCCTTACACCCTGAGCTCAGGTACAAGGTTCATGGTCTGCAAAAGGCTATTAAAGCTCAGTCCATCCTCATATGCCCTGCCACATGCCTGCACAGTATTTCTGCTCTTCTTTCTCTTTGTGTATCTGTGTAAGAAGGGGGATTCTGTAGACAAATAATACCAGGAAATGTATTAATTAGCTCTGAACCTTGTCTGATGTTGGGGAGGCATGCTGCTTTACATCATCTAGCAATGTGAACCTTGGAGCCCTTTTAGCTTCTTTAAAGGTAATTTAATAAGAAGGAGCAGTGAGAGGCAGCAGCGAGTGACCGAAGGGCTCTCTGCTCTGGCTAGCACTGTGTCACACAAGGAAAAGTCACTGTCACAGAGGCATTCATTGGCAGAAGCAGAGAGGCAGCAGCAGTCTCCCACACAGCTCAGGTAATGACAGTGTAGCAGCCAGGATCATTGTCTTATATATTAACTAAGAGAGCAGAGACCTTCTGAATTTGCTGCGGTAACTGCCATGTTGCAGTGTGCAGCCTGCTGCTCTCCAATGACCCATCATTTCTGTCAGCTCCCCATTTCTGTCACCTCTGCTGGCACTGTATGGTTATCAGTATGTGCTGCAATCTCCTGTACTCCAGCTGGATCATTTATGCATGCAAGCCCTCTTTCCTTGTCACGAATTTCCTTTCCTTACACCACATTCTGGCAAGAGCCAGCTCCTATAGACTCTTCTGGAAACTAGTCCAGTTCCACAAAATCTATACTGAACTGAACAAAGCTTAAGTCAACAAGGGCTGTTATCTCCTGGAATCTCACATTTCTTTCAGATCTATTACAAGCCAGTGAAAAGAAACTGGAGGAAACAAAAGCTGTTTAGATACTTTCTGTGCTGCTGAAATACCTGTTCCCTAATTTCAGTCCTACTGTCAAATATAACCAAAAGATGTCCTGTTTCACCTGACTGCAGCTGGGAGTGACTTGGTTTGGCATGCCTCAAGCTGGAGGATCCGTGGAGTAATTAGGAAGTGAGGAGTCAATCATCTTTGTTGTTGCTAGACCTCAGTGCAGTGACTGAGGTCTGATTCATACTGACACTGAATTCCCTTTATGTGACAGAAAACGCAATCAAAACCCATGTCCATCAGTCTTTTCTGTTCTTGGACTAAGTAATTTATTTCTAGCTCTGTTTCCCATGGTAACAAGGCTCTCTGATCACCAGCTGCACGTGTTAGCCCTAATAGCTTCTGAATCCACTGCTTTATTTCAG
Organism: Emberiza elegans; assembly: GCA_024865655.1. Lineage (NCBI taxonomy): Eukaryota > Metazoa > Chordata > Aves > Passeriformes > Fringillidae > Emberiza > Emberiza elegans. The sequence goes on along the minus strand of JALJVW010000139.1, from coordinate 17,148,189 downwards.
CCAAATGTGATGGCAAGATTGAGGTCTGAAGGATAATTCAGTTCCTATAAGTTTTCTGAAAAAAGTCTGCATGTGGCAGACCCTATTACTTCCACATCAGTTCCTTCACTGCAGATTGAAATTCAATGAGTATTAGATGCCAGAGACCCCACCAAGGTAAAAGGTCTTGTAAGAACCTTAACTAGGGGCAAGCTTCACTCAGAGGTTGCAATCACCCATTGGATCCAAATCCACAGGAATCCAGTGTTTGTAGAACAACTCGCTATTTTAAGGGAGTGCAGCAGGTGTGAAGTAATAAATCAGTATAAAATTAGGACTGTCTATGAGGGTTCCTCATACAAATCCCTGGTAAAAAAAAAAAAAGAATTTGTAAAAGTTGGTGATTGCTGAGCATCAGGGGAGGATGAATACTACCAGCAATGTATAGAATGTAAATCAGAAAAATATCTATGTGCAAATATTGTTCCTTTCACTCATCAGCAAGACTCAGATTTTTACTCAAAATTAATTGCATTTCACTTCTAGGGAGTGTTTTTACAGAGTCAACACTTCCCTCCAAACAGGTCAAGAAGGAAGGTGGCTGGTTCTAGTGTAGCTGTGCAGTAGCTCCAAGGTATATCCATGCACTCACGGCAAGCATCTGCTGAGCTGCCAGCCCTGAACACACCACTGCCCACACTAATCAGGTGCTGGATCAGGCTGCAGCATCCCTGGATCTGCAGGCTGAGCTGCCAGCACAGTCCAGCTGAGGCTCATCAGACAGCCCTGGGCACTGGGGGTGACAGGGGCATGTCTCCTCCTGCACTAACTACTCCTATGCAACACAGGCAGTGCTGTGAGCTTCTGCTGTGCTCTTGCAAGGTGCTGTGGAGTCATGCTGCCTCACAACTTGGCTGGTAACTGCCCCATGTGTTACTGCCTCTCTGTTACAAAGAAGGAGACCCTGTCTCTCCCTGTCTCAGGGAGATGTGGATGAAGGAGCATGGTCAGGCTTACCCACATGGGACAGAAGTTGCTTCAGCATAAACGTGCACATGTTGGACATCCCACCGCCCCAGTACACCGGGCAAGGGCTGCTGCTTGGGAAGATGGGAGGGACTGCACTGTTGTACTGGGGTGGTGGAAAAAAAGGGTGGCTGTGGGAGAAACATTGTGTTTAATTAGGAAAACAGTGTGCCGGCTGGTGCCTAAATTAGAGTGTTAGGCTGGAGCTTCCCTGGGGTCAGGATCACAGTGCTGTCTCCAAGCAGATGCAGGGTCAGGCCAGCTCTGTACAGCCTCTTTGTGATTTGAGAGCAAAATACTGCAGGGCACCTGGGCTGCACTACAGAGAGCACCTCATCCTTTACCAAAACACACAGCCAGCCCCCACCTCAGACACCTGCTTGCTCCCAGCTGAGGCAATGCCATCTCTGTTCTGGTATGTCATATACAAAATTTCACATTTCTGCTTTCTGACTCTCTCTTGACAGCTCATCCCATCTGTTCCCATTTTAAAATCTCCTTCCCTCCCTCTTTTTTCACTAGTTTTTCTGGTGTTGCCTCTCCCACCCACAATACAGCCTCATTTGTACCTGGTCTCTCCAGGCTTTTATGCAAAAGGATTAAATCATCATTTGAAACAGATCTAAGGGATATAACTGGGCACTGGAAACAAAATATTAACTGAATCAGCTGCTTCATGCTTTGGAAGTCGTTTTTCCTGCATTGCAGATGGGGGTGAGTGCTTGTGCCGTTTCCCATCACTCTTCCTCTCTGCGTGAGCTGCAGGCAGAGGGCGTGCAGCGTGCTGTTTGCTTGTGAAGAATAAAAGCGTGAGGTACGCCTTTTCTTCTCTGCAAGTTGGAAATCCAGGGGCTCTTTTATGTTGTGCTTGGAACATTTGAGTTGGGAGCTGAATTCTACCCACCTCCTCCAAACCTCTTTTCCACTGACAGCACTGCCAGTAGCTGGATGGGCGCACGCGACAATTTTCAGGGAGGAACTGACACACAGGTCTTGCATTCCTGGGTGGGAAGCACCACGTCCCAGCAAGGGCTCTTCCCCAGGTTCCTGCAAAGTGGTGGCTGCAGAGCCTCTCTGTGTGGAACCACTGGCCCCTGCCCATGAGATTTTGGCCTTCACAGTCTCAAGGCTGGAGCAATGCAGGGAAACTGAAACCTGGGCAGGCCAAAGGTGTTCTCTGCCCCCAAGAAGTAGCTCAGTCATGCTTGGTGAAGGAAGAAAGACAACTTTCAGCTGGGGCTGACCTATGACCCCACACAGTTAGTGAGCATCATCACACATTCTACCACAGTTAAGAGGCTGGGACTCAAACACAGTACAGGTTTTATTATTAAAAAATGCATAAAAACTAAAGACATGCTCCCAGAGTTAGAGTGTATATGTACATCAGCACTTCCTAAGCAGCTGCAGGGAGCATAGCCTTCTGCCCTCGCTGCAAAAGTGCACTGCACAGGTTTTTGTTACCCTTTGTTAGGTGTTATCTTCTCACCTGCATTTACAGCATTCCAGCTCAGTTAAGAGGAAACCCTGTACTGCCTGGGGTGTAAGATGGTAGAATTTGTATCTGAGACTGAGAAACCATACTGAACTTCTGGAGACACCTCCGGGACATCTCTGTTCAGTTGGAAACTTAACAGAAAGGACCCATGTGCAAGTCCCAGGCTGAAATTCCCCTTCCCTAGGAAGAGTTCTCATAAGGGCTGAAGCTTGACCTGAATTTTATATTTAGACTCCGACCTTACAATAAGCAAATACTGGGTATCGAAGGGTGGAGTGTTCTGATACCAAGTCTGCAATCTCATTTGATTTTTTGGTCCCACCTTTGCCAACTCAGTAAATGCTGACATTTGTGGTATTAGTTTGAGGAAGTGCAATGTGGAATCCTAAGAAATACTGTCAAGTTTTCAGCGCAGTGAAAATAAAAGAAATTAAGATCTAGCAAATATATAGGATAAGTAGAGTAAGATGTAACTGCACTTCCTTGCTGGGAACCACTGCACAAAACAAATGCTGATTTACAGTAAAATATTAAATTATTAAAAACCACACAAGCACTTGCAGTTACAGTGAGTCAGACATGCTGATTGGAAAACAAAACAAAACCCAAAGAGCAAACCCATTAATTTTGCCCTGTCTGGAAGGCTGCAGTGATACTACTCCATGTTTTATGTGACTTTTACAGCATGCCAGAAAGCCTCCTAAATAGGAAGGCCAGTGGTTCTCAAGCTTTTTCATCATGAGGCCTCTCTCTTCAGAAAGAAATTTTCCAGTTGATCCCTCCCCTCAACACACATCTTCCTGAAATTGATTTCACATGTCACTGTAGCAGCTACAGTTCTTCATTATTTGAAGAAGACATAGGACTAATAAAGAGAATGATTGAAAGAATCCAACTTTGAAGCAAATGCTGAATCCCACTCCTGCTGAAACTGAGCAAGTCATCATTCTGTATCTCAGTCTTCTTCCTCTCCTGGAGGGCAGCACTTAGCATTAATTAACACTGTTTCCCCACACTGCTGTAAAATCCTCTCTACACTGCTTCCTTTCCATTCCTTTGAAGATGGATTCTGCCCTCACACAAGCCAGCTGCTCTCCCTCCCTTTGCATTTTAATGTCAGCTGCAAGTCTAGTCAGGCCTGAACTGGCATCAAACAGAAGAAAAAGAAAGACATAAAAAAAGGTACATGGGGAGAAGAGGAATGCTGGATTTTCATATTTTTTTTCTAATTTCTTTGCTCACCAAAATGTCTGAAACTCTTAAAAGAGCCCTGGACTGAGGAAGCAGCAAATGTCACTGCATGAAATGAGCCAGATGTTCAAATTCAGTGCTGGGTAGGAGCAGATCTGCCAATCAGTTTGAGAACCACTGAGGTAGGCAACAAGTCTAGGCAGTACTGCTGAGTGAGCACGAGGGGAATTCTGCCCTCTTGTCCTGAATGACAATATAAATACCCACTAGAGTTTTCAGGGGTACCAGTCCCAAAGTCACGCAGCCAGGATTGAAGACAATATCTACACAAGAGCAAGCACTGACTGAACAGAAGGTGTATTCAGCTCTGCTCCAGCACTCAGTGAGAAGAAGCAGAACACAGACTCTGACTGCTGCCTTAGCTCTGAACTCCTTTCAGCAGGATGTGGTCAAGCTGTTACCCCACTGCCTCCCTCCCCAAATCCAAGGGGTTGTGGGGTTGAAGTTCTTCCAAGCTATTTGCCACTGCAGCCCACACGGGTGGTGAAAGCTACAGAAGCTGCCCAAAAGCCCTGGCCAGTGCTGTTCAAAGCCATTCCAGATCCGGCATCAGAGCCCCAGGAGACAGCACCATGCTGCACACATCCAGTCCCAGGGAAGCAGAGTGTTACTGCTATGTACAGGCTAGCAACTCTTCTCTCCTTCTGTCTCTAGCTCATACAGAAGGCTTTTGTCCTCCCCTTCTTGTCCATCTGGATGCCTTTCACCCTCGGCATCATCTCCAAGGCACAAGGGGCTCATGATATAGCGATAGTCACTTGTGACAGCAGCAGCTGCCCCAGCAACAGTCTCCTCAGCATCCATGTTTCCAAAGGAGGCGTGCAGGACAGGCTCACTTGCAGATGCCTCTTTGTCCTTCCCAATGTTGACATAGAGAGGATCTTGACTGGAAGAGAGCGTGGACATCCTCCCGCGAATCATTTCCAGCTGGGAGCGGAGTACTCCAAAGCTGGGCCGTAGCTTGGGCTCAGGATGCCAACATCTGCACATGAGATCATAGCTGCAAAATAGAGGGAGACAAGAGCACTGAGAAGTGGAGCAGCCATGCCTTGCACCTCTGAACAGGGGCTCTGGGAAGTGAAGCCTAAAAAACACAGACACTTCCCCCAAAAACTGTCAGCTTTGGCCTTGCACAGGTGACACAGCATGGATGGCCATTATGGATCTAATTTCTTGTTTCTTCCCATTTTCAAGGGCATTCTCCCTTTGGTCAAAAATGTTATTTAGACGGTATCAAAAACCTGAAAGCCCTGTCAAAGCATGCTGAATTTCCTGGTAAAGCCCTTGTTCTGCTGTCTCTAGGGAGCTAGAATAGGACTTTGAGTGTGACATCACCTAGTAATAGCTTTTGAATTTATTCACAAAGAGCACCCTCACAACCTCTGCCACAGCTGAAGCCGTCCCTCCAAATTCTAGTTCAAAAGCAGATAAATCACAGGAAGAAAACAAAGATCAAACTATGGGAGGTGCATGTTATTTCCACAGTATCCTTTCTTTCATGCCATGTTAACTCAGCTCCCAGAGTAACGGAAGTGTGCTGCTGCTGCCTGACAGGTTGTCAACGGGACTGGAAAAAGGCACACTGGGTTGTTTAGAGCCTTGTTAAAGAATGGACAACAGCTTCAATGCTGGAAGAGGGATGCTGAAATGGCCTCTCAACTACAAAGGTGACACCCTGGTGCAGAAGACAGGGCCATTACCAGGTCCCATCCTGCAGCCTTCCTCCTACAGTCAAACACCAGCTAGCTCAGCTCTGGTGCCCCAGAGCCAGCATGAGGAGACAGTCCCTGGCTCCGCTGGCCCGTGCTTGGGCAAGGGGAGAGTTTCTCAGTGCCCTGTGCTCACAGCTCGGTGTCGCGCTGGCCGCGCTCCCGACGGCCGGGCCGCAGCCGGAGTGCTGCGCTGGAGCACGGCCAGAGCCATTGTCCTGCTCCTCTTTGTGCATCACCCACAAGACTGGCAGCTGCATTCCTATGCTGTTATTGTTGCCAGTTTTGCAGGGAACGGGAACAAAGCACAGTGCTGGCACTGAAAAACACTGCATACAAATGAACCTCAGTTGAACTTGTAAATGGAAAAAAAATCTGATGTGGCCTTTCCTGGGAAATAAAGCATTTCATGATGGCTTTTATTTTACTTTTTGTATTCCTTGTGATCAGATTTACAAGATCAGATTTACAAGACTGTTTCTGATCTCACACTACTTTTACAGAAAGCTTCTATGGTTCAATTGTCTTCATCCTGATTTACATCCCTCACAAACAGTAGAAATGATTATAAATGCTGCAGATAAAACAAAAACTTCCAATTCTGTGCAACCAAATTAAATACTTGCTTTTACCTTTGCTGTCCATTGAATAATCCATTTGAAGGAAAGGTAGAAAAACACTGGCTGTACTGAATCAGCTCAAAGGTCCCTTTGCCCCAGTACTCTGTGCTTGAGAGAGTCCAGTAGCAACACTTGGGGAAAGCATGTAAGCTGAGGGTGAGCATGTAGTGAAATCTTTCTGGTATATTCTCTCAGGTCTCAATAACCTGTAGCTCAAGCGCCTCACAAAACAATGGTTGTACCTTTTCAATAGTTTTTGATGAATTTTTCTCCAGTGACTATCTAGTAGGTTTTTGAGTCTCTTCTCTATTTTCTGCATCTCTAATATCTTACAGCCATAAACTCCACAACCAAAGCTCCTCAGAGCAGCTAAGATGCAGATGTGTAATTAATTTAAGCAGTGATATAACTGTTTTTGTTTATACTCAGTAAAAAATGAACTGCTGGGAAGATAAGTGTTCACCTTTACTAACATCAGTACAGATTATTCTCTATGTAGAAAAAAAGGAAAAGGCAAAAGTAACTACATTAAATAATCCACTATCAGAGCAGGGGGGAAGAGGGAGGAAGGAGGTCTTAGACCACTAAAATCAGTGCTTATAGTTATATCTTGCTTTGGGCACAACACACAGAAAACAGAGCCTTGCTTGGGCCCTCAGTGAAATGATTTAATGATTTCATCTTGTCCAGGCAAGGCAAGTTTTACCTTGGGATAAGTTATGGTGACACTCCCTGAGGGATCCCAGCCCCATGTGAGGAGACCAGGAATCTGCAACCACCACCCATGGAAGAAGGGTTCCTGAGCAAACATTTCCTGTGACCTGCTGGCCAAGAGTGATCCCTTGGCAGCAGAATTAAGGCAGGAGCACAGGCTACAGCATGTGGCTGCCTGCTGCCCTGTGATCTATCTAGGTCCTTCCTCTAAGTCTGAAAATGTCTGCAACCAAAATCTTCAAGATTGTCCTGGATTTGTTCCTAGATGTAATTTAAGGTGGGACACAACCTTAGTTTGTCCCATTTGCTCTCTTCTCTTTCAGCCTGCTATTTCTGAGAGTAGTAGATCAAAATTTGAAAACTGGGCCAAGCTTCGAAAGACACATGCAGGCCACTGCCTCTGCAATCCAGTTTCCTTCTAGCCTTGCTAGACTGCCTCTCTATTCAGCCTTCAGGGTGTGCCATGGAACTCATCCCTTTGCTCAGATGCTGGCCTAAGAAGCCAGGGTTCAGTGATTCTGGAAACACAACTACAGTTTCCACAAAGCCAAGAACTGCTAATGTTGACCCTGTTGAAACCATTGAGCCAAGTTAGCTGCTTGTGTAGTTACCACAGGTTCCTGGGAGCTCTGCCAGCAAAGAATATCTAGTAGCTAACCCAGGGACTTTCTAGTGAATGGCTCTGTGTACTGGAAAGTGGAGAGATTCAGATCAGCATCCCAGCCAGCTGCCTCTGTTTCCTTCCAGCGAGCCAAATTTCTCAAAAAATCATGTCAGCAGGGTGAGGAAGTACTCACACATCTTCCAGGCACTCCGGGGGCTGCTTCAGCCTGTTGCCACTGATGAGGTAGTTGTAGATTTCTGCATTCTCAATGCCAGCATAAGGGGTTTGCCCTCGGGTCACAATCTCCCACATGGTCACCCCAAATGCCCACTGAAAGAGAACAGCACACAGAACAAGTGAACAGACCGTTCCCTGCTCGCTGGACTTGCTTTCAGTATACTCAGGCTGTGCTGGGTAATGTCATCTGAGCAGCAGTGATGCAAGGACTATCCAAATTCTAGCTACAAAACAGAAATGACCGACCAGATGCTGCTGGTGCTGGCACATCATCTTAGGAGACAGCTGAAGGCCCTGTCCAGCCCCATCCTGCAGTGGAGCAGGGGAAGATTTGGGAGCTACTCCTGTTTTCTACCTGCAAACCTTTCCTACTTATGCTCTTTAAGGTATGTTCCCAGTTAGAAGAAGCTTTTGGTTTGGGGCTCACAAATCAGTTTCTTAATTCATTTAACCAGATTCTGAATTTCTACTAATGTACAAGTGAAAGCAGAGTTTAGCCAATAAGCAGGGCAAGAACAAACCACTTATGGCTCACATTCATTTCTGCTCTACACTGCACAGCTGTACTTGTACTTTGCAACTAAACTGCAAGGTTTGTGAGGTGCAAAAATTATTATTTTTATAAGCAAGCCCTTGCCCAATGTTTGTTGTAAGCTGGCTGAACTAGTGATCACCAATCACTAAACCTTGTGTACAGTGGATGCAGCAATGGCTGGGCAACACAGCAGCCACATTACAAGGCACTCTTGGTCATTTCAAGGACATGGTGACAGGAATAACTGGAAAGGCAAGACCACAGGACTGAAGGACAAAACTAGTGTGAAAATAGATCAAAAGGCCACAAGGAAGAAGGAAGATGGTATCAGGAAAAAAAAATCCCAAAAGGAAAATAAGTAACAATTTTAGACAAATGGGTTTAGCCTTGCTCCCCAGGGGCAAAGACATGGGGAGTGTCTAAGCACTGATGGATTCAGATCTACGGAGTTCCACCAATGCCTTCTGCAGCACAGAGCACCTTTGCTGCACTTGTACCTAAGTGTGTGGGTCACACACATTTCAAATGTCACCTTCAAACTGTCAGGCAGAAGAGAAAGGAAAATAAGAGAGAATAAGAGAGAGAAAACTGCATAAAGAGAGGAAAAGGAAGAGGAGAAGGGGAAAGATGAAGAAGAGGATGGGGATAAACACTGAAAAATAAAGGACAAAAAGACAACAATAAAAAAGAGTTAATGTCTTCTGCCATTAACCATTTCACATATTTTTAGCCTTAACCATCATCCCTCAAACACAAGGTAAACTCTCCCTATCACCAGGGCCTTTTCCCACCCTCAGTGGGATTCCTCCACTCCAGCAGGAATACAAGTGGTCCCCAGTGCACTGGAGCAAACCTCACCACATCGCTGTGCGTTGTGTACAGGTTATCTGCCAGGCTTTCCAGAGCCAGCCACTTCACTGGCAGCTTGGAGGCACAGCCCTGGCGGTAGTAGTCTCCACTGTAGATTTTCTTAGAAAGTCCAAAGTCTGCAACACTCACATTCATGTTCTCATCCAACCTATGGGAAAGTTTTCACAGATGAGGAAAGGAAAGCATTTATTGGCTACCTCAGGCAAAAAACAAAAAAAGGTGTATAGTTCACTAAGTATTACACAAAAGGAGAATGATTTCATCTACTTGGTGACCAATGTGAAATAGCTTAGTGGTCTCAAACTAGCTCCTTCAGACTAACAAGGAACTAATCATGACTAAGGAAGTGGCTAGGCTCAGATGGTCTAGACTTACACAAAGCAAACTCAGATACCTTCTGTTTCCAAGATTATCAGAGGACATCTGCAATGCTCACTGCTATCACCAAGGCCTGCACCCCATATTGGAAATAAAAAAAATCATAGGGTGAATGCCTAGACTGCCTGTTAAAACTGCTTGAACTGCTGGATCTGCAACATCTCTCCAGGCCTGGTTAATGATCTGAATTGCTCTGTCACCCACTTAAACCTGTACATGTTGGCAGACAGTCCAAGTAAAGGCCACAAACTTCATGCTCCTGGGCCTCATAAGGAACTCACTGCTTCCCCCAGAAGATGTGCTGAAACAGGCATTCAGCTTCCTCTGGAGGATGTCTACGAAAATAGAAAATCAGTCTGGGTTTCTCATAAATGCCAAAGCAGACTAACGCATCATTTTTCATCATAACTATCAGGCTCTTTGTCTGTACATCTGGACATTGAAACGTCTTTGGAAATCTGTGTCTCATCGTGGATTTTATTGGTTGTTGTGGTTTTGTTCAGAGGCAGAGTTCTGCTGTCACAATGAGCTGTTCCTTACTCCATTCCTCAGGGAAGAAGCAGAATGGAAAGGATAAAAAAAGAACTTTTCTTTTCTTCAAAGCAGTCAAAGTAGTTTGGTGTCAAGAACAGTGAAGTGGGATCATACTGTGTGTTCACCATGCAAATATTTTTAGAGGCATTCTCCACAAGCTTTCAAGGAAACTACAGTTCTTATATTGTGATAATCAAGTCCTCAAAATAGATACCAGAAATACAGACTTCATCATACAATGAAAGTTCTTTTCTCCTAACACAGTCAAACCCATTCCCTCCTGCTGGTTGCTTGATATTGTGGAACAAATAGCCTATGCTGACACACAACCACTGGAGTGGCTAATTACAAACACATACTGTAATCAACTCTATGAAACTCTATCTGCAAACCAATGATAGAAAAGTTCATTATAAAAAGGGTCTGTTTGTAAGATCAGTGGGACTTTAGGAGTTGCTCCCTGCTCCCAGCAGCACCACCACACACCCCACCACAATGATTATGGCTCCCCTATGTCTGTTCTCACTTAATGCAAGGATCAGCATTCTTAGACAGGACCCCTGACACTTCTGTCATGCAAAAGGTTTTTCATTCCTCCCTCACCCACTCTGGTCTTTCTTTTCTCTATAAACGCATTAATCACTTACATGCAGTTCCGAGCTGCAAGGTCCCTGTGTATGAAATTTTTTGAGCTTAAGTACTCCATCCCACTGGCAATGTCAATCATGAACTTGAGGAGTGTCTGAACAGGCAAGTTCTGTAAGAAATAACAGTTTAGGTTCTATTCCCAGAGCCTTTCAAGCACATATGACAAAACTGCAAGGTTCACTGCTACTTTACAGAGCAGGGATGGGGAATACAGGGATGGGATGGGATGGGATGGGATGGGATGGGATGGGGGATGGGATGGGATGGGATGGGATGGGATGGGATGGGATGGGATGGGATGGGATGGGATGGGATGGGATGGGATGGAGGAGCTGGTCCCCAGCATGCATGGAATTAAATACTTTAAGACCACAACTCACAACTTCCCCTGGTATTAAAATCCAGTCACCTGCCAATGCCTTTGGGAGATCAATCCTGAGCTGCTCCAAATACATTCTCTGAAAATCCCTAACCTCCTAGAAGGAATTCTACAGTAAGATAGACTTACAAATGGGTTTTCCCCAATCCTTGACATCAGCAGAAAAGCATGGAGGTCTCCATGCTTCATAAAGGGTAGGATCACCATGGGAATTGGGAGACGGCCCTTGGGACGGCTTCGTAGACTGACTCCTGATGAGGACAGACACAGCAAAGGGGTGTTAGCAAACAGACTATTCCCAGGAGGAATCTTACAGGCTGCTATGCCTTTCTCTTACAGATCTGGAGGAAAATGTGCAGTTTTAGTGGTAGATTCCATGCTCCAAGCTTTTGTGACTTTATGCCAGGTGGTGCTAAGATGCCTCTAACCCTGTTTGCTTCAGAGGCTGTACTAAGAGCCTAGTGCCTCTCAGCTCTTCTTGCAGGACCAACTATAAATGCTTCTAAGATCACTCCAGACCAGACAGCCCCAACCCCAGGCTCTGCAGAGCAATCTCCACATTATGGAAAATACCTGCATTCCAAAGTGTCTACCCATGAATGTCTTGCTTCTTACTCAGTATTTTGGAAAGGCACAATCTTCCTCCTACTTATAGCCTACCTGCCCACCTGTTCACATTTCACAGCAGTTCAAACACGTCTCAGCCAGCCAAAGTCTCCCTGATGCATTTGCAAGAGCCAAAGAACCAGCTTAAATAGGAGATGGCTGTTCCTGGTGTGTGAGGGCAGGTGTGGGGAGCATTACACACCCTCCAACCCCCTGGGGCTGGGAAGGAGCAGTGCTGACCTGCACAGTACTCCAGGCAGCACAGAGGAGGCTGCAGCAGCACTGCTGGGGACAGTGGGGCTGTGTGGGATAATGCAGGAGCAGGAGGAGCTCTGTGGCACGAGCAGCAGTGCTGCCTTACCGATCAGTTTGGTGACATGAGGGTGGTCAAACTCCTTCATGCAGGCAGCCTCTCGCAGGAACTCCTCGATGTCAGTTGAGGTGAAGATGTCCGCTGGAAAAAGGGACTGTGAGTTTTCTTTCTTTGTAGGTGGCTCCAAGGGGCTTTTAAAATAATGATTGTCAAAAGCTTGTTCTTTGTGGCATAGCACATCTTCTCAGAACTATAGCTAGATAAGCCATTTTACAACAAAGCAGAGCCTGACACTCTCTCCTGGAATGGGCAGCAGTAAGCACCCAGGGACATCTGGTAAATTGGTTGTATCAGGGACATCTGGAAAATTGGTTCTTGGTAAACAACCACTGGTTAGCCGCTCTTTTCTGAGTGAAAACTTTCTTTGGAAGCTGTGCAAATCATGTGGGGGTTAAAGATGTAAGAATTAATTAGGTAAAAGAACATAAACTACAAATGTCAGGGAGAGGAGATGTCATGCAAATGAAAGAAAATATTAAAACTGACGAGATGGCAGAGCCTGTGACTGGCACAACAGGGCCCAAATGATCTCTGACAAGGAAGCCTTGAAAGATAAATGCTTTTATGTCTCTTAGCATGATTGAGTCTTGTAAGGCACTAGAGCTAAGATTTCTTAAAAAACCACACTACTGGACAGCTTGGACCAAATTCAGCAGTGATATACATCAGCAAAATTCTGAAGTAGATGATTTCTCATTGCTATGACTCCAGATTTATGGAAATATATCAATATAATCAAGAAGTAGCCCAGTTGACTACTCCCACCACTGCTGCTGCTGAATTTAGGAAGAGTCCTCCAGTCCTGCCGCAAGATCAGACTCAGACCTGTAGGGGAGTGTTCACATTATCTACTTTAGGCAAGTAATTTCAATATAATTCAGAAGACAAAAGGAGATTCCCTTTTTACAGTCAATGAAGAAAGGAAGGTGCCTCTGGAGGCTGACAGATTGTTCCTTAGTTAGATGCCTGAAGGGAGACATTCTGACTACACAAAAGCTTGCAAGCTGATTAGAATTATTGTTGAAACTGGATAAAATGATACAAGTTACACTAGATGGTACTAAGTGTATTTAGTACAAGCTGTTATTCTGTGACAGCAAACTGGGCTCCAGAGATAAGTGAGTCTGACTGCTTTCAGTCAGTCACAGTTAATTTTTGCCTTATAGGCAAAAGGGGTCAAATAACGTAGGTTAACATATATAAACACAGATATATGCACATTTCCTTTGATTTATACCTCTTAATTGCTTTTCTTGTTACAGACTTCTCCCTGTTAATTGCCCTTGTTATGTACACTCACCAAATGGTAAATCAGAAGGGAGCTGGACTGCCCAGTCAAATGCTGACTGAGATGAGTTAGCTTGTCACTGCATTCAGCCTAGACACCCTTCTGTTTATTCCAGGCTATGTGCTTGCAGGAATACTGTTCTTTCACTGCTGAATTATCAGGGCAAAGCAGACCTGTCTGAACTGTCTGTGCTACATGATGGAGTGGTTTTGGTTGCATTCACCACGTGCTCTGTGCTGTAGAAGCAATGAGGTGGTATACGTCCTTTCCTGAAGAGCTTCCACTACAAAAAGACTGACATGAAAGGGATGGGAGACAACATGGGCAGAGTGGCTGAGGGGGAAGCTCAGAGAGAAGTAAAGAGCACCAGGGGATATTTGCTGAGAATAGGACAGACAACATTTAATCTTTCCAAGCTCTCTTTTCTTGAGTAATACAGGTAGCCCTGCTCCCACATACCTTTCAGCATCTTCACTGCCACTTTCTGGAAAGAGCCATCATCTAGCTTCAGTAGTGCCTCTCGAACTGACCCAAACTCTCCTGCAAAATTATCAGAGTAGGCAGTGAGGGAACAGCTTCTTGTGAAGAAAGTATGATTCACAGCAGGTTCACTTCAGGGGTCACTGGCAAAGAAGCTGAGTACCCATAAGAAATGCTCTGGTTTTCATTCTGCAGTTCCAGACAGCAGCTTTCAGCACATGTATGTCTAGAAGAGATATCACTACCAGTAGACAGAGCTCACTGTGCTGAAAGTCCAGAAGGCAAAGGAAAATGAGAAGGGAAAAAAGCAATTCCTGGCCAGACAGATGATGCAGAGACAGAGTTTAGGCTGGGCAGACATTTCTGGGGAAGCCATATCATGAGGGATGAGTCTCAGTAAGGTTCTGTTCAGAGAGGAGGCTCTTTGCTGGAGCAGCAAGTTGATGGGTTGGCTGAGGAAGCTCCTAGTACTGACAGCCATCAGAGCTGAGTGATAATGCCAGGACTCAACCATTTGAGACACAGTCAGCCTTATCTCCCAAAACTCAAGAGAATTACTTCTATGAATCACAGCTGACCAGAGAAAACAGAGTATCTACTTGTGTGTGAGTGATATGTTGATTCACAGAGGGCAGTATTTTGCCCAGGTGTGTTCTCTAAGTGAGTTAAGAGGAAATGCAACAGGCCAAAACCTCTTTCAAATATTTAGCCTAAAGAGGCTTTATACTACAGCCTAACAGCCTCTTTGCATTAGATCTGGCTCTAGATTTGCTCCCCCTAATTTTGTAACTGCTTATCCCACCCACAATGCATCACTATGAGGAACTCTGATACTGAGAAGAAGGAAACAAAATATGGCACTCATATTTTAGGACACCTACCCCAGAAGCATTATCTTCCCACTGGCTTTTCACCAGTGTCCTTCACTACTCTATGGCATGTGCTTACTTCACAAAAACCATGGGCAGTGGATCTGACCACAAATCAGGAAAATGGGAAGGAACAAAGGTATTTTGTGCTGCTCCCATACCATGGAGCTGTAGAGTCAGTAGAGCCCAAGATAATGCAGTTATGTCATCTTATAACATGTGACCTGGGCTTGTGGCAGTGTGGCTGACAACACAGACCGGGTCTTGCCTGCTGGCATCCCCACACCACGGCCATGCCCTGGGACCCCTCTGCAGCCAATTTCAGTTTACCTGTCATGGGAGCAGCCCAAGAGGGTTAAAGTAGGATCCCAGAAACTGGCCAAGAGCTAACACTCATAAACAGATGATACAGCTGTTTGATTACTTAGCATTGTTAAGCCCTCTGAGACCACTTCTGCAGGAAGGTCATCTTCCTGCTCTGAAAGAAACAAATTTGTTCCAGGAGGGATGGAGTGGAAGAATGCTCCCTGTGGGAAAGGATCAAAAAACCCTGCAATAAAACCAGTCTTATAAAGAAAAAGGAAAAGGTGAATGTTAATTGAATATTCCTTTGTTTAAATCTCTGCAAGAAATTCACACACCAGTGAATTAACACTGCTTTGGAAAGCTGAGCATAGGCTGCAGTTCATGATTGTGTACAGCCATATTACAGGAATGGCTTAGCCAATATCCTCTTAGTTATGCTAAACCCCTGAAATGCTTTATCCCAGCAGAAGGGATAGTTCCATTTAAATTTCCATCTACAAGCTGGAGAGAAAACAGGCTGCTTGTAATTGCTTCTTCCTACTCAACAGTTAAAATAACACAAGTGGGATTTTCAATGTAAAGCCTTGTTCAGTTTTGGTTCTTACCCTTGCCCAACATTCTTCCCAAGGTGAACTGCTGTTCTTGGATTAAGACATCTTTTAGTTTTGTCTTCAACTCATCACTGATCCCTACACTCTCCACTGGAAAAAAAAAACAAACAACAAAACAAATGAAGCATCAAATAAGGGATATTTAAATATTCTGTCACAACATCAAGAGTCATCTGTTCTAATCTCCATCTCCAATCTGATTCCCACACTGTAAGCAGGAAAACCTGAAAAGGGCAGAATTTCCTTCCATGTCCTCTAGCCTCACCTCAGACACTAAGTGGCCAGTAACTTTCAACCATCAGAAAATGTACTTACAGCACTTAAAGGGAGAGGGTGTGATAATACCACCCTTAAACACTCCAAGAACAACAGGGATACAGAAATAATGTAAAGAATGCTGAGAAGATAAAATCCAATCCAAAGGGCCACTGACAGACACTGGTTCATGCAGCTTAATTTTAGCTGATGGAGCTGCACCATTTTAATGACTGGAGCATCATCCTACCCCAGCTGTGCAGGGCTGCCACAGAGAGCCATGCCCTTCTTGAACCAGGAGATAGAAATGGATCACCTTAATGGATCATCTGGCCATTCCTGGAACTCAATCTCCTCTTTGATAAGTTACTAATTCCTGGCTTTCCAAGACTGATTAATTGGTTCATGCTTGTAGCACAGTTCAGCATACTGAATTTAATAAGTCCTGCTAATATTGTTCAGCCATATTTATTTCACCATTGGATTATATTCCAGTTGAAGGAGTCCTTGTATTGTGAAACTGGGGCAAGGGAGTGGTGAATTTATGTCTTGCATTAATATACATAATGACTGTAGCTGTAATTAGCAAGGGCTATGTAATTGGTATGGAAACATCCATTCTGGCCTTTCACCTCTGCAATTCACAGAGTCTAAGCCTCATTGTAAATTAATCCCATGTTTTTGATCAAGAAACATCAGTTTCAGTAAAAACAGAGAGAGCATTGTAAATGCATGAACACAGCTTCCCAGGCAGAATCACTCAGGTCATTTTACTTACATGTTGCTTCAATGAGCTCTGGGCCATCCCTGTTGAAAGATCTGGCAGCTCTGAAATGGACTGCTGGATCCCCTCTGCCAACCACACTGCCAAAGGCATGGCTAGAAGGCAGAAAAGACACACAGGACCATGATTACATAGGCCATTCACTTCTAAAAGGGTGTGTTCAACAATATGGATGATTTCTCACCCCTTGCCATATAAATTCTGTAGACTGTTTTGTTAAAGAGGGTGTATCTGGAGAGGAGGAACAATGGGTTTATGCTGCTTTGCTGATGCACCTACAGCCTTCCAAAACAGGGGAATCACTCCTCCCAAGTGCCTGGGAGAAGCTGCAGGTTGGGGCTGGTTGCAGGAGTCATAGCAACAGAGATGCTGCTGTGACAGGGAGGTCTGGGAGACTGGAAAGAGCAAGAACCTTGTTTGCAGTAGGGAGCAAACCACAGCCAAGAGTCAGAGGTGATGGAAAGGAAACTTTACTGGGGATCCAGAGGGTTCTGGGTAGTCAGGAAGTTACAATCACCTGATAGACTGAAAACCAGCATGGGATAAAGGGCTCAGACCATAAGAATACAGATATTTCATCTGTGGATCTTTTAAGCATCAGTGCTAAGAATTACCTTCTTAGAGTTTATATTTGTATTGTCTAATAAGGCTTTGCTATTAACATAACATTTTTTCTACTGTATTTTTGGTGCTGTCCTTTTGAAGAAAAGGCAGGCACCTCAAAACTATGGAAAAAACCCAACAACAAAAACCCCCCCAAAAAATCCCAACAAAAAAAACAACCAATACAGTTGCTCAAAGAAACTTGCAAAAGTACTCTATCCACAATGCTATTTTGAAAAATAATTGAGTCAGAAACCACAACAGAAGACAAAGCAGAGATCTTTCTAACCAGCACAAGGAGAAACTCCCTTACCCAAACCGAGTTTCCTTTCTTCTTTTTCGAAGGAGAATAAGAGCCAGGGCAACAGCTGTGACCAGAGCTGTGAGAATGCCCAGTGCCACAGGAACCCAGGATGTCCCATAAGGAGGTTGCCTCTGGCCACCTAGATGATGGAGAAAACACCAGTCAGGAAACAGAAGACTGCTAATGTTAAACAGACCAGTTTCTCCTTTAGTTTTTGAATGGGAAAGCCATGCTGCTGGATCTTTGTATACTGGAATTTGGCATAAACAGGTACTCAGCCAATCATCAGGAAAACGAGCTCTTTCTCACAGCAAAGGCAAAGGAGAAGCATCTAGTTGTCAGAAATTATTGGCTTTGAGCCTTGAGAATGTAACAGGTGCTGCACCAGATTACATTATTTCACATGAGCTCACAATCTGGGGCGCCTCAAACTGGAGCCTCAGGACAAGAGGCAGACCAGAACCTTGACCAGGTAACACAGCACTACCTGAATGTCAGCCAGGCAACATTTTGAAAGACAACAGAGAAGGACAATTGCCTCATGGCAATATGGTTAGAAATATTTACATTTTTCCTCTAACCCTTCCCACAAAGAGAAGCACCCTGAGGGACTTGGTATTAGCTGTAATTTTACAATGTTGTTTGGTTGGTTGCAGCTTCTCAATGTCTCTCCCCAAAGTGAAGAATATTTGCTCCCAGAATATGTATACTTTTGACTACAAATGGTCTACAGAAGAAATGGAGATGCTGCCAAGCTGAGCAAGCTGTCGGGCAAGGAAGATAAGCAATACAGTTCTGAATAAAAAGAATATTATGTATCCTTGGCAAAAAATGATAAATTAATCCAACTCCCTGAGAGATTTCTTCTCCAAATACAATTACTAAAGATTAAATATGAATTTGAATGGATTTATTAAAATCTAGGATAGCCCTCATTCCAAATTGTTAAAGAGCTAACAAAAAAAGGTACCAGGTCCCTGAGCACCTCCTTCATCTTCATGCTCACTTGCTCACCCTCAGCAGCTGACTGCCCTTTACCTGAAGGTAAGGAAGAATCATCTTTGATGATGTAAGTAATCCTGATAGAAGTCATGACAGTATAAATACACCTGTTCTTAAAAGAGATGTTAAGTTCATGGGCTGGAATTTGGACAGATCTCTGCATAGATGCATATGAAAAATAGTCAGACAACCCTTGCTGGCAGAATCCTGGCAGGCAAGAGGCTCCTGAGGCTTGATTAACAGCTACCTTGAGGAGCCTTATCATCCAGGTTTTTAAAGAAGTAGTATTAGTTAACAAATAGGTAGAGCTTGAGGACACAGAATTGTGGACAAAGGAGGAAGCAAACTAGTACTTCTCCACTTGAAGCAAATTATCAGATCCTTAGTACTTATTTTCCAGCATCTTATCTCTTTCAGTGACTCATATTTTCTTTTACCACCCAAAAGGCTTTACAGGCTCTGGGGCTTATGATACTCCCTCTTGCTGCAATTTTCAACCCAGCCTTCAAGGCTGTTTATGAGGAGGGAGAGATCAGAAACAGAGCAGGGATTTAGGTTAACTTCTGGGGAGCCCCTCCAAAAGGAGTATGGATGAAAACAAAACAAAACTAAATTATTCTCCCTGTTTCTAAACTGCTGGGAATCAGAAGCCCATCTCACAGTTTATAGCAAATGTGTCAGAAATAGAAATGAATGTTGAAATTCACTGCTTCTCCTACTCTGCCCCACACATCCTTGCTTCCCACTTGTGTCACTGAGCTTCAGAGGAGGCTGCAGCCCACAAGTTGCCTCTCCTCTCTCAACTCTCTCTCCCATCTTCTGCAACCCCTTTTTCAACCAGCCCATGTCTTAAGACTGCACCAGGTGGAAAGAAGACAGTATTATAAGAGTTTAGAAGAGTATTTAGGAGCCCTTGGATGACAAATCCTTTTATTTCACAGAAAGTTTATATTTCAAAGGTGTGCGAAGAGCATAATCCAAGTCTTCTCCTGCCTACAATTGTGAAGATTACAGATAGGAAAAGGCTATTACACCACTCTGCAATGAAAAAAAAAGAGGTTTCTTCTGAGAAAGTTTCTGAAAAAATTAAAACCATCTTTGTTAACAGCACACCAGATCTCTGCATAAGTAGGGTGGAGCTCCCACTAGCTTTGCTGTGATGACAAATTCCACTTAAAGTTTATACGAGCTTAGTCATCCTTATTGCCGCACTGGTAGCTGGGCAGAAACCACCCCTGGCATTTCTCACATAAAGCAACCAGTGCCAGGCTGCTATTTTAGGAAAGGAAGCGACTTATGTTTTCTACCAGGCCTGAAACAAAACTGCAGTCTTTCTGCAGCTCTGCTGCTTAAGGCCTGTCAGTGTTTCCACAGTGAACTTTTACTTCCAGCCTATTATGCTTGTGAAGGAATACATGTGCTTCCAGACAGCATTTGGCCAAAACAAGCACCACTCCCGATGCTGCTTTTTTTGAAGTGGTTTGTAAATAAAAACAATCAAGCAACAACATATAGTGCTTTCAGGATTACCCCATTCCCGCTCCCTGTAAAATGCGAACCCTAAACATTCCCTGGGGCTCCTTGCCAGTGATGGCTGTTTTCCAAAGGGAACTCCTGCTTCTTTCAGATACTTTTGTCTGCATTTGGGTGCCACAGAAAATACCCCATCAAAAAATAGGAGGGAAAAATTGATGGAGCTAGTGACCAACCTCAGTAGGTTCAGCTCTGAACACCCCTTCAATCTCTTTTAAATAATTTGAGGGCTTTGATCCCAGAGTGACTGTGTGCTCACACTTGACCTTCAGCGCTGACTTTGCCACAGGAACTGGGCTGCCAAAGGACCTGACTAATGTGCATGCTAAACCAGCACTAAATGCACTACTGCAAGTAGGGATACAGTTCTCTACTGGTTGCTCTACCCATATCCCCACCTTCTGCTTGCTTGGGAACTCCTCTGTTGAGTCCTCCTGCCATCCCTCACTGTGGAGGGATCAGGAGAGCTCAATGTCCATGTGATTCCTCTGAGACATGTAGAGTGAGAAGATGCAGCAGAAGATGGGTCAACATCAGAAATTAGAGACTGATATCTTGTCCTGCCACGGCCACTTGGAAACAAAACCTCAGGAGAATGTGGAATTTTTGTATGGTCACATCTCACTGACTTCTTGTCACCAATCCCTATCTTTATTCGGAACATTTTCCTCTTAGTTCTGTTACAGTTTCCTTCACAAACAAGAGCTTTTCCCTTCTCCCTTCTACCCATCTCCCCATATAACATCCTGTTTTACTTCATAGCCTGCCTGCCATTTCCCACTCACTGTGAAACACAAGCAGCCAGGAAATCACCCCAGGTGAGCCCAACTGCCCTTCAGCACTGCCCTTCAGCACTCCACATGTGCATGTTCTTTGCTCCCAACAAAGCCTCCCACGTGGCCCACATTGCATGGTACAGCATCTGTACCATCATCTTCCTCTTCTACCAGTAGCTCAGCTTTTCCATGGAGACAGCTAAACTGGTTTAATAGATATACATTCAGTAAAACCATTATGAACCCCCATGTGGCCACGGTTTAAATCAGGCTTCACTAAAACTAGTCAGGAATGGCATAAAATTAAATCAAAGAAGGCAATCTGTACTAGTGGAGTCTTCTGCCACATTTACTTGTGTAAATCTGTGTAAACCTTCATTTGCATATTTTGTCTCGTGTCTGCCCTTCTGCTCTGCACTAAGCACAGTAAAACCCTGTTCTAAGAAGACACAGTAGAGGCCAGAAGCTGTTTTGTTTATACCACCTCTTTGAAGATGATTGCATTTCTAGTCTCCTTGATGAAGTGTGCTGTTGTATAAGCCCACATGTAAGTAATAAGCACTGAAAGAAAAAGACTCAGAAAAAACAGCAGTCCCAGTATTTCTGACTTTTTTCCCCAAGTGAAGGGAGAAAATAGTGGACACTTACCCATGACCTCCTGGGCTTCAAGCAGGAAGAGGTCACTCCAGGGCCCACACCCTGCAGAGTTCAGCACACACACCCTGATAATCAGGTCTTTGAGAGGATTCCACATGGTGAGATTGGCTTTTGTGTCCTGCACAATCATCTCCCCCTGAGTGCAAATGACAATAAACAGTGAGCTGTTTTAAAAGGCATCTAATGTAAAACTTCACCTTTAAACCAAAACAGTACCAAACATGTACTTCACTGGCACTATAACAAGAGCTGGGAATTATGACTTCTGACCCCTTATCTCAGTTTTGCCTGAGATTTGAGCTGTTGTCCTGGGTTTCTCTTCCCAAAAATTGCTAATAGTTTCCCAAGGCATAAGGGAGATAGGAGGTTTAATAATTTCTTCCTTTGAAGTCCTCCCATGCACGTTGCTATAGAAATATGGGTTTTTTCTGCTATTAAAAGATATACCTCCTTCTTGTGGTTTACTGTAAAGCATCTGGTGGTTTTAATCCAAGGGAGGAATCTGTCCGTCTGTTTTAACTTGCTGACCAAATCCTGAATGGCGTCTGAATTTCAGCCCCAATTTTCACTTATGATGGCAAGGTCAACAAATTTTCAGTAGTTTTATGGACCTTCTTCATATAGCAAACCCATGAACATTTGGCTGCCACCCCCGACACAGAGTAAATTCAATGAGAGCTCAAAATACCATCACTCAAAGTCAATGACGCTGACCTAGGGTGAAATGGGTCATACAAAATAGGAAATAATTATTTTTTCCCTCTAGCTGTCTACTATTACAGGCCTGCTCTTCATTAATAAGCACTGGGTAAACACCTATTAGGAAGCTAGAAACCATAAGAAATGCTGTGAACTTCAAAGGCTGATAGATACCTGGGAAAGGTCAATGCTAACAAACAAATGAAAGGCCTTCTACCCTGTCAGGGTCCTTTCAACTCCCTAAGTATTATAAATGAAGCTAAAGAATCCACAACCTTCTTTCTGTGATTTACAGCACAACTCATTCACTTGTTAAGTACACCTTTGCTGGTAGGATTTGGAAAGCCAAGGCCCAGTCACAGGAGACAGAAAGCCCACATCCTGTACTGCCTGAGCTGGAAAGAGGCAGAGACAGACAAAGTGGATTCTCTCCATGTTGTCCTGCTTGTGCAAGGAATGGCAGAGAACTGGTCTGTCAGCAGATGAACATTCAAGTGAAGGAATTCTGAATATGCCAGGAAGGAAGAAACAGTCCTATATCTTGAAGTCAAATCGTGAGGCATTCCCTAATGTCAGAATACATCCATTTACACAAAAGCAATGTCAGTAATCTAATCCCCCGGTATGGATGAGGGACCTTAATGCCTAGAAAATTTAGTACAAACCTTCTGTAATTCTGTGTTCAATGGCTCAGTACCTTCTCAATATGTTACCTGAGTTACATTATCCTGGATCCATTCCAGTCTGTATCCCAGGACATTTTCTTTCAGCACATCTGGAGCCACACCTTCCCACTCCAAAATTAGACCAGGATCTCTTTGAATAACATGGATATTTTGAGGGGTGCTGTTTGGAGCTGAAAGCAGAGAACAGAACACCATCACTTGTGCAGAAAAATAAGGCACTATCCACACTGAAAATGGCAGTTTCACCCATTTCCTGAGACCATCCAGAAAAGAGAGGGTGTGAGGGGAGAGAACAAATTCTGCAAACCACCAGCACTGTGTGTGGTTTCAAGTGGGGAAGACAGATCAGCACCTCTCATTTCTCTCAAGATCCCACGGATCTCACAGAGCTAATGGGACCAGCATGCAGAAGCCCCGTGGCTGGGTAAAGCCCTGTATTACACATCATTTCTGCTAACCACATGTGACTGTATTATTGTTTTGCTCTGGGAGACCCTTGGAGTGGATGAGCAATCTAACAGTATAATATTTCCCATACTGCAGAAGCAGCAAGGAGTTAATGACATTTATAATAATCTCTTTTTCAGGTTCAGAACTGCTGTCCTGTTCTTGTCTGCTGTTTCTTACCAAGCTCCAGGGTCTGGAAATAAACCCTGTCAGTGAAAGGGGAGCTGCCCATCTCATTGCTGCACTGCACACGGACGCTGTAGTTGGTGGAATGCTTCAGGCCTTGCACAGTGTAGGAGAAGGGTGGCACTGGGGTGACTTCAGTGGACACCTCCTGGCCATCTGGTGACTCAGCTACCTGTGCCAAGAGTGAAACGAGATGACTGTTACTATAAACAATATGACTAATATGTCCACATGGATAAGAACTCATTTAATTGTCAGTTTAGGAATGTGTAAGAATAGACACAGCACCAGCAGTGCTTAAAATACTGAAATGGGAGTTGTCAAACTAAGAATCACAAAGTGACATCATTTGGGCAGTACAGAAATTTTCCACCAGATGAAAACTTGGTTCCATATTTTAAAACATTTCCTTCCCTATGTTACACTTTCTACAGTTTATTATTATTCCTTTAAAGAAAATTAAATGTGCTTTAAGTGGTAGCAGCCAGCTTCTGAGGCTTGTTTAAATCTAGGCAAAGAAAACCAGTAGAGCAACTTGCCTGTTGCCTACTGTCACCTTTTGCTCAACTCTTTTTTCCAGAAGTTTGTAAATTTTCAATTTTGTAGTGGATGAAAGGTTTGGTAGACATAGGTAACTTGGTTCAACTAACTTTCAAATTAAACTGGAAAAAAACTTCTTACCACTCCTACATCTCTTCTTTTTCTTGTTTCCAAATCTGAGCTTTAAAGCAGCATGAATTTAAATCTGATATCACTGTGTGCTTTTAATGCACAGACAGAGTGAATGCTCCTACTTTTGTACTAACAATAGCAGAAATCACTGCATAGCTCCCAGGCTCAGACTTTCTCTTCAAGTGCATGCAAAATAGTAAAGCAGAGAGTAAAAGCAAGATGAACTGACAAGAGCGAAAAAGTCATTTGGACTTTATGTATTTTATATGGCAGCCTTTCTTCCTTTCTCACAGCCCTTCTGCTCACTCTCACATACACTTTTGGCACACTGGTTTATTTGGCTGGTAGAAAGGAAGAATCTCAAGCTTCCTGAATAGAAAAGCATATTGTTGTCATTATCACTGTTACCCACAGCACGGAAAAAACAAGACAACTATTTTGTTAAACCCTGCCTGCTGGATGATGTATGTCTGTTCAACACTCCCAAGAGCTGGTGGTAGTGCATCTGCCCCTTTCACACCCTGGAACTTGGCTTGTGTTAGCAGTCAGAAAACACTGCCATTCCCTGCCCTGTCCCCAGAAGCAATCTGCTTGTCTGAACACGGTGCTCCTGGGGCACCCACTGCAATGCCCGAGTGCCGAACAGCACAACAAACTTCCAATCCCCCTTCTCCTTCTGGGAGACTCCCAGCAGGAGTGCAATCATGAGGAGCCAGGAACATGTGCATTTTCACATGGAAATGTAGGTCAATGCCTCACACAGAATCTCTCAATGTGGGAGTCAGAGGAAGCACAGTTTTCTGACAGTGCAGGGTCATTGCCAAGTTATGCCGCTCCCAGACTCAAATGCAGGAACTCCGTCCTCCCCAAATAGAACAGAAAAGGCTTAGAAAAGGGGTGAGAGACTGCTGAGTTGACAGAAACTGGGCTGCTCTGATTCAGCCTCTTTTCCACATGTCCCATCCCCCACCCCTGCCCCTGCCAAAAGTGAGGGAGAACTTAAACCCCAGAATGATTAGCATTGCAGCGTGCAAGCCAGAGAGAATAGGGGGTTCCAGCTCCAGATAACTGGCATTGTAAAACAGAGGAAGAAAAGTATTTTCAACTGCAAAAAAGAACAGAAGTAGCAACAAAACCCACAAACCAGGGCCAGCTGCATTCAGGAGTTCTTTCTGCCAGTGAGTTGGAAATAAATTATGATTTCCTTTACTTCTGAAATATAATAAAGATCAGAGCATGAAACCTCTGGTTTCCCCTCAAATAAAAAGAGGACTACAAGAAAATTAGCTAGACTGCTTCCAGCATACCTTAAGTTTATAATCCTCCTCTGCATAGTTGGCAACACTGCTTAGAAATTCCACTCCAGCTCATAATGCTGTAATCAGGTAGGGAAAGCATAGGGGACTGGCAAATAAATCCATGGGGAATGTGCCTAGCTGGGTTTGCACGGCCTGCTTTGGGTATCACCATTTATTTTCTCACTTGGCTACCTGCTCTTTGATCTCATTCTACAGCTAAGTATAAAATGATAGAAACTAACTCTGCTTGAGGTAGGACACATACCATTGTTCTCAGGAACTTCAAGGAGCAGACCAGTTTTTCACAGATGTGGAGTACTCTGCACCTAGCAGAGCTACAGAATAGTATTGAGCTTGATTTTCTGGGAAGAACTAATCTTTAGCAATGGAAAACCAATCAAAATTTAGAGACAGGGCTTAAATTTGTTCTGAAACATGCAAATAGGCCTGATCTTGTATCAAAAAGCCCAATCTGCCTTCTGCTTCCATCATTCCTACCTTTCCTGTACCACACCCTATACTTTGCAAGCTCCTCATCTCTTGGGTTCATTGCTATGTCCAAATTCCTGCACTTCTTCTGGCATCCCACAGCACAGGCCTGATTTGGTGTGGGACTCACAGGCACCTGCCCTGGAACAAGCTACCGGGGGCCACTGCTCCTTGCAGGAAGGGTGAGCACCCTGCAGCCACAGCTGCTCCAGGGCACTTCCCACAGAGCTGTGTGCTTCATGTGTGCTGCAGTGTAACAACCTCTGTGGAGCAGCTGCCGTGAAGCAACTGATAACCTGCTGGCCAGGAGAATGTGGCCGGTCCTTAACACTTAACTTTGGAGCATGAAGTTCATGACCTGCTCTTTGGCACCTACGAGTGGCTCCTGTTAAGTTTTTATGCTTTTAAGGCTGTGAAGTAAGTATTGGAACATGGCTAAAAGGTTGGGAGAGCAAATGATAGCCCAGGAAATGTGGCTTAGAAGAGTCCAATTATTTATGCAGGGCAGGGCACAAGGCAGAGAGGCCATACCTGAAGAGTGCAAGAATGGAGAGGTGCACGGCCATCAAATCCTGGCATCCAGACCACGCTGGCATTGCTGCTGGTGACTTGGCTTACAGTTACATTGAGAGGCGGGAGAGGCATGGCTAGAAAGGAAACAAAGAGACTTTCAGTGTACACAGAACTGAGCAGGTATTCATGTAGAAATGGAAAAGGCTTGAGGCTAAAAATTACGCAATGAAATCACTAACAGAAATGTGGTAAAATACCACATCTTTAGAGATGTCCCTGACTTGTTGGAAATGAAACTCTTATTTTAACATTGGACAAGCTATTGTCAGCCATCCATCACTGTCTATAGATGCATACAGGCAGTGGTTGATCTCTTTGAGAGCAATGCCAGTGTGTGATGCTTGCACCTTTGCTATTCAGCTCTCTTCCCTTCCCCCTCCATTGCAGGGCATGACTCAGCCCTGCACACAGCTGCCTGTGGACCCACATTGTGAACTAAATCAGGGCTTTAAAACCCCACCTCGGGTTCTCAGTCCAGCCTTTGACACCAGCTCTGCCAGCACCAGGTGGAGGGTGGCTTGCTGTAGTGACCTGAATACCCTGGAGCTAGATTTGCAGTCGACATCTTTGTGCTGCCTCCAGGTGTCTACTGCAAACTCCCACTGAAACACTCTGGGACAGAGATTGGATTGAAAACTGCCTCCTCAGGCTTGGGATGAATAAACTCTGTTTTACAGAGGGGAAATTCAAGCCAAGGGGAGTGCCTGTCACACTGCCACATATGGCTGATACCACTCCACAAATTAAGGGCAGAGCCAGGAACAAAATCAGGATTGCAAGACTGGACAGTTAATCAGATGCTTGGGCTTCCTACCACCAAAGCACAGCACCAAACTGCTTGGCTTCCTTTTAGGATCTTTGATGCTTCCTTTGACTTCTCCTTTCCTCTCACTGTAATTCCACATAGTTAATTCCTATCATTCCAGTCACCATCTCTTTTTCACCTCTGAGTTTTCATTCTAGCACTTCACTCCTGACAAAATTAGCAGCTTCATGAAAACTAACCTCTCCCCTGACCTTCTTCTCATTTTAAAAAATTGGACGCTGATGCTTGTAAGAGTTTTCCTGCAGCACCTCAACAAATTGTACACCTCAGGACACCTCTTTCAGAAACCCATCCTCAGGACAAGGCTCTGCCTGCAGATTGAATTTTCCAGGCCTCCTGAGTTGTATCCATCAGAAAGCAGCGATAGAAAAGCAATTGCAAGCCAGGATTTCTCCAGCTGCATCTTCTACCCTGCCAGAGCACCTTCGTATTTCACTGCACCACGGACAACCACAATACTGCTGCTTTCAGCATATCCACAGGGCCATCTTGCAAGAGAAATGCAGAGCCCAAACACTCAGGTCTCTGCAGAGGGCCTGGAGGAGAGGAATAGATGGTGACACAGATTAACCCTATAAAGCCTTTGTTGTCTGGTTAACCAGTTACCAGGACCCAGGGCAGAGCCTGGCAGCCAGATAAGAACAGAGTGTGTGAATGTGGGGGTGGAGCAGCAGACCAAGGGTCTGGGATGGAAGCTGGTCAATGAGTTATTAGTTAGTTAACTTAAGATTTTCCTGCATCTTTTTTTCATT
Source organism: Emberiza elegans (assembly GCA_024865655.1). Lineage (NCBI taxonomy): Eukaryota > Metazoa > Chordata > Aves > Passeriformes > Fringillidae > Emberiza > Emberiza elegans. Next base: position 17,120,132 of record JALJVW010000139.1, on the reverse strand, counting down.
CTCTTTTGATGTTTTGTGTTCAGGTGTGTAAGCTCTTTAAGGGGAAAAAATCCTGCTTTTACTGCTTACTGGGTACTGCTGAAACATTGTCCATAACTCAAGTTTTTGCAGACACACCTGTAACTTTTGGCTTTAGCAACGTGTACTTTTCAACACAGGATGGCAGGCCCAAAGGAGGTATGTGCTGTGCCACCAGTGAGAATAATCAACTGCTAACACACCCGCTGTGTGAAGGAGACAGTGGCTGAAGAGGACTGGCTTGCTAGCTCCTTCCCCTAACTCTGCAAGCAAGGGCCAGATGCACTGTCCTGTCCTCTCTTGGGAAAAAACTGTGGGCGGCTGCTTCCTGTTGTGCTCTGAAACACGGGATACAACCCTAACATGTTAGCTGCACACATAAAGAAGAGAAAAGCCTGTCAGAAAACAGGACCTTGAGTGTTAACATAAGAGAGTTAGCTTCCTCTGTGCTTAGAGAGTGGATGAACAATGGGGCTTTGTAATGGCTGGGGACCGTGGGCTACAATAACAGTAATTTTCTGCTTGGAGTACACCCAGCACATTGTGGGCACTACAGAGAATAGATAATGAACAACAACAGGAGCAAATAGGAAGAAATGTTAACAGTTTGTCCATGTCCTAGCAAAAATATTTGCCTCTGGAAACACAGAAGAAACTAATTGTTTAATAAATTGTAGAAAGAGTTAGAGAGTCCTCATCAGCAGATGGGTTTGTGTAAGAGAGGAAGGCCTTGAACATGCATGTGCAGACAACTACACCCAGAAGTAACTTCATGGAATTCTGCATGTTCATAGGATCAAGAACTAAATTAACATTATTTGGGCCTGCCCTATTTCTGCTGTGCAGGAGCTTTGCTTTAATTTTAACAGGGCTATACTAGATCTTCAAAGCTTTTCTATTTAGAAAAGCCTCGTCACTTAGGTAAATTTATAACTACTTTTTTAGACATATCTTTGAGGTACTACAGATGTAACTTTTATGACTACAGCACTGGACTTGCTATTCAAAACCTGAATTTTTGTCTCTGGGACATGCCACATCCGGTGCAATGTTAGCTGAGTGACTTAAGCTTGCTCCTTCTCAGCTCTAGAACATGTGTGTGTGACCCAAGTGTGTGATGGCAATATGTCCCTCCTAAACAGGCTGTGTGGATTCATTAGCTGATGATCCCTGAGGAACACTTTTCAGCTAAACATAATTGCTGGGAAATGAGAGAATTCTGAGGTCTTTACCTCTTCATCTTATTAATAGTTAAAAAAATAATGATCTGTATTAACATGAAAAACTTCAAAAGCTTGTTTATGCTAAATTTTTTTTCAATTTATGGCTTGACAAGATTTTTTAAAGTGTAATAGCTTTGTGAACTAAATTCTATCCCAGGATAAAATATCCATAGAAGATATATTCTACAATAACTAACTGCGCTGTGTAGACAAGCCTTTAAGGCAACAACTCCAAATGATTTTAAATTAAGTTATAAATCTTACTAGTGCAACATACTGCATTCTTGGCATAGCAGTAACCACAATGTCCTGAACAAAAACAAACTCCAGGAGCAGTAGGCTACAGCTGGATTTCAATCTGTCCTTTAATGAACACAAGCTACTACAACTACAGTACATAAAGGGTTGCTTGTATCTGTGCTGAGCAATAAGCTACCACTTGGAAAAATATATTTTTGTGCCATGCTCTCCTGGAACTGACGATCAAGTAATTAAAAGTGCATTAAAGCATGACTAAAAATTCAAATGCAGAAGCATCTCAACATGAAGAAAAGGGGGAGAGCTGATTGCTCTGATTATCCCTGTTTCAGTTACCTGGAGGAACAGAGTCAACATCAGCCAACATCAGAGGAACAAATGTCACATCATCCTGGAGACTTCCAAATGGCAACTGGTCATGCACAGGCTAGGAATTATTTGTTTTCAATGAGCTTTTAAAGAGCAAAGAATTTTAAAAATAAAATTTATAAACCCAGTGTGGATGAGCAGACCTTACTGGCCACTGGTCATCACCTTCCTTGACTTTTTTCAGTATCTAATGAGATGCTAATAAAAGCAAAGAGAAGTAATGGCCTCTTTAGCTCTAACAAGACTCATCTATTCCCAAGAGGGAAAGACTTCCCTGCGACAAATTTATATCAGCTTCATCTCTCACAAACAACTTAATTGTCCCAGCTCTCTCCTTTTCAAGGAAAAGCTGTCATTTGACATCACATTTCCACTCCTGAATCAGATGTGGATTATTTTCAACAGCCTGGGATACAGCCCTGCATAGGAAGTGGGAACTGCTGTTAGAACACAAAGCATTGTTTCGACTGTTGAGAGCTCCAGCCGGTGCTGGCAGCCTTGAGGCAACTCCTTGCATTAAGGAGCTCTACTTTCCCTCCCCAGAGAGCCAATCTGAGGCCCTTGCCCAGTCTCTGGCACCCAGTCTCTCACCTTTAATTTGAACAGTGGCAGTCCGAGATGAAGACAATCCCTTTACGTTGTGAGCTTCGCAGGAGAAAACTGTGCTTTGATTAATACCTGGAGAGCAGCCAAGAAAAGGAAAGGAAACACAAATAGCTATATAATCCAGCTTCAACCTTCAGCAGAATTTCAGTTATTTGTGACATCCAGCTCAAGTTGTACAGGCAGTTGGAGGGGTGAGCTGGGTGCCAATCAAAGGCATGCAGATTTAAACGTAACTAATGTGCTAAACACGTTTTTAATGGAGGAAGTGTGGCAATGCAGAAAAGCTTTCATGGAAGTGTCAGAAAGCACTGAAAAGGAAGGAAGAATCTGTCAGGACAGCAGCTCATAGTGCTCAGGTAGTAGATGTCTGCTTCTCACATTCTGGTGACCATCTTTGGAGCAAGGATTGTGCTGAACTGTGAGCTCACACAAAGCCCAATGCTTTGGGTCTCAGTCTACACCTGAGCAACATTCATCTTCCAACTGGGCTATAAGCCCAGGCAAACCTTCAGTCAGATGCTGCCTATTTCTAGTCAATGCCCTCCTGTCCCTCACCTTGCATCAGACTTCTGAAGATGCACAAAGGAAGTGAGAGTTAAATGCTACTGCATCAGCACTGAAACATTTTCCAGGGGTGATACAAGGCAGAATGTCTTCTGAGAGCATCCATCCATCCCATGGCATCATGGCATGATGTCTGGCTGTCCCAGAACACACACAGATATTGCAAATATATTGGAATTGAGGTAGATTTGCAAGGCTGCCTGGAGAACTGTGTCCAGCAGCTATTGTCATGTGGCTTGGCCCTCAGTTGCCTTAAAAGACTCTGAGAAAAGTTAAAGATTGGCTCATTGTGGGCATACAATTTAGGAAGGAAAATCATTTCAGAGCTGCACAGAGCAGCTTGCACAGTGTCTCTGACCTTTGACTCATCTCCCAAGCCTGAGACTAACAGCATTGTGAAACGGGAGAGAGCAGGGAGTGCTAATCTCATCCCTGTGAACCAGAGGAAGATGCTGCCAACAGGCTGAAGGCCAGACAGCAGAGCAGAGCAGCACCTGATGTGGTAGGCCTGTCCCAAGACAGAACCTAACACAGCCCTGCCCTGAGGAAAATACAAAATACACCACAAACCAGGAACTGCATGTTCCCTAACACCATGCCAGCACTGCTTTCCAAATACAACATTGCTGAACCTTCTAAATGCTTGCTTTCTAGCCAAGTATTATGTTACTATTTTCTTCAGAGTGCAATGCTTGTTTTCTTACCAACTGCCTCTTTTGACATGTTTTGGTAATCCAACCATGCAGACTGTGTCCTGCTAATGTTTCAAGTTGCAAAGACAAGATATGCCCAAGGGACACCCCAAAGTGCACTGAAAGAGGGTGTGCCCAAGGGGCATCCCAAAGAACACTGGAAGCAAATAAAGGTGCTGAAGACACTTAATAAATAAAATAGCAATTCATTTGGAGAATCACTAGGAGTAGATGTCTTTTTCAGGCTTCCAAGCCACTGTTCCCCAACAAGAGATATTTTGTAAGGCACTGTGGGATGAATTAGTGGAGGAGGGGTGACTTATTTTTTTATTGTCTTTCTCCTCTTGACTATCCATCTTTTCAGTTTCCATTTCAACAGGCAGATTATATCATAAGGGAGCAGTTTTCATTTCCAACTTAGAACAGCATTGGTGGCTACCGAAGAGAGGGAGCAGATGATTAAAACCATGTCAAATCACAAATCATGTTTTGGTTTGTTAATAAAAAAGGTTCTAAGGAAAGCCTGAATAGGACTGGACAGCTCAAAGGATGGTCAAAGACGTACAAAAACTCACCCTGGGTGTAACTGTATTAACACTGATAAAAAGGCCCCAAAGACAACTCTTAGTTGTAAAACTTTTTCTTTCTAAATAACGAGTTAAACTTTGGGTCAGGGGTGTTGAGAATAATGAAACAGCAGCAAAGAGAAAACATAACACAAGGCTCTTGGACAACTAATACAATGAAGTTACTTTTAAGAGGTAACTGCAAGAATAGCTGCAGTCAGTTCTAGGTAGAGAAACATCACCTTTTTCTGAAAGTGGTCTGAAAATCGGCCCTAACACCTACTGGCTCCTGAGCTTTTCTGCTGACTCTGGTGGGGAAAGCTCTGCTCTGGGGCAAACCTTGGTCTTGAAGGGTATCAACCAACCCATTTCAGCACTGATAGAATCATTCTTGAAGTATCAATTACATGAGGCAGTCAGATTTTAATGATAAAAGCATCCAGCAAGCCTGCAAGAACAGAGATCGGAGTGGGTAAGAGAGGGGAAAGCAGGGCTATGCACAGAAGGAGGGGATGGCATCTGCTACATGTGAATGCTTGGAGAGTTCCAAGAGAAATGGCACCAACAGAGTCACTTCATATAACCATGAACACCCTCCACGAGGTGGAACAAGAGGCACCCAAAGCATCATCTGTTCAACACCATCTTCAACAAGAGTGCCAGGCCCACCCAAACTCTCTAAGAGCCTGTGTGCCTCAAGCCAGCAGCAAACACACTGGGCAACAACCACTCCTCTAGATAATCTTTGTGTGTGATCAGGTGTGATCATGACCACTCAGCCTTTAATGCAGAGTTAAATATCATTCCCACACTATGTGGCTACCCAACATACAGGGCATGATCAGCAGAGAGCTGTTCTCCTCTTCTGATGCTCCAAGTGATCCCCTGCAGTGGCAACAGCCTTACCTGACACATTTAAGATGGAGGGGGAGACGTCTGGAAGCCCCACTCTCGAGTCTCCCATCCACCAGACAATCGTCACTGGTTCAGGGGGACCAACAGCAGCACAGGCCATATGAAATGGAGCATTAGGGGACACTGACACATCCTCAGGTTCCACAGTAAAGTAGGGCACACCTGGAAAAGCAACAGACAAGTGACAATAACTGGAGCAACCGCCTCTTGTTTATTTCCATTAACACCAGTGCCCAACACTGGACATCCATCTGTCCTGCTGCTAGGCTGAATCCGACGCCCTCCAAGGCCTTCACGAAAACCAAAGGGTCAGATATGTTCCATCACCTCAGGGCATGAACACCTAAGTACTACTACTCCTGGAAGTCAGAGAGAAAGAGTGCTTGCTTCCCACAATGCCTTTGAAAAACCACTTTCAATTCAAGACTCCCCTATGAAACAGCTTTTAGTGGTAGTATTTTCTCAATTTTTCAGCTGGAGAGAATGGAGTTTAAAGAGGCAAGAGTCAATAACTTTAGTGGTGGCAGACACCACTTTAAAAGACAGCTAATCCAGCTGCAGATACCTCTTGCCATGCATTAAAAACTGAAGCTTGAGAAAGCGTTGAACTGCCGGCTTTAACAAAGCCATGAATGAGGAAAGAATCCCCGTGGTGAGAGACTGGAGCACTTACAATGCTCTCTCTGGAGCTTAATTGAATGGAGATGCCTTCCAGCACACTGTGACACCACGACAACCAGGCTGCCTTGGAGTCAGGCATAATTTGTTTCAGAGCTGAAGGCTATTCACGGACACAGCTCTCTCAGTAATTATCTGCTCCCCACCATGGAAAGACTCCTGATTGGTACAACAGGTATCAGGTTAGGCCCATGGGGAGCAGAATGCAGCTGCAATGCTACCTACCTTAGGTCAGTCATCTCTAAGTGGCAATAGCTGAGTGTAATTCCACACATCACGAGATGTGGTTCTCCTCATGGGCAATGCCAAAACTCTCGTGGTGTCAGTGCTCCAAACCAGTAGCACAAATTTCAGCAGCCATCAGCAGCAGTGCTGACCATGCAGGACAGCTAGTCACTTCTGGTGATTGTTGGAAGAGCTGAAGGCCCAGAGAAATATTCAGTTCCCTTCTATACAGAAATCTTTGTGTGTCAAACACTGCTGCTACCAACAGCACTTACCCCAACCAAAATCAGGCATTCCCAGCTGGAAAAAGTGTGTTCTGAAAGCTGCTGATCTGTTGCCTCACATAAACAGAGGAACTGACAACATTGTGCATTCACATGCTGAAATTATATGGTCTGTCCCTGGCCAAAGATGACAGGCCCAAGCACCTCCACCAGCAGGCAATTAATACAGGTACCTAATAGGGATTTAGAAGCCTAACACTTGACATTTCCTGCAAGCTACAGCCAAAAGGGCTTTCCTCGGTCTTTCACTGACTGTCCAGTCACAGTTTCATCTTTCAGGTAGCAGCTCCTTTGTGCCTTCCTTGCCTCCTTCCCTTAGAGTAGTAAGTAAATGAACAGATTAAAACAGGTCTAAACCTAAGTCTCTTGAGGAATGAGAGTGCCTATCTGTGCAAAGGCTAATGTTCAGGACAAGTATATCCATTGTCATGGCATACTGCTTGTTTTTGCTGACATACTTTACTTCATTTTTTTAGTTGTACTCATACATAAACAATAAAAATGAGTAAGCTTTTGAGATACCAGCTGTGACACCTCTGCCTGCTTTGCCCTCCTTCTCCAAGGAAGATTAGAGGGGAAAATAATCACCATTTCTCTACCTGTGAGCAGGATCCCTGCCTCCTGTCCATTTGTCATGACACCCAAGGTAAACTTTCAGGAAGATCCTGCCCAGCCCAGCAGGTTTTCTCACTTTGGGAGCAGCTAAACAGAGCAGACAAGACCACAATTAAAAACTTTCATAGTTGAGGGAGTACAGCTGACTCATCCAGCTGAGGAACCTACTGCCCCTGTCCGTATGTTACCTGGGCAGCTTGCTGCCTGTGACACATTTAGGCTCCCAGTTCCTGGTACAAGAGGTGAGTGTCAGCACATCCCTTTCACAGATGCCCCATGAGCAGCCAGCAGTCAGGAAATCAGAAGAAAAACAAGGCAATGATCCCACCTATTCCCCTCTTCCAAGCCAGCATCCAACCTTTAAGGCTGATTTTTATGTACTGCTCAGTTTTGAGACAGTGCTGATTCAGATGAATGTGTCCACACGGGTCTGGCTTGGTCTCTTGACTGTAGCCACAATGGGGGCTAGCAGCCCCAGGAACAGCCTCATAGTCAGAGGTGTAATTTGAGACAGAAAGTTCTGTAAGAAACCCAACCTGTTTTTTAACACTCCACAGTGTGCCTCTGAGATCACCTCTCCAGCCATCAAACACCATCATGTTCTCAGTAAGGCAGAGACTAGTTTCTAAACCAGGAAACAGGTTCAGAACAGTTTTGGTTTTGTAAATTCAAAGAAGTGTTTCATAAGAGTAAACCAGAAGGCAAACACTTTTATTATAAAGACAGTTCAAATACCATTGCTAGAAAATCTGGCAGATACAGACTACCTAAGCAGATATTATTACACAGCATAGAAATACAGTCAAGCTCACTTTAAGTTAGATAACCAATAGTCCACATTTGTTCGTGTGCCACACTGAGGCATGTCAGCACCTAGTGAAGGCTGCAAATCACCAGAGTAAAGATCCTTTTTCAGTCAGAGGACAGTTGTTATCAATAGAGCAGCCACTGCTACACAAAGCTCGCACAACCAGGGAAGAAATACACAGAGATAACAGCAAAGGTGGGTCTGATATCCCAGGTACTTTCTTATGGTAAGAGCTGACACATTTTTTAAACTCCACCCCTTATCTCTACTTGTTAATTTTTAATTATATCCACCAACTCCCTTTACACATGACTACATGCCCAGTTCAAGTTTAACTACCTTGTGCTGTACTTTTTCTCATAAAGGCAACTGGTTGCATTTTTTTCACTTCTGCTGTAAGCTTTGGCCTTCATTCTCAACACACTCCACTTTGCCTAACTGCAGCTGGTTTTTTGTGATTTTGATACTTTTTGCCTGTGCAGTCCAGAAGGGCAGCATGTTTATTTCACTCAGCTTGGAATGCTGAGCTACCCAATCACTCCTAATGCACCCACCGTGCAAATGCAGCCATCTCTGGAGCAGACCATGGTAATTGGATAGAGATAAAAACTGCATGAGAGTGTGTTTTAAGCTGTAAACAACGTTCTCCAGTTGAAACTACACCTGAAAATTTAGGTGAACAAAAGCCTGGGATTTATGGAAGGCAGAATGTGTACTCTTCTTGTGAGAGCTGCTATGAATGTTCCCATGCTCTGAGTGAGCAAGACCTTTGCTGTAAAACACCCAGACCACATCACCTCCCACAACACCCTCCCTGCTCCCTCCTGTCTAGGACTGTCAATTCAGCTCGGCCCCAAAATGTTACCAAATACATCCAAAAAACTACCTCTTGCTGCAAATGCATTGTTCCTGTCAACTTCTTCACCAAATATTTAGCCATCCTATGACTACTAGCTTCTAACAGAGGATCTAACAGAATCATGGCTCAAGGGAAATGAAACTAGAGAAAGTAAGAAGCCACCAATCCACACTGCCTTGGGTGATTTTTAGCAGCCATGTAGAAGCCATTCCTATCAGACAACCCCGGACAGACAAGTGCCACACAGAGCAGCCACAGCTATGAAGTGCTGATGTACAGCACTTCTCACAAAACTCACAACTGTGTTAAAACTGTACCTTGCCCACAAAGACCTGCTTGGCTGACACACAGAAGCAGACTGTGACCCTGCTTAGAGAAGTGGGTTGGACCAGATGAGCCCCATGGATCCCTCTCAACTTGAACTATTCACCATTCTATGAATTATTTAGAGATGACCGCAACAATGATTTAAAAGCTGGAAAGAAATGTGCTTGCCCAAAAAGATCTTGTTTCCTAACATGCCAAAATAAAACCAGAAGGCAATGAATGGACAGCTCTGCCCTTTGAAGCTGTTCTCCTAGTTCTTACTCCTGCTCTGGAGCGATTTCCCTGCAGTCAGCAGCAATGGTTCAGAGCCAAGAAGCCTGTCACTGGAGCAATCTGCTCTCACCACTTCGACCTGGAGCATATTGGTGGGTCAGCCGTGAAAGGAAACCAGCACTACTACTCCTCCTTACCTTCCACTATGAGCCACACTTGTTGTGATTCTTCCTTCTTCCCCCCGTTCTCAACCTGGCACCAGTACTTCCCAGAATCTGTCCGCTCGACGGATTTCAAGCTGAAAAAAGTCAAAAGCCATATCGATATTTTATGTGGATAAAGCATGTTTTTGCCCCAAAGGACCCTCCAGTGTTTTGCAAACCAGATGCATGGAAAACACCCACTGAGACACAGCCAGCTCTGGGGAGGAGATCAGCAGCCAGCCAGCACAAAGCACATGGCAAAACAGCAGAGATGGGAGGCTCCTCTCTAAAGTGGGTGGAGAAAGTCCTTGCAGAGCAGACAGTCTTCCTCCAAAACATCCTTGCAGAAAACCAGTCATCTGTGTCCTCTGAGGATAGGAAGGGGTCATCTCCATCCTGAATCATGACTCTAGCTAGCCTTCAAGTGCGACAGCTTGGCCTACAACATCTGAGCTAGCAGGAAACTCCGCACTGCAAACCTCTGGTGAGCTGGACTGCTTTGCCTCAGCACAGGACTGGCATAGCCTGTACAGGAACAGATGGGGCAGAAAAGGGTTCCCCTGCCTCAACTGTGCTCAGCACTATCCTGATCCCAAGAGTGGCTTGTGCTGCAAAACTCCTTGGGCCTCCCAGTTTGTGATTTCAAGGGGTGATGCTGGTGCATGGTGAGCAAGGGCAGAATTTGGTACCAAAGCAACGAGGTCTCAGCTGCCAAAGGCAACAGTGTGGCTCGGAGAGCCCGTCAGTGCACCAGTGCTGCCTGCTCCCCGCAGGCCGTGCAGCCACGCGCCCGCTGCCAAGCAGGGATCCCCTGCAGAGCTGATGCCCACCTTCCTAAGGCTAGCAGTCCTCCAGGAGAAGGGGAAGGATCTCTCAGGAAGGAAGACAGAAAGGGGGGAGAGTTTGCTGGAATGCACAAAATGGACCCACTACAGCCCGATTTTCAGAGGTGGACCTTCAAATGGCATCAGCTGTCCTGCCCATGTTCTGGAATACAGTGATCACAGCAGAGAGTCACACGTGGGTGGTAGAAATGATATCTTTAGGAGAAGAAAGGAAGAAATGATCTCTTTAGGAGAAGAAAGGAGAGAGAGATTCAGATACATCCAGATTCAGCACCCTAACTTATCTCTGGTGCTGCAGAGAGAATTCTCAGCAGAGTAAAACAAGAGGCAAGAAAGGAGATCAGAATGAGATTGTGAAGGACAGAGTTAACTAGTGGAACTGGGGGGAAGTAAATAGTATAGTTTCAAGACAAACTGTTTCCACAACATAATGTCATGCAATAGTTTTACTGTGCACAGATGTTTTTCCTACCAAAATGTTTTTTACAGACAAGCTTTAACGCAAAGACTTTTAGTTGGTGGAATTGGAGACCCTGTGCAGTGTCAATCTGAGAAATGTAACAGGAGATGAAGCCAGAGCTCAGGGAAGAGTGATTCTCAGTCAGTCAACAGTTTTGAGCTCTCGTGGTGTGGTGTTGGTATGTTTGTCTGTACAAGTTCTTTTAATGCATAAAAAAAGACAGAGCAGAACCTTGGGTCTTATTTATCTCAGTACTTCCAGAACTAGCTTCCAGAACTAGATCCCTCTTCTGCTGACATAAAAGTACAGAGATCTGCTTTGCACAAGAGTTTCATGCCTCTGAATGGCTCAGGACTGAAATCACGTAGTGTAAATGTATTAGGAATAAATTAGGATTCATTGCAAAATGAATCAGGGATGGTTCAGAGGATAAACACTCCTCCCCAAAGAAAGGAAGGGAATGTAGTCCTGGGAGTATAATTTCAACCAACAATCCTCATCCTTTAGGCAAACTGACAGTTCAAGAGAGAGAGTAAGAGAACAGGATGAGTACGAGAGAGAAAACCTATTTATACTGCTGCATGGCAGAACAAGATGAACAAACAAAGCAAGACCATCCTTTCACCTTGAAGTCACGTCTCAAGCATCACAAGCATTAGCAAAGCACCTGTCCGCACAGTAGTCAGAAAACCAATATGGTTCTAGTGGATAAAATCTCAGCACTCAGTGGCTTCAGTTCTGCTCTCAGTTATGCCCTTGTCACACAGTGAACTGCAGACCTAAGGATTTTGCCCCACTGAGGGCACTGCAGTTGCAGAGATATAGCTGACAGCAGAAAACTGTGCAATAGTTTCCATGATATTCTTCCTTCTCTGCATCTGTTGTACCTGAGGAAGCCGATCCAGTGTTCTTCATCTACTGGAATGTACACCTGGTCTACGCTTTGCACCACTGCTCCGTCCTTGATCCACAACATCTCAGGATCTTCCATTCCCTCGAGGCTGCAATTTAGTTTCACGGGTTGACCCTGGGACACCTTTAATTTGATTGGAGGTCCTGTAAATTTCATACCTAAAAAAAAAATACTACTCCGCCCCACCCCCAGAAGAAGGGGGGTTGGAGTACAGCAAATTACTCTAGGTTGGTGGTCTGGAATTACACACCCTACCAGCACATGCTGCAGAAGAGTGTTAGTCTCAGCACTGCTCTACTATGTCTGCTAAGCAAATGCAAGCACTGAAAGCACAATTGCTGGAGAAAAGTGGTGGTTCAGCGTGTACATGGGGATTTTTTCAACTTGTGTAACAGCAGGGTGGTTTTCTGCAGAGCAGTGCCCAAGCAGAGACGCACAGAAACACCAGGAGCTTCGCCGTGTCAGTGATCCAGCAGGGCTAACTGCATCCATTCAACACACTGCCACACCTCCCTCTTTTCCCCAGGCCTGGATTTAAGCTATGCTGTTCTTGTGCTGCTAAGAAAACATCGTGCTTGCTCCCTTGTATCATTTGCAAAGAGTGTGGATATGAGAAAGAATCAATTATGTTTTGTTATTCAGCATACACTGTTCTCCTGCCTTACAGAGAGCTTCTCTACAATTTGCAAAACCCACGACAACAAAGCCTATTCCACACCGTACCTCACTGAGGAGCACAACTGATTAGAGAACAGATATTTCTGTCGCTTGATGTGGGTGTACACTGAATGAGCCACCTGGAGGACCCTCCAGTCCAGCCAAAGGACCACACTTGTACCCAGAGCTACACCACTGCCACCCCAAAGCAGCAGGGCCAGAGCTGGTGAAGCTGCTCAGGTTTATGGACACAGAAGTGATCAGAATTTGCCCCGGAGCACTGTTACATGTGTGGGTGGACGGGGAGTGTTTCCCTCAAGCAGAAGCGAATGTATGGAATTTGTTACCATGAGAAGACACGGAAGGCAACTATCTAAGCACATTTAAGAAAGACAGGCATATAAAGGAGGAACCAGAAGATCAAAGGAGACCGTGGGAAAGCAGGAAGGTAGAAAATAAATGTAAAGTTAGTTTTGTTAGGGAGAGTGGCTATTTCCTATGCAGTGGCACAGGACTGACAGACCAGAACAGGTCTAGCCCGGTCCAGTATTATGCCCTGGCAGTGGACTCCACGTCCTTCAGAAAAATTACTCCATCACTCTTGCCTGGCCACGTATCACAGTACATTACAACTTCACGCAGTTCACTGGTTGGTGAGCTTCTCACAGGATGCCTTGCTACCCACAGAGCCAGTCAGAAAGTCCTGGTTAGTGAGCAGCCCTGTTGCTCACAAACTCTGTTACAGCCTTTCCAGCAATCCAACACAGATTTCGGATCTGCCGCTTCCCTTCTTGCTAAAACGCCGCCCTCCCACAGCCATGAGGGCACCACCTCACAGGGCAGAGGAGCAGCAGAGGAGCTCACAGCGTGGTTGTAACAGCTGGGAGAAGGGGAGCCAGCACTGTGGGACCAGCCGACGCTCTGCCACCAGCAGCCTGTACCCAGATGAGTACCAGTAGTCTAGGAGAAAACCCAGAACACAGGCAGAAGGTCTTTATTCCTTTCCTTAATGAGATTCCCCAGCTGGTTTCCCGACACTCAGTCTTTTGCCTTTCTATCTGCTGTTACTCATTTAACAAATTCACAGAGAGCACTGGAAAATGGGCAAGCTGATCATTTGAGTTTGTTTCAGCTCATTTGCTGGGCTAAGGATTTGATCACCTTGGGTGAGGATGATCTAACCTTGCATTACTTAAATGTGACACAAACTACATGTCCCAGTGCATGCCAGAAAGCATCCTCCCTTTCACCACTCAAAGCACTGGAATAATATGTGAAAGCTTCATAGCAGCTCTCTCTGTGTTACAGAAAACTGACATAGCCAGGCTGCTACACATGCAGAAACTGACAGACATTTTCATTGCAGGTGCCTTCATGGAAAATCAAACTACTCAGCATCCTTCAGACTGCCCTGCTGAAAGAGTTAGTCATAAATTAAACCAGCAAATATTGTTAGAGATTCTATATGGTTTTCAGTTAGCAGAGGAATCAATGATGTAAGAAATTAACATACAGTTCAAGTCTTCACTCAGAGTTGTACATATTGTCCAAGTATAATCCCTCCATCAATTTGAACCGAAATGAAGAATTACAGGTTAGGCATTTTTATTAATTTCACAGGTCAGTAACGCAGTTTTGGCTACAGCATCTCTTCCTGCAGGTATCAGGAAGAATCACATAGGAATTTTAATTTCCACCTATTCCTTGTTTTACTCTCCCACTCACTATTTCTCATCTGACAACATTCTTGATTCAACTGTGCCAAATAGGTTCCACCAAGCCTACCTGTATGAGCTGCAGATTGTGAAATGCATAGGTAGGAAATAGAACTGTTTTAAATTACTTATCAAGCAATTGTCTGAATTGACAGCAAGTGAACACACTAGCTGTCAAAATACATGACACATCTGTTTGTTTGCTTTTTAAACTTGCTATCTCTGAATATTTTAATTCCTAGGAACAAAGTACGTTTTTTGTGATGTTGGGAGTGGAGAGAGAGGAAGACGTCTGCTCATGCATGCAGGGTAAAGGTTTTTTGTTCCTCAGATTCCTTAGGACACTGATCTAGCGATCCAGCCCGTGCCACAGCCTCCCCAGCTCCGTGTCACTGCACGCACATCGCTCCACATACAGAGCGGAGCCCAAACTCCCGCTGAAGTCGGGAGGAGCTGGCCGGGGCGCCGAGACGCTCCAGCCCGCTGCCTTTCCCTGCCGACCGGGAGGTGAAACTTCGGAAAATGAGTTCATGAGGGAAAAAAAACAACAAAAGCCACTCAGGAATGCGCTAGCGCCCGGCTTTCCTCGGCGACGGCCCGCGCTAGGCACACAGCAGAGCAATGCCTCCGCGAACCCCGGCGAGGATTACTCGCTGCTCTGCTCGCAGGCAGGCGAGGCTCGCACAGCTCGGGCTCCCCGCCGGCTGCCGAGCGCCACGTCGCTGGCCCCACAGACGCGGCGGAGACGCCCGTGCCCGGCCGGGAGGGGCAAAATGCGCCGACCCCGATCCCACCTGTGGCTGCCGGAGGCCCCGCGGCCACCGCACCGGGCGGACCAGGCGCCCCGGCGCCGCGCCCGGCCGCTCCTGCCCGGTGACCCTCAGCGGGCTGCCGACACTCGTAGAGGTGGCGGAGCGGGAGCGGCCCGCGGGGAGACTCGGCCCGGCGGCAGGAGCCGTGCCCCGCAGCCCCTCCCGCCGCACCCGGGGTCTCGGGGGCAGTGCCCTGACGGGCTGTCAGCCCCGCTCACCTGCCACGGCAGCGACGTCCCGGAGTGCCGCAGCCCAGAGTCCCAGCACGAGGAGCCGCGGGATCGCCATGCTCCGCTTCAGCTCCATCTCTCCCGCACCACCATCCTCTCCCCTGTTCCCGGCGCCGCGGGGGGCTCCCACCGCCCGTGCAGGCGGTGGCGGCGGCGGCGGCAGCCTCGCGTCGCCGCCCGATACCGGGCTCGCCCGGCAGGCTACGGGCACGCTCAAACTTCTGGCTCCGGCCGCGGCGAGCCTCGGGAGAACCTGCTGCGGGGCGACGGCGCGGGTCGGTGGGGTCGGGTCGGGTCCGCTCCGGTCCGGTCGCCGCCGCCGGGCGATCTCCCCCTGCCGGCTTGGCCGCCGCGGCGCCACTCTGCGGGTCGCTCCGTCCGTCCGCCCGTCCGTCCCTGCCCAGCCGCCGCCGCCGCCTCCTTCAGGAAATGGCGCTCTCGGGCGGTCACCGCGCGCTGTGCTCCCCCTCTGACATCACACCATGAATATGCATGAGCCGGGCGCCCACCGCCCCGAAGCGGCGAATCACCGCGCCCGCCGCCCCCGCTCCGCCGCCCCGGGACGGGACCGGGGCTCCGAGCCCCCGGGAGGGCGGGACGGGACGGGGCGGGGCGGGGCGGGGCGGCAGCGGCCGCGGCCGGGGAGGTGTGTGGAGGCGGCGCCCCCCGAGGGCCGCTCCGCCGAGCGGCCTGGTTTCCAGAGCGCCGGGGCGGGTGACCCACATCCGCGGGAGCTGCCGGGGCACCGGTCATCCCCTACCTCCATGTGGCCCCTCTGGAGCCCCAGCGCACCATCCAGCCCTCCAGGGGAGGAGGACTTGGGGCCACCACCGGCACTCAGCCCCCCCAAGCCGAGGCTCTGCCGGGGTGAGCAGAGCCCCGCCTCATGCACAAGCACCCCCAGCCCCATCTCCCTCGGCCGGCCCTCTCCAGCTCCTCGCTTCGGCCGCACTCTCCTCGCGTTCGGCCGCTTGCTCCGCGGATGTCGGTCACCCCATGCCGGCAGGTGAGCTGTGGACGAGCACCGGCAAGGTGAGGAGATCCCCCCGTGCCCTTCAGGCAGGATCGGCTCGGCCTTGACCATTTTTCCACTAGCGGAAAAGTAGGGAGGGAGCTTAAGAGGGGGATCTCTGCTGTCACAGGGTTAGTAGAACGGCGTGGGAAAAGTCACTTACAAACAGTTTTTTTAAAAATCTGGCGCTGCTTTTTCGTAGGAGTTACGGTGAGAATCTGGGTTGAAAGGCGCCATAAGGAGCAATATCGGTACAACACGATGCAGCTCTCAGCTCTGCCACAGCCATCAGCGTGCAGCACTTGCCCAGCAGCTCCTGAAACACTGTGGAAACCTGGCTAAACGGAGGAACCCAGGGAATCTGCATTATCCCCAGGAGGGGGAAGGAGAAACTGAGGCACAACTAGCTCATATAATTCCATTCCAAACTCTAATCTTCACTCCCCCTCCCAAGTAATTTGCATTTCTGATAGGAATTCCTAGGGGACTGGAGCAATGCTAAGAAGATTTCATTACTGGAATGGAAATGTCACTCCCTCCCCAGTGCCTCCTGCTGCAATGAGGTAGCTGGGAGGAGACACTGACAAAGCCATCCATTCGAGTGCTTGTGGGAAGTCTAGTTGTACCTGGGGACAGGAAATCGCTGGGATCACTGCAGCTCTTGGGCTGAGAGGTTTTGTGCTGGAGCTTGCTAAAAGCTTCATGCACACTCGCTGCTACCTGCCCTCCAGGTATCCATCCAGCTACATGGTGTGTTTCTGCACTTAGGGCAGTAGCACCCTCAGAAGGTAGTTACTTTTGCAGATCTTAGTTGCCTCATGAGAAAAAAAATAATGGCCGTTAGAATAATGACATGATGTTTTATGATGTTTTCCTTCTAAGGATTTCTTCCAGCCCTACAGTTACAGAGGCTTACACTACACTGGTCCCATGGGCTCAGGAAGTGCTCCAGTTGTAGCATGGCACAGGCCAGATTCATGACTGGTGTAAGAGAGCAAAGCTTTGCTGGAAGCAGTAGACCAAGGGGGATTTTCCCCATCAAGGGATCTGACTTCAGCTGTTCTGAGAAGGGCTTTGTGTTAACAGTGATAGGCAGGAAGAGCCATATGAAAATTGGACTGAAATTCTGCACACACTGCCAGTTGAAGTGCAAACTGCAGTGGGAAAACTTACAGAGGAGTGCAGTATCACCATGCAGAAAGCAAAGGACCTGGTGAATCTTAAATGTTTTTAGGAAGTAGAGACAAACTCTCTTGGCCTCTTGTGGCACTGAATTAGCACCATGGCTTTATTCTTCAGGCTGTAACATCAGTGAACGTGCTCACTGTTCACACACACAGGACACAGCTGTTGGCTCTCTGGATTACATTCTTTCCTTACTTCTGCTGCAATAATGTTTTGCCACATCTCACCAGATGCACTGGGAAGTGTAGGTATATTCCAGAAAGTGCCTGAATACTTATTATTATACAATAATCCAGCGGTGAATGCCCAGTGCTGGGAGACTTCTGAAGATGAAGAAAAAGAGAAAAAAAGAGCAAAAGGGAGGGAGGGGAAAGTGAGAAGGCAGAAGGAAGAGAAGTATTCGCTGGACTTCCTCACCTTCTTCTACTGTTCAGTTTTCTAACTGAGACCCAACAGGACATCTGGAACAGGCTATCCCAGTGAGAAAGCAAAACCCATTTCCACATGAGAAGCCATAGCCCTAAAAGTTCAACAAAAGCTGCTGGTATATACCACTGCTCCACTGTCAAAGTAATCAGTCTGCAACTGGATAGAAAATCCTTGTGTTTTGTACAAGGTGTTTTCTGTAGAGCTGCCTGGTTTGCACTGTGATTCAAGAACTTGTCCACTCCATCCTCTGAGGTGGGATTTGAAAAACAGCATTAACTCCTCCATTGCTAGGGGACAGATCCCTCATCCTGCATCGGGAGGCCATGGCAATGGCAAGAACAGGGATGAAGTGGCATTCAAGGGTTGCAGGTGTACAGGAGTAGCTCTGCTCTGCAGTGTAGTAGACCCAGGATGGATATTCAGGTGCTTCCTGAATGGAGATCTGTTGAAGCCTGCATATTTAGTCCCAGACTAGACTAAGAGCTGCTCCCAGCTTTTTGGTCACCACCAGAGGCTACAGCAAGTGACGAGAGGAAGCTCCCTGAGTGTGAGGGCTTTTGCAGCTTAGGGATGGCTTCTCAAATTAATGCCCTGAAGTTGGCCCAGAATACAGCTACTGAGGAAGCACAAACCCTGAGGACTTTCCAAAATTTGACAAGGACACAGCTTGAGAGCTACTGGATAATGCAATGGCTTTTCAGGTTACTGAAAAGGACTAAACTGAGAATAAACTATCTCCATTCTCTGCCCAACCCATCATAATGGATTGTTCATGTCAGATAATAATAGTGTTTAACGTGGCCACTTCTGAGGACCCAAATATAACTCTCCATCTTGGCATACATGTGGGACAAAACTGGCCATCCCAAGACCCTGGGTATGGTATTTAAAGCCTTGTGTGGCTGCAGCAGCAACAGCAGCTCACAAGAAGGCTGAAACTCATCCTGCCTGTGTCAGGGCTAAGCTTACCATAACTGAGTTATGCTGCTCATTTGGGAATTCTCTTAGATACAGCTGAACTCTGTTCTCTTTGAATTTATATTATTCTACCATCTCTTCCCTTCTCCTTTCTTGTCTTCCTCTCAACCACCTTCTTCAGCAAGCAACTGTGTTGAAATATTCCAGCCTCTCTGTTTCAGCCTCATCCAGCTCTTACATCTTTCATACATGCTGGTTTTAACTTTCCGTGTGAATACAAAGAAGGACAGGGAACTCTATTAAAGACCTGCATTTACTTTGTCTTCAGAATACCAGGATATCAGGTATGAGTCTGAGCTTTGAGTTCAGGCCTGATCCTTTCCTAGTTCCCAAATTCTCCCAGCTCTGCCTGGGTGTGGCAGGTGGCATGGTATAGATGAGGGAAACTAGGTGGAAATTGGTGGATCTAAATTTGGATTTTTCTCTAAGTTTCAAGGTTATCCAGTTTGGTCCCCAGCTCAATCATAATCATCACCCCAAGCCCAAACATTGTCCCTCCACATGTTTGGGATGGTTATTTTTTTTTTTAGAGGTGATAAACTAACACATCATATGTGTTATCTGTCTTTTGTGATAAATACCAAGCTGTCAGAATGAAAATGTCACATAAATCACACATGAAGTATTTACATTAAAAAAGATCAACTCATAAGAATTTTAAAAACCTTTCTGATGGTGCCGTCATTTGCAGCAGGTTAACCAGGTATTGCCAATGTTTCCATTTCTGGAGTTGAAATAAACACAGCACATCAAAACAGAGTCATCAAACAAAACCAAAATGTATTTAACATGGTGCAACAGTCAATGCCATAAGAAATCACCATATAAGTATGCAGAGTTACATATAATCTACACATATCAATATGACTTTACAAATTTCATATTACATATTGATACACACAAAATGGACTTGGGAGGAAGCACTTGTTGCCAGCCCCTCTGGGGGCTCAGTTTCTTACCTACTTGTAAGGTAGGGTGAGACAACACTGGTTTTGAAAGTGACCTATGTATTGCAATTATATTGCATTCTCCTGTGAGTCAGAGTGGATAATAATCTCCACCAGCCATGTGACAAAGGGGTATGGAGCTTGCTCAGCATACAACCATCCCTTGTGGGACAGAGGTCTGGCAGGTGAGAGGTCCCTGGTGGGTCCTCAGTGTGGCCACAAGGTTCTGAGACCAGCCCCTGGCTTGGAGGGGGCCAGGCCAGGAGGGCAGAGCCCACAGCCCAGGGTGCAGTGGCACACTCTGTCAGGACCAGACACCTTGTGGATTTGGAGAGGCTGGCACTAGTTCTGGAAGGTGCTACACCTGCTCCAGGGGAAGGCTTGCAGGAAGAGCTTGGAGCCCCAGCAGGAGTGGCCAGTGGGGCTGGCTCCCAGCTGCGCTCTCTGCCTGGGGCTGGGGTGGCACCACATCTCGCCTGGGAAGGTGAAGTGGGCTGCAGACCAAAAGCCCTCCTCAGGGCACACAGAAAGCTGAAATGTAAGGTAGGCAGTCCTACAACTGCTGTAATAGACACTGTGGGTGGAAGAGCTTCCTAACAGCTCCAGACTCTCTGTGGGAGGGTTAATACCATATTTACCTTTCCCTCTCCAGCCCCTCTCCCCTTGTCAAGCCTGTGCTGCTGCACTCAAGTCGAAGGAATGAAACAACCACAAACCAGGCCTACTGTCCTAAAAATAGTGGCATTAACAGGGCACTAATCTACATTATGGCTCTCGCTGATTGCTATCAGGGGTGGAGCTGGACAAGGTAAACTACAGCTGGAAATGCAGCAGCGTCTCTGCTGCAGACCAGGAAGGGCAGTGTGACTAAAGGGCATTTTGCTATATCGGTGTACAACACTGCTCCTGAAAGAAAGCCCTCAGCACTTCTCAGGGGCTTCATTTGTGGCTGTGTGAGCAGTCAAGTGACATTTGTGCCATGAAAACCTTACTTTTGTCCAATCGAAGATAATTGCACCCCGAAAGATACCCTCACTGGCAAAACCCCAGAAAAACTGTAAAGCAGAAATGAGAGAACTGAAAAAAATGGAAGATGAGGGTAAAGAGAGAGGAGAAGAGCACGAACAAAGGACAGAAGGAATGACAAAATAAGAGGAAAAAAAGACTGGGGAAAATAATTTTTTTTAAAAAGCACCTTGTTTGGGGTTTGCAGGAGGTGACTCAGCACCTGCAGATCTGAATTCTCCTTCTGACTTGACTCTGGCTGGCTGTGTGCCTTGTGCCTTGCTCTATCTAAGGTTCTTACCTTGCAAAGCATCCAGGAGGGCAAATGTACTGGCAAAGCACGAGCATTTAAAATCCTCCAGCAGCCACAACAACCAAATGCTGTGACTGAAATGCAAAGAAAAGAATGAGGGTGGGATGGGAGGAGAGGCAGGGAATCAAGGAGCAGAGGAAGGGTGAGGAGTGAAACAGTGAGAAGAATGGGGAATGAAAGACATGGGAGACCAGGTGGAGGGGGAGAAAATCTTGGAAATGAGGTTAGGTGTTGGTCAGAGTCTCTATGTCCTCTTTCAATGGCAGATGAAAGAGCTGAAACTTGTCCTGCTGACCTGCTGTAGAGACTGACACTTGCAGGCTCCCCACGGGTGTCACCTCTGCAATCCCTGTCCCAGAGCAGAGAAGCCAAGTGACTATGGAGGCCTGTCACAGAGAGGTTTCTAGGCAGGAGGAACGCCTGATGTAGAAATGCTGCCTGTCCTGCCCCTCCGGCCTGTGCACAATCAGGACAGGGAAGAATCGGGCATCGTGGTAGGTGGGGGGGTTCTCGTTGACAGCCAGCTGGCTGGAGTAGGAGCAGCACTGCTCATCCTGGCAGCCCCGGTCTGCAATGCTGCTGCTGCGGCTCCTCCAGAGGCCTGTCCTGTGGGAGCCATGGATGCGGCAGAGGGAGAAGCGGCTGGTGTTGAGGGAGAGGCGGGAGTTGCCGCTGCAGCTGTGGAAAGCGTGGCGTGAGAAGATGGAGGAGGTGCTGGAGGCGCGGTTGCAGCGCTCACAGCCGTGGGCCGTTTGGCCGTAGCGACACACCGTGTAGCTGTTGTAGGCCGGGGAGCTGGCCAGGTCCATGAGCATGGCCTCCGAGTAGCTGGGGATCAGCTGCCGGTTGGTGCAGATGTGCCACTCCAGCTCAGTGCTGTCCTGCGTGCTGTCCCGGGGCATGCGGTACCGGTACAGGGGCTCCTCTGCCACCGTGGGTGCCGTGTACTCCAGGCCCAGCAGCTTCTCCACGTGGTAATGGACATAAGCAGTCCGATACTCTATGAGTACCCTGAGCGGCCACGAGATCATCAGGATAGCTGCCACCCAGAAAGCATAATGGGACACGTACCACGGGAGGTGATCTGGGTCCCCGTAGGCCATCATAAGCTCTTTAAAATCCACATTTTTGAGCTGCATGCCTTCCCTCACCTCCATGTAGTCATCTAGCCCCTCGATCTCTGTGAAGAAATGAGCTCTCTGAGTCAAGTAAGAGTTCTCAGACTCAATGTTGGCAAAGCTGAAGCACTTGGTGAACCTCAGCTTGGTGGCTGTATAGCTCTCCAAGCCCAGGAGCTCCTTGGAGATGTCCTTGTATCCACAGTGAGAGTAGTCAAACTCAGCTTCAGCCACGTGTGTGTTGACCCTCTCATGGTAGACCTGTGTGGTGGTATAGGCATCGCCGTTGCGGTACCGGGTCACCTGCCGGGTTCGCCGTACAAAGTGGTAGCTGATGGCCTTCCACCAGATGCACGGAGTGGCTTGCTGCATGCGGTTGATGCACTCGTACACACTGTCCACGTCTGCCTTGTACTGCAGCTCCCTCTTGACGTGGCAGTGCCAGCACTCCACCAGGTACACCACGTACAGCATGGAGAGGAAGGCCAGTGGGATATAAACATAGCCGTCCGAGCACGGGCTGTCATGGTAGATCATAGACTTACCCTTGAAGGAGCTATCAAAGCTGAGCTTGGTGACTCTGGCCAGCTGACACCAGGCCACTGCACCCAGGCAGCCATACATGAGGATGGAGAGGAGGAGGCATTTCCAGTGGGACTCTCGGCACATGCAAGCACTCAGGGACTGTTTCACGGGGCGTTGCTTCAATCACACCGTGCAAGGGAAGAGAAAGACAAAGAGAGAGCGAGGAACCCGTCAGTCACGCTGCTTTGCACGACATACACAGTGGCTGATTGCCATTAAGGCTGTGTCTGGCTTTTCTCTCGACTCCCTGAGAACTGGGACACCATCCTACTTAATAAAAATGTCAATATAAACAGAAACACCCTGCCAAGGACAGAGGGCTCTGGACAAAGCTCTTTCCTTGCTTCCTTCTGGCTCTGGGGAGGGAAGTTGTTTGTGCAGCAGTGACACGCTGTGTCCACACCCTGGTCAGATGGGCACCTCTGCAGGGAGCAAGATAGGTCCCCATCTCCTTCTCCCTGCCTGCCACCAACATCGTTTACACACCCTGCCATCTTCAGAGGTTGAGAGTGCTGAGCAGGTGAACAGCCAAAAGTGTGGGGCTGTGAAATAGCCCCTTTGCTTTGAGAGTGCCCTATGCTTAAGTTCCCACATGCTGCTGTTGGGGAGGCTCAGGAGCAGTGTCTGTCGCAGAGCTGCGGCCCCACAGGTTGTGCCAGCACAGGAGGACCAGCACTTCACGAAGCTAAAGCTGCTGCCTGACTCAGAGCTGACTCACATCCAACCCTGAAACCTACCAAATGATCGACACCATTTTCTTGGAGATGAGCCATCAGGAAAATGACTAGATTCAAGCACATTTAGTTGGAAAAATTGTCAAGATTACTGCACAATGCAGCATTGCTTCAGGCTGGTTACACCAGCTCTGACCTAAAATACTTGCAAGCTTCAGTGCTGAAGCTAAGGGTGTATGTGTGAATATTTAAAACAGCACACCCCCCTCTTTCAAGTCCCAAAAGTCGGGCGGGGAGCAGAGCTGGGTTCACACTCCTGTACTCCCACTTCGTCCCTTGAGAGGGCACAATTGCAGTCCTTACCCCAGCCTGGTGCAGTGAATCAGCTGCATTGTCATGCGATGCTCAGCTATAAAGAAAAATGCCAAATGGAGCCAAGCAGCTCCAACACAGTCGTGTCCCTGCAAAGAGCAGTGGCAGTATGAGTTACACCACTGGCTGGCAGCTGTCTGTCTGTAGAGAGTGCAGGAAGAAAGATGCCCACTGCCCCAGTTGGTAATGAGGAGGGCTGTTTGCATCCCTTTGGTTACTGCCATCCCCTGCCTCTCTCCTGAGGAAATGACAGTGAGAAAGCAGATACACACTGATACTCATGCATCATCATGCCCTCTGCTGAGCCTGATTTCATGCAAAAATAGAAGCACACTGTTACTCCTCCTCCCAAGGGCCCACCTCTAATGCATCAAACTGCTCTGTAGATGCCAACAGATGCTAGGTTTAGGAAATGTCTTTTCTTTCTTTCTCCACAGACAAATTTCTCCCCAAGTAAAGCTTATCTTGGACCTACAGCAGTTAGGACTCAGTAAGTGATCTTGAACCAGCAAGGAATTTAAGAAGCAGCATCTTGTAACTCAGGAAATAAAAGCATGGTGCCACTGGAAAGAGGGGTGTGATGTCTTCTCAATAAGATGGAAGCATTGGTATCTAACCCTGCAGGGCTGTAGGGTCAGATTTAGTACTGCTTCTCTTTATTTTTTTTTCTCCTGAGACAGAAAACTCCCTAAGTAACCACAGACGGTTTTATGACTTGCTGTGAACACTGCAAACCTAAATTTCATGGGGCTTGGTTTTGATTTCATAGCTTTTAATCTGACACTGTGTAAGTGCAGAGTAATTTTACTGATTTTAAGAAGTTATACCAGTATACACTTGCAGGGACTTAGGGAAGAATCTGGCCCTTGATTCTTCCTGATGCATCCAGAAGGAATCTGTAAAAAAGTTTATATTCTTACCCCAAAACTTTTGTACACGTGTCAGAATAACATATAATTATTCTGGGCTGTATTCTGGCTTCTGAATTCTCTTTACAACAGTTAAAACAGATGTAGAGAAGCTAAGTGGGTTATAAAGTACAGAGTACATAACTTCTGTAGGTAGGGCAGTGAAAAAAACTCAGTATAGGTAAGAATAAGGCTGTTTTTCTTAGCCTTTTGCACGAAACTTAGAGGAAAGCTACAAGGTGGCTTCAAGCAGTCCCTAAATCAGCTAAAAAAATAACTAGAGAAGTTTTGGGAGTGAATCCTCTATGTGCAGCCTATATGCAGTCACCGTGACAGCTCTTGAAACTCTCAAAAATGCCCTGCTCAGTCTCAGTGTGCTTACTGCCCCAGGGAGGCTTCTGCCCCAGCTCTACACTGGACCAGGTCAGAGCCCCAGGCTCTCCTGACTCACAGGAAACCCATTGGAAATTACTGACTTTTATTCTTTGTCTCTTTTTGACATGAAACTAGAGTTCTTAACTTCTACAGTAATGCAAAATATAAAGTGTAATGAAGCTCTATCCTTTTTTTTCCTCCCCTGAAGGTTTTCTGAGGTGACATCTCTCTAGTCCAGGCCCTGAGACTGTGCAGAAGGAACAGCAGGACAATATCCCAACACGCGAAATTTGTGTTCTCATTCAGGCTTCTGCAGGTACCTCTCATTTAAAGTCACTTATGGTTCACACAGTGAACAGTGCCAGTGGACCCACCAAAAAATGCCCAGCAGTCAGTTTTAATGTAAGGTGAGTGCTCGAGCCATCCATGCAGCTCCAGGAGCCCCATTTTTTTCTATGACTTGTTGGAAGCACTGTCAGCCTGGCCCTGGGCACAGCCAGGCAACAAGGCTGTCCCATGCCAGTTAGGCATGACTGTTTGCCAAAGGCACTGCAATCCCACCTTCCCTTTATCTCACTTGCTTTGACTAACAACTTCTCTGTGGTCCAACCTGCAACCCACAGGCTGGCTTCTGCCCAAGGGGTGGTTCAACCAGCCCTGCTGCTTAGGGCTATCAGAGGCCATATCAGAGTGGGCAAATGCCTCCTAATGTTCTCATCTCCATGAAATGCCACGTCCCCTTTGGGGGATGAGATAGCTCTGGTTCCAGCAGGCCTAGAGCAGCACCCAGCTGGGTTGGCAGTAGCTCAGAGGCTTGCAGATCCAAGATGACATTTCTGTATGCATCCTCTGGAGGCACTTCAAAATGGTTCTTCAACCCACTGAAAGGGCTGGATCAGCCCAAGACAGATTTCCTCCACTATTCTCACAGCAGCCTGCAAAAAAGGCAGCTTCTCTCCTCCTTGGATTAGTGAAAACATGCAGCCATAGAGCCCACTGCCACATCTGATTTGCACACCTACGAGTCCAGCTCAGCAGGGCCTTCATGTTCATAACCCTTTGATAAAAAACACAAGTTCTTTCACCTGGCTATTCTGACCCACTGTGTTGCTCCTGATGTTGTTCCTAAGCAAAGCCCAGTCACTGCAGGCCCTCAGTTACAAAAGGATCTCTCTTCCAGGGTCTACCTCCCCTGCTGTCCTGCCTGTTTCAAGTTCTGACCAAGTTCATCTGGCCTATAACCCCCTATTTCTCTTTCCCCTTGTTGAACTAATTATCTAACACAATTATACTATCAGAAACTTGTAAGAAAGACACGAAATAGAACATAATTACAATAAAGCTTCAGACATTCAAACATCTAATAAGGAAATATATCTTTTAATCTCTCTGCATAACAAATTCATTAATATGTTAAACCAGTGGCTCTCAGACTTTATTAATTAACATACCACCTTCTTACAAGAATAATGTTTGTGGTACTGCGTGGAATTTTCTCCTTTCTGTACATAGTGTTTCAGATTGAAACAGGGCAAGCTTGTATTTCTGGATGAGTACAATAAATGCTTGAGGAAACCAATAATTTCCATGATAACTTGGGCTAGCCAGCAAACAGGAGTTGCATTCTTTGAAGAATACTGTGGCATCTGTGTTGTTTTCAAGTGAAATAAAAGCATAACCCCTGGAAAACCTCAAGAGAGAAACATAACTTAAAGAAATAAATGAAGAAAGAAAAGACAGAGAGCCTGCCAGAAAGCCAGAGCCAAACAGAGAGTAGAATAGAAGGAGGCTCAGTTATCAGGCACTTTGTCTGCAAGCTAGAACTAAAGGGATTGGTTCTCTAACCCAAACCAAGAGAGATGTCCTCCCTCTCCTGCTTTTGGTGTGCTTTGCTTTGGGCTTTGCTTCCAGCATGGACCTGAGAAATATCCTGACAGATTAAATGAGGCACAAGTTGCCCAGAGAAGTTGTGGATGCCCTATCACTGGAAGTGTTCAAGTCCAGGTTGGACAGGCTTTGAGCAACCTGGTCTAGTGCAGCAGATCCCTGCCCATGGAAGGGGCTGGAACGATAGGAGCTTTGAAGGTCACTTCCAACACAAACTGTTCTGTGATTCTACAATCATATATTGCAAAGAAGAATAGATTTTTTCAAGTCAAATGTTTCACCCAAAAGGTCCCAACCAACTCTGATGACAGTACAAATGGTAAAAATCCCCTGTTATGAATGGAATGCCATGAAGCAGCACAGCTGAGCTGTCAGTATCACTGTTTATGAATTTCAAGCTGTGTTAAATACACATGCTGTTAATAACATCTTGCTAGTCTCTGGCATGCTGCTGAACTGCTTTCAGAGGCCTCCCTTCTCATACAACCTGACTGGATTGGAAACTCTGGGTAACTCTTACCGAAACTATCCATAATCACATGCCAAAATTCACTTAACTCTTCCACGCTTAAAAACAGTAACCAAAAATATTTTCCAAATTCTTTAGTAGATATCAGCATGAATGGGGAAAATGCCATGAGTGAGAGGTGGTATGAGTGGGGAGGGCTGTGGGTGTCTGTGTTGTGAACCTTGTGGAGAGTGACAAGGTTGAGGGATAGCCTGCCCTGAGCTGTCCCTAGCCCCAGGCAGTCAGTCAGCCCCACAGTGCTGCTCTGTGCTTGATTTTTTGGCCCATCATTTCCAGAAAGCTCAGACAGAGCAAAGGCTGTGTACCACTCAGTCAGCTCCATATGGTTTTTTTGCTCTCTGGTGGTATGAAGCACTCTGAGACACTATAATGACGGATGGTATTTAATTTGTGGCCATAGTCACTGGAAAATAGTCTGGAAATCCCTAACTGTTGATGGAGAACTGGAATTTCAACCGACACCTGTAGGAGACAGGAGTTTCCAGGCTGGCAACATTTCAATTATTTCTTCTTTAAGAAACTCAGCTTCCAAATGATAAAACATCCAGGCAGTGGCTGAAAGGGCAATTGCCTTCAAAGGCACCCTCTGATGGCAGATGCCCAAGATCAAAAGCATGTTTGCAAGGGCTGAGGTGAAGCCTCCTTTGCACAGGCATACCCACCCAGCCCCTCCTGGCTCAACAGCAGGCAGATCAGGTTCTGGCTGCAGCAACCATAATTAAAACCATTCAAATGTGCTCTGTGCTATAGGAGAGTGCAGATTTGGGCTGCTAATCTTGCTTAGAATAAAGAGGTGGAGAGAGAGAGTCAAGGGGGTGTGCACAGCCTGGCACATCCCCTGCTTAACATCTGGAGCCGAGCGTGCTCTGCCGGCCAGGAGCAAAGGCCGGGTGGTCAGGGTTTTGGCTCTGTGACCCATCCTCTGACTCCCCACAAATGACCAGATTTAGCACACTGGTAGGTAAGTTGTACCTGGTAACCATCCTAACTGAGCCTGAAAGTGACTGCACTGGGGTTGGCCAAGAATGAAAAAAAAAATTACTTTCCCTCAAACCCTGACTTTTCCTTAAAAGGTATCTTCAAAATGTAACACTGATGCTAAAGAATGAGAACAACACATTTCTGGAAAAGCAAATTGTGCTTATGATTCTGGGTCCCCTTTCTCTTGATGGATACATAGAACAAATTAATTCCTCAGGCAGAAGCCAAGGTGGTCTGGCTATCCCTGTTCCTCTAAAGGAGCTCTCCACTTAGCAGGAGGAGGAAGGGCCACACTCAAAGAAGCCCAGACTGATTCCACCAGCCTAGGCTTTTGAATGCCTAACCTGAAACTCTGGTGTCTCTGTTTTGCCAGTGTTGGCTTGCTGCTTTTCCTGGCCTCTGGATACAAGTGTGGACTGAGCAGGACTCAGCCACCAGCCATCCACTGGTGGCAGGGATTCTTACTAAAGAATAAACAACCAGACAGTTCTTCAGCCCTCACAGGTAGTCACAGAAATTTCTCCTACCAACTTTGCAAGGTTATGGTGGGTCAGGAAGGTTCAGCTTATATTACAACCCAATTTACATTTACACTTTAAGACTGGGATTCACTATGCCTTCTCCTCATATCTCCTGTGTCTCACAGGCAATGCAATTTCACTCTGCCATCCCATGGACAGCCCAGAAACCAGTGGCTGGTAAAAGCTCATCGTCCATAAATAAACTCTGTTTCAACCGATAGCCAAAAAGAAATTAAGAACCTGCCATTCCTTTTGAAATTTGTTCTGGTGATGAACTTCTATTGCCTTTGTAATTTTGTCTGGCTTCAGCCCCCATTCACAGCAGGAGGATGCCCATTCTCCATGTGATGAAAGACTTTTTTATATGACTGCCTTCTCACCCAGAAGAGACTTCTCCATTCTAATTATGACATCTCTCAGCTTTCTTTTTGACAATTTAAAGGAACCAAAGTCTTCAAGTCCTTCACTTCACTGCTCTACCTCTTTCTAGTACTCTGCTCTCTCTTCAGCTCTGCTCTCTCTTCACCTTGAGATCCTTCTTAAGTCTGCACCTTGCAAGTAAATACAGGACTTCAGCACTTATTTCACTGGCATCATGCCAAGAAATAAAATCACCTTCCACTCCCACTCATTCCCCCTTTTTACTGTCTTCAAGGGTTGCATTAAGATATTTCTGCCCAGCAACATCCCAGGAGTTCATGCTCAACCTCTCATTGACTTGGCCCCCAGGTACTTTTTGAGCCACACTTTTTTAGGACAGCTGAAAGGCTGGCTGTACTCTCCACCCTGAAATGTGTAACTTCAGATTTGGCTTTGGATTGAGTAACTAAATTATCAAATTAAGGAGATCTCTAAACAGAATTGTGCTCATCTTATCATTATAGACCTGCCTGCTAATGTTTGTGCCAACTGTAAATGCTACCAGCAGTGGTTTTATGCCTAATTCCAGTGGACAGTGTCAAATGTGGTAATTATTCCTGCAGAACTCTGCTAGTCTAATAGCTAAATACCCCATTAACTTATACAAGACAACTGCTTTCACAAAGCTAAGTGCCAATCACAAAAACAGGCTGTAAGCATTATGTGGACACTGAGGTGCTCCTCACATTTCCAGTGTTCACTGCCAGGAATAATTCCATGAGCAACTCTGCATACAATACTAAGAGAAAACCTCCCAAAGCTTCAGTAGAGCACATTATCACCTAGATTGCTATGTATGACCTTCATCAGCAGCTGAGTTTTACTCCAGAAGCATCTGTGTAACAATGTGGGCTTGAAGCATCTCCCATTCTAGCTGCCTCAGTAGTGCTCATGGCATGCAAATGGTTACAGTGACACCGAAAAAACCCTTGGTTTTTTTCCCCTGCTGATTTCTATCAGCACAATAAATTTGAACTGAAATTTGCCAAACTGACATCAATAGAAGAGGAAGAAATAGCCTGTGATGTCTAAAGGAAATACACCAGATTGTCTTGGAGTCACATTCTTTAAATATTTGATCTATAATTTTGGCTTATCCCTGCTATTTCTTCATATGTGTCTATTGACAAAAGGACTTTTTTCTCTTCTGTCAGACTTTATTCTTCAGTCTCCTTGAAAACTCCAGCATGAGCTGTATAAGCAGAAAATATGCTATCACAGCATGAGTTTATTCTGTTTGTTTTGTGGACAGTTTGGGGCCAAGCTTGACTGTCTGTGCCTGGTTCACAGACAGGTACCTGTGTTCCCCAATTTCAAAAGCATTAAAATTCTCCTTCGGGGAAATAATGTCAAAAGCATTTCCTGCCCTTTTAAATCCCATGTGTGTTTGCCCTTGGTGGCTGACCTCAAGAGCTGCAAATTTGCTGAAGGAAAATGCTATCATGTCTAAAATGAAAGAATGAGAGAAAACAGAGGTAGCAAAGATGTGGCCTGAGTGGAATAAGAGAAATGAGGGGGAAACATGGAAGGTGGGAAGAAGTGAAAGAGGAAAAGGATAGCCAGGACATGCTCCAAATGCCAGTGCCACTGAGGCAGGGGAAGGGTGCTGGCAGGTGAGGATAGAGACCAGTCAGCCTGGGCAGGAGGGAATCACACCCAGAGAAAGGACCTGGGTGAAGATTAATGGAGGCAGCACTGAGCCTGACAACACCAAAGCATCCTATGAACCAGCAGTTCCCCCGGCCCATCCTTGGAAAGCAGATACTGCTGAATGGCTGCCTTCTCACTGCTGGGAACTTCTCCAAAAACACATCTATGCCCCTCTCTCCTCCCCACAGCCTGGAAGGATAAGGCTGTGCTAAATTGAACCAGGGATTTCCACCGAGGTGACAGCATACTGCAGGGCTGATGCTGCAGCTGTGTCTCAGCAGGATGTGGCATCACAGCATGCTCCTGCTCTCTGCCAAAACCTGGCTTTGGGGCTACAAGGTGACTTGGCTGTCTTCAACAACAAAACAATCCCACATCTTGTGATTACTCGTGTAAGCAAAGAGTTAATCTTGTATTTTTTTCTCTTATTTAGCAAGAATAGTCTTCCTGTCTATGGGGGAAAAGGAATGGGGGAAACAATGACAGAGGACTGAGAAAAAAAGAGATAAAATCAACTAAGAAGAAGAAAAAATGCTGGATAAATGAACATCAGTCATAACTGAATTTGGCCCTGTGGATTTATGCTTGTAATTAATATGTCCCAATAAGATACTTGAGAGGGAAAGAGTAATCAATAACCACAAGTCATACACTTTGGCAGGTGGTGACCAGAGTCTGGATGAAAGCAGAATTTTGTCTCTAACTATGACAGACTCCTCAATCTTGGTCAAGACAGGGCAGGGGAGGATGTTCCACCTCCTGATGGCAGGATATAACACAGAGAGGACCACTGAGTCCTTGCTAGACAAACCCTAGGCTGTGCTATTAATCAAAACTGAGGAGAGCCCTTATACCAGGACCAGCCTCTGGTGCTGAGAAGGGCTTCACCACTTCTGCAGGGGACAGGGATGATGCAAGAACAAGGAGATTTCTATCCACTGTCCCCAAGCAGCCACAACAGATGTGGGTGCAGCTATCATCTTCCAGCTCCTTAACTGATCCTGGTGAAAAACCAGCCTAAGAAGTCTGGGGTGACCAGGGAGATGACAATTGCAGGAGAAGTGCAACATCTCATGCTCATTAGTACAGTGAGAAGGAGCCCAACAGGCTGTGCTAACCCAGACCTTGGTGTAATGGTGGGCAGAAGTGCTCCTCCACCATGTGACCCAATCCTGGCACCACATGGGGTATCAGTAATAAGGCCTGGTAAGGAGAAAGGGAGATATTACAACAGCCATCTCATCAATCCCCTCCTGGGGAGCCTGAAACAAAATGCCTCCTGCCATCCATCTTGAATGGCAAGAAGCCCATTACCCCCAGCTCCTGCTGAGCCAGTAGCATGGAGAGGGAAATACAAGGGATAGAAGGCAACCAAAAAAACCGATTTTGCATCAACGATAATCTCCTTCCAGTCCTTGAACACATAGATTGGTTGCTGCACATCTATTTGCTCGTCTGCCATGAAACTCCTGCGACAGTAAGAAGTTGTTGCAGGCAGGGCCATGATGTCAGCATGCAGCAGAAATGCTGTTACTAGGTTTGAAAATAAGAACCTGCATCATGCACTCCACGTGTTTGTAGCGTCACTGGCTCAGGCGTTGGCAAGTGCCCTCCTGTGGTGAGCAGGCATTGTCTGGTTTCTCATGATTTAAATCCCTGTGGAGACATAATCTCCTCCTTCCATCAAGGGAGCTGTCAGGGGGAACACCTCAGGGTAGGCAGGTGCACAAAATGGTAGCGTTAAATCCTTTCCGCAGCAGAGCCTATTGCAGGACAAGTCAGAACTATGAAAAGACACAAATCTTGCTGATCCACCTGAATTTCAGATGCTAGGATGCCCCTGAAATACCATACAAAGACAGTCTGCTCTTTCACACACTAATCATCCTTATGAATTCAAGCCAGCATCTCAAGGAGAGGAAAGCAGAGAGGTCAGGACAGAAGGAGTCTACAGTACTGTAAAATGTCAGATTCAGGATTAGGTCCTGCAGGATACATCTGAGGCCTTCAGGCAGAAATAAAGGAAATGCAAGAAAGAAAAGCCATTTGGATCCCTGCCAACATATATGCTGCTCATTACAGCAGGATGGGAAAGCCACTCAGTACAATACAAGGGTGCATATGTGATTGTCATGAACAATTTGGCCCTAAACACATCCATAAGTGATGCTTCCTCACTCTGCTCTAAGGAAAACTGTGCAGTTGCATCTTCAGTGCCAAGGAATCCTAGCAACAAAATGGTCACGATTTACAAAATAGAAATCAGGGCTATTTTTGTGGCAGCTTTTTACGAGATCACCAAAATGCTGCACTAACAAAATTACTGCTTTCCCCCCCAAATTGCTGATGTTGCTGCCACTGGCTTTTGACTCTGTATCAATTAAAAAAACATATTTGGAGGCAGAAGATTTTTCCCAGTAATGCCAATGCTGGGTATGAATTCATCCGGAAAGGAAAGCTGGGATTTAAGCTGCCACAGAGCAAGAACAGTTCTTTTTTCTATGCTTTAAGAACCCATTGTACTTAGCTCATATTACCTACTCCCCTGCCTTGAATGTTCGTGGTTCCCAGCAGACACAGGGTAAATTTCATAGGTATAAGTAAATGGCTTGCCTCAACACTTATCAGTTAACTGATAAAAACATCACACAACCACAAGAATGCTCCCGGGATGCAGTTCCCAGCCACTGTTGGATTAGTAAGGCCAAGTGAATGACATGAGCCATATCTGCCTGTGTCACTGGGTATTTTGCAGCCTGCCTCATGCCTGGCAGCCTCTTCCCCCCCACCACAGCCAGCCAGGCTGCACAGAAGTGCCCAGGCAGGTGCCCTTGCCCCTGCTCCCACACTGCAGGGACATCCTAAAGAAGGGCTGATGGCAGCATCCACCCATCTGTTCGTCCTGTGGCTGCAGAATGGAGAGATCCTCAGCAGTGTGCTCCAGCCTGTGAAAGCCAGACCCAGCTCCCTGCACCCCTGACATGCTGCCAGCAGCACAAAAGTACCATGGCCCCAGGGATCAGCCAGGTGCAGCTTGCTGACTGGTGCACTGGTGTCCACTCAGTGGCTTTGCTGAGATAAAGGGAAAATTGACACCAGCCAAGGGAAAAGAGAAGGGACAGTGGGACAAGCTCCCACTGCTTCAGCCCTTGAGGGCTGGGGACAGCAGGGATGGGAGAAGGGGAGAGTAGCTATCTGTCAGCCTCTGTGCTTGACAAAGTCTCATCTAGGTTCAACAGGAATCCTGTAATGCTTGCTTTGCTCCCACCTTTAGACAGGAGATGCAGCTCCCCAGGGGTGAGAGAGGAGCAAGCAGAGAGGTGTTAGTTCCACACCAGTTCTCTAGTTTGCAGCTTATTCATTGAATGCCTCTGTCATAAATGAGAAAAGTAGTTGATTATTATGGATCCCTTTTAATCCTTGCTCAGTCTAAAGGAACACCTTGAGATTTAAATGAAGGATATAGAAACAGCTCTCAAGTCCTCAGGAGAAATATGATCCAGGACTGATCCCAGATCCTGTGAAGTCTGGGTTAGTCTTTCAAAGGGATCTGTGAATTAAGGTTTGCCCAGAATCATGGTGTTTTATTTTTATCCTCACTTATTTGCAAGGCCATCCTTTTATCTAGCTAAACCAGAACAACATGGTTCTGTGATTTGAACTGTCAACTTCCAGCCTTCCCATGTGTGACTTCCCAGTCGGAGCCCTTCAGCCACAGCTCAGCAGAGGCAGTGCCAGCCCCACAGTGCTGGGCTGCTGCAGCTCAGGCTGTAGCCATGCCAGGTCCCTCATGCTCCCGAGCTGAACATCCCTGCAATAACACCCAGCCACTACTCAGGCTTCAGCTGCTCTGTCAGATTTGGGGAGTGTTTCCCCATCTCTGCACCATGCTGAACACAGCTGTGACCTCAGCGTGTCAGGTTTTTATAATGGTGCTCCAGTTGAGATAAGGGAATATCCCAGCAGCTAATGCTTCCCTGAGAGAAACAAGTTTTCATTATAATTTCTCTCTCTTTGCTTCTCTGTGACACATTCTGCAGCAATATGTGACAGCACAGCGGGAGAAAACTTCACTGAAAATTCATTTAAAAACCTAATGGTTAAAAGAGGTCCTGAGAGCCAGGACACCTGGCTTTTATTTCTTGCTTTGACTTTGACCTATGGCATGCTGTCAGCACACCTTCTTACACCTCCTGAAGACAGTGAAAAAATAGCACTTATAAAGTGATTTCACATGAGAATTGCAGCAGCACACTCCAGGAAGGTACATCATCTGCATGTGAGCTGTTGCACCCTCTCACTCTGAGTACCAGCTGGTGGGAAGCAGAGGGTTTAGCTCCTTGCCCTGGCTGGCTGACAGGCAGTCCCCTGCAGAGAACCATGGAACACCTCAGGCCTGAAGACAGACTGTCATCCCCACCCTTTCAGCACATGCCCTCACTGCACTCCTCTTCTACCAGGTACTGGCCCTTCTGCCTGGCCACCTCACCTCTAGGAGGCCATGAGGGAGCCATTCTCTTTATTTTTGGTGTTTAGAGGGACCCTAATACTGGCGGACTGTACTGGCAGATGCTACCACCCCAGCCTCCATGGTGCTCTGTGCTCCCTCTGCCCATTGCAGGCTGGAGGAGATGGCATGGCTTGTTCTTGTGGGTGTGTTGTGCTCCACAACTCTTGGGCCAGCTCCTAAGGGCAATCAACCACACAAGTATGAAGAAGGCCTCCAGCCATAAACCCATCACCACAAATCACTTCTCTCCCAAAGTCATGACCTGCAGAAGTCTCTGACTGATCCCACGCTCTTCCCGGATAATGTCACGTTATTCAGACTCCTCATTGCCAGTCACCTCAATTATCCACCCTCGGTTTCCCTGCCAGAAATGGGACCCTCCATGACTGCTCCTTGCCCTTTGCTGTCATCTCCTACCTTGCCAGGCCCTGCTCTCACCAGCTGGTGGCTGTTTCCAGACCATCCTCCCTGAGGCCCCGTACTACCAATCTTTCCTGAACAAGGCCTCTGGTGGCTGAATGCTGAACTGGGATGTGCAACACCTCATCTCTATGGGAACAGCGCTGTGAGTTGGGATTCTCTGCGCATTATTCACCTGATGTAAAACCACAGCGGCCAAAAGTTCACACATTTCAGGGGTGTGAGCCCCCTCATCCTCTCCCAGTGGCGTGTGTGGCACCTTGAGAGAGGCTGCCAGCTGCATCAGACACTGCTCCACAACCTGAACTCCACACTGGGAAGGCTGCAGCCTCCTGTGCCACGCGCAGCCGGGCTCGTCTGTCCTTCCCACTTATCATCTGTCACGCCTGTTTCAGGCACTCTTCTTCCTTGCTTTTACTGCAGGGCAGAGGTGCTGTGGGCAGAGCAGCCAGTGCTCAGGGAGGAGCTGGCATGGGTGCCTGTCAAAGGCAGCCTCAAGCCCTGTCCCCCTGTGGCAGAGACCTGTCCATCTCCACCGCAGCAGTGTCCTCTCTGTAACACATGGCTGGCTCCCCTGCAGAGTGCTGCTGAAATGAAGCTGCCCCATCAGAGTTTTGGGGTGTTAGCAGAGCTCTTATAGCAACTGTGACCTTGAAAAGTTTCACTATGTGCTATTTTTAACTTTACAGGTCTTAAGCTCTGAGGAGCACAATGAATGACTGGAGTCTGAAAGTGAACTACATTTTCCATTATTAGAACTTAAAAACTAATTAACTACTTAACCATACTTTATCCAAAAAGTAGAACTTGTGAAAACTCAGACACAGCCTCATCTGCTGTGTCACAACAGTGTCACTGTAACAACTGAAGGGCCTCACAGTGCTGGTGACAGCTCAGCAGCCATTACTTTTGGTGTCAATTCATGACAATGTGTTAGGACACATGGAGAAACAAGCCCTACTCACTGGGGATTATGTGGGGATACTTTACTCCTTTTACTCTCTGTTTCCACAAAGTCCCTGCTCGCTGGCCATGATCTGAGCTATTTTCTTCCAAGTTGTAGAAACAGATGAAAGGAAGTAAAGTGCTGCATTCCCAGGGAGAAGATACCTCCCACCTCACTCTTGCAATGGCTTGCACTGATTGCAAAGCATCCTTGGTATCCATACTTCCCTCCTTGGGAAGATCATCCTCTGGGGTCTCTGAATTGAGAAAAGGAGAACAAGGAGAGTATTTGGGGCTTCCAAAAAGTGTGCAGACCCATTGCTTTTCCATCAGTATCAGGTGACTGTCTGTCCACCTAAATGAACAGCATTAGAAACCAAGTCTGAAGTGGACCTACCACCAAGTCACCAAGTCTGCCCTTTCCCCATGATGTGACATCTACACATTTAACAGCCATTTGCCTAAATTGTCTGTGCAACCCTCCAGCAGCAGAACCCCTCGAGCTCCACAGTTGCTACAGTCCAGCGCTTGACTGAGAAAATTCCCTGATGGAGGGGTTGGAAAAGTCAGCCTGAAGGAGAAACTCACTTCATTCTCAGCCACGGTGGCAAGAAGCAGAAGACTCTGCCTGTAGTGGCCCATACAATTGGAGACCAGGCTGTCCTTCAGAGCTCAGACACATTCATTT
Source organism: Emberiza elegans (assembly GCA_024865655.1). Lineage (NCBI taxonomy): Eukaryota > Metazoa > Chordata > Aves > Passeriformes > Fringillidae > Emberiza > Emberiza elegans. The sequence continues at coordinate 17,082,625 of JALJVW010000139.1, read as the reverse complement.
GGTATTTCCTATTAATTTTTTTAAATCCCTTGACAGTTTCTCATGTGAAGTGCAGAGAAGACAGCCAACTCCAAGGCACCAAGAACAGACATGTGATCAGAAGATAAAGTGGGACAACAAAAAGAACAAAAGCAGAAAAAAAGATGCAATGGCTCAGCTTGAATTTTCTTATGACAGAATCTGCAATGCAAATACTGCCTGAAACTGCAGGATCATGAAAAATACTGCCGCTCCTGATGGACTTTTCCCTTTGTGTCTATGAGGGAAATCATTTGGAACAAGGAATGAGGAGCACTCTTTGGTTTATGTCTGCTGAATAGACCAAGGGCAGGAAGGGAAGAGAGGGGCCTGTCCAATTTGACTTTCATTCAAGAGGGGAATATCATTCACTGAGCCTTAAAAGGTAATTGTTTGGTCAGTCACACTCACTTGGGATGGTGACAGCCTTCCACCAGGCTGTCCAGCACCTATCATTCAGGGGATTAGCTGAGCAGATTTTTGCATGAGGCTTGGAAGATCTGAGGAGAAGAAAGAGAGTTTTCCTAGGAATCCTTTCTCACTCATTTCCTACCCTTCTCTGGACAGTGTCTGCCATGTGAGTGCCCTGGGCAGCTTTTGAAGGGGGAGGTTTACAAGGAAATAGCCCCTCTCTGGAGATGGATGACAACAATGTCTCAGCAGCTTTTGCTTAACCTCTCATCCACCTGGGTACAACTCAGTCCATAGATGGGGACAATTTAAAGCTAACTGGTCTGTTAGTAAGGGCTGTGTGCCTGGTGTTTTCAATGCCATAAAATAAGCCTTGGCAAATAAAAGAACTGTTGGGGGAAAAGGATAAAAAGGTTGGATAACTAAATGGAGTCAATGCCCCAGGCAGAAGGTGACTCTCCAGGGGCACACTGAAGAGGAAAGGACCCAGCTACCCTTTTGACCTGAAAGCCTGTAAAGCTGTAGCCTGCACACAAGCGCTATGTATGGTTTCTTAACTCATAGCACCCCTTTGGCATTGTTGTGACCACAAGTAGCACTTGACAAATTAGCCCCTGTTGTGTTTTGCAATGGCAACACGAGGAAAATGAGGCAGTTTTAAGTGGCCCGCCTTTTCTGTAAAATATCCATCAGAAAGCCAACGACCGTGGGTTTCGGGAACACTGACCCATGAGGTTTTCCCTTTTATTTAAATAACTTAACTGATTACATTATGTCATACCCAATTTAAGTTTTTAAATATAGAAGAGAAGATAAAAACAGGCATGGACAACTGCTGTTTGACTTTGCCAGTACAAACAAGACAAATACATATTTCAAAATGTCAAGTGGCTGCTGCTTTCAGCTTTCTTCAGTGATTACTTGGCTTTGGAAAAAAAAAAAAAAGATGTTTCTGCTCACCAGCTTTGTTTTCCTGAAAAAAGCCCTCTTGATTTCCAACTAAGTTTTAAAGATTTTAATATTTAAGACCATTTCCCAACTGAGTTATAAATTGGCAGAAATTAAGAAAAGTCACTATAAACTCTTGGGTATAGGTACAGACTGTCACAGTAACAAGAAAAGCAGCCAGCCTACTATTTAACCAGGGCAGTACAGAGCAGCAGGTTCTGCTATTTCAGATAGGAAAGCAAAGGCAAGTATCTCCAGAGAATCAATCTTCAGCAATAACTGCTGAAACATTTGGGAAAAGGAATCCTTTGCATACTCTCCCCTAAAAGATCTTGATTTCTCTTCACAAGAGTTTGGAGAATGGTAGAATCCTACACTAATAACAAAAGCACATCTGTTCCAGGTCATTCAGCTCAAGCAATTAATGTTTCATTAGAAAAAAAGCCAAATCAGAACACTGTCAGGTAATCTGAGGGCTTGCTCTGACATTCAGCAAAGTCAGCAGGAAACCCATGTGGTCCTTGGCACAAGAGGACAAGGGCAGAGGCAGGTAACCGAACTGCTGCTCTCCTTCCTGCTCTGCAGCTGCACCTTTGCATGCCCTTCATTCACAAATAAAAACTTAGACTTCAGACACATTCTCTGTTACTAGCTCAGGGTTGTATTGACTTAACACCCAATAAAGGCAATTTTCAGTCGTTGTTACCATTTAGGTTCATGCATTTGATCTAAGTGAAATCCACAAATGACACAGCTTAAAAGAGGAGCCCATGAAATGCCCATTTAATGCCAATACCAATACAGGGTATTGGTATTAACATGCAACTGCAGGCCCAGGTGCAAAAAGACTATTTACATGGTGAAGGGCAAGGCATGAGGAAAGACCAACATTGTAGGATTGCAGTGTTAAGATATCACAGGCATTTGAGATATAGACTCAAATGTGCAAATGTTTCTGTTGGAACAGAAGAATAACAGAGAACAGGATGAAAGAAGATACAGATAGTGCTTAGCAGAGAGATCAAGTGCTTTCATTCGACAAATGGCTTAGATGTTTTTATGGCGGACTTAATACATTGGAAAGCCTTCAGTAGCTCCTGGTCCTAGACCAAATAAATTAAAAAATCCCTTCCAGCATTAAATATCTATTGATCATCTGCAGGGCTGTAATTACATTGGTGTGCTCTACTGCTAGAACACCAGCTGTATCCTGGATCCAGCCACAGCTCTTCACAGTGAACTGTGTCGCAGGTGTTTAAAAAGCAATCAAACAGGAGAAAACCCTAATTTTCACTCATGAATGACAGTTTTTTCAACCTGAGCTGCAAAGCCAATCTTCAATTATAGGTAGTTTCAACTGCTGTTTGGTTTTCAGCTAAGTATCCTGAAGCTTCACATAGGCTTTGTTGAGGCTACTGGATTTTGACTACAGGATTATGTGACTCTTGTTGAGCCATGGAACCTGCTAACAAAAGCTTTAAGCAGACGAACTACACATAGCAATGTTCCAGGGCTGCTTTCACTTCTGTTTTCAATTTTCTCTTCTCTAAGCCTGTTTCAAGGCTGCTCTCTGCATTCCTAGGAGCATTTACATTCATTTTTAACTGCATATTATGAAGAAAGTTCACTCATTTCCATGAACTGCACATGGATTATATGACGTAAATGGCAGATCTGTCAAAACTGTTGGAAGCAAAGGCTACATTAAGCATAGAAGAAAATCCCAGGTATTTCTAAAACAGGACAGCTTGCTGTGTCAGGTGTGCAGGATAGCACACACACATTGTTACCTACTGTCACACAGCCCTGCAGTTCTGTCTGGTCAATACCTTGTGGCTCAAGATTCTGTGTCAACACTCAGACACATCCATTATTCCCTATGATGTGCAAGGCCACAGTAAGTGCTTCACAGATGATCTGAAGAAACATATTATATTTTTTCCACTGATTACTGTTGCAGATTAAGCAACAGGAGTGCCTAGGCCCCAAGGGAAAAGGAGAGGCATGACCTCTCCTTTGCCTCCTAAACACCTGACAGCCACAGAGCTTCAGACTGCAAACCCGTTCTCTTTCTCCTTGTGCCACCTCCACCAGTGTCTCGCAGAGCTGCAGTCTCCTTGACCATGTCACCAGTCCCAGGGAAGAGGTAGGCTCTCCTAGGCCAAACTCCAAGGGGCTCATTTGGCCAAACTTCCCCTGGGCAGGCCCCCTTTCCCCCCGCTGCATCGTTCCGGTGCAGAGCCGCTGGCCCAGCCGCCGCCCCGAGCCCGGCAGCCGGCGCAGGGCTGGGTGCCGAGGGCCCGTCGGTACAGCCCGCAAGCGGCGGCCGCGGGGGTCCCGCCGGCGGCCCCGGCGCTGCAGGGCGCGGCGGGGCAGCACCGCAGCGCACCGCGGCGGCTGCAGGTACCCGGGCGGGCTGTAGCTGCGCTCCTCGGTTCTCCCCGCGTCGCTAACACCCCCAGCCGGGGCGCCCTCCTCCGCCGCGGCTCCCCACGCCCCACACCGCCCCGTGCCCGCGGCGGGGCTGCCTTTGCCCCTCCAGTCTCCCCCGCCGCCGCTCACCTCCTCCCGCTCGGCGGCGGCGGCCCCCGGCGCGGGGGTGCTGCCCGGCCCGCTCTCAGCAGCCGCCTCGGCTTCCCCCTCCGAGGACATCCTTGGCCATCACCGGCAGCTGCGGCGGCGGCGGCGGGGGCTGCGGGACCCCGAGACGGCGGAGCCCCCCGCGGACCGCGCCCCGCGCCGCTCCCGGGGCTGGGGCGAGCCGCCCCCCGCGCCCAGGGCCGCCCTGCCGGGTGCTCCCGACTCCCTCCACCATCCCAGGCAGGCGGGCAGGGAGGGAGGGAAGGAGGCGGCGGAGGGGAGGAGAGAAAGACGAGGCGGAGTGGGGGGGTGCCCCGGCCTCTCCCGGCCCCCCCAGGTGGGCAGGCGACTGCCCGGCGGCTCCCGGCGCGCTTCTGCGGGTGTCTGGGAGCTGCCGGGTATGCCCCCTTCCCGGGATACGACCTTGCAACCCCTACGCTTCCCGGGTGCCCACTCTCGCCTTCTTCTCAGGGTGAGCTTCGCTCCCCATCCCCGGGTGTGCCCCGCCCGCCCCGGTGCGCCCCCGCCGGCGGCCACCGTCCTCTCAGCGCATCTTCACGCCTCCGCCGCCCGCAGCTCAGCCTCGGCGCTTCTCCCGCTTTTCCCCAGCGCCCGGAGTTCGCCCGGGCTGGCGGCGGGACGCGGCCCGGCAGCAGCAGCAGAAGGGGCAGGAGGAGGAGGAGGCGGGGGGGAAGGCAGCTCCGCGGAACCGCTCCCTCACGGAGCAGCCCGACGATGCCCCGCTCCCCTCCCTGGCCGCTGGAGCTGCGCACCGGGAACAGAGGGCAGCGCTGTCGGGACGGAGCTCTGGGGCTGTCCCCGCACCCCGCAGACGGCCCTGCTGCCCTCCTTCATCTCCTTATTCTCGGAGAAGTAGCTGGCAGTAGAAATGGATGCACCCACCTGCTCCTGCCCCTTCCCACCCTCCTTGCGGCCTGAGCCTCTCCTCTGGTTTCATCTGCCTCCTGCACAGGCTTTCCCCCACAACTGCAGCATCCTGCAAACTCCCTGTCCTGTCAATATTTCTTCCTCCTGCTTGGATCCTGTGCTCAGCACATCCAGTCATGATTGGCTCTCCTGCCGATCAGGACTGGTGTGCTGCACCATCTTACCTTGGCATGTTTGCTTCATGTTTCATTATACTCTCGTGACACTCATCCCATTTGATCCATTTCTCTCTGTGTGCCTTAGAGCAGCATATATTTTAAATCCTTTATAAAAATCTTACAAACAGGCAAGTGAACGCTCTTGAAGCATCAACCTTCACTTTAATACTCATACTTCAACTCCTGTCACAACATGCTTGCTGCTTTTTCAGGCATGCTCCTCTGGAAAATGCCGCTCCAGGTTCAAGGCACTCAGGCTGCATAAGAGACTGTTTAGAAAGACTGTAGAGCAGAGAATTGTGCTTGGTGTGTGAATGCATAATGCAATAAACCCCAAAACTTGGATTTTCATAAAGTACTGGGCTCTGCTAAATCTGAATTTTAGGATATTCATTGCATTGCAGAAGTCTTGACTGATGCCACATTGAGAAACCTACCCATTCTTGGGGGTGCAAGATGTCCATGAGAGACAATTAACAAACTCCCTTGGCCTCACCTGTCTCTGGCTCACACTGCAGTGCAGTGACTGCCACTGTAGCTACAGATGCATGTGCCTTGTCCTGCCCCGATGGCATCTCCTAGCAGAAATGGAATTTGTTTGGCTGCATCCAATATATATGTCCAAAGGAGTCTGGCTTTTACTTCTCTCAGACCTGGAGAGGAGCTGTGAGATGCACAGTGGAAGGGACTTTATATACTCAATTTCCTTTCTGTAAGTGGTACAATGGGACATCTCTGGAGGATAAGATTGTCAAGAGATTGGCACAGAGTGGATAACATGTAGGACACAGGAAGGAACCAAAAATAATGCATAAGTGGTACCTGTGACATACACACCAAGATCTATAGAGCAAGAGAGATATTAAAAATGTTCTTTATTGTCAGCTCATTCTTGTTTGTCTAGATGATTTTAGTGACCCTTAAATATGCTATGGAATGGGTGCTGGGGCATGATGAGGTGTTGTGGTTAGAAGGGAAATGTGCCAAGCCAGAAAACTGTGCACTGAGAGACTGGGAAGGAACTTCATATTTGTACCAAATTTCTATTTGTAAGTTGAAAAGCCCTAATAAAAGGCAACATGAAAGGAGATAGAGTAAATAGGCTTCAGTGTATCACAGGGCAGCATGAAGAAGCATCCCCATTCATGAAGGAAAAAGGCTGACAGTTTTCAGAAGATGGGGCCCCCATTTGTACAGGCAGTAGGGTGAGGCTGTGCACCAGAAAGGTGTCAGCTTGGCAAGCCACACAGCCCAGGAGTAAGAGCAACATACCCAGAAGCTGAGTCAGGCAAGGAAAGAAAACAAAGACCTGGCAGAGCTCAGCCTGTCAGATTGTCTGCCATCCCAGTCCAAATGGTTGCTTTTATTTATTAAATACACCTAATACCCGCTGGACTTCAGTGATGCCTGAACAGCTTCATGAATTTATTTTCAATTCCACAGTAACTCTGTTTTTGATGTTGAATAAACTGTGATTTATCATCTAAACCAATCCTGACTGCTGCTTGGCTACAGCTGCCAGCAGTCCCAAGGACTAGCTAATTGGCCCTTCCACATTTAAGAGGTGAAGTTGTCTCTGAGGATATGTAGCCTCCAGTTGAATTCATTTCAATCTGGAAGGCACATATATATCTTCCCACCTGCCATACTGTCAGAATTCTGCTGGTACCTGAAGCCAAAACATAGGAAAAAAGCCTAGAGATGAAAGAGATCTGGAGAAGGGAAAATGAAGGTTACTATCCCTGAGATTTAAGCTTTGGAAATGTCATCTCTCACCAGGTGCCTTTGTTTCCACCTCTGTAGCTCCAGATTCAAGGTATCAATCTCTGCTACCAAGGTCACTCTCATAAACTGAAGGATCAGGGCAAAAAGGAAGCTTGAACTCAAGAGAATACTGCAAAATCTATACAAAGAAGCTCATTTTTAAATTTCAGAAATGGAGGGGATCAGTGTCACTACTATGAGATGCCTGAAGGGGCAATTTTTCTTCTTTAGAAGCTTTATACTCCATTTTAACACAGATTAATTATGAATATTTACATATATAACATCAAGAACGTGATAAGCAGTTTGTGGTCTGGCTTGCAAAATAGGTATATAATATTGCAAAAATCAGCTCTGGGCTTTGTGCCTGGTGACTCAATCTTTCTAAACAGCCAGCAAGGAACAGAGACAACATGCATGTGTAGCTTTGCTGCCTCTCTTCAGAGCAAGAAGAAACTGGTGCCGTCAGGAACTGCAGTTTTTGTCAGTTTAAGATCAGCACCCTGTCATTCAGAGCATGCCACTGTAAAAATGCTTATAATCCTTTCTCTGAGTTCAGCTGGGCCATTGCACTGACTCAGCAGGCAGAATTTTGCTCTGCTGTTTAGTGAGAGATGGCATTTGGGCTAAATTTGCAAAGATCGGGTACCATTTTGAAGATATACCTGGAAGCCTGGTGTCTTTCTTTAAGATGAGATAACTATGAAGATCCTGAGCATCTCTGGCCATCAAAGCTTGCAGAATACTTTACTGAAAGAGAAAAGTGAAGCCTTCTGTTTTGGGGAGACTCCTAGCCAGAAAATTGCAGTATGAGGGCTTCAAATTACTTCTCTGCTGCTCCAAAACCAGCATAAATTAATATATGCTGTTAAGGAAGTGTTGCATACTGCCCCAAAGCTGACAGTAATGTAAAGACTATTTCCAATACAGATGGTTTGTTAGTTCATTTATGCAGATAGGCATATTGGAAGAGAGGAGCTATTGCTAAATATAAAGTAAGTCTTACCATCCTATGACTTGTATGTCCTGCCAAAGAACTATGCAGACTATCTGCAAGGACTAAATACTGTGATCTCAACAGGCTTTCAATATTAAAAAAGGTGTATTCCTAGTTAATAATAATTTCTGCCTTTCTAAGATTACAAAATCAAACATCTATTGCAGTTACAAGTGTCATATCACTGCATCTATTTATGAATGTGTAATCCAAAACATGCCTGTTATATTTTGCTAAACCTGTAAAGAGAGAACACTATGTTGTTTCAATATTAACGCTTAGTGAAATATTTGTGAATCAAATTGTGGATATAGCAAAAGAGAATCTGTCTGGACCATTCACAAAATGAGCTTTGATATCCTTTTAGTAAGTAAAAAGCTGAAGGGAGACATCAATAATTTATTAGCAGTTGGATTACATCCTTCAGTGCTTGTAGTTTGCTGCCTTCTTGAAGGAAAAGAGGACAAAGGCGATACTGGCTCTTAGGCTATAAAGTCTTTGCATGCTCTGATCTTTGGTTCTGACAAAGGATGCTGCATATTGAGGGGCATTCTGACAACGACTGTGATGATCACAGCTCCGAGGATCACAGTGGGATGAGCCACCAGCCCGTTGTCATGTGACGCCTTTTCAATTACCAGCATGAAATAAGCCATGTGGTATTGGTACCTCCCTGGCACAGAGGCACCACTGCTGTAAACAGCAGGCTTGGTGTTCTGAGGGGCCTGAGTTTTAACAAACCATCTCTACACTTTAGGCTTTTTGCTTCCCTCCTGTTCTCTCAGATGTCTGTGCCCTGTCTCCTGCCATCTCTTTCCTGGGGGCAGTGATGCCTATGCTCAGGTTTTAGATTTAGTAATGGAACTGCCACATTGCACAGATATGCCAGAATTTGCACTGACATTCACTCTTTCCTTTCAGAATGAAATGTTCTCTCCTCTCATCTATTTCTCTGGTTTGTGCCTTTCAAATTTGGCACCTGTCTCCTATTTCTCTCTTTCTCTTATCTTACTCCTTCTGAGGTGCTATTTCCAATACCTGAACAATCACTACTCTCCCAACTTTTTTCCCAGATTTTTCAACCTTTAAGTCCTGAGAAATCTTTCCTAGTTCTTTCCCTATCGCTGTCACCAAGAGCATCATCTTCCCTCACAGCATTGTCTCGAATTGTTCCCAAGCAGCACTTAGGAGTAAGCAAAGGCTATTCCTCTGCTGTATTGAAGCAGAATCCAACAACTCTTTTGTTCTACTTCTCAGCCTCCACTGGTGGAACAGATACTCCCAACTCCAGATAGGACAGGAAGGGCCATGGGCAGCCTGAGGGATCTAGATGTGCCTCTGTCCTTCTGTGTGCACAAGGGTTTGTTAGCTGCAGCTATTGACATTGCCTATTCCAGGTGTGCAGACAGGCAGCAGCAAAAGGTCATGTCTATGATAGTCCAGCAGCATCCTCTGAGGCTGGTGCTTGCTGCTCATGTCATTCCAAGCCTCAGTTGATGAACCCTGCTTTTCAGTGGGACTTGGTAACTCAGCCTAGTGCTAGCTAGGTTCTGTCCACAAAATGTTTTGGAGAAAATGAGGACAAAACTATTTTTACAAATGCTGTAAAAACATCTTAATATTAGTGGGGTGCTATGGACAGTCATAAGAAATTTGAGTCCCCAGATCTTTCCTCCATGGCACTGGAGGGCTTTGTAAATCAAAGGGAATACCATCTGTTTCAATATTTTGTTATCTTTTCTAAAGAAAGAGAGGTTTTCAGGCACAGTGGCTGACCAGAGGAATAATCCTAGGCTAGAATCACCAACAGCTCCAAGCACCAAAATATTGCATGTGTGGCTGGAAAATGAGGAAATACACTTCTTTCTTATCAGGAAATACCTAACCATTATGGGGCTTGATCAACTTCTTTCCCAAGTTGAACTCAGAAGCCCAAATCCATCCATTAAACTCCACAGCTCATGACTTCTGATGCAAAACAGCCATCTGGTCAGTGTCATTCCAGAGCCAAGTCGATAATTTGGAAAGTTACCAAAATTTTCCCATGGGAAGAAAGCTGGGCAGTTGCTGCTGCTGTATGTCTCTAGAAGGCAGTCTGCCAGCACTCAGGCTGCTGTCCAGTGCCAAATAGACTTTTAAAAAGCATGGCCCTCAGTGACAAACCATAATGGAAAGGTGCAACACATGCACCTGAGCAATCAGTGCTCCCACACAGTGACACTGAGCAAGCACTGCAGTGATCTCTGCCATTTCTCCTGTAACTGTGCTGCAGAAGAAAAGGGCTTATAAATATCCATTGCTAATGGAATGGTACTACTTGCCACTAACAGGAGGGGTGTTCTCTGCCAGTGAGCTTTACTTTGGTCACTGTCATCTTCTTTGCTCCTGATTTAGGCAACTGTCATGAGAGATCACAATAGCTATAAATATCTCTGAAAATACATTAAAAAGAACAAACAACCCACAACACTGAAGAGAACTTGCTGTCAGGCAAAAAATAAGAGAGTTCTCTAGAAAGATGCCCACGTATCAGCCTGGTAGAATAGCATGTACAGGTGAAGCTTTCCGCTCACTTCACTTCCATCACCAAATACCACCAATGAGAGAACAGTCCTGTTCTGCTGCCATGCATATACCAACCCTCACAAGCACTGAGCCTCTGGAAATACAGGGTGCAAGCTCCTATTCTGTAGAAGACTGGCAAAATAATTTCTATTTATATGATGGCGAGAGAATTTTAAAGTGACGCAGCGCTATGTATTGGAGCCACCTCTAGGCATTAGATATTTCATGTGATAACAATACAGTTCTGGTAGCATCCTTAGAATCCCTCTCTTACAGGTATCTCTTCCACTTTGCTGAGCTGTCCTTTTGTTTCTCATTAGGCTTCTTGTCTCTCCCTACCAGAAAGCTGGGTGAAGCAGTGTGTTGACGCGTGAGAAGCAGAAATGCATGCCACGGGCATGCTCCTCTGGGGACCCACAGCTTTTCACATCACTCCCAAGGAAATGGGAAACCTGCTCTGGCCTAATAGAGATTCATGGAAAAGTACTTAAGAAGATGAGGCACAGTTACCCAATCACAGCCCTTTACATTTCCAAAGATGAAGGTGAAAACCCAGCTCTGTGTGACGGCAGTTAGTTCTGCCAGATCACTTAAATCATCAGGACATTGTGATCATCACTGTTAAAAACTCTTGGCAGTTCTAGCTGCACTAGCACAGCTATTTAGAGTTGAGTACTTCAGGCTTGGGTCCACTGGCAGTAGGAACTGCTGCTGTGCAGGCATCTACACCGAATATTCACAGAATCATTGTGGGCTTTGGGCTGGAAGGGCCTTTAAAGATCACCTAATTCCACCCACCCTGCCATGGGCAGGGACACCTTCCACAAGAGCAGGTTGCTCAAAGCCTCATCCAGTCTGGCCTTGAACACTTTCAGGGATGGGGTATCCACAGCTTCTCTGGGCAAACTGTTCCAGTGCCTCACCACTCTCATAGTGGATAAGTTTTTCCTAATATCTAATCTAAACATATCTCCTGTCAGTTTAAAGCCATTTCAACTTGTCTTATTGTTATCTGCCCTCATAAAAGTATCTCCCTAAAGCAAGAGCATTGCCCAGGCCATGCTTTCTGTTCCCAAGGTGTGAGAGTTAAAGCCTGGGAGAGATTAGCTTCCCCTGGCACTCCTTTCAGTACATATGCTGACTAGTACAGATGGATTTTGGATAAAGCATGTACACATCACTCTCATCCTGTTCAGGTGCAAAGGTATAATGTTTTCCCATGATACAACAGTAAATGACTGGAAAAGAAGAATGGAACAAATTCTAATGCCAATAAAACAGGAAGTTCTTCAGGAGATTTGCCATGGAGATAATAATGTGAGCATATCCAGTGCTTTAAACTGTCTCAAACTGCTTGAAATCTCAGGCTTAGGCACTTTGACAGGCTTTCTTTAAAGTCTATGACAGTGGATTTGAATGCATTGACTACGACACTCAGATTTTGTCAGATAGATCCCATAGCAGCAGCCAAGGGAGACATTGTCCTCAGCCCAGAGAAGCTGGATTTCAGAAATGTTTTCCTCATTGATAGCAGGGGCAGAGGGCATTGTCAGGCAAGGTCAGCTTAAGACCATTTTCATTTAAGCCTTCTGTGAAGCAGTGACAATGACAACACATTCACCATCTGTGCAAATAAAGATTTTCACCCGCAACACACTTTAGCAGCAGTGTCTGAATGACCTGACTTGAGAAATACATTTACTTGACTGCCTATTCAAATTTCCAAGGAGTCTGTTCTCTAGAGTCCCAGCTGTACAGTGACTTGCTTTTAACTGGTTTTCATCTGGATGTTGGAATGAGGAAAGGAAAACCCAGAATGATAGGGACACAATATATAGTCAGAGCAAGAAATATCTGTATTTGCTGAAGAGGTGTGTTATTTCAGGATATTTTCTTCTAGTCTGATAAAAATGGCATTTCTATAGAAACAACTGATGAAATAAAAACAATAAAGAGGAAATCCCAAGCTAACTGTCAAAAGACAACATAATGTTTGGCAGATGCATTACTAGGGATGAGTAAATACTCTGCAGTTTTGGGTTTTTAAAATACACAATCCTTTCCTCTCACATGGTTAAATCACTTCACACTGAGCATGCATGTGTGGTTTTTATTGGTGAAAAAGCAGATTTGATTTAAAATATCCCTGCTTCACCTAGTCCCAGGGATGCCCTTTACTCAATGGGGTGTTGCTGTCATGGAATGCCAGGGTCCCACCCGAAAAGTACATCAGCTTTTAAAAAAGCTAACAAAAGTAAGATTTATATCTTGGACTGATCCCTTAGGATAATTTGTTTTCATTCACCAGCAGATCTGCGTGCTGCCCACCACGCTGCTCTCCAGCTGGTCTGTTCTCAACTTCACTTTCTATCTTCTCAGCAGAAGAATTATCTGCTTCCATGGTCACCTCCTCTTAAAAAACTCATCTTAATATATGTCATCTCTGCAACATAGATAATACTGCTACATTTGCAGATTTACCTTTCTAATCCCACCAAGGGCACTGCCATATTGTTTTTGTAGTTCTCATCCTATTCCTGTTATCATCCAACGAGAAAGCATTCAGGTGTAGGCACTCCTGCCTCTCCCTGCTTGGGAAGACCAAAACCATGTTTTAGAAAGTCACGTGAAACTGACTTGTGGCAAGGTAGAAGAAGGGATGAGAAAGATTTTCAGGGCTTGTGAGAAGATTGAAAACCTTTCAAAGTCTTATAAAATAGCTCTCATTGAGGGAGGAATATTTGAGTTCATTATCAAAGACTCCAAGACATGCACTGCTGGGAATTTCATTGCTAGAATTCCTTAGCAAATCCATGTAGGCATGTTGGTACTTATAATTTTATAAGATAATATGAAGACACACAAGCATGATTTATTGATAGACCAGAAGCTATATATAGTACCCTTAACTGTATTATTAAAACTGAAGGTAAATAATTAATGGAAGGAAGGAAAGATACATACAACTCTGGCAGCTCTGATGGGAAGCATTCCTGCCTTGCAGTAATTAAAATCAAATATATTCTATTTGTGTGTCTTTCTGGCAAAAAAAAAATTGTTTCCTGATTTCACCTGCAAGCTAAGAGACACCGTGTGTGTGTTCACAGAAGCTGTGCAGCCACTGTGAGAGGAGTCAGGGAGGGAAAATGCTCATGGCTGTCTTGAGCCAGAACCATAAGCAGTTGTCAGACAGTCTAAGCAGCCACAGTGCCTCACCCAAACACGTTCCAAGGCAAGCAGTGCCACGGCCTCCCTGCCTTGCTGTCCAGCTGGGAGAACTGAACTGTGTCCATGGGGTGCATGGGAAACCATTCCCGAGTTCAGCCCCAGGAAAGCCTCGAAGGGGCAGAGAGAAATCTGCTGGCACCACTGCACCTGCCCCACCCTTCTGTAAACCCAGTGGTGCTCTGATGCGTGGCCTGAAGATGAGTAGAGCAAAACCTAAACCCTTGGTTCCTCATTTTTCTTCAATCAGAGGCACAATCTGTTGATTTCAATAGATTTTGAAGCAGCCCCATCTGATCTTTACTGCCCCAGAAACAATGATTACAAAAGGCAGCTAGGAGGCAAAGGACACCTTGAACTCCTCACTTCAATCAGCCAGACCCGTTGTAGCAACAGAGTCCATCAGGATGGTGGGTCGTTCCACTGAAAAGGATGAGAAGCTGCTGCTCTTGAAGTTTAACTGCAAGAAACCTGCAAATTATTTCAAAGTGTTTCTTGCATCCCAAACCAGCACAAATTGGGAACAACAATATTAAGTGGCAGATGGTGGTGGTAGGGTAGCAGTTATTTTCAGTGAAACAGAGCATTTGACACTCCATTTCTCAGCAGGCACTGCTATTCCTGAACTAGGTTTGACTTTAATATGATTTCTTTTGCTTCAGGGAGCACAAAGCAGAGCTCCCCCAGCTGATGAACTGCAGTCTGGCAGGGCAGCACTGGAGAAGCACTCCAAACACTCTCAAGGCTCCCTTCTGCAAATCTTCAAAATGTAATTAGGAGTAGATCTATTTATTCCTCCCGCTAGAAGCATCTATAAGCACACCAGATGTAACAGCACTAACTGCTGAAACATCTCTGCCAGAATCATATGTCTGATCATACGGTTAGAATCACGGTCACTCTTGGTTATGTAGTGCTCCTAAAGGGACACCTTCAAGTTGATTCCTACTTCAAGGAGAGCTCAATGACCTAAAATAGTGCAGTTGTCAACTTTACCATGTCAGGAACATGGTTACTCATCAGAAGACATGAAACTGAGGGAGATGTTTGCTGCCTAGCATTAAAAAAATTGTAATTTTCATTCCAATTTTTATGAGTTAATCACAGTCCGGTTTCCCTGACAATATAGTTAAGGCTGGCTGTAGATATAAGTGCTTTCAGTGACTGTATTGGATAAAACTTGTTCCTGATTGTAATTTTGCTTTAGTATCACAGATTTGTGAGGGGATAAAAACCATGACTGATTATTTGTAATACATGCCAAGCTTTATTAGAAACTATGAGAGAGCTGTCGGAACTTGCAGGCGCTTTGATTTTAATGCTGGTTATTGATTTTAGTGCTTGGTCAACTTTCAGCCTTTTCACCTGGGAAGTGAATTCTCTGAGCACGAGAACAGGCACAGATCCTCACTGGGGCTTGGGCTGGAGCAGGTGGGCTCACTGTTTGGGAAGGACTCACTGCCATAAGAAATGAAGCACTGGGGGTCATGAATAATGAATTACAGCCATGTTCACAGAGCTTTATGCATCTGCTCTCCCAAAACACCCCCGGTCTCGGGCCCGGCCACGCCCTCCGGTAATGACAGGCACAGCTCCTGCGTGGACATGAATGCGTTTCTGTGTGCAGGCACTCGCTGTGGGATGCAGGTGCCGGTGTTGGGACCCAGGGTAGCACCGGCGGAGCTGCCCCGGGCCGCACAAGCGCAGGGCGAACGCACAGCCGCGGCTCGGCGGCGGGCCGTCCCTCCAGGAGCGGGGGCCCGGGCGGAAGCAGCGGGCGGCCGTGCCCGCAGTGCCGGGAAGCGGGGCCGTGACGAAGGCGTCAAAGGCAGAAAGGAGCGCTCGGTTAACTCAGTTGAACTCCCCGCGGGCAGCCAGGACCCGGCCGCGCGGGCGGAAGTGACGGCGGCCGGGCGGAAGCGCCGCCCGGGGAGGGCGGCGGGGCCGGGGGAGCGGAGCGGTGCCGGCGCAGGTGAGTGGCGGCCCGAGCTGCCGAGAGCAGCGGCCCAGCGCGGCAGCGTTTGCCTCAAAGCTTAAACGCTGCTGCTGAAAAGCATTTGGGAGAGCATTGTGGAGCTCCGTTTCTCTGTAAAGTAAATCCGTTCGCCGTGACACACTGGTGCGGCACTGGTGCTGAGGGTCCCTCACTGTCATAGCTGATCTCCCTGCCCCGCCTCACACTTGGACTAAAGTTGGTGGAATCAGATGTGGATCTTGCCCCTCTAAGCAATCTGTGGCTTTACTGCCTTCTATGCTCTTGTGTTTTCGTTTAGTCTGAGATCTCTCCTCCCAACCACGCCTGTAACACTTCCTGCAGAGCTGGTGGATTTTTCAGACTCTCCACGGCAGGGCAAGACCATGACAGAAAATTTTTGTGAGACTTTTAATATAGACAGGGTATACAACAGCAGATGATAGCGTGGCCACACATAACAGTTGATGTGTTGTGCAGTGTAGGAGTGCTCATGGTCCTTGGACAGCATTTCTGATCTGTTACCGGTGTTCCTAGGACAGTATCTGAGTGCGTTGCTTGTGCTGGCTGGCTGGAGGTCCCTCTGGGCAAACAGATGGTGTATGGTGAACTTTTAAGTAGCCAGTTGCAAGGCTGGAGGTAACCAGGCTGCAGGATGCTGGGGTTAGTGCTGATCCTCAGGAGTTTGTTAGTCCTGTGTGCTTTCTCTGAGCTCTGGGGGTAGGAATGAGGATTCCTGACAGCCAAGGGAGTGTTGCTGATGTGCTGTGCTGGCTTCCGTGGGACGTGGGAAAAGGTGCCCTGAGAAGAAAGCCAGGAGTTTTCCCTGCATTCATTCTGTCTGCAGGTCCCACGTGTGTTGAAGCAAAGCCTTTGAGGAAAGGGTTCCTGGAAGACCATCCAACCTCATTAGCAATGGCTGCTTGGTTGTCTTCTTGTGCTGAGATTTTTCTCAAGAAACAAAGGCAGTTTGAAGGGTTGCTGTATTTCTTGATTAAGTTTTGGTAGGGAGAGACTTGGACAAGTTTATGTGGAGCTCTGTGTGGAGGAAGCTTCTTGCAGAAAGCTTAGGAGCAGTGTTTGCTTCCAACTGTGTGTTTTGTGCCTGTTAAAGCAGGCATCCTCCTCTTTTGGGCTTTGAAGGCTGTGATGACAGGGCAGGGAACACTTGGCTTGGGATGCGTGTTCCGCTCCTTATGGATATCAAAGAGGGTCCAAGCAAGTGAAGTCTGGCTGTGGGAGCCCTGTTGTGGCAGCAAGCTCCATAAATAAGCAGCAAGTAGGTGTGTGCTTATGCTAGGAGTACACAAAAAAAAGAAGGAGCTGTCTGTGGAGGTTTCAGTTTTTGCTGTGCAGTTGCGAGCGGAGTGGGCTGAAAGGGAGTGGTTCTGCATTCTCAGTATCATGAGAATCTCACTGAGAATGTCACTGAGAGCCATATCTGATATCCCAGATGTTTTTGGGTTAGTCCCTTCCCTGACAGTAGCAAGGTACCATAGCAGGGTGCTCCTTCCTGCCCTGAAGTGCCCTTTGGTGGATGGCTTTACACCAATGCCTTACATAAAAGCAATTAAAAAATGTAAAACATCCTGGCCCCCCTTTTTCTCTCAGAACCAAGAGCATCTCATTTAACCAGCCTTGGTCAAGAATGAGATCCCTGAAAACAGTATAAATATTCCAAGGGTAGGTAATAAATTCTACAGGCAGTAACTCTTGTTTCTAAGCATCTTTCCCATGAGGTTTCTCCCTATATATTTTACAATCAATTATAATAAAAGTGTAAGGGAAACTATGGCTTCAGGGCAGTGGCTGTACCTGCACAATGGTTGAACTCTGGTTTTGTCTGAGATTGGGGCAGGGATTTGTTTCCATGGTTTGCATTTTCTCATGTTTTCTGCCTATCCCTATGGCAGATAGCAGTAATTTCAAAAATCCAAGTCTGCTTTTCCTTTCCAACTTTTCAATAAATCATGCCTGAGTCCTGCTGGGTTTTTAAAAGTGGAAGAAATCAAATATGCACACACTATTTCAACATACTGAGGGTGGGAGGGTGCCAAATCTGCAGCATTAGTGCTGATCAGTGGCTGAAATTAGCGTGAAATGTATTAACAAACAGTTTACTTGCTGCCTGTGAGAAGTGGATTGCTGGTCCCAGGCTCTGAGAATCAGATGTGGGGAGCAAGAGTCACCAATATTTTCCTGCCTGGTAGATGGGAGGTGGAGTAGTTGCCTTCCTGGTGAGTTGTCATGTGCATGGTGTGAAAAAGTCTGTATAAATCTCACCATTGTTTTTCAACCCCAAGTTGGCCTGGGCAGTGAATGAAGGTGCTTGGAAATAGCACAGCTTCTGCCAGTAAGGGGCCAGTGAAAGAGAATCAGAACCAGAGGTCCACATGAGGAAGAAAGACATTTTTTACTTGGGAGATCTGAGTGGGAAGGAGAGCAAAGAGTCAGGGAGTTCATTGTCCAGCTCTGTGTGGATAGTCTCTTGCATCCTGCCAGGGATGTTAATGCTGGGATTTGGAGAAGAATATGCTCTGTAGTGATGCCCATGGAGGGAGTTAAAGCAGATTAGTACATTCACAATATATTGATGGGCAGCCCCAATCCCACAATAGTAGGACAAACCCAAACAGAGATAATTACTCACCCTGAAAATTTAGGTTTTCAGATTTCAACAGAAAAGGCACAAACTCCATCTTCTGAAGTAAAGCTCCTGGGAGTATGGTGGAGGGGAGGAACAGTGTGTGTTCACCCCAAAACCTTGACTTCCCTTGAGCAAATTGAAATTCCTGGATAGAAGAAGGAGCTACAACATGCCCATGCCCTGCTGGTAATTTGGAGAAAGCACATTCTGGCTTTCTTCATCATAGCCCATCCTTAACGTGGTTTAAGACACCAGAGGACTACCTGTGACTGGATCCCTGTCCATGCAGAAGTCTTAAAATTGTTAATATTCGAGGCTGGGTTATATCAGGTTTTAGGACCAATGCATCCAACAGGTCCATTTCATATCAAATGGGGCTTTGCAATTAATGGATTATTGACGCATGTGTGGCAATGGAAACCTGAGGGTCCAACTTGCCCTGTCAGGTTTTATTTGCACAGCTCTAAAGATGCAAAAAAACTTTATTCAGTTTGGTAGAAGTGCCTCTGAGTCTAGTCTAGCTCTACAGGGAGCTGAAGTCATATGGCAGAAACCAGTTATTCTAGTGGGACCTTTCAAGGTCTTGAACCCCGTACTGGCCAGAACCCAACCTGGTGTGGGGGTTGTGCAGGGAGAAGCAGTAAGGAGGTGGTATGAACAATTACATCATCACTGCCATATGCCTCAGATAGAGGAGGGAGCACCCAGAGTTGTCCAAATACAGGAATTGCCCGGCAGTCTACTGGACCAGGAGCCTCCATTCTTATATATAACCTACCCCCCAAGTTGAGCCCTGCCTGAGAAGTGTGTGGTTCACTGAGGCATCCTCCAAAAGAGAGAGAAATACTGAGCAGTGTTTGTGTGTTGATTCAGGGGACTGAGTTGTGACAAGGGGAGAAGAAAGTGCTGAGATGGGAGGATCAGTAGCTGTGTGATTATTAGCAGGGTGGGTGGGTAGATCGCTAGCAGGGTGATTGTTAGAGGCTGACACTAAAGAACCAGCATTTATTTATACAAACCCCAGTGCTCTTTTGAGTTGCCAGTGTGGCAGTGAGAGAAATGGGAAGACATACTAAACTTGTTAAGCAAAAGTGTTTCTTGGTGGGATGGAATCCTGCTGACCAGAAGAGGGATAATCTGGCTCACCTGGTGAATAATGAGGTAGATTCATTGACCTGTGCAGCAGATACGGCAGTAAAGGGAGAAGAAAGATGGAAACATCTGCTAGAGTGGTTACATGCCAAGGGAGACCATTCAGGATTTAAGGATCTTTTTAAGGGAGCTGGTAACACAGGGTGGTCTGTCACTTGGGAACCGTGCAACACTGTCATCTCAGTCTGTGGCCAGTGTTGTACAGGGCTAGAGAAACAACACCCATTGCAGGAGGCATCCCTTCAACTAAGGACACAGAAAAGGCCTCTGGGAGACCTGGCAGGTGGACTATATAGGGCCTTTCCTGAAGTCAGGATGGAAAGTATTGTCTGAGCTCACTGAAGCTGAGGCAGTAGCAAGAGCAGCAGGGCACAGCACTGTAAAGGGACTGAAGCTGTGGTTTAATTATTTGCCATGGCTCCAGTCCCTCCAATCCAACAGTAGTCACTTTACTGTATCAGGACTCATTCCCATACAGACCACCAATTGTTAGCATTGGTGCTTAGCACCAGTTTATTATCTTACTATAAAACTTTCATACCTTCTCTCTGTGAGTTCCCAGGGGCAGCTCCTCACAACACTGACTCCTTTTTTGTATTCTTCTGCATGGCTGGCTAATTCCTTCCTATCCCTTGCATGACCACCTACCCCTTCCTCCTCACAGCACAACCAACAAACTCCAGCTCTCTTCTCAGTCACCTAACCCACTCTTGTATATCACCCATCCTTATTGGCCATAGCTGTGGCCTATTAAGGGCAGGGCTGTTCCTACTCTTTGGTAATTAGTACAGCTGCAACTGCTTGGGGTGAGATTGCCTTCAGCGCTGTCTCTATTCTTCTACAATCCATTCTCCCACACCAGGGTGGTTCAAAAGTGGGCACAAGATGAAGGAATCCCGTGGACCTTTCACACTCCATAGTACTCCCAGGCAAATGAGGTTGTTGAATGCACCCATGGACTCTTGAAGAGGAACCTGAAACCTCATGAACCTGAATGGGCAGGAGGGTGTCAAATGGGGTACATAGAGTCAGTAGTTTCTGGGGAGTTAATGGGTGCCTATAACTCACAGCCTTTTATCTTCATCCCCACCCATGCTCCCTGGAACAAAAGAAACAAAAGACCCGGCAAATCCTCTCCATTAGTTAGGACAGCTGGTTTTGTCAGAATTACCAAGAGTGGGATTGGTACCCCTGACCTTAAAAAAGCCACTTAACTTGCGTGCCAGGTGGTGGTTTGTTCCCTGCTTTTAATCATATTTTGTTTTTATGCATGTATATGTTTTACAGATTATCTGAAATCCACTGCTGGACCTATGCTTTCAACTCTTGAATGGACGGATCATTTTGTGTATTTTTTAGTTTGATTTTGCTAAGCCTATTTTGCCTTTTCACTAGCAAAAAAAATGGTGTGGGAAAAGTTTTTACTCTTATGTTATGGATGTATGATTTTGTCTCAAGCAACTGAAAATCAGAGTACTGAACCAAATTTAGCTTGGGAGTTGATACAAGGATTTATGCATATTTGGAATCATACAAATCAAGGAATATGTATTAACCTCCCCAACTCTGCATCAGAGGGGTTTAGATTTATGATGATTTGGTTAAATTTTTCGGAAATACTAACGAGAGAACTGGATAATCTTAAAAAAACAGGAGGAAATGTTACCTGGGGGATGGTGGAGTCCCGATTCCTAGATCAGAAAGAAGGACAACAGTGGGATGCAAATGGGACGTGGGTAGAATACAAGAACGCCTTTTACCAGCTCCCACGGGACTCTACCTGGAGCGATTTATGGAATCAGACATGCTATCGGTCATTAGACACCAACCCTTCTGAGACATTGCAAAATGTCACTTCTATCCCTTGCACGGTGGTACCATGGTGGGATTCTCCTGCTGAGGCTGGGTTTTTTGAACATGAGTACAATTTACACTGGGATGCAGGATGGTGTATACAAATCCCTGATAACCCAGGAACCGCGCAGCAAGTTAACCGAACAAATTATGAGTGGGCCTGGTCTCTGAAACAAATCTTTGATCCTATATCTACACTACAATGGGCGTCCAGGGTCCCCACAGGGAAAATAGTAGAATGGGAAGTGGAGAAATCAGACTGTAAGGACCATCAAACCACACTACCTAATGGAGAGAGCATCTGCTGGAAAGTGAGGAACCGTAGAAGCCTTACCCAAAGTAAATCAGAGACCTCCTTTCTGAATTGTTCCCGTATATTAGATTGTACCACTGGAGCAGGTGAGCCTATAGAAACCTGGTACATCTCGGAGCTGAGAACTTTTATCCGGGACATGTGTACCTGTTGGGATTATCCCAACTATGGCTATCTAAACCAAGACACCCGATGCAATGGGTCTTATGAAAATTCAGAGACAGCACTATCCTGTGGCATTCCCATTACACACGGCCCTGACCAAAGAAGGGTCTGGAATTCAAGTAGCGAAGCACAGGAAGTTCCCCAAGGTGACCTGTATCAGTGTTCACAAGCCAAATATCCAGCTCCAAGGGGAACAGTATGGGCATGTTCAGATGGGAAAATGTATTCCCACCTGAACATGTATGATATGGCTGGACTGCAGTGTACTGTTGGGTTTCCTACCATGTGTCCATCTAAAACATTCAATTATACACTTTATCGTAACAACAAAGTGCGGA
The DNA here is from genome assembly GCA_024865655.1 of Emberiza elegans. Taxonomy (NCBI): domain Eukaryota; kingdom Metazoa; phylum Chordata; class Aves; order Passeriformes; family Fringillidae; genus Emberiza; species Emberiza elegans. Next base: position 17,060,570 of record JALJVW010000139.1, on the reverse strand, counting down.
GAGAAATCCACAATCCAACAGATGCAAAAGGCTGGATTCAGGGATTCAAGTTCCTGACTATTACACCTGGGGACAAAATGTTGCTTTAGACTTAGAATCATTTTTTGTGTCCAGTGGAGTTATCCAACGGCACAAGTATGTCTTGGAGAACTTAACTAGGCAAGTCCATGTGTTAAGCAACTGGACCGGACGCTCACTCAGGGAACCGAATGTGCAGGCCCCGCAGGCATCAGAAATGGCTCTGCAGAACCGATTAGCCATAGATACGTTGTTGTTGAAAGAGAATGGAGTGTGTGGGATGCTAAACCTAACGGATGGAGAATGCTGTGTCACTGTCCATAACGCCAGCACCACCATAGAAGAGGCACGTCAGAAGATGAAGGAGATTGCTGAGCAAATGGGAGAACTGTTTCAAGCAATGCAACCCAAGGACTAGTTTGATGGACTGAGCCTGGATTGTGGATCACATGTACTAAAGTGCCTTGGATTTATGGGATGGGGAAGGTGGCATGTGTGCATTGACCTTACTATACTGTGTGAATTCTTGAGTTTGATGATAGGTCAAGAAGTCATGTCAAACTGTTATGAGTTCATTATGGTTATAGAGGAAAGGGATAGAATTTCTAGCACTGTATAATTCCCTACCATTCATGTCATGGCAAGAATGTGGTTGGAGCAGGACGAAGTCAGGGGCTGGAGGTGGAAGGGTGGCCATCTTTTGCTATGCTTGGGGATGTGGCTTTTTTGGTTTGGTGCTCAAAGACAGCGCCGGTGAGCCCAAGAGCTGGAGAGCTGCTCTGAGAAAAAGAAAGGAGAGAAAGCAACAGCATGGCAGTGCCCAGCTGAGCCATGTGGAGCCCAGGCTGCAGCTGCTGTGACAGCAGCCACTGTAGCTGCTGCTGGAACTGCCAAGCTCTCCAGTCCTGCTCCCACAAAGTCAGGCCCTAGAAGGAGGGTCCTCTGACCTGCTTCAGAGCCCTGTCAGGTTTTGCCTTGTCCCTGTTCTTCCATTGTTTTCAGTCTGAGTGGGAAAAGTTAAATTGCAAGCCTTTCCAACATTCTGCTATTGTATTCCCATATACTCCATGCTGCCCAAGACAGGGCCAGCCATCATTTTGCCTTTTTCTTGGAAAACCACACTGGATGTGGTCTTTGGGAAGTATTTTTGTTTGTTCAGTAGTGAATATCCTTTTGTGGGTAAAATACTCTCATTTTTGTACACTCTTTTATTAATATTGTTGTGGTTATTGCAATTTATCAGTAAATTGTGATTCCATTTTATAATCTCTCGTAGTGTTTCCTCCACTGCTGGAAAGGGAGCAGCTCAAGTAGGTTTAATATTCCCACTGGGTTTTAAATCAGCACAGAGCTATAAGAAAGGTATAAAGGAGATTGTTGGGATTTGTGAAAAGACTGGTGAGCTCATAAAATAATTAAAAAATCTCATAAAAAGTCTCATAAAATAGCTCTCATTGAGAGAGGAATATTTGAGTTCACTATCAAAGACTCCAAGACATGCACTGCTGGGAATTCCATTGCTAGAATTGCTTAGCAAAACCATGCAAGCATGTTGGTACTTATAATTTTGAAAGATAAATACGAAGACACACAAGCATGATTTATTGATAGACCAGAAGCTATATATAGTACCCTTAACTGTATTATTAAAACTGAAGGTAAATAATTAATGGAAGGAAGGAAAGATACATACAACTCTGGCAGCTCTGATGGGAAGCATTCCTGCCTTGCAGTAATTAAAATCAAATATATTCTAGTTGTGTGTCTTTCTGGCAAAAAAGATTGTTTCCTGATTTCACCTGCAAGCTAAGAGACACCGTGTGTGTGTTCACAGAAGCTGTGCAGCCACTGTGAGAGGAGTCAGGAAGGGAAAATGCTCATGGCTGTCTTGAGCCAGAACCATAAGCAGTTGTCAGACAGTCTAAGCAGGCGCAGTGCCTCACCCAAACACGTTCCAAGGCAAGCGGTGCCACAGCCTCCCTGCCTTGCTGTCCAGCTGGGAGAACTGAACTGTGTCCATGGGGTGCATGGGAAACCATTCCCGAGTTCAGCCCCAGGAAAGCCTCGAAGGGGCAGAGAGAAATCTTCTGCTGGCACCACTGCACCTGCCCCACCCTTCTGTAAACCCAGTGGTGCTCTGATGCGTGGCCTGAAGATGAACAGAAATCTAGAGATTTAAGTGCTTTCAGTGGTCATAAAGGATAAAATGTGTTTCTGGCTGTAATTTTTAAGTAGTGTTGCAGCTTTCTAAAGGTATAACCCCCCCAAACAGTGAAAAAGTGCTTAATTTTTTTATGGCATCAGGCACTTTGTGGTGAGTCCTTCCCAAACAGTGAAACCACCTGGTCTAGTCCAAGCCCAGTGAGAATCTGTGCCTGTTCTCATGCTCAGAGATTTTTTCCCAGGTATATAATCTTTAATTATCTCACCAGTGCCTATTGGTATCTCAAGGGAGGGTGTCAGAAGATGAAGCAGAGCCCTTCTTGATGGTGCCAAGAAATAGGACAAATAAAGAAGGGGCAGAAACGGATGCACAGGAAGTTCCACCTGCACATGAAGGAGAACTTCTTTATTGTACCTGTGACTGACAATCAGCAGGTTGTCCACAGAGGTTGTGGAATCTCCCTCACTGGAGATATTCAAGATCCTGGATGCAATCCTGTGCCCTGTGCTCTAGGATGACCCTGCTTGAGCAGGCAGGTTGGACCAGATGATCAACTGTGGTGCCGTCCAAAAATGGCAAGTTCTGCAAAAAAAGCTGAAAGTTGACCAAGCACTAAAATCAATAGCCAACATTAAAATCAAAGGTCCTGCAAGTTCTGACAGCTCTCTCATCGTTTCTAATAAAGCTTGGCACATATTACAAACAATCAGTCATGAATAATGAATTACAGCCATGTTCACATTCACAGAGCTTTATGCATCTGCTCTCCCGAAACACCCCCGGTCTCTGGCCCGGCCACGCCCTCCGGCACAGCTCCTGCGTGGACATGAATGCGTTTCTGTGTGCAGGCACTCGCTGTGGGATGCAGGTGGCCGCTGTTTGGACCCGGGGTAGCACCGGCGGAGCTGCCCCGGGCCGCACAAGCGCAGGGCGAACCCACAGCCGCGGCTCCGGGGCCCCGCCAGGATCCGGGGGGCCGGGCCGGGCCGGTCGGGCGGAAGTGACGGCGGGCCGGGCGGAAGCGCCGCCGGTCGGGCGGAAGCGCCGGGCGGGAGCTGCGGCGCCGCGCAGGTGAGTGAGCGGCGGCCGGGCTGTGGCGGCAGCGGGGCCTCTCCTGCCCGCGGGAACCCCGCGGCGGCGGCGGGACGGGACAGGCCCGGCCCGGCCTCGCTCGGTGTAGCCGGCAGGGGCCCAGCACTTCGTCTTTACTCTGGTGTAAAGAGGAGCGCGGCTACGGGCTCCACGCGGCCGCCACTCCGGTGGCCGTGCCCGCCGTGCAGGGAGGTGCTGCGGGATCTCTGCCGTTGTGTGCCTCCCTCCCTCTCTCCTTCCCTCCCTGTCCCCATCAGAGAGGCCTTGCCAGGCCGAGTCTCCGTCGGCTGGTTGAGACTTGATTCAGAGTAGTTTGTGAAAGTCCGTCAGGGCTGTGAACGCGGTGGGAACGCTGGCACGCATCAACTCTTCAGTGTGTTAATAGCAGCTGTTTTTTTTAATTTTATTTTGCGCTGTTCTGGTTCCTGTTTATTCCAGAGACTCTCGAGACAAGCTGGGACAGAAACGTTTCTGTTGGCAAGGTGCTGTGTGCATGCACATGGTCTGTGCCCCATAGGCAGAGTCGCAGTCACTGAGACTTCTGTGACCAGCATGAGATGTGGAACCTCTTTGAGGCGAATTTCTTGCAGCAGTTGACTCTTGTGGCTGGGGTTTTTCATCTGTGAGGAGTGTCTTTCCAGTGTCTGCCTTCTCAGTAGCAAGTAAAAGTGTCAAGAAGACTGTTGGCCATTACAGCACTGTGTGCAGAAAGCATTCTTGTGATAGAGCAGAGAATGCATGTCACCTTTTTGCAAAGGAGCCAATAATCCTGAGTGAGGCTTTCATTGACTGCTGATCTCAAGTGGGGAAATTGTGCTTTTCCACTGGCTGCTGGGCTGCCCAGAAGAGACTGAGAGCAGAGACTCTCTGCTTCTCCTTTTAAATTCTTGCCACAACCAATAAGGTCTTAAGAGGTTAATTTGAGGCACTAATTGTGACAGCAGGATCTCTTGCCCTCTTCTGCCCAAATCTTATAACTGTATATGAAAATGGTGCAAAGCTGTATGCGTGAGAAAGGGTAAAAAGGCCTTCCCAAGGTTCATAGTAGCAGTTAGAGAGGATTTTTTTTTGCTTCAACATATACATCATTTCTATTTTGACTGTGTCTGGTTCATAGATGTAACTGTCTCCCTTTGCATGTTGGGCTCTGCTGCTGAGGAAGAAAAATACACTGTAAATGCAGATGAACCAGAAGAAATTAAAAAGCCTATCAGTGTTGGATTTTATCAAGTTAGATGATAGTGTGCCCACACAGCAGTCACTATGTAGTGGAGTTCAGAGGTGATCATAGGCCTTGGACAGCATTTCTGATCCGTTACCGGTGTTCCTAGGACAGTATCTGAGTGTGTTGCTTGTGCTGGCTGGCTGGAGGTCCCTCTGGGCAAACAGATGGTCTATGGTGAACTTTTAAGTAGCCAGTTGCAAGGCTGGAGGTAACCAGGCTGCAGGATGCTGGGGTTAGTGCTGATCCTCAGGAGTTTGTTAGTCCTGTGTGCTTTCTCTGAGCTCTGGGGGTAGGAATGAGGATTCCTGACAGCCAAGGGAGTGTTGCTGATGTGCTGTGCTGGCTTCCGTGGGACGTGGGAAAAGGTGCCCTGAGAAGAAAGCCAGGAGTTTTCCCTGCATTCATTCTGTCTGCAGGTCCCACATGTGTTGAAGCAAAGCCTTTGAGGAAAGGGTTCCTGGAAGACCATCCAACCTCATCAGCAATGGCTGCTTGGTTGTCTTCTTGTGCTGAGATTTTTCCCAAGAAACAAAGGCAGTTTGAAGGGTTGCTGTATTTCTTGATTAAGTTTTGGTAGGGAGAGACTTGGACAAGTTTATGTGGAGCTCTGTGTGGAGGAGGCTTCTTGCAGAAAGCTTAGGAGCAGTGTTTGCTTCCAACTGTGTGTTTTGTGCCTGTTAAAGCAGGCATCATCCTCTTTTGGGCTTTGAAGGCTGTGATGACAGGGCAGGGAACACTTGGCTTGGGATGCGTGTTCCGCTCCTTATGGATATCAAAGAGGGTCCAAGCAAGTGAAGTCTGGCTGTGGGAGCCCTGTTGTGGCAGCAAGCTCCATAAATAAGCAGCAAGTAGGTGTGTGCTTATGCTAGGAATACAATGAAATGTATTAACAAACAGTTTATTTGCTGCCTGTGAGAAGTGGATTGCTGGTCCCAGGCTCTGAGAATCAGATGTGGGGAGCAAGAGTCACCAATATTTTCCTGCCTGGTAGATGGGAGGTGGAGTAGTTGCCTTCCTGGTGAGTTGTCATGTGCATGGTGTGAAAAAGTCTGTATAAATCTCACCATTGTTTTTCAACCCCAAGTTGGCCTTGGGGTTGCCACTATAGACATTGCCAGGCTCAAACCATGACACCTGGGCTGTGAATGAAGGTGCTTGGAAATAGCACAGCTTCTGCCAGTAAGGGGCCAGTGAAAGAGAATCAGAACCAGAGGTCCACATGAGGAAGAAAGACATTTTTTACTTGGGAGATCTGAGTGGGAAGGAGAGCAAAGAGTCAGGGAGTTCATTGTCCAGCTCTGTGTGGACAGCCTCTTGCATCCTGCCAGTGATCTGGAGAGATGGTATGCTGGAGGCGGGGGTTTATGTGATACTGTGCCTCTGAGACTCTTGGTTGGCATTGATAATTGAGCAACTCAAATCTGTTGGATCTGAGTTGCTCAATTATCATCTTGGACAAGATGTTACTCTGACTTTGCAAATCCCAGGCCGTGTTGTTGGCATTCTGGCAGTGATGCACTTTTTGTCTGTCTTTTTACTGGCTGGATGCCATTCTGCTCATAGCTGGCTGACAGACCTTGTGCAGGCTTGTCAAGTAGCCTTTTGTTCAGCAGTGAAGAACAGGGTTCCATTTGTGTGGGACTCCCATTTAAGTGTTTGTGTTTGGGTGATCCTGAGGTAGGGATTCTGTGGTATGTACAGAAACGTAAGAGTGGGACAAAACTGAGTTTTCTTGTACTGTCCCCATCCTATTTCCAGGAAGTCTGGTTCTCTTACCCATTTTCCATGTGTTCAAGTCCTGTGTGAAAAGCGCGTGTGGCTGGGCTGCAAGAGCAGGGAAGGCAGGATGCTGTCGAGACCAAAGCCTGGGGAGTCCGAGGCAGACCTGCTCCGCTTTCAGAACCAGTTCCTGGCAGCCAGAGCTTCACCTGCAGTGAAGATTGTGAAGAAAGCAGACAAGAGGAAAGGGAAGGAAGGAAACACAGATGCTGAGAGACCCCCGCTCCAGGACAGCAAAGATGTAGTCATGTTGGATGGTAAATTCGTTTGTTTCTTTGAATTACTAAGATTCTCTGTCTCTCAACCCAGTGTTGCTTTTCCCTTGCCTTTGTGCCCTTCTTTCAGTATTATTTATTCCTTAGCCTTGGAAATTGGCTTGTCCAATGCTGCTAGCATCCAGTAGAACCACCTTTGGTGCCTTAGTCCACATTTATCAGCTGTCTGTGGTACCTTGCCAGCAAGAGGTGTTTTCTGTAACTTGTGCTGTTGAACTCTCACTGCTTATTTTGCTAGCTATCCAGACCCAGTGTCTTTGAGATTTACCTCTCCTAGTTGCTCCAGTTTTCAGCCAGCAGATCTGGCTTGTTTTTGTTTTCTCTGTCAATAGTAGCTGTAACACTTTTGTCATGTGCTTGATCTCAGAAGCACAAGGTGCTTTTTTAAAAGCAGCAATGTAAATTTTGCAATACTTTGTTCCAGGTAGGGGAAATATGATCTGCTTATAGCAGGTGGAAAGGAGTTTGTTCATGATCATGCAAATCCCTCACATTTAACAGTTTGCAGCAGAAATATGCTCTTTTATGCCTCAAGGACAATATTTGTTTCTATACAGCCTTGCTGCTTCCCTTAATACTTGCAGTGAGATCTCAGTACACTTTCCTGCTTATGGAGCTCTTTGGAAAGACCTTGTGCCAATACATAAATAGAATCTTCAAGCATGTTTCTCTTCACTACACCCTTTAACTTAGAGACAGGGGACTCTTAAGCATCTTATTGCTTCCTTATCTTTATTTTTCATCAGAGGAATAAAAGGTGTATTAGGAGGCTTCAGTCTGGTACCTACTGCACAGTGGTTGTACACAATAACTTGACTGCTTTTTGTTTTCCTTGTTATTGCTTCCCCTCCTCAGGTTTTCCTGATACTCTCCCAGCTCTAACTCCAGCTCCTCCAAAAAAGTCCAAGATCAAAAGTGCTAGTGTCCACTTCGAGGATGAAGATCCAGAGGAAAGATTGGAGAGTCATGATCGACACATTACAGCAGTCTTCAGCAAAATTATTGTATGTCTGTCTTTTATGTGATGATCTACTGTTTGTTTATTTGAATGCTCTGACCTAAGCAGGGATGAAGGGCTCTGTGGCTGCTTTTTATTTCTACAGTGTAACGAAGCAGCACTGTAAACCAGTGTCCTGGAGCACCTTGAAAGATAAAAGCTCTTTGGGTGTATTTTTTTCTTGTCAGTTAAATATAGTTTCAGATCTGTCTTCCAGCCCTGACTGCCTACTGGTCACACTGATTGCATGCAGGCATGCACTGTAGTGAGGATTTGGGTGAGTTTCTGGACTCTACTGGGGATGTTCTCTGTGCTTTGCACTGGCCTAGGTTTTCCTTTATCTGATTCTTTGAGTGATGCATGGAGTTTGGCAGCCCAGTCTTTTGGAAAATAGCCTCACTTTGTCTCTGAATAAGCACAAGGTATTCTGAACCTGATGACACTGTGAGCCACAGAGCTGGGAGATTTTGAGCCTGCTCTCAGTTAAATGATACAAACATGTCTGGCTGTTGCAATGGTTTACAGGGTTTGAATTTTTTCTTTAGGAACGAGACACCAGTGCAATGGCAGTGACCATGCCAGTGCCCACGGGAGACCCATTCCCAAGGACATTTCACCGCTCTGAGATAAAAAGTGAGGTAAGATTAGGAGCAGATGCTTTATGCTACCTTCGTTAACAATTAAACTTTCTCCCATTAAATCCTAATGCTTAGTGGGGCTTGGTGGGGCTCAAAATAACCAATTTAGTATGCTGAAGATTACGAGCTAGCTCAACATATCTGTGGCATTGCCACCTGAGTGAAGGAGAGAGTTCTTCTACCAAGCTGCCAACTCCATACCCTGCAGTTAAGTAACATTGGAATCTTCTTGGTTTAGCCTTCTTCAGCTAACTTTATAAAGGTGGGTCAAATCTGCAGTGCTGTACTAGAATTGATCCTGTTCTGCTTGTTTTTCTCTGAGGAGCAATCTCTGTTTCTTTGTCCACCAGGTTCTTATTGAAATTGCACCTGATTTCTCCTCCATAACATTTGAGTATGATTGGTCAGGTTATCTTTAGCAGTGCTTTTTGATTTTGACATAATTATTTTCTGAGGCTGTAAAACTGGAAGCCATGGTTGCTATTATCAGTCATTGCTGTAGTAGCAAGGACTGCTAGCTGAGTGAGAGTCAGATGCTGGGAGCTGATATGTGATTGACAGCTGTGGTTGCTTTTGAGGAGGTAGCTTATTTTGAAGGACAGCTTTTTTGAAAGGTGAGAGTAAGACTTTTTAAACTACCAGTTTTGGTTATCTGATGTAGAAGCACTCAAAGCAGCTGCCAAATGTTCAGACTGCCTTTTAAGCTTCTTCTCTGGACTGGGGGCATGCAAGAGATTTTTTGCTTAGTCTCCTTTGGTTTTCCTATGCATTCCCTGTGCAAGGCTGTTCAGAGCCATGCCCTTCCATTACCTAGGCAAGCAACACAGTAATTTAACCAGGATTATTTTAGCACTACTTGCCCACTTCTTACTGTGTAGATCTCTTCACCCTGCTGCTCACTAATCACCTTACAAGAAGCTTGTTCCAAGCATGTGGTGAGCACAGTGAAGTACAGCCCATTTATACTCAGAAATCCAAGGTATTCAGCTATGCAGAGGTTCCAAACAGCAGGAAAGCTGTAACTATTGTGTTTGGTGACATTTTAGATGTATTTTCCTTGCTTGAATTCACTTATAATTAATCATCTTCCTTCTCTAGATGCCAAATCATCCATGTCTTTGTCTCTCTGTCATAGCAGTAAACTGTGTGCTAAAAACTAGTCACACGTGCACAGAAAGGGACAGGTGACTGCCAGCAACCTCCCTATATCGTGTCCCAAAGTCTGATCTGAGGGTGTCTTTAAGATCAGATCTATAAATTTGTTAGTGGCGGGTGTGTAGGGAGACTCTGGATAGAAAAGTGAATACGTGGCTTCCCCCTTTGCAGGTGCAGCTGGGATCTGGAAAAAAAAGTATCTTTGCACAGAAGATGGCAGCAAAAAGAGCTGCTGAAAAGGCAGCGACGGCTCCCTCTGCTGCCGAGTGCGTGGAAGTACGATCAGCTGCTCCGGATGCCTTGGATCCTGTGGGATCCGTGGGCGAGGCGCCTCTCCCCGGCAGCAGGGGTGGTAAGTGGAGAAGGTTCTGCTCATCCAGCTGACCGTATTTACGTAGCTTTAGTAACCATAACGTCAGCGCACCACGTTTTTAAATTAGGGTAGCATTGCCGTCCTCAGTTTAGGAATCTCAAGGTCAGTTGGAATGTCTGTATTGTGGCTATGATTTGAAATGGTCTGAGATGCAAACAAAAAAATTCTAAGGAGAAAATTCTGAGATGCGTTCTAAAAATTTGATTTGCTTTCTCCCTGGTTTCCTTTTTACTTCACACAGGGAACTAGATTTATTTTTCAAGGTTCTTGTCCTCCTTTTCCTTTCTGTTTGTTTTATGAAAGTTTTTCTTGTTTCATCACTGATTTCCACAATTTTGGGAAGAGGGTGGTTCTGTGTTGAAAACGTTTGAGACCACTGTGATGTGGGTTCTCACTCCTCCTGAAATGTTTGAAAGCTCAGTTTTCTGTCACCAGATCTTCTGCCATGAGACTGTGGCTTTGCTCCATAAGGAATGCTGTGAAGCAGTGCTGATGAGTCACTGCCACCTCCAGCAGTTACTTGTCTGACAGCAACGTGACAAAGAAAGATGAAGTCAGTTCAACTGTTACCAGCATCTCCAGGCTTCTTTTTTATTTGTGTTGTCTGGGGCAGTCCAGTTTGCTTAGGAGCACCCTGTGTCTGGCTTTTACCCTGACATGCTCTTTTTCACATTGAAATAGAGGCGAGATGTCATTTGAAGATTATCACCATTAGGCTAAGGTTTGTGTCAGCCCTGCCCCCTATTAGAGAATTGGTAAGAGAACTGCCAGGTGTGCTGTGTGTGCACAAATCCACCATTCAGGTCACTATACTGCGGTTAGTGTATGTCCTATTATAATTCTGTCTGAGAAAGCTGAAGGGGAAATAGAGCAGCCGTATAGCTGTCATCCTCTTGAACATGAACACTTCTAAACTGTAATGGCACGACAGAGAGACTACAGAATGCCTTTGCCTCTTCAGCCAGACTGTTGTGGCAGGATCACTAGAAGCAGGAGAAGAGGGGGAGCTTAATTTCTTGTAGTAACAACGTATTTGTTTGTTGTAATACTTCTGTGGCAACGACATCAAATCTTCCTGGTGTTATGTTGAGAGTCATTGCTGCTGTTTGAACAGGGATTTGATGCTTTCAGGGCTGGCCGGTTATGGGCATAGGGATGCCTATAAAGGATTTAGATCAGATGATAAAGAAGACTCAATTTTGTTCAGAGTAGGAGGAATGTCCCTTGCTGTAACTTCTAATATGTTTAGCCCTTGAAGTTGAGTATAGGACATTGTTACAAGCAAACATGCCTGTGTTGAGAATTAATCCTTTATCATCTGGAAGCTGGTTTACCTCATCTAGTTATCTGTCTTACTCAGCAACTATTTTCTAGGTCATGGTTCAGCTGACATACGAATGTGTGTTCAGGTGTTCCTGGGCAGAGAAATAATCTAGTATTCACTAGGTTGGAAGAATGCTCTGATACATCAGTTGTGAATTATGCTGCAGTTTACCTTTTCATGCTGTTGCTTTGCATTAAAGAAACATAATTCCTTTCCCCTGCCACCTTCCTCAAGCTCCCAAAGAAACAAGCTGGAAATTATGTCAATATGTTTTTTGTGACATGGGATGAAAGCACAAATGGTTTAGTTTTGTTTGAAGCTAAGCTAAACTTCTTTACTCCTATTCTAACTTTACTACCAAGATAAAGGAAAAAAAAAAAAAAGGAGAAATTATGCAAGCCTGTTAATGACAAAGTTGAGATTTATTCATGATGCTGTAGACACAGATCACTAACTGCTTTCTCTGCTGCTTCTTATAGATAAAGATGATGACTTTTTGACCTCTCAGCGTCCTTGTCTCATAACGGGAGAGGGTCTTGGAAGCCAAAAGAGTGAGCAGGAAGCTCAAGCTATTCACAAAGAGAACTTGGAGAAGCTGCAGTCCATGTCTGAGGAAGAGATCCTGCAGGAGCAAGCGAGGCTTCTGGCTCAGCTGGGTATGTGCTTTCCAGGGTCAGCTCTAGAGTTGAGGCAACTTATTGAATGTGTAGATGTCCCAAAGTCTTAGCAAATTCACAGGTCAATGATAGGAACTTGGAATTCCTGCTCCTTCCATATGTGGATAATCTTGCTTCCATGTCATGTCAATAGCTTATGAGTAAGAACTAAGTGTGAAGAAATTAAATAGTGCTTATTTTTCAGTGAGGGTTGGTTTGTGTTAAGTCTTTCTTGTCACCTCTCTGCTGTGGGTTAAGATGATCCATGAACTTTATTGGCTTGCACTCCAAATAAATGGTTGCACATAAACGTTTAAGATCCTAAAATATAATTTTTTGAAGCTGATAAGAAGCAGTGTCATAGGAATGCTGAGGTGAGAAAGAGCCCTTGGTCTTCCCCTCCAAAATACCTAAAACTCGGGCCAGAACTGTCAGTACCTGGATAGGGAGAACATATGGGCATGTGGGAGATTTCAGTTCAAACCTATACTTGTAGAACAGGAAAACTTGAAATTAGCCTTGACTTTTAGAAAAAGTGTTTTAATTATCACACTGTTGGGTAGAGGCATATTCTAGCAGGGGTCTGGTCTCTGGTTTGGAGCCCCGTCCACAGTGGTGCTTTGAGAGTGCCTGTCACTGGCAGCTGATGACAAGGTAGAGGAGAACACTGAATGTGGTGTGTTTGATAAGACTTCATGTGATCTGGGCCATTGCAACACTTGGTGGTGTTAGTTTGATGAATTTATATGCTCAGGAGAAGCAGATGTACAGATGTAGGTGGCAGACAAGGATTTTTTAAATTCTCATGATTTCAGGTCCTCTAGCATTAAATTTAGATATGAGTGGCATTTTAGATGCTTAAGTCTCTTGTGAGTTCAGCTTAAAGATCATATTAATTATCTTGACTTCATTGCAGCAACATGGGTATAACTGGAAAGGTGGCAGAGGAACTACACAAAATAATTGCAGCCAGATTGTTTGGGTACGTCGTTCATTCAGAGACCCAAGTATTTTATTTGGCTTCACTGCTTATAACAATGGCATGTGTATGAAAAATACCCTGATTACATACTTGCTTCTTGTGAGTGATTTGTGATTTTTTGCTCCTTGTCCACACCACTCTGTCCTTTGGGATATTAGTGAAGTGAATACTTAAAGAGTTGAAAAAGGATGGGATGTATTGTAAGCATTTTTCAACAAGATTTTCTGAAGCAATGTATTTTTATATGCCTTGTAGATTACAATAGTAGATACTTTAGTCTTTTGAGGCCTTAAAGAAACTGGGAGTAATTTTGGAATTCCCAGAATATCTGTGGGTAGAGAATTATACATGATGAAACACTCCTAAACTAAATTGCTGACTTACAGATGGATTTAGGAGCTGGACAAGCACAGAGCTGTGAATTAAGGAGACTTTCTCAAAATTTGGGAGTGTGAATGATTTGTGCACATTAAATGCTGTCCAATCTCTGAATTAACTTCTTAGTTGTGAAACAGATGATACTCCATGGTGTGAAGCATGAGAATGGGTACATAGTTCTGTGCTGGGCAGTGTCTTATTGTTGGTATTGTGCTGGTTTTGTTGGTGGAGACTCTGGACAGAAGTAGGCTTAGTTTCTGACATACTGTGCACAGGTTGACATCAGTGACTTTTTTGTCACTGTGTGAAATGATTAATGAATAGTCTTTCCTTGCTCTGTACAGTTAAATGTAAGAAAGTGAGAGCTCTTGCCTGCATTCAGAAAAAATAGGAATACTTTAATGAGACTGGGCTGAATGCCTGTCCTTCACCAAGGACAGTTTAAACTGCATCATTGAGGAGAACATGCAGCAATCATGAGTGTGGGATAGATGTTTCAGAGACAGGGGAGTCATTTTTCAGATGACTTATCTCAGGTACAGAGCATTTCTCAACTGCTTGTCCTTTGTCCTCCAAAGAATAAGTAACCACTGTAGGTGTTATGTTCTACTTTATATATCTCTGACACAGCTTACTGGAGCAATTCTGTACCTCGTTGAGGCACAATGCACAATCTCTCACTGTTCACCTCTGGCATAAGCATCCCAACACCATCTTCTGGAGAGGAGTGTTCAGAGACAGTGCACTCCATCCAAAATGATGTGGGATATCTGTAGCAGATCTGAAAGTAAAATAATGATCCTAGAGCCATATGAACATAATCTGTCCTTCAAAACACATCTACCTCCCAAATGTTTCTCTTCAAAGCATGAAGAGAATGTCTGTGTCTTTTTTCTGGGTGTTGGCAGACCATAATTGGAATGGAGAGTGAGTTCAGGACAAACAAAAGATCACCTTTGTAACACAATATCTGAGCTATGACTTGCAGTTCTACTGCAATTCAATAAAGATTAGGTAGTTCTTTTTGTGGGGTCTGTCGTGTGTATTCTTCTCGTGTTCAGATTGATGCCACTGGCAGGGACTACAGACCAGAATTCTCTCCACAGTTTATAGTCATGCTTAGTTGTCCCGTTTGAGTCGCAGTGAGGGGAAAAGAAGCAGTTATCTTTATTTGTAAATTGGGAAAATAGATTTTTTGTAGTTGCTTTACCCTGAAAGACACTTGTCAGTTCTTTCTCTCGTGTCCCCTCACCAGACAGTTACACCCACCTTATGTGTCTAAGGGGTCACAAAGCAGTGGAGGGCCTCAGTTTGAAGAGAAGTGACAGCTGGTAAGAGAAAGAGGACATGTAGAAAAGACTGAAACATAAATAGCAGGAGCTATAGGCATGTGAAGTATTTTGAGACTTTCTGTCACATCTCTGTCTGTCTCTTTGTCAATACTTGCAGATCCCAGTTTAGTTGCTTTCTTGAAATCACAGCGTGGTAACAATGAAGGCCAGAAAAAGGAATTAAAAATGGAACTGAACAGACCGGAGGAGTTTGTGGAATCTCTGCCTGTGGCTCAGCATGGTGTAAGATCATCTCTTTCCATGCAGGAGTCAGGTCTGGAAGAACATGTAAGGAAGGAAGAAAATATGAAGGTAGAAATCATGGGTAAGAAACAAAGTGCATATTGTTAATTTTCTGAGCAGAAATATAAGATTTGTGTGGTGCTTGCATCAATCTACTTTGTAGTGATCCAGATCTGAATTTTATCATTATATTTAAAAAAGTAAGTATCTTGGGTTCAAAAAAGATGTCTCTAGATGGGCTCCACAAATTAGAAAGGTGGTACACTATGTAATGGAAGTGGCCTGTTCATTGGGAGATCTTGTTTTTTGAAATTTGTTCATAGGCCTCTCAAGGGAAAATGTGTGTTAAACTAGGCATCGTTGCTCTTCTGTTCAGTCACGTGAACAAGGAAACAGGAGAGTGTATTAGTGAGATTCAGCTGCTGCCTGAATAATTTCTTTCAACTGGTACTGGTTGGAGACAAGAGAGTGTTGGGTAGGTAAGGGTTAATAATTTGTTCACAGGATAGCACAGAGATGACAATCACTCTCACTTCAGGGAAATTGCTCATACAGAGCATGTATGTCTTAGTGTGACATTGCTGCTGATGGCCCCACTCTGTGTCTTGTATCTCAGAAGCTACCCAGTGATTTTCACAGAATAGAGTTCTTTTCTTTGTGCTTTGGATGGAGGGGGAAGTACTAAGGTGTAGAATGTCCTGCTTTTCATGGAGTGCTACTGAACTATTGCCTCTTATGACAGAACCTTTTAATGCTCAATATGTGCCTGTATGAGGAGAAAGCTGCTTTGTCTCCAGTAGCTAGAGCAACCCCATATATTCTCATGGCACAGAAAGGACTAGCTTTCTATTTAGGCTTCTGCTCTTACTGTTGCTTTCCTCACTGCATTTTTTCTTTGGCAATTTCATTTTCTCTGTTGTGATTTTTAAGCTTCCATTGTCATTTTCCCCCCACTTTTGTTCCTAACATACTTGTCCCGCAATTTCATGTCAATTTTTGCTTTTCTCCATCTCTTGATCCTCTCTTCTAATGCATCCTTTGTGTTCCAGTGTAACCTGCAGAGTGATTAAAGAAGTCTCTGAATCACTTTGGGATTTCAGCTTGATGTTTGCAAGAGATAACAAGTATTTACCATTTTCTTGCTGAGAGGGATGAGTCTGTCAGCGTATATGTGTGTGTACATGTGCATGAGAAGTAAAGCTCAGCCTCTTTTTGAGGAAGACACTTCACTGAACAGTCCTTTTGCAGTTTCTCCCCAAGTTTTACTTTTCCACAAATCCATCTTAATTAAAGGGACTATTTTTAGTTCGTTTTAGTTCCAGAACAACTGAGTGCATAAGTAGCACCAGGTCAAGTGACATCTTTTCATCTCCTGAGAGCAATAGAAGCATGTTGTTCCACATGTAATGGTAATAATAGTAATGCTCTTGGGAATAGCTGAGTGTTTAAAACATTGTGTGCTGACATCTTTGCCTCCTATAGAAGACAGCACAGAAAAAAAAGAGGAGTTTTTCCAGGATATTTGGAACAGCAAAGGGTGAGCTGAAAGACAGTTAAAAAAACAAGGGAAGCCTTTTCAGTACCTTAGTTTATGCCTGCAGCCCATCTTGGCCATTAGGAGATATAAAAATTAATTTGACATTAGCACTTACTGTTGGAATTTCAGCATCTGTTTATACTCAGAAGTAAATGCAGCATGAATAGCCCAGCAGAAGTGGTCACACTGAATTTCTGGTGATGATACAAAGCAATAAGAATCCTGAAAAGTCAAACCTGCCTCTCTGATGACTTAAAAGGCTACTGTTTATTAGAAGCAAAATAGGGAAACCTTTTTCCAGCAACTTGTAACCTTATCAAATGGAAAAGTAAATTCTGTCACTGAGAGAAAACACGAAGCAAAGCAAAAAGAGAAGAGGTTGAGTGGTAGCCTTTAATCCAAGTCTGAGAAAGTTCAGTGCAAATGTTGCATTCACACTGCCAGCTTGTGCTTCTGTAAAGGGATTTCTTGGTAACAGTCTGCTGATGCCTTGAAATACATATCCATCTTTTCTTGTTGACAAGATCATTGTACTAAGGGCTTCTAGTAACAAGCATAATCTTATTCATAAAATGATTAGCTCAACCTTGTCAATTTAGTGATTAATAGAGAAAACATTTTGTTAAATTACAAATGTCGATATATTTTGTTTTTCTGCTGATTCTATTTCCTCTCATGTTGCATCTACCACCCACAAACATTCCACTTTCGTACATTTCAGATGCTTTTTCCTTCACTTCAATTAAAATGCATGCTGAGCCTTTGGCTGAAATTCTGCAGAACAGCTTTCTGGCTGAGCAAGATAACTCTGTGCTTGGTTCCTTGCCTGATTCAATACCACATTGATCATAAGGGTGAAGCTTCATTCTGGAGAGGATGAGTGCCCTTCTTGAAAGTTTATCTGCTAATTGGAAGAAAGTAAAAGGTTAAGTTTCAGGCCACTTACCAGCAGGAAAAGATCTGATGAAAGAAGAGCATCTCTGTGGGACTCATTGTTCCTTGCAAGAGAAGACTGGAGTGCTAGGATTAATAGCTGCAATGCAGATGAGTTCTGGGTTGCTCCAGCAGGAGTGATGCTAATGCTTTCCATGTCCTTAGGGGCTGCCTGTTACTGTCCTTACATGTGCTTTCTTTTGAGATAGTGAAAACTTCTTAGCTCATCTCTTCTTATTTTGGTTTGGTTTTGCTACTATCCTAGTAGCAAAGCCTTACCTTTGCTGGTTATATCTCTCTGGTCTCTTCACTTGTGAGATTCTTTCATATGGTGATGTGTCTCTTTCCTAGGGCAGCTGTTGTGATGTCAGGCACAAATGTCTTGTTTCTCAAATTCTTGTAGTCAAAGCTCTTTATAAAGCTAAATTAGTAATTTCTTCCTTTAGTATTTGCACCTTTGAAATTCTTGTTCAACTGTCCAGTTTCTCCGCTGAGCTGTCTGTGGAAATCTGTACAAATTTTCAGCCATTTTGATCTTTTCTTCTCAAGCTGATCTCTTCAAGCCTTTAGGGAGGGATACTGAATAGCAGCATCACAAATGCAACCAAAGCACAAATATTGAGCTGCCTTGAGTGTATCTAGGCTAAAATCTTGCTGGGTTCCTATAATTTGCTGGGACTCTGCTTTAATACTTTACAATTTCATGTCCCCCCTAACACTCTCTTCCTTGAGTGATACTAGTTTCCTTTCTCAAAAGTACAGCTGATAGCATTTTTTCTGCACTGCTTCTGATAATTTTGCCTTACTTGTGTCCTGACTTCTGTTCAACTTCTCCTAAATTAGCATTGTCTGAATTTCATTACTGTGCTGTTTACTTCCTCTTCTTGCTCTCATGAATGATGAAAATAGCTTTAAACCTTTGATGTTTATGCATTAGACAATAGTCAGTTTGACAATGGTTTTCTTTTTATTTTACATAATCTGATATTTGATACAGTCTTTAAGCTGAGTAGCTTGGCAAAGAAGGAATAGTCTTTCCTTCATCACTGCCTTGGAAGGTAAGACTGACATTTCTTTTTTCCCCACACAAAGATGATGATCTGCCTGTGAAGCCCAGGAAGGAGTGGATTCACATGGACAATGTAGAGTTTGAGAAGCTGGAATGGATGAAAGATTTGCCCTCACCTCGGCAGAAGAAAACTAAAAAGGTTTGAAAGCAGAAACTGATACTTTGCATGTTTGTGTCTGGATCATGCTTCTCAGCAGTAACAGTTTTGAAGGCTTCAAAAACAAGTTCTCTGGCTGCTCCGTGTGTGGACTTTCATCAAATTGAAAGATTCCCCATTTTCTTTCACAGAATGGGATGATACAGGATCAGTTCAGTCTGGCAACTCAGGAGAGCTAGAAAGTGACAGTCTGGCCATTGTAATCTGGGATGAAACAGGTGTAAAACTGAGAAAAAAGGAAAGATAGGGGTATATTTTTAAAAAAGAATTTGAGGCTTGAGGAATTTTTGAACTGTTATCTTCTGGCAGGTGATGTAAAAAGTGTTATTGTAAGAGATGAATTGAGTGGACAGCAATAGAAATTATAGTTTTCTCCCTCCACCCTTTTGCCATAGGGAATGCAAGCTCGATTCAGTTTAAAGGGAGAATTGATTCCTGCGGATGCTGATTTGCCAACACATCTAGGCTTGCACCACCATGGAGAAGAGGCAGAGGTAGGTGGATGTAATATAATAGGAAAGGTACACACATTGCTGTTTTCTGTGTTTGATTTTGTAGATTCCTTTTGTATCTAGCTTTTTAGTGACAAAAGACCCTTCCAAAAGTGCAGTAATTTTTCTTTAGAAACAAGCTCCTGAAGACAAGTTGTGTCTGCATGCATGAACTGCATTATTTAGACAATACTGTTGATGCTTTTTCTCTTTAATGCTGTTAAAGTTCTGTGGTGTTGGAAAAAGGTGGACATACTTCCTTTGCTTAAGAAGTTCAATTTTCTCCTGTGACATCTAAGATTAGAATCTCTTCTGCAATTGCCACAAAGCAGCAAACAACATTGGCTTGCAATTTATCTTCCCTTTTGCATTGTGTTACAGGTAATCTTATTTTAAGGGGCCTGTCTTTAGCTGTAGCTGAGGGTGTTTTTTGGTTTCTTTTTGTTTCCCCCTGCCATTTAGAGAGCTGGTTATTCTCTGCAAGAGCTCTTTCATCTGTCTCGCAGCCAAGTTACACAGCAGAGGACACTGGCTCTACAGGTCTTAGGTCGTATTGTTCAAAGGGTAAGTCACTTCAAGGAATTTCTCCCCATAACTCAAGTTTCTGGTGGATCAGGGCCCAGATTCTCTGGTACTAGTTATTTGTTTTCTGCTGTTCTGCTGTTCAGTGAGGATAAGCAAAGTCACGAACAGGACATTCTGCTCCACTAAGGATCCTTACTGTTAGATAAGCTAAGTGTTGGACTGTAACAAACTGAGATGCAGATTTCTCTGGATAATTCCAGAGTATTGTTCTCTCAACAGGTTGTTTCAGGTGCTGTTCAGCAGCAGTGGTGTAATTTCAGTTCTCTTGTTAATTTGGATGCACATTGATTTTTTTAAATGTTATTTTTGTGACAGGCCTATTCTTGGCATTGACCCTTTCTCTCCTGTTGTCTGAGCCAGCTTCATGATGTGCATTTTCTGTAGGAGGTGAGAAAGAGCCAAGCCTACTCATAGAGCAATGTGCCAAGAGGAAAAAGCAAAATGAATACTTCTGTGCACATTTCTACCTAACTTTTGGGGGAAGAGCTAACATTTCCTCTAATGGCACTGGAATAGAGAAGAAGGAACTTAGTGGTTTTGAGAAGGGTGATGGAGCAGAACACAATGAAGTCAAAAGATGAGTGCAGACTTTATAAAGAAGGGTTTCTTGCACTAAGGAACTGCAATTGTGTTCTTCTGTAGAATGAATGGAGGATAAACGATAGGAAGAATAACCTTCACACAGTTCAGCAGCTTTACAATAGAAGTGGAAAGAGGCAAAGATGTAAAATGTTGAGATGTGACAGCCCAGAGATGTATCCAGCTGACATGACATAGCCTTAACCCTGGCTCTGTCTGGCACTTTCCAGGCCAGGGCTGGAGAGTTTGCTTCCTCGTTGAAGGGCAGTGTTCTGCGTCTGCTGCTTGATGCTGGCTTTCTCTTCTTGCTGCGCTTCTCACTGGATGATGCAGTGGAAAATGTCATGGCAGCATCTGTTGGTGCTCTCCAGGCTCTGCTGGTGTCACTTGATGATGAGGTAAGATCATCACTCAGAGCCTGGGTTTGATTTAGGCTGAGCTGTTTACAGGGATCAGAATGAGAAGACATTGTAAGTAGCTTGAACAAAGGTTTACTGGACATGTTAGCTTAATGGTGAGTAGAATTTGTCATTGCTGTGCTTTGAGACAGATGATGGAGTGTGTTATCCCAGTTTGAGGGATTCAGGTATCTTTTTTTCTCACTGTTTGAATTACCTCTGCCCTATGATTAAATTCAGTGCATGCTGCTGAGTTTCTTCTTTTTATATCTTTGCAGCCTAGATCAGATCACCACTAATGTATGTGTAGAATTTTTTTTAATATGTTCCCTTAGGCTGTTTTCTTATTTCACCGTTTTTCTGCTTCTTAACAGATTACATATTCTCCATGCTTTCCTTTATGCTTCATAATAATGCTGTTCTGTTTTTCTCTCATTGTCCATTTTCTGCTGTTCCCATGTGTTTTTGTAACACTGATGCATACCTCATTTTGCCTGCTCATGTGTTTATTTTCTCACTGATGCTTTTTCACCTGTTAGAAGGTTGACTTCTTGTAGATTTTCAGGGCTACTAGACAGCCTAGAGCAGCCAGATTAAGATGTACTCCTGGTTGGACAGAAGCAGTCTGATACAGACTGTCTTCCAAGTACCTTCCTTGAGAGCTGCTTTTCTGTTTAACTGCAAAGGGGCTGGTGATAGAAGAGATGGGGTAGAAGTACCCTGCAACTTCTGCCAGGCCTGTAGAGCTGTCCTAGTGGGAGGCAAGAGAAATGAAGGAGTAGGTAGCTTTCTCCACATTTTGCTACTTTTCTATCTATGAGCCCAATGGAGTTCTGCTAGATGAGTCCTGCCCACCCATTGTAGGTAGTTAGTACTATGAATCAGCTTCTTAATGTACTTTTTCTCTCCTCTGGTGTTACTCTGGTTTATAAGTGTCTGCAGTGCTCTGATTTTTCAGATTAAAGCTTATGGTGAGATGTCTTGTGTAAGTAGGGATTGCTGACTCTTGCTGCCAGAAGCAGCACTGTGAATGCTGTGTCAGCGTATTTTCTAACCCAAAGAGTCCTTCCTAGAGTCTCGTGTTGCTGAATTTCAAAAGGTCTCTGAGAAAGGCACAGGGTTGGAAGCCTGCCCTTCTGCTCCAGGATTTGTAAGACAAATAGGATTTATCCACACTATAAACACAGAAGATCAACACACATAAAAATCATACTGTCTTAAGGTTTTGTTTATCCTTCAATGGCTATGGGAAGGAAGCAACTTTCTTTTTGTTTCCTTTGATGACCCAGCTACTTCATCTTAATGGTTTTCCTTCTCTTGGTGGAAGGAAGATTATAGTCCCAAACTCTGTATTCCAGATGGACTCATGGCTTCATCCCCTCAAGTCAGGCCTTTTCTGACCATACACCATGTTTAGTTCATATTGCATTGGGGGGATTTTTTAATGTCTGATAATAGCTTGTGCTTTCCTTGGTACTTGGCAATTGAAGTCTACCACTACTTTTCTTCTAATGTGGTGTTTGTTTCTGATTGTGGGTGCGGGAAATAGAAAATTATAGCAGTTATTAAGCAGTGCAAGCATTTGGTTTGGCTGTCTTTCATATTCTAAAACATTTGGGGGAAAGTAGGTCTGTTATGGGAGCAATCCCCTCTCTGAAGAATTGGAACTATTACCCTAGTTGGGCTGTTACCCTAGAACTTGAGAGACCCTGAGATTATCATCAGCTGTGAACAAAAAAGAGTGGTTTTTCTAATTGCTTAAGCTGAGGGATGTTCGAACAAAAGTGTAGCAAACATGAACAAATAGACCAAGTAGTCTTTATCATATCAATTTTTGCATGATCTTTCTGTTTATTTGTGACCTAGGTTCCCCAGAGGTCTGAAAGTAGGAAGCCAATAAATTTCTGTTTAATGCCTAGAGCCTTGGTCATTGTTTTATTTATTTATTTACCTAATTACAATCCTATTTTTCCCAGTTAAACTAGATTTCTGTTAGCTGTATAATGAATTTAATTCACGTCACAGTAATTCTTTTTACAGGGTTTTTCCAAGTCTGTGTGTGTGTAAGGCCAAAATAATTTCCCTGAAAAAGCATTGAATTCTACTTGTATATGTTTAAATAGCTGTTATTGTCTTCACATTTTCTTGGGATTATAAAGGAATCAATAAAGCATTCCATATTCAAAAGCATCCCTGAAAAGTTTTTGTCTTTGTCTTTTTGTTTTTCTTTATGAGAATTTTATTCTGTATGCTTTAACACTCCTTCTAGAAATATCTTGATTGGACGTTCTCATGGTACCAAGGGATGGCTGCATTCCCCTTTGTCCCTAACAATGAGGAGGAAGAAGAGGAGGAAGAGGAAGACTTAAATGGAACAGAGAAATCTCAAAATAAAAAATTAAAGGATGAAAACAAGCCAGACCCAGATGTGGCCCGATATGATGTTGTAAAGGTAAGTACAGAGTTAGACCCAGAATCATTTTATGAAAATAAGCTCAGCACAGTGCTATATGTGCTGTTGAAACATCCACCCTCCTGTGCATGCTGGACAAGAGCATTCTGAACAAGAATTAGAACTCTTTCCTGGCTGTTGGTTATTGTTTTTCTGTCATATATTACCAGGAGGATAATTTTATTGGTCTCTAAAAATGCTGAGACTTGACTTGTGTGGTTTCAGTATTATTAATATCTCTTAACTTCCTCTAGGGAATTCAGCAACAAACACACTGATGACCTGATAAGATGTCCTGAAAGACTGCATACAGACATGACTTTCAGGCTCAGTTACTGGAATTAAAAATAAAAAGGTTCCAGCCATTATTAAAATGTCTATATGCACTTTTTAGAATTTAAACTAGAATATTGCAGTTAGATGGTTCAGAACTAGTGGATTTGTACAGTGATACTCTTTATTTGACATAAGGTGGCTATTTACCATTTCCCCAAATGTCATGTTTGCATTTCTCAGATTAAGATTTTTACGGTGTTCAGAATGAACTCCTCCCACATTTCAAACCTAATCCTGTATTTTTCATAGGAGATGTAAAAATAGCAAACTTTGTTATCTCAAACTCAGCCTTGGTGGATCCAATGCACCCCTCTTGCCTGCTGCAATCATTAAAACCTGTGACCACATCACTTAATCCTTGAGCTTGTGTTTGAACAGCACTTGGTCTAAAAGCATCATTGGGTGCATGAATTACTGTACTTGGGCATTTGGTCTTGTTTAGAGGCTTCATGATTTCAGATGTGTTCTGCTAGGTGTGTGGCACTGTTTAAAAAATGTAACAAAAGGGTGGTAGATAGACAGGAGATCAGTTTGTGATTCTGTAAACTGTCATGGTTCAGAGTAATTCAGCTTGTTCTGAGTGGGCTGAACTTAGAAGGTATTTGGGATCAAATTCCCCTCTCTTCCCATTGCTGTGCATGCTTGCTTATTGGCTGTTACAACCCAATTGTTCCACACAGTTGGAAAAGGAGTATTTAAACTAGCTGCTGAACTTGGTCAGGCCTAGAGCTACAACTTCCTTGGCTGCAAATTTTTAAAACGATCAGTAATATGAATGCATTCCTGATTTTGGGAAAAGGCACATCCATAAGACCTGCATCACATTGTTATGTAAATTGATGATTTGTTTGCTGGCACTGCCACTGATCATAAAAATCACATCATCCCTATGCATCTCTTACTGTAAAATAGGAATTTGTGTCTGTTCTCTGTTTCTGTCAACTTTCTCTGATGTGACAGGTACTCTCAGAGTGCTGCATTAGCTGGAGGTGGTGTCTAACCAAAATTATTCAAGGACCATGAGAACCTTTTTTTTTTATAGGGAAGGTTATTTCCCTGTTGCTTAGAGTTTTATACTCTGGAAAACACAAGTATCCAAACCCCTCCAGTGATCTGATTCAGAACAGAACTGAAGTTGTTTCTACTCTGTTAGATAACTCTTGCTCATTTCCCAACGTGCTTGCAAATACACAGAAACTTGTTTCATGACTGCTAATTTTAAAACAGTCTCTGAAGAGGATGTAATCTCCTTTTGGGTTCCAGCAGTTGAAGTACAGAGACCCTTACAGATTTTTTTTTTTTTTTTTTTAACACCTTTCAGGGACTTTTGAAGACAAGGATCCAGCACCGGCTGAGGTACATCCTAGAGGTGGTGCGACCTGTTCCATCAGTAGTTCTGGATATACTGCACATCCTCACCCATATAGCAAGGCACTCCTCTGAGGCATGCAACCAGGTAAATATCCCATTGTATAAGAGCTTGGGAATGATAGAGAAAGGTTTGGAAAGGGAAGAAAGATCAGGTGAAGTTATGGCAAGGAGATCAGACAAACTTGTCTGTTTTGTGTGTCTTCTGCACGTCTGCATGACTCCACACCTTTAGTTACTTGTGCTCCCTGCTATTTCTCTGCAGCTGCTTGACTGTCCTCGATTGATTGAGACCATTGTCAGGGAATTTCTCCCTACTCGGTGGGATCCCAAAGTGGCAGAACCAGGGGTTTTACTTACCAGTCTCCACGGAGTTGCTTGTGCCAGTGCTATGAAGTTCATCAGGGTCTTGGCGTCTGGAGGCCGAAATGCAGCAGCCAGGCTGGTGAGTGGTTCCTGGAAGAGCTTTTCTGGTTGCACAGGCCTTGGTTCTCTGTGCCTTACTGCCTAAATAAAGACAGAAATCTAACTGCAGGTGACTGTGAGCTGAAGCTGAAAAAGTCTGGGTGAGGAAGGTGCATTAATATGTTTTGAAGGAATTGTTGACAGAGTCATAATAATGATGCTTCTCCTGCACAATGGTAGATGAGCTGGCTTGAGTTTTACCATGAATGCACTCATGTACTGACCAGGAACAGATGTTTAGAGCATGCATTGATGTGTGATGCTCTGTACAGTCCCATGTTTTAGTGATAGGCAGCATAAGACTGTATAAACCAGAGACTTAATCACTATCCTTGTGTTTTACAACCCTGGTTGAACTTTTCTGCTATTAATTTGTCTTAACTGTGATAATTCATCAGTGTTTTAAACTCCTCTTAACTTCTGGACAAGTTTTCCACTTCAGAGGTAATTGCATTCCCTCATATAGGTTGTCATGCTGGTGCTATAAATGCATGAAATCTACCGAGAGCAGCACCCATTACAGTGTAAAGAGCACTTCTTTTGGCTTTTTGGTTCACTGTTGTTAACAGCACCTAACAAATTGCTACCCAGGAAAATACTACTGTCAACAGAAAACCAGTCTATGCTGTAAAGTATAGAGAACAGTGATGGATAGTGGGATGTTTAAAGACTTGAAGTCGTACTAGGAGCGTAACAGTAAAATTCAGATATTTTTCTACTTCAGGCTTTGTGTACTCCAGGTATTTAAAGGTGTGGAAAAATTGCTTAGAAGGTTCCTGATGCTCAGGCTTTGCTACTTTGCTACTGTTACACTCTCATATGTTCTATTGCATGCAATTAAATGTGGGAGTGAAGATAATAAAAAGCTAAATCAAAACCATCAGTGTAGGAATTTATTTTAGCTAATAGCAAAGTTCTTCCATCTTCCTCCTGGAAGTAAATTTGACTTTGTCCTCTCTTCTGTAGAAGAGGTGTCCAAATTTATAGTTTTGACTCATCACCTCCTTTGCTTTCTTGCTGGTGTGCATTGATTTCCGTACAAGATGTCTCTAAAGCATTTGAAATTTAAATTACCTATAATATGTCCTTGTGCTATGAAAAAGACATTGTTGCCTCATTTGTTTAGACAGAGCACATAGAAGCTTTTGTATGTGTGGGAGAAGGAAAGAGAAGCTCTTTTTTATGGTTAAGTAAAAATACCCAGATGTAGGGGAGGAGAAAAATTATTTCTAGAGAACTGCAAATGAGTCATGTCATGCTTAATTCAATACCAAAATAACCTCATAACATTTCCAAGGCATCAAAATTCTATAACCTTATGAAAGTAATAGGCAGGAGATACCCTTTGCATAAAATAAACACTGAATTATAGAAAGACTTAGGTTGTAGAACCTCTGAAACCCATCTATTGTGACCTTCCCAAAAGAATGTCAGCATCAGTTCAGTACTTTTGTAGATATCTTTTTTCACAAAATATATCTTTACTAAGCTTGACTAAGAGAGTTGTATTTATGACTATTTAAGGAAGGATAATTATATATTTTTTTAAAATCAGTTAAATGCTGCAGGGGGCATCCAAAACAGGAGTGTGTGTGGGGCAGACAAACCTCCATCAGAAGGAGGTATTTAAGTGTACTTGGTTTGTGTTAGGAATGGATTAGGTACCCCTAGGCATCTCTTCCAGGAATAGTTCTCTCTTAATAGCCACTGACCATTTAGTGATCCTTTGTAGTCTGCTCCTTAAGATTGCACAAAATAAAAGCAGATTTGAGCAGTGCAAGAAGAACTCAGAATGAGCTGAATTGAAATCTGCAGCTCTTTCTGTGTGTCAGAGCAATGAGGTAATGATGCATGCGGCTGATGCCCCTTATTCCTTTGTCTTTTTTGTTCTTCATCCTTTTCTTTTTGCTTGGTTTGTTTCACAGCTTAACAAATTTGAGCTGAAGAGTCGGTTGAGTCGCTTTGTCGCTGAAGAGCCTGTGGATGTGCCCCTGCCAAGGGAGGAAGCCACACGGCTGAGCACCGAAGCCTTCCGGCTGTGGGCCGTGGCTGCCAGCTACGGGCAGGCCTGCGACCTCTACAGGTACAGCTCCGGCCTGGACACCTGGGGTGGGGGGCACGACAGAGCAATGGACACCCTGTTCAAAGGGGCAGAGTGGGCTCTCCACGCTCAGTCTCCATTCCCTTCAGGGTGTCTCACCTCACTTTCTCCTGCCTCCTGCAGTAAAACTCAGTTTCTAAGTGCTTTGTATTGCCTTCTTCTGGTTGTTCACTATCTCCTGTGTTCAAGCTCTGCTATTTTGTTATTTCTGCTTTGCAGTGGGAGACCACTGTAGCTTTTTAGGGCTGCATATTTTTCTTCTTGAAGGGCTGAATAATCTGTGCCTGTATGACATCAAAACACGTAATTTGCAGCACACCCAGGACTGAATGTGCTTTACCTAGGGGCAGTCTGTGGGCAGCAGTCACCACACTGAGTGGGGCAGACTGGTGCAGACAAACTTCATGATGCATCAACTTCCAGGTCAGGACAAGTTCTTGTGCTTGACTGCCAAGGTCTGCACCTGGTGTAGGTCTGACCTGCCTCAAGCATTAAATCTGCTTCCTGTAATTGGAAGAAGAGAGATGGCTGTGGAGTTGCTCTAAAGTGGAGTAAAAGGGAGACCAGTATTGAGTTTCAGAAGGGAAATTCTCATCCACAGCAGCATTTTGTGTTCTTTGGCACAATCTGATGTATGATTAAAAAAGAGTAAAAACTGTATATACTATTTTAGCAGTGTAAATCACTTTGAGGAAAGAAACAGCAGAAGATTCCTTAACATTGCAAGATTAAATGTGTGGCTGAGAATCAGAACTATTCCCCAGCAAGAATAAAATCAAAGTATTTTTTCAAGAGATAATCTGAGTGCATGGAGGCAGAGTATTAGGTAGGTCCCATTCAGATGAAATTAGAATAGCAGTAGTCTTCCTTTGTCATCTTTTTTCTATGTCAGTTATTTTTGTTATTGTGGTGGTGGTGATGGTTCTCATAATCAAATTTTAACAATCTTTATAAATAAATTATTTGAGAGTGTAAAGAAGATAAAGCCAGATTGTTCCAGTGGAAAGTGAAGAGCCAATGGGCACAAATGGAAATACAGGAAATTCCACTGAAGTGTTTTTACTGTAATCTTTACTAACTTTACTGTAAAGGTGATCAAACACTGGAGCATTGTTGCACAGCAAGGTACTGAAGTCTTCATTCTTGGAGATATTCAAAATCTGACTGGATATATCCCTATGCAATCTTGGTTTTGCTGGCCTATCTTGAACAGGGAATTGAAGTACATATGATCTCCAGACACCCTTTCCAACCATATCCATTCTGTGATTCATACTACAGTGATCTTTACCCTGTGCTGGTGAGGATACTGCAGTCCCTGCCGGAGTTGCTCAGTGGGAAGAGCCCTGCGGTTGAGTTGTCTGTGCAGCGAGCTGCAGCAGTGGTTACTCTGTTGACACATGTGACACAAACAGCAGGATACGCAGCAGAGCTGCAGGCCAAGTTGAGCAGGTAGGCTCTCTAAGTCACCATTCTGTGCATCTCGATAGTTGGCATCCCATCTTCCCTTTCTTTGGTTTGGAGACCTGGCTGTCACGTTTTTTTTCCCCCTCATTTTCAGTTGTTTACTGTCCCACATGTGAGCCCCTGCATGCACCCTGGTGGGGTGTATTCCCTCTGGCACAAAGTCTGGTCCCTCTGACACAAGTGTCTGGTCTGACAGCTATGCCTGCTAGCATGGCCAGAGGCAGGAGGCAAAAGCTTCGTTAAGCTACGGGGCATAAAGGGCACTGTTAGCCAAATGCCCTCCTGAAAGGAGCTAGTAAGCTGCTTGGAACTTCTTTTGGGAGTAAAGGAAGTAAATGTCTTGAGATTTGGAGGAAGGAATCTCTCTGCAGAAACCAAGATGAGTCAGGATTAAGAGGTGGTTGGTTTTGGTAGACATCAAAGCAGTAGGATATGTTGCAAACACAGGTACTTTTTCTGGTGGAAAGCAAGAAACTCTTTAACTCAGCTCAAGCTGAGCACTGAGGTAGCATTGCTGATAAAGCTAGAGCATAGCTCAGGGCCAGAGTAGTGCAGGAGAAGAAACTTCAGCTTTTTAAAGTACATTCTACATTTATCCTTTCTGCCTAAATTATTTAGTCTGGGTTGTGGGACAATGCAAGGGCTTTTTCCCTAGTTGTGCTATTGGATATAGTTTTCTAGACTACATCTTTCTATTAAAATTTATGCTTTAGAGAGACAGTTGTTTGATACTTATTTGCTATCCTGTGTCATTCTTCCACTGGGTTTCAGCAATAACTCAGAAGATAGTGAACCGATCCCACCTCCTCCAGTAGCATGGAGTCAAGTGTCAGGCTTACAGCCCTTCCTTGAGACAAGTCTGAAAAAAATCCTTCAGCAGCTATCCCAGACAGAAACTTGGCAAACTCTCCAGCCTCTGACCACAACTTGTGTCATCTTCTTGGGAGTTTATTACAGTGCTTACAGCCAACAGGTAAGGCCTGAAAATACAGGCTGTCTTCTCATCTTATCAGCATCAGCTTGTGCATTACCTCTGAAAACTGGAACTTACAGTCAGTACTGAAAAAGATGGGTATTAAGGCATCAAGCTGAGTACTAATTTTGTAACCACAGCTCATATCTAGGCTGCATGATATTCAGGGTCGCTTAAGTCTGCTAACCCTAGACATTAGCAGTGCCAAATATCTGTCTTCCTTTTTTGTCCTTTCATCCTTTGGGATCAGGGTCTCAATCAAGGTGTGTGGTAGTGCTGTGATTGTTCTGACTTACTACAGAGCTCCGAAGTGTGAAGCAAATACAATGTAATTTTATTTGGCAGCCGTTTTTCCTAGTGGGATAAATCAAGTTATGTGTTTTTGCATTTGCTTTGGTCTGAGAGCTTACATGTGGACACCTACACTGCAGTCATCTGGGTGGAAGACTGAGCTTTAAGGGTCGTGCTGTATGAACTTTGGATAGGAAATAATATAGATAAATTTATTTGTTGCACCACTGACATTCAAGGTCAAATTCTGTAACACGCAGTTGTAGTATGTGATCATCTTTTAACTTCAGTGTTCTGAAGGTGATATGTCAGTGTGATGCTGTTGAAGAATAATGTCTTACACTTTAGCTATCTTAAAGATTCATGTTCTAAAGATAAATGCAATTTTCCTCTTTACTGCCCAACTGACATGCCTGAGTTCCAACTTGGGAGAGTTGTGTTGAAGGTGTGGGGGTAATTTAATGGCTGTAGTTATTCACACTTGTGCAACTCCTCTGAAATTTGCCAAAAGCAACTGAGTTTATTAGTTATGGCTGTGGTGGAAACTGCCAGTGTTTCTCAAAGATGTCTTCAGGGCCCTGAAGGTTGGTATACCTTTTACAGGCTGTTGATTATATCCTGAGCATTAGAGAGACAGAACAGCCAAGAGTTAAATGTTCCTTTTTAACCTTTACAGATATCCCAGAAGAGTGACTGATGAAACAATTTCTTCAGTCATTGAATTGTGCTGGGTTTTTGAATTCCAGTTCAAGAGAAGTTCAGTCACCTACCTGTAGTTAGCTGATTAAAAAAGAAATTGTACGTAGCGTGTTTGAATAGATTAGTGCAAAAAAAAAATCAACTTGTATAGTAATTAGATTAGTGTATGCTGGGACCTTCTTATAATATTTTTGTTAGACTATTAAAAACTAAGGTTAACATCTTCACAAAGGTTTAACTGATCTCTGGAGGCGGATTTCACCTGGGGTAAAATCAGATTTTATGTAATGGAAATGAGTATTTCTGTATCCCAGAGCAGCATTCTAATGAAGATAAAAAGTGCTAAAATTTGCCAGCATGTTCCTTCAACCTGAAATATTGCTTACTAGGGTCAAAAGAATTTGGATGATTCTCTAAAAGCCACAGTTCCTCATCTGTGCAGTATTCATCCACAGTCATGCTTTGATGGGTAGGTCAATCACACATTTTGCAGCTGATTTTTGTTTTGTTTTGTTTTTTTTGGAGACCCTTGTGTTGCCACTCAGATTTCTCAATGTACTTCTAAGATCACCTTTGTGTCATCTTCAGTTTAAATAGAAACATGTAGATGGTAGGGAGAGGAGGGTCTAGGTGAGTTTTCATTTAGTGAATCTTGATTCCAAGGACCCCATATCTTGCTTCCAGCCAATTAAGAATTTCTGGGATGCACTTTAATACTTGAGATGCCAGCTCTCAGCTTCCACACTATGAACAGTGGGGCCAGCTCTAACCTGGAGCAGTACCACTATGTAGGTGATGGGGTCTGGCAAAAAGATAATAAACACAGAGGAAGTAAATAAATCAGTCTGTCTTTTTGCTATCACTGGATGCTATGGTCATTCACCCTCTTTTCCTGTTATTCTCCCATGTGTTTTACAGCCATCAGTCAATCCTGTTGACTGCTTAGAGGAACTGGAACGTTTGACATCAGAGGTTCTGCAGCCCCTTCTGAGCCAGCCGGCCATAGACAGCATGTGGGACTTGCTCAGGTAAAGCCATTCCACTGCTAAGATGCTCTTGTCAGAAGCTAAGGGATCCCCATTTCTGTACTGTACTGTGTGACAGCTCTCTCCCCTCTCTCCTCTTTTCCCTGTGCAAAATGCTCCAGGTATGGGAATTGGAGTGCAGTAGGGCTGTGTCTACACCCTGCTTTGTCCTCTCACCCCTCAAAGAAAAGGCATGATGATTGCCGTGGTTTGCAGCTCCTCCTTTTCTACTAGTGCTGCTGCATCTCTGCTTTGCCATGTAGCTGGGGTTTTCATATCAGTTTCAGATTATTTTAGTCACTCTTTGTTTTGATTCTTCTTTGTTTTCAATGGTCTAAAAAAAATAGCACAAGTAGAATTAGTTGAGTTGCTCTTACATGATGAGGTGAGTGTGTTCATGTACTGTTCATGTGCTCTGTGTGGTGATGCTTATATGAAAGAATTTAACTAGATTCAAATCTTCAAGCTCCTGCAGAGCTTCACTAGGGCTTTGAAAACCCCTGCAGAGAAGTGCAAGAACAAATGCCAAACTGTTTTTCCAGACATTTGGATAACATAAGCTCTGGCTCTGGGAACAGTTAAGCCCTGCAGATATTCTGTCTTTGCTGTAGAGGGAGCCTCCTTACTAGGCTGTGATTAATCTTCTGGAGTGGGAAGTCTAAAAGGCCTGACTTGCAGTCAGAGAGGCATCCATCTGCCTCTGACAACATCTGATATAAAGGGCACTTGAAACTTTTGTTTTCAAGTGGTATTTGAATGGCCACCAAACAGTTTGGCCCGTGTTCTTTCTTGACTGAAACTGGGCTCTGAAGCTCTTGGCACCAGAGCTCCCAACACAGGAGCATTCATTAGACCCTTTTCTGCCTGTCCTGGTGGTCTGAAGACAATGGATTTGGTCAGGCTATAAGAGCTCATCCACAAGCATTCTTGCTGTTAATACTGGCTGGTAAAAAACAGAGTCAGCTGATCTCTGCCCTAATATTTTTACAATTTTGTCTAAACTTTCTGGGCAGTTTAGGTCCAGGAGTTCAGGGTGCTTTGTGAGCCCTACATGTGTTTATCCATCTCCTACATGTAATACCAGTGGTAGAAACAGCAGTGCATTTAAGCAATTAGTTTTCTGCCATAGAGTAATGATATGGATCTTTGGCAGGGTTTGCCCTATTACCCCGTTACCATTCAGCAGCTTGCTTGTGATCACTCTTCTTTGTGGTGGTCTTACCTATACAGACATGATGTATCTGCTCTGGGCCCTGCAAGCACTGCTGGTGTGGGAATTTGTAGTTTCACCTGCAGGGAACACACACGCCAATAGTGATCTGCACAGTCATGTCCATATACATTAAAGCTATGTTCTTTCTGAATACAGCTTAAAAATATGCATTTCATTAGTACATAAAGGGCAGCATTTTTGCAAAGTCAATTTTAGATATAATCTGGCTTTTTGGTGTTGCCTACAAGTTTATTATTGAAATGTCTTGAGTGGGTGGGCAGCCTTATTAGCCTGGTGTGCGTATGTATGTGGGGAATGGCGTATTTTTTTAAATCAAAGGTCCAACACGTTAATGTATTTGACATCAGAGATGCGTCACTGCATCAGTATTTCTGCTCATCATGACCAATTTAGCTGAAGAGTTCCTGACAAATCCCTGGCATTAGCTTGTATGGCAGTAGTGCTTGGTGTACCAGCTGAGACACTGACTTTTTGCTTTCACTGTCTTCAGGGTTTCCATTTTACTGCAATATGTGGTACAGTTCAGATAGATAGCAACATTTCAACAAGATAATTCCTCAGCACTATGAATGCTTTTGACCTAACCCCTCTCTCTTTATTTCTTCACACAGGCCATGTTCTGCTTTGTGCAACCCTCTGACCTGTTCCCCAGCACCAGAATCTGTCGGCAGCATTGCATCTCTGAGCTGCACTGGAGGCAAACCTCCTTTGAGTCTTGTTGGCTGCAAGTCACCTTTCCCCTTCCTCACTGCCCTTTTATTTCTCGTCAATAACATCACTCACATTCACAAGGGCCTGACCAGCAAGGTGAGAATAAACCTTTTCACTGAAAATCCTAGGTGAATGATGATATACCTGTGAGAGAGGTTAGTATTTTTACCTTCCCAGGCATAAAAGAGATGTTAGAAGGACTGTTAAAAGCAAATTGTTGTGCATTTTTATTTTAAAAATAGTAAAATATTCTAGAGAGAAACAGCCCAACTTTCAGAACAAATGGGATGAGGATCAGAAAAATGTCTTTAAATTCCAATATTCAGTTGACACCAGGAAGCTGGAATTACAGAGCAGGTGATGTCTAAAGGATGTATTTATAAAGAATGTTGAGAAGAGTTGAATATCTGTTGTTTGACTAAGCAAAATATAAAACTTGAGTGTCAGTGGAGGAAAAGCATGGTTGAAGAAAGTCCTTCCTACTTTGGTTTGTTCTGAATTTTTAGAATGAGTGAGTCATGGAAAGTTTCAGACTCTAAAGAACAAATGTCTGAGCTCTAGAAAGATGGAATATGTAGCATAAGCTTTCTCAAAGCCTTCCTGTGTTGAATTAGCTGATTGGCTACTAATGGAAATATCTGACCAGATGAGGGAAAAACATTTTAAACCACTGGCCAGATTTCTGTGTTACAGAACACTACAGAAAATGTAGGCAGTGACTGTTGATTGTCTGTGATGTGGATGGTCATGATGGATGCAAGTGAGCATCCATCACCTGAGGAAGAAAAGCAAAAAAGAGAAGATGTTTATTAGGCTATTTTTAAATATTTTTTTGGAGTAGCCAACAGAAATTGTCATGTGAGAGGAGGTAGGGTGTGGGCCTTGGATAGGGTTGTATTTTGCTTTTCCTCCAAACACAAACAGTCTTAATATTATTTGTCTGCACTTGTGATTCCTTTATAGTACAGCTCTGTGCTGGGCTTCAGAGGCTTGAAGGATTATCTGCATCAAAGCTGGCAGACTGGACCTCCCTCTGTGACTCCCTCATCTGCGTGGATCCTGCGCCATGAATATCACCTGCAGTACTTTGTGTTAGCGTTGGCTCGGAGAATGGTATCGTTATCAGTCCTTTCATTTCTTTCCCCCAAGGAACTGACTTCACTGGCAGCTGGTCTTCGTGTCCCTGTTCTTTCTTGTACCTGGCTTAGGTCTGGCAATTCTTCTGCTGACTTCTATAACCCATTAGCAAATGACATCTTTCCAGTTACTAATGTGGGAATTTAGTTCCAAAACACTTTGGATGGAAAAATTATATTTTTGCCTTTCTTTGGGATAAAATAAGAACAAAGTTTTCAACTGTGTTGCTAAAAAAATCTGACTATCTAAGGCAGTCAGGGGAAGCAGAAATATATCTTGGTATGAATGCTACCAGCTCTTGCAGTCTGCCTCAGTCTTTCACTTTGCGAGAACTGTGTCATGTTTGACCCTCCTGTCCATGTTGATTGTCTTGTTGACAAATGCTTTTATCTGTTGTTTTCTTTCCTGTACAGGCAGGCACTTGTCCGGATTACACCCAGCATGCCTCACTCCATCACTGTGTTGCCATGGCATTGCTAAGCCGTCTGTTGCCAGGGAGTGAGCATCTGGCTCACAACATCCTACTGGATCTTGCCTTTAATCCAGAGTTTCTTCCGTAAGCTTTGTATTTTTTCCTTTTTCTAGTCTGGTACATGGGAAAACCTGGGGAAAATGGAAAAAACACATTGGCATAGCAATTTTGTCATAATTTTTTGCCTTAAATGGGGCCTGTAGTTAAATTTTACTTACTGGCTTATTCTTCTGGCATGGAGCCTTCTAATCAGGCAAGCACAGTGATTGCATATTTTTCTCTGATGTACTGCTGTTGAGAAATGTGACCAGTTTCTTTTGATTTCCTCAATGACAAGGTTGTGTGATTCCTGATAGAACTGATCCTTCCTAAGGCCTAGCATCTTCCATCCTGAGAATAAGGAGTCTAGAAAATAAATGAGAATTTGACATAGCCTAAAAGCTCAATGAGTCTTCCTCAAACTCAAAATAATCAAGTTTGCTGATTTGACTAATGCCATGTCTTCCACTTTACACTGGAAGAACTCATGAGCATCTCAAATATGAATCCTCTCATACCTGGGCAAGAAGATGGTAGCAGTTTATCTTGTTCATCTCAAACTGTTTGAAATTAGTCATGGTGTATCGCTGCAGGAGGTTGAACCAAGGTGCTGCAAGGAGGTACTTTGTTTTTTCAGAAAGAAGGAAAATTTATTAGTAGATTTGTTTGTGTGGTGGTGTTTTGGTTTTTTTGTTGGGTCAACAAAATGGTGGGTCTTTGGTCTGAGATTGTGGCAAATGGATTTGACAAACACCCTCCACATGCACAGTTTCTATCCGTCTGTATGGCTCCCCTGACCTTGCCACTGTCAACTGCAATGTTTCTGTTTTGAGAATTGCCTTACTGGTTTGTTAGGCCTTATCTGATATGCAATATTTCATCTCAGCACTCTCATGTCTGTGTTGGTAAGTAGGCTGCCTCTCTGAGCAAGGGGTTTCAGGCTCTGCACTAGACTGGCATTGTGTGGAGGGTTTTCATGGCACAGCCTCATTGTTGCTGACTCCAAATGTAGTTCTGTGGGTTCCCTCTAAGTACCAAGGTAGCTGATGCTTTACAGGCCCTCTGTATTAGAATAGCTCAATGATGTAGAAAGTGTTGAGTGCTCTGCCTGTACTACTCTTCCTGTTCCAGGAAGACTTAGAGGTGAATTAATGTGATGTGTTGTTTGTTTGGCATTTCAGGGTTTTTTAATT
Source organism: Emberiza elegans (assembly GCA_024865655.1). Classification (NCBI taxonomy): domain Eukaryota; kingdom Metazoa; phylum Chordata; class Aves; order Passeriformes; family Fringillidae; genus Emberiza; species Emberiza elegans. The sequence goes on along the minus strand of JALJVW010000139.1, from coordinate 17,024,228 downwards.
TGTTTGTTTCTTAAACTGTTGTCTTTACCTTACAGTGAAGGGAAAGCTGGTGGGCCAGAAGCAGCTGACTTCTCTGATATTCTGCATCTGGGCACCAGTGCCAAACTGGCACAGCCTGGCTCTGCAGCAGCATTTCTTCCAAGGGTTACTCGTGGTGCCCTGTTGAGAGAATCATACCAGAATCTGCCTTCCATTCGTTCCTGCTACCTCTCCCACTTTGTCCACTTGCAGCCCACCCTTATGCGTTCTCAGGCATCCTACCAAGGGCAGAATTACCTCATCCAGTCGATGCTGCTTCCTGAGGTCAGAGGGCCCATCCTGCCTTCAGACTGGCCATTCTTTCCACTTATCAGCCTCTACAACAAAGTGACTAATGCAGAGACACGTGGGGCCATACTGAACTCTCTCCCACTTGATCTCATCAACACTGTGACCTGGAACCTGCAGTGGGTCTTGTTGCTGGAAACCTGGCGTTCTAAAATCCTCCAGAGCATCCCAACTGCTGCCAAACTTGCACGGCTTATGTGTGTCTTCCTCACTGGCAGTGACCTCTTTCTAGAAGCACCAATCCACCGCTACACAGCTGCTCTTCTCTCTGTGTATTGCCAACCCAAGGTCCTGGACTCCCTGAACCTGGATGCTCCTCTCCCTGGTTTGGCATCCTTCCATGATCTCTATATAAGTCTCCTGGAGCAATTTGAGGGCGTCTCCTTTGGAGATCCACTCTTTGGAGTCTTTGTTCTTCTGCCTCTGCAGAAGCGTTTCAGTGTTCATCTGCGTCTCTCTGTTTTTGGGGAGCACACAAATATCCTGCGGGCGCTGGGAGTGCCATTACAGCAGGTAATCCTGGCTTAAGGTAATTGCCTGTCACTATGTATTTCTGTGTTACTGGGCTCTTGCCTGTGATTCTCCAGCCTTGTGTGTATATGTGGAGGGCAGGAGCTGTGAAATTGCTCAGTCTTCACTGGAAACTGTCCCAAACCTTGCTTGGATTAACCATTGAGAACCTTATAATTTATAGAAGGGCTGGTCGCACCCTGGGCTGGTCTCACCCTGTGTTCTGCTAGCAATTACCTTTCCCTTAAATAAGTATTTTTACACCTTGGTGAGAACTTTTTCCTTTTCCATGCATAGACAAATAGTAATTTTCCCTCTCAACCATATTTCCACATATAGTTATCCTGGAGTTGTGCTCTGCTAAGTAACAGCAAGAAAATTTGATCTGTCAAGTGTAGGACTGCATTTCTTTTGAGTGAGCAGAGCACAAGAGATAGAATTTAGCAGTGCTGTCAAAAATACTCTGTCTTCTTACTTTATAAGTGCTCATCTTATCTGTGCCAAAAATCAGCTGCAGTGATAGGACCAGTAAAACATCTCTCCCTAAAGTTGAAGAGGTCTTGACAAGACTTTGTCAAGGCACGTCACATCAGTCAGGGTGGGCTGTAGCAGCTCTGCTCATGCCACTGGGGAAACATTGTGTTACAGGATGGCATGCACAAGGAAAGGCTCTAGAAGTTAATGACTCTAGAAGTCATTAACTTCTTCTCACCACTTGGACCCTGACAAAAATGGTAATGTTGCCTCTGGATGTGTTTGTTGCAGTTTCCTGTGCCTCTTGAGCGCTACACTTCCCCTCCTGAGGATAACCTGAACCTCCTGCGACTCTACTTCCGAACGCTGGTCACTGGTGCGCTGCGCCACACCTGGTGCCCTGTTCTGTATGTGGTGGCCGTGGCTCATGTGAACAGTTTTATTTTCTCTCAAGAAAGCACGACACAGGTGGGTAATGGATAGCAGGGCTTCAGGGCTGCAGTCTTTGGGTTTTGCTTCTGCTCTCCCTGTAAGTCCAGTGTGCCTCACAATGAATCACTGATCTTTGGGACTTGAAAACAAAGATTGTAAGCAAATATGTTGAGGACTCATCAGCTGTTTGAGGACCCACATACAAGGCAGCAGCTTTTTTTCATCATACCCTAATGCACTTACATTAATGGTAGCTAGTCCTACCTAAATCTTTGAGGTCAGCAATTATGTGTTCTGTGGTGGGGGAAAGAATAAGCAGAAAGAATAAGAAAGGTGATCAGATGGAGAGAGCTTGATTTGGCCTCTGCCTTAGCTGTCTTAAGGTGCAAAGTATTCTTTTCTTTGACTTCACCTAAGTAACCAAGCAGAAGCCCTCCTATGGCCTTGAGGCCTCTGTCAGTGAATAGCTGTGCTAACAAGTCTTCACCTCTGATCTGCAATTCATCCTGAAGGTTGAGAAGTCAGCTGAGATTCAGATCAGGGAAAGGAGCAGAGAGGCATCTCAAGTGCTTTCTGCTGGAACAAGCTGCTCATCATTATAATGAACAAGTCATCCTAGAGTGCTGTATGCCCCTGGGCAAAGGTGTTACTGCACATATTAAGGAAAGTACGTGTTTTGTTCCCAGGAGACAGATGCTGCTCGGAAAAGCATGCTGCGGAAGACGTGGCTGTTGGTGGATGAGGTAGGATTTGTAAGATTCAGCTTGTGCTGCTGGGAATTAAGTTTTCAAAATGTGGTACTCTTACAGACTTATATTTGGCTTTGAAATTTGTGTTTAATTATGTTGCTAATTTGACAGTGAGAGGAGATTAGCAGCAGGATTTTGGCCTGCAATATCTATAATTATGCTTAACCAATTCTTGTAGTAATTGACCTCAAAACACTGAGACTATTGCAACCTAGATGAATCTCCTGTACTGTATTTCCTTGCCTCTTGTCCAAGCAGCATTATACCTGGATAGCTAGAGATATTAGAGAGATGATTGTAGCACAGTTATGAATAGGTGGCCAGCAGTGATCTTTCTTAAATCTTAGTTGGATGCTTCCCCTGAAAAGAACAGGACAGATGTAAGGTTTCTCTTTTTTTCAAGGAGCTTGCCAAAATCTATCCTTTGTGGGACAAAGCTGGGTCATTTGGCCCTCTGTGATTCGTGTCCAGGGTGAATTATTAGATCACACTCAAAAATCCATTTGGGTTTCTGGCAAGAAGTCATTGTGAGGGGCTGTTGAGAAGACAATGGAGTTGTGTTTAGAGGAGGAAATCTCATGCAAAAAAAAGGTGAATTTTAGTGCAAGAAACTTGCCTTTTATAGCTCTTCTGTTGAAGATGTAATTGAATATCTTGGGCATGATGGAATTGTACTATTTGCAGATTTGCTGTGTTGGAGATGGTGGAAAAGATGAGATACCTTTCTGTTTTGTTTTTCAGAACTTGAAAAAGCATCTGCTGTACTACAGACTGGTGAATGCAGAGAGTCCTTTGGGATTTGACCTTTATGAGCAGCTCCCTCCCATGCGACTGAGGTACCTGCAGATAGTGACACAGAAAGAAATTACAGAGACTGCGCCAGCGCTAGACTCATAGCAAAGCACTTCAGCGAGAAGAGGGCCAAGATGAAGAATGGAAAAGCTCAGTTATACTTCACTGATGAAACTACTTTTAGTTCAGATGGTTTTAGTGTTTTACCTGGACACTCTTGACATCTTTGCCTAGTGAGGCACCAGTAGAATGCTCCCAGCCCTGCAGAACATACATGCTGTCAAGACATGACAGCATGTGTGTGACCTCTCTGTGATGGATGTTGGAGCATTTTCCTCCATTCTCCTTCAAGTTGTTCTGCTTCTTCTCAGAGGAGGTGAGAATGTGTCTGAAAGGTACTGGACTGCTAAATGAACTGAAGGAACTGGCAAAGCTGTTTTGTTCACTCAGGCTAGAAACCGGGTTCTCGAGATAATGTCTGTTTTCCCCAGATCCTTCCATTACATTTTTGTACCTTGGATTTTGAATGGTCCTTTTCTCACACTACTCCCTGCAAACAGAATGACAGTGTGACAGGGAGGAGTCTGATCCTGAGAGATTTTTTTAACATGCACATACAAGCAGTTTCTCCAAGGTAGTGTTCTGTGCATACACTCAGTAACACAGATGTATTGTGTCAGACCTCTAAGAAACAGGAGTTCCTAGTACAGTGGTACAAACACTGAATATCCTCCCTTGGCTATCTTTTGGATGGTCTCTAAACTGCTTTCTTTTTCTCCCCTGATTTGGTTACATGTATAACAAGATCAAAAATATTTTTTTACAGGCCAGAATGCTTGGCAGTAACCACCCCTCATCAGAGAAAAAAAAAAAGTATCTGCTTGTTTAGTTAGACTCTGTATTGGTTGCCCTCTGAGAAGAAAGCAATTTAAATTTTGAAGTGGAGTTTCCTAGTTTAAACCTAATTTAAAAAATGTCTAATTGGATCCCACTTCTACATCCAAATTCTGAATTGCAGCCTCAGACAAAACGGCTGCAAGTACAGAGCCCTAAAAGGCTCACTACAAGTGTCACATCAAGTCCAGAATTTCTTCTAGGTGTATGCTCACACTGGATGTTCTTCTAATATTTTTGCTTGGTCACTCTGGCAGGCTTTTGTTTGCAGAACTTGACGTTTATGAGCAAAACTTTTAAAAGAGATTTCTGATGTTTTGTTGTTATGAGTAAGTTCCTCTGGAAGGTGCGGGGTGATACCTGGTCTGAAGAGCTCAGCCTCTGTCTCTACCTATCAAAGAGGCCAAGCTGGCTTCCCTCTGAAGAAAGCAGGCCTGTATTAACCTTGGTCCAGGGAATGTCCCAGCAGGAGTGAGAATCACTGTTAATAGGCCCACTTGTGACTGAAATTGTTCATACAAGAAACAAATTCCAACTTAATAGAATCAAAGAATCATTGAGTTTGGAAAAAAAAAGACCTTGTGTCCAACCATAATATACTATCTTTCTTTCACCTGACAGTCAAATGTTGCTGGTTCCTCAAATGCCTGCATAATCATATAGGACTTAGGGCATTTGTGACTGATGCTGTCTTTGTATTGGCATGTTTTCTAAGTGTACCAGCCCCCTTCCTTAGGTTGCCAGAAAATAGCCAGTTTCATCTTTTTTTTCCTGTATTTCAGATGGGAAATGGACAGAACTGCTGTTTCTTTCCAATCTCTTTTTTTTTTTTTTTGTCCTTGTTTTTGATCCATGGTTTCTATCTGCAGCAGTTCAGTGTCATGTAAAATAACAAAAGCACAGTGGTCTAACAGGATTTTTTATTGTTAATTATTTTTAAAGTATTTGATGTGATTAAAAGTTTAATCAAAGTCATTCAAGTTTTAATCTGTCTAGATGGTGAGAGCCCAGCAGTTGTCTTTCTGAGTGATGAATGGTAAAATTGAAGGACTCCTAGCTGCCCATTTAAGAGCAGTCTTCTTCAAGGACTTCACCTTTTGCTTTTCAGACCATCAGTTATAAAATCTCTTCCAGTCCTTTGTGGGATGCAAAGTTGAATTTTGTAATGTGTACAGGATGTAAATAAATATTTTGATAGCTCTGCAGGAGTGTTTTTAAACTATGAGAATACTTTGAGTCTTTCTTGAATTTGGATAGTTCTGTTTGCAGTTTATCAATATCTTGAAGAAGAAATCAAATAGCTGCTGCCCTAAAGAGTTCTACTAAACTTTGGAGCTCTGTAAGAAAGTTCCTCAAGCCAAAAATTCCATCCTGCTTGTGTGATGGGTGAGTACCACAGTGTACCAAATTCTGTGTGTGCCTGGGGAAGGTGCAGGGTGGTATGATGTGATTTGACACGTGCCCCAGGTGGGAGGACTGTCCACAGATGGTATTTGAAGTTATGATGCAAGTATCAGCAGTGGAGAGAAGGTAAAGAACGGATCCCAAACAGTTCTGCAGGCACAGTGATACACAGAAAATTCCTAGGATGCTGCATATGAGCTGTAAGCTTTCAAAACATTGACTGTCTCTTGAGATGGTACATGAATTCTTTTAAGGCTTTCAGCAATTTTATATGGGATTTCTCCACAGAACACTAGAGGGCATTGTTTTATCTATTTTAAATGCAGAATTTCTCAGCCTCAGTGCTATTGGGACCTGAAAAAAAAAACCAACAACCCTTATACATTGTTGGAATTTTCTGCATTTTTTATTTTTGCATATGCTTTTGGAGCAAGTGTGGAGAATTAAATATTTTATGTGGTGGGTTGCCAAGAACCATACCGTGCTTTGACAGCAGGAGCATTTTTGAAAAATCATGGTACAGTGAATGTAAGGTTTAAACTTGAGCTGAATGCAGTTTGAGACAGGACCAAAGCATGCCCATTCTGTTCATCCAGTTTAATCCTGGTCATGGTAAGTAAGGAGATGAAGAAAATTAAAACTGTCCAAAAAAATGGCTGTGAATTCTTGACTCCTTACTGAACACTTGAGATTTCTTTGAGAAGGAAATAATTCTGCTGAAATAGGACCACAAAAAGGTTTCTGGTGTTGAATTGGTTCTAACTCAGAGCATATGTTGTCTGGTATCTCTCATCAGAAGTTAACAAAACCAGCAACAACAGCTGTAAAAATTCCTGCCTGTCTTTTAATTTCTAAAAAGGGCACCCCATTTTCTGGTCCTTTGTGGCTAGAATATGCTTGGTTTCATCCAAGCTACTGATGATGTCCCATGTGGATAAGAGTGGAATCTCTGTTGGTACAAATTTATCATGTGCTGGAAGGCAGCAGCAATGTGTTTTTAAAAGAAAATGCCTGATTGGACTGAAAATGAGTTGAAGATAATCCTTTTAGCATTGCTGTTGATTAGGCAGGTGGGAGGGTGGAGCTGTCAGAGGTTTGCATCCTATGACTTTAATGGTATTTTACTGAATTTTCCTTTGCATTTTGAAAGGGAAGAAAGAGTTCTCCCATCAGCTTGGAAGCACATCCTTTTGTTCCTAGAAGAAATGGAGCTGATTTATGATTCTTCAGCTGTGTGAGTGGTTTGAAGTCCTGGAGTTTAGAATCCATATGTGGTGACTTGGCTCACTTTGCTGAGTAGGGATTGCTCCCAAAAAGATGTAAGCAGCTTGGTAGCTGACACACTGAGGTAGGACAAGGCCTGACAGAAGAAAGTAAAGGGTTAGGCAAGAAAGAAGTCAAAGCAGGACTGAAGCCAAACTGTATGGGAACTCTTTAACAGTACACATAAAACATTATGTAATTGAAGGACTTTCATTCCACTGTATTTGTCAGTTTGACAGTGGAATTTAATAATCCATTTCTAGACTAATGCACTCTGTCTGGCCACTTAATGCCAGGCAAACCCTAAACACCTTCTGCTGATGAAGTCATGGACAGAGGAAGCCATAAGATGTGGATGTATAAATACACTGTGGGTCAGACAAGCACATCACTTTTAGTGTCAGACATAAAGTAGAGCAGAAAGTCATGTTAATCATTACTTTTACTTCTTCCTAGTTCTGCAAAGTTCTTGGAAATTTCTCACTGATGAAGTGGTGCTGCTTCCAGCTGATGGTCATGTTTGGGAGGCAAAAACATGTTTATTCCCCTTGGCTTACAGAAGCTCATATCAGCTTTACATTCACAAAGCTGGCTTTCTGGTGTTCCTTGTTCAAATAATTTTACAGTCATTTACTGTCCTTTGTCCTAGTTTTTAAAACTGGCTTCTCCTCTCCCTTTGAATGGAGAATGTGCAGGGAAGCCCTGCTCACAGAACTGCTGTGTTTTGCATGGTTAAGTGGTGGTTGTAAGCAAAGATAAGTTTGCCACAGTGTGCTGCCCTCCCTGTCTTTATTGAGATAATCTTGAGCTCGGGGAGCCAGCTCAACAATGCCATGTTTGGGTTTCTGGCCAGCTGCAGCACCAAGAGCTCCAGCTCAGCCTGAGGACGGTGCTGAAGGAGCAGGCACTGCACGCCTGTATTGTGAGTCTCCAGCTACTCCTGGCCCCAGCAATAGCTCTGTGCAGGTTAAATGAACAGAGGGCATTTTACACCAAACTACACCTGGACCATCTTCAGGCCCAGTTCTTTATTTGTAGGTGGGGTGTAATCAGCAGATACCAGCAGCTGCCTATGGCTCCAGAGAGCAGATGAATGTCCTTTAATCTGTGCCTGGGCAAGTTTCTGTAGTATGTTGTTGGCTGTTGAGCAACAAGCTCATAAACCCAGTCAGGGCAATGAATGTTCCCAGGGGGTACAGTATATGGACGTTAGAACCAAGTCTAAGGCATAGAGGGAAGGCTCGATGCACTCACCCCCTGCCCTGATCTGACCTGGATGACAGACCAGCGGTGTTACTCCTTGTTGCAAAGCAGCAGCTTGTCCTGGCCACAACAAAAATGGGGCTTGTGTGATGTACAAGTACCACTGATGTCAAAGCACAGCCCCATACATGACAGTATGTGCTGAGACTGAGGTATTAGTTGATGATCAAGGCTGGAGGAGAGTTTTGTGGAACAATCTGGGTGCTGGGAGCCCATCCTGAGGGGCAGCAGCTGTGGGGCTGGGCAGGTAACAGGGAACACCTGGGCCCAGCACCGGCCCTCAGGGAGCACGGGGAGGGGCCAGCAGCAGCATCCATGGCAGGTAAATGCTGTGATTCGTGCCTTTTACCTGCTTCTCTGGAGTGTGGGTGCCTGGCCAGGGGCTGTGGAGAACATGGATCAGGTTGGTAGAGTTAAACTACGCGTGTCTTGTGCTGGGACTGGTTTGGTTGTTGTCTTTTTGGGTCTGTTCTGACAGTGCTGCCTCACGTTTCCCCCAGGGAGGAGGGAGGCCTGCCCTAGTGCTGAGCCTGGTGGCCATCCTGCCCTCAGCAAGGGCTCTCTTTAGAGTGGTTTGTGGGCCCTGGTTGCAGTGAGGGGGCTCTGGCAGGATTGTTTGCTGTGGAAAAAGGAGGCAGGAGAAGCCCAACCCTTGTGGTAACTGAGGGGACAGGAGTGCAGGTGCTGGAGGTTCTGCCACAGCACAGCCTTGTTCTCTGACCATGGTGACTGGTCTGAAGCTTTGGGCAGGGCCAAAGAGAAGGATTGAGTGAGCTGGTGGGCTTGTAGGGTGACTTGGCATTTGCTTCTGGATGTCTCAGGTTGAGAGGAGTTTTGTGCTTCCTCTTCTCTCTTCAGTTTCCTTCAGTACTCCACGGTGTTAATTTTTCTTGTCCTTCACTAGACTCTCCTTCCCTTGGTTTGCCTTTTTATTTTTAATTTTACACTGTTATAGCAACTCCTAGTTCCCTGTTGGCTTTTCTCACTCTTTTGGCTCTTTGCAGAAGCAATCAGTAATTCAACAGTTAAACTGGAGAACTGAGATGTTGTTACTGAGTTTGAGGTGGAAGCTCACATCTCTTGAGTTGTTCATCTGAAGGTCTGGGCAGATGTCCATAAATAACATGCACAACATGCCCAGTTGGAAACCTTACAGCAAAGAAGTCTGTAACTTTACTTTTAAGACTCAAATTGCCGTCTGGTGTAAGCACAGCACACCATTTGGGTCTGATCTGTCAGATATTTGATGACACTTTAGAAATTAATGTATTGGATCTGTCTTCTGAAAGGGAGACTGACGCTTGTGTATCAAGTGACTATTTACTGTTACTGCTTCAACCACGGTAAACTTTTGCCTCAAAAAAATTATTATATCCAAAACAGTATTCCAGGTTTCCTCAGTGCATTTTCTTAGCAGCTTTCAGCACAATGCATGTTTGGGGAGAGTCTTTAATATCTTTCAAGGAGCAGGAAGTGCAAAGAGCTCTGAATTAAATTCAGGTATCGCATTGCTGGCAGTGAATTATAGTTTAAGAGGGATGTAACACACCATGATGATACAATGACAATCACCAGGAAGGTATGTTGTTAGCATCTTTCACAAAAAAGCAGCTTGCCAGTCCTGGCATCAATGTGTCTTTCAATATAGGTTATAAAAAACAAATTTAGAATGATACAAAAGTTTCTTAAAACCATCATGCATCTCTTGTCTCTGACATGAGTGTCAGCTCACTCAGAAAATGCTAGTTGTGCTGCCACCCAGAAGACACCACAGATGGTGGCTCATTTTTGTTCCTCTTGTCTGCTGTAAGATTGATCATGTTTGGATTGATTAAATTATTTGGGCAGGAGCTGCCATTGCTCTCCTCCTGTCTGTCCAGTGTTAGGAGAAGTGGGAGGGAAGGGGATATAAAATATACTTTTTACTGTCTTTCTCTCTTTGGTACTGTTCTATTAACGCTGTAAAATATTTATGGAGGAGAGTGTGGGCTTGCTGACCATGCTTCTTTGCAATGAGCTCTTATCAGCAAGCTTTATATTTTATAGCCTTCTCTGGGCTTATACTTTTTTGTAGTGCTGCAATTTGCAAGTTAAAGTTAGGATGCAGAACTCTGGATATTTGTATTCAGCAGTGGCTAAATAACTGCTCCTGTGCAATGCAAGTCAGAGGTTTTAGTTCTCACTGTACACTGGTGCCATGAAGACCAACCATTGCATTGTTGGAAAAGTTAGCAGGTGCCCACCTGCATTTTGCAGAGCTCCTCTAGAGTTAGTATAGTATTGCCAACATTGTTTTAGGGAAAGCAAATTTTCTTCTTGTATGAGTCTCTTCTGCTACCAAGATGTGATTATGCAACCTCTCAATTTTGCAACTTAACTTTCCCTTTGAAAAAACAACTTTTGCTTACTGCTTTCTGTAGCTACTTATTTTAGTGATTCCTATGCTTGCTGCAAATGGAAGAAAGAAGCAATAAGTTTACAGCTAGCATGGGATTCTTGGCCTCTATTTAAACAGAAAATGTAATTTTATAGTCAGACTAAACCCTTGCCATAAACAGATCCTCATGGGAACAATGTTAAGGTGCATGGGATATAAGTAGGTGATTAGTGACAGCCAGCACATCTTCACTAAAGGCAGATGGTGCCTGATGAATTTGGAGGTCTACGATGGGGTTATGGCATTGGTAGATTAAGAGAAGAGTACTGACATCACCCACTTGGGCTTGTGCAAAGCATTTGACACTGTCCCAGATGACATCCTTGTCTCTAAACTGGAGAGACATGGATTTGATGGATGGACCATTTGGTGGAAAAGGAATTGCCTGGATGGTCATGGAGAAAATAAGATACACTCCAGAAAGACAAATAGCCTGAGGTTAAGGTAATTTTTCATTATGTGGGAGACCCCAATCACTGTGGGATTAGCTCTTCTAATGTGAAAGCTTTTCCAGATTTTCTGAGGTTTCCACTTTTCATGTCACTGACAAAATTGTATCCAAAATGGAATTTTTATTTTTTGGTTCATCCTCACTAGACTGTTTATGAAAAATTAATTGTTATAGGAAAAATGTTCTCAGAGTGTGATAAATGTATTTTGTGGCTTAGTTCAGGCTTCTTTTTTATTAGCCACATACTCTTCCAACAAACTGTACTAAATCAGTAACTGGAGAATATTCCCACAGTCTCATTACAGCATGCTATAAGCTAAACTTTACCACTGTCATTTTGGCTTGTGAGCCTTTCCCCAGTGTGAGAGGAACAAGAAAGAGTGAGCATGAGAGTCCTGATGGGGTGGTGCTCTCTTGATTTTGGTGGGGTTGTGTTCTCTTGACTCCAGTGCACAACTGTTTTACCAGAAAAATATTGCATGCATTAAAAAAGCTGTTGTGTGCTCCTGTTCTGTAGTCTCATCAAAGAATCAAGTGTCACTGTGAGTAATGACTTGTTCTTGGATCCTTTTGCATAAATTGGGCTTGGCTTTGGTTACTTAGTCAGACTGCTGAGGAAAATAGACAGTGAAGATCAGGAAAATGGTAACTTTTTGTTACATGGAAAATGGTAACCTAGTACACTCTTTTGGGAAGGAAACCTTAGATGTTTTTCTTTGACAAGATGGAGGTGAGAGCATTTCTGTAATCATCTGCATATAAGCCTTGATCTTTTCCCCAGGGAAGACAGTCTTAGTTCTTAGTGGGAGTGGAATCATGGCCTCTGTTTAGTAAACCAAAGGATTGTGTGAGGTGCCTGTTGTAAGTTCAGGTAACCGTAATTGAGTGATGCTTTGATAACAAGCTTTCATTTTCATTTGCAAAATAATAACATAGTTGCCTTGACAGATAGATGGGAACAGATAGCTCAATTCAAAATAAACCTTGACTGAGGCACCCTGACACAGGCGTTCTTATGTGTGTGCAGGTGTGCTCGTGTTGAAACACTGTGTCTCTCAAAGCTTAATCTTTCTGGTGACAGACTGATTGTCCTCTTACATTTTTATTACAGTAAAAATCCACACTATTTTACTACATCCATATTTCAAGTCTTCTGTAGCTTGAGCTGTGTGCCTTCAGGATTTTATTGCTGCTTTATTCCTCTAAGAGATAATTATTGACTGTTTTGGCTAACTCCTTACTGAATAGCACAGTTAATGTGTGTGAGCTTGGTTTTGTCTGCTCTCTCATCCACTCTTATGGATTTCCATATGGAATGCACTCCAAGAAGTTTGGGGCATCTTGTGGTGCTACTTGTTAAGAACTTTTGAAAACAGGGCATGTTATGAATCCTCCTGGGTGGAAGCTGGAAGGTCTACTTGGAAAGGACTTGTGTTTCCCTTAAATGCCTATCAAAGAGCCCTATCTTTAGGTTTTGAAAATTTAGTGGTTTGGACCTCCTGTAGTTTCACCTGCTGCCCATTGATATGTTCAGTAGCCATAATATCTATCTAGGCAATATCCAACTGTCTCAGTCTTGCCCCTTTGAATCTTGTTCCACAGGCTTGTTCAGTGGCATAGGTATATAAACATTCTGCTCTTCTGCTTTTTTCATTTATTTGTTAACTCTCACAATTTGGGAACATGTAATTTCTGGCTACTCTAGTGTGAAAAGGGTTTCATGGAAACTGAATTGTGCTGAACATGGTAATAAATTCCTTTTTCATTTGTTGTGGTTTAGGAATGGTACTCCAACATTTAGTGCTTCCACCGAGACTCTCCCAAACCAGATGCTGCTTGTTCCCTTTCCTCCCCATTCTGATTGAAAACACAAAAGGCAGAGATCATGGTTTGAGATAAGAGCAATGCTGGAAACAGCCATGAGATAAGAAAACAAACAGAAGCAGCAGCAATATTAATTACAGGAGGTATAGGACAAAGAAATGACAAATACCAACTGGCTCTTCCTCACTACTCAGAGTCCCTTTCTCCACCCTGCTAATGATGTAAGGTGGTATCAAATTATATTAGGGTCTGGCCACACCACACTCCTGGCAACTGTAAAAATTAACCCTGTTCTGGTTGAAAGGACACCAGGGCACTTTGCATGTCCAAGTTCCTTAACACATACTGAGGTTCATAACCCCCATGTAGGAGTGGCAGTGAGTGCATATAAAAAGATCACTTTATCTAATGCTGAGATAGATAGGGAGGACTCTTTTAGTATATTACAGCACACAGAAATGCCACAAACTATTTTAGCCTGGAGAAGAGAGTGCTGTATTTAGATAAATCTGTAAGATTGATTTAGGTAGTTACCTAAATTGGATTGTCTCCAGGCCAGTAGGATTAAGAACCCGCTTTTTGCAGCAAGTGTTATGAGGCCTTTAATGATCATACAAGGTCAGGACCCGGTTTTATGTCTCATCTGAAAGACCATGAACTTAAAACTACTGATCTGTCACTGTCTGATCTGACTATCTGTTCTAGAGACTGCTTTATTTTAGAAGAGATTTGTGTAGCCAGGAGTCTAAATGCCATCAAAGCTTTTAGTCTTTGCTCTGTTCCTTGCCTGAGGAGATTTCTAACAAGTTTTTATTATGAAATATTGTCTTGGTTTGTTTTTCCTTTTTCATGGCAGGCCAAAATGAGGCTGCAAATAATATTTTGTAGTTTGTATGTCTGTCATTTGCTGTTCTGTGCACAGAACTGCTTACTGATCTATGCCTGAAAATTAGTTAATTTCTGGGTTGTTCAGGAGCGTATGCAGCTCTCAGTACTTTTCCTGGGTAAGTTCATCTTTCTGCCTACATGGCCACCTCTCTGTGAGGCCCCTCATTCCCCCTTACTGTAAAACTGCCGCCACAGCAAACTGCATAAATGTAGCAGGAATGTGTAGACTATGCCAGTCCTGCTTTAAGCATGTCACAGGTAACTGGATTCTGGTGCTTGTGTACCCATGTTTAAAAACCCTCTACTTATCATAGAAGCAAAATCTTTCAGCACAGTAGCTGCACTCTGGAAAGGCATGTGTAAGGAGGTTAAAGAAGCTCTCCTTCCCCACTATTCTCATCATATTATATGTAACTTAACCAGTTTTTTCCTTTATGTCGGCACCCAGCTCATAACCTGATTGTTTATGTGGTGTGGCCATCTGATTCCCACCCTCTCCCATATACCTTTACCTGTGCTATACAATTTCCACGTTGTCCTCAAAGGCACACTCACTGTGGTGCTGCTTGATAGCACAGAAGTGTGTGTTCCTGTGGTTCCTGTCAAGAGCCTGTTTGGCCAGCAGCAGGGAAATGTGTCTGTGCCAGATGTTAGCTGAGATGGGAGAAAACGGACAGAAGAAAATGCTCTCCTCTTTCAGAGTGTCCAACGAATGAGCTGTGCCAAGTTTTTCCATCGATACATTATGAAGGTTTGCCTAGGCCAAAAAAGACATTGCTTCACGTCATCTTTGCTTTTAGCAGCTTCATTTTAGCAGCAGCAGAGGAGGTGAAATTGGAATCAGAAGGTCTTAATTTCAGAGAGAAGTAAATTTGTTCAGAAACAAAAGGCTTTTCTCTCTCGAGTCACCAATATATTACAACTCTTGATTGGATTTGGAAGCTAATTAGGATGCCTCAGTTATATGGCTGGCTGGCAGTCTGGGTAACCTCATCACTGATGTGCCCATGAATTGCAGACTGTGAGTTGGTCACACCATACAGTTTGACTCATGGATTCTGAAGGTCAAATGCAACTGCCTTGATTGAGGGACTTGGTTGGCACCAACAGTGAAAAGGGATACAGGAGTTCATAGTGAAATGTAGCAGCAAATCTGTCCTTTCTGAAGAGGTGGGTGGAGAAGGAAGCCAAGTACGCAAAATGAAAATATAACTGGTGGTATTGCACATTAGTCAGAGTTTCTGAATCATCTGGGGAAGTTATGCCAGCCAAGCCTACTTGTCTAGAGGAAACTTCTTGTCTCAGAGCTGAGGTGGCAGAGCAAACCTGAAGGACTTGTTCGAGCTTTTGTGACCTGTGCATTCTGCTCTTTAGAACAGAACAGAGTAATCAAATTTCCTGCCCAATTCTGAGCTGACCAAAGTAAAGCAGTTTATTAAGGGCATTGTCCAAAGGCCTTTTGAACACTGTCAGGCTGTGGAATTGAGCACCTCTCTAGGAAGCTTGTTCCAGGGGTTGACCAAACTCTCTTGGTAAATCAGTGTTTTCATAATGTCCAACTCTAGACCTCCTCTGGTACACTTTTGAGCCATTCCCACATGTCCCCTCTCTCTGCATCACAGGGAGAAGAGCTCAGCACCTCCCCTCTGTCCCTTCCTCAGGAAGCTGTAGAGAGCAATGTTGTCACCCTTTGCCCTCTTTTCTCCAAACCAGATAAACCCAAACTCCTCAGCTGCTCCTCAGGACATTCCAGCCCCTTCACCAGCTTTGCTGCCATGCCCTGGACATGTTCAAGGACCTTCACTTTCTTCTTAAATTATGAAGCCTAAACAATGCACAGTATTCAAGGTGAGGCTGCACCAGTGCTGAATACAGCAGGTTATCTATGTATATTCCCCTGCAAGGCCTCGTGTCCTTCAGGAGTCAACAGCACCTCTCAGTTTGGTACCATTAGCAAACTTTCTAATGGTGCATTCAACTCCTGAATCCACACTCTTGACAAATATATTGAGCAAAAGGGGGCCTGGAATGAACCCTGAGAAACACCTTTAAAGCTGATGCCTCAAATTTGATCCTTGACTTGCCCACCCTCCCCAAGTTTTTGTTTCCCCCTGTGCCCAGCATATCTTGAGGCAGACTATAAACACTAATGCATTGAGTAACTTGTTGCCTGTTTGGAATGGTTTGCTTCTTTCTCTTGTTTGACAGATGAGAAATGCAGCACAAACTGCAGGGACTACTCTTGCTCAGTCTTTAGGATCCTGATGAGGTGCATCTGCCACCATGACTGACTCCCAAGTCACTGTTGCTGCAAGTGCACACAAGTGCATTCCAGCTCAAGTATGTTGATAGACTAGTTCCTTCCGGAAGGAGTTCTGGGGAGTCCTGCAATCCAGTCAAATTGAAACTGTGTGACAGAACAGAAAGCAAATGTGTGGAGTGCTTGTGTGTTCCACGGGAACTGGAGTGAGTAGAAGAGAAGTTGGGCCTCTATTTGTGTCTCTGCTGAGACAATAGCTCTGCTATTTCTGCCATGTCTGCTCAGTCTGGTTGGAGCCAGCTGGCCGATTACACATCCCTACTGGCCACGGAGCATCCTGCTCTTCTGGTGTGCCCCTCCATAAAACAGGGAAAGGCATGGAGCCTGAAATTGACAAGTGGGGGATGTCTGTGTAGGGAAATGGTAAACAGCAGCAATGAGGCTGAGGAGCAGAGTCCTGGACAGGCACAAGTGTTGCTGAAGGGCTTGTTCTGTGCAAGGCCTTGACTAATGACTGGGGAAACAACAAATAGCCCATTAGTTCACTGGTGCTGCTAATGTGGAAAGTGGTGTTGAATACCACATAAATACAAAGGCAACTTAAAAGTTGAAATCTGAACAGAAGTCAATACAACAGGATTCAAACAGGGGAGATCATATGAAACATGGCTTAACTAAAACAATAAACCTGTTCAAAAAGGGGTTGAGAGTGGTCAGCCTGGTCTCCTTAGGAACAAAGTGCCAGCTGAAGCCATTGGGCTTGGGTGTGCACACTGGCCTCTTCCCAGGGATTGAGGTAACAATAAGATGTGTTATTTTATGCAATTTGGAGCTGCCATCCAAATGACATTCCATGACAAAACTCCCCTGAGCAAAATTGCTCTCTGAATGAGTAGAGAGAGTTTCAAGTACAGAGTCCAGTGCAATATTTCAAATGTGATGATGATGTCTTTTGGGTAGAGTTCAGAAAAGAGTCAGAGAGACTGTAGAACAGTGAGGACCAATTTTGGAATGCTGGACGGAACAAAGTAGGTAATTGCTAGGCTGTACACAAATAATGAAAATAAAATGAGCACATTTATAATAGCTTGTAGCCAAAAGAAGAGGAGAAATAATAAAGAAAAACTGTTTAGAGAGAAGTAAGAGTAGTGGGGATTAGTGGGAGCAAAATTTGCACAGAAATCATCCCTACTACTGTTTGTTGTTTTGTTTTGAATAAAGAACTTGTACAGAGAAGGCCTAAGGCATCTTACACAACAGTAGTCAAAGTTCCAGAAATTCTCTGATTAGCTAGAGAGGCAAGATGCAATTTCCTTGTGTGGAATGTGCTTGGAGGCATTCTTCTCTTTTGCTTGAGAATAAAAAATCCTTAAAGAGCAGTGACTCCTCTTGGATCCTTCCCATTTCCCCTTTGATTTTTTTTTGTTTTCATTCTTTTTTGGCTGGAATGATACCTCCCATTCGGTGTATATTTTGATGAGGTGTTCAGGTACAAATGCATTTTCCCAGAAAACCTCAGGCACATTAAGCTGCAGCAAAGGGACATGTTGTGGTACCAGATTGTGTGGCACTGTGAATCCTCTCTGGACTGAAGTGCACAGTTCATGCTGATTTGCCTGAGTGGTTCCTGGAGGCAGTCCATACACTTCAGAGGCTGTGCTGGTAAATAACACCACTTCATCTCTTCAAAGGATCATGGACATATTTGTTTTCTTAACAAGTTATTTTCTCTGACTAGGAAGGGCAATGCTTTCTTTCCTTTCAAATGTCCCTGAGCTTTTGGTTGATTTTTTTGGCCATCTGTTTTTCCAGAGGTGATCTTACAGCACTTGGCCTCTCCCATTTTTCTCTGTTTTCTCTGTAACCTGCTCTGTGGAGTGCCAGGATGAAGGGGTTGTGTCCTTGTGCCCCAAACACCTTTATGTCAGTCTATTCCACCTAATTGGTGCAGTTGGTTTTGTTTGATTGAGTAATTGCAAACTCACTTACTATGCCTAGGGCAGGGCCAGGAAGAAATCCATCTTTTATGTCATTAGAAGTACAGACAAAAAAACCCAATCCAAACCAGATTCCCTTGAGGGTATCTGTGGCTTTTAATGTCATTTACATGTAGTTTGATTTTTGTTAATCAAAAAGCTGTTTGTTTAGGGCTCTTAAATGAACCTTCAGCTTCAAGGGCTGCTGCTGAAAGAAGGGAGAAAGGAAAAGGGCAGAAGAAGAATGTGTAATGCCATGAGCATATTCATGTGAATTGTTCCTTTTTTTAGCTAAAGGAGCTGCTCTACTTTGTAATCCTCAAGCAGCTCCTCTGTCATTTGCAAGGTCAGGATTTTCTGGCTCACTTGGAGAGGATGCTCTCTGACCAATGAGGCATGAAATAGCAGTTGGAGAAGGGCTTGATAAATATTGATTCAGAAATTTCCATGGCTGCTGACTTTGCGATTGGCCTGTTTACCCAGCAAAAGGAAGAGGAATGGAAAGAAGTTGTCCATTTCTCAGTGATGGTGGCACATGCATTTTTAACACCACCCTAGATATTTGGGGGGAAAGGGTTTGAAAGCTCAGCCCAGTAAGTTTTTTAGGACTGCATTAATCCATCACAGCAGATTAGACTTTTGAATCCTTCCTGCTGCCAGGAGTCTTCCCTTCTTAGTTTCATTAGACTCTGTGTAGATGGCTACACTGTCCTTCCAGGAGGAGGAAAGTTTTCCAATGCAAGCGGGATAGGCATTTTGCTGCTTTGGGGAGTATCTGTACAGTGTTCGGACTGAAATGAGTGCACACTATCTGTGCTCTAAGTTGAATGAATTATGTCTCTCTTAGCCAGCTCTGAGCCTGAATCTGTGGTTCCCCTTTGAGTGGTTAACGTCTCTTACCCTGCTGGGTCTCAGCAGTATGAAATGTGAACCAGCAGAGTGTTAGACCATTTCAGTATTCTGCATTTTGTTGTTGTGCCACTGCTAACCTGGTATGAGGAACCCAGCATTCAGGTTTCCTGTACTGCCGACCAAAACCTGAACTGAAAGCCAGAATTACGGTAATTAATTCAAGCTCAGTGCTATGCCAATGCTCTTGCCAGGTTGTTGGAATGTCTCAGAGTACAGGTGAACATGAACTCAACATCTGATAGCTGTACTCAGTGGAAGCATCCCCTGGGTGAGCTGTTTCCAAATGCCACCTGAGCTTATGGTAACCCTGGTCAGTGTTACAGGGTAGCCCCTTTCCCACACACTTGAAAGGAATCCTATGCTTCTGCAGTGCTTCCTATCCATACTTTTCCTGTTAAATGTTAAACTCACACACCAATTGTAAGAGGTTATCACTGAGTCTCTTCTGCCACAAGAATTTTAACACCTTCTAATCCCTCTGGTCTATACTTTCAGTGTGTTCAAACCTCTGCAAGATTAATGGGTATGATCTTGTTTCCATTTAATTTCTGCTGCTTGATAAAGATGCTTCGATTAGAGAGGTGGCTGGGGACTTTTGTCAGAATCAGGAGTTCTCCAGATTGAGTGCGTTGAATGCATGTAGTGGTACAGAGAAGGCTGGAAAAAGAAAACTTTTGTTCTGAGGTGCTTGTGGTCTAGGCAAACAAAAATGAAAAGGAATGGGAGAAACCAAGCACTGAGTTCAACTGTGTGGAATCTTTTTGTGAATAATGAACCAATCAAAAAAAAAAGCATTTTTTGTAATATTTTTATTAGTCAGTTTGAATTTTCTGATGTGTTTTGACTAGATGTGTTGTTTGAAAGCCCTAAATTCACAAATAACTTACGGTGATGAGATGGAGAGCTTGTTCCTCAGCACTTTGCTGTCTGGTAGCTCAGTTGTCCTATGACAGCATTAGGTTCTGTTCCCCAGCTCTTCATATTTGTGCTCTCAACACCAGAGCTCAGGACCCAGAGGAAAAGCTCATCACTAAGGTCTGTGTAGCCTGTCCTATGACAACTCCCAGACCCAGAATCACCATCCTTTGACACACCAATCTACCAGTGTCCTCCTAAGCCAGCCCTGCCCCTTCACAGCTGGGACAGCCCTGCCCCACAGGGACAGAACTGAGGTCAGTTCCTTTCAGCATGAGGTATCACAGTGGTCTGGTCACAGAGCTCTCTTTGCTTAGCCCCTCTCACCTGGCACACAGGTGTTCCCCACTCCTTCTGTATCCTTGATGTTGTCAGCAAGGGCTGTCAGTCTTCTGGCCATGCACCTTGCCTTTTGCTGCCTCTGGGGAATTAACCCTTTCGTACCCTGCTGCTGTGTGCTGGGGGACACCCCTCACAGGCCAGGAGGTAACTGCATCCTGACCCTCTGGGGAAGGAAGGGAATTGAGGAACAAAAGTATATGAAAGCTGGTATAGGCTGCATAGTGACAGGGCTCTGCTCTGCCACAGGCACCTCCTCGTGCACTCGCTCCTCATGACTGCTCTTCTTGGATTAATAACCTTCACAGGTCACTGTGCAGTAATACCTAAATCCTGATAACCTCCTTCAACCTGCTTGGGTAGTGAGCTGCTTCTGGAGGGGGACACCTTTTTATTAACATCCGCCATAAAGAAATATGGCTGTGGGTTGGGGCAGGGCTGAGAGGGAGCGGGACAATGGCGTAAGGTGAAAACATTCCGGAGGTTTATGGATGTATCTTTAAAGAAGGACAGGGCATACAAAATTACCACTGGCATAAATGACACTGATACATTTTTGAAAACCTAAGCTGTTGAAACATTGATACAGTGACACTGCCTCTCTTTTTTTTGCTAAGAGAATTGGTTTAGAAAAAAAAGTCTATTTAGCATTGCCCAGAGGTCAGAGCATGATGATTTTCAAACAGAGTTATCAGTTTTATTTGAGCTTCATATTTAAGAAGGAATGATTCTAGCCAACATATTGTACTCAGCTGTGAGAAAAATGCATACAGTACTGTCCTCTAAGATGACTTGTCAGTGCAGGCTGTTTTCAGGTAGTTTAAAAATACTTTGTGTTTTTAAAAAAAGAAAGTCTAATGTAAAAGCAAAACTTTACTTTCAATGAAGCAGCAATAATGTAGTGGTGTATTGCTTTTGAAATTGCATAGCTGCCTTTTTTTGTTTTTAATAGTTGCACTAATGCAGGTTTTCCACAGTTGGTGGGTTTTGTACACCAGCCTGTTATTACAGGAGAGACATCTCTTTACTGGATGTTTCTGCAAACCAGCTTGGTGGTGGTTCACAGCTTTGTAACATTGCTTATCAGATACTGTAATATCAAGAAACCACTTCTTATCCAAAAATGAATTCTCTCAATTTGAAAAGAGGGGTTTGTCAGGCTGGCTGATATGATGCTATGATCATGCAAGAGTGGCAGGAATGGATTAGTCTATTTAAGACTTTGTGTTGCAAGGTTTTGAAACTACAGACTGAGCAATAAAAAAGCTGAAGAAATGACCTCTGTCAGAAAGATGGCACAGGTGAAATGTAAACTGCAAGATAAATATGGTAATACAAGAAGTGAGAGAACTTTTCTAATATTTTAAAACAGGGGACTAGGTGGTTCTTGTCTTCATAGCTGTGACATTGTCAGATTTGTTCTCAGAATTTTCATTTTTTCCCAAGAAGTCTCCATCCCTTAGGCTAAAGATTCACTGGAGTTAGGAAGTCCTGGTTACTGCCTTTCATTCCCATCTTTGGAGTGGTTAGTTCATTATGAACAGTGTGCTGCTGTTTCCTTGGCAGATGAGAAGTGGCCACAAGCTGGTTTGTCTCAGAGGACTCTCAGTATTGGGACCTTGCTCAGGGTTTTGGTATTAGCAAAGATCAGCAATGCAAGGCTGAAATGGTCACCTCCAAGCAAGATAGGCTACAGGAGAGTAAGTGGGTCTCTCTTCTCTCAGTTCTGGCTCAAAATCTCATCAAGGCACTTGATTGTTCCACATTTTGAGCTCTTTTTAAAACCTGGTATTTTTTGTCTGGCTTTAGGGCAGTTTGAAATACCAGGTTTCCCACCATTTGCATTGCAGCACTGCTGTGGAGTATACTCAGTGCCAGTTTTGCATCCACAGTGAGTGTTGTCTGAAGGGTCTCAGCAACTGCACTGGCTCTGAATGCATAATGTACTGATTGGATGCAGCTACTGTGTGCTCCTCATTTGCTGCTGTGCATACCTGAACACTACCTACCTTACACCTTTAGTATAAACACATGAAGAACACTATACATCTGAAGGGAGACTGTCCTGGACGTATTTCCCAGGAGTACTGTTATTGGCCCTTTATTATAAAATACTGGTTTGGAATGTAATTCAAAGCATTTTACAGAGAAGGTCAGTTTCATCATCTCTCTTTTACAAATGTCAATTCCCAAAGGTAGGTGCAGGAAAAAGACCTACATATGGTTACAGAGGTAGAGGCCTAGATTTCCAGTTTTCCACATGCAAGAATGCCACTTGATCCAGCAGGCCTTGCTGCAATGGCTGGTGTTTCTATAGATCAGGTTTTTTGGGGTTCATTTGATTGTTGTGATAAAGATGTTACATTAAAAGGAAACTCTTATTAGTACAGATCCAAGTTCTAGGTGTTGTTCACATCATGTTGTTCACATGCCAACATTTCTGATGCAGCTGTGACGTGTGCCTGTGCAGTCCTTCTGTCTGTACTTTGAGAGACCAAAAAAACAAGGCAGGGAATAACAAAGTGACTTCCAGAAGTCAGGTGTGTAGGAAATAACAAGTCAGTGGATTTGTTTGGAATGGTTTGTAGGTGTAGCACAATGATGTGCTTCTTCAAGCCCTGCATACACACAAATCTCTACGCACCAGAGAACGAAAACTGGCAGATGGTGATGGAGAACACATGCTGCCAGGCTGCGATGGTGTTTCCCAATTGTTCTTAACACACAGTGAAGAGGAAATAGTGGAAGGACAATGAGAACAAAGGCAAAAGAGCCTGACCCATGTGTGTATCAGAATAACCCTCTCCACATGTCCAGTGGGATGCTGACTGTTTGTGGCTGTACTTTGGGACAAGATGGGGTGGTGGTTCCTAGTGCTCATCAATAGTGTACAGCAGCTGGTTCAATTTGGATCTTTGATTGCCTGTAGCCCTGGAGCCCTTCAAGCGTGTATATGTTTGCATGCAGCCTAATTAATGCCATTATCATTGTCATTAATGGCTTTTAATGAAGAACAGATGGTCCTGTCAAGGTTTCAAGCTGTGAAGTTCACTGACCCATTTGTGCTAAAATGAGGGGAAAGAAAACAAAAAACCCTCCTGGTTCCAAACTGATGGTGGTAGACTGAAAATGAAGATCACCCAAACATAAACCTTATGTTTTCCTATACAGCATGATTTGAAGGCATATGCAGATACTGACCAAAGCCCTGCTTTCTCTGGGAAAACAGGATTTCCTGGCACTTTTCTTCACGAGGCTCTGGCACATCAGTTATCTTTGAAATGTTTGAACTGAGACTTCTCCATAAAAAAATGGAGGAAGGAAGGGATTGAAATGACACACTCAGGCCTTGGAAAGGGTCATTGGGCTAGGTCAGTACTATGGAGCTAATGAAACAGAGAAAGGGAACATAAATTTGGAATGATTCTCACTAGCGTTCAAGTAACCTAAGTGAAGACTCCTAAAGAATTTTCACTTTACCCTCTTACTCTCACTTTTTTTCAGGCTTGATTATCACTGGCTGTGAATGACATTTCTCTTCAGGGCTGTAGTTAAGAGGTTTTCTTCCAGAAGATGGAATACTGCTGTTCTTCATTAGGAACTCAGATGGTCAGCAGTAAGTATGGCATCTTGGTGGAGAAAAATTGGAAAATATGAATTCCAAGCGTGGATCATTTGCTAAGATGTAACTGTCTACCCAGGTAGCAGCTTTTCTTGTCTTCTAATTTGCTTAATAATTACTGAGCAAAAGGGGATGTGTAAATTAGAAGCTCATATTGATCAGTGCAAGGTCTGGCCTAATGAAAATAAACTCCTTTTCACTTTTAATTGTGAAGGAAGTTTTTAGTCTGCCTATGATTCAGGATTAGCTATCTGCTTTTGGCATGGTGCTCTCCATCTGAATGAACAGCATACAGATAATATGGAGTGTGCTCTTGGTGTTCACTTGTCTTCTGTTACTGGCCCCACCAAATTTTAATGGATCATTCAAGAGCATCTGTACAGCACAGGAGGGGCCTGATCAAAAATTATATAATTATCCTGATCATTTTCAAATCTTTCCTATCAGAATTCCAGTTAGAATTGCCAGTGTGTTGAATGCAAGTTGTTTTATCCCTTTGTAGAGGAGTTTCACATAGGACCATGTGTTTAGCACTTCAGACCCATGTAGGTCCTGCTCTTCAATGTGGACAGATGAGATCTGGAGCTTGAAATAATTATTGGCTGAATTGCAACGTCCTCAAGTTGAACTTGCAATGTGCCCATTTCCTAAAAATTTTAGAAGCATTTAAAGACATTGGTGAAAAGTATTGTAAGTAAGAGTAATAAATAATTTTATCCCAGTGTTGGAGGAACACATTATAGGAGTAAACAGTAGGTATAAATTCATCATCTTCCCTGCCAACCCTCTCTTCTTTCCCCTCTCTGGCTTCTTTTTTTTATTTCATATTTTCATTTGGAAAAACTAAGACATTAAATCCATTAGCACTGATCCAGTGCCATATTTAATTAGCTGCAGTACGGGGCACTTCTGTAATCTTGTATACTGAGTTCTATGAGTTAAGAGGTTTTGTTTAGTTTGGGTTTTTTTCTCTTTCCCCTGCACTAGCATCTACTAAGGATTAAGTAGTGATATATCTGATTAATTTAAATGTCCTTTATCAGGCTGCAGAAATAATTATCTCTCACTGAGAGAGTTTTCAAACAAACACACTCATATTCATGAAGTAATTTCTCAAGGAGTCTCTCTGGAGCTGCAAAAGGAGACTTAGAGCATTAACAATCAAAAATTCTACTGTTCTTCCCTGAGTCCTCCCCAGCTGTTTTACAAAGCTTCACCTCCTTCCTGCCTGGTTCGTGCCTATCAGGAAGAGGTTAGGCTCATGGAAATGAAGACCCCTTATTTCAAGAGATGATTTCAAAAGCTGACTTGCCACAATCCCTTAAGTTGTGTTTTAGATGCATGCTTGGGAGTAATGAACTCTTTGTTATACTCTGTCCTGTGGAACTTTAGAGAGGAGGGATTGGGAAGGCCTATGGAAGCAGCTCCAGCAGAGCATCCATATGCAATGGCTTTATGTGCTTAAGCTTTCCTACATAACATGCAGAGGAAAGGTTTTTTCATTAGCTTCAATACCCGGCAGCAGCTGAAGACCAAGGGTGTAGAGGGAGCATGGCAAGCTTCATTAGACTGAGTGGAAACATTTTCATAGGGAGAGGGAGAATGTCACACCGGCGATCAGTAGAAAATTTAAAAGCTGCAAATGTCTGCCCTCATTCCATCTCAAGCCAGGTTGGAGGATCCTTTCTTTCCCTCCTTCTCTTTAGTTAATACTTCATGACTTAAATATACAGCAAAGATCTCTAGGCTTCTTTTTAGTATTTCCTTTATCTTAATTTCAGTTTTCCTGGGTTTTGAGGTGGTCAGGTGTGTGTGTGATTTTTTTTTCAAGGTGTCTAACCCGTATGGGAAAATGAAATATTTTCCAGGTAGGAGCCTGCAGGAGAGATAGGGATGAGGAGAGCTTGACTGGCTGCTGCAGCAGCCAGCTGTTGAAAACAACACTGACTGCCAATGGCAGGTAGAAGCTTGACAGAAGGAAGGGTGAAAGTCCAAAGAGAAGGTCTTGTCTATGCAGATGGGAAAATACTCTAGAGGCTGCTGAGTGACAAAGTAGAAAAACACTCAGGTATGAACCAGTTTTGAGAATCATCTACTTGAATGCTTTGGAAAGTTCAAAGAGATTAAAAGAAGGAGCAATCTCTGAGTAAGACAGCAAAAGATATGGAGGCTTTCTTGGAGGGTAGCTTGGAAAGTGCAAGAGTGAGAAGGTTAGATGACTGAAAAGGGATTTAAAAAAAGAAATTTGGAGAGAGTCAGGACACGGAAGGCTCTTTCATGGGGCAGTCTAGTGCTTGGAAACCAAAAGTGTTTCCTGAACAGGTTTGGATGTATCAGGGTAGGAGTCTGAACACTTTTTTTTTTGAGAAATAGGGTAGCTCTATTCACTGGCATTGATGTGCTTCTTTATTTCCATCTTGGATGCTTCTGCCAGGCCTTTTAATGTACTAACAACTTTCTTTTGGAAAGCTTTCTCACCCCTGATTAATACCTGTATAAAAAAAGCACAATTTTAGTACACTCAGATTTGGTCCAAAATATGATTTTCAGGTTTAATGTTAATTAGTGCATCAACGCCTGTTGCGGTCTTAATTGGTTTCTATTTGTCCTTTAGTACCTAAACATTTAGACAAGGGTGTAAATACAGGATCTTCACATCTTGCTCTTCCAAGAATTAGTCACTTTTCAGTGCTGGCAAATCGCTGTTCCAAAGTATATCCTGGGGCAACAATTGTCAGTTAAGATCTAGCTAAGTTAAGCCATTTATTATTTTAGATTTTTGATTTCTTTCAAAACTTTGCCATCGCCACTGTTTTCCACGCTTCAAAAAAGTATTCAAATACATAATTGCCTGAATGAAATCTCTCACTTGTATTTTTCTCCTGTTCTGAGATGTACCACATCATTAATTTTAGAGGGAAAAAAAAGATGAAAAATTTGTGGCTTTATAGCAGTTTCCATGGGAACCAAGTATGAGATACAAAGGCTGGGCACATGGCTCATCCACTGGCTCTGCCCAGGGAACCTGTGCAGGTGACAATGAACAGCTGATGCCATATGACTGTCCTCAGATAATGATTTAAGTCATAACTGGATACATACAATATTTACAGAGAAATTTGAACCCTGAACCAGTTCAGCTGGCTTTGTATTCTGTTACAATTTAAATTACTAGTTTAAACTTGCCAGTACAAAAATGTCAGGTTACAGCCATGTTTGCAGAATTGCAATGGGAAATGGCACAAATAGAGCAGATACTGAGGGTGTGTAACTGCAAATATTACTTGATATGTTTAAGACACTTGACATTTTTTTAAGCCATCTGTAAAGTGCATCTGAATGTTCACTTAAATTCCAGTAATCTCTGGAGAGTCCTAGACTCAGTTTTCAATGCAGTCCTATTTTAGGGTGTTGTACCATAATTTACATGCAAATAGTATCCGCATACTATTTTGAAGCAAAACCCAGAGAGAATCTGGTAGAGGTCAGAAAGGTTGAGCATATGGCTTGTATTTAGAAATCACTGAAGTTTCATTTAGCTGTACTTGGTGCCTCATATGACTGTGAAGTGGGTAAATACAAATGTATATGTAAAAGTGACACTTAAGGTTATGATTTTAAGGGTATTCCACAGTGAAGTACAAGGTGTACAAGGAAAGAAATTTCCTTTTTTTTTCTTTCAAGAGGGAATATATATATTTGTGGAGAGTCTTGTTTGTCAGCCCCCTAAATATCTGTGGTTTCAGCTGCTCCTCTTTGGAGTGCTGTGAGTATTTGTTGAAATTTGTTAAAATCACCTGCAAGGCAGATGACGTTCAGTGACACTACAGCAAACAAGCTTTGTGAGCACCTAACTCCAAATTCCCATGTTTCAAAGTGGGAGCCTAGAGTTTGCCCATTACTAGGAAATTGAAGTATGTGGGATACAACACAGAGATTTCCCCAACAACTGGTGAGTGTCCAGCATGGGAGAGGAAAACAGGTCTGAGGCAGAAATGTTGCAGGGCGTTATGCTGAGCAGCTGAACTCGTGGGTACCTGTGTAACTGACCATTTCTGATCAACATGATATTCAAACTGATTTCTGTTACAACTTAATTACTACCGAAGCTTTGGCCCAGCAGTGTTCATGCTGTCAGCTTACAGGACAAGTAGACATGGCAGCTGTTATGTCTTGATTTTAAGTAAAGGCTTGGCACAGTGCTGCGTGGCACTCTTGTACGCAAACTCAGGAAGCAAAACCCACACAAGATTGGCACAACCAGTGGAAAAACTAGACTGAGTAATCTATCAATA
Organism: Emberiza elegans; assembly: GCA_024865655.1. NCBI lineage: Eukaryota > Metazoa > Chordata > Aves > Passeriformes > Fringillidae > Emberiza > Emberiza elegans. Next base: position 16,996,201 of record JALJVW010000139.1, on the reverse strand, counting down.
GTTCCTTGTCAAGCTGAGAGAACATTCAAGTGTGGTCATCAGAAATCTGTCCTGAGTCCAGAACTATTCAATATTTTAATTTGTTATTTTGACAATGGGAGGACAAGCATGCTTATGGGATTTGCACATAATACAAAGCCAAAAGGATTGCCAGCCTTTTGGAGGACAGGATTAAAATTCATAATGACCTTTGTAGACTGAAGAAACTATGTAAAATTCAATGAGATGAAATTCAGTAAAGACAAGTGGTTAGAAAAAGGAAAAAATCAAACATACAAATACAGAATTATCCAGTTATGGTACCATGCTTTGAGAGTGATAGACAAATGTGAGAGAGATCAGAGTTGTAGGAAATATAGAAAGATGAAAGGAAACTGTGTGATAAAGAAAGGAATATGATATATATATATATAATTTAATATAATTAATATAATAAATAACACATAATAATGTGCTATCTAATAATATAGTAATAGATATAGTTAATAAATATATATTATTATTATTGTTGATATATGCCAGGTAATTGCTAATTGCAGGTGAAGATTAGATATTCTCAGTATCTAACAAGGTAAGAATATGATGAATTTTATTTGCAAGGAGAGTTTAGGGTTAGATTTTAGGGTAAAGCTGTTTGTACCTTTAGGAAGACAGCAGTGTAAGAAAAATTGCCTTGAGAGGCTGTGAAATCTGAAGTTTTCAAGTATTGGTGAGATGAAAATCTGTTTATGGTGGTTTTCGCATACCAGTTCTACCTCATGTGAGGGAATGTGTTAGGTGGAAGCTCTTCAATGAATCTGTGCTAGACAAGGATGTAAAGGAGAATAATGTGTAGGTACGAATGTGTGAAAAATTGAAATATCTTTTTTTGTTCTGTAGTATAGCTTCACCTTTGCATTCTTGCTGGTCCTCATGGGAGACTGTCTTATGTCTGTGGTCTTCAAATAATATGGGCAAAACCCTGTGCAATTTATTTAGCTTCAGAGTTAATTATGCTTTGAGAAGACTGGCAGAGTTGACTCTAGAATTGTCTTTCATCTTCAGTTAATCTGTGAATCTGTTTTATATGGCCTAAGATTATCAAAGCTCTTGCTGCAAAAATTTTAAGGAAAAAGGTTTGACAATTTCTACTGCCAAATAGATAGGAATTTCTGAAAATGTTGGTCTTTCTTGGGGTTGATAGAACTGCAAAAGAGAGATTAATAGATGCTTAGTGTTTATCTCCTTTGTATTGTATGCTAAATTGATACATTTTAAAATATGTAACTAACTCCATTAGGAAATTATAACAAACATTGTCTAAATATTACAATCCAGAAGCTGCATGCCATATTTGCATAAAAATGGGCAGGTTCAAATTAATTCAAAGATCTTTAAAATATTTGGTAACTTTGCCAGTATAGAGAGAGCGTGGAAGTGGAAATTATGAATAAAGCATGTCTACTTGCAGGTATAAGAAATGTGATGGCATTCACTTGCTTTTATGTGCAGCAGGTCAGGCAACTATGACAACTCTATGATAATCCTTGTACTCTGCAGCAACTTCTTCCATTTAATTACTTGAAGCTGATCCCAGAACAAGAGGATGTATATTGCTGTATTGGTGGACAGCTAAGTGTCTCCCATTCAAATGTAAATACAGAGATTAAATTTATAGCAGGATATGGCACAGTAGACTGTGTCATGAGTCAGAGTGAGATAATGTATGAATAGCTTCAAGGTCAAGAGACGAAATGTGATGGGCTGATCTTCGTGTTCAGCTTATAGATAGAGAAACTTGAAACATTTGTGAAAATGGCTTTTGTTTCCAAAAAGCTGGTTGAATGCCAGATTTGCTTGTTGCTTCAGAAAGAAAATCGAGTTGCCTGGTGACCTGTGTGTTGTGCATTCTCACAGTGGTCTCCTGGCCTGTCTCTGGTGTGGGAACTGGCTGATTTCCTGGACTGCCTCATGACTTCTGTGATTGTCTGGTTCTTTCCTACCAAAGTACAACCACTGAAGGTTTACTAGCGTGTTGATCCAGTTGCTTAAGATTTTGAAGTTCTGAACAACGACCAACTGAGTGATTGTCTCACAGTACAGAATGGCCACCTTCTTATGCCCACCACTGCAGCTTCCATTGGGGAAGCTCCACTGTAGTTATCCAAGTTCAGATATTGGATAATAATATGATCCTTATGCAGGCTGGAATGAATACATCAGTTAGTGGACTACACACCCAGGTGCATAGGCTGGGCAAAGGAGACACTTCATGAATTCTGCTGTCTCCCAGCATTTGCACGCTGGTAGACAGCACAGCCTGAAAGAACACTGGAGCTGGAAATGCAAGGCAGACTGTGAGGTAGGGAGAACACGGTCCACAGGAGCACTGAAAAGCTATGTTTGCCTTATCGTATACAACCACACACTAGTTTCCTCTCCCCACCCCCATCTTTTTTCTTTCAAGGCAGATTGTAGATTCTCAAAGACCTTTTCAAGCAGGATATGACTGAATTTCAAATCTTTTCTTTATTGTGCATTGTGAGAAGGGAAACTGATGGTAACCTCCCTACATTACTTAGTTCAAGCAATACTTTTCTCTGGCTCTGTGTGATATTTCCTGCTCCAGTTCTCTATATGAGCTTTAATTAAGCTGTAGCAAGTGGGACAAGGCATGGGTCCTTTATTTTCTTGAACAAATGGCTGGCCTCTAAGACAGTCTTCACTGTCCTTCAGCTGGGCTGCTCTAAATGTTTGTTAAATGTGGAAGAGGCATACAGTGTACATTGAAGTAAAAAATCTATTTAAAAGGTAGGAGGACTGTATTTATTTAGTCTGCTGGTCCACTTTCAAGAACTTGCAGTGCTTCCTTCACCCTGACACACTCATGCATCTCACATGAGCGTTAGAACTGTTAATCAATCCAGACTGACTTTTTGAAATTACAGACAGCTTCTTCGTATTGTTTTTGCAGGCAGCAACAAGCATCTCTTTATTGATTTCACAAATACTATGTACAGTATCCAACATAAAGACAAGAATAAATCAGTGAGGGATTTACCAGCTTAAGGGCTCAAAGTTATGAGAAAGACATTGCCTTCACAGTCTGCCCTACCCATGCTGAGGTCTACTGCCTGCTGGTAAGTTTGCCAAATCTCTGTATCCCAGTTACCATTGCTATTGTTTGCCTGTGGGAAGTTGGTGATTTCAGTGGCTGACCTGTGAACTGCAGTGATTAGAATCATAGCAATGTAGAATGGCCTGGATGGAAAGGGACCTTATATAGATCACCTAGTTCCGACTGCCATGCCCTGGGCAGGGACACCCTTCATTAGGCCAGATTGCTCAGAGCCCCATCCAGTTTTAGGGCATCTCCAGCTTCTCTGGGCAACCTGTTCCAGTCCTTACCACCTTCATAGTAAAAAATTCCATTCTACTATCTAATCTAAACACACCCTTCAGTTTAAAGCCATTCCCCCTCATCCTGTCACTATATGCTCTTGTAAAAGTCTCTCACCATCTTTCTTGTAGACTCCTTTCAGGCACTGGAAGGCTGCAATATGGATAGCATGAGGTCTTGTCTTCCCTGGGATGAACAATCCATTTTCTCTTTACCTTTTCTTGTAGGAGAGCTGCTCCATCCCTCTAAACACCTTAGTGACTCTCCTTTGGACCCACTCCAACAGGTACCTATCCTTCCTGGGCTGAGGACCCCAGATCTGGATGAAGCACTGCAGGTGGGGTCTCATGAGGGAGAATTAGAGAGGTGGAATCCCCTCCCTCACTCTGCTGGCCATGCTGCCTTCAATGCAGCCCAGAACATTGTTGGCTTTCTGGGCTGCAAGTATAAGTTACCAGGTTGTTGCAAGGTAAATGTTCAGCCCCTCATTTACCAGAACCCCCAAGTATTTCTTGATAGGGCTGCTCTTGATCTGCTCATGACTGAGAACAGAAAGATACACTAAACATTTTGTGCACTCTCCTGTGGCAAAGGTAATCACAGGTAGGAACCCTAGAACTGCTTTGTCCTCACAAGTGATCTCTAGATCAGTGAAGGTTTGAGAATCAAAGCCCTGTGCTACCTTAAAGACTGTTCAGTTTTCTCATGTAGCAGAATCTGTAGGATTGCTCACTTAAAGGCATTCATGACAGCTTTCAGTGGAAGGTGTTCATTGCAGGAAACTGAATCCACTCTTGGATTTGCTAATTCAGTGCGAATTTACACGCCAGTCAGTCCAGCCAAAGTAACTCTTTACTACACAGCCTTAAGCCTGTGGGATACTTCAGCTCATGAACTGTCTGTCCACTCTATACAGACCACATTATGCCACAGCTTCCAGTGGTAATGCTGATTGCATTCACTTGCTTACATTGCTGTAATAAGAAAATATTACCTCTCTCCAAGACTCTAGGTAAAGACAGGCAACGTTAACAACTCTGGAAATCAGCTAAAATAGGTTTGGTGGGTGGGTTTCTTTTTAATTTTTTCATGTCTACCAAAGCTGAGATGTAATACTGCCCCTGTGTAACAGAATGATCTTGAGGGCACAGATTCCCACTATGACTTCTCTTGCATTTGCTACGTCAGGTTTGAAACCCACTTTCTGTGGAAAAGGTAAAAAGTGCTGAGGTGATGTGCTGTCAGAATGCTGTGACTGGTACAGATACACGAGTTCCCAGCCTTGCTGCTGCCTGTGCAGTCTCTGACACGTCATGCAAACTGTGTCTGCTTTGTAAAGCTGTGCAACAAAGCTACTGTTTCCATGCCCCCTGTTGTGGGCTTTTTCCGCTTGTTTAGCTGTTGCCTTTTAAGATTCTTTCAGTTCAGCTGAAATGCAGTTCAACTTACTGTGTTCTTTCTGACTTTGCATCTCACTGACGTTGATTGGTCATCTTCTTTCCTCCTTTGCATGTCAATATGTACATAGTATCACATCACAAGAGGGTTGGCTGCTCAAGGTAATAGAAAATGTTTTTCAAAATATGCAGCTAGGTAAAAATTTTTTAATGCATCTCTGCTTCTATTATGCTTCACAAAGCAAGCTGAATTTCAAAATGTGCATGCAGTTACTCTGATATTTTCTGGTGATGGTGAAAAGAAGTTTTTCTATCCTTCTGACAGCAAGTGCTTTAATTTGTCAAATACTGTATCATGGACAGACAAGTTGGGTGCTCAGCTTCTCCCAGGAAGAAACTAGTTCGGAAGAGGTTAATAGTTGTTGCCATAGATATCCCCCTCAGTGATTCCTCAAATGAATAAAAGTGTGTTTTCCCTTTGAAGCTCAGGTGAGGGTGCATTTTACAATTAAGGAAACAAAAGGACAAAGAGGGTTTTCTTTCAAAGATCACATTATGATCAGGAAATGAAATTAAATCAGAACCCTGAAAGCAAATAAAACTCCCAAACTCTAAGAGGTTTCAACTGATGCTAATTATAAACTGTTTTGTTTTTTTTTTTTAGGTCTAAGGGTACTTTAGGGATTAAAAGTTAAGACTTGGGGTCAGGAGGTGGGAGTTCTGCTCCTGCTTTGATCATCGTTGAAAAAAGTGTTTATGTGCAACACTGTCTAGAATTTGCGTTAGAAATACTACTTGGGTTCTTCAAGTGGAGAAAAGAACTGCCACTCATCCCATGTCTCAATTCTGTGTAGAAACCTTACATGTAACTACATATTTCTGTGGTTTTTCAGCATTGCTTTGTGATTGTCTTTGGGAACTATTTTGAGGTCATTGAAAGGCGAAAGACACCAAAGGGAGAAAGATGCAAAGCTGTGCATTTTAACTTTCACAAGGGCCATTTTTTGTTTTGTCACTCTCCAGGGATGACTGGGTAGAACTCCTGTTGGGTTTAGTTCATAACAATCCAGCCAGAATCAGTAGTCTGATGTTTCAGCACCTTTCCTTCCTCTGTCTCCAGAACGTAGATGTGCTACTTAATTCAGTAGACCTATGCGTGTACTGGGAGGAGGATGGGACAGAATCAGGAGCAAAACATGGTTGGGCAGAGGTTACAAAAGTTGTTTTGAACAACTCTTAGTAATGTGTCATGGTTGTAGGGTAAAATACACACATCACCATTGCTTGCTATTCAAGACAGCAGAAATGAACCTTTTATTTAGGTTAGTCCAATGTGCAGCTCTGAATGGGCTCTCTCATTAGAAGTGAGTGACTTAGTAATGACATTCTACAAATTAGGAAGAAGGATGGATCACAGGTGCTGGAGGCCAAGGCTGCTAGGAAGTGAGGGATGTGATTGGTGTGGAAAAGGGCAGGCTGTCAGCATCCTGGTGTCTGGCTTAATACCTTGCCTAACAGTGATTTCTGGAAGGCTGTCAGGTTTCAGTGAAAATGAACATCAAGTTGGTGATTCATAGCCAGTGCCTTTAAAAGAGCCTGTTTGCTTCCAGATGGAGTATGAGTCGTGGTTCCTCCATGCTTCCCTACTTTGCTTGCAGTCATGTGCTTCCTCCACTTCTGCTGGCGCCCACTGACAGTGCAGTACTTCAGTCCCAGTTCTTTAAGCCATTTACTGCCCCTTCTCCTCCTCCATTCCTTCCTTAGCCAGCTCCCAAGCTGCAGGCAGTGCTTCCTGCAGAGATCTTGCTCTTTGAGTCCTGTGGCACCTCCAGAGTTTAGAATCTGGCTGCTTTTAACTTTGTTTTGGAGAGGGACTCCACAACCGGACAATGCTAATCTTTCCTTCCTGCTCAGCTGGGGTGAGACGTGTTTTCTGGTAATGGACCAACAGATTACTAAGGGATGCATCCTTCACACAGACAGAGAGAAAAGCTGCAGGTTTTCTTACAGAGCTGAAGATTTCAAAGGATGCTGAATGCGTCAATGCTAATCCTGCACTGGGCAGAATGCCAGAGTCTGCCTAATGCCTTTGCTGGTCTGACATTTGAGCCTCCATCCTAATGGATGCCAAAGCGGATCCCTCCACCTCACAGAGCCATTAATTAGAGCTTAATGACTTTCTGAGAGAAAGGCCTCGGAAATGAGATTCAGAGAATTTCCTATTGATAATGGGTGGTGTAAGTTCCAGGTTGGCCTGCTTTGGTCAGACTCTGAGGTCTTTTAAGTCGAAAGGTCTGTGCTTCTGTTTACAATATCCACCCTTTCTTTCTGTCACTATCACATAAAACACAAAATCCACTCTGTGTAGATTCTCTTATTTCTGAAGTCACTTTAAGTCTTCTCTGAGTATTAAATGAGTTTTAAGCTCTGCTGATACTGGCATGGCTTTTGGAATGACAACTCCGTTTACACCCAAAACTCTTTTCAGTCCCAGGTTCCTGCAATTGTGGTTTCTATGGATTTTTGCTTTATCTGAAGTTGGGTCTAATTGTATAAAGATCCCATTTTTGATTTGTATTTATTTTTCTTTTTTTTTAGATAACATTACTGCTTTTTTTCCCCCTAGACATTGAATTCAGTGTCCATTTTCCATCAGTTTAACTTTGAAACTCCAATTTTCTTAAGAGAACTAAAATGTGAGCTCTCCAAGCATTGAGAGCAGTTTCCCTTCCTAAATATTAATGCTTTGAGTTTTTTAATGTATATTCTAAGTTTCTTAGGCTTTAACCTCTGGCTGTGAACTGTACTTGTGTGTTGATGGAGGAGTATATGAATATGAGGTTTCTGTTTTTTGAGAAGTCTGATCACAATTATGAGGGTTGGACATATCAATATTTTTATCAGTCTCTTTGTAAGGTGACTGGAAGTTCTGAGAAGTTCAATTCAGACTATATATTCAAAGTTCAATTTATACTATATATTCCAGCAATCAAATATATTTTCCCAGTAATTTTCTTAGAAGTGGTTGTGTAGTCTGTGCAATCTACACAATGCTTTTGTCAGACACTCATTTGGTGTTGCTGCTGTGGGATTATTGTGCAAGTATTGGCTTGCACAAGAGTTGGAGGAAAAAAGCTCTCAGAATTTTCACCTGAAGGCACAATCATGTAATTTTTCCAGTGGCAGCTACCCTGACTTCAAAATGGTTTTCCAAGAATTTGGATTCAGTTAATGCAATCAAGTTTTAACAGAGACTTGGTCCCAAAGGCAAGCCTCTTCCATTTTGTTTTTCTCTGTTGGATACATGTATCTAAGAGCTGGGATCTCTTCTAGAAGGTTATTCAGGACATATTACAGGTCAACCACTATACCTCTTATATAAGCCTTATACAAGAATTTTAAAGTATAAGGCTTTTTTTTATATATACTTCAGTGTTTCTACCTGTGTTATTTTTGCCAAGTCAGGGTCTTCAATTTCATTATAAAGTGAACCAAAGCTGAAGAAAATTTAAATGAGTATGGCTTTTTATTTCTTTATCATCCTTTATCATCATATTTTTTTATGTGTAAATTAACTGTTTTCAGATTTTCAAACTTATACTGAGAGTAAAATGTATATTTAGCTATATTTAAAATCCTAATATAATCTTACAGTTGAAAATGTTTGTAGGAGAAAAGAAAACCCAGAAAATATTGCCCTTCTACTGTGCTCTTTACATTACAGGGTGGTGCTAAACTTCAACTGATAGAAGAGAGCAAAGCTGTGTCAGAGCCATGGGATATGCATGTGGGTACCTGTGCAAGTATGAGGCAGGGGGCTGACTTAGCTAGGAGCAGAATGGGAGATATTAACTATGGATGGAAGAAGAGAGGGGTTCTCTGATGTTTCTGAGGAGATCTGCACACCAAATCCTCATGGAAGGACATGGGAGTTGTGCCTCCTGTAGTTGAATGATTCAAAGTGTGTAGTGCCAGGAGCACGCCTCTGTCCCAGCACTGCCTCATGATCACAAGGCTCAGTTTTACTTTCATCTTTGTTTCTCTCACCCATTTATTTCCTCTTTTTTGCATGAATTACCTTTTCTCTTTTGAGCTCAGGATGCCATAAATTTACCAGTGTGACTCACAGAATTAATGTCCCTCTCAATGCTCTAAGGAAGAGATTGGCATCCTCAGCTCCAAGGCAAAAGTCCAGTTGGACATGACTTTATGGTTTGACAGGACATTGTGACCAACCCACTGTGTGATGGCCCAGCCCATGACTGACTGGGTCAGAGAGGCCTTAGGCTCAGGCTTGGGAAGGAACACGGCATGTCCAGGCTGTGCTCGCTGGCTGCTTTAACCATTTTGTTGGCTGTCACATTTGGTAGCAGGTGCACTCACTGTTTCTTTGGGTTAGGATAGCTTGGTGCTTGAACGAGAGCACTGTTGGCTTTTTGGAATCTGAACTGATTTCTAGGATGGGGAACTGTAAACTGTATTTTGGTGTGTGGATTTGATGAGGACAGGGGACTGATTATTTGAGAGGGATGGTAGATTACCTCTTACTGTAGTACCTACAGGCCTTTCAGATATGTAAGCATAACATACATGGCAGCCTGAGTTGTTCTCATCAGAATCTAAGAAATCACTGGGCTCACTTTTACCAGATTGATACTGTGTCTATCCAAAATGCAGTTGTAAGCTGTGTCTGACCTGTGGACTCTGAATTTCTCAGCCACACAATGTGAAAACAGGGAAACATTCAAATTTGATTTTTGAGGGCTCAGATCTATTTTGTTCCAGTGATAGCAGTAGTGGCTGTTGCTGTGCAACATTTTGTTTGGACAGGCAGAAGTCAAAATCTTTAAATTATATCTTCTGGCAGAGGGGAGGGAAGAATGAAGAACAGATTGTTTAAATGTATGATTTTAATCATGTAGGAAAGTGCAGGAGAGGAAGTTTCGTAAAACCCCTAACTTTCACGTGTCTTCATTTAAAGATTGTAGATTTGACAAGACTTCTCTTTCTTCCTTTACTCTTATGTTATGAAAAAAAAAAAGCCTCCTTTTCATAACTAATTTTATGAGGATTTCCCAGCAAGCTTTCAAACATGCTCAGGTTTTGTTTAAAAATAGTTGCCTAATATTTTCACTTTGCTGCATGATTACAAAACCACAGACAATGATCTAAGTCATATCACTTGCAGGGATTGATGTCAGAGTGGAATTGTCTAGAGCTTTGGATACAGCCGGGAGCCTGGGTCTGGCCTCCAGGCTGGTGCCTTGTAGGACTATGGCTGCAGCACAAACACTTTCTTTGGGTAACATGAAATTATTCGAACATGAATAAAATACATGAAACACGTATGTATTTCTTTAGTGTGGAGTGGGAATGATGGGAACAAATAACTGCATACATACAAGGCCCTAATTCTTGGACTTCCAGATCCTTTAACCTTGAGGAAGCTAGGGTAGATATAATTTTGGAGGAGCATATAAGGGAGCATTCACCAAGGACAACTTATAAAAAAAATTCAAAGGAGACAGGTTGCTGGTTCCCCTTTGAACAGGAGGGGCTGGGGACAGGGAGAAAAGTTGAGAGAGTAGAGAATGGCATGAGAATAAGGTGAAAGAGGGCAATTCAGCAGTCAGCACTTTCCCATCTCCGGAGGCTTGCATTTAAGCACATCCATCCAGTGCAGCTGCAGCTTCATTTTAGGAATCAGGAAATAAGCTGAGTGGAAAAGAAAGATAGGAGCTGACAGCTCTCAGTGCTCAGGCTCTCCCCTTCGCACTGGGAGAGCAAGTAGAGAAGAGCTTTTCTCCTGCGGAAGTGTGTACCATTCAGCAGCGGGATCATTGCTTAGTGGAGAAAATGGGATACAGAGAGAAGGACTTGGGAAGTGTATGGTTCCAGCTGCCTGGGTGAATTAAGCACGGTGCCTGTGTGAGTTTTGCTGACTCTGTGCCTCCATGGCATCAGGATGGGGAGACATGGGATGGGAGAGCAAATGACAGGTGTGAATCTGCTGACATTTTGTTTCCAGGGGCTTCACCATTAACAGCTAAGCTCATGCTCTCTGCTTTAACAAAACCCTTTTAGAGCCCCATTAGTGCTGTCTTTGTTTCTTCTAGCCTGTTTCATATATAATTGTATCTCGTTTATGGAAAATCCTGAGGTGAAGTGGAAGCAATTTCTCTTCATTCCAGGTGGCAGCAGAGTGGAAGCCAAATCCTGCTGATGCCAAAGACCAATGCATTCCTGAGCCTTAATGCTTCTTCCCTTCCCCCTCCAACCCCACCATTATATTTTTTCCAGGACCAAAAACCATCAGCTTGGTGAAATGTTTTTCTTGTTTTCTTGGAATTGTTGAAGATGGCCTATGGGCTCTTTCACACTATTTCGAATTTCAATGCCTTTTGTGGAGCCTGGGGTGAGAGGGGACACCTGTATGCAGGCAGAATGTGTCATTGACTGTGTCACAGCAGGGTGCTTCCATCACATCTCTTAGGGTAGTGCTTTTGGCAACTGTACTTTGCAAAAACAGAGTGTCTCTCCCAGCAGCTTCTGGTGTTTCGTGATTGTCTGCCAGAGGCTTTTAAAAAGTGCTTCTCCTATCAGAAACCAAGACATAATTATGAATTATTCCCCAGTGGGTAGCAAGTAGAAGTTAACAGTCAGTGGTATCTGCTTCTTAGCAACTTAGAGTGCAGATGTGGGGGGGGTAGCACTAACTACCCATCCAGCTGTCAACTAGTCCATAAATAATACACGTGTGGGGCACTGAATGAGACACTGAATATGCAAGCTGTCTGAAGTGTAACCCCTGCCCTAAAAATGCTTGGTTACAGCAGTAGCAGAAGAAATACTATATTGAACATATTTTTTTCCTTGTGATACTTTTGGTCACTTAGTTGGCTTCTTTTCAGGGGTGCCTGCGTAACTTGTGAGTTAAAAGATCACAAGAGGCCAAAGTAGTGTAGCCTGCTCATCATTTCTGTAGTACAGTGGGCTGTATGGGTGCTTTAACAACAAACCTATGTAAACTTGTGGTTTCTAAGAGGTGTATAGAAATTGGCCTATTGATTTACACTTTTTCCAAATCCTAGGTCTCATTAAGCAACACACTGGATTGAAATAGCTTTTATTTTTGGTTCTCCCCTTCCACCAAACTAGAACTAGAAAAAATTTTAATTTGATTTTGGATTAATGTTTCATTTAGAATGAAGTACTTTCATTTCCAGGTAATTACCACAAAAGCCAGTGAAAAGTAAACTTAACTTGTCAAAGAACTGCCTGATACCCAATTATTTTATGTTTTGTATCTGAATTGTTCAGGTATTTTCAGAATATGAGAAAAAGAGAGTTGTTCAGCTTGCTCTTCTGGATCAAGACCTGGACTCTAAATTACATTCTCTCACTCTGTCACCAGAGCCATGTTTTTAAGTTTGCTTGAATTACTATTGCAGTATTTTGTTTGTAAGTCTCATCTTCATTCAAATGCGGTGTGTTCTGTGAAGAGGTTTGCTGAGCCCATCCTAGTGGCTGGTAAAAGCCACAGTACTCTGCCTTGCTTTTGTGCTGCTGTTCTTCTTTCTTATAGATAGTCAATCAAGAACATTTTCTCTTGTGACTTCAGTGCAGGTAAAATCAGAGGAATGATAATGGAAAGTGATTGAGGAAGACTGATGGAATATGCTGCAGTTGTTAATCTACTTAAAAAAAAATAGTCCTTCCATACAACCTCACTGCAACTATACCAACATCTACTTATCACCAGTTCTCTGCAGTTCCTTCAGTCCTGTTTGTTTCTTATTCTCTTAGACTTTAGGTGCACCTAAAGTCAAAGACAATATCCTGGAAGGTGTGCCTTCTTTTTTTGCATCATTTACTCATACCTTGCCACCTCCTGTTGCTGATTGACTTAATACCTTCCCAGTAGATTTTGTTGGGGGCAGCTTACCCTGAAAGGTGGCCCAATACCACATATCAAGTTGTTAAAACTTCTTGAATGAGAAACAAGGAACCTTTCCTCCTTTGAAGGAGAGCTCTGCAAGTGCTTCAAAGCATGGACTATATAACAAACAATTTCCAGAAAGAAACCATGTGTCGAGACAAACATTTTGACATATTGTGGAGGCTGCAATTCATAAAAATTGTACATAGGATGCATAAATACATATGTAAGTATATGTGATTGCAGAGTACTTGGATGAGAGAAGAATTAACTTCCTTAGTCCAGGTGAAATGCTGGTGTGTGGGCAAGAGCACATTCCCACGTTCCTCATCAGAGACAGTAGCAGAATAAAGCTGTCATGTAATGATTTTAAATTTCTTTGTGTGGGAAAACTGTCTAAATTATTGATGTTTCACCTTGTCACCAGCAGCTTGTGTTATGGAGATGTAATAACAGCTTCTGCTGTAGGTCACAGAGATCAAGTAACTTCATCCTCGAGAGATGACTTTACTGGTTCTTTCTTTTCCATGTTATATATAGATTATTCAGTTAATGTGGATGTCTGTTGTGTCCCTTTGATTGTGTGTCTGATTTTTGAGGGCTATCTTCATCTGAATTTTTTTTTTTTTTTTTTGCGAGGCACATACAAGAGTGTATGAATGAGAGTTGTGGCTTGCAATTGTGGATTTTCCTGGGTTGGTGTTCCAGTGCATAGATGTGCCTCTTTCTATGGCTTACAACTACATTGCTGTTTGGCTTGCAAATTTTTTTTACTGAGCTTTTCTTCAGTTTTACCTTTTGCATGTAACTTCTGGAGTAGTCCTTTCCTTGACCTCTCATCCCAGTTTGTATTCTTCCATGCTTATGCCTGCTTTGCACAGTCTCCCATCAGTTTAATCTCCCGTCACATATTTCCCTACTCTTGAAAGATATGATTTCTGCTCATATGTTTGTTCATGTCCACTGATTTTAACTTAAAATTATTCTTCCTCCTCTGCCAATAATTTTTGTCTTGATTTCTTGATTAGTATTTTTTATTACTTTACTTTGGATTTATGTTGTGCTTGCTTGGACTGTTTCTTTTCAGTCTGTAATTGTATTTAAGGCAGAAAATATGTCTGCATTTAAACCCAATGTATAAATCTATGGTGCAATGTATATCTGACTTTAAGAGTTATACAAAATAATCCATAGAGTCAATAAAGGGAAGCAGCACAGCCAGTGGGGTAAAGGCTGCAAGAGAAGTATTCTACTTCCAAGGCATATGGGCCTAGGAAAGGGACAAATTCAGTACCTCTGTGCTTCTTTTTAATTTTAATTTATGTTCCTTAAAAGTTGTTCAGATTCATGGTACAGCTGGGTAAGAGAAGGATTCAGATATTAATATTGGTGATAGAAAAGCAAAAGGTGGTTATTGGAGACTTCTTTTGCTGTCTTCTTACCTGTACTAATTTATCATGTAGCATCCTGCAGATGGCAGCTAAGACCCTGCACACATACCCTGTGCATTGGGTAACCCTAGAGACAGACCTGTGCTTTGTTAGCAAGCAGAAATTTCTTCCTATCAAAGCTGCAGAGTACTGAGGACAGCATGTACAAGGGACAAATCAGACACCATCATAGGACCAGACCACTTGATCTAATTTGGTGACTGATCCTCCTGCAATTGTAGTTCCTAGACTCCCTAAGAATCTCCTACAACTGGCAGTAAACAACTCATGACACGGGTTTTCATAGCTGAAATTCTGGAGCGTGAACTGGCTTATTTAGCATTTAGATTCTACTGTAGTTCCCATTTAAAGTGTCTTTTTTGTGTTGTGGCTCTTTGTACTTTGGGTAACTCATCAGCACAGCTCCCCCAAGGCCAGAGAGAGAGGGCTTTCGATTGTCATTAACCTATCCTAGATGTCAACTCAAAATGAAAAGTGAAAGCCTGATAGCCTGTTAATGGTCCCCTGGGATGTCCATTTATTCCATGTGTCATTTTCTAGTCCTTAAACACTTGGAGTATCACAGAACAAGTCTTGAATGTGTCACTGGCACCACTCAGAGGGGATGCAGCAAGAGAGGATTCTGACAAGCACTCTGGCATTTACAGCCCTGCTATTGTGACCTAATCCTGTGATAACATGAATCACTTTAATGGAGATGCCATCTGCAATTTGAGTCCTCACAATCCAGTCTGACCCATCATTGCATCCACCAAATACAGCAACATAACTCAATGATGCTGCTCAATTTATACCAACAAAAAATGCAAGGCATTCATCCTACAGAACACAGTTACAGACAGAAGTGTTTAATTAAGACCTGGTATTAAAGAGTTGAAAACTATTTAACACACCTTGTTTTGATCATCTTGGAATGAATTAAAACTTCTGTCCCTGCATGCACCTTTTCTGGTTTATATTCCTCATCACAAATACATCTCTGGTTCTCTTAAATGCATGGTCAGGAATGTCAGAAAAATATTTTCATGACATAAAAGTAAAAAAAGAAGGCATTTTCTAAAGCCTGCTTTCCTTTAGGGCAGGCATGTGTGAAGTCTTAAACAGCTATTTTATTATTACCATTAGCTGTTTTTTCTGTCTGTTTAGCATAGGATTGCCTAAAAATTATCTATTCAAAGGCAAAACGTGTGGCTTTTTGTTGAGGTATTTTGCTTATACTAGTTTGTGTTAATAATGGAATTCATGTTTCTTCCCATTATCTTGGAATAAAATTCCCTCATTAATTCCAATAACCTAAAAGAGCACAACGGGACTGCATGGATGCTGTGGACTGGCCCTGGTATTGAGAGAAACACAGCTTTAGGCTGAGTTGGAGCTGGTGTAGGTCCCTCACATGTTATTTTGGCCACTCTGACTGAATGCTAACTTGTATCCCAATTGTAGAAGAAACTGTTCTGTATCCTAAAGCAAAATCCACTTCAGGATTCTGACAACAGCCTGAAATTTAGAGACGTTCTTTTCTTTTAATCAGGTCATTCTTGGTTTTGTGTCCTCAACTTCTGGTAAACTAAAGTGTGGAAAACCTTGAATCCTAGAGATATTTGTGAAATGGGGTAACTTACCTTAATTTCTTCTAAATTCTTCTCCAACAGCTTGAAGGCAATTATAACTGAGAGAGTATATTAGAGGGCTTTCAATTGTATTTGTGTTTTCCTTCTATTTGATGTAGTGTCAACAGAGAGGAAAGTAATAGAATTTGTTAATGTAAGTATTAAATTATTAAGAAATGTCCTCCAGTTTTCAGGAGTTAACTGTGCTAAGGTTGTTTCATTTATGTCAATGGGATTATTTAAATCAATAATAGTTTCAGATTTAGACGAAGTCTTAGAAGGATAAAAAGAAGAGGTTAGAAATAGAAGAGAGTGGTCTCACACTATGATTAGCAGTGAATGGGCCAATCATCCTGAAATGTAGATGTAAAAGATCTGTTTCTTAGAATGTAGAAGAGAGGGCTTTTACCACTCACACATGTGCACACACAGACAGGGAAGAAAGAATGATAAATAGAGTGGAAGCAGCAGAATGTGAGACAGAAAGTGAGAAAGTCAAGCTGGTCGTTCTGTGTACTCCTTATGGCTCCTCCTGTCTATGGATAGCCAAGAGAGAATGGAAACAAGTGGTGTAGCTGAAGACTTGGGGGAACTGCCTGAGCATTGCAATGTGCAGTGCTTTGTAGGATTTACCTCTCCTTGTGTATCCTTATCTGTTCATGCAGGACACTACTTTGAGCTATGGAATCCTTTAGAGCAGTAGTGTGTTGAAAATGTCCCATTGATAAATGTTGTCTCTAAAGCAGGGAAGATGGTTGATTTAACCCAAGCTTCTTTGCTTGTGTGTTGCTTATTAGTGGACATTTTAATGGAGATATTAAGGATAAATAAGGATCTTGAAATATGCTGTTCTCTTTTTATGGCCCCTTTTTGGGGAGAGTAAGAGGATGAGAAGTTTTCATCAGTCTTAGTTTCTTTCTGTGATAAGAGGGTAAAATTCTGATGCTAACAGAGACAGAAACCTTTAGCTGACAATGAGGTTTTTATTTATATTTGTAGTCTTCCTCAGGTTCCTAAGGTATCTGTCCTGAAGGCATGATGTTTGGCATACCTACTCCTGAGTGCAGCCATGGTTTCAGATCTTACTGGAAAATGACAGATCAGTTTTAGCATCATAAAACTAAGGAGGAAAAAAAAGGCTATCAATGTCTTTAGCTGTACCACTATCATCATCCAGAAGGTGGCAAAAAGGTAATTTGGCTCAGCTCCTGCAGGAGCTGGCACCGGTATTTAAGCATTTCTGCACTTCTGTCTCTTGATACAAAGCTAGCCCTTGAGCATCTTCTGTACAAACAACATCATAATTTCAGCTCTAACACTGCTGGTGTAAACTAATTGAGACTGTGAGGCTGTGCCAGCTGTGGCTCAGGTACTGCTGGCATTGAGGTGGCTGTGTGGATGGATAGAATTTCAGGCTGATGGGCAAACTGCATGCCTGAGTACATCCTGGACTTCCTGGACACAAGAAGAACCACCCAGGTTACCAGGGTGCATCGATTCACAGGCATTTTGGTCCTGTCTAGCCATATTTCTATGGTGATATGTTCAGGACATGCATCTTTTCTTCCCATAGGCTGCCATGTGGACAATGCTGCACAAAATGTCCAGCAATAAATGGGGTCTGACTTCCATTGATGCTGATAACAAAAGCTGATCAGGCAAGATTAGAGTCACTGAAATCATGTGAGGCAGTGTGGGACCATCCATCTCAGTTTAGGCTGAGAAGCTCTCTTTCATTAAACTCAAAGGCTGGCACTGATCCTGATAAATTTTTTTCAAAACATTTATTATGAGCAAGCTTTCTCACAGATGTTTTCATTTGCATGGTAGGGAAAACAAAACAAAACAGGATGATATTCTGCAAAAAAGAAAGCGTCAGGAAGAGTAGCTCCCTATTATCTTTGCTAATTTACATGCTCATCAACATCCAGTTTGGGCTAACTTCTCAAACCAAGCTAGTGAGAAATGACACAGCATGTGGGAGGCACAGCTCTTCACCTCAGCTGCTGGCTCCAATTTCTCTGTCAGCTCTTGTTATGGCTTGGATTAGGTGCTAAAGGTTTACCTTGACAGCCTGTCTGTTTTTCATTCACTGAGCCTCTTGTTCTTGAGAATGAGTAGCAAGTGATGCTTGTGGTGCTTGTGTGATTCAATGCTCTTTACAAGATATGATTCCAACAACACAGGAAATACAGAAGCAGTGGAAGGGAGAGTGGAAACCATTCTCTATTTCCTGGATACATTAATCTCAGGGAAAGGAATCAAGAGAATATCTGTTTCTATGTCTGTATAGAAAATGGTCCACTGATTGCAGTGATGTTCTTTCAGCTGTCTGCTTCCTGCCTTGGACCTCTCGTGTCAGTGGAGTGGTCGTGTTTTCTGCACTCCCACTTCAGCTCACAGATGGAGAAGAATCTGCCTCTGCTGGCACTGAGGCCATGTTTGGGCTGAGAGAGAAATTTGTACCTCCTACACCAGGAGCATGTTCTGCCTTGTCTAATGCACTGCTGCTTAGAAGGTCTTGCCACTGGTTGTCGTGCTTAACTTTGTAACTGGTACCATTGGAGGGATATTTGGAAGGCATTCCTGCCTTAATTACTTTGGATGCATGCAATTGGACAATTGCATCAAACACTAATCTTCTTAAAATTATGTGTATGCTAAAAGCTAAAATCTGTAAGATACACACATTGACTTTAGCATCAACATCACTGTAATGTGATCATCAGAAACATTACATGGTAAAGAAATCTCTCACAAAGTTTCACAGAGGTCACATCAGTTTTAAATTTTGTTTGATTTTTTGGAGGTCTTTAGATGCTCTGATTTCCTTCTAATTCACTAAGCTCAACTGATTATTTGTGTGATTTATCTTTACTGCTTTTTGCAGAGGATGTCTATATTGACAGAATGAGGGTCAGTATGTAGTGTGACCTGAGGCTTGCTTCAGTTTTTACATTTTCCACATTTCAGTTTCCTAATATTGTTCAGTTGCCAAGAAAACAAAGGAAACTGGGTTGTGCCTGAATATAAAAAAAAAAAAGTAATTGATGTGTTGTTTGGGCTCTTATTTAATGGGTTAAAGATCTCCATGAAGGATTTAACAATTGATATAGCCAGCATTAAATAAACCTTATGTTTGAAGAAAGCTCCATTACTTATAATGGAATAAAACCACTGAGAAATGTCACTGCTCACTTCTATTTGTCATGAAGATGCCTCTAGGGATTTGGACAAATAGCAGAAATGTCTTCTAAAGGGTGAAGTCATACACATGCCAATGAGAAAGTGCCTCTCTGAAGGCAATTTTAACTGCAATGTGAAGTAACTGGTTAATTTTAAACCATGCTAAAGAGTAACTTTGAAATGAGTATATAAAAGAAATAATATTTTGATATTTGCTGGAAAGAGTTGACATTTCAAACCCACAGGACACAGTCTTTTATGATTAAGAGCTAAAGTAACAGCATGCATAGCCTTTCAGGTAACAAGCTGATTGAGCACAGCATCAGCTTACATATACATTTTTTAGGGAGAACCCTATTTGAAAGAGAACTTTCTTAGGGAGTCTTTCATGATAGCTTTTGTCCTTTTTTATGTGTGCAGCTCCACTGTCAAACTCAGGGCACAAGATAATATTAATTAATTAATATACCGGTTTTAGCCAGTCCTGCAGCAGAAACACACAGAGCTGTTTTAGTCTCAAAATGATAAACAAATCAGAGATAGAAAAATTCTCCTTCACTGAATGTAGGGGTGTGAGACTTTTGTTTCCTGGAAGTGCATTTGAGATATGCACTCCTCATGGCAAATATCTGCTATATACAACAAGTACTTTTATCAGAGGTTGTTTTTGGTTTTTTTCCCTCAAGGTCCACAGAACTACCCTGTACTTAAACTGTGCAAAGGATGCAATAGTCAGCATGACAAGAAGCTTAAAAAGTAGCTGTCTGGAAAATCCATGTTTTATATGAGCAGACGAGGATCCTGTGATTGATTGTTAGGTTATGGGCATCCAAGGGTAAATATCAACAGGTTATACTGTGCAGCAGCTTGGAAGATGGAAGACCTAATTTATTTGTGTTCTGGACACCAATTTTCCATGTGCCTTTGGGACAAATGTCAAACTGTGTTGCCTGAATATGTCCATTGCTCTGAGTCAAACTTCACTTTGTACCAGCTAAAGCATTTCCAATTCAGAAACTGATATTACTGAGCACAGGGGAAATATCAGAGTTGAAGTGTAACTTTCTGCAGGCAGTTTTCCATTGCTGGAACACCCTTAAGAGGTTTGGGTTTTTTGAGGACTGGTTATTGTATTTGTTCAATTTGTGTGGTGTACTTTATTTGATGTCTGCAACCTATTGAGCTGTCTGGAGTTTCAGCCTCTTCTACAGACACACCTGCTACTGGAAAACAATTGTAGTGGATCTCCCTCTTCTGTTGTTTGTATTTTGAACTATGACTGGTTTCTGGTATTGGAATAGCAGCACTGTGCTCACCACTCTGTTGTGTATCAGAGAATTGTTTTTCCATAACCACTTTAACTGTAGTTGGCTTTGGAAGTTGGTAGCTTGTGGAAAGCCTTAGACTTTGTATATTATATATAGATGTTTCTTTGTTTGTTTATTTTACTTGAGTGATAGGAACTTTCATTTTTGATGTGTGTTTTAAAAATAAGTTGATACAGACATAATGTTAAAAATTAATTAGACCCGGTCACAAGTGTTTACTAAGAAAACAGGAACAATGCCATAATTTCAAAATTGCATGGCCATTGTTGTTGTGTTGTTGTTGTAAAGAAAGAAGGATAGACTGTATCTCACTTGGATTAATTGTGGTTAACTGGATTTTTAAATGTTAGCAGTGAGGTTGTATTGATTTTCGAGCTTCACCAAGTGAACGTGTTGGCCAGTATTAACACTTGTCCTGAAGATAACAATAGATTTTAAATTAAAGAGATTCTTAAGTCGTAATTCCCTATAGTTGTTTAAATGAAAGCATCTTATTTCATTAGGACTGCTTTTGTCAGTGGGGATTTACAATTGGGTCTAAGATACCTGTGGCTGAAAAATGTGTCCTCAGGTAGAAACATTGTTTTCAGCTCACAAACTTGGTTTGCAACTTAGTTTGGTGTTGAACATCCGCAGTCTCAGAATACTCACAAAAACTGCGCGTCTCTGGACTTTCTGCAAAGTATCCCCCTGAGAGTTTTGTTGTACGAATGTGTTAATCACTTAAATGAATAATGGATGAAGTTTTTGGAACTACCACTTAATGCAGATGGATACTGGGGTGAAAAAGGAGAATTTATTTGCTTGAGAAACCATGTCAGTACATTGTTAAAGCTCCATAAAGCTCCAGTAAGTTTTTTTTCAGAGCAATGACATAACTGAAACAGCATAATTTCTGCTTTAGAGATGAATTTAAAGTAAAAGGAGGACCTGTGAGATAGCAATAACTAAAGCTGTGCAAATTCTTTGCAATTTAACAGAGTTTTAAAGAGCTGCACAAATTTGTAAAGTTTGATGACAAAAAGAATTCTTGAATGTGTTGAATAATCTGGACATACCTTTTATGAGGGCATGTATTTTTGAGAGCTATGCTTTCATGCAATTGTCACAAAGTTAATTAGGTGATTTCGTTTGTCTCTTCTGAACTCATAATTCCACATTTCACATGGAAATACTACCCTGCAGCAGAAGTCACTTGAAAAGGTATGCATTAAAAGAAAAAGGTTGGAGGATTGTTTAGAATGATCAATTAAATGTTTTGCTTATCTCCTGCATATTATGAATGATAATGCTTGTCCTATGCTTTTCACCTTCAGGTGTCTTCACCTCTGTAAAGCCCATTTAAAGGGAAGAGATACCTTAAGTTGCAGGCACAATAAAGTCAAACCTTCAAACTTGGACCCCAAAGATTGATTCAAGTGCCTAACAGTTATAGTTCTCTTGTATACATGGCCTTGAAATGGATTTTGCAGCCAGTGAGGGCTCTGTTGGCTTTTCTCTCAGAATGATGCTATTTTATTTCTTTTCCCCAAACCTGGCACTGGCTTGGCAGAGGGTCTGTCTGGAGGTGTATGAAGCACCTGGCAATTCCACCTGTTCCCAGAGGCTTACATAGCCTCTTGTAAGTTGCACAGCAGTCTTACAGCCCTTTGACCCCAGCCGTTTTCCTTCCTGCCAGCCCTGGAACTCTGCCACTCAGGACTGCTCTGCCGTGTTTGCCAGCACTGCCAGGAGCACACCCAGAACCCACGGCTGTTGAATGCATTGAATGCAGTGCTGCTGTTACCTCAGCCCCCTTCTCTGGGGGGCTGATTTCAGCAGTGTTTGTGTGCAGCCTGCTCTGCTCTGCTGGGGTTCGTGACAGGCTGCTGGGGAGCCTGGGCTTTCAGTGGCCACAAGTCCATTCCATCTTTCTCAATTTCTCAGACAAATCAACAAGGTCTTGGGAAACTCTACAGCCTCTACAGCCTCCAATGCATGTGACCCATGAATATTTGCATGCTCTAGGTTTCTAGGCCCCTCCCATGGATTCAGGATCTTCCTTTTTGGACGTGGTTATGTGAGCCCAAACTTGAAGTGTTTGGGGATTCTATCCTAACTGCAGGTCCCAGGGCCATAACTGAGGTCTTGGCTCCAAATGTGATTTGAAATTAAGAAAGATGTTAGGAAAACAGCTGTAGGGTTGGTAATGTTCTTCACATCTATAAAATGAAGGATTTTAAGTCCACAAAGACGGAAGACTGTTTTGTGTTTCTAATATATTTTTCAGTGCCTATTGATGCTAAAATGATCTGTGAAATCCTTCATCACCTGTACTAGCCACAGCCCTCTTTTTCAGGTTCATCTTTGAGATTGTTATCATACATCATTTCATGGTAGTGTTAGATGGTTCTAGTGGCTCACCCTGTGTTTGCCGCAGAACTTCATTTAAAGAAATGGTCCTAAAGTTGATTCTGTGTTCTGGGGATTGCATTGTGGGTGTCAGGAAAAGTTACAGGCTCCAGTGCCTATGTCATGGAGTCAGAGCTGCCAGTGTAGCTCTCTTTGCAAACAGGTGTGTTTGCAAATCTGAGACCTAAGAAAATAAACAAGTTAAGGCTCTCTAGAGAGATTTCCTCAGTCCTTTTCTTTATTCTGCTATTTTTTGATGCCTATTTTCAGTGCAACTAAAAGTGAAAAAATTTTCTGGGAAACTGAGGCACAAGCACACTTTTCTGTGTCTTGAACTTTCCAGAGGGGAAATCTGGAGGGGAGAAGGGAGATGTTATCAAGGGGCCCTTCCCAGCCATAGCCATATTGATTGGCTCTAACACCAACCCTTTCAGAATGTCTTTACCCTCCTTGAGAAGAATGTTGTATACATTTAAAAGTTTTTTTCTCTTTTAAATTTATTGACAGTGTCTGCACTATCATGTTTTACTTTCTCTGTGGACTATTAAAACCATACAAAACTGGGCACTAGAATGTTAATTACTTCTTAATTAAGTTGATTAATAATGTATTGAATGATGAAAGCTTTCCATATTCCTTCTCAGGCCTGTTTCCCACTTACACATTCTTTTTTAATTGCCTATGTTTAATTTTCTCTCTTTTCATTAGCTAGAGTGATTTTATTTTTAGCAAGTGTTTTGTTCAACTGGGAATATGTCTTAGGTTTCCATAAATAGCAGCTTAGTTCCCTAATTATCTTTAGTCTATAAAGAGAGATTAAAAAACAAAGGTTGAACCAGTCATAAAAAATTAAGTCAGGCAGTCTGGAGGAAGAAATAGATGCTAGAGGTGGTAGTATTGCCTGTCCCATTTGAGACATTGGAGACTCAAGTCCAAACCCTGTATTTGCCTTTGAAAGTGTGACTCTGTTTCCCACACGATTGTTTTGACAACCAGACTACAAAATATTTGGCTTTGTTTTTCTCATGGTTTCTCTGATACTGCTGGTATCTAGAGGAGGAGAGAAGCTGTTTCCTCCTCAGAGATTCTGTGGCTATTATGGAAGATAACACAAAGTACACACAGAGTTAAGAGAGGCCTAAAATCAGAGCAAAATGCTTTTGGAGCTAGTTGTGCAAAATGTTTTATTCTTCATAAAACAAAAATGCTTAAGTTCACTGCTCTCCAGCACTGATGTTTTCTTTGATGGTGAGAAATGGGGGGATATTCTTTCAAACAAAGGTTATTCAATATGATCCACTCTCAGAAACACCATGCTGTGTATTTTTATATTACTGCAACCCACTAAATTCTGGAACCATGGTGATGCTCTGGTTTGTCCCTCAGTGCTGTCTGGAGAAGCTTGGCATTAGACTGGAACCTCAGAGCTGCAGTCCTCCCCCCTGGATGATTAGCCCTAGGCACCAAACCCAGATATTTCTGCAGTCTGGGAAAATGCAGATAGCTGCATCTGAATGCTGTAGCAATGAAAAGAGCCCTGGTATGCCAGAGGGGTGCATTTGTGGACTTGTTACACTTGAGAATCCAGCTGAAAGAGAAACAATATTTGCCAAGAAAGCTGTCTCACAAACAGCTGCTGGTCTGTTCCTACCCAATGGTATTGGAAGCAAATCTGTCACAGGTGAACCTCTTTCATGAAAAGTTGACAGACCTGATCCAAAGACCAGGTTTTCCAGGAAGCTAGCCACTACTTCTTGGTGCAGGAAAAATCACAATTCAAACATTTCTGACAGGTGTTTGGCATTTTTTTCTTTTTAATGCAAAAGTACGTAGAAATAAAATTAGCTCATTTGCAGAAATTAATGGAATTCATCAAAACTGCTACAAATTGTTTATTTAGGATTTGGGCAAATAAACAGCCTAAGTTCCTACTACTGAGGATGTAGAAGACAGTCCTATACTTGCTTCTTAATGCACCCTTCCTCACCTGGCCACCTATACCAGATAATTTTTTGAGGTAAAGTTATTGTTTGTGGTTCCTCTGTATGAATTGATGATCTGTTGCTTCCTGCTAATCATATGGTCGCCTTTAACCACTATTATTAATGTGCACCTAATGTGCAGTGTAACTACACTTGCAATATCAGAACCCTGTAATGGCTGTGAGTATGCAGAAACTTGCTTTTTAAAAATTGGAGTTGGAGCAGACTTTCCTTTGTGAGAGAATTCCAAGGAGGCAGTGGGGTGGTGGTGTATGGTCCTCAAAAGAGAACACACAGTAACCCTATTATAAAATCAGGATTATGCAAATTTGAAAAATAATTTTTGTTTGCTATAGCCAGAATCTGTGCCAAAGCATTTCTTATGCAAGGCATCTTGCTCTTTGAGGAGAAAGACCTGTTGAGCATTTGATGCTTGGCCAAATGATTTCTTGCTTTATATTCACAGCTTTTGAGAAAGACTCTGGCTGATTATTCTGTGCAAAGTACAAACCAGCCTTAGCACTCATTTTCCACAATATATCTGAAAATGAAGTTGAATAGAAAATCATGAAAAAACAGACGTTATAACAGAAGTTGGCCTTATGGCCAGCTACATTTTCTTTTTGACACTTAAGGCTTTTCCTGGTGTGATAGAAAATTCTGGAATTTATTTAATGAGCTTGAGAATCTCATTTTGGTAAAATAAGTATGTAGAATACAAATGTATGTCATTATGTTCACCAGGCTTCTGAAATCTAACAGTAATTACTGGTGTCTCTTGTAATTCAGGAGAGA
Source organism: Emberiza elegans (assembly GCA_024865655.1). Taxonomy (NCBI): domain Eukaryota; kingdom Metazoa; phylum Chordata; class Aves; order Passeriformes; family Fringillidae; genus Emberiza; species Emberiza elegans. The sequence goes on along the minus strand of JALJVW010000139.1, from coordinate 16,970,743 downwards.
TGGCAGGTTGCTCTAATGATTTACCTTAAGAATATGTTACAATAATCTACACTAATAGCTGATTTTCTATGCATTTCCTGGTTTTTCCTCTGGCTTAGGAGAGATGCACAGACAATGTCATTATCTCTGAAAACTGGAGGCCTACAATGGAGAACAACAGTCAGTGTTTGCAGCCCACTTGGAGGATAGTGGTTATTAGCTTTTGACAAACTGGAAAGTTGCTGAAGAAAAGAGAGTAATCATAGAGAAGAAAGTAGATCCCTGAAACTTGCCACTATGTGATTTGTGTGTATAAATAGTGACAGATACATCAACTGTCAGTTGTTTATATTGCATTTTAATATCTATTTTTGTTGTCAAGAACATCTATATTGTGCTATGCACACTTGAACTCGAGAATTGGAATCCATAGGGAATGTGTGCTCACATAGGGTTATTTCTTCCAATGAGAGTAACAGGGCCATGAGGAGATATCTAACACAGCACAAAGCTTTGGGAGAGCTTTGACAATGCTGAAGTAAGGATCAATTGAGAAAAGATGTAGAAATTCAGTCTTGAAATAGAATATCTTGCTCTTTCTTGATAGTGTATTTAGCATGGAGTCATGTGATGCAGCCTGTAGTTTACTAGCTATGTATCCAGAGAGTACTGCTATAAATTTGCTCCTCATCAAAGGGAAAAACAGAGTCCTCAGTAGCTATGAAAACATCTATTGTACATCAGACTGAATTTCTGCGTGGTTCAGTGTAACATTAATGAAACATTGACAGCTCTGTAACAACAAACTCGCAGAAATGCAGTGCAACTCAGTGTAATGGAGGCATAAATGACAAGCTGTAGTGTAACCTTCAGGCCTTTGTTTATGTAGCCTAAAGTTTTTGGCCCCTTTCTTCCCTACCCTTTCACCATCCTGATTTATCACAGCATTGCTTGGTGTTGGCTTTCCCATTTGCACCTCTAAAACCAAAGTATTTCAGTCTACCCGTGTGCTGCATAGAACATGGACAGAAGGCAACTGTTATTGCTTTTGGATGCCTTCCTTAGCTTGAATTTATCCTGCTGCCCTACATAATTTCATTCTGTGGAAAGTTTCTTTAATCCATTTCTCTAGATGCACTTTCATGCTGGTATATCACAGTATTTAAAATGGGGTTGTCTCTGTGTTATGTTTCTTTCTGCAATTCTTAAAAGACTTTACACTTCAACCAAAAGTATTCATCTAGTTTGCTTTTTGAATCCTATTCAGGGTTGCAGGTGCCACTGTATTGAGATGGAACATCAAAGGCTCTGTCTAAGTCATTATGATTGCATTCATGATGATCACGGTGCTTGTGTTCATGGTATTTGGATTAATCTTGATCAGTGGTATTTTGAGATCTAATGCTTCTATTCATTGTTGTTTACCTGCTCACAAAGCCTAGATATGTAGCTGGTCACAGCCAAGGCCACAGGCAGTAAGATCCAAGACCATTTCTGCAGGGATTAATTCTGAGTGTAGATGAGAGCATTTCCATAACCATACCAAGCTGTGAAGTTGGAACCCCAGGAACCTCTACAGCCCTTCTAAGTCCCCCATGTGGTTGTTGTACTTGTAGCAGATGCTTTAGGAGCTAAAAAGTGACTCAGTGCTACAAGGGGCAAGTGAGAGTGAACACTAAGAATTCAGTAGTTTTAAAGACAACATTGCCAGAATCAAGTGTAAAGCTTCACTCACAGGCTGCAAAAATAGCCCTGTGTCTAGAGCACTATCTTATGGAAATTCTGTAGGAAATGAGATGCATTCTCTGTAGTGGTGCCCCTCAGAGGTAACGCAAAACAACTTAAAGGAAAATGTACAGAAAATGGCTTTGAACTGACTTGAGGACTGACTGAAATCTGTTGACATCTGATGTCTGCTCAGTGCAAATAGACTCACACTTTTCTATCCTTTACCTGAACCAGAAGATAAACTGGACACGTCATGTAATGACATGGCTGGGTAGGATTTTATTCCTCACCCGTAAAAAACAACATAAACAACTCAATTTCATGATTTAAGATGGAAAGTATAAAACATATCTATGGCTGATTAAAAACAACATATTTACTAAAGAGCAGGCATTTACAGAGAGGCACCAGAGACACCAGTGGCTGGATGGATGTAGAGACTACCAGTCAATCTTAACAGCTGTGCCTTATTGTCACAAAGATTGTAAGATGCCAGTGTTGTTCAAGCATGTCTAGGAGGCTAAATCCTTTTTCAGGATTTCCAGAGATACTCTCTCTCAGGCCATCAATCCACCATCCTTTAATTCAAGATCTGGTAGAAATCTAGAAGTCCTTCCCTTAACTGACAATAGCAATATCTGAAGGCACCATTTTCATTGCTTGCCTTTTCTAAGGCCTAAATACTTTTGATATTAAAGGGACTAGTTGTTTATCTGTCTGCCTGGGTATCTAAATGCCTTTAAGACTTGCTTGTTCATATCTTTGTGCTTCAAGTTTCTATTTCTTCTAAGAAAGAACAATAAGCACTTTCCTACCACACATATAAAAACCAAAGTTCTTGAGGACTATGAATATTTCTTCTCATTGGTGGTATGAGGGGAAAAAGGAACAAGGGAGAAAACAAGATTTTGAAGGAATCTGCAGAGATAGTGAATCTTTGCTTATGCAGATACTAGGTTTATGATATCATTAGGAGGTGACTAATGAGCAATCTGAGGTAGAAACTGTTATGATGGAAGCTTAATATAATAATAGATGATTAACAGCCTCTAGAGGAAAAAGGTTGTAAGGCCTGAGATATTTGTGTGTAACCACACACACATTACCAAAGCTGCTGAAGGAACTTGTTTGAAACAGGGTGTTCTAGAGATCTCCAGGAGCCACCTGAAAGGCACCCTTGAAAGTCTCAGTAGTAACATGCAGGCATCACTGTTAGACATGTTGCCCTAGCTCAAGAGGTGGGAGTGACAAGGAGCAGACAAGGGCATAACTAATCCTTGCCCTCACTGCTTTCTGCTGGGCTTTGTGTTTGTCCTCAGCAAAGCAAACTGTGAATGCTGATCATCTGCAACATCTGTCTCTTGGCACGATCATGCACATGATGATGATGCAGCAGATTGAGTGCTAATGATTCAACTAGTTGAGCCACATACCTAAAAATGAAGCAGCTAGTTGCCTCCTCATAACCCAGAAATGAGATATTAGAAGAATTTCTAGAGCAAATCAGATATGACAGAATTTTATAGTGATTCTTCAAGAAAACTTTGGTCTTTTCCTTAGAATGGTGCACAATTACACACCACTTAGCCACATGATCAGTTAAGAACAGCAAGTACATAAAATCCTTTCTCTCTTCCTGCCCTTTTCCCTACCATCTTTTGAAAGTCCTTTGCTATCTTTCAGTCCCCAATTACGAGATGCAAGTGAGAAGAGCTTTTCCTTAAACTCCGATGTGTAAATGTCAGTCGCACTCATAGTTTTATTTTTCAACCAACAGAGGCAGACAGACAGGTGAACTCATAATCAGATGGGCTAGAGGGCAAAGAGTTTTTCTGCCTCCAAGCTGGGCTTGTACAATTCATTCTTCCATGACACTGAATTCAGGCGCAGCTACTGCATGTCCGTGTTAATTCTGATACTTTTTTATAGATATTCTCACAGAGAAAGTCAGAACTGGTGAAGTTTGGTTTGATCAACTGCTTGGACGTTGTCAGTGCTATCCATCTGTAATGCCTAATTTTGTGGGCTTTTCAGTATAGAAGCTGAATCTTGTATGTGTTGTTAGACCTAAAGGAATATATTGAGATTAAAACCATGGGCTTTAATAAGACATTAAAGGGGCCTGGAAGGCCACACATTGAATACTGGGCTCAGTTTTGGTCCCTGCCATGCAAAAAAGATGTGAACAGGCTGGAGAGAGTCCAGAGAAGGTCCAGAAAGATTATCAAAGGACTGAGAAGCCTGCTGTGTGAGGAAAGGCTAAGAGAGATGGGTTTGTTCAATCTTGAAAAAAGAAGTCTTGAGGGAGACCTTACCAGCATATTCCAGTATTTAAAGGGTGGCTAAAAGAAGAGACTCTTTTTACAAGGCAGCACACACAGAAGATGAGGGGTAATTGGTACAAGTTACTCCAAGAGAGAGTCTCATTAGACACTAAAGCAAAATTTTTCACAAGAACAGTCAGCCATTGGAAAGTGGTGTATGCCCTAACATCGGAAACTTTTTAGATTTGTCTGGACAGGGTGTTGGTCCATCTTGTCTACACAATGCATTTTCCAATAAAGTTTGGGCCAGGTGATCCTTAAGGTCCCTTCCATTTGGTATTCCATGATTCACTTACCTGCATAAGTAGTAACATATGGAATCAACTCAAGAGTATCCAAAGCTGGAACAATAGAAGAGCATGCTGGAATGTTGGAAATATGTATGAAACACAAATAAATTATTATCTTAGGAGGGTGATGGCACCATATCATCTGAAACTGTCAAAAAATGTATTACTTGGACAGTAATATGGCTCATTATAGAAATGACTGACTCTGAATTTGAATAAAATTTTTTGGCTATGTTATAGAAAATAAAAATGCAACACACATTCTCTTTGAACTCATTTAACCTGCCTAATCCACACTATCAATCAACAAGACCACTTGAATAATGTTTCTCTTAAAATGCCAGTGTTGTTTATAGTTACTATCTTCTTATTTAAATGTTTTTACAGCACATCTTGACAGTTTCTTTAAAAAAACCTGAGGCAGGTAGTGAAAACATCAGGTGAAGTGGTCTCTTGGTTTAAGAAAAGGTTGCATATTGATTCCCATGCCACTCTTTGAATCCCCTTACTGATCAATGAAGAGTTGCTGTGTGGCTGGCCTGTAGTACTTTACTGAGGTCCAGCTATCCCTCATACCTGGTTTCTGTACTAGATAACATCAGGCCCTTCTAGGAAACACTAAGTGCCTTCTGTGATGCTGCTGCAAGAGCAGATGGTTCAGCCATTGCTGTGGAGAATGACATGTGATTTAAACTCAGGGTCTCAGTAAGAAATTGTGAGTTATTCAGGTAACTATGAGCTTAAGAAGAATGCTTTTGCATCCATAGGTGCTTAGGAACTTCTGGTCATATGTGTTGCCAGATGGCATCACTAATTCTAAATGTATGTAGCAGGCTCTTCAGAAAATGCAATTTCCTGGGAATGTTACACAGCAACTGATTCACAGGGTGGCCTTCCTTGTGTGATACACTCCTGTGACTTTTGAACTGTCTTGGCATCCATTCTGTTGTTTTGCCTACTTTGCTTTCACAGGTGTAAGTTTGCTGTCTTGGGCAAATGGCATGGGCTCCAGGTACTTCAAGTAATTTTTTTTGACTGCTGTTTTTCCTAATCTATCTCCTTAGATAGCTACAAGTCCTCAGGGGCTCTTGACATCCATTCCTATTAGCACAGGCTCTCTTGTTTTCAATTTTGCATTGAATGAAATGTCAGCAAATGACATGCCGTGTTTTGCTGGTGCCATGCTCTGATTTAACAGGGCTGAATATGGCCTCTATCATCTTTCATTAGTAGATGCTTTCTTATTTTGACACTGCTTTCTACTGACTTGTTGTGCTGGAAATAATGGGGACTTATAGAGACATGCCTCATATGTACTTCGCTGCAAACTGCTAAATGTCGTGTTCATTAAAGGTGTCTTGTTGTCAGACATTAATAGCACAGGTACTGTAAAATGCAGCAATGATAGTATGACATTTGTCATGGACAAATGACTTAGCTTTTCTTCTATGTAGGAATGAATTTGACAGTTGAGGATGCAAATAAGTTTGTTTTCTCCCTGCAGCAGTGAAAAATCTGTGTTGCCTTTGCTCTAGGGCATCAGGATATTTTTGCCTTCTTCCACAACCTACATCTTTACCTCTCTTTCTGTCCCGTGCAACAAGCATAACAACAATATCTTCAAATTTGCTGTTCATCTGAGGCTGGTGTAAAATATCATTGGTCCTATTTTTAGATTTAAAATCCATAAATGGTTCTGTGCATGTCCCTTTAAAAACTTTTTTTTGCCCGATGTCTGAGGATTTAATTTGCATTGAAATAAAATCACACTTAACTGTTAAATTTAATCCTTTTTAGCCTATTATAATTTTAAGGGGTAAAGCCTGACTTTTAGCTATTATGCACCACTTGGAGCACTGGTGTTATCTGTGGCACTAGCCTCAATGACGTTTTGTAGGGGTGTGCCCCCAGCAATGTCTGTAGCAATCAAAGTTCACATTTTTTCTGACCCCAGATAGATATTTTTTCTTTAAGAGCTTGTGTGTGCAACAGATATAAAATCTGTTTCTGGATATATTTTCTTCATATTTCCTTTGTAAAGTACTCCAGAGATTGTGTCTAACCATCATCAGATCTTCCTTAGTTTTTATGGAACATTGAAATCATATATTTGAAACAAAAATACTTTTGTAGCTTTTTTGCTTGTGGGAAAGGTTAGGCTGAGAATTTCCAGGTCCCTTAGGCTGTAAAGAGTTTTATGATCAGTTTCAGCTCACAAAGTTCTTCCATGCATGAAGACATGAAGCTTTAATGGCTATGGAGTAAAGCCAAATCTTTTTTTCTTTATTCATTTACACTAACACCAAGTTTATTTTATGGATAAGTGACTGGTCTCAAAGTCTGACTATGCAACTTAAAAAAAATTATCAATATTCTCAGTAGAAGAATGGAAGTACAAATTAGTCTTGCGCTTAGGTACTATCTCTGCAGCTTTGGTCTCCAGGTTTCCAGATATTTTTGTAGTAGTCAAATCCTATGTCTGTTAAAGTACCAGTATTTGTGGACCAGTATTCAGGATGCCAAGGCAGGCTGACTGAGCACAAATTTCTTTACATACTTCGTGTTTGTTTCAAACAAGTCTGTACTCCTTCATTTTAGTGTGCCCAGTCTGTACCATCTCACCCCATTCACCTTGCTCTGCTGGATATTATTTCTATCATAAGGAATATTTTTTATCTTTTGCCCTACAGCTTGTTTCTCATACAAGGTTTATGAAATCTCTGCATTTTTCTCATATTTTTCTCAGATTAATTTATCATGATACAGACTTTTGTCCTGGCTATGCTATCAAAAACATGCTGTATATTTCTATGCACCATGCAGCCCAAGAGGAAACAGTATCTTTCAAAGGTGGTTCTGGAGCTACATGAACATTTATCTTGCTTGGTGTCTCATGTAGAAATGCATTTTGGAGCAATTACCAATCAATGCTTTTTTCTGTTATGTGGGAAATATTTCCCACTGTTTATAATTTTTGTCCCCTGAGTGTACAGGTACGTGAAAACCTTTTTTATGGCACTGACCAGACCTCCATTGCTGAAGCTCTGCTTGCTTAGCAGCTGAGTGCCTCATCTCCCTTCAGTTCTGAGGCATTTTCTTGGTAGCATGGTTGGAACTTGTCTTGCAACCCTATTCCAAATGTTTTTGAGATGGGTTAGATTTCTGTGTTGTGTTTGCAATAGTGGATACCCTCAGATGAATGTAAGAATAGCATAAGCACATCTTCTTCCCTCTCCTGGGCTCCAGTAGGTTGTTCCTGTGTTGCTGAGCCAAAGATGGTATCATTATTTAAGACTAGTGGGTTTTTCAGTTGCTGGTGTCCAGATTCTGGCAGTGCTCTAGTGCATAAGTGCCCAGTTTAAAAGCTTGTAATTGTCCAAGTTCCTTCCAGACTGGCAGTTCTTCGCTCTCTGATGATGCAGCATTGTCCACTGCTCCTAATTACTTCTACAGAGGTTTCCTCTGCATTGGTTGTGTTGCTGCCATTCTCTTGTGCTGTTGTTGGGCTTTTCCCCTTTTGATGCATGCTCTTTTATCACTTGCACACTGTTGGTGAGTGGCACTTGCTTTTAATTCCTACCCCACTTCCAAATGCTGGGCATTGTTCTGACTCCTATTGTTTTCATACTCAGTATATCTTGTAATACTTTCCATTGTGAAACATCTGGTTTTCTGTGTTCTGTCCTTTACCATTAAAATCTTTGACTCCATAGAATAACAGTTTTTGTCTGGTCTGGGTGAATTCTTTGCTTGACAGATGTGGGTTATCATGCTGAGGATTAATTATGGACCTTCCGGTAGACCAAGGTCTGCTTTGCTTACCCAGGGCTCAACCTCTCAAAAGTGTCTAATGAGGCAGTTTGTCAGAGATTAGTCACCTTATCTTCTGCTTTTGCCCTCTGCTTAAAAGCATCACATGCATCTATCTATTTTTTATAGAATGCCTCACATTTCTGTAATGAGCCTCAGAATTCATCTGTCTTTGCCAAACTAAATGAAAACCAGTTCCATAAACATGGAAAATACAAATTTCCTTAAAATAGTATTAACAGAAACAGTGTCTGCTGCTGCTATGAATTCCTTGAAGATGTAGACTGTTTACATTTCTGTACATGGGAGGGTTTAGGTAAGTATGGAAATTTCCTGAGGTGCCCCTACTTTTTACCAATTGGGAGTAAAAAATTATCTGCTTTGTAATCCCAGAGCTTCAGCCAAGATATTTATTTATGAAGAGATGGAAAGCTGGCAGCTTTTTTTTTTCTCTCTCTCTCCTCTCTCTCTCTCCTTTTTTCTTTTTTTTTTATTTTTATTTTTTATTTCTGGTCTTGGTCTGTCACTTTGCTTAGGAGACATTTTATATAAATTTAACTAGTAAGCAACTAATAATGTCTGTCCTTCTTGCTGCCACACTTTTGTAATTGATGTGGCCATAGAGGAAAGCCTCAGAATGATGTTTGCTTCCAAATCATTCAGGTTGTGTTAAAAATATGCTTCTCTAAATCTGCTGAAAGTAGCAATGTGTTGCTGAACAAAAAGCCATTTTCTAGATCCAGATAAATTATTAAGATACAAAAATAAAATCTACCCTTCTGTGCTGCATAGATATTGGTAGGAAGACCCAGAGAAGGTTAAGTAAATTAATTAAATTTTTCGTCTATTCTGTGAACCAGAATTAAACACGGAATGCAGGCTTCTGCCTTGAAAGTGCCAGCCTCACCAGACATATAAGGGCTTTGATTCAGGTCAGCTCCAAATCTCTCCAGTTCCTACATTTTGAATGGTATTTTACTCAAGACTCAGATACTATCTTTTAAATTCACAACAACCACAATGAATTATGCTAATTTGGACTAAAGCACCCCTAATTCAGAGTAAAAGTATCCACGTGGAGAATCAGTCATAAAGAATGCATTCTGATTATAAAAAGAACATCAATTTTAGAATAAACTCCCCATGAAGGAAAGACACACCTGCAAAGAGATTGAAGGTGGAGTGAACTAGTGCAGTTGAAATACTGATGGTCCCAAAGAAAACAGTTTGGAGTGAAGTGTTTAAAGAGCAAATGCCCAAGCTCGCAGGGGGAGAGTCCACACCTGGCTGTGCTGCGGGTCCTCCCTGTGTGTCTCCAACAGAGGCTGTCTTGCTCGGGAGATAAGTGGTTACAAGTGACCCTAGGGGAAGAAAGGTGGGAATCTAGGTTGTGTACATAGGTCCAATTTCTCTTTCAGGGCAGCCGGTGAACACACTTCCAGGCCGTGGGAATCCTCTCTATCATCTTAAATATGAGCTGAGCTTAGTCCGGGGGGGGGTGCGTGAGTCTCGTGTGTGTCATTGGGCCAGCTGCAAGGGAAGACGGAGAGAGGGGAACGACCCAGTTAGATTATGAATTCATCTTGTCCTGATGAATACTAATGCCTCAGAATTTATAGGTGGATGTGTTCGTGTCTGAAGCAACTAACTGCCTTCTGAATTTGCTGATCGTGCAGGAGCGGTATGCAAAACGGGAGGAGGAGGAGGCAAGGAAGGGAGGGTGGCTCTAGGACCCATACGAGCCTTCCCGAGCAGGAGGTGGGAATTTTCCTCCAAGGCAGCAGGAGCGCGAGCCCGGTCTCAGAGCTCCAGCGGAGCCCGCAGGAAGAGCCTGGCACGTCCCCTCCACAGCCGCGCACCCGGGTGGGACCAGCCCGCAGAGCCATGAACCGGCTACCACAGCTGCTGCTGTGGGTCACCGCAGTGGGTAAGGAACTTATTTTTCATCCCTCTCATCTCCTTATTTTGCGAAGTCCCTCTTCTACCCAGAGGCTCAGACTTATTTCATTGCCCCTTCCCTTTTACATTTAAAACCAGAAAATCATTATTTTCAGAGCAGTAGGGAAAAAAGGAGGGCTGGGGTTTGAAAGTGCTGGCATGAAACATATGTGAAGCGGGTGACATGGAGGAAAATGAATCTTGATTGTAAGTAAATTTTGTTCACTGAAATGAATAGGCAATCTGTAGTTTTAGAAAAGCTGCTGCTGTCGAGGCTCTGAGGCTGGATGCAGGCAGTTCCTGTACAAGGGTTTGGTATGAAACTAACAGCTATACCCTAGGACCATTTTGCTTCTCTGGCTGTGGGATTGTTTTCTTTGGGGCTATTTTGGAGAGGGGGATAAGAGTAATGCTCCAGGAGCAGTGCAGGTTGCTTACAGGAAAAGGTGTAGTTTGGAGGGGATGCTTTGTCTAAGCAGAGAGATGAGAGACGCGGATAAAGAGAGGAGTAAGTACTGGGACTATGAAAGGGGGGCTCCCACCTAGAAAGTGGTTCTCAGGCTAAGTTTTGAAAGGAATCTTTGTGCTGCTCTGTTTGTCACTGTCAGCTTTAGTTCTGAAGTACAACAAAAGAAAAGAAGTGACAGTAGGAGAGAAGAAGAGGGATATTAGGAGGGAAGCTGCAGGAATAGGAGAGAAGTTGGGAGGTGGCAGCATGCATGCGACCAGTGAGGGAGAAAAAGGTAGGAGTGGGACACATATACCAGATGTGTACAGTGGCAAGCAAATTTGTTATGAATATTAGGAAAGAAATGCCTCTATCAGGACACGCTGAACTTCTCACTGAGCTGCAGTTACAGCAGTACCCCCAGTGCAGATAGAGTGACTACAACGTGACCCTTAGACAGGACCAGGAGACACTTTGTATTTCTCAGTGTAACAGAGAAATGTAACTCGTGTAACTTCCAGGCAGGAAAGGAGGAAAGGCAAACAGGTTGTTGGGTGCTGCAGCTAGCTCTTGCTAGAGCAGTGCACTTGTTCTCTCCGGCTGAATGATGAACTTATATATATTTACTTTTATATGCAGACGCACTGGGACGTCAGTTTCTAAGCAGGTTTTATAATTTATTTCTATTTACAATTGCATGCCAAGCCATAGCACAGAGTTTTTGAGTTCAGGCTTTTTCTGGCCTTTTACTTCTGTTGGGAGGAAGGATGTTGTTTTACTGTTGAAGTGTCCCAGGACAAGGGTACCTCATGCAAGCAGAGCTCTATGTCCCCACCTCAGCTTTCATGGCATGTGGTCTCATCAAGAATTGCTAACTATCTTTCCAGTGTTTTTGGCAGAGTGGCTTTCAACATACAAGTAATGTTAATGTAAGGAATAATAATTATATTTGCTGTATATCCAAGTCTGTGATATGAAGCATGTCTGTATTAGGAAAGAGATTTCAGAAAGGGTGTGTTACAGAGAGAGTAAGTAAAGAGCTAAATGAAAATAAGTGTACATTTTACAACCTCTGTCCAATCTTCTGCCAAAAATAATCTCAATCACTGGAGGACATTTCAATGCATGACCATTTAACTATGTAGCTGCTGTCATAATCTTTACATGGGGGTTGCTTGCCTCACTATGAGGGCTATTGTGGTCAGCTCTCAGACTCTATAGTCTATTCGTTTAAGAACCACTTGTATTTTGCTGTACAATTTTTACTGGAGCATATTCTTGGAGTGGCTTTACATTTCCTTCTTTATTTGGAAAGTCCAAGATCTAAGTGAAGAAGAATTTTGCAGGTCTTCTCACTCTTTTATTTTCCTGGCTGGCATACATATTTCTAAATAGCTGTATCATAAAAGGATGATTTCAGAGTTCCCATCCACTGACAATTTTTTGTACATGGAAACACTGGAGGATGTTGCAAGTTCCTCTTGGTGCAAAAATTAAGACACTATGAGAAAATTCAGAAGGTTGTAGGAACAATAGCAGGAAAAAAACCCTCAGAAAAAGAACCACCAAACCAAAGGTAACAAAAACAGGAAAATACTTAATCCACAGGTATACATTGTTCAGTGTCAAAGCAACTTCACAGTCTTTTTGAGGCTGAGGTTGCACACTAGCCTCAGGTCTCAGGAGGTGGTTGGGAAGAAGGTGAAAAAAGCCACTACATGAATGTCTGGGAGAAATTTCTTTTTATTTTAAGCACCAGTATTACTTTGAACCTTCACATTGGATTATATTCTTTTGATTACTTGAGCTTGGTAAGGAGTAGGTAGGTCAGTCCTTTTCTGCTCTGTGAGAAACCAGGCTGTGCTTGGCTGGATGTCATACTCTGTCTTTTGAATGTGGAGAGCCAACTATCTGCAAAATTACAGCACAGCATACATCCTGAGCAAACCTCAAACACCTTTCCAAATGTGTGGTCATGTTTATGTTGTTGCTCAGAGGGTAGCTATTGAGTATGACCACAGTCCATGAGATAATATTGGTAGAGGCACTTTGTCAGGATTTCTTTACAGTCCCTTCCAATGCTTGCAGTGCAGCCATCACAGAATAGAGTAACTTAGGTTTAATTTCTGCCCAGTGAATAGTTATGGTTTTGGGTTTTGTTGAATCCTTTCTGAAGCAGAGAAGCATAGGACGGTTGATGGCAGGTTTAGGAGTAAGACAGCTTTTCTTTTGTTTGTGGAATGGTATATCAGCATGGCAATGATGAACATTCCATTCCTGGGTGCTTGCATTTGTCTAACTAACAGTTTTCAGAAGCCCCAAATATTTTGTTTCTCTCCCTGGATTTATATACCTCTCAGGACTGAGTTGGCCTGTTTTGTAGAAGGAGTATAAGATGTCTTAAGTTTAGTCAGTCCACATGTGCAGGAAGATACAGGAGTACCTTTATTTGTTGTTAGCCAACTTAAAATAAACCTGTGCATCTATTTCACTGAGACAAACCTTTAGTGCTTTGTGTATCCCTTTGTTGGAGGAGAGCATGCCAAGCGTGGAAGGGATGGGACCCTGTGTTCTCTTCTGTCTCTTCATTGAAGAACTTTTTTCTTATTTTCTTCTCCTTGTGCCTATCTCTGCTCAGTTAAAGTAGCACACAGGTACAGTAGTGATTTCACTTGAATGGTTCCAACCAGAAGAACATTGAATGATCCTTGAAATCTGTCTTAGGAGTTGTATCCACAGTCCTTTAGTGTGCAAATGACAGCATGCCTCCATATACTGTGCCTAGTCTGAATATCCAATTCAAGGCACTATGGCTGTCACTGAAAGTCAAATATGGGGTGGATGCCTTGAGAGGAAAACAAGACAGTTCTTTTTAAGTTACAGACATTACAAAGTTGAGGACTCTTTGAAATACAGTGGAAAAGGATATGATAAATTTATGGGAATCCCAGTAAGGAAGCACATGCAGAGAAACAACAGTCAGGAGGGAGGACTAAGTTGGAGGAGGTAGAAATCAGTGAGTTTCAGTGCAAAAAGATAGAATGGCCTGCCCTTAAAAATAAAAGATGGTGCAGAAGGTGGGTTAGTTGGTGTTTGTTGGTTGTGCTCACCTGAGGAGGTTTCAGCTGCACTAATTTGTTGGTTGTGCAAAAGGAGGCTGGAGTTTGGAACAGGCCTTTGTGCTGTGAAGGAGGCTGGAGTTTGGCCAAGGAGGCAGTTGTGTCCAATAAGAAGATGAGTTTGTTGGTTGTGCAAAGGAGGCTGGGTTTGTTGGGTGTGCCGTGAAGGAGGCTGGAGTTTTGGCCGTGAAGTTTGTTGGCTGTGCTATGAAGAAGGAGTCAGTGCTGTGAGGAGCTGCTCATGAGAAATCACCCAGAAGGTATGGAACTTTTGCAATAAGATGACAACAGATAGTGAGTCATGTGTAGTGCTACTTTAAAGCTGAAGTCAATGTCTTATGAGCAGCCATAGAATAAATCCATCTTTCTATCCATGCTACATAGCTGCATAAATTCTAATTAGTCCATAAGATTAAAGTTAGAGAAAAGGATCTCACTCCAGGGAAATTTCAAAAGCATTCTTCCCCTACTCCCTGGAGTCCCAAACAGATCACAGGAGGGTCCCTGTCTTCAGCCTGCTTGCATATGTGCTCATGCTGGCTGTGCTGGTGTGTGGAAGTGCATTAGTGATGTCTGTGACAAAAGTGGAGAGAAATTTTCACCTTGAATTAATTTTATGAAGACTGTAGATGCTTGACACTAAGGTGATTCATAAAGTGCTCTAGGCTTTGAGCTGTTACATTTGGTCATTTGTTTTGTGCGTGCACCAGTTAGTTCATACTGAGACATTGAAACAAATCTGCATGTTTAAATTTTTTATTTCAAACTTTTGCTCAGAAAAACCTTGCATTCAGAAATCTGAAATATTTATTTTAAAAGCATAAAACATGATTTAATATCACATGTTTAGTTTTTACACGAACTGTTCTACTCCAGCACCCCCTGAAATGTGTTGGTCTTTGCAATTTTATAAAACTTTTGATTCAGAAGATTTTTAGGTTAATCTGTGACAGGTTTTTGTTTGTTTTGATTTTTTAAAAATTTCTTTGGGTTTGCCAATGACTTGGAAAATTCTGTATTAAAGCTTCCCAGTTATCTTATAATACCACATTCCAGTTTGTACTTAGATTTGTGCATGCAGGTGGTTGTCCTTAGGCTGATGCTCATTACTCTACATGCAGACAGTGACTGATACTGTTTGTAGCTTGGTATGAGATCAAATTACTCAGAAATAAAAGAAACAAAAATAACTTTTTGCAAACCTTTAGTAAAAGAAGAAACAGAGAGCAGCTGCTGAGAGGAGAGGCAGATGAGTTCCTTCCAGAAATAAATAGAGAGGAAGGACCCCACAGGGTTCATAGTTAACATAAAATGATGGATGTTTATGGGAATACAGTTATAGTCATGCAACATCTTGTCTTCTGTATCTGGAGACTTTTATCTGAGACTCCTACGAGTATGCATGATTCCTGTATTGAATCCTTAAATCAGAGGAGGAAAATAATGACGTTAATTATGTTAATTAATTGGATCAGGCTTATAGTCTTTTCCTGCCTCTCAGCATCAGTCCTTCCTCCTACAATTCCTTTTCCTCCCATTCCATTATAATTGCTCCTCTGCTTCTCTCCTCTACCGGCATGTAATAAACTCAGTGCTTTGATGTAGCCTGCTAACAGCATGCACGAAGGTGAAACCCACGGCAGGTAGGAGAGCAGGCCAGCTTGGAAAAGGGGTGAATTGTAGTGTTTGGTGAGAGGTGACTTGTAGCTGACAGATGTGCTCTGAGTGCATAGGGAGAGCAGGTCCCTTAGGTCAGTGGTGGCAGGTCACACTGGTGGGCAGGAGGAACATGTAGGGTCTTTGTTTCAGATTGTGACTTGTTCAGTCAATGGAGTTGTTGAGACATGCGTGAAGGAGGCTGGAGTTTGTTGGTTGTGCCGTGAAGGAGGCTGGAGTTTGTTGGTTGTGCCGTGAAGGAGGCTGGAGTTTGTTGGTTGTGCTGTGAAGGAGGCTGGAGTTTGTTGGTTGTGCTGTGAAGAAGGAGTCAGTGCTGTGAGGAGCTGCTCATGAGAAATCACCCAGAAGGTATGGAACTTTTGCAATAAGATGACAACAGATAGTGAGTCATGTGTAGTGCTACTTTAAAGCTGAAGTCAATGTCTTATGAGCAGCCATAGAATAAATCCATCTTTCTATCCATGCTACATAGCTGCATAAATTCTAATTAGTCCATAAGATTAAAGTTAGAGAAAAGGATGTCTCACTCCAGGGAAATTTCAAAAGCGTTCTTCCCCTACTCCCTGGAGTCCCAAACAGATCACAGGAGGGTCCCTGTCTTCAGCCTGCTTGCATATGTGCTCATGCTGGCTGTGCTGGTGTGTGGAAGTGCATCAGTGATGTCTGTGACAGAAGTGGAGAGAAATTTTCACCTTGAACTAGTTTTATGAAGACTGCGGATGCTTGACACTAAGGTGATTCATAAAGTGCTCTAGGATTTGAGCTGTTACATTTGGTAATTTGTTTTGTGTGTGCACCAGTTAGTTCATACTGAGACATTGAAACAAATCTGCATGTTTAAATTTTTTTATTTCAAACTTTTTCTCAGAAAAACCTTGCATTCAGAAATCTGAAATATTTATTTTAAAAGCATAAAACATGATTTAATATCACATGTTTAGTTTTTACACGAACTGTTCTACTCCAGCACCCCCTGAAATGTGTTGGTCTTTGCAATTTTATAAAACTTTTGATTCAGAAGATTTTTAGGTTAATCTGTGACAGGTTTTTGTTTGTTTTGATTTTTAAAAAATTTCTTTGGGTTTGCCAATGACTTGGAAAATTCTGTATTAAAACTTCCCAGTTATCTTATAATACCACATTCCATTTTGTACTTAGATTTGTGCATGCAGGTGGTTGTCCTTAGGCTGATGCTCATTACTCTACATGCAGACAGTGACTGATACTGTTTGTAGCTTGGTATTAGATCAAATTACTCAGAAATAAAAGAAACAAAAATAACTTTTTGCAAACCTTTAGTAAAAGAAGAAACAGAGAGCAGCTGCTGAGAGGAGAGGCAGATGAGTTCCTTCCAGAAATAAATAGAGAGGAAGGACCCCACAGGGTTCATAGTTAACATAAAATGATGGATGTTTATGGGAATACAGTTATAGTCATGCAACATCTTGTCTTCTGTATCTGGAGACTTTTATCTGAGACTCCTACGAGTATGCATGATTCCTGTATTGAATCCTTAAATCAGAGGAGGAAAATAATGACATTAATTATGTTAATTAATTGGATCAGGCTTATAGTCTTTTCCTGCCTCTCAGCATCAGTCCTTCCTCCTACAATTCCTTTTCCTCCCATTCCATTATAATTGCTCCTCTGCTTCTCTCCTCTACCGGCATGTAATAAACTCAGTGCTTTGATGTAGCCTGCTAACAGCATGCACGAAGGTGAAACCCACGGCAGGTAGGAGAGCAGGCCAGCTTGGAAAAGGGGTGAATTGTAGTGTTTGGTGAGAGGTGACTTGTAGCTGACAGATGTGCTCTGAGTGCATAGGGAGAGCAGGTCCCTTAGGTCAGTGGTGGCAGGTCACACTGGTGGGCAGGAGGAACATGTAGGGTCTTTGTTTCAGATTGTGACTTGTTCAGCACCACTAGGTAATGGAGGGCTTGTTCCTGAGGAATGTCAGGTTCCTGCCTTTTTGTGCTGCATGCACAAGAGGGAATTCAAGGTGTAGAACCTTTACAATTCAGCAAGTGCCGTGTCAGGGCCTCTCTGGACCTCTGCAGTGCTTAGAGGATTACAGCTCCCAGACAAGTGGCAGGGTATCACTGAAACGTTCTGCTTCCCCAGGCGTGCTGCTCCCAAGAGCTTTCCTCAAGGTGCTGTACCTCCATGTTGTGCTTTCTCCCAGTTGTGTCATACCAACACAGCTGGACCCATAAGGAGAAATGGGAACAGAGGGAAATGACGTAAAAGGAAACAGAGGTGACATTCCAGTCTTCTTCACCTAGAAAAAGCAACTCTGCCATATGTACTGAGTAAATAAAGAACTCAGAATTTCAGTGAGATGTACAGTCATGGGCCAAAGATTACCTTTTTGGGAGAATTTAAGGTTGGTTTTCTGTATGTTCTCTTTAGCATAAAGCTGGCTGAAAAAACATAAAACTTTATGTAGTTCTGCATTTGTTGGTGAAAGACTTTTTAAGATTTCCAACTGGCTTTATGTTTATTTTAAGCATTTTGACTATAGGATTGCTATAGATCCCTTCCAACTGAACCATTCTATTCTCTGTGAAGGTATAAACATCCCTGGCATCGGCACTGATTGAATTAAAAAACCTATTGTACAGCAGCCTCATCAGAGTTAGTCAAGAATGAGAGTGAAATATAGAATAATAATATAGAATTAAATGCTGAGGTCTTTGCAAAAAGCACAGATTTATCCTTGCAATTCAGATGAACTTTTGCCCTGTCTAATGGGAGAATTCTGTCTTTTAATAAGGCATCACAGATTTTCAGCTAATTGGTATCTGAAATCCCGTAAGATTTGGCTTATCAGCCAAGAATGATGCATTTATTCATGTATTTCAGTTGCTCAGTTAGGTTTTTTTTTTCCCAGTTTGTAGCACAGCATGTGTTTGAGGGCATAAACAGCTAAACTTTCTGGAGTTAGAGCATCCACACCTCTCCTCTGTGTCTGTTTGTGCTGATACATATTTATATATTAAAAATATAGGAGCGATAAAGTAAACTGGGTGTGAAGGTAGGAAG
Organism: Emberiza elegans; assembly: GCA_024865655.1. Classification (NCBI taxonomy): domain Eukaryota; kingdom Metazoa; phylum Chordata; class Aves; order Passeriformes; family Fringillidae; genus Emberiza; species Emberiza elegans. Next base: position 16,952,388 of record JALJVW010000139.1, on the reverse strand, counting down.
TGACATGGAAGGATGTGATGGTGTTCTGTTGCACAGAATTAAGTACAGCAGGTGAGAGGAATCTATTCCTACATTGTTCTGGTGAGGAGTTTTTGTGCTATTCAGGAGCCAATAGAAAACCCAAACTGTGAGATTTTGCTGCCTTGAAGCAGAACTGACCATCACATCGGAACTTCAATGAGAATGGAACCAGACAGGTTACTGGTTCAGAGTCACAGCTTGCTGGAATCACAATTTTCACATCAGAGGTGCTGTTGGAAGCACCTGCTTCCCTGCAATGGTGCAGGGCTGTTTTGAGCGGCTCTGCAGCTGGGACCAAGCCCTTTTTCTACATGCTGAGGGTGAACTCAGCCCTTGCACTTTCCCTTCTGGCTCTGCCTTACAGTATCTGCTCTGCTCTCCTGGCCTTAGGGAGGCAGGAGGAAACTGGGGATGCACAGAAAAGGATAGGAGGTGGCCAAGGCTGGGTGGTGAAGCAGGATGGAGGAGTTTTGTTCCAATGGAGATGAGGAGCCCAGCCAGTGTGGCTTTGGATTACCAAAAGAAGGGTTAGCAGCTGTCAGCCTGAACTTGAGCAACCCCAGGCAAAGCTGAATTCGCTCTGGAACAGAACTGAAAAATGGCTTTTCTTCTCTCAGTAACTAATTTGGTGATTTTGGAGATGCAAATATTTTAGACAATATAAGGAGCATGGATGATTATGCTTAGACACTTTCAATAACTTGGGTGTCTTGATAGTTTTTAATTTTCAGTTGTTATATTTAACTGCAGTTTAGATTTTCCAAGTATTTTCTGTTTATATTTTTTTCCTACCATGCTCTGAGTGATTAAAGACCTATTTATTACTTTGACTTCAGCAAACAGAATCACAGAAAAACATGACTGCTTAAAATTTCCATGGTTTTTAGCATGTTTTCAGAGTTTTCTCTGTGGCATTTTGATGTGTGCTGTGCTGGAGTTCAGATCCCTTTACATGAGTAACACTTTTAAAGCATGTAGTTCACAACAGGAGTGTTTTCTATGTTTATAGTCACTGCAGGAACCCAAATAGTATTAAAAACCTCTGAAGGAAGCTTTCTTTAACCCCATGCAGGCAAACAGTTCAGCCTAGAGCTTAGTGGGACACTGGACTTTATGAATCTTTTAAGCCTTGATAGCGCAGTCATCACTATCACTAACTTTTTCCAGCTTTCCTGAAGTCCCACATACCTCCTGGCCCTTCAAGATCTATCAGGTTCTTAGAAGAGTTTAAACTCCCCAGAGTTTGATGTTGTGTTTGTCAGTCTGTTGCAGACCTAGAGACAAAGGTTAGTAAAATTTGCAAAAATAAACTTGTGAATTAATGATAAGAAAAACAAGGTGAGTAAACCAAGCTGGGTTTTATTTAGCTGTGTTAAAAGGGCTTGTGTTCCAGCTTTTCAGAGGGACATAAAGCTGGGAAATATATGCAGATCTAGCTCTTTTCACCTCATTTAAGGCTGAGCTAGGTTAGTCTGAAGAGACTCAAGCATTTAGCTTCCCTTCCAAAAGCTATTTTCATTTTTTATTTGCAATATTTTGGACAGGGCATTGGTTTTTTATTTCTTACCTTCATGTTTTGATTCCCACACAATTTTTTTTCCTCTCTCATGTGCCTTTCTGCATATATATGTATATATGTATGTATGTGTGAAAATTAATGAAAGGAAAAATATATGGAAAACCCCTTTGCTTTAAACATGTTGTCTTCCCTCAGTGGATGCAGTTATCCAAAACTGTACACTGCTCAGGGGTTGCTTGTGATTTTGTGTGATAATATTTTAATTACCTATTTTATATAGAGAATAAGATTTTTCAGGGATTTGTGCTGCATGTGAGTGCATGGGTTATCAGTTTTGGTAAATCTAGCCAATAGTTGTTTTTCAGTTAAATTTCAGAAGAAATTACAGTCACTTTTGTACTAATGAATATGTAGAGTAAGCTGGAGAAATTATTTTATTATTGGTAGGAATTGCTTTGTGGCTGCAAAGAAAAGGATTGATGAGAAGCAACATCCCAATTAATACTGTTATTGGTATTCTTCCACTGAGAAAGGTGAGGGGAAACTTATATCAAGTTGTTGTCATTTAATCCCACCCAGCAAAAAAGCCCCATGCCCCATTCACTCACTCCCCACCAGTCAGACTTGGGGGAGAATCAGAAGGGTGAAAGTCAGAAAACTCATGAATGGGATAAAGACAGATTGACAGGAAAACAAAAGCTGTGCACACAAACAAAAGAAGGAATTTGTGCACTGCTTCCCATAGGCAGACAGGTGCTCACCCATCTCCAGGAGAGCAGGGCCCCATCACATGTAAGGCTTACTTGGGAAGAAAAGCATCATCACTCCAAACATCTTCCACTTCCTTCTTCTTCCCTGCATTTTATATGCTGAGCATGATGCCATATGGTCTGGAATATCCCTTTGGTCACCTGGGGTCACCTGTCCTGGCTGTGTCTCCTTTCAGCCTCCCATGCACTCCCAGTACCCTTACCACTGTGGCAGCATGGAAAGCAGAAAAGGCTTCTACTCTGTAAGTCCTGCTCAGCAAAAACCAAAACCATCTCTATATTATCAACCCTGTATTCAGCACCCATCCAAATACAACCATGTACCAGCTGCTGTGAAGAAAATTAACTCTGCCCCAGCCAAAACCAGCACACAAGTGCAGATTTTCAGAGATAGAAGTGCTGGTTCTTCTGCTGGTTTCTTAGGGCTCTTGAGACAGAGTGATCATGGAGATCAACATCTGGGTGATGTTTAGTTTGTGTCTCCAGGTTGCATGCCCCTCTCAACCTCTCTAGACAATCCCCAAGCGATAGCATGGTCTCATCTCAGCTGTCAGTCGTACTGCAGGGATGCTTTGCAATGATCTAGAATAAAAGCTGGCTTTCTTGGTTTGTACATCACTTTCATGTTTGTTATGATGTGACCCTTTTCAGCTTGTGCTTAGTACAACTGAGGATATGGTGATTGCTGCACAAAGACAAGAAGGGGATCAGTCTCAGAGTGGGGTCAAAAGGAAGGCCAGCTGGGGCAGAAGGAGTTGTTCTGGGAAACTCTTAGTCTGTTGGGTTTTTTCTCTCCCAACAGTCACTGAAACAAGTATCTTGTAAAACCAGACTGTAGGATTAGACACTGGAATTCAGACTATGTGAATACACCCTGATCTAGCTTAGGGATGCCTGCTTTCCAATCTCTGCAAGGGAGCAAGTGCTCAACACCAGCCTTGTCAGCTTGGAGTCGGTGAGCTGGCAACTGCCTAATGAATTTGTACTACTGTGAAAACACCTACAATCCCATCGTACTAACTAAAAAAATATTTGGTTTAGCTGTCATTTAGTTCTGGTTTTGACAGTTTCTTATTTTTGGAATGTGTTAGTGTTTTTGCATATAGTTAACAGAACTTGTAACAGTTTGAGAGGACAAATTTGGGCTGATAGTCTGAATCCTATCATTGATGCTGAGGAATAAGAGATATGCCATGATGTTGTATGGTGTTCAAGTCTCCCCTTTAGCCCTTCAGACAAAATAGTCTGTTTTCAACTTTGACCGTTACCATTTACAGAGTGTTGTTAAGAGGAGGTGCTCTTAAACATTTACAGATAGGACTGAATCTGTTCTGAAGGTGGAGAGTGGGGGTTTACATTTATCATCTTAAAGGTAGACAGTAAAAAAAGTTTTGAACTCAGGCTTAAATTTTGTGCACAAAATGTTTCATACTCTCTAGTATACACAGAAGTGCTCCCATGAGCTTTTAGAGAAACATCAGCCACATATAAGTATATTTTTCAGTGTGTCTTTTCATTCTTTGTGGTACAAATACACAAAGGGGTAAGAAATAGAGCTGGTCAAAGTACCTTTGCATAGTGTTTCTGAGATTTGCAAAGGGAAAAAGTATAGCAAGCACCATTTTCCTGGTTTTTAAATTCTCCAAGCTCAGGTTTCACAGATAGGGTTAAAAATCATCAAATTAAACATATTTATGAGCCATCTGGTTTCTGAGTCTTTCCAGTTTGTGTTTGCTATCCTGGGTAACTATTAAGTCATTTTTGTTGCTGTAATTTTCATGTCATTACATGGCTCCAGAAACTGCATGTTTAAGAAAAACACTGTAGAGAACTGAATTCAGAGTAGAATTATAAGCACTGGCAGCACTGGAGACATTTGTCATTCTTTCAGTCAACCTAACATACTACTAAACGTAAATGTACAACTTAAATCAATTTTTTCTTTTAACGTTTATCTAAGGCAATGCAATCTTTCAGCTCTCTTTGCCTACCTTTCTTACAATATGGTAATGACAGTCAGATTTTCTAGGGCTAGTTTTCAGCCACAAGTTTTCTGTATGATTTCAGGAAGATTCCTGAGCCTTGGTGCTGTAATCCTTGTCCTAATTTACCTATTCTACCTCCCTTATTCAGATGCGGTGAGATATAAAGCAGTATATGTTCTAGTTCCTTCAATTAGATCCAGTGCACAGAATTAGATTTTTTCCATTTTATAGTAAAATATAATTAGGAATCATCTATAACTCCATTTCAGTGGAAATTTTCTTGGAAAAAAAATTACTCTTTAATGTTGAATGTTGGATTACTGATTAAGTTTTCTAACAGCATTGGCTTTTCTGTTGGTAAAGGAACAAGCGTGTTTTCCTTAAAGGTGTACATTAGTATTATTCTTCCATAAAGTATCCTTATCTGCTCCTGAGATGGCATAGCTCTGATGCATAGATGTAAAATGCCTTCTTTTTTCTCTGGTGCCCTGGTCGATATTCTTCATGCCAGCTCTGTCATTTGTGACACTGAGTCAATTTTCAGAGTATGGTTTCATCTGATGAAGAAAGAGAAGGGAGGAAATGCCTGTAATTGCTGGTGTTTGTTTTCTAGGTGCAACCAAATGCTTATGCTATTTGAAGGAAATTTTGTGAATGCTACTAAATACAGTAACCAGTTCTCTTTCTCACTCTGCCTTATCATTTTGACAGAGCTGCGTTCTGTTACCAGTTTTTCAAAGTCAAATACGTTTTATGGGTTTTGGAACGCTTCTGGCTATTTTGTGTGCAAAGCCGTTCCCAATTCCCTGCACTTTATTATCCCTGCTGCTTGTCTTGCTCTTTTGCATGTGTCTTGGTAACCCTTAGACACAGTGGATAGCAGTACCTGGCATGCTGATCTCAGTGAAGGATGCACTGGCATCTTTAGGTCTTGTAAGAACTACACAGCTTATTTATCTCCTTTTCTTACTTGCACCTGGCATGACCTTTAAAAAATGAAAAGCAATCACCTCATGACTCTATGCTTTTACTTTCAAAGCCCAGATTCTCAGATGCACAATGAGGAAAGAATAAGTGTATGCAAAATAGAGCACACATTACTCTAGCTATGTGTGCTTTGGAGCCAGGAGTTCCTTACAGGAGCAGAATATGCCATGATGCAGGGAAGGCATTTGAAATTTTGGCTGACAAACTGTTTAATACACTGCTTAAACTTGTGCTCAGTTTTACATTCCACCTTTTTAGCCTCCTCTGAGTGTTTGTTTGACTGCTTTCCTCTCCTGAAGTCCAGCTGGCATTGAGAGGCTCAGGTACTAGGAAGCACATTTGGGAGTCTCAGCTGGCACTGGCAGACTCCACACACTGCTGGAGTACTTGCTGGCAAAGCTGTGGTCCCTACCTTGGAAGCTGGCAACAATTTTTAGCTGAGGCTGTGAGAGAGATGTCTGAAAAGTGTTTGACTCTAGAGCTGCGAGGCTGGGGACCTAATAGGAGGGGAAGGTGTTTGTCCACCTTCACCGGCACTCTCTTCGGACACACAAGCTTGGGCACTGCCCTGTGTGCCCTCAACATGTTGGTGTGCAGATACAGCAGTGTCCATGACTGCCTTCAGAGCTAGGTGCAGGCCTCCCTGTACCCTGCATGCTTCAGCCTGCTCCTTCACAAGGTTGTACCAATGAGGCCTGCCCTTGCAGTGTCCTGGGAATGGAGATGGTTTCTCATCATCCCTGAGAGTAACTCAAAAGCTAGATTGCTCTGAGTGTAGAAGACAGTGAAGTAGATATTCAGTGTCCCAACAAAAACTACTTCTACCCAGGCACCCAAAAATATTGAGATATAGGAGGATACAGTAACAGATTCTAGCTTGGATTTTTCAGATGTGGTTATGACATAGGGCAGGGTATTGGCAGTTTTTCCTAACACGAGATGGAATTACTTCCTTTGTGGGGGAACACATGTAGATATAGATGAATACATTTCTTTGCCTGTGTCCATGTGTGTGCCTTGATTATGTATGAATGTTGTTAATGTAAATTGATAATTAAGTCACTGTTACAATTATTGTAAACCTTATTGATTATAATTGTTAAATCAGTTAATCATTAAAGTGTTGCTAAATGCTTCTGCACCCTTATCTTTCTTGTTTATAGGTTTGATTTGATTTTCCTTTTTTTTTTTTCATTCATTTGGTAAGTAATGGAGTGAAACTTGGCACTGAACTCTGTTAAAAGTTACAAATTCATACGAAAACTTGCTTTTTGCCAAAAGATTTAAGTCTGATTATTTAAACAGCACAAACCACTTATTTGCAACAGAAGACAATGCAAATAGAATCACAGAATTATTTAGGTTGGAAAATATCTTTGAATCCAGTTGTTAATCCAGCACTGCTAAGTCCACTGCTGAACCATGTCCATGAGTGCCAAATCTACACATCTTTTGAACGCTTTCAGGGATGGTGATTCCACCACTTTCCTGCACAGCCTGTTCCACCCTTTCAGTGAAGAAACTTTTCCTAATGTCCAGTCTAAACTTCCTCTGGCACAACTTGAGGACATATTTTCTTGTCCTGTCACTTGTCATCTGTCAGAAGAGGTCAACCCCACCTGACTAGAATCTCTTTTCAGGTAGTTGTAGACAGAGATAAGGTCTCCCCTCAGCCTCCTCCAGGCTAAAACCCCAGCTCCCTCAGCCTCTCCTTGTAAGACTTTTGCTCCAGAGCCTTCACCAGCTCCATTGCCCTTCTCTGGACGTGTTTCAGCACCTCAATGTCTTTCTTGTATTGAGAGGTTTCAACATGTGCTTCCAATATAGTGTACTATTTACTCTTGACTGTGCCATTGCCTTAGAGTGCATATGTTGTGCTCTGTCACACCTTCTCATTACAGTAAATAAAGTGAGGTTTGTACTCTGCTTGCAAAGAAGCAATAGCTTTTATTGCAATGCCAGCCAGCTGGCTATTGTGGCGACAGGGATTCTTGGAATTCTTGGGGCACTTCTGGTATTTACAGCATCATTTGCAACTTCCTGACCTTGAGATGTTGAGGCTTTTTCAGGAGAAGGTGGTATAGAAAGGATGTTTTGAAATGTGTGATTTTGTGAGAGATCTGGAAGAAGTTCTGTTGAACATTCTCTCCTCTGTTGGGATGATATCTAGTTGAGTACCAAGTGGGCAATGAGAACACTTGACAAACATACACAGAAAAAAAGTACTACTCAAATATGTATTTGGTCTTTTCCTATGGATGATAATTTGCCAATTACAGCTAAAATTTCAGGCTGTTTAGAACTGAAAAGGTAAAATTATATCCTGGATGAGTAGTCTAAACATACAGAAACTGACAGGTGTGCTGCATTTGGTGGGCATAAATCAAGAAACCCATTCTTGGTCTGGTAGTGCCTTTCTGGATATCAGAAGAGTGTGTACTGGAAATGTAGGAATTGTGTGTAGTGAAAGAGCCTTTCAGGCAGTGTCTGTCTTAACTGTTATAAGCTACATGCCACTCTAAAAGGACCTAAGTCTTTTATTAAGGACTCCATGTTGATATACTGGACTGGGGGCAGATTAACTTTAGGACTTGTGATTCAGGCTTTTAATGAGGATGAACAGAGAAGAAAACTGCACAAACTCTTGACCTCATTTTGTTTGTTTTCTCGTTGTGCTGGCTGGTGTCCTGGGAGCAAAGAATGAAGGCTGTCTGCTGCTCTTATGTTTGAGGACTGAAGAAGAGAAATCTCATTTTTCTCCCTTGCACGGACAGGTCTGGACTGACCCTTTGCCAGTGAAGAAACTGTAGCCCTAGGCCAGCAGTAGTCAGACATTGATCTTTAGGGACACTCTACTGGAATATGTAATATCCTTCATAATTCTCTGATAAAAGCCTGGCTAAAGCTGAAAGGAGCTGATGATCTCCTACTGTTTCCTCTCCTATCACCTCCAGAGACTGAGTGCTCTTCTCGTGATTCCAAAAGAACTTAGTACATCACAAGGTAAGTGGTGGTGAAAGTGGTCTGGCCTCCAGCAGCCACAGTTTTTAATGGATTCACTCTAATAGAATACTGTTTGTTTTGTCTTGCACAAACCTAAGAGCTTGATATGAGATATCCAGAGAGTTCAATATTTGTGTTCTGTTTGCATCTAGTGGCTTTTATGTGCTTGTTTCTCATGCAAATAAGCACTTTCTAGATATATCCAGGAATGTATCCAATTATGTTTCCTTACTGCCTGTAAATTAAATAGCTCAGGACTGTCCCCAGTCATTTTCTTTCAGGCACTACTTCTTTCATTAGTGTTTAATCAAATTACCCATGGCCTGAAAGGAAGTCAGAAATTTTTCCAAGAATCTTTGTTTCTTTGCAGAAACCCATTCTGATTTTTTGTTTTGATATTCTTGCACTGGTTTCTCACTGAGGTGGTGAGTTTTTTGTGACATTCTCATCTCCATTATGAAGCTTGAGACAAACTGAAACATCTTTGAAAGGAATGAAGGACAGAGACCCCCTTGTCTTAACACGAGCACTGATCTGATCCGTTTTGTCTATGACCTATCAGCCATTTGGGTTTTCTACTACTCATTCTCTTCCATGAAACCATCTGAATGTAAGAACTGGAGGATATTTTCAAAGCAATTCATGGGTGCTAAAAGTATCAGAATAGCCACGATATTGTTGGCTGTGCCACACTCTTGAGTAATTAGTAGAGTTGTCAAACCCTTAAGCTCACCCTTGCAGTAATGAGAGGCCCTCTTCCTTGGCCGGATAAACATTCTTGACTTCACTGGTTTTGTTTTGGGACTGATTCTGAAGGGCTCCTTTAAAGGAAAGGAGGAGCTCATTATTTTCAAGGACTTTGTGTCAGAAATAAAATCAAAGCCTTTATAGGAAATATCCCTGCTTTGCTGCATTCCAGTCAGAAGTGCGATATTGAAGCCCAAAGATTTCGTCTCTAAATCACACTTCACTCTCTAAACCACACCTTACTCTTTGGAAGCCAAAAGTGAAATAAAATTAAATGTAAAGATAAGGATGCTTTCAGTCCTAGTCATTGTTTACAACACGACTGTCTGTCTTCTGTTTTATATGTTCTGAGAGCAGTGGTAACATCTGACTTATCTTCCCCACTGCCCTCTACAGTTCTTTACTAGGGGAAAACAAATGATAAAACTGAAATACAGGTGATTGCTTTTCTGTTTGCAAAGTCTCTTTCCTGCCAAAAACAGAGTGGTACAATTCATGCACATTGGTTATTTTGTTTTAGGCCATGAGCAAAAGCTGTCTTATTTTTTCAACACAAAAGTGATTTTTTTGGATCAAAAAATAAAGTTCGGGTCTCGGCACAAATTACAGAAGTGTCTTTAAAAATAACGAAATAGTTTGCCAAAAAACAATAAGGTAGTCTAAGTCATCCCTGACTTTTAGTCCTTTCAGGAAGTTCTGAATTCCAGGGGCTGTCCCACCCACTTGAATTCTGTTACATAAAGTTCATTGCTCACAGCAGTAATTCCAATTGCAGTTTGAAAAAAGTTTTTGCACCTCTTTCATTGTACTGTCTGTGAGTGAAGGTATTCATACTGGAGAGTCGTCTTTCAGATGGTAAATGCTTTGAATGGTGTGAACGAGCTAATATTGTCCCAATATTTTCCATAAGAGAGCTGTACAGATCTTAGGAGACTGCCTAGACTCACCTTCCTTAGGCTTGGCTCTCTGAAGCAGTGGACAATGAAACCATCACTGTTTTTAAATGTTCAGCACACCATCAGGACTCCATGCTTATTAAACTGTCTCACTATTAAGAAGACTGTTTATGTTGGTGCTGAGACTCACGTTAAAATCCCAGCCCTGTCTGCAGAAATTGATTTCGTGATGACTACTCCAAGTCTTACCTTTTCTCCAGGTCCCTGCTAATTCAGAGTTTTTCTTTCCAAAAGAGGTTTCACCAACCTCATGTGTGCTACACCCTGTGACCTGCCAGGCCTCTCACTGACAGAGGCCATCTAACCCATTTCTGTACTTCTTGTCCTGTTGCTGTTGAGGAGGGCCTTCTTGGTCTCTGATGTCCTTCCTTGACATATTCATCCTTCCTTTCCTTTACTTTCTTAATTTTTTGACCTCCTGACTGGAACTGGTGTCTGCCTGCCCCAGCATGTCCTTGTCTTCAGCTTTGCCTGCGCTGCGGAGTCTGAGGTTACCTGTAACTTGGTTTTCCTGTAGTTGCCACCTTTTGCCACTGCTTTCTGTAGCTGTGCACAGGCCCGCTCCTCTGCATTCAGTGCACTTGTGTCCAGCATGCCAGCAGCATGGCCTTGGGCAGCTTGTGTACCCTGGCACTTCCCTTTGTTACACTCTGCTCAGCTCATCTTTTTCCCCTCTGGGCTGTGGCACATCATGACCATGTGGAGCTGTCTAAATACTTTGGGTGCACTGATTGCTGCTCTCTACCTCTGAAAGCGTCTATTGTGATGATACAAAACTGCCAGCTACTAGTTCATCCTCATCCTCACAGCTCTTTTTGCCCTATGGTCATTTCTCTCTGGCGTTTTCAGTTACTTGTTGCCTTTCGAGTATCTTTTTCTAGCTCTCTCTTGCAGTTAAACCTGTGGCACTTAAGACTAATGTGACATGGTCTGTAATTTATCCATGGTGCTTTTTTCATTAGTTGTGCTGGCCTGTGCAAAATACTCCTCCAGTTTCTTAATTATAATGCATATAAACATGTCCACTTCTGGAGAATGGCTGAAGTAGCAGGCCATGGTGCTAAAATAATTTGTCATTAAAAAAAAAAAAACCCATTCTTACTTTGCCAAGCATTAGGTTGGGATTTAAAAAATCATGATCTGTCCTCTTTTTTGACAGGTATATTATCTGCATGTCTTATATTGTTTCATTTGCACCTCTAATTAAATACATGTTTTTATGTACAAATAAAATTGGAAAATTAGTAATTCTTGTTGAATTTCAAACAGCTCCTCTCACTCTTCTTTCATTGTATCTTTACACCCTTCTTCTCAATTCACATATTTTGATTTAGTCATAGCCTACCTTGCAGTGTTCCTCCAGAAATCAATAGACGTCTGATGCATGGAGTCTTTATTCTGATTTTCTGATTTTCAGCTTATGCACATGTGCTTAACAATTGCTTTTTTTGTCTCTTTGTTAATTGTCGTGACTGGGTCTCATGATACAGGTTTGTCTTCTCCTTGACATGATTTCTGTCCACTTATTTCCATTCAATAAGCAGGAATGTCCTCGGCATTAGGTGGTTAGGGGTCAGTGAAGATTAAGTGGAAACACTTTTCACTGCAGTTAGCCTCGTCACAGTTGAGTGGACATTATGAGAGCTCTTTTTCTTTCACATTTGCTAATTTTTTTGCTGGAGACTGTGGCAGTGCTGATAAAATTCTGCATTTCCCTGGGTTGCATGTAGAAATCTTTTTTTAACTTGAAATTCCTCCCTAGAGATTAATTTCTTTGTAAACCATTCTTTTTATGCCATGTGACTGCTGGACAGGGTCTAGTCCTTCATCTGTATCTTTTATCTTCAGGATTATTCTTCAAAGTTCCTAGTTGATGCCAAAGTTCTTCACAGTACAATATAAACATCCTCTCCCTTTCCGACGTCCTGACTCTTTTTGTGGGGGAGGGGAATACAAGGAGTAAAAGAACAGGATGTGATCCTGAAGAACTTACAGGAGACATCAAAGGATGAGCAGGATTAAAAGTTGTGCCCTCTTCTTACAGTAGTCTGGGCACTAACAGATAAAATCCCAGGTAACAACAAGTGTTGGGGAATTTAATCTGGGTCTTGATCATGAAGAATGCAAGGGATATTGACAGAAGATTCAGTTTTTAGTTGTGTATGTTCCTGCAACCTAGTTTAGCCACTGAGGGGCTGTTTCAGGCATCAGACTTTTAGTGTCATGTCAGAGGTTCTTAACATGTGTTAAGAGGTTCGCAGTGAATGTGTGACAAATCCATTCACTGCATGGTGCTGACAAGAGAGGTCCTTTGGGCCAACTTCAGCCATTCAGAAGTGAGTAGTTTAAGTCAGTCTTCTCTGTGAACTTGCTTGGAGTTAACACCCAAGTAGTAGGTGCCTGAAGTTATAAATCCCACTCTCATATGTTTGTTGGCTAATTTATGGTAAGACATAGGTTAATCTCTTACCAGTATTCTTGTGCATCCTACATTTTAACAATTTATGCCTATGAAATCTAAGTTTTGGCATGGAGCAGTTGGAGCCTCTCCTTCTGGAAAGGAATTTGGCAGATACTGAGAGGAGGCTTGTGGCAGTGCTTCCATATTTTCCTGGCAGTATTGCAGAGAAATTATGGAGGATGGAATCTTCCGTACTGCTCCACATAGCTGCTGCCAGGGTGCTGGTGGTAGGCATACTGGGAGATGAAGTTTAGCAAAAAATTCCTGTATTCATAGTCTCATATAAAAATATAATTTGAGAAATATGGTGCTTTCTGATGTAGGAAAACCACAAGACTACAAGCTCTTATACAGCTTGTAAATCAGATACGTTAACTGGAAAGTTAAGCTGAAAGTTGAAATACTTGTGTTGAAAGGGAAAAGTAGGATGAAGCAAGTTACTGGGGAAAATATATTGGGCACCTGTAGGGAATTAGTTGTTTGTAAGGTTATATGAGCAGCATTTCCCTGGTATTAGAATCCATTGCACACCTATTAGTAACCTGTGTCTGGCACAGAGTGTAAGCAAGAGTACATAAATGTCAGTGGTCAGATCAAATTGTTTCCGATACGATGACAAAGAATTCTCTTTTAAAAGTAGAAAACAGAAAATGCAAAGTCTGTATGCTTCTGAAACCCACTGTCCATGAACAGAGCTGGAATGTCTCTATCAAAGGACATCAGTTGTTTCTATTACATGAAAAGCTTCTGAATATCATTGTGAAAGGCAGGAGCTTGCCACCTTAACACTTCTTGGTCTATTTCCCGGAGACCTAACATGTTCTTTAATATCTGTAGCAGACAATGGATCATAAAGAATGCAATACCAACAAGTGAACTAATAAATGCCATTAAAAAGAAAAATCACGAAGTAATCAAGAATGTGTTTTCATATAGGTTTAGCCCAAAAGATCTCAGAAGTAATTTCTTTGCCATATGTTGGAAAGCTGGTGGAGTATGTCCCTAAAATCACCAGCTGCAGGTGTGGTTTTAAATTGGTGGTTTGTTTCAACTTTAGGGGATAGGAAGACCTCAGAGTCTAGGATCTGTAGGATATGTTCATGTGGACAGCACCATTATAGTCTCCAAAGATTAAGGTGGGTTTAAAACAAATTTTTATTCCATAAAACATTGTGTTTTTATCCATATTTCTGTTGTTAATTAGTCAAACATAATGCAATATTCCTATTATTTTCTTCAAGATTGTGATGAGGATCTGGCATATAATTTGGTTCCCCTTTTACCCTTTTTTAAATGTCAAGCAAATATTCCCTTTCTTTGTGTACTGCGATACTTTCAACATTTTGAGACTTTCTAAAATGAGTGTTATGGCAGAAGCACCACCAGCCAGATTAAGAACTTTTGAGTTCAAGCTCAGGATTTTTAATCTGTTTATGCCTGAGGAAGTAGTGCTCTTATATTCTCATATGGCATTGATGTACTGTGGATTTTTATCCCCTTTTACACAGAATCTTCTGTTAATAGAACATTTGCCTTTTCAGCATGATTATTGAGAATTTTATAATTTCTGTTTTGCAAATACTCATGTCTTTACTTCCTCTTGTGCTCTGTGCTACCGAATACTGCACCAAGTACACTCAAGTCTCCCAGATCTGAGGCACCAGTGATGTTACACAGTGTGTCATTGATTCATCTCTCTTCTATTAGAACTTTTCCTTCCTATGCAGGTTTATAATCTCACAGCATCTTCCCTAATATCTCAAGGGTTCTGGAAAGAGGTGTACCCAGGAGCTAATTACAGCGACAGATACACCAGTTGCTGGTTCACTGGATATCTGTTAATAATTTGATACTTCTAACCTTGTTGAATGACCTCAGATTCTCTTTCTCCTCTGCATTGGAGAACATGTATTCACTTCTTTTATTTCTGTACCGTGGTTATTTTACTGCTCATCTATATCCTTGTGGTTATCTGATATATATCGCTGTCATATGAGAATAAAAGCATCAACCATGACTCCTTAAAATCAGTCAAGGAAATTTTTTGCATGCATCAGCAAAGAAAAATGAATAGAAAAAATGTAAGTAGGTATGTCAGCACTTACAGCTGTTGTTTGTGTGATCACACAGATCTTGGAGTTATATTAGTCACTAAGGTGCATAAAACACCAGGTGTCTGATCACTACAAACTGTGCAACACAGAAATGAATGGTAATTTTTGACTAGGATGAATGATGGGAAGAGGATGAATATTGAATTCTGTGCTGCAACACAGTGCTGCTGTCACTAATAATGCTTGAAAGTGACCAGGTATGGTTAGACATCATCTGCTATATTTTGTGGCAGAAATATTGCAAAAAATACACAGTTTATGTGGAAGCAGGTGAATCAGCAGTAAATGGAAAAGACAACAATACAGAGCATGTTAACATCTAAGCATATTCACTTTTAGGCTAACATAATCAAAATTATATAAAAAGAATTTCTGGTAGTACAACAGGGCTTTGATGTGCCTGATGAAAGAATAAATTGAGCAAGGTTTTTAATTATTTTTCACAAAACCTGTGGAATTGGGGTAAATTTGAAATTAATGGAGAGCATTGAGTGGAACATAGAGTATTAACTGCTGAATTCATAAGGATAGATTCATTAACATTGAGGACAGCAAAATAGAACTGTGATGAGATTGAGGAAAGAAAACTTTAGAGACTAAGTGATATGTGTTTGTTTATGGGTAGAAATCACTGAATACTCTAAGCCTGTGTTACAGATACTGTAACAGCATCTATGTTTCAGAAAACAAACGTAATGTTGCAAAAGTACTTGCTGAGAATAGAGATCACAGGCTGTCTTAGATGCATGCTTGGAAACAGACAAGCTATTACATAATGAAGGGTTAACATGAATTTAAAGTTTGGGGTTGATTAGGCTGATGGCTAGTTCCAGGAGCATCATGTAATGAGGAGTGCCCCATCCTGTCCTTCTCAACCCCTCGGCCTGCCTCCCCCTCCCAAAATAAATCTGCGTCTGAATGATGGGAACAGGTTTAAATGTAAGACTTGGAAAGAAGACTATTTCCAGCAGTACCCATTTCTGGAGAAAATTGCAGCATTAAGAAAACCAAATTATCTAATATATACATTTAAGAGAGTATTTTATGCAACTGGCCGTACTTCCAAGCATAAAAAGGTCATGTGTATAAAGTTGCTGAATATTTAATGACAGTATACATATGATTATATGAAAACATAATACAGCATGCAATTGGAGATTTTAGATCTTAGCTTCAGCATACACCTTACTACTTAGAAAAAGACAGAAACTTCTAAATTTCATAAGTGTCAGTTCTCTTGATGTTACAAGTAAATATCAAGGTTAAGAAATATGTAGCCAATTCAGGAAGCTACATTAAATTCCTAGCAGTGTTAATCCATGGCTGGTGTTAGTCTACTTGGAAGAAACAGGAAAGGTTTCCTTTTATTAGCTGTTCCTCCAGTTTATTTTCAACTGAGTTGGAATAATTCCTATACAAATGCATCTGGATAAACTTTAATTTACATAAATTAAATGGCATACTGAAAAAGTTGAGAGCAAAATTTATTCTCTCTTAATTCAGATGAGGCTTTCTCTGTTTCCCTCATTTTCTCAGGTGCAGTGATCGGGTAGTGGTTAAGAAGTGCATGAACATGCATATGAGATTTTGGGAAGGTTGTTTTATTTATTTTCAGAGCTGCTAGTAGGCTGTATGAATTTAGGTAAAGAATGGAAAGCAATGGTTCAGCTGTGAGTTGTAGCTATGAACATTCTGGGATCCTTTAAAATCAAGTTCATGCTGTCTGTTGTGTCCAACTGTTACTCCAAAGAAAGAAGTAAAGGAGCATCCTTGATATTGTTTTCTGTTCACCCTAGCTGAATAATGCTTTAGTCCCATTCATGGCACTGTGGGCTCTTTTGACAGTGTCACTGGGGTTCTCTGTGGAGAGAACAGGCCAAGCTTTGACAGGCAAGTGCCAAGGTACCATGGGTTTGTTTGTTTTAGATGGGTTTTAAAACTCCGGCTAATGTAGGCAAAAGCAGGCATCCGACAAGAGAATTAGACCACACCAGCTATTTCTAGGGTGCAGAAGTCACTTAGCTCTTCCTGGATTTGATATAGCAAGGTTCCTAAATCCCTTAGCAAGTGGAAGTCAATCACAGTATTGATAATTTTTGTTTATTTTTATTCTTCAAAGAAAAATTATGCTTATTAGGCAGAGGGCTCCTTCTCATGATTGACCCCTTGTATCAGCAGAAAAATATCTCCAGTTCACTTTTGTTGGCTGGGATGTTAAGACACTTGTCCTTGGCTATACCAGTGAAACATTTCAGTCCTGAAACACTGAGAAACACTTCATCCCACCTATCCTGTCCAGACAGAATTGAATTCTGTCACTAACCCACAGCTGGCAGACGTGCAATGAGCTGCTTTTTAGAGGCACCTTTCTCTGTCCAATGTGTGTACAGCAGGCTTCTAGACAGACCAGGTGATTTGGACGCTTCTCTGTCTATAGAAAAGAAATCCCATTTCATTTCTAGTTCTTTTTCATCACAAGCTGCTGTACTGTTTGGTACCAGTAACTGCAGTCATCTGCATCAAAGCTTTCAAGATGGCAAAGAAAAACCCTCCAAACCTAAGTCTCATTCTCGCTTTCTTTAACCTTGAGGGATAGAAACTTCCTTGTTCATTACTCTACAGAAATATGTGGAGCATCAGGATGGTTGAAGTGGTGAGAAACAATGCTGTTAATAGTTCCCTGCATGTAAATGAGAACTGGATAGGACTTCTGGAAACACATGAGGAGATGAAGAATTGTTATTCAGAGCTAGTACTGTGAGCTAATGGCCTGTTTCAATAATGACTTCCATTAAATGTTCAGGGTTTTGTATACAACATCAGAAATAAGACCAGAGGAGTAAGTCTGTGTAACAGCAATGTGTCCAGGTAGTCAACCCAGGACACAATGTGATACAAGAGAGAAGCTTGCTGCTCTCTCTTAAAACTTGTTTAGCAGCTTAAATTCATCCTGGAATGTTGTGTTCCATAGCAGCTGCACCATGACCGCTGTGCTAGAAGAGAACCAAGGTGCAGCTTCAGATCAAAGGAAAACAGCCATCGCTTTCAATCTCCTGGTGGAGGATTGATGAAAAGCAATTCTGTGTGCGTTAACTTTGATTTGATTTGATTAGCTGATGCATTCATTTGGTGATTTCAAAATTTGATTATCTAAGACACCACCATTAACCTATTTGATTTATTGATCCATATTCTTTGTGACCTGGCTATAGTTAGATTTTAATTTAGAAAATTTAAACTAGTTTTAGCCTAGTAATATCTTGGTTTGTTCTTAATATTTCCTTACTAATTTTTAGAGAGAAAATATCTGCAGAGTGCATAGATCTGTTTTGTGTATTATTTTCTTTAAAACCCAGAAGCCTTGAGGGAAAAAAAAATGTAATTTAGTTCTGGTGTTTGAAAGATATGGCTTTCTTTAAATTAAATTCTTTGTTCCCACATATTGCACAATATTTCAAGCAGCAGGGAAGTAATACCCTGAAAGTTGTGGTTTGCTCATTATGAAATCTGAAATTAACTAATAGCAGGTAATTATCCACAAACTGTCAGTCACTCATTTCAGTAAATCTCTTAAGTACATCAGTTCATGTGCATAAACCCCCATCCTTACTGTACTGTGAACTGACTTAGCAGAAATATAATTATCTAAAGAAAATAGCATCTAAAATCTCAGCATTTAGTCCCACTGAAATATCATAATGATGCTGAAAATGAATCATCAAATTCACTTATTTGGAGACCTGGTTGGAGGTCAAAAGCTTTTATATTTAACAGGCTTCTTTAGTGAGAGTCAATTAATCCTGAGATGGTTGTGAGTGAATGCAGTGTGCAAAGGAGCTGGAAGAGAGAGAGAAAGCCACAAAGATGTCGTCTGTGGGTGGGAATTGAGACTGGTTTTCAGTGGAGAGGTGAAAGGCTCTTACAGATGAGGGCTGGCTCTGTAGGAAGTGGGAATATGTTCTATGTCTAGGAGGGCACCCTGACTGTCTATTGCTTGGAAATATGAAGAATTGCGAAGTGCAGCTGTGCCACTAATGCTGAAGCAACCTTACAGCTTGATTTCTTCATGGCTCTGTTTGGTTTGGTGTTCAGGCTAGACTACATGGACTTATGTAATGGTGCTGTAGCCGGCCAAGGTAAGGAGTCCTCAAGTGTGTGACTTACCGACAGCAGATTTACTTGGGCAGCCAAGCCTGCTGCAAAAAAAACAGAGGACTACAGGACCCACTGAGTCCCTTGGGTTACTGAGTACAATGTGCCACAGATCCAGGCAGTCCTGTCATGAGAATTAAGATAAGAAAGGACCACAAAACATTCAACCCATGCCAAGAGTGCTGGAAATGAAAAAAAAAAAAGGGGGGGGTGGTGGGCAAGAGCTGGCTGAGACACTAAACTCAAATCTGAGGCAATGGAGCAGAGCTGCCTGATGGGTTTTGTGACCCAGGCCAAGTGTCAGAGCCAAAGATTAAATCTGATTTCATTTTCATGTGCCAATTGCAGCATCCCACCTGAAAAAGATAGTTACTTCATTAAATAGTGATTTGAATTGTCGCAAAGACTGCTGTGGTATTGCAGCAGTGTCAAATTAGGTAACAGGACGTGCTCTGATTGTGGGACTAAGAAAAAGTAATTATAATAGAATGAGTTCTTTTCACTAGCTTGATTTTTCTAGACAACTGAAAACAATTTTGGGAAGCTTAAGTAAGAGTATTCCACAAGCTAAGATTCTTCCTGTTTAGTGGAATATGCTGAAAGGAGATTTCTTTGCTTAATTTCTAAAATGCTGGTTTAAAACTTTTCAAGCAAATTGTTCTATGTACCAGTCCTACCAGGAAGGAAACTAAGTACTAACTGTGCAGCATGCCTGCTGTCTTGGTTTTTAAGATAATAAAGAAATTAGGGTCATCATTCTTTGTTCCTCTGTAACTCAGTTATTAGGCTGATTTCTAAAGAAAGAGCAGGCTTAGGATCTAATACCCGTAGCAATATTTTCCATTAATGTCTCTGCTAATGACATAATACAATGAAAAAGATGAGCTTTTGTTTTGCTGAGTCCCATCCTATGAACTGCAAGTTCAATTGGATGTTCACTGATCTGCCTCTTTCCTTCCCAGGGTCAAATAGCCATATTACAGGAAATGGCAGAAGCAGCATGAGCAGAAGAGCCTTTACTCCATCTTGGTTTATATGTGGAATGCAAAAACCATCAAGACAGGTTAGAAAAAATTGATCACATGAATAAAATTAGCCTCTGCCTAACTAGATGTTTTCACTACTTCCCGTTTTGCAAAAAGCAGAAGTGATAGCATTTCAGTGGCTGGTAGTGCAGACCCGCACATAGGTATATTTACAGGTGTGCTCAGTGATACCTCTAAGTGAAGGCTAGGAAATGTGTGAGCTGCAAGTAACAACACATACTCAGATACTGCCTTCTTGTATGGAAGCCCTCCATAATTACAGTGTGGTGTATTTTTCCCTCATCAGTGAGTTAAATAAAGAGCGGTGGGTAGGGCTTCTGAGACAAAGAATTCTGAGGAAGTCAGTATGGCAAAAAGCAGATGCTGCTGTTCTAAAAAGGCAGAGGTCTTGTACTCCTTTACGTGATTCCCAAGGTCTAGTAGCTACAGCCTTTGGCTGCCTGAAAATGAGATCCTGATGAGTGCCTACTTGTGAATGAGAACATAGCTTTGCTACCATATAGCAGTTTTATTAAGTACACTTTGCCACTCACACTCCTGGTATGTTCTGTATTTTCCAGCAGGTATCATATCTTCTGCTTGGCAAAACAGGATGGCACAGCTTGTGACAGTTGGAGACTATTTGCTTTGGGACTCCAGTGGTGTATTCTTAAAACAATGGGCATTACCTGAGGTCATTGCTCCAGGTTCTTAAAAGCAAAACAAAGCAACTCCAAACAAACACCACAATAACAACAACAACAAAACAACCCACAAAACCAACCAAACAAACCCCAAAACCAAAAACCAAAACAAAAAAACCCCACCAACTCCCCCCAAAAACCAAGAGAAACAATTTTCTTTTAATATTTGAATGAAATTCAGTTGTGTATGCCTCTTTTCTCATTTGAGTTTATTCTTCTTCTCTCTATGTAATGCAGTTCTATTTCTTCATTGTTACTTATCGGAGAATGTGAGGTATGATCTGGGAAGTTGGCTTCCTCTACATTAGATGGAGCCTAATTCTAATTATCTGTGTTATCTCTGTGGAGTGTATTATTGATCAGAGCTTCTGCCTATGCCTAGACTGTCCATAATCCATGGAAGAGCTGAGTTTGGGACCCAGTTCTTCAGGTCTTAAGGGTTTCTCTTCCCATCCTGAATTTCATAACAGATGTTTCATACAGCTCTAAGAAACCACAGTCTCATATAGCTTAAAAAGAGGTGGCCAGCAGCCAACTTCCAAATAAACAACCTCTGCTCTTTCATTAAAAGAAAACATTATCATAATATTAAATTACATGTCAAATGGTGAAGGTATCTTTCCTTGTGTACAAGATGTTATGCTTTGAAGTCACAGAGCCCAGAGTGATTTTCACATGAGGGTGACCAAATAGGAAAGAGGGAAAAAATAAATAAAACAGTAACACTGGTTGCTTTTCACATTCCTCTTCTGGTTATAGAAACACATGTGTTTGGATAACAAGTTTTTTGTTACCCACATCTTCTTCTTCCCCTGAACATTAATGCTCGATATTCTTTATTCTTTTATCTAGGATGTGTTACCTTTCTGGCATGCTTCTCCTTATTGACAGAAAAGGTTAACTTTGAAGCTGTACCTTGGTGAAATATTTTGAAGTCAGGTATTCTGTCCAAACTCTAGTTGATGCTGTTGGGGGAAAGAGTAGGAAGCTTGCCAATGAATCTAGCTGAGATAAAGGAGAAATTTCATGAAAGAGCTGATGAAAAGCCAATTTTTATCCTGGTGCTAGGTAGCAAGTTTTAGATGAAAGAGATGACTGGCAGCTAATCCTACTGACAATTTCTATTTTTCTTTCTTTTCAAACGATGCAAATGAAACTTCTCACTCATAACACACCAGTTCTTTGTAGAATACAGGAAAGTCAGGAAAGTGACCTGGCAAAGCAGTGTGAGAATCTGCCTCATTCTTCATTTGCACCAATAACTTATTTGAACTTTGGTTTCACACAGTTTCTTGTCCCCTGACCCCTTCCAGCTCAGTTGGGGGCTATTTCTGGGGCTGACAAGTGTTTTTGTTGGCAACTACTGATTCACAGTCTGGATCACCAAGTATCATAATGTATTTAGCATTCTAGATGCTACAAGAAAAATAAATCTGGTTGTTCTTGAGTTTATTTTGTCTTTTTTGGTGCCAAATGATCTCTTAAAAATTCTGGACACCTGCTTTTAATCAGATTGTACAGTTGCTGCCCTTTAAAGTTTGCTATTGACTGTGTCTTGAGAATTCTGATGCTCACTTCTGCTATCTGGGGAACTGAGTGACATTCTTAGTGAAGTCTTGCTGTTCTGGTTTCCCCCATATTAATATTTTAACTACCTCCCAGTTCATTTTTCTTCAGGGCAAAAGACATGAAGTATGGGCAGTAACAACTGTGTTCTCCTTTCTTTTGTGAGTTTGAATTGGTAAGGCATGAATGATATATTGCAATAACTATCATGTCAAAATAGTTATTTGTTCAACTAACCTTGGTACCTTTGAAATTCTTGTTCAAATTAATTAACTGAGACTGTAGATATAACCATAGTAATCAAAATGTAGTTTGCAATGTTTTGCGCTCTTAATAATGTGAAACTTCACTACAGAAAACAAATTAATCATACTAGCTCAGTAATAATAGGTACCATTTCTTAACAGATCTCTATTTGAATCAGACCAAAGACAATCAATAATGTCATGGTTCTAGCATGTCTCTCATTCTACACCCCATGGTCTGTACATACTGCTGACGACTCCTGTGGATGGTTTTTTCCTCAAAGGTATTTGTGTTATTGTTATGATAAGGGTTTTGAGCCTTGTTCTTACACTTTCATATTCAGATCAGTACTTTAAATCACACGTCATGCTTCTGATACCAGACTACGTTTCAGTACTGTCAGGAGGATTGTAGCTGTGAGCTTTTCCTGTTGCAAGATTTTCTGCCTTCTTTATAGAAGTTCATGTACCAGCACAACATCAGGTGTAACCATTTAGGTAGCATTAGAGAACTGATAGTTTAACAGCATTTTCCAGAGTCTCCTAGGAAAAAAATCAAGTATCTGGCAGCTCTGCATCTCTTCCCCATTTATTAACCGCTCTGCCCAAGTTTAGTGTGGATGGGTGGGCTGCTGTTGGCTTCTTTTTTGTTTTAAAGTTGCTTTTGGGGAGGGAAGGGGTTTCTTGGGTTTGATTAATTTATTTGTTTAATGTTGAATTGCGATACCTATGAATTATGCTTTTGCTAGGTTTATTTAGATCCTTCATAAGCAGTTGTTCCTCCTTGGATTGAGATGAACATCATCTCTGGGGTAGTCTCTGGAGTGATTATATAAAGATGAGTAGAAGAAAATAGTTAGCAGGCTCTTTCGGTCTTTAGTCTTTCTATAGGGGTGGTATAACTCTTTGTTCTTCTTCCCTCTTTGTTTCTGCTCTTCAGCAGCGAGTGGATTTTATTAAATTTTAATGAAACTAGGAGATGATGTTGTTTCTGATACAAAATGGATAGATTTATCTGCTATATACAATTTAGTTTCTGATCCTTCAGGAATCTCCAAACAGATTCATCAGAAATTGAATGTTGGAGAAAAGCTTGTAGGTTTTATTGACCAAAAGACCTGGAGAAAGAAATTAGTGTTGGCTGTGCTAGTTGCTTCCTTGTCCAGGTGACCCAGGAGAGCTGACAGGACAACAGCAACCAAGTCTTTGCTTCCCCTTTTTCCTTTTTTTTTTGCTAAAAGCACCTTCCCCAAGAGCTTGATCCCATCATCTGTATTATTGCACACAGTGGCTCAGAGCCTTAATAGCAGGATGGGAATGGGGACCCTTCTCTTGAGTAACGTCTGCTCAACAATGGTGTACCTTGAGAGCCTCTGTTCCTGTCTGGGAAGAGTTACGAGACAAAGGAATGTACACAAAAAATCCTCTTTTAATGATATATGGGCATCCTTGTAGCTGTCCTGCACTGCTGTGCAAGGGTTAAGTACTCAAAAGGGAATCCTTCATGATGAAGGGCTGTTGACAGGCATCCTTGTGTCAAAAGTAGATCAAGGAAAAAGAAGTGCAGGAAATGTGCCTTTATGCTTGGATAGCCCCTGTGAGCAAAGCAGCCCCTGAGGGATTCTTAAAGCAGTGCATGCATCAGAGCATTCCTGAGGTTCTTGCTAGGAAAACAAGGATGGAAAGGGACATTAAGTAGCCTTGAAGATCAATGGAGCTCAAGGACACATTAAAGCCACTTTTGTCCTCTCCACTTATGTTGTGTGAAATCAAGTAATTGAAAATAATTCTATTTTTACTAAACTTAATTCTGCAGGATCAATTTCATATTCGTTGTCATAATTTAATCAAGACGTGGATCTGAAAATCATATTTCTTTCACTTTCTTGCTGGCACACAATTCCTCTTTTTCTGTGAAATGTTGCAGTGCTGTTACATGAAAGTTAAAGGGTGGAGAGTCAGAGATCCTCCACACACACTACAAAGTGCAGAGGCATCCTGAAGCTGGAAGCTGAGCATCTCCTGCAGGACAGATCTCTAGCAATTAGGTATCCCATTTCTCTATCACCTATTTTTGCTGGTTGCTCTGGACAACTTGCAGAATTTATTTTTTTTTTTTTTTTTGCATCTTAGCGTATGAGGTGATTAAAAACTAGATATTCCTTTAATGGGAAACTGATTTTAGAAATACTTTTTCATTCTAATGATGATGAAGACTCATAATCTTAACATTTTTCACAAAACAAATTGCTCCAAATTGATGCATTGACTTTATCAAAAGTAGTCATTCAGTATGGCAGTCTGTTTTGAGAACATTATTTTCCTTTAGCTAGATATTATATCATTTTACTGTATTAATGTTAACTCTAAACTCAGAGCATATTACAGAGTGAAGATGACATGTTTCAACCTTAACAAAATGATGTAATATTTTCCACTTGATTATTTGGAAGATAGCAGTATTTCCTATTAAGTAATGGACCTGGAATTACCATACAAAAACATACAATGAGAAAATGGTCACTCAACATTTTGCTGTCATCAGCAGAGAGTGAGGCTTCAGGTAACCTTTTGAGGGATCCCATCCCTTCTGCTTTTGTCTCTGCATCCACAGGCTTCATATCTTCCTTCACTTCCTCTTGTGACTGTGCCTGTCACCTCTGCGTCTGTGAATTCACACATACCTCCTTTTAAGCTGCAATTGAAAAACCCTATAAGTG
Organism: Emberiza elegans; assembly: GCA_024865655.1. Lineage (NCBI taxonomy): Eukaryota > Metazoa > Chordata > Aves > Passeriformes > Fringillidae > Emberiza > Emberiza elegans. The sequence goes on along the minus strand of JALJVW010000139.1, from coordinate 16,927,413 downwards.
CTGTTCTAAAGGAATAAACCAATTATATTTCTTCCTCTACGTCTCTGTGCAAGAGCACATCGGTTTGGATGTGCTGTTCCCTTGGAAGGCAAAACGTATTTCAATTGTGTATTCTTGGTTCTTTGTAGCTGCTTAATGTGTGCTTTTTTAGGAATTGTGCTTCATTAGGAATTGGACACATTCCCCTGCATTTTATTCATTTCAGAGTAATACATAAGTCAGTCATCTAAGCTGCATTCCCTCTGGGAGGATGGGTCTTCGGCAATTTGCTGTAAAGCAGGTGTCTTAGGGTGCAATTTCTTTCATCTTTCCTCAAATGACAAATCCAGATTGGAAGGCTTGAGTCCTTCCTCTCTCCTCAACTTGTCATCCTTCTGATTTTGGCAACAGCCAGTGTGGCCTGATGTGAACAAGACTGAAAATATTGAAAGTTAATCTAAAACATTTAACCAATGAGAAAGGAAAAGTTTCCTTAAGAATGGATAGTATCTTTATTGCAGAAAAATGAAAAAGTGCTTTGAGGTTTGGAAAGGAAAGAAAAGTTTTTGAAGAATCAAAGAATTTCATTATTTTGGTTCATTTAACACTTTTGATATTTTTCTTTTTACTTTTCTTCTTTTTCCCATTTCTGTTTTTGGTCAGTTTTCAAGAACCCAAGAAGATCTATATTCCTTTCAGGGAAAGCACAGTTATGCATCTCTTAAATTATTTTTTTCCCCATTAATGTGAGTGGAGGAGGAAGGGAGGAAAAGGTACCAGATTAAGAGTTCAGGATGTGGAATTCTGCTGTCCCTGACACAGGTATGCCTTTTCCATGATGTCATTCCAGCAATGTTCAATTTTCAGATGCAAGTCTGTAGTAATGACAATGGAATCCTACCAAGAACAACAGAAGTTGATTGACAGTGAAGCTGTAGGTGATACAGAGAAATCCTTCTTTTTCAGAACTGACATTGATACAATCTGTGATGGCTGTCACGACCAAATCTGGACACAGGTAGCAGGAGGGCAGTAGGTGCTTCTTCTACCACTCGCCCCAGCCTGAACAGAGGAGAGAAAATAAGTGGAGCAGAATGAAGTTCCAAACACTACATCTCAAATGTCCTTGGAAAACCTTTGTGCTGTTGTGCAGCACATGATTGACTCTGGGCAGCCTAAAAAGAGGTGAGACACAGTGCAAAACCCAGCCCTCATTACCTGTAGTGGTAATGAGTAGTGAACAGTTAGTGTTATAAAAATAGACATAAAAGTATTGAGCAGCTTAGCTATAAAAAGAGAAATCTTTTCAAGTTCATGTGGCAATATGTGCACACATAAGTATGTGCATGTGTACAGCACACAACCAGCAGGATGAACTAGATGCCGTATTTTTGGATTTCAAGAAGTGGTTTTGGCATCCTATTTCTCAATAGTAATTAAAATAGTAATTCAGATCTATTTTGGGAGGTGTAGATATACACTGAAAACTGAGTAAGAAATCATAATTAGGAAGTTGCTATTCAAAGGCAATATGCCAAGTTAAGGAAGTATTGAGAGGAGGACGCAGGAATTTCACCTTGTGTCCTATTCAATAGGTGGGGTTTATGAGAAAAATACAGATGGCATGGGCAAAATATTTCTGGGTGAGTTCTGTCCAGTAGCTGTAGCACAGGGGTGGGAAACCTGCAATGTAGTGTGCTTAGTGCCAGAGCTTCACAAATCTTTTCTTTTGAAGGCACACACAGTGATTTTGTTAGAAATAAGTATTTGATGCATGAAGGGATGCGATTTGATGCACTCCATAAAGCGTTGGGGAGAATAAAGAATGGTTGCACAAAATGATTCAGGAAACACCACTATCCAGGGAAGGAACTGGCCACTGAGTGACCGAATAAAGAAAGTGAGGAAATGCGAGACAAAGCAGCATTTTGTGTATCCAGGGGCAGCCAGGAAGCAGCATGCTGTGAGCAGCAGGAGAGGGGACTGGAGAAATTTCGTACAACCCTGAGTGTCTAGTTGTTCAGTATGTCATGGAAACTGCAGATGATCTTTGGCAAGAAAAGTGAAGTGAAAATTATAACAGGAACTTACTGGTTGTGAAAATCCCTTTGGATAGATCCACTTACCAACCCTCATGGAAGATTCTAGTCAGCAGGTGGGCAAGGAGGTGGTGTTCTGTCTCTTGGGATTGCAGCATCTGAGAAAGTTCTCTGAACAAAATATCTACCAAGACAGCTACCAAGTATAGTCCATAGCATAAGTGACTGGGTTTAGTTTTGCAGAATATAACTAACTTTTAGAAATTTTGTAATGGTGCCAAAGAAGGATGGACAATGTATGTTCTTAGATACTATTCATGTTCTGCATATAAAGCAGGAAGAAAGTTAAAAACTGACCAAACAAATAAAGTTCTTTAAGTATTCTTCTAGTCAGATAAGTTGTCTAAGATTCGGGTCAATGAAATGCACATCTATATTCTCCAGTGAGAAGAGATTGTGCAGTTTGACTGGCCTCCAGCTCACTGGAGAGGAAGCAAACTTCCAGACTTATTAGGACAGACTTTATCATGTGGTTAAATTAAACACCAAGGGAAACGATAGAAAAGGAAAAAATAAAAACACTTCCTTAACAGAGAGGCAAGATATTGAGAATAAAATTAAATGAGGCCCTAAGGACTAAAAGAGGAGTTCTCCAACCGCCTGTGATCAACGTGATGAGGCTGGCTAGTAAGCAAGTAGCAGTGAAATGCAATTAAGAGCTTCTAAACCTACAGTGGTGATAAACTGGAATTTCTCAGGCTAGGGAGAAGATTTCCTGTAATTCAAAGGACGGAAGTAAGTTTGGAACAGTGTTGTATGTAAAATGACATTGCCTCTTTCCCCAGCCATTGAACAAAATGATCTTGAAGGTCAATTATTAACTAAAATAAATGTCAATGGGATTCATGATGATTGCTATACACTGTCAAACCCAACTAAAGATCTGGATGATGACTAGCCTGTTGTGTATAAGGGGAGGGGAGAGAGTATTTTTTTCCTTGCGTGTGTATGTGCACGTGAAGCCGTGAACAAAAGTGGCATGTTGGTATTCTCATTCTGTTAGCATGGGAGCAGATTTGCAGACATTGAATAGATGACACTATCAGAATGAATTCCCCTGTCACTTGTTAGGATAATACCTTCCATCCATTCTAAGCAGATAAAGAATTGAGATAAGAATTGAATTCAGAACCAAACTTAGATGTTCAACAAGTGAAAGTGGTTGTGGCTTGAGTACACCTTTCTTGGAAATAGAATAAAAATCTTAAGTGGTCTGATATGTACCTCAGATGAGGTATTCAAATAGAGAGACTTCTGTGCCTAAATAACTTCTGAAAATGGTATATCTTGATAGTTCCAGAAGACCTGAATCTCTCAGAATTTAAAACAGTGCCAAAGGAAGTGCTCAGTTGAAAGAAAGGTTGTGGACAGAAAGATTCAGATAATAATTGAGTTGCTTGTTTAAACAGCTAGAAAGCTACAAGCCTATAGCTGATAGAGGAGGCTATGCTGTTATAAAAAATAAGGAAAATACTGCATTGCTTGCACTAAAAGGAAGTTGAAAAGTTGAAAGTTTAGCTATAGATTAAAAAAAGCAAAATAAATTAAAAAGAAATCAGCAGGTAGTCTAAGGAAATTTTCCAAGTACATTAGTAGCAAAAATATTTTAGCAATTATGTGAATCTGCCAGGTAGGTTTGTCAATAATAGAGACAAAAAGAAAAATTATTCGGTAAACATTAGTATTCTAGGAAAAAATAAAACTATTGATTTTTCACTGTCACATAGAAATTGTGCAATGGTTTTCTGAACAATGAAAAAATATTGTGAAAAAACTGTTATTAAAATGCCTACTTTGTAAAACAACTGGTTGAGACAGCTTGTATTCAAGAATTTTGAAAGAACTAGTTAAGGAACTTTGAAACACTTCCATGTGTTGATATTTACAACAAGTGTGTCAGGATAATGAGGAAATTCTGCAGAACTGGAGGAAAATGAATGCTGCCTTACTACTTTAAAAGGATAAATGGAAAAAGCTGGATGAAAATACTTAATTACATCTGCTCTACTCCTGCAAAGTAGGACTGCTTGGTAATATGAAGATTGCTGCCTTAACATCAGTCTGAGTAAAAATACCATAATATTATATATAGGCTCAAAGAGCTAGAAGAGGGTTTATAAATACTTGTCAATCTAAAGGAGTTATTTGAAGAGCTATCTTGTTGAAGCATCAGTTTGTCAAATGCGTTTACCAGTGTGACAGAAGTCCTGTGGGACATGTACCTTCAGTCACATTCTTAGATTGATAACTCCACATGTGTACTTAAGTGAGTGTATTGTGCAAATTACTGTGTCATGTTTTTGGCTTAAAACACAAGTATCAACCAGAATTATTGTCAATTAACTCTACCTATAAGTTTCCTGTAAATGTAAGCTCTGGGTTACGTTCTATTTAGGAGTTTAAGAATAAATCAGAAGACAACATTAAAACTGTACTGCTGATCTGCTGATAACTTACAGATTGAGGCAGGGAAAAAAAGGCAGTGTTCAATGGAACTCACCCATGGAATTAGGTATCTCAAAGAGAGCTACATTGGAGGTTGGGAATACATGTCCTAGAAGGAAATATGTCACAGGACTCTTCATGTCATGGTAGACAATCAGCTACAATAATTTATTTTGGCCAAAATGTCTTATGAGATTGGTGCATGGATTAACAGGGAGATCTCAGGAGAGAGAGAATGGCCATTCTGCATAGCATGACATTATTGTGCATTGATGTCTGCCTTTCTGCCTTTTCCTCTGAAAAACTGGAGAGGCCTTTAGAAGATTCTGAAGTAGCACCTTGTAAGCCTTGGGAAAATAGTATTTTGTTGTGTTGCTCCCTTTTGACCATTACCTGCAATCTGTCCAGAGAGAGTACAGCAAGAGTGATGAAGTAAGCAAGGGACTTGGGGTAGAACCAACTAATGAGCAAAGAATAAGAGAGATTAATAGCAAGTAGTAGGAGATCCCAGTGATATTTTCAAAGAGCAAGGTTAATAACTTAAGGCTGTAAATGCTCATGAACAAGAGAGACTATTTATTGAGCTGAAAGTGGAAGATTTAGGATCATTAAAAAATGCTTGAATGGGTAGCAAACAAAGAGTCTTCTTCAGGCTTAGTGTGGCCTTCTGACAGAGCTATTTGTCTGTATATTAGTTTATCTTCTCAGAGAAACAGTGAGAAATATTAAGTGGCTATTTTGACATTAGATGGAGAATACAACTAGAAAGTGCTCTAAAGGAAATTCCTGTTTTGTCAGAAAGATGCCTTGGCTGATCTAGAATTGATTTCCCATCAGGAGTTCTGTAAGTATTTTCTGTAATTTTCTTCTCTTCTGCAAGGTAACAGCAGGATGCAGGATAAAAATCACCCCTACAGGTATCTTATTGCTATTTTTTTCTGTAAGATAGTGAAAGAAATGGAATTATCTTCTCAGCGCTGGAGGTTTCTTATTTTACTGAAAAAGAGATGAATTTGTGCTGTTAAAAGATCTTTTTCCTGAGGCAGTTGATTATGTTACACTGTTTCTTCCTGATCACTTTATGTTCCTTAATTACAGACTTAACTTAAAATCATTAATCTCCTTCCTCTCCATATTATATTTCTTTTCACTTAAACAATTGACTTTTGCTGATCAAGGTAGAGAAATCATAGAGGTGAAAAGTAATAGATAATATTATCTTTTTCAAGCTGAAAATTTATGTAATACAAAAATTACATGCAAATATGTGTGAGAGGACATGATGTGGGATTATCAGAAACATCTTAGTGACTATGTATGCTAGATTTTTCAATTCAATCGAAGAAGTTGAAAAAATGAGAAAGAAAAATAATTGGGAGATAAAGTAAGAGCATGTGCTGGACTAGAGGCTGCTAAGCTGCTACTGTGAGTCTTCTTCTGCTCAGCCATAGCCAGAAATCCTTTGCTCTGATGAAATGAATTAATGAGGACCTATTTCTGTGGGTGCATTGTCTATCACTGAGTCTAGGGTCTTCTGTCCAAGTATACTTTGTCAGTGAATTTGGGTGAAATGACTGTCCTTCCTTCCTCTCAGATGTCCAGTTAGGTAAGTGGCATCTTCCCAGGACAGGTAAATATGGTTGTTACACTCATTAGAATGAACTCTTGCAGTTTTTTGCCAAATTGAATAGGGTGTTACCATTGTTTTGTATCTTATTTTTCTCAACTATCACCAATGGCATGGAGGTATTTTCCACACTGAGGGAGTAAATTCATGTTTCAAGGAGCTTAGGGCTCCTTTGCTGGTAATATGCCACTGGATCTTGTGCTTGTTAACGAAAAACAAGAGAAACATCCCAAAGGTGTTTCTAGGGGAGGGGGTAGGGGGTGTGAGGGCGTCAAATATTTTGTGTAAGTTTTAGTTGTGTCAGGAAAAGTGTGTCTAGCAGAACTTCTGCTATGACTGTGTTATGTTTGTGGGTCCCATGATACTCAGGCTATTTCCAAAGTATACAAGCAGCTTGGAGTGTGTGAGGAGATGAGTGGGTGGAACAGACTTTACATAAAACCCCGAGGGAAGTAAATACTGAAGCTATAGCAGTGCTGAGTGAAGATTGGGGGATAGAAAACTGAGCAATATCGCAAAAGACACAGAACATAAGTTGGGAGGATCAGACTTCAGTTGTCAAAAGCCTTTTACATAGCAGAATTTCTTTTCATATAATGAAATAGATTTGTTTGCAATACATGATTGTTTATTAGCATGGATTTTTCATAAGGCTGGCTAAACTTTGGCCACGTAATTCCCATTCTTTCTGAGGATTTCATCCTGTTGTTGAAGATACCTTGCTTATCAGGGCAGTGCCTGTGTCATATATGCAGTGCAAAATCAACTTTTCCTATTTTCATGTCCCTAAATATTTGGAAACAGGAAAAAAATATAGTGTTTGACAATTGGTCTGTGGAGACCCCAAATCTGTCACCAGTAGAGCATGTGTCTGCTGCAGCATAATGCTGTTCTGTTCTAAAATTGCTCTTCCTTGGAAGCCCTTGAATTACTACTGTCTTTAGTAACATAGTTAAAGATGGAAGGATGCAGCATTTTTGTGCTATGAAACATTTCACAGCATTTTACTCACTGTGTGATGCATTGTCACATATACTAAAATTAAAATTGTTACAGCAATTCAAAATCAGAGCAGATATTGCTGAAAACTTATATGCAATAGTGAGTGAACATATGTTCAAGTTTGAGGGGTTTTTCTTTTTACAGATATTGATACAAGTTTTCATAGTATTATTGTTCAAATTCTCTCTGCTGAAAATATCTTAAATGTTATAAATGACATGTCTGTACATTCCTGTGTCAACTGCAATTCATGTGAATAAGATTCCTGTTCCCTCTGGCATGATTTGACATTTTTATATTGCTGAACTCATAACCCAAATGGCCAAGGTTTGAAAACAATTAATTTTGCTATCTGCCTGTGAACACCTTTTGGCAACAAATATGTTTGTTTTTGCCAACTTGTTTATGACTTCTAGAAAAGACCAGAGATAATCTTAGATACAAACTACTGCATGCTTAGCTCAGGACTTGTGTATTTTCACATGCACATGTTAAATAAATAAAAGAGCTGCTGTTGGTATGAATTGTTCTGGACACATCAGGGTGGTACTGCCCCAATGCACTGCAACGAAGGTGAGAGCGATGTAGTAGGGCTTTGTTGTATATATGCACATGCTTTATAATATGGGAGCAGAGTTTTGTAATGCAACATCAAACACATCCTGTTCTCTTTTTATTTTTTTATAGCTGTTGTCCTCTGCTCTGGATCACATGAAGAAAACTCGTCTTCACCACATCCAACTCAGAAGCTCTCCCTGATAAAAAATAGGATGGTTTCATTGCATCAGCCTTCTACACCAGGTACCACACATCCTCTTCCTTACATCTTCCTTTTTTCTCCTTCAGAATCTAGGTGTATGATAGGTGCTGGCAGTCACAAGCACCTCTTACCAGAAAGCTGTGGCACTGTATTTCTGACTGGAACTAGAGCAATGACTCAGAAAGGCCAGTGTAAACCAAAGGGAATTTCTTATTTCTGTATTAAACCAAAACAAAAACCCCCACCAAACCCAAAACATAGCAAGCAAACCAAACCACAAAGAACCCGAAACAACCCTCCACAGAAGAAAGTTACTGTCTCCCCCCTCAATAAACCAAAAAAATCCCCAACACAGCAGGAAAAGGGAAAAGAATGAAAAAGGAAAGAAAAATAAAACCATTTCGATCAGCACACTGAAATCCACCAGATTTGAGATTGGGAGTTCTTAAAATAAAAGCTAATTAGTAGAACTGCTTTCCCACTACTATAGAACAATTTTATTTTTTTTATACTGAATGAAGCTTTTTTCCAAATGGACTTTTATTTTCAAGACATTGTGGAAAAAAGTGAACTGTGAGGCTTTTTATCATGTGTTCACTGCCTCTTGTCCTGTCAGTGGACACTACTGAGAATGCCTAGCTTCCTCTTCATTCCCTGTCATCAAAGGGTTTGTACACATTGATAAAATCCCCCAACCATACTTTTCTGCAGACTGAACAATCCCAGCTGTGCCAGCCTCTCCTCTTATGTAAGATGCTTCAGTCCCTCAGTCAGGACCTGTGCTGGACTTGTTCCTGTAGGTCAGTATTTCCCTTGCATTAAGGAGCCCAGAGTTGAGCACAGAACTCCAGCTGTGGTCTCACCAGTGCTGAATAGAGAGGAAGGGTCACCTCTCTTGATCTACTGGCAGTGCTCTTCCTGATGCTGCCCAGAAAGCTGTTGGCTGCCTTTGTTGCACGGGTGGGCTGCTTGCTCACAGAGAGCTTGCTGTCCACCACGCTCCCCAGGCCCTTCTCTTTGGCTGCCGTCCAGCCACTCAGCCCCTGCTGCAAGGGGTTATCCCCCCGAGGTGCAGCACTGGGCTTTTCCTTCAAGGGGCTCCTTCCAGCCCATTGAGATCCCCAGCCTGCTGAGGCTGCTCTTGGTGGCAGCACAGCCCTGTGGTGTGTCAGCTGCTCCTCTCTTTTGCAACCTCTGCGAACTTGATAAGGGTGCACTCTGTCTCCTTGTTCAGGTTGTTAATGAGGATGCTAAACAATAAAGAAAGGCCTCTGGGTGTCAGAAAAGCCACACATTGCTCCCAGAGGGTGGCAAGGTGACCTAGCCTTTCCAGAGGAATGTTCCTTACAGTAACCTCTTCCAGAAGGTATCTAATTCTTTAAAGTCTTTTCTGACAAACTCTGGACTGTCCATGAGCTTTTTTCAATCCAATCTTATTTGGAGCATTTTTGTAATATCTTAAAATATGTTCTTTGCTGATTGTAGTAATGCAGGTCTATTTCTCTACTATACCATTTTTTTTCCTTTTTAATTTGTCATGTTCTTCCTTTCTGCTGACTTGTACTTGAGGTTCTCCAAGTTCATAAACAGAGCTGGATATGAAACACCTGTAAGGTGGTACATAGTGGTGTTAGAGGTTTCCATTTTCAGTGTTTCTTTCACTGTAACCACGAGTGTACCCAGCTTTCTTACTCTGTGATTTGTGCTAAAAACCAGCTTATTGTTGATCCAGCCCTATGCAATGCATATAATCTCTTCCCAGAGAAAACAGTCTTTTTTCTACTGGATGTCAAAAACTTTCCAGATCAGTTTCAGACTCTTGTAGGTATTCAGATTTCTTCAGTGTCAGGTTGTGGCAGACAGACATTATAAAGCTCAGAGAGCTGGGAATTAGGTGCTTTTCAAGGGAAAAGTTGTGTTCACCTATCTTAGCTGGGAACCACCTTGTCGTGCAAGACACACTCAAAGGACTAAGTCTGCATTGGTACAGTCCTTGCCACTGCAAGCTGAGGTATTAGTAAAGTTTGATGAAATGATTTTGTTATAAACAATAGTTTCAAGTAACTGTCTACTTGAAAAAGGATATTTTTCTTTCCTGAGCTTTCACTTTGGTCTTTTTCACTGTTATGCTCTTGTGAGAGAAATTGCTTTCTGGGTTTTACCACCAACTGAAAAAAAATTATCTGATAAAAATATTGTTTCTACTAACAATAAGTCTGTAGGTACTGAGTTAACCTGTCAAACCTCAATAAATTTGAAACAGCACAGCAGGTTTGGGTCAGGACTCCGCTTTGTCTCACATTTCTATGGAGTTTCTGAGCTATTGAGATTCCTAATATTTTTTATTGGATCATCAAACCATATCTTGGACCTGTGCACAGACATTTCTCCGTAGATCCAACAGAGCCAGGAGAGTGGCTGGAGTCCTCATTCCTGTGTGCTGCTGGTATCTAGTATTGCATACACACACACATGCATAGTTTGCCAGTTTATCTGCTTGAGGCTTCCATGTAAAAATGGTGGGCTGAACAGTGCCCAGGCCTTTCCTAAGCTGTATGCATTCCATGAACTGGGCTAAGAAGGTATTTGGATGGTTGGCCCAGTGTCAGTTTGGGAGAGGCAGCAAACTCCAGTAGGAGCAGGCCAGAGAGAGTTGGGGAGTATCCAAAGCAAGGCAGGAGAAGTGTTTGGGTGGGAGACCACATTCTATGCCAACCCAAAGTTATGTGCAGCTCTGTTACATCTGTGTTTATTTTTCCCCTGCCTACTGGATGTTGTTTTATAAAAATGAAGTTAGAATTAACTTCAAGAATTAGGAGAAAGCTAGTCTGCTTTTGTTGTCACATTCAAAAGAGGCTTCCTTTTCTACTTTGTCTGAAAGTTTAGTTCAAATATAGGCAATCTTCTGGAGGCTCTTATGTTTTTATTTTTGCCATACCTGTGCAGCCACACTTCCTTGTTATATCCCTGACCTTAATTCTGTCCTTCCTACCTGCCTGTTCTCCTCCACAGGAATAGGACTACAAAAGGCATATCTTTGTGTCATTCATGTTTGCAAGGTTTGAATACCCTCTGAACATCAGGTTCCTCAATATGAATGTTTAGTCTCTTAATATTTCTTACTTGGCCTGAGGACACTCCAGTTATTATTGTAATATTATTATTACTACTGAAAATAAAATATCATGCAAATTAATATCAGCTCTATTCAGCTCCACTCTGTGTGGGAGAGTTTTGTGCAGCTAATATCCCTTCAGGCAGTTCATATTAGATTGATGAGAGAACAGTGAATTACTTCTTGTCTGGTTTATAATATGCTGATTATGAAAAATTCTGGCCAAGATGATCTAGTGTTTTTAGTACTGCAAGCAAACTCTGGAGTGAGTTAAGAAGGTATTCTTATCTATCCCGCTAGAGGAAAGTAAAACTATCTTTAAAAAGACAAAAATAAAAAAATGTGTAAAGCTTGCATTGCTCATCTATTTTGCTTGAGACCCTGTCAAGCTCTTTCTGTTGCATGGAGAGGGTTGCCCTTAGAGTATCAGTTCTTTCTTTCTGCCAAAATGCTAAATCCATACATTTTCAATATCCTTGTTGATGTTATTGGTAATATTCTCATTTGGGACTTTGAATACTTGTGGTCTAGACCTTCAACTGATATAAATTCATTGTTGATACCGATGTGGGAGGAATGACTTACATTCTGCCAGGAATTTGCAGGTTAGTTTTTCATTCTTATAAGTTCCTTGACCTGCTTCAGAAGAGATTCTGTTGCTATAGCTCAGGACAAAATTTTCTTTTTCTCTTCAATTCTTCTATTTCTTGGGAGATATAGCCCCCATACACTGTACATTCAGTCACTCATGTGCCCCTTGAGCTGGGACAGGCCTCACTGAAACCCTTGGTTTCTCACCACAGAAATCTCTTGTGTCATCGGCTCAAGCTGTTCATGGGTGACGTCCACAGACAGTTTTGGAAAGCCAGACTGGGTGTTATCTTCCATTGGTGTCCTGGCATCTCAGGAGAGGCAGCAGATGCTTCTGGAAAACAGTTCGTCCCATGGAGATGTTGAAGGTAGGCAGAGCTACAGTTCCCCTTGAATGGATCCTGGCTGCAGCAGGAGTCAGCAGGCTGAGGGCTCAGGCCCGTGTCACTAGAAGTGCCACCGTGTGCTGCTTCTGGTGCAGGGCTCCCACAGGCACAGTCACAGTGCCCAAGAGTCAATGAGAAATGTCCATGTAATGCATGTGTGCTGCCTCTGTTGTGTATGGATGTACCCTCTAAAGAGCCAGCCTCTTTATACACTTGTTTCCTATCTCCCCGTTTTGCGATAAGCTGCTTTTATTTACGGGGTCTGCATTTTTCTTTGGAAATTCAATCCTATACAAGCCAGAGCTGGCTTCACTTGTCTGCTGTCTGACTGGCAAAGTCTTTTTGGCTTTTGTTCTGTTGGAGGTCTTCAAGCTTTTTTTGGTTTATTCTCTTCTCATTTCTTCTATCATTTCTTTATTTAAATCATTAATTTTTACTTTATTCTCTCTCTTTTATGTGCACAGTTTTTCCTTTATTCTCATTACTCCTTTCTTCAAACTTTCTCCGTTTTCCTCTTATTACGTCTCTTCCATCCATGCTGTGTGTCTCTTGTTTTGTTGTGGCTTTTTTTTTTTCTCTTCACAGGGGCCATTTTCCTCCTGAACACCAGTAGACTCCCAGATAGATGTGAGTTCAGCCTGCAAAGCCCCATCTTGCCTGGGAGCTTGGATTCTTGCTTGCTGGAGCTGTCCATAGGTTCACAGGATGCTGTTCCTCTTCTCCAGAGATTCACAGTTGAAATCAAATATGCAGAGACAAACAAAAATACAGTAACTTCTCTGAGAGCTGGCCATGAGGAGAATGCCGGGTAAGACAATCAATTTTCAGCTGTTGAGCCTTTGAATTGCAAGGCAGAGTGAAGTTCCTCCAGGCTGCTTTTTATCAGTGTCTTTTGCCTTGTTGAGATCATTACTGCTATTACAGCAGAAAATAAAGGTATGACTTTCAGGACTGAAGCACACAGACTCCTGACAGGATGCCTGTAATAGACACAGGTTTTGTGTGTCCCCTTTGCAAACAACACACCAGCTTAGATCTTACTCTGCTTCCCTCACATTTGGAAGGGTGAAGAGTGATTAATTTTTTCACTGAATCTAGCACTTCAGCTGTAAAATGCATTCAGTCCAAAAACTGCCTTGGTAACATGACTACTATCTCTATGGATTCAGTGGGTCCTACCAATGCTACAAGGGTCCCAGTTCTCATTTTGAGGTGGGGTTAATTTTACCTCTTTAATAATTTCCTCCCTTCTAGTAGGTTCAGGAGTATCCACTTCTGCTCCAATTGTAGAGTTCAGGGAGGGAAAAAAACTGAGGTAAGAAGATGTGAAGGAAAACAAAAGAAAGTGTAACAACCCCAGATCTTGTCCTGTATTCCCTTTGATCCTGCCAGTGTTTTACTTCTTTATTCCTGTGTGTAGCAGAATGCAGTAAGGAAGAGAAATGGGTAAAGGGAACAAATCGCAACAGGAAAAGACAGAGAAAAGTCCACGTGTAGTCTAATTTTTCCATTTTCCATGTGCTTGTTTTTCCTTTGCTGCAGTCCAACTTGTAAGAACCTGGGTCAGACACATAACAGTTTTTTATTTCCATCACCTGACTGACTCCCAGGGAGAACTTAAGCAAGAGATCCCACTTCTTGTTTTCTTTGAATTCTTTGGCACTCCCCAGGCTGCCATGGAGATCTGTAGCGAAGAGTCCCCGTCAGCCAAAGATAGCAGAGTTTGACTAAAAAACTTTTTTTTTTCCCAGATCTCTCTCCCCCTCTTTTTCTCTCATTTTCAGCTGTTGCTCAGTTCCTTCCTGGCTATTCCTTTCCCATCTTCTTGCCAATTTAACTGGGAATCTGTTGTGTTTGCTGGGATTAATTTCTAATATCCTTTTTTTACCTACTCAAAGCTGCCCTTGCTGCTTTTTGAATATTTGACAGGCCTCTGCAGCTGCAGCTCTATTCCACAATGTAAACTCATAAAATACCCTTTTGCTACACCTTACTGGTCAGACCAGGCTTTGCTGGTAATCACTGCGGCATCTCTGGAACAGATCATAGATGTTGTTTAGCACCTTATTTGAGCACTGCAAAACAATTCTTTGTGAGGTCAAGATTCTCCTCTCTCTAAAAGTGGTGGCATTTAGATTTATTAGAATGAAGTTAGCTTTATTGGAAGTTGGCACTGACACCGCTATTACTTTTTCTTACTGAATGAAATGAAGCACTGGTAAGCTCAGAGAATTTACTCTTAAGATTTTAAACAGGGGAGGAGACCAAGACCTGTTTGAAATCAAGATAGAAAGGAGGATAGAAAAGAGGTAAAATAAAGTTAGGAACTATCAAATACCCTTCCTTTCCTCCCTCATTACAGGGGAACTTTAAAATCTTGGTACAATTAAAAAAACCTGACCATGCAGAAAAAACAGAATTTATTTCTAACACAGTGATTGACTTGCTTCTTGCTAGGCAGGTAGCCTGAAATGAGCATTCTTTCCATGATTAAGATTTTAACAACATGGGGTGTTAAGGAGAGATTACCCTGAAGGGTTCCCACCTTACAGGGACTTTCCACAGGGAGTAGGAGTTCTACAAGCTTTTCTGTCTTAACCAAACCCTACTGCACAATTTAGAGCGCAACACGGGGGGACAAGGAGCAGATGACCTTGAGATAGATGCCTATGTGTAGTACCTAGTGTAACCAGTGAAAATTACAACCAAGGGTTTGCCTTCAGAATAGAAACCTGGACACAGATACAAGTCTAGGTGGCACTTTTTTCAGATAATCAGACACAGCAGGAAATCCTGCTTCAGTCCCTTTTGTCACCTCTCAATTCCATGACCAAGCTGTACTTCATCATAAACTCCAGCTGCACCAGATACTTCTGTGAATTCTCTTTCTGGACCTAGAAATATTCTCCTGATGGTGTTTTCTCCTTCAGGATCCATCAGCTGCACAGTTCCCAAAAGCTTAGATATATGCCACGTGTAAGAGAAAGTTTCCTGTTCACCTCACCAACTAGTAGGACTTATAATTAAATTGGTAGTATTGAAGCTTTTTCACATATAAGCCTTAATGAAAGAAAAAAAAAGCAGATGAACTTTTGGTGCCATGTTCTCTGAACAAGTAGGACAAGGTCACAAAGTCACATTGTTTATTTATAAATACCACACCTATAGATCATGAGTGTTCTGAGCTATTACTGTTAGAAGGAGAACTGCTGAGGGAGTGAGGTGTTTGAGATTCTATGTATTTACAAAAAATATATAACATTTAATTTCTCATTATGTCAGTAAAGCTCAAACATCAGGACCCTGTAGCCTTGCTTGCAAGGCCAAGCCTTCTTTGTCTGGCATCTAACTCAGAAAACTATTTTTACTTCCTCAGGGTTATGGTTATGGTGCTTATTCAGGTCACATCTAATATATGTTTTTTAACTTCTTTTTAACTTTTTTTCTTAAATGTTTTTACTATTTTGCTTATCCCATCTTTTCATCTTTACCACACAGACCCAGAATCAGCCACAGTTGAAAATTCTTGAGACCTTTGTGGTTTTGAGTGTTTTCACATGCTTGTGTTTGTTGTGGACCACAATTATTTCAGTGTTCTTAGCCAAAACTGTTTCAGTAAGAAGCTCGTTTCTTTCAACTCTGGATACTCACACTTCATTTAAAATAAAAAGCATCATTTGGGGCAGGAATAATATTTTCACTTTCTGTAGTCAATAAGCCTAGCTGATTTTGTTCTGTTTTCATTCTGAAATGGCCACAGTAGTCTCAGCAGATCAGAAAACAAAAAGTTCATGGCCATGTGCACACATGGGTTTCCAGTTAGCCAACCTCACAAAACTGTTTATCGCTTAGTTTTTTGTGTCTTCCCCCTTTTTCTTGGAGGGATGGTGGTGATAAAATGCTCCACCATCTTCTGAGACACTTGAAAAAATTTGCTGTCTTTGACACTTCTACTAATGTGGTTGTTTTTATCCACAAAAGTTATTTAACTTCTCCTGCTGTACAGATGACAAGGGTAAGCCTGGTAAGTGTTCTCAGATAATGTCTAAATGCGTGCTGACAACAATGAGCAGAGCCCTTTTGATTAAAAAATGTATCTAGAAAGGGTGAGGCTGTCCAGCTGCTATACACGACTATGAATTTTGAACACCAAGCTGGGAGTATGATTCAGTTAGTGCCTCTTGTGCCTCTCTTGAACTTGCACCTAAAAATATACTGCATCAAAGAATAACCCTCTAAGAGTTTGGTGAAGGCTGGAGTGGTAGGCATGTGTTTTGCACTCTCTATTTCCTTTTAAGTCCAGTGGTTAGCACTGGATGTATGTGAGGACATGCAGAAAACAGCTTCCCGTGTGTAGAAAGTAAAGTACAATTTCTAATCTTTGTGTTCGCTGACTGAGTCTAGAAGCATCTAGCATACACAGCTTTGTGCAAAAACCCATGCAGTGGGACCCCGTAATTTAGAAAATATTTCAGCTTTCATGTTCTGCTTTATTGCATTTTTCAGTCCTAATGAAGAAAGTTATTCTTTACATAAAACATTTCCTAAAATTAATCATCAGTTCCCTTTGTTGGATATAAAAAATCACTTCATAGAAAGGATTGGTAGAAAGAGGGTGGAAAACAGCTGTTCAGCAGAGAATATTGAGAGGCTAATGAAAACCCAAAGTAAACCCTACAAAAGAAGATTTGGAATTAAATTTTTCAGGGTGAATCTTGAATTTTCTTGCATTAAGCATTAGATAGAGTGCAACACTAAACTTTCTATCCATGCAAATTTCTCCAAATTATATCAGACCCTAATAGTTCTTCCATGCATACAGATGAATTTTAACATCTCTTTTTAGAAGAAGAGTAATATTGCCTCAATACTTAAGATCTGGTTTGACATAAAATCAATAGTAAAGTTATTGCCAAGTCTGGTTTATCTGGAAGCCTGCTGCAATGATCTATCTTCTGCTGGATCAACACTGGGCTTTGTTCCTGATTCCATTAAGAAAATTACATTGGCTCTGACGAGCTTCCTTTTCAATGGTGGGAACCAAGCAAAGGAGGTGTAATTATTTACAGTGTTAGAAATCTTGCTGCAGTTGGATCTAGCAGGAGAGGCTTTCTCTGAAGGGGAATACCTTGATGATGAAGAGACTTGATACACAAAAGCACTCTATGTAATGCAAAGCCACTTGTCATTTTTGCGGCCTTTGGATGCTAGACATCTTCTTCTGCCATGTTATAAATGGAGAAAATTTCAGTAGCAGAGATATTTCAGTTCAGAACTGGGACGTTTCATGGCAGCTTGGGCTCTGGCTCAGAAGAGCTGCCAATTCACAGAAATAGTGGCTTAAGATGGTGGCCTTGTTCTTCCACCTGGTACCACGTCTCTCCCAGCAGAGATGGCAAAATGGACAATCTGTCTTCCTTATTCATGGCATTTCAGAGCTTGGTTTATTGACTTAGATGACTAGTTTTATTTTGATGTACCAGTCTATAAACAGCAAGTTGCAAAGTGTCTGGCTCATAAACCATATAGGATTAAGGTGCAGCAGCTGAAACAGTCATTGTTTTCAGCTGTGGGGCTCTTCAGTTGCTACTGCTAAATGTACCACTGGCTGTGAATCAGAGGCTGTGTGCCACAGGTTCTGCACTCAGTGTTGTATTAACACTGGAAATACTGTGGTGTCTGAGCTGGAGCATGGGTTGTAACTTGCTAGAGGTACTAGAACTGTGCCTAATAGCTAAATTTGAAAGAATGTCCTTACCTTTATTGGCTTATTGCACCAATTTGATTATGGCTCATTCACTCTTGTGGTCAACAGGATGCAATGGTGTGATGAACAAAGCTGTGTCATGTAGCAGAAGTGACTCAGTTCTGGGTCAGTGCTGGATGGTCTTGGATGTTGTCCCACAGTGTGGCAGGGGGGAGATTTATAAGACTATTTATGAGATATATTTATAGGTGCTGGACGTTCCTGAAGCTGCACTGCAATACAAATTGAAAGCAAAGCAGTTGTTCTTCCATGTTGGGAAGTAGACATTGTGCTGTTGCAATTCAGGGCTGTACCTTTCTTAAGAGGAATTAAATTATATAATGAGCTATTGAATATATTATGATGGGACAGGAAATAGAGGAAACAGGGTCATCTTCATGTAAGAAGAACTCAGTTTCATATGAGTTCAGGATATCTGTGGGTATTTATGTGTGTGTACAATTGTGAAAGTGAGAGGTGGGTGGGTGCCATAGAAGGGGTAGTAAAAAATTATCCAAAGTCATATAATTATGAAGGGTAAATACAAGAGAGGGTCATAAAAAATTAAAGTTGCTCTGGATTTTTTGCAAGTGGCAAATACAATTCTGTGATTTTTATACTGAGTCCAGAAGAGATGTGTTTGTAATCTGGTGTTGCCTTCTAAGGTGTTTTGGTTCAGGACAAAGGTTACATGACCACTCCAAGGCAGCTGAAGGCATTTCCTACATGAAAATATAATCCTAGGAGCAGAGCTTATCAGCATGTCTTAACACTGTGGCCTGGCCTTCTTATTACTCCATTGGCAACCACTTCGGTCACTTGTCCAGAGTGGACAAGTAGCATCAGCAGTGTGTAGAATGTGGGTAAAATTATCTCTCTGATACTATCTTCAGGAAAAGAGCTTAGAGCAAGGATTCCTTTCTCACCAGCCTTGCTCCAATCTATTTACAAAATAATACATATATTTGACTGTGCTTTGCTGTCTTCCTAACATAAGATATAGGAACAGATTTGGAAACAAAAATAAAGTAAAAATACTTTTAAGAATTCTGCTGTAGTTTTTAAATGATACCTGGATACCCTGACTTCCATCAGACTTAATTTGAGTGAGGTGCTTCAAAAATCCCCTTTTGGTATCTCTCTCTAGCTTGTGATGTGTGACAGCCATCTTTAAAATTAGGGTACAGGAGATCATTTGTTTTTGTCCAAACTGCCACAACTACTGCACAATTGAGAAACCTTTACAGTCTACATTTGCAGGTTATGGCATTTGCTCTGTAGTGAAATGTAAGTGGCAGAAGTAATCTGCATTTCCTGGAACAGCAGTTCTCTTCTATCCCTTGCTTTGTGGGTGCACTGTGGTTTGCTAAGGTGGAAAATCAGACGGGCAACACACAGATAAAGGTTTTCATTCTTGATACAACCAAGAAACATTCAGGGTCAGACATTTGCTTCCAAAACACACAATGTCAGTGCTGGCTTGAGGAGATCCAGAGTCTTGTGCAGCTGCTTGGTTGATCTGTACTTTAAAGAGCAAACAGAACACAACCATGTATGTGGAAAGCACATATTGGGGTAGTGTGTCACCAAAACTGGTGATAATTTAAGATCCATTTAAGAATCATTGGGAATGGTTGGATCTCTTCATCATTAGCAATAGGCTCTGCAGCAAAGATAACCTTACATGGTCTTGCTGGGCTAACGTCACTTGTTTTATATTAACACCCATTTGTTATCTTGCTATTTGCATTCATTGATGCATTTCCCACCTGGATACTATTACTTCTCTTTGGTACAGTGCAGAATCATTATGCTGGAGACTCCATGGAATCCGATGTGCTGTGTGTATGTCTGATAACATTCTGTTGTCCTCTAGGATGAAATGGAAACATCTGGTGGCCCAGATTGGACGAATAGAAAGACCTTTCAAAATCACCCTGGTGTATTCAAACTGTGGAGCACCAGAGGTTGGAGTACTGGCAGTGGGCTCTTTGCAACTCAGGAACTGCTTTCATGGTATGCTGCAATACAACCAAACACATTCTCACCAAAATGGGGGACAGGATAGGATTTAGAAGAAAGATGAGTAACTCAGAACTATAGAACTAAGTCTAGTGATCCTCTCTGCTTTTGAGCTTTGCTTTGTTTGATCTTTATATGGGAAAAAACTAAAAACAACTGGACTTATGCTGAATCCAAAAACAAGGATGAAAAGTCTATACCTAGATTATTTTAGCATTTAGTATTCTTCTCTCTTAAATAATCAAGAACAACAGTCTACCCTGTGTAACCAAAGCCTTTTCCATACCTGGGCTTTATCTAACAAATCTATGAAGAAAAGAAATATTTATCTGCCCCTGATGGTGTCTGTTCGTCACTGCCAGGCTAAGAATTTCTATCTAAAATGAAAATAATCAGAATGTGATTATTTTCTTTAAAGTACTTAGTGCTCAGCTAAGACTTCAGTTTTACCAGGAGCTTACAGTTTTGTTCTGAATGTCATGCAAATGATCTTCAGCAGCAGTGCAGAACCTTGCTAATGTCATTTAGGCTTCTTGGAAGTGCAGGAGTCTGTCAGCACAGGCAGTCTCAGGTTGGGGACATAATCATCTTCAGTTCCTGAATTTCATTAATTAATATAATGTTATTGTTTCCATTTTGCAGACTCTGTAGAAATAGCCCGGAATGTAATGTAAAAAGAAAACACTATTGTGAACATGGTTTTGATCATATTAGAGATTTAATTCTAGTCATTATTCTTTTAATTTAACATGCTATATTTTAAATGTAATTTTTTTGACAGTCCTAGAGTTTTAAGGGGATGCATACAGCCTGAAGCACTGTGCTCTCAGTCTCTAAATAACCTAGTGCATATATCTGGCACAAAACAGTGTCATGAAAAATTATTATTTCAGAGTGTGTACATGGATTGCTGCAGAGGTGTTCTTTTCTCTTTCTCCTCCAATTGGTTCCCTAACTTTTGCATTTTTTCTGGGGTAATCGGTCCCAACATAACTTCTGTGCAGAGCTCTGCTCAAGGGCAGCAGGTCCATGACATGCCTGGGCACATATGCATCCACAGGACAGGCTGGGTGCATTGAGAGTTATGCTTTTGGAAAATATCATACTTAAAATTTATGTTCAGCCTGGCTGATGGGTACCTGTGAAGTCAGTCAAATGCTCCCAGACTAGAACTAACTAGACTAGTTAGGGTGCATTAATAAAATTTATGTACAGCAAACCAGCCTGCTGGGGAAGCAGCTTCCTCGTGGGCTGGATGCCACAGCTGGAAGCTGGCATAAAATGAGTCAGCAGCCCAAATGCTGTTAAACTTGAGCTTCAACAGGGCATAATAATGTATCTGTCAGGGCTGGAGGTAAGTGGGTGTCCCTGCCTCCAGCAGCAGGGTGCCATGCAGCATGTCACAGCTGCCTGGCAGGTGCACAGTCATGTGTGCAGAACTGAGGAGCACATCACAGTAGGAAACTACAAGGCCCTTCATTAAAAAACCCCAAAAGTTATCTAAAGATAGAATAAGCACAGCTAAAGCAGTACATCAGAAAGAGAAGGGCAAGACATTTGGTCCAGGAATCTCATACTGGATAGAAACCTACATGAAAGTAGCAGCGATTTATCATACAAAGGGCAAGGTCCTCTGTGTGAAAACTAGTACACACAAAAGTCGTACATATTCTGTCAACTCATCTCTGGATTTAGTTCTCTTTTTTTTCCCCCATTAGATAAAGAAAATCAAGACCTTTTTGTATATGACAAAGGCTCAACCTTCCCCTGCTTTCATGGAGGCTGTGTCAGCCACCTACAGATCTGTGAGTTCATCAGTGATTGCCCCACCAAAGAGGAAGGAGTGAGGTGTGGTGAGTATGTGGCATGACACTTCATGGGAACCTTCATTCCATTAGTAGAAATAATTTAGAATACAAAATAAGTTAAATTGATTCCATCTTTAGATTAATTCAGTATTTCACCTCCTGAATTAATTTGTCCCATTTACATTAATTGGATACCAACATTCTCTTTGAAAAATCACCCTATGAAAAACAAAATGAATTTTTTTTTAGAAATTGGTTTTGTTTCTTGAGTATTACAGTAAGGAACTCAATGACCTTCCCTTCACAGTTACTGCTACTTCAGAGAAAGGCAAAACTTTATTTACATGTCTGCAGCTGGGTGAGAATTTCCTTCTGGACCCAAGATCTAAGCCTTCCCTTCAGGGAAAGGTATTAATCATCTTTCCACTCTTAGTTACCTACAGCGTCGTAAATCTGTCCTTCCAAGATTCCAGTTCAGGAGTTCTTGCACATCAGGACAGAAAAATCCCCTAACAGTGTATGAGGTGCTAAGAAGTAATTTTAGTACAGTGGTGATTTAAAATAATCTGTTGATTTGCCTTCCTTTAAATGGATACAAAACTTTGTGATGCCTGCAATTTCATATGTAGCAAGTCCTTTACAAATATGTGGCTGTGATTTGCCATTCCTGAGGTTACAGGGGCTGCAGTTTTGCCCAGAATTTAGAGTAGAACAGCACAAAAAGTCTCAAATGCTTACAGAAGCAAAGTGTTGGCTTTCTAATGGTGACTCTGGAAATAAACAAATGAGACCTATTTTGATAGTGTAGCATAGGTTGGATAACTTGGACAACAATGGATTTTCACTTTTTTTTTTTTTTTTGTGTTCTTCCATGATCAAGTTGCTCCTATTTTCCTATTTTTTCTTGTTCTCAATTGTAGACAGTCTCCCAGAGGGTTCACATTGCTCATTTGAAGAAGGTCTGTGTGGCTGGACACTGAATGAAACTGCAGCATCTCCTTGGTCTATTCGGGGCTTTTCCAAAATGATTCAAGAGGACTCATTTATAGGGTCTACTTTGCAAGCCACTGGTGGTAGGTTCTTCATTGTTCTCTCTCCCACTCTCTGCATGCATTTACATAATAGCCTTGAACTTAAGTTTATTTAAATTGGTTTAAAATTTTGGCATCATTGCCAAACGAACTTCAGCATCAGTATTATCTGTAACAACTTCAAATGTAGCTAAAATTAACTTTTGAACATGACTCAAAACTTTATAAAAAACAAGTTCTGCAAAAAAGTTAACTCAAAATTCCCAGAGAGAAGGATTCTCCTTCACCTTAAAAAATTGTATAAAGCATATTCTTCCCTCCTTCCTCTTATGAGCTATGCAATTCCAGAGTACTTCAGCAGCAATATGATAACTGCTGCATCACAAGGTAAAAATTGCCCAACAGAACTGTAGAACTGTCAACTTGCTAAATAAGAAGGGATGGGGCCAGACCCTCACCTGTTCAGGCTGAAAGTCAGAATGTTAGCCCACATGAGTCTTGCCTTACAGTTCCCTGCCAAAATGAAGGGTTTCCATACAAGTATCCTGTTTGTCTCCTGAGAGCTTGTGTAAGCTCTCCCTGGATAGAAAGACTGCAAACAAACTCTTCCAGCCCAGTGTTTTACTCAGCAAGAGTCATTGATGCTAATGGTGTAGGAATTAGGAGTGTAGATTGGTGGGAGCCTCTGTATGGGAAGACCTTGAGTGGTCTCTGAGGTTTATCCACTCACATTCCAATAAGGGGTTTAGGATGGTGACTTTTGTGCTGCTGAAATCTACCAGAGTGTTTATTACAACCTCCCCAACAGACTTGCTCTCAAGCCCTGCTTACACCTACATATGCTTACATACCTACAGAAACATTAATAATGTTAAATTGTTTCAAGTTATTACACAAAAAATCAAGAGATCCTTTTGTCTTTTCCACTTTTGTGTTGACAGGACACTTCCTCTACCTGCGAGCAAACAGCACTCAGACAAGTGGTATGGCTAAGGCTTACAGTACCAGCTTGCCAGCCAGTCTTGCCACTGAAGACTACCAGGTGTGTCACTGTCTAAGCACCTTTGTGGAGTAAATCATAAGGCTGTAGGCACCATTTGCACAATTAGCTTGTTCTCCTGTCCCTCTGCACACTCTACACAACACTGGAAAGCAGAAGAACTGGCTATGCTGCCTAGCTGGCCACTTGTTCAGAACTGGAAAGGGGATGTGAGGTGCATCCCCAGTAAGTGAAAGCAGAAGCCCCAAATCAGTTACTCCTTGTGGAAAACTCCCCAGCCTGACTGTACCACATAGGAAGAGTTACCGAGAGATATCTCTGAGAGGTGACAACAGCTAAATTGTATGGGGCAGCCAGTGTTTGCAGAAAAAGCTGTCTGGCTGGGCCATTCAGTCTTTTAGTATATCTGCTGCTGAGATGTTTTCTTCATAAATTCTGCAGTACTTGTACAGGAGTTAATAAACTTGATAGTTTCACTGAGAACAGGAGTGTGAAGTTAGAATGCATTGGATTTTCCAGAAATAGATGAATATAATAAACTTCTGATCATATTCTTCAGGAATTTCATAAGGTTAATGCAACCTGGCCTTGATAAAATTGCACAACTTGCCTTGCAGCTCTGAGATGCTGGAATTGAAAATATTAAATAATATTATAGTCATAACACTTAGGAAAATTAAGCTGCAAGTTTGAGCTGGAGTCCAGTCTTGCTAGGGGAAAAAGAGAAAGCTTTGATGCCTCCTAATTAGAGCTGGGAAAATAAAGACAGTGCAGGTGCCAGAAAAGTAACTTTGGCATTTATATTTTATTTATAAATCCAGGTAAAATATGCTGGGTACAACATAAACGACAAAATAAAATGTGATTGGAGAAAGGTTTACAAAACCAGGAGAGGAGAAGCAGTAGCTGTTGGTTATTGTGCAGAAGCCACAGGAGATTTGGATCCATTCTTTCCTCCACTGGCAAGGATTTGAGGCCACATTGCAGGATCAAGGAACTTCTGTGGTTGTTCTTTGCAGAACACGTGTGTGCTCCTTTTCCTGCTGGTACTGGAGCTCTCTGTAACATTAAGAACAGCTGAATATTCACAGCAGTGGTAGAAATGACAACTTTCTCTTGCTCTGTGGCAAACTGGAAGTGGTTGCTTCAGAGAAAGAGGAACAAGTCCTGCTTCAAAACATTCTTTGGCCTGCTGATTTTGTTGCTCACTTGACTTGGGGGTGCTACAATTCAGGTGATGCCTATGAATTGGAGCAGGTAGATGGACTGAGGTTTCCTGCCTCTAGAGACAGTCCTTGTTTTAAAGGTATTCAGGGCAGGACAGCTCTCCCCTCAGAGAAGGCAATAACAAGGAAAGCAGTCCTCTCACCCAGATGGTGTCAGAAGCTGTGGATATTTTCATCAGTGGTTGAAGAACAGCTGCGCAACAGGAGTTTCAGTTTGGGTCTTCCCTGAGAGAATTCTGTGCTAGTAATGGTGCTGAGTCAAATACAGTCAATGAGTGGGGGCTTGGTGATTTCTGTCATTACAGAATTTGACCCAGACTCAGAGGTTTGGTGTCTCAAATTCCCAGGGAGGGGAGAAGTGACTACCTTTCCCTTTTGTCACAGATTACCATTCTTTTCTTCCTCTGTTACAGATTCAATTTTCAGTGCATGTTTTTGGAAGCTACAATGGTACAGTCTCCTTCTCTCTCAGGGAGGAGATAAAGGGAGCTCCAACCACCTTGCCAGTGTGGGAAAGGGCAGGGAGCTGGAGCGACCACTGGTTTCTCATCACCTTACCAATGCCAGTGCTTCAGAACCGGTAAGAGCTCCACTGTCAGCAGCCAGGGTTATCCCTATAGATTTAGTAAATTGTTCCTTTGTTGTGAAGTGTTGCTTTCATTCCTGCCTTCTTTCAGAGCTGTTTTTAAGTGACTCTGCTTGCTCAGGAAGTATTCTGCCATAAGTGCATATCTTTGTGCACATGCATGGCTTAGCTCAACACAACCCCACACCATGTGACAGCACTTCTGTGCAGCCTCAAACAGTACTTAGGTTTTGGGAACAGCAAGCATCTGTACTAAAAACCTTTTAGCAATCTGAGCAAGCCAGTGTACTTACAGGGGCAAAGTGCTCCCAGCAGGGAAACAGCTGCATTAGAAGAGCTGCACTTCATACTCCCAGAGTAGAAAATGCTCACATGAGTCAAAGGAATGGTAATCCCATAGTTCAGCCAATAGAGCTGTCCAGTTTAGGATCAATGTCAGTGTAGCCTGGGCAACTGGAAATCCTTCATTGCCACATTACTGATGCAATGATTTCAGAAAAAGACTGCTGCCCAAATGAGATTTACACTAAAGTTTCCATTGGTTTAAATGTAGAAATGCAATGCAACATTGGTTTTCAGATGAAGTGAAATATTGAAGATTTAAAGAATTTCAATGCTATCAAATTCAATTCAGGTATTTCTTCTCCCTCACCTGGTGCCATTCAATCTCAAGCCATGTAGCTGGTGTTGGTAGCTGGTTATTTTGCACAATATAAGCTTTTATTTTTTTCTATTTCTTCAATCTGTTTTTTTTTGGGGGGTGGGTGGTTTTTGCATATTCCTGAGGAAGGCCTGTTTCACATGAAACTTAAGGAAAAAAAACCCTCCAAAGTTATACAGTGAATATTATAAATGTTGCTCTACCCTCTTTCTGGTTTAATTTCCTGATTACCTTTGGTGTCAGTATTATCACATGTTCACCATGCACACATTTGCCATGAATGATTCCTTTAGGGTAGGATTGGTCTGCCTGCTAGCACTGTATTTAAAATTCTTGTCTGACACTATCTGAAGCCCTGTGGATTAGTATCTGTTAGTTATGAATAGGTAAAGTATGGCCAATATGTAAAGAATTAGTGCAGAATAGCTCATTTCTCTGGGCACTCTGTTGTGGACCTGTCTGCAGCAGAGACCAAGGGGCTCTTCAGAACTATTTAAGACCTTCTGCCTCCTCTGATATACAGTCCCTTATGCTTGTTCCCTGAAGCCTCCAATTTCTGTATTGGCCCTCAATTCCAAAACAAAATGAATCTTATGTGGCATAAGGGAATGGACAGCAAGACACTTTTTTGGAGCACTAGCCAGAATGGCATGAAAAACAAATTGATATTCAAATGTTCAAATACCATAATGTTTGAAAAAGTTGAGCACTTAGGCAAAATGAAAGATGTAGTTAGGTTATGCATGCATTAATTATTACAGTCTGTTTCAAGTAGTTCTGTCTTGTTTTACTTCATGTAACCTTTCTGTATGATATTTTCAAATTTAAAACTGAGTGGCATAACAGCAATGATCACAGTGAGTAAGGATGGAACTGTTCAGTCCAGAAGGCAAACCTGTACCAGCTGTGATAGCCAGGTGACAGGCAGAAGTAATAAGTTGCCATTTGCTACATTGATCTGTAACAAACCTAGAACGAGCATGCACTGCATTGAAGGTGCTGAAGCCATTTCCCCAAGGGATGAAAACCTGGTCTTTGTGCTCCTAGAACACAGGCTCCATCCCAGTCCTCTTGTCTTGTTGTTTCTGTGCTCTGCTCCTGTCCTATCTGCTACTGTGGGCACCTGTTGCCTTTCTTCCTTGTTTTCATATACTTGGTCTCTCTTGCTTCAGCCTCCTATTTGGGAAACAATTTTATCTATCTCATGCCTCTGGTTGTTATTTCCTTTCTGAAATCCTCCCTGTTTCTTGCTTCCATCTCTCTTCTAGCAGCTGCTGTCTCTGGTGTTGTTTAGTTTTGGGGTTTTTTTAATAAAGAAGTCTGAATCCCTTCCCTGCACTTCCCTTCTCCTTCTGTCTATCTCTTGTGTGCTTTCATTTCAATGCTCCCAGACCTACAGTAAAGGTTTATTCCCAGTACTCCCATTTGATTGGCTATTTAATTCTCTCTGTAGATCTTGGGCTGAAATCCCCTGTGCACCAAGCCTAAGACCCTCTGCTGTAAAATTCCCAGTGAGCTCCCAGCCTCTCCAGGATAACACCTTGTTAACTCTGTATTCAGTTTAGGCAGCTTTTTATTTTTTCCTTCTGTTTGGGCCAGAATCAGTGACAGAAAGGAAGGCTCAGAAAGAAAATGTTTATCCATTAATTTGGAAAGGTAGTTCTCACCTCATGGAGCTGAGGCAGGACTGACATGGATCATGATAGCACTGCATGGAAAGTACCATTTTGCCTGAGACTTTCAGATATCCAGGGAGGAGGAAACTGCAGGATTAAAAAAAAAATACAAGGCATGGAAACATCAGGGTTTTAAAATTTTCAAAGATATTTTCTTAAAATTTTAATTGACTCTCATTCATGTGAAAAAAACACCTCATGCCTGAAATGCAGCTCTCTTCCTCCCAGATTTTAGATCCTACTTCCAATACCTAGTAGCACAGAGTGCTTAAAAAGTTACCAGCATTTTTGTGCATGGTCAGAATCATGAATGCCTGCATTGCCTCATCCTCAGCTCTCACAAAATGTTTTGACTGCTAGAAAAGCCATACCAAGTCACCCAAAATAGGAAAATTCAGTCCAAGTGACTTTAATGTTAGTGAAGTTGAAAACAATTGTAAACAGAGGTGTGTGATAAACATTGCTGGATAATTTTACTACAGTTTGGTATAAAACTTCATGAATGACTATTCTGTGTATTTATGGATGTTGCCAGCTTTCCTTGGTAATGCAAGCTCTAGCAATGTTGTGCTTGGGTTCATTTTTAGTGCAGATTTTGAGCTGGCATGCTGTTTTTCTGTATCCCAAATCTTTGGGAAACTCCTGTTCTTCTCTTGCTATAGGAAAGTGCTGTACTTTTCCCTGGTTCCTTAAGAGGATGGTAGGCAGTAGTAAAGTGGGCAGGAAGGGGACAGACCACACAGGGGGAAGAGTAGGCATGAATTGACATATAACAAGTTGCAGGCCATGAGCTGCTTCATGGGGCCAGAAGTTGAGAAACCTTAGCAAAACCAACAAGAAGGACACAAAGGCTCTATTTGGGTAGTTTTTAGCAACACTTTCATCCAATGAATTTATTTCTTAGGAGAGAAGGTAGACACAGTTTGCTGATCAGCCTCCCAGCTGGGCATCTAGCTACTTTGAAAAAATGCTTCTGGTGTTTAGCTGGCAAATTCACTTACTTTGTTCGCACACACAAGGAGAAATAATGCTACCAGAAAAAAACCAAACAGGCGGAAGACCAGACAACAGAGAGCTCGAGAACATAATTTGTTGGGGTCAGCAAAAAGAGATCAATGAACAGGAACTCTGGAAACCCCTCAGGCTAAGACAGCACTGAGTTCAAAAGACAAATTCCTCCCCTTTTTCTGAAGTTAAGAGGGAGGGGAGGCATACAGAGCCTAGAGGTTATGAAATGTCAATTCTCGTGCACTTGGGGTGGAGAGGGGCTGTCATTCCTCAAGGTCCCCCTTGTACTGTTCTGCTCCTGCTTGTGGAGCAGAAACCTACCTAGTAGTGCAGTGCCAGGGACCCTTGTCTGCTCTGTCTCCATGGACCAGACACAGCAGATTGACCTGACCAAGGGTATAATGCCATGTGAGTGCCTTAAGTAAGGGGTAGGATGTGCTGCTGTGTCTATGCCTGTGGGTCCTGCAGCTGCCCTGGTTCTGGGCTCAGGGTGCTCTGACTCTCTTCCAACAGACAAATGGGGGAATTATTGTCATTTGTCAGTGGACTTACACACGGGGTTTGGAAACACTCTTGCTAAGCCTGCTATTGAAGAGGAGGGTTTCTGTAGGAAGGGGATCTAATGAAAAATTCCTCCTCTAACACCACAGCTAAGAGGTCATTCAAGAGACCCTTGATTTTCATTTACTGCACTTAGTCTCAGAGTGCTCAGATCCTGAAGGTGTGGATGCTTTCATTTAAGCACAAGGCGTCATTTTGAGTTGGGGTAAAAGCAGTTTATCCCTAAAAATTTTTATGCAGCCGTGCAACTAACTGTGGATATCAACCGACATTTGGTTGGTGGGTGGAATGCACACACATATTTTACTGCCACTAATTTGGGACAAGTGTGTTTCTAGGCTGAATGATTAATGTGTTAGGCAGGTCAGTGCTTGATCTCTCATAAATCATCATTGAGCTTTACCAGAGACAGCAATAGAGGTCCTGCCCATATGCTTTTAATAAGCTCTAAATGGACTGGACATCAGACATCTCTTTATTTCTGAAATATAATGAAAAACAATTCAGTTCTATCCATTAGAAGGAGATCCTTCAGCTCATTTTCTTTCTTGCTTGTGAATTCAGAAGGTAGCAATACACATGGACATGACTGAGCTCCTAGATAAGGAACACCTGGTCATAGTGGAAAAAGATGAGATAGCCCAGGAAACTAAATCTTCAAGGAATTATTGCTGAAATTTATAATGTCCTACCCTTCTGAAATAAACTCATATCACCTTCTGAGTTACACTGGCTGAGGATCAGGCCCAAGACATTTGGATATTCTGCTCAGTGTTTCTCTTTCTTTTTGGGGTGGAAAGAAGGAGATATTTTTTTCCCCAGTCTAATTCTCTGTTTCTGGTAATGAATATGGATGGCTGCTTGTGTACAAAAATTAGTGGGGGCCAGTTTCTTGTATGTATGTGCAGATAGCAGGGGAAGTAGGGCTCTCATTCTTGTTCCCCATGAAATATGAAATTGTATGAATGTTGTGGCCCTTACAAGGGGTTTATATGTGTCTAAGACTTAGAGCAAGCCCTTTTGGCTGCTCAGCTGGACTTGTCTGGAGGAAAAATTCTAAATAGCAATGATGTTTTTTTTATCATAAAGGAACATTGTATTTTTTTGGGATGTTGTTTGTTTGTTTGTTTTGTTTTTCCCTCTCCTTAGTCCTTTGTTGGTCTTCTCTAAAACATCTGTCTTATTGAAAAGGTTTCAACTGGAACTCCTGGCAACCTGGGGCTGGAATTCCCAAGCTGACATTGCTGTTGACAACATTACATTTGGCCTGGACTGCTTCACTGACGGTGAGCCACAAATGTCATAGAATCCCCCAAAAATTTAGGTAGTGTAATCAGCATCCCACAGGTCCAGGACACGTTTCTGTTCTCCCCACAGAGTGTGTATGGATCATTTTTGTCAGCTTTGTCAGCACAATTCCATTTTATCTCAGACCTACTGAAGATTGCAAGTAGAGGCAATTTTACTCCATGTCACTCTCCCAGTGCTCTTTCTTTTTTCTCTAAGCTGGGATATTCTGTATCACATAGTTGAGACCTGTCTGTGTGTCTTGGCAAGAAACACTAAACTTATTCCTTAGCCCTAAATGGAGGGATTACATCACACTCTTTTTCCACAGTCCCTGCTGATCTATGCACCCTGGTAATTGATACCTGAAACAAATTTGTTGAAGTCAAAGGCAAAAGTCACCATATTTTTGTGCAGAAAAAGAATAAAATAAAGGAGTAAATTGACTCTCTGACAAAATTTCGAACAAGTTTGTTTTAGTCTGTAAGGAGGTGCGTTAGCTATCACTGCCAGATATATAACAGCTTTCCTTTGTTTCATTAGTGTAAATGTGACTGACAGCTGTTCCAGAGAAAAATGGAGCCAGTGCTACCCTTTGAAACATGTTAGCAGGAGCTGTAGTGGATTTTCTTAACAGACAAGGGGAAAGAATTTAGGTACTTGTGCTATTTGCAAATATTAGAAACTGCCTTCTTTTTGGGGAAAAAAATGCTTGCTTGCAAAGGAACTGGAAGATATGCAACACTTGAATGGTGAATTCTGTTGCAGACAAAATGTGGTTGGTGATACTGTGCCACTCTACATGTTACCATACTCAATATGTCAGCATTTAGGGTCATAGCATGTCCCTGCAGGGGCTACCTGTAGCCTAACATAACATATGGGAAGGCTTATGTCAAAATAGATGTGTTAAAAGCTCATCAAGAGAAGCTACTATTCCTTCCCATCTTTTTCTGGTTCAATGTCCTGCTCTCTGTCCCTTTCTTGTGCGGGCACTGAAACCACTCCTCTATAAAATGCTCGGTATGCAGAGTTTCACTTGAAATTAAGAGGAAAAGCTGATTCTTTATGGTAATTTCATTTTTTCACTCCAGCTCTTTATAATCCTCTCTCCTAACCTCCATGCTAACAGCTAGTTTTGGAATCTTGAGAAAGCTGAAGGGAGTGACTCCAGATGCATTTGGGCCAGCTGATGTGCACCCAGCTGCTAGAGTTTACTGCTCTCAGATAGACCCTCCAGTTTACCCACTGACATTTTGCTGGGAGTGGTCCAGGTATGCATCCTTTGGCAAACAGGTGGGGTGTAAATGCCCCTGCAGCAATGTTATCAGAGCTTGTCCATTAGACCACCCAGGCTACTCCTTATTTTCAACTGGGATGATTTACACTGACATCCAGGAGCAGCTGGACTTACCCCATCTGAAAGCACGACCCAGCGATGTGTGAGTCATGCAGATGAAACATAGCACGAAGGAAACATTTCTCAGAAGCCTTGCACTTGCCCCTGTTCCTTGAATCCTCTTTGCAAATTGACATTTTCTCGCCTCTGAGAGCAGCCCCCTTGTATTTGTCTTCTCATGACTTTAATTCAGTTAGGTTACAGAGAAGCCCAGCAGCTCTGCTGTGTTTTCAGTAATGAAATTACTTCTCTCTGGCAAGGACAGGTTTCAGATGTCAGAGACAGAGCCAATTAAAATCCAAGCAGTGAATTCTTTTCATGAGGGCAGCAGGAAGGATGTATGGCAGGAAGGAAGGATTTGCTTCTTGCTAGGATGTAAATATTATTTTCTTAATCTATTTCAATTTTGTAGTTCAACTCTCTACAAAACCCAGTGCTGAATGAAAGCACTGTTTCTGTATGCAAGATGGGAAGGAAGGTGAGGTTTTCCACAGACCTTAAAATTGAGAGGAAAGGTTCAGTAAGATTTAAGTGAACAACTGAGTAGTGAGGGCAGCTCCAGAGACATCAATAAGGACAAAACCCAAACAGACTATTCTTTGCATGGCAGCTCCTGGGCATTGACAGATGTTTTTCCCTGTGGAAAGGGTTGAGGTGAAACCACATTTTGGCTTATACCATCACCTTGTGTAAGACAGTGTCACAGACTGGATGGCATGTCTGGTTCATTGTGAGAACTTGAGGCAGACAGGCATAAAATACTTCATAGTTTTAGTGAAATACTGCTTATATAGGAAGAGGTCTGAATTTTGAGTGTTTTAACATGAAAATGGGGACTAGCACAGCAAATAGAAAGCTGATAGTTGAGTTGCCCTTCTCACTGCCTTACTATTATGTTTTGGTGCTCTAAGCATTGTATTGTTCCAATTAAGATCACAGGTCTGTGGTCTGTCAAACTCTACTGCCCTGGCCTAGAAATTTCAGTCTGTGCATAATTTTTGATTTCCCCGAAGATTGCTTTATAAATGGCAAGACTGTCCAAAGAGAGCTTTTGTACAATTACCTCTACTTCTTGATTTTAGAGTCCCTCATCCAGCAAAGTCTGATTTTCAGAAGTATTGCAGTCATCATTACTGAGGTGGGATCTCTGAGACCATTCACACCTTGAGGATCCTGTGAGGCATCTTACTCTGATTAGTCTCAGCCACCAGATCTCTCTCCATTTTCACTACAGTCACAGAGATATTGAAGCAATGAATGAATGAATTACTTTAGCTCTCTGCTTGCAGAAGGTGTCTCTTTCTCCTTTACACTTCCCTCTGTCTCATTTCAGTGGGGAAATCAGTGTTAGCTAAAACCTGGAAAGAGGAAGTCTGTGCTTTTTGTATATTTTTTTCCTGTAGCTACACATTAATATAGATTAATTCTTGTTCCCTTCCATTCACTTTACTGTCAACATGTTGGCTGTTAGAAGAGGAAGTGGAAACTAAACTAAAATAGACTGAAGCACCAGCCCCTGGGTCCCAGGCTACACTAGGTCTGTAGAAAATGCCACCTTACAAGTTTGTGTCTGACAGTGCATAAATCAGCCTTTAAAGCGTTAGCAGCTGGTGTGGACAGGCCATGCTCAGCCTGTGGTGCAGCTGATCTGCTGCTCAGCACGGAGGGGACAGAAAGTTTCTTCTGGAAAGCAAGGGTTTGAGACTGTTTGGAAAAGGAGGAAAGACTGTTTGTTTGGAAATGAGGCATTGCCTTAGGATACTCATTGGGATGGGATGCCACAAAAAAAACCATGCAGACACAAATATCAACTCTCTGTTTCAGAGAGTGATTTACATTCCTTTGCTCTGGCAAACATAACCAGGCTTCTGGTACATCGCTAAGTGTCTGAAACTGTTGTGACCTTTGGAATCTGTAATTCAGTGCAGGCCTTGGGGAACATCTTTTCTGGCCATGCATTGTATTTTTCACTTTGTTTTCCTCCTTGCATTTGATTAATTTCATTTGTTTTGGGTTAATTTCATTTTTCACTGGCTTGACAACTTCATCCATTGAAGTTCTCCCTCTCAGTATGAGCAGAGTGTGTCAGTACAAAGCTTTGCTTTGTTTGCATGTATCAATGTGCTTTCAGGCAGACCTGGGGGGAATATTCTCAGGAGTAAAAGCTCAGCAAGGTCTCCATGCTTCAATTAGTTATTTGGCCTTTCTGACACAGCTAACAAGGGTGTTAATTATTGCTATTTAGAGCAGTGGCTTTGTGGCAGAGATAATTGTCCATCTGGAACTGAGTGAGTCTCTTTTCAGTAGAGCATCAGACAGCTGTTAGATTCTCACAACTGGAACAAATTGAAATATTTGTAATGTTTTTCCACTGATGAAAAATGTTCAGTATTAAATTAACTGAGCGCTCACAAAATGGAAAGAAGCCTGCCCTTTTCCTTAGAGATTTTCCAATCAAAAATTTTGCATTAAAATGAGTAATTTAACTATTGAAACAGGATGCTTGCAGATTATGAGGCAAGGGTTCATTATTACTTTTTTCTGCTGTAAGACAGCATTGGTGTTGCAATGTTCTCAACGCATTCAGATGATTTGGATAGGCAATTGATTTTAAATTCTTCCTCTCTGAGAAAGGGCTGGTTTTCAAAGGCCTATCTCAGTGGTCAGAAGTGTATGGTTTTGCTCTGTAATTTTGAAAAATGTTTGTCCAAAGGTTAACAGTTTGTGACAAGGGTGTGTTTCTGTTACTTAACGGTGTATGTTAGTGAGGCATGTAATTTTATTTAGTTATTTTTTTCCTCTAAGTGAGCTCTCAGGGGCTCAGAGTTGGTTGCTGAGGTGGGAGTGATCTGTTAAGCTGGTTACTTGCCATGACACTATTCAGAACCAAAGACAATTATTTATGTCACCACTTTCCTTTACACCTCCAATCATTTGACTGTCCAGAATTGTCACCTGCCTGTTTGACCAGCAGAACATTAACACCTGGCATCTGTTCTCCCACACTACATTTTTCCTAAAATCTCCTGTAATCACAGCTATGGGAAATTGCAGACCAAGGAGCTTATCCTGCATGGAATAACATGGAGGGTCTGTGTTCATGTGAAGACCCACTGCCTTCAGCACAGATACAAGTAGCTTACCTAAGACATGGTCTCAAAAGAGTAATACAAAATTATGATTTGTTCAAAACACCTTTTATACCCAAGGCAATATTTACTTATCTTAACCATACAGTTGTATTTAATTAATTCATGTAATCTTTAAATTTTCCATCGCTCTCTTCTACCATCCTCCCACCTCTTTCTCTGTTCTACAAACTATTACAGGAAAACAACTGAGTCATTTTGGTGGGAAACACCAGTACCCACGTGAGATTAGTATCCTGGATGAACATCTTCTGAACCCCCTGGAAGAGCCCTCCCTGCCAGGTACATGATTCAGTACTGAAAACCTGTATCTTGGCCATAGAAGTTGGTTCCCTTCCTGTCTCCTGTGTGTGATCTGACTGTCTACAGCAGTGAAGCAACTATATATGATCCAAAGATGCCAAAGATGTTAACTGTGTCAGGTAGTCCCTGTTTGGCTATAGGCAAGCAGTTTGCTGGAGCCCAGCTCACCAGCCCTGAGATGGCAGGTCCTCTTTAAAGAAAAGCAGAATCTCTTCAAGTGAAAACTGCGTGAAGTTTGTATGAAGCTGCATGGCTCAGATTTGTAGTACATGGAAAGGCAGCTTAGGAACAAAAGGCATAGACCTGTACAGAAAGTTGGGAATAGAAAGAGTGCTGAGCACTGAAGCTGAATAAAATGAGTGTAGAAAAGTGGTGTAAAGATGAAAATCCAGAGAGAAGTAAGTAAGGATGAGGAAATACACTGAAGAGAAAAATTGGATGAAAAAGTAGGAGAACAAGAGAACACTGGGGACTAATTTACTGGCGGTGGTAGAGATTGCCACTCTGGAAGATAGATGAGAATTGTGTGGGTGAGAAGAGCTGTCTAAAGGAGAAGGTCAGGAGGTGAGGTTTTCTTGAAGCTGTTTTGTAATCCAACAAATACAAGCTCCTGAAGGCTGTGTCCACCTGGAATGTGAAAATCTGTACTGCTGTCTGCTCCCATTAGCTCAGGGGAGTGCTGTAATGCAGCTGAAACTCATACTGCATTGATCCATCTGCATGCTGGATGCCACAAAAAAACATGCAGACACAAAGATCAACTCTCTGTTTCAGAGAGTGATTTACATTCCTTTGCTCTGGCAAACATAACCAGGCTTCTGGTACATCGCTAAGTGTCTGAAACTGTTGTGACCTTTGGAATCTGTAATTCAGTGCAGGCCTTGGGGAACATCTTTTCTGGCCATGCATTGTATTTTTCACTTTGTTTTCCTCCTTGCATTTGATTAATTTCATTTGTTTTGGGTTAATTTCATTTTTCACTGGCTTGACAACTTCATCCATTGAAGTTCTCCCTCTCAGTATGAGCAGAGTGTGTCAGTACAAAGCTTTGCTTTGTTTGCATGTATCAATGTGCTTTCAGGCAGACCTGGGGGGAATATTCTCAGGAGTAAAAGCTCAGCAAGGTCTCCATGCTTCAATTAGTTATTTGGCCTTTCTGACACAGCTAACAAGGGTGTTAATTATTGCTATTTAGAGCAGTGGCTTTGTGGCAGAGATAATTGTCCATCTGGAACTGAGTGAGTCTCTTTTCAGTAGAGCATCAGACAGCTGTTAGATTCTCACAACTGGAACAAATTGAAATATTTGTAATGTTTTTCCACTGATGAAAAATGTTCAGTATTAAATTAACTGAGCGCTCACAAAATGGAAAGAAGCCTGCCCTTTTCCTTAGAAATTTTCCAATCAAAAATTTTGCATTAAAATGAGTAATTTAACTGTTGAAACAGGATGCTTGCAGATTATGAGGCAAGGGTTCATTATTACTTTTTCCTGCTGTAAGACAGCATTGGTGTTGCAATGTTCTCAACGCATTCAGATGATTTGGATAGGCAATTGATTTTAAATTCTTCCTCTCTGAGAAAGGGCTGGTTTTCAAAGGCCTATCTCAGTGGTCAGAAGTGTATGGTTTTGCTCTAAAAATGTTTGTCCAAAGGTTAACAGTTTGTGACAAGGGTATGTTTCTGTTACTTAACGGTGTATGTTAGTGAGGCATGTAATTTTATTTAGTTATTTATTCTCTAAGTGAGCTCTCAGGGGCTCAGAGTTGGTTGCTGAGGTGGGAGTGATCTGTTAAGCTGGTTACTTGCCATGACACTATTCAGAACCAAAGACAATTATTTATGTCACCACTTTCCTTTACACCTCCAATCATTTGACTGTCCAGAATTGTCACCTGCCTGTTTGACCAGCAGAACATTAACACCTGGCATCTGTTCTCCCACACTACATTTTTCCTAAAATCTCCTGTAATCACAGCTATGGGAAATTGCAGACCAAGGAGCTTATCCTGCATGGAATAACATGGAGGGTCTGTGTTCATGTGAAGACCCACTGCCTTCAGCACAGATACAAGTAGCTTACCTAAGACATGGTCTCAAAAGAGTAATACAAAATTATGATTGTTCAAAACACCTTTCATACCCAAGGTAATATTTACTTATCTTAACCATACAGTTGTATTTATTTAATTCATGTAATCTTTAAGTTTTCCATCGCTCTCTTCTACCATCCTCCCACCTCTTTCTTTGTTCTACAAACTATTGCAGGAAAACAACTGAGTCATTTTGGTGGGAAACACCAGTACCCACGTGAGATTAGTATCCTGGATGAACATCTTCTGAACCCCCTGGAAGAGCCCTCCCTGCCAGGTACATGATTCAGTACTGAAAACCTGTATCTTGGCCATAAAAGTTGGCTCCCTTCCTGTCTCCTGTGTGTGATCTGACTGTCTACAGCAGTGAAGCAACTATATATGATCCAAAGGTGCCAAAGATGTTAACTGTGTCAGGTAGTCCCTGTTTGGCTATAGGCAAGCAGTTTGCTGGAGCCCAGCTCACCAGCCCTGAGATGGCAGGTCCTCTTTAAAGAAAAGCAGAATCTCTTCAAGTGAAAACTGCGTGAAGTTTGTATGAAGCTGCATGGCTCAGATTTGTAGTGCATGGAAAGGCAGCTTAGGAACAAAAGGCACAGACCTGTACAGAAAGTTGGGAATAAAAAGAGTGCTGAGCACTGAAGCTGAATAAAATGAGTGTAGAAAAGTGGTGTAAAGATGAAAATCCAGAGAGAAGTAAGTAAGGATGAGGAAATACACTGAAGAGAAAAATTGGATGAAAAAGTAGGAGAACAAGAGAACACTGGGGACTAATTTACTGGCAGTGGTAGAGATTGCCACTCTGGAAGATGGATGAGAATTGTGTGGGTGAGAAGAGCTGTCTAAAGGAGAAGGTCGGGAGGTGAGGTTTTCTTGAAGCTGTTTTGTAACCCAACAAATACAAGCTCCTGAAGGCTGTGTCCACCTGGAATGTGAAAATCTGTACTGCTGTCTGCTCCCACTAGCTCAGGGGAGTGCTGTAATGCAGCTGAAACTCATACTGCATTGATCCATCTGCATGCTTACAGGATGATGTCTGTTTGGGATAGTTTTGCTTGCCTTTTCCTTTAAACAAGATTGGAATTTTTCTTTTAAAAGTTTGTATTTTTTACCTCTATTTTAATAATTCATCTCTTAAACAGTTCCACTTTTGACCCTGGCATTTGTGCACAAACTGTATCACACAGTTTTTCAATATATTACTGAAAAGTTTTATTCTTAAGCCTCATCTAATTCAGTGGAGCAGATGGATTTGTTTGGGTCTTAGAAAATGGTTGTGAAATAGAAAATGTCCTTATCTGCTGCACTGTTGTAGAAACAAAAGAATAACGCTCAACGAGAGCCAGGATAGAAATTTCCTGGTGAAGAAGGGTCCCTACAGATGGTAGCAAGAGGCTGCTCCCTGGCAGTTTCTGCTGCCACGGACTTCTTGTGCAAGCCTGAGACAAGTCTCTTCAAACTTTCACTGTGTTTCATAAATGGTCACTAGTTGTAATGACAGATGTTTTCAACCCTTGTCTCTGTGTAATGGTTTAGTTCTCATTTGGAAAGTTTAACATCTTGTTTCAGAGTGGCACTGAGAAGAGGAATTTGATCATATCTGTGAGACACTTGGATAAACCCTTTCTTAGAAGTTCAGTCCCTCTTCCCTTTTCCTTTCCCCCTCACACCCAATTGATAAAGTTTATCTTCAGCCCATGACTTATCAAATACTGTGCAGGAAATAAGGGGAGAGAGGAGAAAAGCAAACAGTAAGAATAAGAAAGCAGTAGTTGTGCTATGACTAGAAGAAAGTGGGTATAATCTAAGTACTGAAAAATGCAGGGAAGCTCACATCTGACTCAACTCTTGTTGTTTTGCTCACAGGGGACACAACTGTTGTTCTGTGGTGGTTCTCAACATGTGGTGCCAGTGGTCCCCATGGGCCAACTCAAGCTCAGTGTGACAGTGCCTACAAGAACAGCAATGTGTCAGTGACTGTGGAGAAGGAGGGCAGGCTCCGGGGAGTGCAAGTCTGGAGAGTGCCAGCCACAAACAGATACAGGTGAGGAGGATCAGTGTGTGCTGGGGGAGCAGCCACCTCTAACTGAATTTTGTTTGTGAAGTTCTAACAAGTACAAGTGTGGGGCCACCTCTACTGAGTAGGTCAAGGGGACAGTGAAGAAATCAGAGCAGTAGACATAAGGATATATATCTGAGCTACTGTGAAGCACGGAAGGGTGAGCAGAGATGTAGAAGAGGAGTGAGGGTGGGCATGTGGCCAAGGAGTGCTGCCATCATCTCAGTCCTGTAGCCTCAGACTTCTGGCTATACCAGCTCATGCTATTTTTTCCTGCAGTCTCTGTTTCCAGTACTTGGGTGAGGTTTGGTCTGTCCTCTTGTGCAGCCTCCCTACATGGGACCCAGACAAAGAATAGTCACAAGCTGCTACAGCAGGGGAGCCTGCTCTGGAGAAATGTCGGTTTGGAAGTGAAGGCTGGGAGACCTTGCAGATGGATTTACTTTGGGGATGAGAACTGTGAGAGCTGTTTCTTCATTTATTTACTTTTTCTTGCAGGATTTCTGCCTATGGAGCAGCCGGGGGGAAGGGAGCCAAAAACCACAATAAGAGGTCCCATGGGGTCTTCATCTCAGCCACCTTCCACCTGGAGAAAGATGAGCTGCTGTACATCTTAGTGGGGCAGCAGGGGGAGGATGCCTGCCCTGGGGTGAGGGCCACGAAGCACATGTGGGCAGAGACCTTGCAGATACTATTCAGTGGGTGGCTTGGGGTTTGGTGATAAAAGATAGAAATCCCCAAATCCAGACAGGAGACAGGAAGGACCCAATAAAAGAAGTTAGAAAGAATCTCAAAACAGATATAAAGAACACTGAAAAGAAAAACAATCCCAAAATGCACAAACAAATATGAAGCCCACAGAAACTTTGCTTTAAGCTCCTGGTGTTTGAAATAAGTCCTTCAGCAGCTCTCTTGTTCTTATTTTAAGCAGGAAGCTCATAGGCAAGAGATGTGCTCCATCTCTTGTTTTTCCACAGTCTGGGGTTTTTGCTGTCTGCCAGGATTTTCAGAAAATTTACTTTTATTTGTGGAATCATCCAGCAGTGTTGTGGCTGTACTGTGTAACATACTCTCTAGGCTTAGAGACTAAAGCCTGAGTCCAAAGCCTACCAAAACCAGTGAGAATCTTCCCACTAACTCCAGCAGCCCCTGAGTTATGTTTTTGTGATGATAAAAAAACACTCAAGAGAAATGGAAATTGGTGACATGAACACTTATGTGTGTGTCCTCAAAATGCTATACCAAATGATCTGAAAGCCCTTTTGTCACTTAGGCTCAAAAACTATCTCTTTTTGTCATCAATTTTTGATATTACCTTGTTCCAGAGGTGTTGTTAACCCCTGCCCAGGAACAAAGCTGGTTTTTCCTTGCAGACTGGTGTGTTTGGGGATG
Organism: Emberiza elegans; assembly: GCA_024865655.1. Classification (NCBI taxonomy): domain Eukaryota; kingdom Metazoa; phylum Chordata; class Aves; order Passeriformes; family Fringillidae; genus Emberiza; species Emberiza elegans. Next base: position 16,886,403 of record JALJVW010000139.1, on the reverse strand, counting down.
CATAAACTATTCCTGTAGGCATTTGAAGTTACTGTTTACTTTCCCAAATGAGATGATGTCTTACCCAGATGCTCTAATAGACTCCAAACCCACACTTTCTTCACTTTATATAATAAAAGAATCATATCTATCAAATAAAAGATACATTTGTGTATCTGCAGTTCCCTTTTCAATGCACTCTCTAGACTTAGGTCATAATCTGAAAAGCTGTCCATTAATCTCTTGCATTTCATCATTTGTTCTCAAAATTGCAAATTACAACCCAGGACTATCTCCCTTTGGCAGGTGCTACTGGAAAAAGTTGCAGTTAATTTTTCCCACTTCCAAAGCCCAACTTTCTTTGGCTTTGAAAATCATGATTAATCTGTATATTGAGTGACTAATGTTTGTTTTTCTTTCTCTGGAGAAGTTGTGCATCTCCAAACCTTGATTCTCTCTCTTCAAATTTACCCCAGTTTCTTTTCCCTGGTCTTTATCTACCTTGCCATCTTTTGTTCTCCTGTTTAAATTAGCCAGACAAATAGCTCCACCAACTAAGAAAGGCCATGCACCACCACTAACAGAATTGAGAAAGAAAAATCTCCCTCTGTCAATTTTCAATCAATCTCAGTCTCAAGTCTTGAGATGAGATGCAATGGGCAGAAAAAGGAGCGTGTTCCACCTGAATGTGATGAAGAGCCTCATTGCTGTGAGGGTGACTGAGAACTGGAACAGGTTTCCCAGGGGGATTGTAGAGTCTCCTTCTCTGGAGATGGTCGAAAACCATCTGGACACAATCCTGAGTTACATGCCCCAGAGAAGTCCGCTTGAGCAGGGAGGTTGGGCTGACTAGATGACCTCCAGTGGTCACTTCCAGCCTTCCCCATTCTGTGATTCTGCAGGAATGAGAGGACACAGGCAGAAAGGCTGGTGCAGGAATAGGAAACTGGGTCTACAAATTACTCTTCTGAGATGTATCATTGGATTATTCCCAACTATGTGTGGTCACCTTTGCTTTACGCATTTATCTCCTTGAGAAATAAACAGTAAATGGGTCAGTAAGAAAGTTCTTAGAATTAATCAGAATACAAAATATTTAAATGTTTTGGTTATAATAAGTCCTAAATATGCAAAATATTAATTATTTAATTAATGTGAAATTTAGCAATGAGTTATTACATTTTTGCAAATCAGAAGTTACAGACAGATCTATCCCTCAGCTGTCAGTTCTAGTAGAAAAGGTCACTTTCTACAAAGACAATCTACACACTGGTTTATCTATGTCTGACAAGCAATAGGCATGACAAGCATTATCACATTATTATACTGAAATACACAGACAAGTCTCAAGAGTTGGACTTTGCTGGTATTTGACTCCATTTCTTGTCTCCTTTCTTGTCTCCTTTCAGGGCAATCCTGAAACTCAGAAGATCTGCTTAGGGGAGTCATCTCTCATTGAAGAAGATTACAAAAAAAAAAAGGACCTGAAGGAGTGGGCTGGAGGAGGTGGGGGTGGAGGAGGAGCAACCTACATCTTTAGAGTAAGTATTTCCTCTTTGCATCCTGCCTGAGCAGTGTCCAGCAGAGCAACTACCTCTCAGTCAGTTGTGGCATATGATGAACAGTTCTTTTAAAAAAGATTATGAAAAATGGATCTTTCTCTTCTCCCTCTCTCCCTCTCCTCTCCTGTCTCTCTTTGGGTTTTGTCTTTTTAGCTTGTTTATCTCTTTTTATATACTTGTTTGTATTTATCACCTTCATTAGGCTAGCTGAACTGGTTCCTCAGTCCTTAACAGCTTAGATGTGGGAATTACACCAGGATCCCACTTTAATACTGGCAGCAGTCTTTAAAAAATGTATCACAAAACCTTGACATTCAGTTAAACAGTTACTTTTGCACTCAGGAACATGATATGAAATATTTTTGTAATGATTCTATGAGACAAGCAGTAGCACTGCCCTGGCCTTAGGCCACTCTTCTTTGGGATGCTTTCATCATCTTTGATAAGTTTGTATGAGTTGGCATATCTAAGGGATGTGAAGTTTTTCTGATATTTGATGGGGGTTTTCAGCAGAAAGATGGGATTTTCGAACCTTTGCTCATCGCAGCAGGAGGAGGAGGAAAAGCCTACATGAAGGCTCAGGACAACTCCCTGGATGATGTACCCTTGGAGCAATTTGAGAACAGCACCACAGTACCTGGAGTCAGTGGGAGGACTGGGGCAGCAGGTGAGACATTAAAACCACACCAGGTCTGAGTCAGGTGGCTGAATACACCCATTGTCCTGTAGGCATGAAGTGAAGGGCTTCTTTTTCAGTCTTTTGGTATTTTTCTGTGGCAGTAGTTTTTAGAAATACACTGCTAGTCTGTAAGGGATATCTTCTTATATGTTGTGTCACCAGATAAAAAGAGAGTGCACAGGACAGCTGGTGAGTGCTCCAGGAGAGGCCATTCCATAGAAGAGAGGAGGACCCTCTTTTCTATGAACTGAATCGGGAAAACAATGTTTTGGGGATGGAGCCTGCTCCTTCACACTGTAACAATGGCCTTTGAAGAGAATATATTTTCCCCTTACGCCCCTAAAACCCTAACAACAAAATTATATTATGAGAATTATACCAGAAATGGAACCTTATTTATAATCCTATGATGGCTGTGCCTAGAATCCATTCCTGAGAGATTAAAAAAATCTGGTGGTTGTCCATCTCCTGCTGTAGTAGGCTTACAGAGAGGCCAGTAAAGTGAGATATAGAAATCCAATTTGTTTTTATTTCCCTGAGGAACTCAGTGTATTACATGGCTGACTGCCCTAACCAGTTATCCCGAAGGGGAGTGGTGGGCTCCTTATTTTCTTAACACCACAAGAAATTGGTGCTGAGGTGTTGGTTTATTCTGCACATACCACAGGCTGTGCATTAGATTTCCTGTTTGTTATTGTCCATGGCAGCAAGGAGCTTGTCTGTATATTCTTTTAAACTTAAAGAAAGGTTTACCTTGAACTAGGCACTTAAGAAATTAATGTGGACTCATCTCTGTCTCTCTGCAGAGCATCTTTCCTTGTGCTTCTTTCACCTGTTCTTGTTTTCTTTTCTCACTCTCTGATTGAAGGTGGAGGTGGTGGCTGGCAAGATGAGAGTCTGCTTCCTCAGGCTGGGAAGTCCCTTCTGGAAGGTGGAGAAGGAGGTCAAGCTTGTCCCCAAGCACTAACCAAGCTCCAGTGGACCACCTCTGGTGGTTTTGGTGGTGGAGGAGGAGCTTGTACTTCTGGGGGAGGAGGTGGAGGGTACAGAGGTAAGCCTGCTGGGGCAACAGTCATGGTGATTAATTTTGTGCCCTTCAGAGCACCTGCAGGTCTCTTACTGCACAGGTGCACAACTGCAGGAGGTGAGGCACAGATACTCCAAGCTGAACAGTATGAAACCCACCCTGTTCTCCACTATCTCTTCATAACTGGAGAAATCAAGGATAAAAGAGTTCCTATGAGATTTAATATTTGGAAGGTGTGATGAATCACCCCTTCACCCATTCCCAAGTTACCCATGGAAAATGTTCCATTTCTTTTCTCTCTTCAAAACAAATACATTTTTACCTTGCTGAACTGAGAAACCTACATTAGATGAAGTCACTTCACTAACCTTGCTGGGTCAAGTGAGGGTTTGACATTATACCATCCAATATCACTGGAAGGTTGCAGAGTGACCCCAGGTGATAATGGAAATGAATGCAACCTTTCAGAGACATCATATTTTTTGCAGCATGCAGCACTGACCAGCTAGCCATACTCTTCTCTCCCCAGGGGGACATGCCTCTGATAGTGATGATATCACAGCTGGTGGGCAGGATGGCATTTCTTTCGTGAACCCCATAGGAGAGATCTTCTTGCATCCCTTGGCAGGTACAATATGGTTCTTACTCTCATTTCTTTTCTTCCTTCTTTTTCCTTCTTCCTCTCTATTTCCTCTTTCCTCCTCCCTCTGCTCCTGTCTTTGTTTTTCTGTTCATTTCATTAAAGCTTATTTCATGCTGCAGGTCAGATCTTTAGCTGTGGTCATTTCTTTAAGTATTTTCATAGTGCTCTGGGACCTTTTTTCTCTCAATCTCTAAGCCAGGAGAGATACCATGTTCAACCACACATCCTCAGTCCCCGACTTTTCCAGGTCAATTCACTTCAAGGCCTCTCTGTTTGCTAAAGGGACCAAATATCTTCTTCCCTACTGATCCCCATCAGGCTTCTGACATGTCCACACTGTGTTGGACTATCTGCTCTCCTGCAGAGAAGGAGAGAAGTTGTAGGTACCTGCTGGGTTTTGTTCTGTTGGCTTTTTTACCTTACTGGAACAAGATAGGAAAAACGGGACTAAGCCCACCTGTTGTGTCTGATTCCTTGTTCAGCCATGGAGAGTCATGGTGAGGTGGAGGTTCAGATCTATCTTAACTGCAGCCACTGCCACTCAGACAACTGCAAGCGGGACCCCGACACCAACCTGCCAGTGTGCCAGTGTGAGATGGGGGCTGTGCTGGCCAATGACAATGTCACCTGCACTGGTAAGTTAAGAAGTTTTAGCCTCACTGGATAATATCTCTATTCTTTATATCATTTCTCCTTCTGGCTTTTTTTATGTTCAATTCCTGAGTTAGAGCTAGTGGATCCAGTGGACAAGGTGGTGTGAGAAATGTCAGTCAAACATAGGACTGAAAATTCCTGCTGACCTTTGCTTACATGCTGAGCTGCATCTCTGCCACCATTTCCAACATTCACATTTGGATTAGGCAGGAGGTAAAATATCTGTAAAGAGACATGGTGTGAATTTCCTGAATAGGCTCAATGTATCAGATATTTAAGTATAAATACCTCTCCAGGATAACGTACCACCTACTGCTGAGTTATTTAAGCCACAAATTGCTTCCTTCCACAGCAGTTTCCCACTGTGCCTGTCAGCTGATGCCTTGTACTCACAGTAATTTCCTTTCACAGTCTCTTGGAGCTCCAAAACATCAAGACTGTAGACATTTTCAACTTATGAGTAGTGATGTTGCTCATTTATAGAAAACTGAAGAATGGATAAGAAATCTGTGTTTTATCAGTTTGTGTTCTATCTTCACAATGATTTAAAAATTATTTAAGTACTTTTTCAACCTTCAGGATTATAGAGGGATTTGCTGTAATTTTTATAAAATGCTCGGACCACGATCTCTGTACTGTTTTCTGGACTGTAAGCAACCTTCAGAGGGATGCTTTACAGTAGCTCTTGTTGTTTTCTGATTCATGCAGCTCTGTTTTTATTCTTCCAGTGCCCCAGGGTCCTATACCAGAGGGACAGCTGTCTCTCCCCCTCCTCTTAGCTGTGGTGTCTGTGATTGTGGTGCTTGGAATGGTCCTCACCTGTGGCAGCCTGTCCATCAGTAAGATACACTTACTTCTTATCACCCTTTGACCTGGCTTTTTCCAGCTAAATTAGACAAAAGGAGTCCACCTGGTCACGTGCCACTGCTTTCAGTACCTGGAGCCAAAGTGTTGTGGTCTCCCAAGTGGATTGGAGGAACAGGGAAAAAGAAGTGATAGGAAACATCACCACCCAGAGTTAGGCACAAGCATAGTCAGAAAGGGAAAGGACTGCTCTTCCCCACTAATTGCCACAGAACAAAAGAGCTAGGGAAGCCTTCTTAGCAGGTGTTTCTGTAGCAGCCACTGCCATACTAGATGAGATCATAATCTGTAATTAAATATATAATTCATTCAAGGAGACAATTTGCTTTTTTGGATTTGATGTCAGCAAGATGTCTTGTGGAGCACTCTTCCTCAGCCAATGCACAAAGCAGCATAGGAAACCTAAGTTGTTCCCAGGTGATTAGGTGTTTGCAGGAATAACACTTTTTACATATCCACTACTAAATCACTAAGGACTGTGAAGAAGAGCACGATACAGCAAGCCAGAGATGTTTTTGGACCATTTATAATTCTGGGATTGGTGTCATTCTGTTCTGTGTGGCCAGCATTATCTCTTCTGTCCAGTTGTAGATCTTGTTTATGCATTTTTATTCATCTCTCGACATGCAGTTTATCACCTGAAGAAGCAGCAGCTGGAGGGATCCAGAGCACGACTGCAGAGCCCAGAGTATAAACTGAGCAAAATCCGCACATCTGTCATCATGACCGATTACAACCCCAACTACTGCTTTGCAGGGAAAGCTGCCACTCTGAGCGAGCTCAAGGAGATCCCACGGAAGAACATCTCTCTGCTTCGGTGAGAAAACGAGGCCCACCTCTCTGGCTAACTGCAAAGCACCCAGTCCAAGTCAGCCAAAATACAACAGAAGTGTTACTAGCTATGTTCTCTGAGATAATTTCATTCCATGGAGTTCTCAAGCAGAAGTGTAAGATCGTGAGTCTCCTGTTCCATGTTCCCACACATAGGTATTTCACCTCTACTGTGATTGTGGTTTTATTGCACTTGCCTCCTGGCAGCAGCTCCCTTCCAAATCTATAGCAGTATGTCTATTTCAGCATTTCCCATCACAAGGAAATTTCCTGTCACAAAGATATGCATGTTAAGTTGCTCTTCATCATCCAGATGATACTGATCAAAGTTATATAAGCTTTAGAAGGAACAATTTGATCATTGTTATGTCTTATACATCAGTCTGCAGCCACCCTGTTCCATTGCTCTCAATTTTTCTTGTCTTTCTTTTGCCACAGTTGGTGATAGACCCTAGGATTGAGCAGGACTATTTTTTGTTTAGAACCATCAAGGATCCAACCTCCCTTTTTTAGTGATAGTGACAGAAAATACTGATAAGCTGTTTTCAGAAGTTTTGAGTTGAAATCAAACTCTCTTTTTGATTTGTATTGGACTGGATGAAAAGAAGAGCTTGGCCAGCTCTTGGATCCAAAGACATATAAAATCTGTTACCCCTCTTCTTTTCTTGCAGGGCACTAGGACATGGTGCATTTGGTGAGGTTTATGAGGGAACTGTGGTAGGCATTGCAGGGGACCCCAACCCTCTACAAGTGGCTATCAAGGTCAGTACCCACAAATTTCTTCTACAGCAATAATTACCCATAAGAACCATGTTATCCCTATTCCAGCTGGAAATGTATGTGTATCACATATATAATGGCATATGCATATGTGTGATGCAGGCTTGGACACATTGCTGCATCCAGGCATTATCAGCTTTGATGAATGCTTTCTCACAAGTTTTTCTGCATGATGTATTTAAAAATCTGTGTTGTTTCACAATTACTTCCCTTTATATTGAAAGTAGTGCTTTTCTACTGTATGTGAAATTTTCAGGTAGTTTTTTGATATTGCACAGTGGTAAGGATGCTGTTGTGAATATATATTGCAATTTCACAATAATTTCCCTGTCATTAATGGCAAGAGACAATAGGCTGGTTTTCTCTGAAATGACTGCTCTTGCATCAGGATTTGCCAATTACTCAGTCCTGAAGTTAATGATGCTCAAATTCTGCTTCTGATATTTTATAAGCCTGTGACTCAGAGAAACAAATCTACTTCTGTGAGTTCAGCTCAAGAACATAGCCTTCATTGATTAAAAAAAGTTCTGCTGTTATTAATCCTGTCTTTCATGTCATGAACTTCCCTGTGTCACTGTATAAATGTGGGTGAAAACCCAGGACACTAATAAGCAGTTGGAACTGCCCAACTCAGTTTCACTATCCAGACTGGAAGAAGCACCAGAGCACAGTGGCAAGCAGGAGGAGATCAGCATGTCATTCATTTGTGGTAATCCAGTTCATCTGTATCAGCAGAAGATGTCCAAATCTGCTGGCAGGAAAGAAAGCTACAGGGGCATGTGACACAAGTATTTAAATCAAGTGGCTGTGTGTGTCATATGGTATGCAAGCATGTGCTGCAATGTAGACACAAAGAAAGGGGAGAATAAATAACAGCTGTAATTTAAAAGACCTTCCTAGGTCTGTATGTCCCCATCTAATATTTTTCTTGATGTGTACCTGAAGGTATTTTTGTTCCAGAATTGTGCATAGAGTTCAATTCACACACACACACACAAAATTTTCAAGTAGGTCACTGTTTCCTATAGTGACTTTAACTAACAAATGGGTCACATGCAGTGCAATAAACTCGGCACTGAAAAGATGAGCCCCTGCTCTTAGGTGCCTGAGGTGATTTATATGTTATATTCTCATTCTTTATTTTCTTTTTTTTTCCTTTTATCTCTGGTGGTCACACAAATATTCTCAATTCTTTGGTGGGATGGCCCTCACTGCCTCAACAGACCCTGCCAGAAGTCTGCTCTGAGCAGGATGAGATGGATTTCCTGATGGAAGCATTGATTATCAGGTATAGTTTAAGGGGCTTTTTTACTGATAGTGGGCAGGGGGAAAAAGAGTAATGCAGGTAATCATAGAATCCTTTATTCCCTTGCCTGTGTTTAGAAAATAAATTCAGTCTTATTTTTCATCAGATGGCACTTTAATAGCATATAAGGTACAACTTGTTTGTCTCAAACAAGATAACTGAGGTTCTTTTGCTGCCTGTTTCTGGTGCTTTAATGCCAGTAGGCAACTTGGCTGCACACAGCAGAGGGATGGAGAAGAGAATGAGAAGGACAAGAAAGCTCATGGATGAGATAAAAACAGTTTAATAGGTAAAGCAAAATCTGTGTGAGCAAGGCAAGCAGCACAGAAGAATTCCTTCCCTACTTCCCGTGAGCAGGCATGTGTTCAGGCATCCCAGGAAAGCAGGACTCCATCATGCACAGCAGCTACTTGGGAAGGCAAATGCCAAACTCTGATTGACCCTTTCCCCTCCTCCTCCTGCTTTCCTCAGTTTTTATAGCTGAGCATGACACCATGCAGTGTGGGATGTGGCTTTGGTCAGTTGGAGCCAGCTGTCCTGGCTGTGTCCTCTCACAACCTGTTGTCCTCACAGCCTTCTCGCTGTGGGGGAGCAGGGTGTGTTGTGAAAAACTTTAATGATGTGTAAGCACTGCTCAGCAGCAGCTAAAATATCAATCTGTTATCAGCACTGTTTTGATCACAAATACAAAATGTAGCACCATATGAGCTACTGTGAGGAAAATTAACTCTATGCCACCCAAAAATCATTACAATTTAACAAAAACTTTGGTTGATTGGTTCTGCTGATCCTGTTCAAAGGAGTAAGAAAGTGCAACATATTTGTACAAACATGTTCTGCGTTTGATTTGATGTCTTTGCAAGCTTGACAGAACCTTTATAACGTCATATGTGCATGATCCTCTGACAGTGAATTATAAGATCTGTAAAATCTTCTTGGAAAATATAACAGACAGCCATTCCTCTTATCACCTGTACTTTAGGTATTCCAGCCTTAGAATTTACTTCATTAACAGAAATCCATAATCTGAAAACAATAGTAGGATCATGGATAACTTTAAACAGTAGCATAGTCAAGGCTAATTGTAAGAACTTGGAATTTATATGTTTTGAATTTGTGCAATGTGAAATTCCTCTTCTCATTGTCTGGCCCAGCTTATATTTAGATGCTGGTTTTCTGCTATTAAAGCAACAATCTCATGAAATAGTGCCACTCCCCACAGTCTGCAAGAAATGTGGTAGCTGAACAGGAGGTAACACTGATGTATGTTTTTTTAAAGAGCAATTTTAATCAATTAAGGAGTGCCTTGATTCACTTAGTAGCACGACTCTTTCTCTTCCCCAACTTCCTTTCTATTTTTAGTTCCTTTATTATCCAGGTAATCATTATCTAAGGGAAGATACTGCTGTCTAATGACTGAGTCTTACTGTGCTTCGTGACAAGCTCAGCTTCCTTTTATAAAAAACAGAATCACATGAGCAGCTGCTGCAGTAGGTATTAGCTGAGTCCCTCTGGCATACTAAACAATGAGTCCCTAGTCCCAAACTAGACAGCATTATGTCTAAAATAACCAACACTGAATTAAAATTCCTACTAGCCAGGACTTTGTATCACAAATGCCAATGTAATTTGCATACTTAACTTTCTTATCCCTCTCATGTCACTCTCATCTTTCAGTCAGTGTGTCCATTAAATTCTGTCTTCACAGACAGAAGACTCTGCTTTGCTTTTAGCTTTTCATACCTTCTGTTGAAGACTTTTCATGGGCAAAGCCAGGCATAAACCTGTTTTTGGGCCAGGCATAAACCTGTTTTTGGGGCTGTCATAACCAGAGAGGCATTTTGATATGGATGAAGATTTTTTTTGTAACCGCATCAGGATTTGCTTCAGTCCAGATTGTCAAATATCAAGGCAGAATGAGAATGGATGGATGTTGGACAGGTACTAATGCTGTGCTTCTCTTCCATGTGCTGTGACCTTGGCTTTCAGTAAGTTCAATCACCAAAATATTGTGCAGTGCATCGGTGTCAGCCTACAGACCTTGCCTCGCTTCATTCTGCTGGAGCTCATGGCTGGAGGAGACATGAAGAGCTTCCTTCGGCAGAACCGACCCAGGATGGTGAGAGAGCTTCCATGTGAGGCTGTGGTTGATTTTAGTATGACTGCTTTTATGTTTTTATCAACTGGATAAAAGCATTGAAGCCAAGCTAGGCTGTGTGTGTGTCTCAGCTCCCACAGACTTCTGGATACTTGTGTTGGTTTGCTTGATGCAAGCAGGTGTCAGTGAGACAAAAACCAAGCAGGTCAAGAAACTCCAATAATTGAGGAGGTAAAATCCTGTCCTGCTGTTATAGACTTCACTGACAATTAGACTATAAATAATTGGTCTTCTTTTTTTCAATACCTGCTTTGTTTTCCATGTACTGTGATGGCATGTGAGGAGCTGAAGTTGTAATCAGAATTCACAGCACTAAGTCCCCAGCAGGTGTGCGTCGGCACCATATGGAGAGGTACAAATTTATACCAGTTGAAGAGCTGAGCCTAATTTATTTGATATATCTCAGTCTTTGATTAGCATTGTAGTTATTTCTCTTCACCCTTCCTGAGAGCAATAAAAAAGTTACTAGAGAAAAACTGACAAAAATTTCCCAATGGAGAATGATGTAAAGGGGGTGAAAATAAGCAGGGCTCCTGGAAAAAGTTTTCATTGTTGTTCTTGGGGAAGTGCAGATGGTGAAAGGTTAGTACCAGTCCTGGAGTTCTGTAGTAAAGCATTCCTTTTTTTGCATAGTGCTCCTGAGAGTAATCACTGTTCTTCTACGAGGTACAGATAAGCTGATGAATGCAGATGTTGGCGTAAAGATGTGCACTTGTGCATTTTTACTCTCTCTTGCTCTCGTTCATGCACTAATTTCTGTTGATAATTTATTGACTCACTCTTTAAAAGTGGGTGCTTTTATATTCTCTTCTGTCTCACCTTTTAAACCTGCTTGTCTTTTGACTTCACATAACACAGTAGGGAGTAGTTCTCCCCCACCCCCTTTAACTAGCTATTTACACCAGGCCATAAGTCTCTTGCCAGATTGCACTCATGTACGGTGCTCAAGAGAGGCAAAATCTCCTGAAAGTTTTTGGGATTAAACAAGAGTTTACTCGTTTTCTAATTCTTTGCTTTGACCTATTTTATGTTCCTCTTTGTTCCTGACTCATTTAACCCTTCCCCCATCCTGTATGTATATCTCTCCCTTTCCCTTCTTCTGTCCTTCTCTGATTATACCCTGCCTCAATGATATTCTTCTACTTTGTTCTCCTTCCCTTACCATTTCATGTCCTTTTCCAGAATCAGCCATCCACACTAACAATGCAGGACCTGCTGAATATAGCCAGGGATATTGCCTGCGGCTGTAAATATCTGGAAGAGAATCATTTCATCCACAGGTGAGGAGAAACAGACTCTTCTGGTCTGTCTCAAGGTGCAACAGGCTCATACACTTTCTATTTGCAGTGGATCAGACAGGACTAATCTCCACAGGGGAGACAGATTATTTCCTCTACCACTGCAGTCTTGTGCTTAGATGACCAAGTGGATTTCCCTGGGTTTTTTTAGGAGTTAGGCTCTGCACTGCTCTTTGCAGTCCTGGAGGGAGGGCAGTGGTCTGTTCCAAGTGAGAGGGCTTAAGTACTAATTTTTGGGCGTCTGCAACGTAGAGACAGTTGAAATTAGCCCTGTAGTCCACTAGATGGTAGTGTCACTCTGTGTTGGCTGATAAGACAATAAGGTATTTATTTCCTTTCTCATCTCCCTATCTTGATTTAAATGCTTTCCCTATCCCACCAGCACAGGACAGTCCATAATATTTGAACCAAAGGATAGAGAAGGATAGAGCAAGGGTGACAGGAGATAAAAACACATCTCAGGCTGTCTTCCCAGCTCACTGTCTGACCTGCTTGCATGATTTTAGGAAGCCCATATTTGCTTTTTGAAATTCCTTTCTGCTCATTTGTTGAGCAAAAAATGTTGATATAGCATGCTTCAAATAAGACAAAATTATTGTAGAAGGGATAAAGGTTATAGTTACCCTTTTAAAAATTCTGGTTGGGTATTGAAATCATTCATTTTTTACTTAAAATTATTTCAGCTCATAATGTTCCTAGGCATAGTGGGCAACTGGCTTCCTTACTGTGAATTGCATGGTGTGTTCAGTGCTTGTGTGTAAAGGAGAGGAGAGCCTTTGCACACCAGAGGGTCACAGAGGCTCTAACCAAACCAAGGTGCAGCCTGGAGATGAGCAGGCAGGCAACTGGACTCACCCACGTGTGCAGCACATGTGGGGCTGCAAAGCACAGAGATAGGAAACAGTGGGCAGGGGCTGGAGAAATCCAGGGAAACAATGGCAAGCAGCTGTTGGAGCAAAAAGCCAGGAGGTTGAGATATGGAAATATGTTATATGGCTTTATGATTAGGGCGTCTGAAACAGATTCCTTCTGTTTATATTGCAACAATAAGGAAGTTCTGGTGAAAAGGGTTAGAGACTTCTGTCATTAAAAAAGAGCAGTAAGAACGTGCAACAGGTTGTGGCTCTTAGATCTCTTAATAACTACATGAGAGGATCAGTATTCTAATTGGAAACCTCTGAGTTAATCACTAGAGCATTATATTTTAATCCTTACTGCAATAGTAACAGCAGTGTGTGACTTTAAAAAAAAACAACCTCTGAGTCAATCTTTGCACTGTTAGATTTCTAATATAAGCAACCTGGGAATGGATTCATTTTGTCTTCGCCAACAATCCAATAAATCTGAACACAAGGAATTTCCCTCAGGTATTGTACTAGTATTTGTTAGTGATGTCAGCATTGCTTAGAGTGGGTTGGGAAATGAAGAAGGCTTTCATTACAGATATTAGGAATCCTAGGGGTAGTGTAGTGGGGTTGTAGAGAGGCTTCTACAGGGCAGAAATTGTCATCTAGGAGTCACAGGTGATAACAGAAGAGAAAGTTGAACCTGACTTCCAAATCCTCAGAGATTTTTCAAGGTTGGCAATGGAAATAAACATATGAGTTGTTCAAGGAGCTTATTTTTCTTGGCAGTTTACAGGGCCCCCACAGTGCTATGATTCTAATGACTTTCTTTTCAGAATGCATATTTAAAATTAAAGAAATATTTTAGCCTTGGCCACGAAGGCATCACTTCCATTTCTCACAAGCTAAACTTGCACCCAGCTATCAGCTGCTTCCATGTGGAGCTTTGACTGATTCCATGGGAGATATCCAGAAGTAACAAAGCAACAGATTGCCCAATCTGGTTTTACATAACTTCTCAAGCAGTTTACTAAGACTGTCTAATAGCATCACATCTGTAACTGATGAGGACACTGCTGAAATGTCCCTCTTTAAAAAAAATAGAGCAAGAAAGAAATCTGTCATAATGTGGTTGAAGCAAAGGAGGTTAGGTCTGTTCCTCTTCTGACACAGATGCTGTTTTCTGCCTTAGTGAAAGAAGGTGTGAATGGGGAAAGCTTGGCAGATACTGGGTAGAAGATATAACTGAAATACAGTTTAAGAATTGTGGTTAACAAAAGTGATAATGTAACTGGAATTCTTTCATATTTTAACAGTGCTCTTCACATTTGTTTAAAAATTACTCAAGTAAGATTTGCAGGACTGGGTCTAATACTTTTTTTATTCCTTTAATTACTTAAGAGTTTAGAATTATAATTAATTTTAAATTTTTTAAGAGATATAGCTGCAAGGAATTGCCTTTTGACCTGTACTGGAGCAGGACGAATAGCCAAAATTGGTGACTTTGGAATGGCCAGGGATATTTACAGGTAAGTGAAGGGCAATTTCAGTTCTGTGAGTAACTCTGTAATCTGTATAATTTTGATAGGTTTGAACTGTTTCACGATATGTGAAGCAGTGGGTTCATCCATTAGGGTTCTGAATTTGATAAGCAGTTTACTAACTTGTGTTAACAGACTGTAAATTAACAGATCTACGCTTATGAACCAATCCACTTCAACTGTGGTCCCAGGAAACTACAAACACTTGTGGACACTAAACCAAGCATAGGCAAATTTATTAGCTATTTGATCATAAATAATCTTAAGTTAAAATTAAAAACCCCCAGCAACCATAATTATCACTTTATGATGTCAAGAAGACTGGCTGCACCAACACCCTGTGCAAAGCATTGGCAAGTTTGATGTCTTTAGCTGTACCCAAGAACATCCTCGGTTTCCATCTCAGTTGCAAAGAGGATATAAAATCCTGCTTCAATGCACTGTTTGTGTTGATGACTTTTCCTTTTTCTCACTTGGCCCCCACTGTTACTTGCAATCCCCAGCTGCTGTTACTGTGGTGATAAGATCTTTTCTGTATCTAAGCCCGTTCAGGCTGTGTGACATTCTCTGTGTATTTCATCTTTCCCAGAGCAAGTTACTACCGCAAGGGAGGAAGAGCCATGCTACCTGTCAAGTGGATGCCACCAGAAGCTTTTCTAGAGGGCATTTTCACCTCCAAGACTGATACCTGGTAATAAATGTCTTTTAATCACTTCTGCTATTCACTGAAAAGCATTGAGAAATGTACTGCTCAAGGAAGAAAAACGTGCTCAGCAGTAACCTTAAAAAAGTCCGAATTTCCCAGAAAAATATGAGAAGTCTTCCCACTGCATTCCATAGAAGTATAGCTAAAGAATCCAGAATAAGAATTTAAATGTCAAATGTAAATAGGTCATAAAAATTTGCTGTTCATAAAAGCAGAATATTACAAAAAGCCAATCAAGAAGTAAAAGGCAAAAGTAGATCAGATTCTCAGAAAGTCTCAGTTAAAAATGCAAACAAATATCATCAAATGCTTCCCTCAGCCTCCAGAAACTTCCAGTTTCCATCAGTGACAAGGTCTGCTTATATCTCTTGTAAATTACTCTCTTTGTACCACCCAGGATTACTTTTTTGTATATTTTTTCTTGTTGCATATAAAATGACAGCAGGTTTAATCAGAAGTCCTTGCTGGTTGCTGAGGAAACAATATTTATATACTGATTTCTCATACAACTTGAACTTTCTTTAAAATAAGCACAACAGTAGCGCATTCATGCACAGGTGCTGGGGTATGGAAGCTTTCCAGTTGCTCAAGAACACTTCTTTCTCTGTACAGCAGATCCTTCAATATGCTGTACTGAGGCATTCCCTCAAATGCCACACTGACCCAGTTTCCTGAAGTTGTTAGCGATGCCGGAAGGCAAGGATTGCTTATCAGCGCCTAGCTGTGAGCAGCCAGCACTAAATATTTTGAAGGAAAATGCTACAGTTCCTGTAATAGGCTATTATAAGTAACATGCATGTACTGTAAATTTGACCTTTGTAGCAAAAAGTGACTGAAAATTCTGACCCTGCTGAGGTCCTGGCAGAATTCTCTTGACTCCAATGAGTCTAAGTCATACAAAATTCCTAGTGGCACTGACTATCTGACCTGTGGATGCAAAAAAACCACAACCATACCAGAGACGCTGCTGCCTTTCAGTTTCACTGGATGTCTCTCCCTTGATTTTATACTCGAGCATCTTGTTCTGAAACACTGATTCAGATACTAAGGAAACATTTAAAGGTCCCTGTCCAACCATTTAGGAGCCATTCCAGAAGTCACACTTGCACCTTTTGAGCTAGGTAGAGGCTCCTCCACAGCTACAGCCCTCCACACTCACAATCAGACCACATTTCCTTACCAGCTTGACCCCAGGTTTCCCATAGCAGGGTCTCAGAGGTCAAGATACTGAAAATAATTTAATCAAGATTAAAGTAACAAAAGAATGACTTGAGCTCCTTCCTCTGAGAAGGGGGCTCAAACAAAGGAAGCCCTGGGCTTTTTTACCCTCACAGTCTAAATGTGCCAAAGTCTGGAGTCATTGGCTCCTGCTGTGTCTCTGAGAGTCTGGTCACCTGGCAATGCCACAGGTCCTCGTCCCTTGTTTTGCAGGGGTCAGTGCCAGGTCACAGCCTCTTGCCTTGGGCTTCTGCCACCCAGAGCTCAACCTGCAACCAAATTACCAGCACCAAATGTATTCCTCAACACAAACATCTCGAGTTTTCCCAACTAAGGCAAGAAATATCCATGCCAGATCTAACAGTTCTTTTTAGTTAGACCATACACAGTCAAGGGTGCTTTGGCATTTCCTGCTCTACTAATAATGAATGCAGCAGAAAGAACACCTTCAGAGTTACGAAATATTTTCTAACCTCTGCAAAACTTGTTTTGGAGCTTGAGCAAAGGTTTTGATTGATTGGGGTGTCTTCTTATGTAAACATTGACTCATTATCACACTAATTGCATATTACTGTAATTGGACTGCAGCTTTGAAAGGTCATTGCTGTGGTGTTGCCTATACAGCTACAAGCTAGGTTTGTGGAGCACAAATGAAATCTGACTGGTGTTTTTGGCTGGTTTCTGACACAGGTCCTTTGGAGTGCTGCTTTGGGAGATTTTCTCTCTAGGCTACATGCCCTATCCTTGCAAAACCAATCAGGAAGTTCTGGAATTTGTCACCAGTGGAGGAAGAATGGATCCACCAAAAAATTGTCCGGGGCCAGTGTAAGTATTTCCTTACTCTCGCAAGCCAAGGTGTAATGCACGTCAAAAATGTGGACAAAGACACCTCTACTCAGGGAATGGTGATTGCCCTCTGTGTTAGGTGGGTATTGCTAAATATGTCTTGAGCTACTGCCTCTTGTATACAGGTTAGAGCAATACAGGATTTGCTTTAAATAGCAGCTCCCTGATTGGGCAGGATCCTGGGATATAGAAATGATAGATCCAATTTTGCACTCCTCCTTTGAACCATGTACCAAATGTGATCCCTTGAGCCCTTGATCACTTTATACTGAATAATCTTGAATAATTTATGGTTTTCTGTTTTTTTAACTTCAAGGTACCGGATCATGACACAATGCTGGCAGCACAGTCCAGAGTATCGGCCAAACTTCTCTACCATCCTGGAAAGGATCAAGTATTGCACCCAGGTACTGGTCTTTGGTATCCAGGTGGATGATAATCCATTGAATGGCAACTATGCAAAGACATTAGCTTTAGACCCTAAGGCAAGTGAAGGGTCCTGGCAGACTGACATAATTACGTTACTAGTACATAACTAGTAACATGGTGGTGCTGTTGGCTCTTTTCCAGTGTCCATCCTCACTCTCCCATCTTCCTCCCAGCCATAATGAGCATGTACTGTGCAAATGGATGCTTTCAGCTCTCAGCTTGTTCAATTGCAAGATGGCCTTCATTTTGTGATGGAAAGGTATTTAGATCTCTCTCAAGGTCCATATTCTGACCTTGCTAATGTTGCTCAAAAGCCACAGCTGAATAGTTACTATGGAGTGGAGAGGGGGAATGAAATAGCACAGTGAGTTCACCATCCAGTAACATTTAACAGCTACAGGTCTGGATCCAACCTCTCAAAAGAGAAATTTTATACTACAGACCCCCAGCTTAGTCACTGATTTCAATGAAGCACAGTCTCTTCTCAAAGGAGACATTTAAGTCTTGACAACATGTGGTGTCCAGATGGAACATAGCACCTTGTTTGATGTGCAGGAGTATTGCCCAAACCTGTGACAGTTACCCTGAAGATGTGATGGACATGTCTCTCTTTTTCAGGACCCTGATGTGATCAACACTGAGCTGCCCATGGAGTGTAGCCCTGCACCAGAGGATGAAGGGAGTATGGTCATGCGCCCAAACATTTCCAGTGGAATAGTGCCACTGCTGGTAAGCCCTTCTCTCACCCCTCAGGCAACACCTAAGACACTGGAATCCCACCATGCTGGGCACAAACTTGCACAATGTCCACAAGAGCTACTGGTGGAGAACCTGAGCAACCGGACTGCCCGAGGGCCCAGCCTGCCATGCCTCAGTGATTTCAACAGTGGGTCATGGTTCCAGCAGACATCAAACCAGAAGCTGGAGCCCAGCAACCCATCTGCCCACAGACTTAAAAACAAAACAAAAAATCTTTGGAACCCAACATATGGATCATGGGTGCTAGAGAATATCTGTCACTTCAGCCCCAACTCCAAGCTCAAAGAAAATCCAGAGCGGGAAGATTCAGGCTTTGATGGGAATTGCAGTTCTCCTAGCTCTCGGGCATCTCCAGCATCTCCAAGTCAGAGTAACTGCCCTCACCTGGATATCAGTGGGATTGAACTAGTGAAACTCCAGACTTTCCCCTGTGGCAATGTAAATTATGCTTATGATGACCTATGCTATAGTGCTGAGCACCAGCCATCAGCCTTGGCAGAGGTGAGAGCAGCTGTGCTAAGGAGCTCCAGTCTGCACAGAGATGAAAAGCCTTTTTGTAAAAAAGAGAAAACATCAAGAGAGAGAGACTCTGGTCTGTCTTTGTCAGATGACCTGAGTGTTACTCCAGTATAGTAGAAATGATTCTTCCAAAGATCAGGGAATGTGTGTGTCTGAAAGGACTGCTTCCTGTTTCACTAACTTCCTCTACTTTAGCTCCATCAGATGGGTGAAGTTCCAACATCAGCAATGTTCTGCTTCCTCTGTCTACCTGCTGGATCCCATATTGTTAAAGACACTTTCATTTCTATCTCTGTCCTTCAAATGAATTCCACTGAACCAGTTTAGAAGTGGAGAACAATGGCATTGTTTGTCTGATTCAGAATATGGTTCCTAAGGAAAGAACTCCTTTTCAATCTAATCAGGTGAAAAGAAATGGACCTACCATCCAGCTGCAGTATTTGGATGGAAATAATGACCAACACAGGTTGTGCTTCTTTCTGAACCAAGAATCTAAAAACGTGTGCTGTGCCAGCAGCAACCAACTTGCAAAGGCTACTACATTCCTGAGAGCTTTTTACAGTCCTGGTGAATTACTAATGCTTATGCACTATAAGGGAAGTAAAAAAAAGTAGCAGCCACATTTGCATCTGTTTTATTAGTAGACCTTGTGGAAGCTATTGCTCAAATTGGAAGCAGTAGGAAGAATGAAAAAAACAATCAGGCTCCTCTGAGCATGTGCTTTGTAAACAAGCAATGAAGAGGAAAACATTTACCATTAAAAAAGCAGTAGCTGGGGGAGCTGATAATATTCCTTTGAGTAGTGAAGGAAGTGTGCTGCTTGCCTCGTGGTGCTGCTTTCCTCACAGCTTCTGGCATCGAAGGGGCAGGTGGTTTATCAAAGAAGGGTGAGCTGCATGGTGTGATGAGAAATGGACTGTCTTTATCTTTTAATGAACTTTACTTAAAATGAACTTCATTTTTGTAAGTACTTTGATATTCAGCATTAATTCTCTATGCTGTGTTGATCAGAACTTAGCTGAAGTTCTTGGGTAACTATCTTTAGTATGATGGACTTCTTGGTTTTAATACTCTGAGGTAGAAAGAAATGCAAAGGAGAGAAATAGTGCAGGGAAATCTAATGCAAACCCCATTTAGGATGTTCTTTTTACAGGAAAGTAGAATAGTTCAACCATTTGAGAAAGCTAAAGCCATGACTTTGCTTCACACAGCTGAGCAGGTAGCAATTGTTCCTTGCCTTGCAAGTGCAGACTTGCTTATAAAGGTAGTCATTTGTTTCCAAGACAGCTCATTTCTAAGGCTTTCAGTTATTTAGGATCTAAATTCATGTTTATGGATTAAAGCTGCAAAATAAGGAGACTGAAAAGGCAAATAATTTGGATTAAGTCTGAACAGTCTTGGAAGCATTCTGTTCTTGTGCCACTCCTGAATGTCACACCTACAGTGTGACCTACAGTGGCAAACAACATGCTGTTTTTGTGTGTAATCAAGCTGTGTAGTGAGATGCGAGTTGTGGACTTCTCCAGTTCCTTTCTGAGGCAAGAGGTTCTCTGGTATATGCTTTATTCTTAGTGATCAGCTGCATGTCAGTCTGAAGGTGCAGGCTAGCAGGTGATGGCTTGCTTTGACCACAGACCTCCTGTCCTTTACATCAGTCAGGGTGGACACTACTTAGCTGTGGTAAAGAAAATCACAGGGTGAGGAGTCTGAATCCATCCTCAGTGAAAGGCATCTTCAGCACAGGTTTATGCTTCATTGGTCTGACTTTCTATCTGCTCCACGCTTTGTATAGTTTTAGGCCTTTGACTTTAGAATGGACAGTTTTATACAACGTCAATTCAGAGAATACAAATACCTTAAGAGCAGGTGTCAAGAGGATGGAAGCAGACTCATTTCAGTGGTACCCAGCAACAGGGCAAGGGACAACAGGCACAAACTGAAACATAGGACATCCTTCCTGAGTGTGAGAAAAAACATGTGTTTACTTTGAGGGTGACAGAGCACTGAAATAGGTAGTCCACAGAGGCTGTGTAGTCTCCTGATCTGGAGACTCTCAAAACCCACCCAGACATGATACTGACGCAACCTGCTGTAGGAGAACCTACTTGAGCAGGGAGGTTGGACTAGATGATCTTTGGAGGTTCTGTTTCACACCAATCCTTCTATGATTTCCAGACATAAAGGGTGATGATGGTCACCTTTCAGAAAGACCCATATAGTGTGGAAGTAATTCTAAATCCATGGTGTTGTAAAACGATTGATGGTCAGAAGAGAGGGATCCCTCTGTGTGGGGCAAATTTCAGGAGAAGTGTGGGGACTGATGGGTTTAGTGACCAAAGGAGATGAATGACCTTGCCTCATGCCCTTCTTCCCATTTCACCTTTGCTTTAGCTCTCTAGCTTCTCTCATATTTAGTTCATTGCCTGTCCTGTCGTATCCAGGAGTTGCTACAGCCCAGTTAGATCAGGCAGAAGAGCCCATCTTAGCAGGAAACTTTCTCATTCTTTCCTCTTGCAAAGGCTAACATTTTTGGTCATATTTCAGACTGGCCACCTCTGGACTATGTTAATCAAAAATAAATGCATTTACTTTTAACTAATGGAATTTCATCAGTTTGTCCTTACCTTTCAGATTCTATTGCTTTTATGGTTCATACATTAGTAGGTTTTTTCCTCCCAAAAGATGACCTATCAAACTTTCCAGTAGTTGTGACTTGGTGCCAGTACCTTGGCCCCTTCCTCCCTGAATACGAGATAAGGCCACAGCAGAGTGCAGTGGTCATGGTTCAGCTGCAGTGGATGTGATGCCAGCTCACTCTTCAGCCCTTGTCTGTCCTGAGCAGAGCACTGGTGGTCAGGGCCATGCTTTTGCAGGGCCATTATGACTCTGCTTTCAATTCTCCTTAGCCATTAGCAGGGGCTGGAAACTGGTGGCAATAGGAGTGAAATACTGGCTGGTTCAGAAGCCATGGGAAGTTAACTGTACTACCTTCTCTTCCCAGAGACTTTTAATGAAGTAGCAGAGAGAAGACAGTTCTTCATATTTTTAAATGACTATAAAATACCCCAAGATTCCAGTGAGAAGCAGGCATGACCTCTACTGTCCAGATAGTTACCCAGCTTGAGCTACCACTGTTTTCCCCATGAAGCCCTTGCCTCTACATAACTCTCAGATTTAGAAAGGCCAGTAGACAAAACCAGGGAAGCTATTGAAAAGTGAAGTGAGAGGAGAGCACAGTTCTATTAGCAGTGCCAGGGCAGTCTTGGCTGTAGCTATGCCTTTATTTTATAAATAAAGTGCAAGTATGGCACATTGGACAAATACCTGATTTTACTGAATAGCTGCATCAAGGCACTCATTTACAGGAAGCACATAGACAAAGCTGCACTGAGACCGAGCAGACATCTATCCTGACCAGGATCTTATCCCTAAGAGTGATCAAGAGTGGGATGTTGAAGAGCAACTGTAAGAGTAGAGTAAGCATATATGGATTATTTATTTCCAAAATAGACTCTGATGGTTTACAACAGCATTTAGCTCAGGGCTGCACTGAGCCAGATGCTGTCTTTTCTAAAAAGACAAGACATGGAGATGCAGGTACCAAATGGGCACTAAAAGAAAGAGCTGGGAATTTTAAAAGAATCTGCATTAGCAACCTCAATGCTCTTAACTCTCCCAAATGGAATGATCTTCTGTCAGCACATTGCCATGAATCTTTGACCTGTAACAATCTTTTTTTAGATGCTGTTTAAAAACCCTCACAGATAATGAATTTTTAATTAACATCCTGGAGGAAATATTGTTAATATTTTTCCTGTTGTGAAGTTGAATGCTACATGCTGTACAAACCGTTTTATCTCAAAAGAAAAATAATATTTGCAGTGATACACACCTTCAGTCCTTCAATTGTGAGACTGAAACTTACTGTTTGTACAACCAGAGATTTCATAGTGCTCAACTGCTAGCATTGCAAAATGTAACTTATGTGAAAGTGCTTTTTATTAAGGAGACATTTTTAGTGCATCAGCAATGAGTTAAACTCATAGTGTCAAAATTAGATTAATTTGGAAACTGGAAGCCAAAACCCAATTCTGTTTCCTAGAGGAATGACATGAGCTGGAGATCTGGGATTAATTCAGTTTATAATCCATGTGAAATCTTCCACCACTTCCCTACTGCAGAATCAGCCATTTATAGGGTTGTTATAAATTGCTCTTCCTGATAGGTGTCTGTTTTTAACATTACCAATTTGGTTTTGTAATTGTATGCCTATAGTTGGTTTTGACTGTGTTTAGCATTAATACTTTATGTTGCTTCACACAACCTCATACTTATATTTTAAAGAAGGGACCGATTAACAGAAGATGAAACAATAATGGAAATTTCAATTTGTCTTTCTCTGCTTTTTCACATTTATTGATAGTCCTGCTTCTCATTTCTTTGTAATCCTTGCTCTCCTAAACAAACAGAATTTTTAATTGCACAGATTTAAGGCGTTCCCCCCCCATATCAACCCTTTTCCTGAGCTAAGTTCTCAGTTAATTTGCCTTCCAAGGGTGCTAACATAGTTATGGGCTTTTGCAAGTGTAACTTCACCTTCAAGACACTCTCCCTACTTTCCTGAAAGAGAAGAAATTGCTGCTGCTAGGAATACTTTTTCTCCCACTGTATTTGCATCTCCACAGCAGTGTCAGAAAGGGACCAGACTTCCTTAGACCCTAGAGCTGTGTGAGACAGTTTGTCCTGTAGGCATGGCTGTGCTCTCTCCTCCTGGCTGTCCACCCTTCTCAATCCCATGCAGAGAACTTAGTGATACCCATGCCTCACATCTTCCCATCACAGCACACAAACGGAAAAGTCACGTGAACAGGTTTTGATTTGTCATCACCTCTGACCAAGGCAGCACTTCAGCCAACTTTCCTTTCTGGGTGACTACTGTACATAAGTACATGACACGCCTGCTTCTGTGCAATTTAAAGCTAGACAAGTGTATGCTTCCATATTTGCAACACAAAATAAAGAGACACTAATGGTGGATATTTGTTTCCCTCTCTTATAAGTACTCTTTGCATGCTCTCTATGGTAAGAATACACTCTCTCTTGCTGAAGAGTGCTGCCAGTCCTAGAGAGTTGAGTGCTTTTTCCCCATGTCCACACAAAACTGCCCAGGGGAACAGTTTAGTGCTCGGAATCTGACAAGTGCCCTTGGTGCCCTTTTTTTTTATAGGCTGTAGGGTATTCACTGAGATTTCTGAGACAGAGCTTACCTTGAAGGAAGCTGACAAGTTTTGGGTGAATCAGGTTCTAAAGGTAACACTATCAGGTTTTGGAAACCAAGCTCCCCCACTTGGCTTCTGGTTTTG
Organism: Emberiza elegans; assembly: GCA_024865655.1. Taxonomy (NCBI): domain Eukaryota; kingdom Metazoa; phylum Chordata; class Aves; order Passeriformes; family Fringillidae; genus Emberiza; species Emberiza elegans. Next base: position 16,862,396 of record JALJVW010000139.1, on the reverse strand, counting down.
CTTTAGGAAGTACCACATGGTAAAGACTAAAAGCAGTGAAACATACTATTTTTCTCCCTTCCCTAAAGAAATTCTTGAAGAAAAGATATTATTCTCACACGACCAAATCACAGTAGATGTCTTTTTTTCCTTCAGTCTGGTTTATTTAGTAGCATACACACTTCAGAGTAACAAACACTCATCCAATACAATCAATGTCAGCATTGCATTGTAGTGTTCAGAACGGATGCATGTGGATGATACAGGCCATTTGATCTCAGTACCTTAAGAATAACAAATAATAACAACAGCAATAAAAAAGTAGCGAAAGCCCTCTGAGATGTGTTGAAATCTTTCCCTTTAACAGGAACTGGATCAGATGTTAAGTAAATACCTCCCTGTACAAAATTTAGAGGGATTTAGGTTTTACCACTTTGGTTAAATTTCAGCCAAATTTATATCTCTGTGGAGCCTCAACATCCATAATTTTTAAACTTAACTGATCTGTGTCTGTGAATTTTTTCTATATTGCACCTTCCTCCAAAGAATCTCACAGTAGCTTGCAGGCACTAAGGAAGGAGAGCCTCACACCATTGCCACGAGGTAAGTAGGTCTATTCCCATCTGTAAAATTGGAACAAAACAATGCCTAGTAGAGTTATCCAAGGCCAAAAAAAACCCAAGTCAATGATGAAGCTGAGGGAGAGAAGTCCTGTCCTACTTCTTGATTCACACAGAAATGCAGCAGCTACAGCACTGCTGCATCTAACTGGTGTGTTTAAGGACCTTGGAGTCTAAGTCAGAGGTCATGTGTTCAGCACCAAAGTGCCTCTAGGCCAGCATCTCTGACTCTGCTGTGGAACCACACGCACGCAGTGTCTCCAGAGTGAGGTACTCTCACCAGATGCACTAATGAATGACATTCTGGACTTGCATGTGAACAAATTCCTTGGTGACCAAGCATCAGCTCCCCCTGTGTTACATGCCTGTGCACGTGCACCATGTTGACCCTCTGGTAAATATAAGCTTATTCAACACAACTTACCCCACAGTGAAAGAAGGCCATTGCTGCTTCCTCACACTAGCAAGTGAGTGTCCATAGACAGGTGCTCTGGGCCACCTGATGAGAAACAAGGAATCTACAACTTAACCTCACTTTGCTCCTGAGCTCACAGCCTCAGCTGCTTAGAGCTCCAGCGCTCAGCTAAGTCCTACACTTGCAGTTTGCTATGAAAAGCTGCCTCCTTCTCTCCTTCCCCAAACAGCAACAGATGATTGTGATTTATTTCTTTCTAATCCCCTAGCAAGACAAGGATCCATTTCAAAACATTTCAGAACATCCTAGAACTTATATCATCTAGAATGAATTTCCAGATCAGGGTCTGCTATGGCAGAGATTTTCCTTTTTCCCTGACCTTTCCAACTACTGCAGTGGAAGAAACCTTCTCCATGTTTTCTCCCAGGACCATGTACTGCAAAACCAGCCAGGTGCTACCAGGAGCTGTTTTCTTTGAAGCTACTGATAACACATTATTCCAGTTCTCCTTTAGAACTGGACAGTCATTTTAAAAGTTTGTCTTAAACTCTCAACTGACATTTAAGCACCAACCTCTACTGTTTGGGTCTCCTCTCCAGAAAATAGGTTACATTGGTGCAAAAGAACCATGTATGTGGTAACAGAAGAAAGAAATTTAAAGATTATTTAGGCAAACCACTAATTGACTTCTGTCTTTATCTTATTTCTAACTTTAATAATTATTTTTAAGTATGGTAGGAGAGCTTGCAATTGCAGGCTCATAAAAAAGGCAATGTCATTGAAATCCTGCTGATGAGACCTATTTACATGCTATTGTCCTTAGGCATTGCTATTCTCCTTAGGCACTGCTATCCATGGTTTACCTGCTGGCTGCAGAAAAGGAGAAACACTTTTTTTTTTACTGTATGGAATTCACTACAGATTCATTTGTCATCTCACAGCAGTTCAAAAGTTAGGAGGCGTCTAGAATGATTTCATCTGTGCTGTCACTTCAAAAAAAACTAATGTAAACACTCTAAAACTTCTAAGTGAAAAATTCATTAACATACTACCATAAATATAAAACAGAGAAACTCTGGGAGGCCACAGAAGTTGTCTGAATTTGCATAATTACCAGTTTCAGACAATTTCTGGTTTAAGATGAAATATTTCCATTGCTTCCTACAGAATACCTATTCTATGTCATCTAATTTTTACATCACAACTGAACTTCAATTTTCAATACTCCTGTTTTGTTTAAGGTTTATGAAAAAGTAATTAAATCTGACTGATCTTTTAGTACACAGAACACTTTAGTGTGTTACCCGAAGTAACTCCTTTCAGAAATTATTTCAGGCTGTCCAACTTTAACTACAAATATTGCAGATTTCATTCCAGATCTGGACTCAATAGGGTTGTTTTTTTTGCTTATGATTTCAACTATTATTGAAACAACAGTTTCCCAAAAGTGCAGTCACCTTCATCCAAAGTTCTCAGACTCTTTCCTGAGCACAGGAAACCAACAAAAGTCAGGAGTTTCTGATCAATGTGCATTACTATCTCTAGATGTTGAAAGGGCTTTAACCATCAACTGGTAATGTAACTCTTACCTGCATTGTGAAAACTGCATCACCACGTTAAAAAACCTGGCACGTGAGTCAACATGTGACTAATGAGAGTATTTATATTGCCAGCATGTAAAAAATTGTTCCAGAGACTAGAGGCAACCACCAGAGAAGATATGTGAAGCCATTGTAAGAAAACAATTCAATCTTTCTTGATTTTAACCTAGAAACTGAATTTTCTGTGGCTGTGCTTAGGTCACAGCAAAATAATGAAGCACAGATCACCCTGTGATTCTAGATAGGGACTATAGCATGTAATATACTGACATTCCTCCACCCAAACTGCATGGAGTTAAGAGCTGATACCTTGGAGGAAGGATGCCTGGGAATTATCTCATCATTGTGTAATGCTGTGAATACAGACACACGACCTCCCTGATTGCTGTGCCACTTTATATGCCTAAGTGGCCGCGTCATATTTGAGAAGAGGGACATGGCCAAGAAGTCACGTGCATTTAGAAACAGTCAAATCATGATCTTAAGAGATCACACTGGTTGCTGACTGCCAGTGTATGCATGTGTATAGGGGTTTTATCTTCAAAAATAAACAAGCCTTGGGAAAAAAAAAACTTAGTTCCCTGACTAGTTTGTGAAAGATCATTAGTGATTTTCAGAGCTGCAGTTCAGCTGCAAGAGGCCTAACTCTCCAACTTAGCAACATATCTAACAGCCCACCCAGCTGGAATGTTTTTGGAGACAATAGGCTGCTATTCTCTCCTTAGAGTGTTTGTAATCTCCTGAGCAGCTACAGAAAAAGCCAAGGCCTTTCTTGGACAGAGGCAAGGCTAGGGTAGAGAAGGGGAGAAATGGTCAACAGCAGTTAGCCCCATCAAGCCACTATAAACTGCTGTCTCTCTTTGCTCCCAGTTTCTTGTGATTAACACCCATTTGCACTTTGCTCACTCTGTAACATAATGCAGAAGAAGTTGCTGGTCCAACCTATAGTGTACACAAGAGGACTTGAGGAAAAAACACAATCTGGTTTCAAAACTACGCAGTTCCCTGAAAAATCGTTTTTCCTGCCCTGAGTTCCCAAGCATTTGTCCTGGTTCTCTAAGAAGTAATTTGTAGTCCTATTTTGCCAGAAATCATAAGCATTCTGGCTTACCACACAGACCTCTTGACTCATGCTGGTGTGATTCCTGCGTATGGAGATCTTCATTCTCTGAGGACCAGTTTCAAGTTCATCTGGTGCAATACAGACCAATCTGGAATGATTCATTTAGGTTCATAGAGGGCTGATGCAAAGTAACTTTGATCACTGACTGCTGGGTTCTGGATGCAGCTCCCTCTGCACTGACAACCTCAGGAGTTTGGAGTTAAAGGTTTCCTTCTAACTGAGTTTCCTTCTACTTCAGTAAAGCAGAAAGTTACAGAGAAGCCCTGCAAGTTTTGTGCCTTTCTCAACTCATCTTTCAGTGATGCTTTCCAAGATGCCAATCAAATTGTCCAATCCCAACAAGTACCCATCCTCCCTGTTGCCTTCTTGCCAGGGGATCCTGTGATCCAGTGTCTGCCCATCAGGAAGAAGGGTGGTCTTTCCAAAATCGATCAGCCACACATTGGCATTCCCACTGCCATCGTGTACAAAAAGTAGTGAACTTCCTACGACCTGGAAGACGGATTGAGACAATCTAGTTAAAAATACATCTGCAGCCCTCCCCCACCAATTAACACTTCCTGCTAAGAAGATGACCTCCTCATCTCACCTGTGACCCAAAAGACTTTTGGGCTGCACTTATAAGTTCATTATTTAGATGCCCCAGTAAGGTACAAATGGGAGGGCAGATAATAAATGGGACTCAGCAGAAAACAGGAAGAAAAGCAATTCTTTATCTTAGCATCAGGTCTCAATTTGAGCAATTCAGCAAAGGCCAATAACTCCTTTCAAAGACACATCATGACCCATGATTAACAAAAATATCTCTAGTGATAAGAGAGCATCAACAAGATAAAATAAAATATCTAATGTCAAAATCTTGAGCTGTTAACAAGCAGAAAATACAATGCTAATGATGCCTTCTACACAGCAAAGCACACAGAGAACACAGATATCAGAATTAAATGGTAATTCAACATAAATCCATTATAAGTAATACAGCCTTCATTGTCAAACTATAACTGAATGCTACTGTACCAAATGCAAACTTCCATGATGCCATTCCCCTGTAAATTCCACTGGAGCACATCCAGGTTAGAAAAACCATATGAAACTGGTACTAATAAACTACTCCATGCAGAGCTATAAGTGCTGGGATGTCATAAAGACAGGAGGATTTCTTATTCCTCAACTAGTTTAATCTCCTGTATCATCATGGTGGAGGCTTTGTGGTATCTGTGTTGTAAACATGTATTAGCTTTCTTCTACAAAACCCCTTCTATTCATACAGCAGGCTGTTCTGAAGTACACCTGAATGACAAACGAAGAAGCAATGCACCTCCACAGCTTTACAGTCACTGCTCACCTCATGTCGCTTGAAGAAGTCTGAGGATTCCAGAATGACATTAATTTCCTGCAGACGTTTGAGGTATTTTTCTGGAAGAAGAGAAAAAAGCACAAAACAACCCATAAACATTTAATTGAAAACTGAATAAAGATAATCTGTTTACAAGAGTCAATATAATTAAGAGATCATATTCATTTTAGGCTAGAGGTCCTTCAAAACAACAGGTTCATCATTTGAAAGTCAATCTGAAAATACATTTCAAACTTTCATAGTGAATTAACAGACTGGAGTTCATCTGCTGCATGTGTTACACCAGGATACTTATGTCTCTTGATTTGGATGTCATCAGGCATTCTGCAACTGGTTTTTTTTTTTTTTTTTTTTTAATAAAGAGAAAAGGTTTTCAAGGCATTAAAAATCTTCCAGTTCCCCAAAGTGAAAAGAAAGAAATTGTATTAGAGAAATAAGGAGCTCCAACTATGCTGGGGGCAGAGGGGGATAAAAAGAACCAAGGCCCAATATACAAAGTTCTAGTGCAGATTTTTAAGGCTGCCCTCAGCCACCAAGCACACTCCATATGAAGGGCTAGTCTGCCTTCATTATGGCTTCCACACTGCAGCAAAACATTACAGCATCCTTTGATGTTCCAAAGACAAGAGATGTGTTATGCCATCTACCACATGCCTGTTGTGCTACCCATGGATTAGCACACAGGAATTCCTCTTTGAGATGAGTTTCACACATGGGAACACAGCTAGTCACCAATCTCACTTCCTGCCTCCACACACTGGTTTTATCTTCTCCAGACTGAATTCCCAAATCACAAGTTTTCCTGCCAACACAATCCTTAGATATCACCCATCTAATGCATGTAACACCCATGACTGAAGCTGACGGCAAGCCACAAGTTAGTTAGTTTGAATGACATTTTGATAGCATGAGGCATTTGGGGTCAACTGATGCCAAGAACTGATAAAACTGGTCTCAGTCAACTTCTCACAACCCAGCAAATCCCCATGTCCACACCATCTCCTGAGAGCAACTGGAAGTCAAAACCACTTACCCCCTTGGTATTCTAATTCCTATTTTCTGTACCAAAGAAAGCATGGCCCTGGAGCAAGAGCATTGGTCCAAGATCAGTGCACCTGAAGAGCTCAGACTCACCAGAATAGTTGTGTTGCCCTCAATGAATTCTGCAAAAACCTGTAGAACTTGCTCCTGTGTCTTTGTCGTTTTGAAGTTTGTGTTACATGTTCCATCCGCCTTCTGCACAGAACCCACACAGAGAGAGATTATTTATACTGCACTCCTATCATTCCCCTCATCACTCAATACTCTTGAACCAGCAACAGCTCAGCCCTTGCTAACCAGATGAAAGTAAGTAGCTGAACAGGAAGAGAAACCAAGCAAGAAGAAGAGAAGAGATACAAAAGCTGATTGGATAGCTTTAAATGGCACTGGCAGTTCATTTCCTGTTGAGTACAAGAAAAAAAAAAACAATTCATGATATTACCAGCTTGCAGGAGGGTTTTCTCACATCAGTGCTAGCAGTGCAAAGTTCAGTGGGGCAAACCACAGAGACCTCTTTGGTTCTACTCTTGTCTGGCTAGGGGTGTGAGGGAACATTTCCAAAACCAATTTTATTAGTCCTTTTAGTTTGGGGGTTTCTTTTGGGGTTTTGTGAGGATTTTTTGTTGTTATTTGGGGTTTCTGTTGGTGGTGGTGGTGGTTTTTGTTGTTTCTGTTTTTCAATGGGAAATCAAAGAATCACAGTTAGGATTCAGCTCCAAATTTACCTTTGAACATATAATGTGACCCAGAAGTCACAGAACAGAAATCTGTTGCAGACAGGAACAACCTGGGATTCACAATGCTAGCAGTGACAAAGCAGGTGAATGAATTTTGGCAAAGGATAGTGCAGGCATGCTTGTTCCAAGTGTGTCCTGGAGAAATTCAGAGTATTTTTGTGCTAGCAGTAAGATTCAGTACAGAAGCATCCTGCTATTGAAAAAAACCAAGTATTTTTATGTGCTTCTGGAGCTACAAGCAAATAAGAGCAGTGCATGAATTGGAGGTATTTGTAAATACAGAATATATGGATATGCATGTTGCTTCAAGAGACACGAATAGGAGATTTCAGGATATGGGTGTAAAATGCAGCAATTATTACAACTGGTAACAAAAATACACTAAAAGCCTGCGGGATTATCAAACTGTTTTCCTCTCCATTGTTTCAGTCTGATCCATCATTTTCATTGTGAGTAAATCAGCAGGTCAATAAAATATGTTGTCTCCTACATGTTAAGTCACTGCACCAAAATGAGAAATTCACTCAGCAGATGAAACACTATTTATTCCACAGCTGAACTTGGTTTCTAATGCATACATGAAAAACATTCAATAATGCTAAGACTCCAGATCTCTCATGCAAGGGAATTGTATTCCAAGGCTGTTGGACACACACAAGTGCCGCATGTCAGCCTGATGAGATGTGCAAGTTATGCCAGAGCAGTTCAGCAGGTAGGCAGTGCAAGTTAGAAGCCATCTGATCTGATGTGTGATAATACTCAAGAGCACATAGATATTTGAAACTGCATCTCATACCTCTTCACTGGAGCAAGGCTGTTTAAAAAATAATTTCTCCCTTTGCTGCAGATTGTCAAGCAATGTCTAGAATAGCTGTTTGGTGTTTGTTCCCTTTCTAACCTTTGGTGTCTGGACAAACTAGTTGCTTGCTTCCCTTTTTGACACTTTTATGATTTTACTCCTTTCCAGTGTTGGTAGAAAACATAATTACTCTCTGTCTTTACTTGCTGTAAAGAACATTCAGAGTTTGAATGGCTCCACCCCAGTATTCTAAACCACGTTGGCTGTGCATGTACTTGATCCTCAAGAGGCACTTGCCTGACTCACTCCTTGAAGTCATACCTTTGCTAAGGACTCCACATACACTCCTGCACAGCAGAGCAGTCATCACACAGTGCAGCCCGTGCGCCAGTTCTTATTAGATGTGACAGTGACATGGCTCACCAGGGGGCAAGTGTCACAGCTCCATAAAACAGTGCTATTCATCTTAAATCATGGGGTCTTGCTCAGAGCCCTCTGCAGACTTCCCTTAAAGGGCTCTGGGTTAACTTAATGGATTCACAAACATTTATGAATCAAATCTGATATCCTCCTGGGGAAATGGATATCCCTGATCTACAGCTAAAGGAATGGTACCAAAGGAAGAAGTAACTTTTCAAACTGCACAAATATTCACTGACAAAATGGGAAGACAGAAATCCCAACTCTCAGCCCCAGGCATTAGCTTAGTATTATAGAGAAAATGTTTGCAATGCCTGACCTTCAGACAGCCTCTGCCAGAGAGGAAATGTGCATTTGGAATCAGGCAGGCACAAGATACTGAGAAACAGGTTCCAACTGTAGGGAAACAAAATGGTTCAGAATATTTTTGATAGGAGGAAAAGTGACAAATCCCAAAAATGAACTTGACTTGATTTCAGTCAAGGATAAGAAATGGATCAACCAGAAAGCAAGGCAAGGATAAGAAATGGATCAACCCAAAGATAAAAGATACCCCATTACTGCAGGAGCGCATATGGTGAATCAGATCTCATTTATCAGCAGCCAGTTCACAGAAAGGTTTATGATTTCACTTTCTTTGCTTTTGCTTCTTATTCAAGCAGCCACAGGGCAGGAAAGACCAAACCAAACATACCTCATCAGCTAACTCCAGGAGTTATCAGTGCAGTCAGGGAGAACATCCCTTTGTTCCCATCAACCACTAGCTGGCACCACTGACTTTTACAGGCTTTCTTACCAAAATGGGGATCCCTGCAGAATGGCTTTGCTTTTCTGCAAAACTACAGAACTGGATGTACAGTTCAGCTTCAGCAGAACAGTGTAGGGAGTACTGACTACCTGTATTGCCTGAACATTTAGTTTCTGCCATCTTTTCTCCATCTAAAAAAATTTTAAATTTATACCTACATTCCTTATAACAGCACAGGGAGATAAAGGGAATTGCTCCAAAGTATTTCCTATCCTTAGTCAAGGATTAAGTATTCATTCTGTGCACAGTTACAGCAGTGTCTCCACAGAAGGAAACACTACACAGTCTGTGTGTCATACTGGTCCTACTTCTGACAAGAAACAAATCCAAAAAGAACAAGCCAGGAGGTTTTTCTGAAGCTCCCATGTTCTCCTTTAGCTCAGTTAGTCTCTGGGACTGTACATCTTCACTCACCAACTATCTTTCCAAGAACACACATGAAAACTCTCAAGATCATCTGGGTTTCTGACTCCATTATGCAGAAAAGCATACAAAGACATAAGTTGTACAGGAATAAAACAGGTATCTTGATAACATCATTAGCTGGCTAAAGGGCAAGGCAGGATCCTGTGTTTTGGCTGGACTGGAGCCAGATCATCTACTCAGCTACCACCCAGACAGTTCCTGCATGAGGATGCCTGTGTCCAACAGCCAGGAGTGGGTGGACAACATACAAGGGGCCAGCACTGCGTGAGCTTGGAGCCCCAGTTCCAGTATCACAGCAGGAGAATCTGTGAATAAGGAAGGGAGAAGACACAAAGTGAAGGAGAGAAGAAAGAGGCATTTAAAGAGCCTCTGTTCATCAGCATCACCATCTTTTATACCTTATTTCTATGTGCTTGAATTGTGACATGGAAACTAAACTAATCCAGGTTCTGGAGTGGTGGAGTTGACACACCTGAAGGATGGGATGCCATCCTGAGGGACACAGGCAGGCTCAAAGGTGAGCCCGTGGGAACCCCATGCAGCTCAAGTGCAAGTGCTGCACGTGGGTCAGGGCAGTCCCAGTATCTATCCAAGCTGGGGGATGGACAGATCAAGAGCAGCCCTGCTGAGAAGGACCTGGGAGAGCTGGACGTGACCCATCAATGTGTGCTCACAGAAAGCCAACTGTGTCCTGGGCTGTATCCAAAGCAGCAGGGCAAGGGGCGGGGATTCTACTCATCTCTTCCCCTCTCATGGAACCCCACCAGCAGTGCTGCATTCAGCTCTGGGGTCCCCATCTCAGGACAGACATGGACCTGTTGGAGCAAGTGCAGAGGAGGCCACCAAATTGATTAAAGGGATGGAAAACCCTTCCTATGAGGAAAAACTGAGCAAACTGGGTTTTTTCAGCCTGGAAAAGAAAAGGCTTTGGGGTGACCAAACTGTGGTTTTCCAGTACCTGAAGGGAGCCTACAAGAAAAATAGAGAGTGGTTTTTTACAAGAGCAGGCAGTAACAGGACAAGGGATCCTTTAAAAGGGGGAGTAGGTTCAGAATAGGTATTAAAAAAAGATTCTTCACTGTAAGTGGGGTAAGGCACTAGAGCAGGCTGCCCAGAGAAGTTGTGGGTGCTTCATCCATGGAATTTTTCAAGACCAGGTTGGATGGAGCTCTGAGCAATCTGGTCTAGTGCAGCATGGAGGTTGGAACTACATGATCTTTAAGGTCCATTCCAACCCAGTCCATTCTATGATTATATAAAAGATAAGTAAGTAACGGGTAGGAAAGAAAATTATCAAGGCTCTACTGCGGCTGTAAGATAGTATCCTAGGAATGGTACAGGGACACAAACTTATCCATCAAGAACAGAAAATGAACTTGGCTGATGGAGAAATTTCATTTTGGATTGCTCTGGCTTTATTCCAGCTCCATCTAAACTGGACCTCATCATGTATTTAAAAGGAAAGTGGTTTCCGTGATCCCAAGAGTATCTAAGCAAATGCTTTTAACATGCCTTGCCAATAAACATAACTGCAACAAAACCATTTTACTGTGATTCACTTGGAATAAATATGTATAGTTTCTGGATAAAAAAAGTAATTGCATGCAGAGAGGGAGTTAATACTTCTGTTCTGAATTCCTCCTTACAACAGTCTCATTTTCATTCTATCTGCACTGCATACCTCCTTGTGTCCTTCCTGTAAGGTCTCTGTAGTTGATTCAAATATGGCTGATGTGTATCTGAAGCTTAAATTCATTGACACTCTCTGTTACAATTAGAATGAATGCTTTGGAACTGCAATAGAGTGAACTCTGTGGTTTCAATTAGTGCATTTTCACACGATCCTTTGGAAAAGGTGGCTACAGATGTGCACAAGCTTGTTTGATTAATCAAAAACGTTCAGTCTCCAGGAACAGGCAGAGGTGAAACAATTACCTTAATTCCTTCAATCCTGAAGCCCAGGTTGGCACTAGAGCTGATGGTTTCTCTCCACTGCATGTACCGGGGTTTGGTGACAGCGTGCTGGGCGTTCTCTTCAGCCGTGGGAGCAAGAGGATCCACTTCAATCATTTTCTTGTACATGTCCTTACGCAGCTTTGGTTTCTCTCGTGCCTTAGTCAGCTCTTCCTCCAGGTATGTTCTAAAAACATCACATCCCAACACATCCTTAAGGACTTCCTCAACATTTCTTTTTACAGCTCACAAACTGGCCTCAAGAAACAACAACCAGGAAAATAAGCCTTATCATTGCCCCAGTTCTGCATACAGGGAAACCAAAGTACACAGATCAATGACTGGCATATTTAGTGTACACAGTACACAGGCATATTTAGTGAAACAGCCCCAGGAATCAGGAATTCTAATCCACTTCTTGTTCTAACTATACCTTTACTTACTGTTACAAGTTATGATTATTTCCTGGTTACAGAATAAGAGGAAGCTGAATTCACACTGTGCCATAAAATAGAACTGCATTTTCAAAGGACAGGCAAGAGAGATCACTTATAATGAATTTTTTTAAAAATAGGGCTATTGAAGACTTACTGCGTTCTCTCTCCTCAAAAATCTTTAAACAGTCATGGGTAATTTTTTTAGGCCTCAGAAAGTTTAAGTTTTACTTAATGCATCTCTGTGAAAGACAGCATCACTCTTCATATAGAAAAAACTAGAGTAAAGCAGATTATCAGAGTAGTTCCAAACCAGAAGAGGTAACTAAGAACAGGAAGGTGAAGGGACACAAAACTCCCGCATTTTGCTCTTATCACTCAATCTGTTAATCTGGCAGTCATTAGAAAGGCATTACCCATGTTTTCTACATTCCACTGGATTCCTAAAGCTTGCACTTTGTCAAGTGCCTGAAGTTTACTTTCTTCATCATAGCATAACAAACCAGGATGGCATTTAGGAGATGATGTCACTCACTGCCAGAATGTCACCTATTTTCAACAAAATGTGTATATATTGTTGCAAATCCTTGTCCTATTTCTTCTGAACATACCAGTTCAGAAGAACTGCTACATCTAATTAATTTAAAATTTTGTATCTGTTCAAAAAGGCGTATCTGCACTCCTGTGAGTAACTAATTTATGACAATAACTCTTGAGCATCTGAGCTGACATCCCAGCTGAAAGATTACTATGACAGCTCATACTTCTCTGTACTGTTACCTTACTCCAGGATCTCAACAAATCTGTATCTCTTTGTTATGCTTAGATAGTATTTTTGATGCTTTCATCTTAACCACAGACAATGAATGGAAAAGAAAGTGAGAACCTGGAGAACAAAGAGATGGCAACACCTCAAGATGTCAGAGTAGGGAAAAACACAGGTCAGTCCTGAGCAAATGGTCGACTCTTTAAAGAAAAGATCAATACCAGCAAAGACTCATTCAAGCATTAGAAATGGGCTTACACTGGTATTCCATTATTTGCATTGGGAGATGTAAATTTTACTTTGTGAGGCTTTCTGAATCACTGCATACACAAAGATTTAATTAACTGGCAGTGAATAAATTATGTCATTTTTCCCCATGTATTATCAGGCCACCGCAGAGAAACTTTGTCTTAAATCCCCCCCGAACATTTCTTGATGTGGATAGTTTTTGAGGATATAAATCAGTTAGTTTCTAGAATCCATGTAGAAACTGGCAATAATGGGACATTTTGTCCTCAGGTTGTCCAAGGTGACTGTGAGCATGACCACATCTCCCTCTTTCTTCAAATGCAGAGAATGTACATTCTCTTTCATTCACCCCACCTGATCCCCATCTTGCAGTCCATCACACTTGGCCCTTCAAAATCAGTGAGCAAGTCATCCAGCTGGATGTAGCTCTCGCCATCTCTCTCCACCACGCCATGGAAGCAAGGGACGCAGGAGCGTAGTGGATCCTTCATCAATCGCTCAAAACACTCCTTTTCATTCTCTGAGAAGCGTTTCAGAATCTTCCCACTATCAGCTGCCTTGAAATTCCCTAAAAAAGAAAATCAAACACTTGCTGACAAGATTGACAAGAAAAAAAGAAAAACCCCTTCCCCCACCATTCCAGTTTCATCTATCTCAGTCTCATAGCAGCAGTTAAAGATTTCCCCTGAAGAGAACAGATAAGATGCTTTCCATAAAAAATAAAACACACAGGACGAACAATTGTTAGCAGTGAAAGTCCGTTTGGATACATTCCCATGTCAGAATTTATGGCTTTAAGGAGTGCAGTTGCTTCAGGCCTTTGGGCTGTTTGGATTTTTTTCTGTGCTAGTCTTTGCTAGGTTATTAAACAGTACTATACTTGCTAAAATGCACAGGAAGAAGCCACGAGCCAGAATTCATCATTAATCCTCTGACAGGCTATTTTAAAGCTGCATAACACTGCCAGCACTGGCTTTGTCCTTAATCCTCACACAGGGTACATACACCTGCTGAGCGTGTCCAGACAGAGGCAGCACATCAATCAGTGATACTTAAACAGCCAGAACCAGGCAGAAGCCAAGCACTGCCCTTTCCACACACACACACACCCACTCTGTGACTGCGCCTGCGCCTGCCTGCAGGTATTGCTTCTCCTCTGGAAACCTGCTTATCTGCTAATGCCCTGCAGGTACAGCCTGGAGGGCGACGGTGCTTTATACAGCCCTGGGTCTGAATGCTGTCCAGGACATCTGCAGAGGCCACAATTAGCAGTAATCAGCCTCCACCTGTTCGGAGTTTCCAAATGCTCTCCTATCCCTGCAACCTGCCAACAGCATCTGAGGAAAGTGCACGTTTCATTCAGAGGCACCCTTTAACTGAGACAAAATAAAGTGGGCACCAAAGTAGGAGCCTCACTAACCCTTCGGATAACACTCAACCTTTATCACAGCAGGAGCCTTCAGCCATTGCAAACTGGTTCTTCTCTGACAAATCCTAGAACAGGCACTGCCTTGGCAAAAGGGCAAGGCTGGTAACAGCCCATGTTCTAGTTCAGAAAAAAACTGTCATATCAGAGAAGAACAGCTGCAGAAAGGATGGAGTAAACCCAACCACAGAACACTGCTAAAAGGAAACTGGAACAGTATCTCTCCTAATCAGCTTCTATTAAACTGTTAACCCTCCTATTCCACCCTACTATGCGAGTCTCCAAAAGGGTGATAATTACATGACCAGTGCCTCACTCCCCACAGATGAAGCCAACTCCACACTTCTGTGACAAAAACTGCATTAGGACTGGGTCATCTTGGCACTTTGTGTGATACAAATCAGACACAAGAACAACACTGTGCAAAATACAGTTACTCAATTTCTAGGGCTCAGTAAATTTCTCAGCACAGCTTTGAAGCGCACCATATTAGGGCATCAGCATACACAGAGGTGGTTCACGTACTGCATTACAGAGCAATACAGCGTGGGTGCCTGCCCACATGTGTACTAATAAACCCCACCAGCACTGCACAGGAATTATATGAAGCACAAGAGACACAAACCCAATGACTTCTCTTTGTTGTTTCTTTGCCTTACAAATGAAACTAAGCCTCCATCGGGAGGACACCTACCAATTTTTACAGACACAAAACTAGAACCAACCAACTGAGCTGCTCCTTGCACTTGTCCAGTGAACAATGACAGACTCACAATGCAAACACATGGTCAACAAGGCAATTTTCCCATTTGTTTTCCACCCAAGGACCTACATTCAGATGAGGGGTTTCAAGTGGTGTTAGAAACACTGTCCTTTCCAGGGCTGAAGCACATACAGGCATGGACAGTAATCCTTCCCCTAGAGAACTAACTACTGGCTACTCAGTCAGGAAAAATGATCCCATACCACAACCAACAGCACCAGACAGATTAGGGCTTTAGCTCCCCAACCTCTTGTTACCCTCTAACAAGTATTTTACACATATCACCTTACAAGCTTGGCCCTTCTCCAGAGTCTGACCATTGCTTCGCTGCTGATCTCCTTATTCAGGTATATCACTCCCACTTCACTACCCACACCACAACTGAAATATGTTTTAGGTCACAGATTTGTGTGATATTGCCTGCTTCCTTTTTACCTGAAGGAAGGAAGTAAACAGAGAAAGACTGTTCTCCATGCTGCAGCCATCCTCACTCCAGAGACAAACACACTGAAGATAGCCCTCTCACCTGTATGCCCAGCCAGCTGCACCCATGAGTAGCGTTTCTTGAAGGGACTGATGACTGGTAAGTTAACCATGGTTTTAATTGTATGCCATGCTTTTTTCTGGAAAAGAAAAGAAATCTTAAGTTGGGCAAAAGCTGAAATCCTGACACGCCACAAATGCATTACATGGCCTCATGCACATTTGAATTGTTCCTCACTAATGTGTAAGTGCTCCAAGGTGGAACCACAAAACAAACACTATCATCATTGTTGGAAAAATATGCACACAAACCCAAGAATGGACAAATAAAGATAACGCCCTGCCATGCACAAGAAAGCTGCCTATAAGGAGGGGAAAAAAAAAAAGTCATAGTGCACGTCATAGGCCTGTTCTTAGCCACACCTCGCCCTCTGTGTGAGTCACAGAGTATGTGGACAGCAGATGCTGAACGAACACACACATGCACACATACGCACGTTTAAGTTTCCATGAGACATGCACATAAGCTGCTTGTCACTGTCAGCAACACTTCTTTCCCAGAGAACTTCAGCCTCACCTCATGATTAGCAGCTTTCCCCAAGTCAGCAGGTAAATCCTACTGGGACACCTGCACAGAAAGTGCATCTCTAGCTGGACACGGAGCTCACCCAGGTCCTTCAGCACCCACTGACAGTGTGCTGTAGAATCTACTCCAGGTCATGAATTTTCCTACTCCCTCCCCTCTTTCCCAATCCTGTTACTTTTTAACAAAGCTGGGCATTACCCGGGCAACCTTTGGCTGCTGCTGTCTGGGTACCTCTGCAGGCAGACAGGGAAACAGAACAGCTGCTCACAAAGAGCAGCTGAGTGCTCTGTCACAAAGGCAGGGGAAAAAAAAAAAGTGAAAAAGTCTCATGCTCTGGAACTGAAACCCAGATGGGAGAGAACTACAGCCCACCAGCGTTCATGTTACAGTTGGAGGGATCCCAAAGTGCTTTACAAACAAGGAGAGCAGGCTCAGTTCTTCTATCACTAGAACATAACTCCCTGCTGGAGAAGAAAAATGGGGCTGCATTATACTTATGGCATGATAGTTTAGTGCTGAGGGGGTTTTGTTGAGATCAGGTGTAGCTGGGGATTAGGCAGCACTTACACAAGTGTTTATCAATGGCTCCATTGGAAATCACCAAAATCAATGGGAGGTATTAATGACACTGAAAACAACTTCAGATGCTTGCTCATCAACTGGAAAATACACATTCAAAACAACTGTGTCTTATCTAGCATGGATATTGATCTGAAGATTTAGGTGCTTAGGATAAGTAATTTTTATTGTCTTCTACACTCCGAGTGTAAAACAGAAAATGTGAAATTACAGGAAATGATACACAGGCAAAATGTTGCTCTCCAGATCACTCTCTGACCTGGCCATGCTTCCCCAAACGTATTAACTTACACAACATTTCTTATAAGGTACCCTCCAGCAACACTGATCACTGTGTGAGATCAAAAACCTACAGTTATCTTAGAATGTATCAAGAACATATATGAACCACAGACACAAGTGATTTTTTTAAGGATTTGCCTTCACAAGAAAGTTTTAAGTAATGCTTCAAATTAAACTGACATAACAACATAATTGCCATATGAGCATACTTACTCTGAAATGAGATTGTTTCTATCTATTAAACTTTGGGTTTTAATGGAGTTCAAGCTGAAATTAATTCACTCTTAGTCAGATATGTGCCCCATGCATCAATGATACTTTTGAAAACATACTGTGCCAGTGAGATAAAGCATCCAGAGAAAATCCTGGATGTTTGAGAATTATGAAGACTCAGTTGCACTTATTAAAATTCCACAGATGTTACTAGCTCTAGCTAAACTCCAATTGCATAAATAACTTCTGCAGGTTCATATGCTCTATTATTTGGATTTAATATTTCTTAAAATTTGCCTTAAGCTGCTCCAAACTGCAGCCTTGCAGTGTTGAACAGTGTCTTGTGTCTATTACAGACCCAGCTGCTGTTCTGTGAGGATGAGCAAGACTCTTGAACACCACTTAAACAAGTGGTGTTCCTCCTTCTGGAGGAAAGTGCAATGTAAATACTGCTTTTCAAGTAGCAAAGAAATTATTTTTGCCTAGTTTATTTGTGAGATTTGACTGATAGCAGAAGCTCTGCAGGCTACTGTACTGTTTCTACTTCAGAAGGACAGAACCCCAAGTTATTTAAACAACAGTTTAAAAAAACCCCAAACATTATTATGAATTAATATGACCTCTTTGAATGCAGCCCCTGCCAAAGATTTAGTTTTTTAAGATTCCAGACCAGTTTTCAGGGCAACACTGGTTTTTCCCCATCCCTTAATCAGAAGTCAACATTGCTCCATACCTCTGCCATAAAGACCCCCCACACATCATAAAGTTCCACTCCTAACAAACTGCATCCTGCCTCCAGTGACTTGCCATGCTGCTGCACGCACCAGTAACGAGAGGCACAGATTCTCAATGAATGCACATCAACTGTCAATGCAACATCACACTCCAGTGGCTCTCCTGCCTCCTCCCTCCCACCAAATGCTAAGAAGCTGAAGCTTTTATTTGTACTGTGGGCGTGAAGGAGAGACAATGGGCCAAATTCAGCCCCAGCTCAAGTGGACTTTGGCTGCTTAGGTTACGGCTGCCTTGGATAAGGATGTTTGAGCTACTCATCCAGCAAACAGACACTGACAATTTTTATTTACCTTTTTTAATTTTAAGTAATCTCTTCACAAACCTCTCCTCCCCCTCAAGATAAGGAAAGCAGAAGGCTCAAGCTAGGAGGGAAAGGATTGCCTTCAGACCCGTCCTGTGGGGAGTGTTGCCATCAGCAGGGGTTCAGCAGTTTCACTTTACCTCAATTTCTAGTCTCCCAGCTCACTCAACCCAGGGTACAAATTGCCAGGATGCAAGCAGGGCTGCATGCTGGTAGAGCAGTGGTGTGAGTGGGAAGATGAAAACTTTGTGTGCTTGCTGTAGGAGGAATCATTCTCACTTCTATTTCTAAAGCAAGATCTCTTCTTTGTTAGCAATGGCATTATGTGCTTTTCAAATCACTGCTTTATACTGCAATGGCAAAGAGGGCTTCTACCACTGCCCATCTGTATTTGCAGCCTTATCTCCCTCTGCTCCTGTTTTGTCTAGATTCCTGCTCAGTCTTCCTTGATTTTTTTATCTGCCTGGGTTTCTCCAAGACCTCATTTCTTCTAGATTCCCAGGAGAAACTCAGGTATCTCTGCATTCAGGATTGTCTGAATTGACATCATTGATGCTGCTTTATA
Organism: Emberiza elegans; assembly: GCA_024865655.1. NCBI lineage: Eukaryota > Metazoa > Chordata > Aves > Passeriformes > Fringillidae > Emberiza > Emberiza elegans. The sequence goes on along the minus strand of JALJVW010000139.1, from coordinate 16,843,675 downwards.
TGCCTCAATACGCTCAAGAGTTTTCCAACAGAAAGAAGAAAGGTATTCCAAAAGAGTCAAGAAGCAAACCTGAAAAATATTAACATTCTTAGACTCAGCACCTAAGTTACTCGATGTGAACTTTAACTGACACATATATGAAGCCCCCTGAGCAGCAAAAGGTGTGGGGCACTAAGGAGGGGAAAGCAAGTTTTCTGCCAATGTGACAGTCTGTGCCACAGCAAGTGTGCCCCTGGCAGCAAATGGACAAAATTCCAGGGAAGAGAATGGGAGAAGCAATTAATGCAATGCAGCCACAGTGCATGCAAAGGAACTGTGGTTTGCTATCTGATCTGCTACCTGCATTACTCTCTTGACTCACTTTCCTAAATTTGAAGCATAGCTCTGAAGAGAAGCACACATCCATGCAGCAGATGTGGAGACCTGCTCAGGGCATATGCAGACAAGATGCTGGCTGGGTGAGGTGTTCCCCACCTGTTCTACCCTGTATAAAGGTGGCTGCTGCCATCCTGTCTATCCTTTAAGGGAGAGCAAAGGGCACCACTGGTTTGTGTGAGCCCACATTTCTCCAGGCCTTTTCTCATGCTAAGCATGCAACTTCACACACAACCAGTGTGCAGAGGCACAGCCATGATGAGCCTGCACAAATACACCAGAGGACTTGCCTGATGAAAATCCACTGAACTCTCTGGGAGGTATTTCATCCATTTGAAGGAGTTGGGCCTCAGACCCCACTGTCTCCAAGAATAAATCTCCAGGAACTGCCAGGTTTTCCTGAAACCCTCCCATCACTGCAGGACAAGAGCTGTAACATCCTAACAAGCAAGCTCACTGAAGAGATTAGTGCAAACTCCCTGAATTGGATGGGGCTTTTTTAGTTGCTACTGTTGTTTCACAGGCAGTACAGAACAACTAGCATGTCTCTGAGCATATGCTGAATTCCTCAGGAACAGGAGAACCACTCTAATTCCTAAAGACAACAGTGTATAGGGACCTGAACACTCTCTGCTGTTCCATGGAAAAGTAAATAAAATCTCTCACTTATTTAAGGGTAAAAATAAAACAATAATATCTCAGTTCTGCGAATGTCTGAAACACATGTAACTACCCTCAAGCAAGAAATAACAAACAGGTAACATACATAAGAATTTGCTTCACTTAGGAATTTCAGCAATTACGATAATTAATAACATCAGTCACATCTAAATTAGGAAGTGTTGGGGGAATAAGAAAAACCTTTTCCTCAGAAAAATGAAGTAATTTAGCTTTCATAATTCTAGCATATTACTTGAAACTATAATGAGTTGAAGAACAAAAGAACACTAAAATTCAATATAAATCAACAGGGTCTTTAAAAATATCCATGATTCCATCAGCAGCAGAGTGGAGGTGTAGTTTCTTGCCTGAGCTGGTAAATCATCATGGAAATTCTGTTAGTCAAGTGTAAACAATGACCACTGAATCATTTCACCAGGTAAATTTCAGCCATTTCTTTACCCAAGATCGTGTTGTCTTTTTTTGTCTTTGTTTTTGTGCACAATACAAAGCCTACATAAGAAAGCTATTATGACAGCAAGAAACAAAAGGATAATGAGAAATTTTTTTAGTAATCCTTTTTTTTTCCTAGAAAGCTTTAAGAAAGAGTACTTAATTGTCAGTCATCATTACCTACTGTTCTCTTAAAGTCTTTACATCATTTAGGCTAAATTCTGCCACTCTGGGACATGGGGGCTGAAATCTAATCTGTAATGCTGGTTGCCACTGCCTACTCAGTGTCTCACCAACTCCTAGAAGGAACAAAGTTCCTCCACAGGGACTTGTAAGGAGTACAGAAAACTATAATTATCAAAAAGTTACTATGTGCATTTCAGAACAATCCTGTAAGAACCACGTGCCCAAAATGCAGGAGCACTGGGCAACCCCTTGCCCAGGGATCTTAGCCAACACAGTGAGCAGCGGGCACATGAGAAGGTGATGAGTGTTGGCCTCCTTTGGGGCACAGTAACCACAGCAACAGTGTCTGGAAACGTAAAAAGTGTCTGGGAACTCATCAGACCAGTCAATGGCTGGAACTGCCTTCTATGAGGCCCAAAAATAATACCAAGAATTACTAAACTGGGTATCAGTTATGACTGATCCAGGCACAGAATTAGTCATTCTCCAGTGGCTCACCTTTCTGCTGGGTTGGCTTTTTTGCCCCTCTTCTCTTCCTTCCTGGTCACACATTAGCACCCTTACTACTCTGAGTGACACAACAAATCCTCAGGAGGTCCACAATATTACACCCAATATTACTCACACAGGTGGCTCAAGTATCAGCATGAGCAGCTGGTCAGTTTCTGTTCATAACTGTTTCTTTTAAACTCTGTATCTTCTACAGTTTTATTATTGCTTCACAGAATGGGTCAGGTTGGAAGGGACCACAGTGGGTCATTTGGTCCAACCTCTCTGCCCAAGCAGGGCCATTCTAGTGCACATGGCACAGGATTGCATCCAAATGGTTCTGGACTATCTCCAGTGAAGGAGACTTCACAACCTTTCTGGACAACCTGTTCTAGTGCTTGGCCACCTGCAAAAGTTCTGCCTCCCATTCAGATGGAACTTCCTGTGCTTCAGTTTCTGCTCACTGCCTCTTGTCCTATTGCTGGGCACCCCCAAGCAGAGTCTGGCTCCATCCTCTGACACCCTTCCTTCAGATACTGATAGACACTGATGAGGTCCCGGGGCTCACAAGGGCTAAGTAGAAGGATCCAATCACTTCCCTAGACCTGCTGGCAACGTTCTTCCTAATGCATTCCAGGATACCACTGGCCTTCTTGGCCTCCAGTTTTACTTTTTATATACATTTTTTTTACTTTTATATACATTTATTTAAAATGTTTTATAAAACCTCTGAGTTAATTTTATTTTAAAAACCCTTGACTGCTTTATTTACCATAGTTTATTAAAACTGAAATCAGTTTGAAGGCTAATTTGTTTTCCCAATTATTTATGCCATTTTATTAAATTATTTAAATGATTTAGAAAATTAAAATATATTTGTTCTCTGCTTTCACTACTACTGTTTGCCACTTTATTTGAATTGGCTTTCACCTGACATATTGGACCTACACAGGTAAAGAACTTAAATGTAGGTCTAAAGCTATTAACCATATTATTTTAATGGACTAAACCTAGCTGAAACAAAACTTTCTTTTCTTCTGTTTCAACATAGTCAATACCTGCCACTACTGCAAAAAGCTTTCACGAGAAATAATTTTGAGCAAATCACAACCAAGAAAATTAGTGGCCTAATTTAATTACTGAGTAATTAGATCTGCTTCTTTCTCTGTTTGAATGTAGTCAATAACAACAGTGCTATAATTGCAATCTACTAAAAAAACCCACATAACACTTTAAAAAAGTATCTACTGCTTTGTCAAAATCACAATACTCTACCAAGACAAGTTGTTATCAGCACAGTTTCCCCAAACCAAAGACTGTTCCACAGGTGAAGCTTTCCAGCAGCCAGCTTCAATGGTTATTAGGGATTTCATTTTCTCAAGGAGTATAGCTCTGGGACAGTTCACCATATGGTTTCACCTCATGGAGAGAACTGAGGATCTGGGTGATGTTATATAAGAAAAAAAATTTTAAAGATACTGAGAGTTGCTGAGCAACACAGTATCGTTCCGGTTACAGTCACAAAATTTGCCTATCAAGGGATTCTGGTTTTGAGTTCTTTCAGTTTGAGGCTTAGTGTAGTTGTCTTTGCAGATATGAAACAGGCAGGGAGTCATCTTGGTCAGATCCAGATCCTGAACCAGCTGACATTTTTATGTGAAATGTAAGCAAAACATAATTATCCTCAGTGTTTCTTCTAATAATGTATGCATGCACATTCATGCATGCTTTTAAAACACCTAAAGCAGATTGTAAAAGCCTTTGATTGCAGATGATCAAAATTCCATTACTTTTTTTTATAATTATCCAGACTATAACAAGTCCTAGGCTTGAGATCATCTGGTATTTGAAGAAACTTAGAACACCTTAAAAGACACAGAGCAAGTGAGGCATACATGACATTTTTACCATATTTGTTGGGAGAAATATAACTGAAATATCCACAAAGGCTCTGTGTAGGGAAGCAAGGTGCAAGATTTTCCCATAGCTAAAACAAAAATGCCCCAAACAATGACAGCAAATCCCTGAATTTATCATAGAAGGCACTTTATATGTTCAGCAGCCAGTTTCTGTGCTCTTGCCCCCTATTAAAGCTTCCTGGAATCCTCAGGCTCAGGAGACTCTTGCTGCCAAGTCTACTACCCACTTGGCTGAATCAGACATGAATCACAAATCGAGACAAAGATCTCAATGGGTGGGAGGTGAAAGAGCAAGTTAAGTAGGAGCATGCTCCCCAAACGCATGTGAGTGAACCCTCACACAAACCTTTTCACTGAGCTCCTGAGTGCAACACTTAATTCAGCTCCCAAGGTAGGGCAAGGCTCCTACAGCAACTCAGCCCCTTTATTACCACATTTCACCTTCTCTTGGTTCTGGGCAGGAAACAGGTTCCTGAAGCACCAAACACTGATCCACAGAGCAGTCAGTGTTTCTGACTAGACAAACAGCTATTTGGGGCCAGAACGCTGCATTATGATAACTGCATTGTGATCCTGGTCCAGAGTCTGGAGCTGCGAGCATCGGCTTTGGACAGTCTCTGCCCTGACAGGCAACAGCATCATTCTTCACACTGAGATCTGTGCCAAGCAATGCCAACTGATCATCTGGCCAAATCACAGCAAATGGCCTCCTGCCAGGGAAGCGGTGTCACTTCAAATGCTGTCAGCTGTTGCTCAAGGAATACAGTGCAACCACATCCCTGGTCAAGGATATCCCTGAGCCCTCTCCACCTAGGGGATGCCTTGGCAGCCCCGACAATCCCTGCATCTAAGTTCTCAAGGGAACTTAACACTCCCTGCTTTGTCACACAGTTGATCTTCCCGTGATGTAGGAGTGCCAGCTGGAGCTGTAAGACTGATAATCAACAGCAAGGGAGAACATGCACTCCTAAAGAGCAGCAGTTTTCATGCTACACAAGCAGCCTCCTGATCAGCACCTCTCAACAGACTGCCAGGCAAACTGTGAACACACCTTCAACTCTCCCTCCCTCTCTTTCACCCTCCAGCCTCCAACCTTAGAGGAGAAACAGTGCTTAGACTGTTCTTAGCCCTTGATGCTTCTGGCTTTGCACTCAGCCATGGGTGAGGGCCACAGCTGCTCAACCAGCATTTGGCAGGTGGATCCTCTGACTGCAGGGTTTCCATTTCCTGTTTGTGCTGCACTCAGGATGGGCTGGGCTAAATCTTCGGAGTCATGAGAAACACTTAATGCAATAAGCAGAAACAACACTGCAAGTCAGAAGCCTCAGGTTGCTGTGTTTTCTCCCCTGTGGTGCCTCACCATGCAGTGAGATGCACACATAATTTGGTTTTGCTACTCTTTAGGATATGTGGTAAGCCTGCTGGGTGTTCGTTATGTCTGGACTAAAGGAAGAAGTGAAGGTAAGAGAAATGGATGGTCAGTATCAGACTCCATTACTAGGAGCAGAAAATCCCTTGTCCCACTCCACAGCTGGATTCTACTTGTACAGTCCAGGAGCAGTTCCCCTCTAAATCCGAGGAAAATTAACTACAAAGAAGCAAAAGCCTTGTTTGTCCTCCTGCAAAGAGCACCAAGAGCCACAATCTGCTGACTATTCTGCAGGGTTCTATGCTGGCATTTTGTTTCTGTTTATAACCAGTTGAAATTTCTGCAACCTCTACATTATTCCCAGGCCAAAAGACAAAATAATAAAGTTATATGGCTTCAAAGGTGTGTTGACACAAGGGTTTCCTTCATTTATCTCACAGACGTTGTAAACGCTGATACTGTTGATTGAAAGGCAGATTTTAATTCAACAAGAATAAATGTTTTCTGTTCTAAGGGATACTAAACTGTCTGCCTTCCATAGCAGGTGTTAAGTATGGCCATTACCCGTACTTTCACATCTTGTGGTCTGCTCTGAAAGACACTGGGTCTCTAACAGGATGGAGCTCTGCCACCTGTCCCTACCGAGCACAGGAAAGCTGAATCGACAACTTTCTGCTCCTACCAGGGTTCTGCCAAAACATCAGTCTTGCTGGAAACTGAAATGTTACTATCCAAGAAGTAAACGGAAAGTTCCTCTCTATAGGAAAGTTGACTCAGAGCCCAAACATTCAAGATTTATTCAGGCTGTCCATCACCCAGAACAGATATGTGGTAAATCAAACATTACTTTAGCAGATGGTGTGGGAGAAGGAAAAAAATCTTTCTTAACCTCCAAAACAACTGCAGTTTAAATATTCAGAAACAGTCTAGCAAATTGACAGTTCTCTGCCTGTCTTTCACATCTTATGGGTCACTGACTGACTTCTCCAGTCATGAGAAGGGGACGTCTAGAAGACAACACTCTTTACATGATAAAATAAGCCCAGCATCCTATCAGGTAGGATACAGAATTATCAGTACCAAACAGGATGAATATTTGGGAACACTTAAAAACCAAACAGATCCGCATTTCTCTGTGCACAGACCAATAAATAGGTTTAGCCTAAAACATAATCACAACTTGTTAAGGCGCAAACTTGTCATTTGTGAACTGTGCATGACCTCAAATCCAAATGTACTACAAGTGCCAATCAGTTTAAATCAGGTGTGGTTTCTGTGTAACATCAAGGGAGACTGTGTTCTGGCAAGAAGCCAGGAAATAACTTCACCAAGCTAATCTCCCCTGAGTGAACTTGGGAAGGAAGCTGAGCATGTGCTGCATCTCATTTGCAATGGTGGTGCAGTCTGTTACCTGGAGACACAGCTCTATCCTGCCTGCCCAGCAGCTCAGGGCTAGGCACACCACCGCTTCAACATCCCAGTGACTCAAGAGGCCACAGCAGAATCTCCAGTCTGAACAGACAAAGAGAAATGAGGAAAATTTTAATGCTTATGCTTTCTTACACTTTCCTATTTGTCAGAAACCACTACCATCCAACAGGAACTGCAAAACTGTTTTCTACTAATTGGTCAAAGATCCCTGTCTTTCTATCCCCAGCAGTTTGGGTTAGTGGACACATGTTGAAAGCTGACCCTGCTTTCAGCACATCCTCATGTTACAGCCCCAGAAACTGCATCCCACACAACTTTGAGATTCTGCCTGAAAGAAATGTAACAGTGGAAGACTATTGTACTGTAATTAATTTTTTCTATAGAAAAGGACAGGAAGCACAATGACAGAATTAAGGTTCCTGCATGTATATATCTACATACATATAAAGAGGTTACTGATAGATACTGATTTTTGAAACGTTTTCACATAACTTTTCTTTCCTACCATGATAATTCATGGTAGGAAAGAAAAGTTATCTAACATCCTAAACTGTCAGACAATCACTTGCAAAAGATCTCAGCAAATTTCACTGCTTCAGTATGGAATCTAGGTCCAGATATGTGCCCTTTCTCTGCTCCAGTTCCCACAACTGCAGGTTATAACAACTCTACCTCAGAACACTGTTGAATAATTTAAGTAATTAGTGCTTGTAAACTAAATTAGAGGCACTCAAATAAGACAGTCAAGTACTCAAATAAGCAGTAATTCAGCGTTAAGTGAAAATGATTATGAGAGTCTAAAAATACATCAAGTAAAAAACAGACCACACATACACTAGTAGCAGTTTGCCAACTGTTCTTCCATCTATCACAAGACAAAGTCCAGTACTCCACCTCTCCTGCCCAGTTTCCTCTGAACTGCCTCTTCCATTATCCTCTAAGGAAGCATAAGGAGTTACTGCCTCACCTGCAGTGCACTGCACTGTTCAAACAGGGCCCACCCCTGGCAATGGAATGCAAGTGTCAACATGCAGCAGGCACTGCTATTGAGCAGGGTGTGGTGTTTACCTAGGGGAAAGCCACATCCTTCAACCACTTTAGTAACTCCAAGCTTCAACACAGTATAACCCTGAGATTATTCCAAACCACTCCATTGAAAGGATTTTGAAACAAACAAACAAACAAAAAAAAAAAAAAACCCCAACCAAGCAAAAATCCACGCTCCTATTAATGAAATGTGGCAATGATTAAGAAACCTGTAATTCTATGGAAATTAGTACTCTTCACCTTATCCCATTGGAGCAAGAGGCTTACAAGGTTTGTTTTTGACACAAACCTAAGATTAGAGAAACTCTTCCTTCCCCAAGTCAGCCCTAAGAACTATGTAAGGAACACAGAGAAAAGATGACATCTCCCTTGAGCAAAACTACAGGATCAAAAGGTAATTTCTGTCAACAGAACGAGGTAAGAGAAGTGAGTTGAATTCCTCCTCTGTATCAGTAGCAGCTAGCCCCAGAGACAAGGGGTTATTTAAGATTTTAATTTCCATAATGTAGCCTTAAGAAAGAGAATCAAATTCAAACCTTACATAAGCACGAGTGACTCAACTAAAGACTGAAACTGAAACAAGGCATCTGTCTTCCTGAAGAGTTGTGGGTGTTTGAACAATAGCAAATGTGTTTTATGGAGCATGCTTCCTCTGCCCGGAAGGTAAACCTGCGTTCACCATCAGGATGCTGGAGATCCCGCCTTTGTAGAAGCACAAACATCAATTGCCAATTATTAAGATGCAAACTCACCTAAAATAAAGTAAAATAAACAGGGTGTAGTTTATAAGGACAATTTATCGACCAAAATTATTATCTCACGGTAAAAGAGATTTAAAAACCCCCATAAAACTTCAAAGAACTTCATACTGTTGGCTCCTAGCAACAGAACTGCAAGCCACACTCCCATATCTTGCACAACCACCTACACCAGCCTCCTGGTGTATGGAGCAAGCAGCAGCTTCTGTGCCACATTGGACATGGGCAGCAAAACCCAAGAGCAACCAATATCAATTTGCCAGGGCTCAACAAAGAGAAGACAGACATTTCAAACGCCATCTGCAGATGGGTGATGACCTACACTGGACACAGGGGAACAGGCAACGCAGAGAAGTTACTTCACAAGACAAGACTGATTTTGCTGCCCATCTTTAAAGAATGCAATGTAAAAAGAATATTGGTGATTTGGCTACATTCATCCTATAGTCCCAGACAGGACTGTTTCCTGTAAAATCAGCGGACTGAAAAGGCAGACTAGGATCAAAGCACAGAACTATAGCAATGGAAGAAGACTTATTTCTAGAGATGATGTGGAAAATCCCAATGGATAAATAGGGACAGAAGACAGATGATTAATTATGTGTCACTCCAGTTTTAATATTGGAATGAGAAATCATAATCAGGACATCAGCCAGTCCTATTACTGGAAAAAGACTTGGAGACTGTTGGCATAGTGATTAACTATCACTGGACTGTTACAGAGCTCAAGACTTGCTCCCTTTCTTGCTTTCTTGGCGTCTTTGCTGAAAGCAAAAATTTTCTGTGGTCTTGCTATAAATTTTGAGAAAACAACTCATGAAACTCTTATAGGGGCCTGATTAGTGCCCAAACCCAAGCACCTGAAAGTCAGGAGTCTCCACTTTAAAATCCTTTTATAGGTTTTTCAACAGAATGGCAGGATCTGTCCTGAAATGAGTAACCTCAGGATTTAATTGCTTACTCCTTCTGGGTTAGTACAAAGAAGGCCAAAAAGTTCCTTATTTAAATGCCACTGAGCAAGACAATACAAACTGTATCAAATTATCAGCTCAAAATTCTGATGCTCAGCATTTTGCACTATGAAAAGTGAGAGCTGAAGCGTAGGAAGTTTTCTTAGTTTCTTCAGATTATATTTTCCTCTGAACAAAGCTGACCCTTTGTGGGGTCAGCGACGCCGTCCCTACAGACCAGACATGGGTGGCAAAGGAGGGAGCCTACACCAAGCAGAGCTTGTCATTATTGGAATATTCAGGTCAAGTGCACTTAGCCAACAACCCACTCAAACCCCACACAAGATAACAGCTGATCTGCATGCAAAAACACTGTTCACACAGATTTTTATCTTTTCTGCTGCATCACATAAGCATACAATGAAGGAGAAGAGTACAAAGGCCATACAGTCTTCTCTAGCTCTGCCTCTTTCAGAAGACCAGGGTCCCAAAACCCAGATTTCCTGGAAAGTATCAATGCACAAGAATTCTTTGTACGTGTTTCATTCTCTGGTGATTTGCTCTAAGTTAACCACCTCAAAAAAGAGCTAAAACTCTGGTTTGCTTCAGACTGAACAACTCTAACAAAAACTTGAGGTGTTTCCAAGGCTAGAAAAAGATTGATATTGACCCCACTACAAAATTTCTAGTGAATCCTCTCAAAAGTTTTTTAACTTTGAACTTTGTGGAAGGAACTTGAAATCTAGGAAAAGGAGTGTTTTCAAAGCAGGAGTAAGCAACGTGAGGAACAGAAGTCAACATGACAAAGCCTGGCAAATTTTAAGAACCTCAAATTAATTTGCAGTAGACTCTCATTAGTAGTTAATTACCTTCTGTGGAGACTGCTCAGCACAGCACAAACAAGGCATCAATGTAGCTCAGCTGTGAGGGATGTGTTCGGCCGTACACAGGGAGGGAATTTGAGGATGCTCAGCTGTGCACCAGGAAGCTGTGAACCAGGTTTTCTCCACACCAGAGCGCACCTATCACAGTGCCTGAAGAGCCTCTCCAAGTGCAGCCCTGCAGCGAGTTCCCTCTGTAGCATGGGCACCTCACCTGGGCCAGGCTGCGCCGCCTTGTTCCACAGCACACGCTTTGGGAATGGAGAGAGGGTGAAACATCACTGCCAGATGTCAGCACCTTCTGCTCCTGGAACATGTTCAGATCCAGAACTACATTTGAGCTGGAACTTTAATAATGCCTTAAATGCAAAACTGAGTACTCAGAAATTTTCAGAAATGAAGTTTTCGGCACAAACTTAAAGACAACTGTTACAGCAGCAGTACTCTGCTTTCCAAATGTTAGTGAATATGTTTTCACAACCTGTTAAATGAAGGGATTTATTCATCTTATAGGGAAAAATAAAGTAAAGGAAAGATAGGTTAATGTGAAAAGTACAACTAGTTTTGAAAGCTTAAACTGAGGTGTCAACCTTTCTTTTCCTAATACCCGGTGTTATTACAATACTGTAGGATACTGTTGTAGAACAGCTCCCATTAACTCTGGCTGCATGCACAAATGTTCAGTGTTTCTGCTAGTAAGGCTCACTCAAGTTAGTCAAAAGGAGAATGAAAAAAATATAGTTATTGGCCATGGTGAAAGTCTCCATAAATAACTTCCCTAGTCTCTTCCCAGGCAAAGAGGGACTGTGAAACTGTGAAAGGCAGCAGCTCTCCACATCAGCATTCAGCTGTGTTAAATTGGGAAGTCAGCCTTTCCCTTCTGTGATCTGCTGCAGAGCTATCTGTGAATAAACAGAGGTTCTGCAATACATTACATCAGTGACTGTGGAACTGTAACTTATCCTTTGAGTTGACTGAAAATATAGAACTGTTGAAAGTCATGAATTCTGTGCATCAAGTGCTATGCCTACTTGTAATGAAAGACAGTAGAACATTAACATACCCACAGTGCAGGCACGTGAGTTCTTTCATTACATATACTTTCAATGTTTGACTGATGATTTCTTAATATAGTTGTCACATGTTCTCCTGGGGGTTTTTTTTTTTGAGAATGTATTTTCCTTGATTTTTAAAGCAATAATCTGCTTGCCTATTAAGTTTTGCTCTTCCCCTCGCATTTCCAGTACCCTTCCCAATCCCTGTCAGTGACTCTCTTTCTTTCTGATGGTACATAACCTGAAGCTATTACAACCCTCTTACCTCCCTCATCTGCAAAGTTTTGGTCTTGAGTAGCCTGCATTAGAACCTTGCAGCTGCCCTTTGCAGTATGGGTACCCATAAGACTGGTCATTTTAAAGCACATGACAGTACCACTACGTGTGCCACATGCTCAGACCTGTGCCAGATGCTTCAAAATCTTTGAAGATTTTCATCAGAGGTGGTGATTTCAGAGCATTTGAAGAGGTTCCAGTAGTGGAAGGTCTTGACATATGGCAACAATGCTCCCTCCATTTCCTCAGTATGTGCTGCAGAGTGAGCCAGAGCTGGCTGGTTGGTGAGAGATGCCTTCTTGTATGGGAAAACCCAATTCACAGCTGCCTGGTGCACAGCTGAGCCTCCTCAAGCTCACCTCCTGCGCCTGGAGTGGGATGGCTGAACACATCCCTCACAGCTGGGCTCCATCGATCTCTTGTGTGCCCACAACACACAGACTCTGACTAGCACCAGCACCTCAAAGGTGAGAAGTAGAAGCCTGCATTTGATTCAGCACTCCACCACAGGAAGCAAACAAAGCAGAGCACAGAAAATAGTTCTGTCTTGAGTGAACATCACTAGAAAGAACTGCTGCAGTGTTCTCACTATATGGAGCTGCTTGAAAAGAGCTGAGACACAAAGAAAGCTGTGTTCTCTGTAGCAGCTCAGAGTAGTGAATGCAGCTGTAACTAAGACTGGATCACTTTATGTTGGGATGTGGCAGAGATCAGGAGACAAAATCAGTTATATTGATAATGAATGACAATTCTCTACCATCACTGAAAACAAAGACCTTCTCTCTCTATGCAGTGTTCAACGCAATTTATCAAGAGACATTATTCTTATGACATGAAAGTTGTACAAAGTACACATGAAGTTGTATGAAGCAGTTTCTGCTGATACATCCCAAGTGAACTGCGCCATTCCCACTAACTCATACAGCTCTGAAACATCCCAGCTTCCTATTAATCCTCTGGATGAATCAGACACATTTGAGTACCAATGACACCCAGACTAAACAAGTTTCTATACATATTCTTTATAACCTGTAACCACACCTCTGTTAGAATGTGGCTCACGTACAGATGAAGTCAGAAGGCTGAATAAAGCAGCAGACTGAAGCTGAATGTGAGTAAAATAAACATGGTAATAGTGAGCTGAGGTAAACAGTTTAAAGTGTTTGCATCACTGCATCACTTTACTTGGATATTTCAGCCTGTAAATATGGAGTGCTCCTGGATTCTGAGTTGCTGAGCTCCCACAAAGCAGTGTCTGTGCTCTGCTTGCTATAGTCACCAACTGGGTTGGAGAGTCTGCCCCAAGCTCTAAATCTGGACCATGTCAAGTCTATGATCACTGCTTCACATGAGCTGTTGATTTGTCTTTGGCTGACTTCTTCCCAAGTTTGCCAAGGACAGAAGATTTGCTATCAAGCAACAATAGCCAGGCCTGATGGGTTCAGGGTACGTTTCTATAGAATCTCTCACACCCACATGTTTTGGAATGTAAAAGATTTCATCCCTTGTGAGAAGCTCATCATTCATCAGTACAAAAATCCACTCAAATGCTGCTGGTTATGTTATCCCAGAAAGCATTCTCCATTACTGACAGGAATGAATTAGTTAAGCATTGGAAACAATACATCACCATTGGAAACACCACCACCACCACACTGTTGTCCAGTGTCAGGCTATTTGCTAGCCTGACTGAGGATGAACAGATAGCCTCCCCCCACTCCCTACGCTTTTATTCAGAAGGAGTAGATGGACACTAACACCTGCTCCCACTCCCCTCCTTTTTTTATTATATTTTTCCCCAGGTATGCTATGCTTTGGACAGACAATGCCACCTTACCTAATATGTGAGCTTTTGAGATGAAGCTCTGTTGGTAGAGAAGAGCATCCATTTAAACCTATGGTATGCGAGATCCAAATTAACACCGACTGACAAGCCAGTTTCCTCTGCCTCAGCCCCCTTTCACTGCAAGAACTACCCTCACTGTGAAGGAAGAAGAGAGATAGACTTGACTGCTGCTGTATATAAGATCACTTTTTCCTTCCAAGATGTCTAAGGTCTAAATTTTTTCTACCACCAAATTTTATAGATCATCACTACAAAATGCCACATGATGATCCTTAGTTTTTTCTCAGCCACTGCTAAACAAAACAGCTATTTACCACATAAATACAATGTGCATTCTCAGCTTCCAACATTAAATTGCATCACATTGTGAGCGTTTAATCAAACCAATCCACTTTAACACATTCCATTTATAATAAACTTTAGATGTGAGTTGAGGTAATTTTTTAATATGTTAACTACCACACTAATTACATGTGGTAATCAAATAAACCAGTTAAAAAATATCCACTCTAATCAAACCAGTCTAACAGGCTAATAGTGTCAGAACCCAAAAACACACAGACATGCAAAATTTCCAAACTATTCCTCCAACCACTACCCTTATTCCTTTTAAGACTGGCATGGGTTTTCACAAATAAATCTGCTGAATCAATGATAGCATGAGAAAAATACACTTAGGTATTACCTCTTTAAATATGCATCACCCAGAGATGAGGAGTTGCTGTTACTTTTTTCTCACCTTTCCAGTTGAAACAAGCATTATAAGGAGGTTTGAACTATAAAAGTGGACATACAGAGAAACTTCTACAATACACCCAACACAGCAGGTCCATAAGGAAAAAGTTATTAGAGTTCTTTCAACTTTAGACTGTATGCCCAAACAACATGTCCTTTAAAATATGAAAAATGAAAACTATCAGAGTGAAATTGATTCAGGAGAGAAGAATCTTGTAATGTCTAAGTCACCATTTCAGTTATATCCATGATTAGAAACTCTTACCTGATAAAGCATTTAATTGCCTCTCTCTCACCAGATTTGGGAACAGCTAAGTCAATTTCCTTACAGACAAGAATCCACACTACTAATAAAAAGTCACCATCAGACCTGATACTGCTGATGGTTTGATTTACTCCACCACTGCAATGTACAGTGGTGAAGAATTCATCCTCAAACTGAGAGAAGGCTCTCAGTTCGGAGTTTTGTTCCAAGTACTGTGCAAACATGGAACATTACTGCTGTTTGCCTCAAATTTGTTCTGTATACAATAGGAAGATTTCAGTATTTGGGACTGCCATTATAAATATGCATGTTTTCAGCAGCATGAAATGTATTCCATCAAAAGCAGCTGCCTGGTGAGCAGAACACTAGAGAAAGAAGCTTAGTTTCTACTTGACTGGTATCTACTGTCCTGCACCCTTATCAGAGGATCTACAGCTTGTCACTGTCCTCTATAAACTTGTTCCAAAAGCCCTCCAACCTCCCTAACATTTCCACACCTCCTCATAACTTCCTCCCTTTCACCCCTGTGCCTCAACGAGCACCTTCCATGTTCCCTAACCTCACCAGCCCACAGCAGTGTATGATCCCTCCCACACCTTCTGCTAACTACCCTCAGAAGAGACACTACCAGCTGGATCCATGGAAGCACCTATGGACCAGCCAGTGTGCACACGCCAATCTGCCAGTCAGCAAGAGAAACAGAACACAGCTGTTTATCTCCTCTAGTACCTTCCCCCCAGAGAATAAAAAGTATGCACTTGTTTTGGTTCCCTCTCTTCCACCCAGTCTGACCTTTGTGAAACTTTAAAGAGCTCTTGAAGAAACTTTGAGATGTCTATGCTGCTGCCAAATTTGGCTGAAACCTACTTAAGCAGTTGAAATTGAATTGATAGAGTGATTACACAAGCTCTCTTTCCTTTGGAGAGTAGGCTAAAATCCCATTAACAGTCTTACTTATGTCATCCCATCATTCCTATTCTTCATTTAAAAATAACAATTATATTCTACTGCATTAGCTTATGTAACCCACCCCTGAGCCAAAGTAGTTAAAACTTTCATCCTGTATTTATTAATTTATTTAGTTAGTTAGCTATTAAGTGTGTGTGCCTTTCTATACACTTGTCCATTTTAAGGTACTTGATGTTATGAAAAATACAATTAAGAAGATCAGTGAAACCAAACCAAATGCATTTCACTAATAAATATCCCCCAAAGTTTCTGGTATCACTGCAGACAAGAACTGAATTGCTTTTTCTCTAGCAAACTGTCAGCTGTTCTCATGGTTACGGTTCTAGGAATTTGGAATGACAGGTCACAGCTATGAAAATGAGTAGATTTATTTGGCATGTTTCTATCTAGTAAATAACATTCTCCTATAAAGAGGACAAGAGGCTGCTGTACATTATCATGGTATTTATTCTCTGTGAAAACCACTCTTTAAAGTCCCTGTCCCAACAAAGAAGGCGCTAACCAGACTTCGTATTTCTTAAAACTTCTCATTCACAGAATGAAGACAAAATTACATAACTCTTGTATCCTCTCCATTACTATAAAGGCACCACTGGTGTTTTCACTGCAAGATTCAGCTGTGTATATGCACCTCCCAATGGCATGAAGCAAGGCTACAAAAGCATGCATCCCATTCAAATGCAGGAATGTTAGCTTTTGCCATAGGGTAAAATCTATTCTGTCCACTGGCTATTTTAAAAATAACCAATATTTCTTAAGTTACTGCCAAGAGTTACAAATATCCGAATATGGCATTATGCAGTTTCCATTATCACAGCTTTGCACCGTTGGTTTTCACAAACCCCAAGTTGAACAAACAGGACAGCAGCAGATTAGGCTTCTTCATACTTCCATCCCTTCACTGTTGGAAGGGTCTTCTTTCAGGAAAGCCTGGATAGCCCCATTTCAAAGCCTCTGCTAATTACTGCAAAATGGCATGAATAACTTATGCAGAGAAACTGGAACACCACCCACTGAGCTGCTCTCAGAGGTGGGCCTGCCCAGATGTGAACTGTCCCAGTGGAGCCAGGCTGGGACTGCACTGTCACCGTCATCAGCCCCAAAGCATTCACTGCCCCCAACACTCCAGGGACATGCCCACGTACTTTGCTCAAGAAGAAACAAAAATTTAACATCATCATGATATGTCAATCCATCCAACCCCAAATGCTCTGTGAAATACTTAACTGAATCACTCATCCTCTTGGAAAGTTGTTTGCCAAGTGAACTACCAAGGAGAACCTTCCTCCAAGGAATACAGTCAGAGACAGCACTCCCAGGCATACCATCCTGGGATTCAAGGCCTGAGAACTCCAGGGCAGCAAGCCCTGGACACAGAGGCTCCTGAGCTTCCCATCTCACACACAGTCCTGCACAGGTAGCTAGGGAGCCCACAATATTTCAGACTCAGCTGATCTCCAGATCAACAGCAGAGAGGCCTGGGAGGGCCTTCTTCAGCTTAGGTCTCAAGTTCCTGGGTCTCCAGATGGAAGCCTTGAAGCTCTGATAACAGGAACATTATCAGAACTTCTACTCCCACAGTTGAAGACCTGGGCAAGTTTCCAAGGTCCCTGGTAGGCACTGGGGAGCCTGGTAGGCTTGACAACCCAGCAGTTCTCTGAGCACTGGTCTGAGCTTAATCATAAGGCGCCAGGCTCCAAATTAACTTCTAACATTTCCAGAGAAAAGTCTCAGGGAATTCCCCAATACAAGAGAAATTTTAAAATGGCAAAATTTCCCATGAATTAGGAAACACAAACTTCGGCCCACCTCAGATTCCAGTTTCCTTCAGAGAAGTCTCTATGCTTTGTGTTCCACTCTTAGAACAAGCCTTCACCTATTGAGATACACTGAAAACAATAAATATAAACAAAAGGTTCCAAATTGCCTCTAAATAAAATCTTCAAAATATAAAACTATTCCACAGAGTATCCTAAAATTTGTAGTTGTTTTCACTTGCATGTTTGTGCCTTGAACCCAAAGCCTTCCGCTCTAAAATAAACATTCATCCTGCCTCAAGATTTATGAGTTGAAAGGACACATCCTGTACAGTTGAGCCCCCAGAGGTTCAAAGCATAGACTCCAACTTTGGCACAGTATGAGGTCACTGTTTTGCTGAAGAAACGACTGGGCAGCATTGTCCAGTACCAAAAGACATCAATGACAACAACTGTCCTGGATGCCTCCAGGTATTGCTGAGCAAACAGTGCAGCCACTTGAGATGAAGGGCAGTGCACCTGACCACAGGAGAAACAGCAGATTCCTGGGATTCCAGCTCTTGGTGGGTAATGCAGCAAGGAAGGGAGGGATGAGCAGTCACTGAGCAGGTGAGCCCATCTAATTTATTAGGTAGTGCCATGAAGTTCTGCTGGTTTAGAGTCCTAGGTGTCAGTCCCTGCTCTGGTTTGACAACTTGCCACAGAAGGGATAATGAGATAAAGAAAATCAGCCAGGATGCAAGCTCCTGGGTGCAGTTTGCCCCATCTTCCCCTACACTGCAGGTATGGAAACATAACTCAGTCTTTTAAAGCATCAAGTATTTCACTTGAGTTGAGGAAATACTTAGTTTACCAAGTAGGAATTAAACAATCCTGCAGCTGTGCTAACCTTTGGAAAACTGCAAAAACTTTTTCAAAAACTGAATTATTATAATACTATCAAAGTCCTCATTTTCCCCACACACCTAAGTGAACAGGATGGTCTCTCAGAGTTTAAAACATTTATAATATGGATATTTTGTCTGTCTATAAATCAGTGTTAGAGATCTTCTTCTTTTAATATTTTATTTTCTTGTAATTAAAAGGTGACTATAAAGACTTCCTAAAAGAAAGTAGTAGCACTCACATAATACATGAGTGTCAGACTATAGGGAAGGATACAGCCCCAATCATTTAGGTCTCAATATTGTATTCAGTACCAATGACTTCAGAGAATCAGAAGCATAAGCTTTGATGTAGCACAGGTTCTCATCTGAAGAATCAGTTTTGCTTCAGTCTATACTCACACACAGCTTAAGCAGATGCCACGATGCCATCTCAGAGTTCTCTTACTGCTGAAGCATCATCACTTAATTCTTGCTGCACACATATTGCCACAGCAGGGATATTGAGTCAAATGATTCCACAGCCATTTATTATCTTTAATTTCTGTTCTCCTGCTACTTTCACAAAATCACATAGCATGTCTTATAGAAAAGAAAGCAAAACAGGTGATTTTTTTTTTGTGCAAACCAGATTCTATCTCAGAATGAAAAGTACAAACTAGGACTTATTATTACAGGTTTCTTTATAATCAAAATGACGAAATACAAAACTCTTTTTTTTGTCTTCCAAAATCAGGCCACAAGTTGATGCAAACAAAACCAATATTGTGCACAGCATTTTAGCTCCTGTACTATGTGTGCTCTAAAGTAGTAAACCCACAATTACCATGAGAAAAGTCCAGCTGGAGGTATCACCTACAAGTTGCATTACTTCTTCTTTATACCTTTTTTATCAAAGCATATGTTGTGCTTGAAAACAATTCAGCACCAATGAGTTGGCAGTAGAACAACAATTTAAGCAGCAGTGTCAATGAAGGTGGGAGGGGGAATTCACTAAAGCTACATTTTTCAGGTACAAAAGCCCGAGAAGCACTCTATATGGAGTCAGGGAAATATACATCAAATACTATGAAAAAGCAACTAACTATATGCCTTTAAAAGTGCACTTCACGGATGAAAGCTGCCAAATTACAGAGGGGATTTACTGAGAAGAATGTGTTGCTGCCAGAATGGACAAAAGCATGCATTCTATCCATTCCAAGCTCCTCCCCATCTCCTGTCATGCTCACAGCAAGAAGTGGCTCAAAAATTGACAACCACAGACTCCAGGACTGAAAGAGACAAAAAATACCTGCTGGGAAATGCCTGGTACAATTTTATTTTGAGCATCTGACACAGGAGACTGGAAAAAAGAAAAAAAAACAACCCACTTATGATCAAAAAACACCTCCCCGTATTCTTGGGACGTAAAGTACAACTCCACAGCAGAAAGAAACAGCGCACACCTGCCCGGCTTTTTGAGGAGCCCACGTGCAGAAGCGCTTTTCCAACAGGCACAGCAGCCTGCGCACCGCAGCGCACTGCTGCCGGCCCAGGACAGGAGTTTCACGGAGCTTTCCTGGAGCTGGGTCACGGTAACCTCACTCCAAGCGGGAGCATCTGTTGGCCCCTGAGAGCCCGGCGGGCGCCCAGCTGCCCGGCCAGGGGGCAGCGCGTCCCGGGCGAACCGCTCACCCCGCGCCCCTACCTGGCTGGTGTCCTCGCCGTGCTCCAAGTGCACGATGCCCTGGCTCCTACACTCCGTGTCGCTCAGCACGTCGTCCTCCGAGTCCTCCAGGAGGGACGAGGAGCCGGTGGAGGAGATCGAGGAGTTGGACAGCCGGCGGGACTGCAGGTGCAGCGAGCTGCCCGTCCTCAGCCCGCCGCCCTCCGGCCGCGCCGGCCGCGCCTGGGGGCTGCCCTGCGCCTCCTCGCTCTCCTCGGCGGTGACGGTGAGCCGGGGGATGACGGGCGGCAGAACCCCGTTCGGGGGTCGGCAGCCCCTCTTCGGCCGGTCGGGCAGCTGACGGGCGGCGGCGGCGGCGACGGCGGCGCAGCGAGCCTCGAAGAGGGAGCAGAGCTCCCCCACGGTCAGCCGCTTGGCCCGGCTGAGCTCCGGGCTGCTGTGCAGCCCCGCGCGGGGCTCCATGGCGGGCTCGGGGCCGGGCGCCTGCCGAGCAGCGCTCCAGGAGCGGCGGCCGGAGGCGTGCATGGGGGAGCGCCGCGCCGCCGCCGCCGGGGAAACTTCTTTGTGGCTCAGTCAGCCTCCCGCGGCTGCCCGGAGCCCGGCGGAGAGGCGCATCTCCAGTCCACCCTGCCCGGGCGGCTCTGAGTCACCCGCGGCGACAGCCGGAGGCTGCTACCGTGCCCGCTGACCCGGCGCCAGGGCCATGGGGGCGCGCTGAGCCCGCCCGACCGCCCGCCCGCCGCCACCGCCCCGCTCCGCCTCGGCGCTGAGGGGAGGAGCGATCGCATCGCATCGAGCCCAGCCGCGCCGCGGGAGCCCCTGCCCGCCCCTTCCCGCCGCCACCACCATCACCATCACCGCCCTTTTGGTTTCGCTTTCCCTGCGGCGGCCCCCGGGGAGCGGCCTGGGGCTGTCCCGGTGCCCGTCCGAATGCGCCGCCTTACCTCCGCGCCGCCGCTCCCGCCCGCCGCCCCTCGCCCGCCGGCCGCGGCTCCCCGGGCACGGCGGCTGCGCAGCGGGGCGAGCCCCGGCCGCCCGCGGGCCGGAGGGCGGCGCGGCCCCACAGCCCAGCCCCGGCCGGGGACGCGGCGGGGGCGGCCTTGGACCCTCTCTGGGGATTTCGGCCCCCTCAGGGCCGCGCGTGGCGGTCCGGGGTCCGTGTGGGGACATCCCCTCGGTGCGCGCTGACACCGGGGGCCACCTCCAGGCCTCCGCGGCTGCCGTGGTGGGACCGCGACATCCCGGGGTGGCTCAGCGCACCCCGCGGGGGCGGGGATGTGACTGGGCTGTCACCAGCCCGCGGGGACCGGGTGGCGGTGCGTGAGTGACCGCGCGGTGCCGGCAGCCGAAGGCGCTGCCCCGGCCGCGCTGCGGGTCCCCACGCCCCGCTGCAGCATCCCCGGCGGGCTGCGAGCGGGACAGGGGCTCGGGGCAGCGCCGGCCGCCCGGGAAGCCCGAAGTGCCCGTCAGTCAGCGCGTTACTGCTGAGCAGTGCTCAATCAGGCTGCTTTCAGTCACCGGTTGCTGCGATACCCAAGCCCCCTTGAACGAATTTCAGCGTTTGACACCCCCTGCCTTGGTACTTCTTGCCTGCTGAACTCCCACTCTTTACCTAAAATGTAACCCGTGCTGGGTTGCCGCATGTGCTGTAATTGTAGCTATTAAGACCTTTGGAACGGGAAAGGCGTTCTACCATAGGGTTACATCAGCTGAAATGATTACTAAAATTAATAGTTTTGGAACCAAATGCTAAAATCTTCAGCTGAGTTTTTGCTCATTTATCTCATTGTTTCCTTGTACTCTCCCATCTGTCTCTCACCATCTGCTCTCTTGACTGGTGCTTGGGCTGGGAGCTCCTTGCAAAAGGGGCTGTGGATCTCCACCGCACCCAGCGCAGTCCCAGCCACGGCTGGGAATCCTCCCTCCAGTGATGCTATAAATGATTAGTTAAGCTGTCTTGTGATTCGGTCAGATTATCTGTAAAATGATCAGTTGATTACTTTACAGCTTGATCTTTCAGGTTACCTTTGAAAAAGCTTGTTCCAAAAGGCACCACACAACATGCCTTCCCCTGAGGTGGCTGCTGTGCTTCTCACAGGGCCCACAGCTTGGGAATGCTAAGGAGCAGACAAAAAGGCAGCTGAGAAACTTAAAAAAAGACAAACAGTCATCTTTGGACACTTCCCTGAAACTACGTGGTGCCTAGACAGGAATTTGGGAAGTCTGGATTTTCAGCTTTGTGGTGGACTTAGTTTTGTGTAGAAGCTGTGGTGGGAGTTTTCCCAAGGTGTATGTGATGGGGGAGGCAGGGCTGACAGCTGCCGCCAAATTATGTGAAAACACGACCAGTAAAGTGCACAATGAAGTGGTTGGCAGTGCAACTTTTCCCCAACAGGCAGGGAGACCACCAAAACACCTGTAGGAGGGTAGACTGTAATGGATTTACGTTCTTTCTGAAAGAAGATAGTCACTGCTTTTATTACTAATTTTACAATCAGTTTCAAATTTCTTGTAGCAGAAAGGCAGTCTCAAAACATGAAAATTGATTAAACCTAATATATACCTAAAGTCATAACAGCTTAATCAAAAGCATGATTTTATAATTGATGGTTTTATAAGAATACTCACAGTAATAAATTTATAAATTGAGCAGAAAATGCGGAGGGCAGTTTTAAATGGGTATTCAAGATTATACACACAGGTTGGACCCATGTAACTCTTTTATGTCACTCTGGCAGCTTCTGTCTGTAGATAAGCAAGCTGGAAAAATATATTTATTCACAGGAGAGGGGTTACGTGTGAGCTTTCACAGGGCATACAGGAGCCCTTCAGGAGATGGCCTGTTGCATGTGGAAGGACATTGCAGTTTCCAGTCTCTTTTAGCCGTTGCTCTGTCTGCTGATCCTGCAATTACAAGATTATGTGTGGTCTATGATTAGGAAACATTATTTAGGAAACCTTAACCTTGGCAACAGTTCTGGGTCTAGCAGCTCAGTTCAGTTATAAAATATCATTTAAGAGATTTTACTTCCAACTAGTGAAGATGAATACAAAAACATGCAATACATTATCATTTTAATAAATACATGTATGAAAACTGCCCTTTTATAATATTGATTAGTGCTGATTGCTGGAATAAGGTTAGATAGGTTTAATTGACTTCATTTATAGCATATCGCTCTAGAGAGCTGAAGTTTGTGTATGATTGCAAAACGCAAAATCTTTCAAAGCTACCCAGAGAATAAAGAGATTCTTCAGTCAATATCACCACATTTCCTCGTAGGTGTACAGCTGTTTTAACAAATGGAATGGTACTCTGTGTCCTGACAAAGTGTTGGTGACTTGTACTTTTCACTTGTGAAATCCTGCATTCCTGACAGGACAGGGCTGCCCACATCCACTGGTGATGCTTGCCAAGAGCTGGCTCTGATAAGATACAGATAAATATGTCCCTGTTGTACAGATGGGTGAACTGATAGACAGTACATGAGTTGACTACAGATATACAGTCAGTCGGGGGCAGGAACAGGGAGCTTCAAATTTGCTCTATGCTACTGTAACCGGTGGATCACATTCCCACCTCCAGGGGTGAAGCGTTTTGCTTATCACAGTCGTTCTGGCTCACATCGGCACTGCTGCGCACTGCCAGGGTTTCACATTTCACACACGCCTGCTACAAAAACTGCTTTCTGCCTTTATTTATATTGGCAAAAATAAAAGTCTATTTCATTCCCATGAAATCCCTTTCTAAACATTGTTATCATTAACATATTGCTTATTTCTACTTCCTTCCAGTTTGTGTTCCCATAGGGTGTCTAAGCCTTGACGATACAGAGACAAAGATGTGACAGACATTTCTAAATAGATTAGAAAGATTTCATTAAGACAACAGTTTAAATATGGAGAGGAGTCTTGGGTTTAACTTGGCCTGTGTGGTACATGAATATTGTTCACTGCCCACATGAAATTTCTCAGAGACCTTGGAGCATGATAGCTGAGAAACACCACCTCCTTCAATTCTATGCTGAGCATGACCTCAGAATGCCTGAGAAGTACTTGAGTGCTGTGATTCACAAGTCTCTCTTGGATGCAACAAACACAAGCATTTATTAGTAGTTACCATATATCTTTCAGGATATAGCTAGGGAGAAAAGGAGTTGGGTATATTTTTATACAGAAAGGCCCGTTTTCCAGAACTGGAAGAAAGGCACGCAGCCCAAGTGCTGGCCATGCCTAAGGAAAAATCCCAACTCACCCACAGCCATTCATGCCTGAGGCAGAGTTTCCCCTCTGTGGCTGAGATGAAGAGCACATCTCTTCCTGGGAAGCCAAGGGGAAAGCAGTGGGTGGGCTGCCTGCCTCTCAGGAGTGGTGTCAGGAGCAGCTGTGCCAGGGGATGGTGCTTCTCTGGGCAGAGGAGCTGGGAGCAGAGCAGGTGATGGCCTGGCCAGCCCAGTGGAGCTGGCAGAGGAGCAGCAGCGGGGACAGCAGGCAGCCTCAGTGGCTCATCACCAGCTCCAAAGAGGCTGGGGACCCTGGCCACGTGTTTTAGGTATTCTGTCTTTGCTGCTCATTAGAAAAAGTGAGCAAGTTAGTGCATGTTACAGTCACATCCTCCTTTTGTCATACAAACACAACCAGATCATATTATGCAAGTACACAGCTGCTGCATGCAAGAGAGAATGAGACTCCAAACACAGGTCATATGATGTGAAAACAATTGCTGCACTGAGAGCTCTTTATTTTCGGGATTAATTTTTGTAGGCTATTTGCCAAATTTCTCTATGCAAGACATTCATGTATTTTTGATATAAACTCTGGACACCTAATAAATAAAAGTCACATTAAAAAGAGAAAGGGGGGAATGTGTTTTTACCTAAGAAGAAGCAAAACTGTAACTTATCTCAGTGTATGGATCAAACGAACCTGCAGGAAAGAGACAATAAACTATGAAGGTCCCCTCGTGGCTGGAATTAAAATTGCATTTCCAAGTCACGCCTGCACAAAGTATCTCCGACTATTCAGCTATCTCGCATACCTAAACTGGAGAGAGGGAGACAACCCATCTCAGGCACAGTCAAATGCCAATGTCCCCTTGGAAAAATGGGTGCTAGTGTTTGAGATCATGAGGTGATAGCTATGGCAGTGAGGAGGGACGCAAAGGATGAGGCCACAGGGGAGGAAGGAGAGTGTGCAGCCCCCCTGCTAACAAAATGCCTGCTGGTGTATAGGGCATAGGGTTACTCTGTAAGAAAGGGTAGGGAAATACTCTGGAAAGAAAGACCTACACAGAAGGTGAACGTCACCAGAGAGAAAAAAAACATTTTTCTCCCACATCTGCACCGCCTCATGCTGCAGGCAGTTGCTGTTCTTCCTCGTGAAAGAGGAAGAGAAGTGCCTTTTCTTGTCACTTCCCTCTCACTACTCTTATCCCTCACATTCTAACTGCTGCCCTGGGGGCCAACATATCCAGGGAATAAAATAAAATGGGGGAGGAGAAAGGGCCCTAGGTATAGTATTCCATGACAGGAAATGTGTGCTGAAAGGAGGAAGCAGGTAGCAGCATCACTGGCTGCAGGTTGTTGGTTTGGCATGTGGATTGTGCTCTCCCTCCTCAAATTTCCTGTAGCTCCACGGAAGAGCATCTGAGATACTCTCATGGTTTCTGCTAATGTTTTTCCTGTTCTTGCCTTAAATAAAGGATTTATCTTCTACAGCTGGCATTTTAGCAGAAAATCCACACAAAAATTTTGTAATTAAGTGTAGTTGTTATTTTTGACTAGCCATTTGTAACCCCTCAGAACACTGGGACGTATTTGCCTGTATTTATGGTGACGCGTCAAATTTTGTGGACTTACTCATGATTTATAATAGCATAAAGAGGAGGGGGATTTGTCCCATTGTGAATACAGACAGACTGTTTCAAGAAGTTTAATTTCACCTGTTCATCCTTCAAACTGTGGGTATGCTTAAAGAACAAATCATGGTTCTATTGTTAAAAGACATCTTCAGCAAAAGACTATTCGACTTCTGAGACATTTAAAGGAATAAACTGTTGTGGTGTTTTGGCCCTGGCTGGATGCCAGGTGCCCATCAAAGCCACTCTATCACCCTCCTCAACTATACAGGGAAGAGAAGATATAATGAAAAGTCATGGGTGAGGTAAGGCTTAGGAGAGATCACTCACTGATTACCATCACAAGCAAAACAGACTCAACTTGGATAAATTAATTGAATTTATTATTAATCAATATTG
Organism: Emberiza elegans; assembly: GCA_024865655.1. Taxonomy (NCBI): domain Eukaryota; kingdom Metazoa; phylum Chordata; class Aves; order Passeriformes; family Fringillidae; genus Emberiza; species Emberiza elegans. The sequence goes on along the minus strand of JALJVW010000139.1, from coordinate 16,817,448 downwards.
GACTAAGACAATGAGAAGTAAACCAAAATTTAAAAATCACCTTTCCCCATCCCTTCCTTCTTCCTGGGCTTTATTTTATTCTCAGTTCTCCCTTCTCCCCTTCAGAGATGCAGGGAGACAGGAATGGGGATTATGGTCAGTTCACCGCATGGTTTCTGACACTGTTTCCTCCTCAGGGGAAAGATGCTTCCCCTGCTCCAGTGTGAAGTCTCACCCACAGGAGACAGTCTTCCACAAACTTCTTCAACATGACTCCTTCCCACAAACCACAGTTCTTCACAAACTGCTCCAGTGTGGGTCCCTTTCCATGAGTTGCAGTCCTTCAAGAACAGTGTCCTACCTGGATCTGCCTCAGGGCCACCCAGCAAACCTGCTCCAGCATGGGCTCCTCACTCCATGGGCCCTCAGGTTCTGCCAGGAGCCCACCTCAGGTCACAGCCTCCTTTGGGCATCCACCTGCTCCAGCCTGGGGTCCTCTGGGGCTGCAGGAGGATCGCTGCACCCACCCCATGGGCTGCAGGGACACAGCTGCCCCACCAAGGTCTGCACCACGGGGCAGCAGGGGAATCTGAGCTTCGGTTCCTGGAGCATCTCCTGCCCCTCCTTCCGCACTGACCCTGGTGTCTGTGCAGTTGTTTCTCTCACATATTCTCCCTTCTCTCTCCTCTGTCTGCAAGTATTTTTGCACAATAACACTTTTTTCTTTCTCAAATGTTATCCCAGAAGCACTTCTACTGTCACTGCCTGGCCCAGCCTCAGCCAACAGCAGATCTGTCTTGGAGCTGGCTGACATTAGTTCTGTCAGACACTGGGAAAGTTCTAGCAACTCCTCAAAGAAGCCGCTCCTGTAACCCCCATATATGCAGACCAAATACAATTATAAAAACCTCAGTAGATTATGGGAAAAAAAAACCAACAAAACTGAAAGTCTAAAATAACTAGATTTTAATAAGATTTAAGCTAAATATAATATTTTCCACAGAAACTATCACTACTGTTATTTTTTTACAACAATCTGGCATAGTAGCTGAATTGAAATAGTCTTTTTAATGGTGTTATTACTCAAATGTGGCCAAAATTTATATCTCAACAGTCACATGCTTTTATTTCCCTTTGCATGAGGGATATCTCTGGAAAACTCATAAAACTTCTTACTGAGCAATAGATTACCTGGATGCTGGAGTAGGGGAGCTAAGTACACTAACATTTCTTTGTCCGCACAGTTTGCTTTACCAGTTCATTTGACAGTGCTGCGTTAAGAATCAAACATATCCTGAAAGGTCATAGACACACCCTAGTGAGATGAATGATGCCAAGTGTATATTTAAGAAAAAAATCTAAGCAGGAGTAACTACTAAGCAACAAGCAAACCGCTTTATTTTAATGTAAGGGTCTGGTTTGTGCTTGTGCAAAAGAACTCCAAATGGTTTGTAGAGGGATTTTTAGGATATAAAGGTGTTCTTTGGCATGAACATAAGTCCAAATTAGCGCCAATATGTCTATTAAAAAGATCCCTTTTCCCTCTGTATTCCCTGCATTTGTTGGCACACGCATTTGCCCAGCTTTGTGGACTAGACCACAGTATGACACAGAACTAATATATGTCCGTGTTGTCATTGTCTTCAAGGAGTTTTTCACTTTAGGTATTGGAATTTTTTCAGGCAGAGAGTGTTGCAAAGGAGTGCATTCCATAATGATTTCGTCCAGTCGATCATAAACGTGTCAGGGAAAAGAGTGGCCTGTGAAACTCACCAAAAGCAGAAGACAGGACGTACAGGCAGAGGGGCAGGTGCGCAGCCCCGCCGGTAACGCAGGGGCCGCGCCGGGCCCGTTCAGCACCGCGGACAGCTCCGGGCCGTGCCCGGGCCCCGGCCTCGGCATGGCCGGACCCTGTACCTGGGACACGGTAGGGACATTGGTACCGCGGCAGGGTTTAAAATCAGCACAATGTTTGTACTCAGTTATGTCTGCAGTTCTGTCTTCAAAACAAGGAACCCATATTTTGTCATAATTTTGAAATCCCCAACACTACTGTCACTAGTACAAAATGTCTGATAAGGTTCTTAAACAGTGTCCTGGTTTGGGCTGGAATAGAGTTCGTTTTCTTCCTAGTAACTGGTACAGTGCTGAGTTTTGGATTCAGTATGAGAATAATGTTGACAGCCCACTGTTGTTTTGGCTGTTGCTGAGTAGTGCTCACCCTAAGCCAAGGGTTTCTCAGTTTCCCAGGCTCTGCAGTGAGGAGGTGCACAAACAGCCAGGCAGGGGGAAACAAAGCCAGGACAGCTGACCTGAACAGGCCACAGGGATACTCCATCCCATAGAACATCATAGCCCGTATATAAACCGGGGGGAGCTGGCCAGGGGGTGTCTTTGTCTCTGCTGCTTCCACCATTGCTAAGAGCACACAGAGTTCTCTTCAGTAACTAAACTGGGATTGTAGATCATTAGATTGGGTTTCCATCTGTTTCTCTTTCCATGTGAGCAGATTGCTAGAAAAAAAGACACTGAAAACAAGACAAATAAACCAACCATTCTTCCTTGTAAGGAGCTGCATGACCATGAGTCAGGGGTAGCCAATATTTCACCAAATTCTTTAAATTCCTCAGAAAGAGTAAGTGGCACAGCAACCAAGCATTCCTCCAGCCTCCTGAACTCTAGATGGTTTTTTTTTCCACTGTTTTGTCTTTTCCATGGGACTAGTAGCACAATTTGTCAATAGTGATAAAAAAGTAGCCCTGCAAAAGTAACAGGAAAATATTCCGTGCTTTTTCTGGCATAAAAGATATTAATGTAGCATTTAACATCAAGGAAAAAATACAGCAAAATGAAGAAAATTGTCAGAGGCGTTTCATTCATGCATCCAATATATCATAACCTCAGGTAAGTACACTTTTGCAAGGCTGCCCAATGACTAGACAGGAAGCAAAGAGAAACACACCTCCTCTTCAAAAATGCAAGCAGAAGACCTCTGCTTCCCTAATGGGGTTGTTATCAAGCTGAAGAAATGATTTTTGGGTTTTGCTTTACAAAGCTGATAAGTGTGGTTATTAGTTAGTTACGATATTTACTAACTGGAAGCTAATATTTTTGTAGTGGGTTTTTTTCTGTATATCAGTTGGAGTTATAATTAATCCTATTTCTCTTATAATGCTATCAAGGTTCTTGCCAAAGAGCTTAAGAAATTTGCCTCAGAGAGTATAAGCACCTTCAGAAATGGGAAGACAAAGCTGAGATGATATAGGGACACTGATTGCAGTTTGCTGGATTTCATTTTTATTGCAGAAATTGCATTTCTCTCATAGGCAGCTGTCTGTAATTGTCATGAAAATATTTTCACTTTGATATAAATGCATATGGATTCCTGGAAAACAATGTTATTTCAGCTTTCGTCATGTTCAGCAGAACTTTGGCTGAAATTAATAATGGAGGTATTGAATCGCACTTTATACAGAAAATGCCTAATGACAGGTTACATATTCATATATCCATGTACCATACCTGTTTTTCAGGTCATCAAATGAGGATAAAACTCATAAAGAGGTATTCAGAGAGACTGAATAGATAAATGTCTTCCTGAAAAAATTACAGATTTGAATCACAGCACACAAAAGAAAATGCCTTTCCAAATATAATTAAGTGAATATTAACTGTCTTCATAAATAATTTTATATAAAATGGAACCATAAAGTTCAGTTAGAGCTTAGTTATAAATCAAATCCATAATGCCCTATTTTCCTGCCTAGTTGCAGGCCAGAAAAAATTTTTACAAAGGTAGGTTTTCACCATGGAAGAAGTTAAGAAGTTCTTGCTGGGACAGAACAGTGTAACCTCCAGTGTCAGCAGCTGGTCAGTCCTCACCACCGGGCAAGTTACGTAGGAAAGCTTGTGGTGAGCCTGTAAAAAAACTGCTGGGACAAGAAAGCTTGACTAGTGGCCAAGTTGAAACTGAATTCTTGTCCAAGGAAAGAGGAAGATAATCAGAGGGAAAAGGGGAGAGAAGAAGACGGAGAGAAAGAATAGGCATGAGAGTCTTGAGATGCAAGGCTTCAGGAAAAAAAAATAGTAGAATTGAAACATAGCACCCATCAAGAGCCTCTGCCCGGGAGAGCCTCCCTTGCCGAGACCCTTTCGCCACCAGATGGCCCCATATGGACACAGATGATAATTGGATGCTTGCTCCGAAGACTTGGGGCCTAGGTTTCTGTGCTTAAATTCAAGGATCCTAGCTGTCAACGGGGAAACAAAATGAAACAGAAACAAAGCCCAAGTCCAAAAATCAGGCTGGAGAGTTTGAACAGTCCAGGTTCAAGAGCTTGGATTAAAATACACGTCTCAAGTCCTGGGATGTTTTTCATGGAGTATCATGGTTCAATTTTTAAATCACAGTAAGTGGTTTTTTTCCTACAAGGGTTGGCATTGAATTAACACTGAACTGAGAGTAAAAATAGGAACTTAATAATATGTGACGTACCTGGGTTCATACTTTCAATCCATGTGGCATCTGTAAAGTCACAGGTTTGCATCCAGCTTTGGGTGCTCCAGGAGAACTGGAAAACACCTGGAACTGTAGAGAATTAAAAGGAGGGCAGCACAGATGAACAGAAATGAAACACTGTCAGCATGCAAAGCCTGAAAAATTGGCTTGCCAAGCCGTTTGACAAAGAGCTTTGTTGGCCAGTTGCAGGCAGCAGCTGGCATTGTGGGCAGGGTCCTGAGTTAAATTTCCTAGCTAGAAGTTATCATTAGGATAAGAATCTGCTTATATTAATTTGTTTACTTTTCCCCTGTGTTTGTTTCTTGCCTGTGCTGTTTTTCTGAGATAGACTGGACCTAAAATCAGTTGTTTAATGTCAGGTGTCAGGTGGATTCTCTCTTAAATTTGTCACTCTACTTTTCCATGCTTATTTCAAGCTAAAAATCTTAAGGGGCTTTTTACCATGCAGGTATCCCTAAGAACCTATCTTAACAGATCTCTGAGGGTAAACAAAACTTAACCCTGCAGAGAATGATGGCCCCTCATGAGAGAAAATTTTCTGGAGCTTTTGGTTTATGATTAACAGAGGCCTCTGAAACCTGATGTAAATCCCCAAAAGAGCTTTCTTCCTTAACCACTATACCTATCTGAATAGAAGATGAACTTATTTTTAAGGGGGTAGAATGCCTTCAAAACATCCTTCACTATATATTTACATCTCAGCTTGTAGTAGCTAGTATCTCGCTGGTGGAGCAGGGGCTTGAAGAACTTTCTGACATAAAAAGCCTTCTGAAAATAGTTGTAGTAATGCAAATTCACCTGACAACAACCTGTGCCTGAGTAAGTTAGCATCTGTAGCACCTGTTTGGAGGCTCCCAGGTGTGGGAACTCAGCAGGAGTCCATACATGCAGCTCAGGGGAATACTGAAGAAGGGATCTGGGAAAAAATGGAGGACAACACAATCAAGTGAGGTGAGAGTCAGGATGTAATCAAAGATTTGTACATAAAGAGCTTTCCCCCTAGTCTGCTACAGAATAGAAATATAAACTGGTTGTGCCTACCTGGTTTTGGGTACTCATGCTAAGTTCTGCTCTGAGCCCCACTTGGGGCTGGATTGTTGCTCCTTTGATGGGACTCCACAGATGCTGCATAATCTTGTTAATGATGGCTTTACAGGGTTATGGGGAATGGGACTTTTTGAGAAAACCTTTTCATCTTGTTGATCTTTGGTACATCTCCAAAAGAAGCCATAATCAGGGTCCTGAAGATGTAAAGAAGTGTTTTGGTAGTGGTGAGCAAAGGTGAGGTGTATATGGGTGGAGCTGAAAGTGTGGAGCCATTTCCTTTTCACAGACCTGATCTTGTTATGCATCACTCCTTTTTGCTCTGCTGATTCATTTGGAATATCAGCCTCAGTATACTGACTGAGATTTATGATCATTTGAGCTTTTTCTATAAAAATAGTTCTTACTAGAAGCATCATTGCAACTGCCCCCCTGTGTACATTTGATACAAGTTCAGAACCTGCAAGAGGAATTTCCTGAAATTTCAGACATTTCTATCAGGTAAATTCTCTGCCTGTTTTTATTTTATTTGGTTTACATTTATTTATGTATGTCACCCAATTCAATAACTTTTTGTTTTATGCTAAAGCATGTCCTAAATTATAATTTTGGAAGGAAGGGAGGTAAGAACTGCTGTGACAGAGAGAAATCATGTTAAGCCAAAGGCAAGGAGTGTTGGTGCCTTTTTCTTTTCCTGTTTCATTTTCTTTTTCTACTTCTATGACAGACAAGTCAAAAAAACCCTGGCTATCATCAAGGTAAAAGCTTTTGACTTTTTAACACTCTAAACACAGAAATGGAAATCACCTTGTAGCTGTGAGTTCTGCAGTTTGTCTGATGTGTAATGACTTGCATGGGTGCTGTTTCCTCTTCTTCCCACTAGTCAGAGACACTTCTGTGGAACACCAGACATTTGAAGTTTCACTGCTCACACCTTTTATTCTGTTCACAGCTGTCCTGCTCTTTGAAGTTCTCTGAGCAAGAAACCACTAATCACAGTTTACCTGTTAAGATTCAAGTTCAGAACTGTGTGAAAAGTTAGGACTGCTTGCAGGCAGAATAATTGTTTTTCAAGTGGAGGAAACATCTTCTTCAAGGAACACCTGGTGACATGGTCTCCATTGCTGACAGACATGGATCATCTGTTAGATCTGTTATACTTCCATGAAGAAAGTGGTGTGTCAGGTTGTGGACACCTATCCTGAAAGCATGTGTGAGGATTTCTAGGAGAGTGGGAAAAGTCTCTGCAAGATTTTTTCTTTCTCTTTCTTTTTTTCTACTTATTTGCATTTTTTCTCCAAACTGGAGCATACATTAGTATTTGCTAATTCTTTCAATTCTTTGAAATTTCTGTGAGTCAGACATATTAATGTAGCAAAGCAGAGGCAAGCAGCTTTTTATTGATTGTTGCCTAATAGTGTGCAGCCTTTGTTTTGATTTGACAGAACAACTTTGAGGTAGGTTTGTTTTTCAAACAGATGTTATTGAGAAGGATGGACAAATAGATCAATGTGTTAACTCTCTACAGTTTATTAAGGTAATCAGAAATGAACATTGCAACGATTATATTGCAGGCATATAACAATAAATCAGAAGATGAATTATGGCACTCCTTCCCATTCAGATCCTCCCCAGGGCCAAAGCTTCACCACACTGCCTCCACCTTTGCTCCCAACTGCAAGAATCCATTTTCCTCCCAGGAACACCCAACCAAAGGGTTAGCATCCAAAGGAAAGAAGCTCCACTGAGGGTTATTGTCCAGGCAAAATCAGGAGGGATCCTAGCTCAGCATAGAGCCTTATTCTGGAAAGTGCACTTGTAGGAAAGACACTACACCCTGTTATATGGGCACACATGCACACATATGTCCTCTGCTGGTTTTTTTTTGTTCAAACCCACACCAGCTAAACAGCATTGCAGCAGCCAGTGAGCTGAGGCAATGTGCTACTTACAGTTCACTGCAGGCAAATGGCAAAACTCAAAGCCTGCTGTGAATAGTTACAGAGATTTTTCTGCTTTAATAGATACCCTTCTGCTACTGACTAATGCTTGTGATGAATGAATTAGCCATCATTTTTCTGCAACCACTGTAGGAACAATATGTGAACCTGTGAAAGAGGAAATAAGAATAGAAAGCCACTCACATCTGACAGCAAGAAACTGGAGGGGGGTGTTAACACTGAGTGCTGATAGCAAAGACATCTATAAAACTCTGTCAGTATCATTTCTTCAGAGCTTTCCTAGTCTGGATGAGGGTGCCAGAGTACTTATGAATTTTTAGATATTCTTACAGCTTCAGATATAGCTCTGAAGAGATCTCTCATGTAGAAGTGAGTTATGAAGCAAATCTTATTCCCCTCTACCTCTGCATGATCTGAAGCATGTAGCTGTGATTCAGGAAAGAGACTGCATCCTTCTGCATAGCCTTAACTTTGATGGGAGTTATTTCTAGCTTCCTCTGACTAAACAAAACTAACAAGTAAAGAAAAAGAAAAACCTACATGAACTACAGAGTTGTCAGGGCAGCGTGAACAATCTGATATCAGGGGATAGTAGGTTTATGGGGACACCAGATATGGTGATGGTGAGGGTAAGATCCAGAAATATGAATCATTCTGCATAAAATCATAAACTTTTTTTTTCCCCCCAATTTGTTTTGCTATTCTTGCTTGGTCTTCTCACTTTGAATCTCTCCTTGTGCCAAAGGTGCCCCATTTAGGAAACAGTCAGCCAGGCAAGACCTGCCAGATGTACAGAATGCTAGTCCTGGCCTGTATACAATCTGCTGTCAAGGGGGATAGAAGCATTTCTTTCTGGGCCTCTCCTGTCGCTGTGGCCTGATCACTGTCTTCAGCTGGTGTCATATATCACTGCACCTTCCCACTGGAGCAGGTAATTCCTGCAACTCACTTCCTGCACTGGGAGGGCTCCTCCAAACCCTCCATTGTGTCAATTTTTCACAGTCTCCTTTTCCCTCTCCCTTGCCCATGCTGCTGGCAGCAAAGGCTGTACAGATTGGTGACTACTCTGTGGTTAACTTATTTTGTATCTGTCCTTTTCTGTGTGATGAGAAGCTGAGAGCCAACTTTGGGTCCAAGACTAGTCTGCCAGCCTTTAAACATCTGCAGATTTAGCTGAGAGGAACTAAGTGCATTTGAGAGATTTTCAAGTAAGCTGCTGAGAGACTGACATTCCCTAGAGGTGGTGCCAATAGTCACAATTAGTTGCTAAAACTTGTTATAATTAATATGGTCACAAATTAATATTTGAACTTGACTAGACAAAAGATTTTTTTTTAAAGGGGAAAAATCTCGTTCTTAATATAATAGCAGTTATAGACCCCTCAGTGATGACAAACCAAAGTCACCTAGGAATATAAGAAGGGGTAATGGTTTGAGTTGCTTCTCCCATGTTTCCTTGTTCCCCTCACCATAACTCCATAATTTATTTGCAGTCATTCTGTAATGTGAGAAAGCAACAAGTAGAACAAATGCATTGTCTAAGGTTACCCAGCTCCTCCCAAGTGCCATGCTCAGGTTAAGTCCCAGGGGCTTGTGGATTCCAGTGGTACAAACGGGAAAACCCAAACATTGTCCCCACTGCACCACTGCCCTGTCCATTGTCTGGGTGTTAAGTGATTTTGGAGAATAAATAAGAATCACCTTTCCACTGAGATTTTAGGTCATGCACCACCCCAGTTGAACAGTTTAGAAGGTACCTCTAACTACTTCTCTAAACAAACTCCAATGCATTTTTCAGACCTTCTGCTAAAATGCTTACAAAACTGGTGAAAAGAGTTTGTAAGGTCACCATGAATGCCAGATCTGCTCATCAGAAGATTTTTAAGAGCTATAGTGCTGGCAACTGTGCTGCTTGAGGGATGAGGCTGATGGGCTGTGATCAGAGCACTGCTAGACAGGAAGATATCTTGGCATTAGGTTCTGTGTAATGCAGCTTCAAGCATCTGAAGTTATTTGCTTCTTTCCTACAGCATTTATGACCAAGGCTCTTGCAGACAGAGTGGTTTAACTCTCAAGCAGATTATTTATTGCTTCTTATGCAATTTTCTAATTAAAAAAAAAAAAAAAAAAATTATGTTCTAAAATATTCATTGTGAAATACAACATTCTTCATCCTTCCCATGTCTTTTACCAATGGACCAAAATCTATAATTTATGAACAGTTTTCATGAAACAAATATATGCTGTTAAAGATCAATAGGAAGACAATCATTTTAATAGGTAAAGGTCTGCATGTAACAAGAGATCATGGCAGGGATTTTATATAAGAGTGCTTAGAATGATAAACCATATCTACAAACTCCAGGATAACCTCAGCAGCAGCCACCAACCCACCAATCAAGCACCTGTGAGGACAAGTTCTGCCCATTTTGTACAAAGGAAACTGTTCTTTGTTTAACCTACATTAGTCATTCAGGGAAAAATAATCCTCATATTTCGTAGTATAGTTGAACAAAAAAAAATCCATTTCATACAATTTTTTTATCTTCTCAATTTGTTCTGAGGTCAGCTGTCTGAGGTACTCTAAGGTGATATCACCATCAGTTCGTTTCTCTGAGCTGTATCTCTTCAAGCTGGGGTACTGCAGGCTCTCTGGTGCACCAATGACCTTCAGAACATGCTCAGAGTCCAAGCCAAGAGTTTCATATTTACCCACAATATCATAGTGAATGTTGCAAGGATCACAGAGCAGAAACATTGGTTTCCAGTGAATGTCAAGAGTATGTGGTGGTTTTGCTATAATGAAGTTGACAAACTCCTGGAAACTCACTTTTTCAGGAGAATTTTTATTTTTCCTGAACATTGCCCTAATCTCATTAGCAATAGTGGTACTGTAGAATGGTTCAGAGTGCAGGAGTTTGTCTCTGTAAGCTGAAACCAGCCGTTCCAAGGGATGTCTGGTGAACATCACTTTGGTGTAATTCCTTAGAAATTCCTTTTGTAAGGCAGGAGGGTAAGACACCAGCCTTTTGATTAGTGAGGTATGGTGGATGTTGTCATGCTCAATTTCAGAAGCTTCTGCATTCAAGTCTGATTGAAGAAGAAAAATAATTCTCTTCCAGTTGGAGCAGCCTACCTTAGGCACCTCACAGTAGATAAATTTATGCTTGTTCTCCACAAAGAGTTGATTTGCAACATGGGAATCCAATTTGATTCTTGGTTTATTGAGGTTATTCTTCAGGCAGACAGAAGCCAGTGTGTTTTTCCGACCGTTTTGAATTGCCAGCCAATTTTCAGTAGGATTGGAAAAAGCATCTGTAACCAAGGAAGAAATTGAAACCATTTCAGTGAAATAGGCTTGTATAAATCTCTTTATCTGTGACAATCGAAGCACTCTATCACCCTGCATACAAAATCTAATGAAGATGCTAGTTTTTTTTTTTTTACTGTAACTGGACTAGACCATGGCAAATATGTAATAAACTTTCCTCCCTAGTGAAACATTTATTAAAATGAAACTTTCAATATGTTAACAGTACTAGTCTAAGCAAGTTTGGTGTCCCAATATCATGCTTTTGTAGTGCTCTCCTCTCATATATTGCTGAGATAACTACCATAGTTACAAGTGACTAGGCCTTGAATATTTTCATAGTATTGTTTATATCTTGGGCTTTATAGTTACTTTCTAACACATTTGGAAAAGGTGTCTCTCTTTCTATAAAACATTAAATTTTTTGGTAATTTCTTTACTCACCTGTTAGGTTTCTTTGTCTCCTACAGAAAAACCCAAAAAGAAATATTCCAAATACAAAATTTGGGAGAAGGAAAACTAACACCTTCTGGTTCATGTTATTCTCACAGGATGGAAAATGACGTGGTGTCTAAAGTGGAAATCTTTCTTTCTGTCAACAAAGAAAGATAATTCAGGTTAGATTTTGTATGACTGATATAACAAAGATAACATGTATATCTTCTGCAGAATTTCGGGCAGCAGAAAGACTTTTCAGGCCCTATAAAAATAGATTTTGCTAATAAGAAAAAATTCTCTTATGGAAAAGACTCATCACAATTATATTGTTAAACCAAATAGATAAATAATATGTCCATTTTGAAGTCTTACATAATTCCTCCTTTTTTCAGAACAGTGAACTGCTTATGAGAAAATACTCCTCCCTTGTCTTTTAAAGCTGTTGGGGAACAATAACTTCATTTAGAATTACAAAGTTGTATTTTTTTATAATCTTTGGAATCTGGGAACACAAGGATTTCTATAAACTGCAACAGGTGTATCCACAAAGACCAGGACACATTCAGGATGAATTTATTTCCGTTTATTGCCCTGAAGCTTTGTGCTTTGGACAAATAAATAATTGCAGGAGAAACTCTTCCCTATTCCTGCAGAGAATCCACACCACTAACTTGAATCCTCCCATTTTCCCTCTCCAAAGACCCTGCATGGTGTACATGTTTGTTGCCATTGCTGCTGCAGCAGAAGAGCCCCAAAATGGCTCAGTATGATAGGAAATGCAGAAAGTGGTAAACAACAGAAAAGGAGCTGTTCCATGTTCCCAGACAGAAGGAAAGAAGGCAGTCCAACACAACATATTTTCTCTCTTGTGGTCGTTCATTTTCTCCTAGCACTTCATGGAGAGAGACCTATCTAAATCCTCTGTGCAATCTTACTCTGTTTCCCCCAGTAGAGAGCTCTTTATCAGCTTGCTTTTATTGGAATTTGCAAAATTAGGTGCAAAACAATAACTACTGGCAAACATCATTCTCTTTCTGTTCCATAAAGTCTGCACAATCAAAAAAGTCAAACAGCACTGTCTTCCTTTCCTATTTCTCAAGTTTTCACCCTGAACCTGCTGGCAATAAACACATCATTGTCTAGATTCCTTTAGGACATAATTTATTTTTCTTCCCAATTTTTTCTTATTTTGTTTTGTTTTTGCAAGATACAATAGGACCCCTTCTGGTTTCTGGTGTGTTCTGAGACAGCAGTGGAGGCAGTACCAGTTACACTGCTGAAACTGTACTTGAGCCCAAGGGTTCCTCCTTTCAGGGCTGATATGTGATTTCGATATCACACACTTTTACCAGAATATCTGCAGACTCATAGAGTTAGCAGCATTACTGACACTTAAATCTCTCTTAGAGTAGGTATGACCTAGGGAATGGAGAGGGACACTGTTCACTATTTCTGTATTAAAAATTTACTCATATTTACAATAAAATGTTACAATAGTAATTCAAATTATTGCAGATTCTTAGACACAATGGCAGTTAGCCTATTTTTTTTTTTTTTTTCTTGGCTGTATAAGATCATTGTAATGGCTACAGGAAAGGTCATGGGAAGATTGCCTTTAACCTTTCCTTCACTGTACATCAATTCTCATTTCACGATGTGATCCTTGAGTCCTAATGCACCAGAGACCATTTTCAAGGCCAGCTAAAGTCAGTCAGGTTGTTCATTGATCTCATAAGGGCCAAGATTGAGTGTTCCCTTTTTATTCTCTTTCAGAAGTAGTTTGAAGAGACAACTTTACACTGTGTAGCAATTAAAATCAATATGAGTCTAAACAATTCTGTACAAGGACTCCATGTTAGAATATGCCTAGGAGAAGGATGTTGGGCTTCATTCACTTTAAATGCTGTCACTTCAGAAAAGAAATGTTATTATACCTGTCTCAGGAATCAGAAAATGAACTAGATTAATTTTACCCTATTATGATACTTGTATCATGCATATTTAATAATTACACAACCACTAGAGACTATAAGGTCTGCTATAAGACATATTTCATATGGAAACATGACATGACTCATCACAGGGAAATAGAAGAGACTTGCTTTCTTGGGGGAAAGAAGATGTTTAGGAGCTAGTTACACATAGAAGACAACTCCTCTTCAAAGACTTATGCATAATTGTGGAAACAAAAGAATCTTTAATTAAATTCATGAGAACAATCAGACCATAAGAAGGGATGGAACAAGCTCCAAGCTGACAAGTGAAATCTTTCTTAGAAAACTTAAAAAACTTCACAGAGCAGACTGGCAGTAAGAATGAACATTGCCCTCAACTAGTGAGGTCAACATGACATGAAGCTACCTTAAGGTGAAATCCAAAGCCTTCTTCGGAAGATGCTTTCAGATGTGAGACCCCAGTATGGAGTTCTGTGTAATACAAAGTTTCCAGTGATGAAAATCACCTAAGGGAAACCTGAGGAAGAGGAAGAAAGAAAATTCTGAGAGCCATTTTGTCAAAGAGGGACAAGTCACCTGGAAATTAAAAAGGAGGGAAAAAATCCAAAATGGAAAGCACCTTTGCCCATAGGTGTTAGTGTCAGTAAATCAGATGAACTTTTCATTATATTTTTTATGGCTTTCCCATGCAATTGTTTTGCTGTTTAAGATGTAATGAGTTAACACTTCTCTTTGCATTTTCCCTCATCCTACCTTGAGTTAAGTGTGATTTTAGGTAACTCCAAAGCATTCATCAGTAAAGGAATGGTGATTCTATTAACAAAAGAAGTTCATACTGAATAGACTATTTCTGCTGTAACTAAAGGGCAGCATTATGGGCTCTCCCAGGCAAGAAGGAAAGACAGCATCATAAGACTTATGAAACAAAAAAAGCAGAAAACTCTTCTACTGAAAAGTAACAAAACAGGAGACAGGGATCTAAATATCTCTTTGAATCTTACACATTTCCAGAAAAGAAGATACTAAAAATTAAATATAAGGCATTAATCTGCACTGTTCTTGTTGTACATAGTGGAGGGAAGCAGAGGGGGAGATGGATTTTTTTTAATTTAAAAAAAAATTAATTAAGCGCAAAATCTTCCAGATAAGAGCCTTACACTGCACTTTGGTTTTTTCCTTGTTCTTCAGATCACATAGTTATAAATCAACTATACAGAGCTATGACTTTATATTTTTAATATCTGCATGTCTTACTGGATTCTGCAAATTACATCAAAAATAATTTTCAGACTCGTTTTTGGTCATTACTAAAGAGTAAACCAGGCCAGGGAGCAAGAATTTTCCTCACAGAATTCTTTCTTGCAGGAGTCTTTCAGAAGGATTGCTATCAGGAAATTTTTTGAGACCTGTAAGTTAATTTGTGTTTAATTTCTTCAGTGTGTGTCCAGCTGTTTTGATGTCTTTCTAGCTCCTAAGCCAGAACATGATGTCATGTCAAATGCTTTATACAGTTCTAAATCCACTACATCAGTGCTATTGCCTTAATCAACCAAAGCCAAGCAAAAATAGTAAGTCAGTCTGGTGACATCTGTTTCCTATAACATATTCCAAAGTTTCTATATGAGAACAGCCAGAGCAATTGTTCAAGCAAAAAGTGGCAACAAATGGGGAATTGACTACTGGAGAAAGCAATGCCAATCATCTCATGCGCATACAAAATGGCAAAAAGGCTCAAAGCCCTCATAAAATTAAAAATATTTACTGAATTCAAGGCTTCTTCGCACTGCTGATAATTCCACCAAGGCCCTCTATAATGCCATTTCAAAGATTCTTTTCTTCATGATAAACACACTGCAAGTAACAAAGCCAAAAACATTGTATCCTGTTGTTCATATCTTTGTTGTCAAGTTTGCTGGCCATAAAATGTTCTTCCCATCTTGTTTACTTCAAGAAATCTCCGACAGTTTTCTGCTTTTAATTACTTCCAACATCTCCCTTTTCCTACATGGTACATTGGGTATGGAGGTGGCTGGCAACCTACTTGCACATCCCCTGCATGGCAGGTGAGACTCACTCTATCTGAGACTGCTCTCTAGCTCTGTATTGTACTTTTCCAGGGCTGTCAAAAAATTGTCATATGATGACGTTATTGGAATATTTTTTTCTGTTAAATTGCTTTTTATTTGTTCATTTGTCTCATTCTTGCTTTACATTTTGTGATACTAGACCTTCTGCAACCTTCCTCTATGTCTGTTAGTGGTGCATGCTTTAATTGAGCATGTGTAGCTACACCACAACCAGTCACACTCGTCCAGCAACCAGCTTCGGGTTTATAATGAGTTCCTTTCCCCCTGACCAAAACAAGGTCTGATAGAAAATCTCTAGTATTCTTTCAATTGGGAAATACTCAGTCAAACATGTTTTAATAGCAGTCACACGAGTACACGACCCAAGACATCCACACTCAGACTGAAGTTCTTCCTCCTGCCATGCAGATTTATTTCCAGAACAGGCACCAAAGGAATAGGTTCCATTGCCTTGCATAGGTAGCACTTGTACACTGCTCTGTCCTTGAACTGCTGAAACAATAATTCATAATATAGCATTCCCTAATCCTTCTCCTGGAGCTTCTGAACCATTGCAATTGCAAAATCTTCAGTATTCAAAGAAACTTAGCAAAAAAAACCCTTTAAAATATTTTTATACTTTCATAAACAATAAGAAGTACTATAGCTGGAAATGTTGAATAATGTTAAGTCTTTTTGTGTGGCACCTATTACCCTAGTACAGAAACACATGTACACTCACGTGTGTACATATATATACACACACATGAATAGTTCCAAAACACATTAATATCAGTTACACTGGCATATTATTTGCTCCAAGTAAAGTAACTAAGCAGGTTGATAATGATTTAAAGTATTCTGATAATAAACTTACAAAGGTGTGTCTCAAGCTGTTTTTTCACAGACATACCTTGGTCAGAGCTGAGCATGTGGGGCAATCCTCTGCACCCATTTGATAAGTGGAACTTTCCAGACTAAAAGAATGAAATTACAACAATATCTATTTGTGTTCCTGATACATTTGAAGCCAGAAGAAAAAGAAAGTACCAGTACAGCAGCTCAGTGGAAGGTAGGGAAAAATCTCTGAAAACAGATAACATTCTCAGTTGCTGAACCCCATTCTGTACTTAAGTCCTGTTAATCCCTTCAAAAAGACAACTGCAAATACATACATACTGATATGCACATGGGTACATAGAAGGTGAGGAGGGGATGATGGGTAGAAAGCCCCCAAGAACAGCCTGAACAGGAAAACCAAGCTCTGGATGCAGTTCTGCATGTGCTGTTTTATCAGAGTGAATTGCAAGAGCAAGACTTGTTTGACCAAATCTGCAGCACCCTTGCTTCTGTACGGTTTGTGATGGGTGGACAGAAGGGAGAAAGACCCCAGAAAGTGGAGCTTTTGCAGCCAGGCTGGCCTGTCCATGAAGTGGAAAAATCAGTAATGGATTAGGAAACTCACACAAGTTACAGACTGCCAAGGTCTGATCTGGGTCATTTTGCCAATAAGAGACAGCATTTGACATCATCTCATTTGCAGCAAGGGTTGAATGGTATCAGGTGAGAAAGGGTAGAAGCTCAGTGGGGAGACAAGATATGGGCTAGGCTGGGAGCTCCTGAGGAAAAGGCTGACAAGGGTGGCCTAGAGACCAACACAGCACTGAGGTGGGTACAAAGCAACAATTTCAATTACAAGCACAATCTAAAACTCTTGTTCTGTGGTCAGCTCAGCCCTCCATTACTGCATCAGACTTCCTTCTGGTCTCAGCAACTGTAGTGATACCTTCCTTGCTGCCATCATTAATCTGCTTATTATTCTCATTACACCACTTCTTATGCCTGCCTTTTAGCTTTTCCTTTTCTACTTAATTCCATGTCATCTCCTTGTCTTACTTCCAAACTTTTTTGTTATCTATCATTTCTCATGCAGTATTAAAAGCTCAGCTTTACTTTCTGATTTATCATATTCATAGCCCCTCTTGTCATTAGCTCTTGATAACAAAGGAATAGTTCCTGCTTTCTCCTCTGCTGACCCTATAGAGCCATTACATTTTTCACCTAAAATCTCTCCTAAAAGTTTTCCCTTTCAGGGATGCCAACACCAGTTATGATGCCAGTGTGCTAAAACTGTTACCAACCAGTCCAAAAGAGCAAGTGAAAGGAAGAGCCAATTTGGGGATGAAAAGGAACAAAGTGAAGAGAAAAAAAAAGAGTTCATGGGGAAAGGCAGCAGCAAGTCTGACAGAAAAGCTCCCAGAGAGAGGCAGGAAACAGAAAGCTAAGGAAAAGTGGTATAGCTGGGGCCCAAGGGAAATGGAAAGTTTCTGTATCCTGCTCTAACTTGTGGAAAAGGGAGGTTGAGAACTGGACTGAAAAAGACACAAAGTACAATTCAGTGAAGAAGAAAAACAAATTCAAAGAAATGAGTATAGAAAGCAGTATGCTAATTATCCAATAAACTACCACAGATGTTTAAAAAGGAATGAGACTATATGCACTGCAGTCACTCTTGCACTGGAACCCAGCCCTTAGTATGTGATCAAAGTTGTATTTCTTTTCCTTCCTGGAACTTCAGCCAGAAAGGCCATGGACTTTTGATTTTCTAAGAAGTGATATGTTCAGTGAGAAGACCTGGCTCATGGGTGGGCCCAGCTTGGCTGGAACCTGGGAAGCTGGATGCCAGCTCTGCTGCAGCATCATTGGGGCAGGGACTGGTGGCCTCAGGAGGCTGACATGGGGTCCTGGGCTGTGGGCAGGGGCAGCAGTCCCAGGGGACTGGGCAGTGGCCTGTTACTGCTTTTGGTGCCTGACATCTGGTAATGGGCAGTGGGGCCTTTTTATCTAAACACTTAATTCAAAATTCCATGCATCTACCATTTAAATCTTGCAAAACCAATCATAGAACAAACTTCACTGCTTTCTTTTATGGAATCTAGATAAGTCTAAAAAACTTGGAAAGAAGGAAAAAGGAGAAAAAAGGAAGCACGGAAGAAAAGTTTAGAACAATGCACTCTGGCCAGGGTAGCAGTGAATGATCTCCTGCCAAGCTTGTTTCATAGCAGACGGGCCTCAAAAATCCCTCTGCTTTGTCACATGTATAACTAACTCTCTGCCTTTGCCTATGTCTTAGTGTCCCCTCCCATATTTCTCTTCTCAGTTAATGTCAGTAATAGCAATATTTTCCTTGCCATTCAGGTCTACCTGCCTTGTCTCAGCCCTAGATACTCTTTGTCCCCTCCTGCTTTTCACCTCCCTGTGCAAGCTTGATTCATTTATTCCTGCTATTGCACACCAAATAGTACAGTCAAAACTGTTTGTAAAAGTCCTGGTTACTTAGCACACCACCCCCAGGCAAACTCCTGTTTGCTGTTCACCTTGTTATACCCTTGTGTCCACACCCCTAATACCCCTTAACCATAATTGATGACAGCTATGACCTCTCTTTCCCTCTTTACACTCCAGTGAATACAAAGCCTTTCTGCTTGAATGGTTTTCCTTTTTGCTCCTATCTCTTCCAGCTTCTCCTGTCATTTTAATCTAGATTTTGAACCTTATTTTCAGGATCCCAAACTAATTTTGTCTGAATCCATACCTCTACTCTTATTAGCCCTCACTCTTTCTTTTTTATACTCTTTCAAAGACTCCCTTACAGGAATCGTGTGCAAGTCCTATCACCAGTGATTTGGTGTCTGCTCTATTACAGAAATAACCTCTTTGCCTGAAACATCCTGACACTTACTGATAAAATGTGTGTACACCTTTTTCTCTCTTCCTACATGAATCTAGGCTTATTTCTTCTTTCCCTTCTGCTCTCCCTGTGTGTTGCAGGGCAAGCTGTTCAGCAGAAATGTTATGTTTAAAGTCTGTTTCTATGAAACATGTTTTTATAGCATACTATGACACATGTAATATCAAAAATTAAGAAGTTTGGAGACAGTAGAATTAAACTGATAATTTAAATCATAGAGAATATAAAATGAAGTGTTGTCTGGCTTTTGGCAGAACAGTCTTGAAACTAAAGACTTGACATTTCAGAACATTTGGTGTTACACTACACTCTAAGTTCAAAATAGTCTTGTGGATTCAGTTACAGATAGAAATGTGCTTGAAAAATCTGCAAATCTGGTTTCCAGACTCTGCTCAAGTATCCAGAAAATGGAGAATGGTCAGTCAATGAGTGTCTGAAAAAGTGGGTACCCCACACCACATGGGATTATCATAGCAGACAAAGAATTCAAGCTCTCCTCCTAAAAACTCTTGCCTGATTCACTGCACACTTTCCTTCATCAGACACAGGTAGTGGGGATCCACTGGACAGCCCTTGAGTGTCTCAAGAACATGTTCATCCTCTGAACCAAACATGTCAAGTTGTGCAGAGTATTTTGTTTCTTAAAAACTAAATGTTGAAAAGGTACTCAAAAAAAGTATTCATGAAGGATCACAACAACATGCACAAGAGTAATTTTCAGGGTTGAATCATCTTCCCTGACCAGTCTTATGATACTCACTCTAATGGAATAACCAATAGTGGCAGCAGATTGATATCTTCTGAACAAACTCAGCATCATCAGTCCCAAACTCACCAGTTTTACCTGCTGGCAGCAACAAAACAGTGAGACTTGGTTGTGTGGGATGCCATTCTTGGCACTGAAGGAATATGGTCCATAGCACAGCTTGTCCCTGCTTCCCCTGCTCCAGCATTAGCATGGCCTGCCCAGACTCTTCCTCTCCTGGTACCCCCACCTCTTTGCACTCCACTGTCCACTCCCACACTCCTGCTCAACACATATTTATTTCCATGGGCACCAGAGCTTTTCCCTTAGCCCCCATCCCAGGTGTGACCCCATCTTTCCCAGTCCCTTCTTCTACTCCTCAGGCAAAACTCTAACCCAATCTCCAGCAAATTCTCACCTCCAAAAGCCTTCCTCATATCGTCCCCAGGCAGCTCACCCAGCGAATCCTGTTTTCCAGCTTCCCAAACACCCATCAGATCTCACCCTGATTCTGCTTTCAGCCTTCCTCGTGCACAAGCCAGCTCTTTGCTGGCTCCCCCTGCCAGACTCCTCCCTTTGTCTCCTCAGTCAGCCTCACAGCCCCCCCTCCAACAACCACACTTCCGAGCGCATCAGAACTGTCTCTCCTACTTCCAAGATTCCCACACAGCCCCACTGCTTCTCACTCTCAGTTCTGTTCTCAGCTAGTTCCAGGCTCTACACTTCAGCTTCTATAGTTATTTTAGTATCTCCCAAACTAAACTGACACATTTTCCTTTTCTTTCCCTCCCACATCAATTTTCACACTAGTCATCAAGGCACATTTTCCTGCTGATTTTGTTCCTTGAATCTATTTTGCCAGCAGTCCCCAACAATTTCTCCCTAGAAATCTTGCCCATGCTTGTTCTGTAAAATGAATTTTTTATTCTCCTGTGAAGAAGAGGTTCCACTGAGAATGTACAAGAGGAAACTCTTAACCTCATTTTTGAAATGCTTATTTCAAAATCTGCAATGTACCTGAACTTTTTAGAGAAAAGGTTGCTGGAATAATTTAAGAGAAGAAAAAAGAGTACAGATTTCCTGTATAAAAATCAATAAATTATTTTTGCTCAAAGGCATTTAAAAATATCCTCAGGCAGATATCTGGCCTGAGGATAAAACTTCCGCTGAAATGTTTGAAATTTGACAAAATCCTATGTAGATGCAAACTGTATTGAAATTAGAAGAACCAAGGTGCATGCCATCCTTAAAAGTCAGAAAGTGAATGAAAGCCATTGTCATTTCATTTCAGGCACTGGAATCTCTGTAACATCAACTTCTTAACTGAGGAAAGCCATAGCAATGAATAATAGGCTGCCAAAAAAATCCTCTGTAGATTCATTTCATTACAGTGTGATTTGAAAAGCTAAACAATGTCTCAGTTTATGCCTTAAAATATTTGATGTCAATTTCTAAATATATAAACAAACAAAAAACCCTACCAACTTGGAAAAAGAAATCTCTTTTTGCAGAGATTTGCCTACATTTACAAAATCATGGTGACAGGAAAAGCTACTAACAATCCAATTTTACTCACCAATCAGACAGCCTCAGTGGAGATTTCCCATGCCTCTGAGTGATGCTAAGCAAACAACAAAGATTCAGACAAAGAAATGTCAGTCCAGAGAAACATGTCATTTTAATTTTATGCCTAGGGATGGAAAGGAAATAGGGGAAAGATTTTGTGTTCTTCTTACCTGATCTTTAAGGCTGGGCAAAGTGCTTCTGTATCCACACAGATGCTTTCACAGGAGAGCATTTGAAACACTTTGTACACTTAATATTTGTCTCTGTTTTGATTAAAAGCCCCACTAAAAGTTGCCAGCGTTTCCCTGAGAATGTTTAGGTGAGCATCTCCAGTTGCCCTTTGCAAGGCACAGTGCTGCGTCTGTCTCTAGGTATAAGGAGCAGCATTTAACCACTCCCCGCGCAGGGTCTACAGCAGCTGTTCGAGACTGCCAAGTGCTTCCAGAGCAGCCTGCCAAGAGGCTGCCTGCTAAGCAACCACGAAAGGGGATGGTCGAGAATATGAGGGCAAAGGTAATTTGGTTGAGAGTAATTGTGTTGTGATAATATGCACTACTTTTAGATGGAGAACAAGAGGCAAGGTCAATCCAAACCCAAAGAACTCTATACAAGAAGACTCCAATAAACTCTGGGAACTGGAAGGTAAGTTCTCATGGGAGACATGGCTAAAGCAGAAGGAATTCAGTAGAGTTGGCACTTCCTTAAAGAAATTATGTTTAGGGTACAAACACAAACAGTCCTACACAGTAGGAGGATAGGAAGTATAGTCAGAGACCAGCTTGGCTACTTGGCTAAGCAGCACAGTCTTCAGTGACCTGAAACACAAGAAGGAAATGTACAGAAAGTAGAAACCAGGTCAAACTCCTAAGGACTAGTATGAAAGAATAGCAGTAGATGCTGAAACCAAATCATAAAGGATAAAGCACAAATTTAACTGCAAAAAGCAATGGATATAAGACATAGCAAGAAAACAAATCTGGAAGGAAAAGAAAAACCTAGTGATATTTCACTTGCAGAAGGCTGATGTACATTTTCCATCATTCTTCATAAAAGGGTGAACTGTAATTACATGACTAATAACTAAGCTCAGCAAGAAAGAATCTATCTAAAATAGGAAAAGAACAGGACCAAAAATAATTTGAATATACTGCAGTTCACATCATCCTCAATGATACCACTACAGCATGTCTCCAGGAGACCTCTCTAGTTGTGGTTCATGTATTAAGTGTCCCTGGACTGATATAGGAACCTACATCCCTGCACAGATACAGGAGGCTCCTTCCTTGCCTGCTGAAGAGGTGAAGTGAGTGCTATGCAGACTGGCACCTGGGCCTGAGGAGGTGCATGTTAAGGTACCTTGGCAATGGAGAGAAGAAAGGTCAGATCTATTTGCTTTGTCTGAAAACCCTCAGAAATTGTATGAGAAATGTGTGAAGTGGTGAACACAGTGCTACATTGCTTTATAAAGTCAAGAAATGAAGAAGAGATCAATTCTGGAAAAAATACTAGAAAAAATGAAAATATAGATTATTCATAAAAGGTTGGAGATACTCAAGCTACATTGCTTTGTATTTTTTGGCATGTTGGCCATTAATTTCTATCACATGGCAAGAAGTCTTACAAATACAGATGCAGTAGGTCACATAATATGTTTTAATTTTAATAATGTTATTGACATTATAGCATTGACTCATTTTCAAAAGTATATTAAAGTGAAACTATTTCTGGAAGAGTAAAAAACTAGCTGAGAGTAGGGAACAAACAAGGACAACAAATCCGAGCAAAAAAACCCAACACCAAAACCACAGACTAAGATTAGTTTTTCATCATTCACTATCTAACTCAAAAAATATAAGTAAGATTCTAGCTGGGTCCATTCTGGGCAGAGTAATGGTGCAGGTCATTAATGATTTGGATAAAGGAACAATCCTTCCACCTCATAGATAGCAGTAAGCCCATGTGAACTGTGAACTCATTGCATGATACACTAAACTCAGAATGCTTTTGACAAATAAGATAAATTATCCTGTAGGAGAAAACACATTACAATGCAGTTGTGTTTACAAGTGTTAGGTTCTAAGGGGGAATAATAGTTCATAAAAATGTGGCAGCCGTTCTGCCAAAAAGGGACAAGAGGGGTACCAGTAAGTCACAAGTTATTCACAAATAAGTAGCATTTTATCGTATCAAGAATGCAACCTCATATTAGGAAGAGAAGCTGCTTTGATTGTGTATTTGGTTGATACATTAAGAAATGCCTCCTATTATATTTCTGTCTAGCACAGCAACCAGTAACACTGTGTCCTGTTCAAGCAAAACTGTTCCAAGAGAAGGCAGACCAACTGGAAAGAGTCCAGAGCAGAGCAGAGAAAATGGTCAGTTGTCTTGGGAAAAAAGAAAAGTCACAAGAAAGAGAGATTGAAAGAATTTGGGTTACTCAGTTTAAAGAACAGAAGGACAACCAAACACATGAGAACTATCATCTACACAAGTTACCTCTAGGGAGGTAAGGAGGAATTTATATTTTTTTATCTGTAGTGGATAAAGTGATGGGTTCAAACTATGACACTGAAGATTATGCTAAATATTAAGATAATCTTATTAACAGTAAAGACAATTAGATAATTTTTAATATCTTGATTATCTTTTGGACATTCAGAATGCACAAGATGAAGTCTTGAGGTCTTCTCCAGTCTCCTTTTCTTTAAGTCTGTGGTTCATCCTGTTGCATAATTTAAACACCCTGTCTCTACAAAAACTACATTTATCAAAATTTTCATGCTAAATTATACAAGCCCAGACTGCTATTTCAATATAGTGACTCCAAACCAATGCAGTCACTATGGGGCTTAACACAGCCCAGACTGGCATGATGTCACTTTTTTTTTCCTACTGTGAATCCCATCAGCTCTCATAAAAAAATGTAAAGAGTTTTGGCAAAAGGACTGCTACCTTCCAGAAATGTATCTGGAATTTGATGGTTGTGCCCTGCTATTTCAACTGCCATAAATTTGTTCTTTCCTCAGGATTCCAATGGAGTCTTCTAGAGAAGTCACCTGCTGAAGCCTGCCCTTCTGGTAAGCTACTCCACCAACTGCTAACAAGACACAGAGCTCATTCGCCTCAGGGGCCGCTTATTACGATCAGAGATGAAAGACACAGAACTGAGTGAAATGAGATGTGGGCAGAAAATATGGAGACACACCTTGTTAGAGGGCTGCAGAATCAGGTTGCTTCATCTAACAATTTTTTTCATGTGCTCATTCTTTGTATTAATCAAAATTCCAGATCACATGATTTTAATAAAGTATCCTCAGTTGGCAGAATAGATTAAATTCCTTTCGCCTGCCTTCCACCAAAGATCCAATTCTGTCAAAGTACAGACATTCTTGGCCAAAGAGCTATGTCATATAGATGAACAGCTTCCCTGGTTTAGGACATATTTGAAAGGAAACTCAAAGAAAATCTCAAAGAGGGATGTTGCATCTAGTGCTTTACAGAAGTTCCAAGGACATGTGACTCCATTGCCAACAAATACCATTGTTGGTCATTACCTGTATTGCCTCTGCAATTTGCTTATAGACACATGTTCAGGTGATTTTGTACAGAAAAAAATTCTCCTTGAAGCAGTTTTAATCTTGCAGAAAAAATACATTTCTCACATTTTATAAACTATTTGAACCAGGAAAAATCAATTTGATACTCCTTCCTGGCCTTCTGAATTTCTATTGAACTCTGCATTTGTCTAAAATATACAAGATAATCTGTTTCTGTGAAACATATTTTTCAAATTCAAAGTAATATCCAGCATAGCATGAAATTCATGCTTACTCTATAATAACATACTGGAGGAGTCATACAACAAATATTTTTTCCATAAATTCATTAGCCTACAATTTTTCTCTGGGTTAACCTTTCAGATTTTGCTGAAGTAAGTTTTTGGTGAGGGCTAGGTATTTCACCTCAAATAAGGCTGAGAAGAAAAGAACAACTAAACTAAACCATTCATTTATACTATCAGAGTTTAAAAGCTTTATAAATCAGGGAAAATAAAAGCAATGTCTGTCCCTCTGTTTAAGCAACTATGGCCACATCCATCTAAACCCACAAGACAGCATTAGTGACTGAGTCCCAAAGGATCTGCCAATAGCTGTGCTTCTGAGCCCATGTTCCATTGAAATTAAAATGTAATAAAATGTTTAATAAACTTAATAAACAGAATCCCCAGGGCCAAGTTCCAGTACATGAAGCAATGGTTATCCCGAGGCAAAAATCCTGTTTCCTCAAAGACAAAAAATGTCAACGACATTTTTGCATACAAGATAGATTTTTTTGACCATGTGAAATTGTTTTATAATATCAGTGATCTTACAAGGTTTCAAAGATGAGAGATACGCTATGTTAATTAGTAACACTATCTAAAATTAAGTAATAAGTCAGATAAACTTCAGTTTTCTCACAACTTCTACTCTTCCAGAAAGAAAAGTAGTGCTAGCAGCATCCAGATTTCAGAGAAATAATGCAGCCTCAGAAAAGCAGTTCTGAACAAAACCTTGCAATGAAACTGTCTCAAAAGATCATAAATTTTTTAATTATTGACTCTTCACTGCATTCTCTTCCCCCTCAGATCCTACTTTAGCCTGAATGTAGTAATACAAATAAAACATGGCTTTAATGGCCCTTTTAACAGTTATTTAAGAAACAGGCCATGGTACCATGTTTTGCAGCCATAGCATGGGTTGTACAAATGTGGCTAACCATGCCTATGTCCAGCTGTGAGCCAGGGCTCACTCACCATGGGAGAGCAGGACGAGGAATGTCTACAGGAAGATGGTAGAACGCCCTTTGTGCAGTCACAATTCGATAGCACTGGTAGAGCTATCCCTTGCCTTGTCCACACGGGCATGAATAAATGTCCAATGCGTGTCTCTGTTACACATTTACATGCTTACTCAGAAAATGTGCCAGTACTGTTCACTTGAATTTCTAACTAGTGAAGCACTCCTAGTATATGTGAAGCCCAAAGGGGAACAAACCCACAAGGTGATCCTTCATTTCAGTTTTATTTGCTTCAAATTAAGAACTATTTGTATCTTTTTAAAGGCCAAAATTTAAATTAAAAAATTAAAGCAGAGTGTGAAATAGAAGAAATAGGATAATCTATTAATTAATTTGTATTGTCAATTTGCAACCCCTACTCAAATGCTACAAGACCTGAAAAAACCCCACAATTTGCTGCTTCCAAAATAATGTAGTAGAACCCATCCTACAAGTAAAAGTGCTCAGAAGTTGTTTTTTTTTTTTTTTTGGAAAGATTTACCGAGCAGCTTCAGATTTTGGCAAGTAAGAATCAAAAAGGAAAGAGTTTTCTAGAAAAAATCTCAAAAATAAAATGTCGTTAAAAGAACCTTGTGAGCACTTTTGTGTTTTCTGTATATTTTCATGAATAAGAGTCCTTGCACTAGTAAAAAAATATGTTCATACATCACCATATCTATCATATTGATAGATAAAAAAATTCAGAAATTTGAAGGAGCAAAAAATCTCTTGCATTAAAAGGTTTTCTAGGGTTTTGAGGCCAAGAGTTTGAGATATCAGTGAAGAAAGTGAAGAAGTTAAATAAGATTGTGTTCTAGTATTTGATCAAAGCAGACAGAACAAAAATACAGAAAACAGAGAATGTCCATGAAGTTCAAATGAGTCTATAAAAAATATCAACATTTCTTGTTTAAACTACTACCTTAAATCTATTACCTAAAAAACATTTACCTTCTTATGTGATTTATGTGTCTCCTTTACACGGATAGTGACACATAATATTTCCCAGATAATAGGAAGTAATCCTGGATATTTGGCTTAAATTCTGTGCTCTTTTTTCCCCCGTGCAATTAAGACAACATAACAAAAAAGCTAGCAAACCATATGGAATCTTAACAACTGCAAAATTATTAAAATTATTTCTACATCTGAGGAGACCAGTTGAAAAGCCGATTGCCTGTGACACCATTAAACATAAATCAGATCTCAATGTCTTTTAAAACAGAAACAAGAATCACAAAAGTTTTAATTTACTAAGAAAACACCTAGAAGGTTAAAAAAAATAATCCTACTACTCTTCAAAAAGGAATAGATAAAAAAATAAGTACCTCTACAACATTTTCTGTCTCTGGAGGTTCCTGCTGGATACGGCTTTGTGCAAGTCTGACTGAGTTTACTGCTTTCTGTTTACTTAATGCCTTAGCTCAGATAAAAAAGAAGGTGTATCCTTGAATACTATACGTACAACACAGCACATTGTGGTCTTTCTTCAGCAAGCAAATTTGAATTTTTTCTTAGCAATGTTTGACTTCTGCAAAAAGGGAAGAAAGTATTTAGGCTGAGTAACCTTTACCTTAATTTTTAAAACTTCTTTGATTTTAAACAATTTCTTTCATCCATTCCCTGTCCCTGCGCTATGTAACCTTTCAATTTCTACTTCAAAAAATGTCTGACTCAAAGCTCAGAGAAGTTCTTCTGAGACATTTCAGTCACTGATGTCAAATACATTGATTTCTACCTCTTCTGGTGTGGTATGCAACCATTTCACTTCCAGCCTGCCTGAGTGTCAAGAGCTGCTTGGTGATGTAAGGATGGATAAAAGTGCATACGTGAAGTACTCAAAGAGATGAAAATGTATGCCTTGGATTCACCCTGAGGCTGACATTGATTGAAGAATTGAAGAAAGTGGAAAAAGGAACTAAATACTTGAATATAATGCATTTATAAATATTTTTAAAATATCCATCCTTAACTCGCTCACAGCTCACTGATGATACTATGAAATAACCCTTGTCAAGGGGATGCCTGAAGCCCCTGCCATCCAAAGGGACATGACAGACTTGAAAAGTGGGCCTTTGAAAAGGTCATGGTTCACAAGACCAAGTGCAAGGTCCTGCTCCTGGTTTGAGGCAATCCCAACCACAAAGACAGGCTAGACATGGAATGATTGAGAGCAGCCCTGAGGAGGACTTGGGGGTGTTGGTGAATGTGAAACTGGTCATGAGCTGGCAATGTGTGTTTGCAGCCCAGAAAGCCAATTGTACCCTGGGCTGCATCAAAAGCAGCGTGGCCAGAGGGGTGAGGGAGGGGATTCAGCCCCTCTGCTCTGCTCTGGTGAGACCCCACCTGCAGTGCTGTATTCAATGCTGGAGACCCCAACACAGAAAGGACATTAACCTCTTGAACTGAGTCCGCAGGAGGGCCACAGAAATGACCAGAGGGCTGGAGCATCTCTCCTGTGAAGACAGGTTGAAAGAGCTGGCATTATTCAGTGTGGAGAAGTGAAGGCTCCAGGGAGACCGAATTGCAACCTTCCAGTACTTAAAGGGGGCTTATAAGAAAGATGAGGACAAACTTTTCAATAGGGCCTGCAGTGATAGGACAAGGGGCAAAGTCTTTTAACTGAATGCGGGTATATTTGGATTATATATAAGGAAGGTGTTTTTTATTATGAGAGTGGTGAGACACTAGAACAGCATGCCCAGAAAAGCTGTGGATGCCCCATCCCTGGATGTGTTCAAGACCAGGCTGGACAAAGATTTGAACAACTTGATCTAGTGGAAGGTGTCCCTGCCCATAGCAGGGTGGTTGTAACTAGATGATCTTTAAGGTCCCTTCCAACCCAAACCATTCCATGGTTCTGTGAAAACTGTTGTTCAACTCTAACAAATACATACATTGAATATGGGCCTGTCCTATGCACAGCAACCTGTGTATTGTGACTGCCCCTTTGTCATGGGCAGGAAAGGGGTTGGAAGAGGTAAGCTGGATTTCAAGCCTAACTTTTTATCTACTGAAACTAACAGCAACTTGAGTTCATGAAAGTTTTAAGTCTGAGTCACAGCCCTGTAGTCCTGCATCAGCAGCTTTGCCTAAACTTATCTTTTAGTTCATTTCATACCCTCTTTGGACCTCAAAAGTGAGATTCTGCAGTCTGCAATAGAGTTAGATGTTCATTTTGGAAGAAGAAAATCAGACCACATCACTAGACAACAGTGACTGCCTAAAGACCTATATCACTAGTACTCACCTATCCAAAGAGAAGAGCAACATTCTAATGAAGTCCACAGCATGAACCTGATTCCTTCAATTTCTGTAAAGCCTAAAAGTGGTATAGTTGCAATTAAAAATGCAAAAGTGCAAGTGACTTTCTTGATAAATTTTCTGATTTTGTGCTTTCTGGAGGTAGAGCACTATGTTACCTAATGTACATTTAAACAAAATGGAAGAAAAGCAACAGAAGTTCACTGGAAGTTGCCTCCCAGTATGTTTCTTTGTTGTCAGTGACTCAGAAATCCTCTGGTGAATGATGGACTTTATTGGCTTTATTAGCCAATCACAATTAATAAGATTATAAGATTCAATAATTTGCAGATAATCTTTGTTAAGGTTATACCCTGAGGCAGAACAACATCTCATAAAATAAAATCACAAGTAGATCTGTTATACATTATCTTTAGAAGTTAAACTGCCAACAAAAACAATTGTGACATAAGTATGATATACAGGCAATTATTTTCAGTTATGACTTTTTTAGGAGAACAATACCTAGAGAAGAATCAAAATGCAATTTTTCTACCCAGAAGACCCAAATTACAAAGGAGTACTGCTGATAGAACAAACTAACCTTGATGGCATACGCTCATTATTAAGGAGGCTAAGCAGAATGTTTCAGCAAAAGTGACTTTGGTATTAGAGAAATAAGGGGGGGTTTCTTACTCTCATATTTTTATTAGAAGAATGGGGCAAAATTTTTGTGGTACAGGAAAGGAATAAGCAGATCGTGTTGCAGATGTGAAGGAAATAAGCAAATGCTGGTATTTTTACAGAATAACATGGTGCAAATGGAAGAGAATCTTTCTATCTCAGTCTTTTAAAACAACTCTCTGGTGGAGATTTTTAAATTTACTTCTGTTTCTACTTGTAGTGGGAAAAGAAGGTATAGCAAAGGGGGAAAGTGCCTGTTCAATTGTGTTGCCTTGTGTTATAATGTCCCACAGCTTCCGCAAATTTGGAAAATCCAGCTTGTCACTGGCTTAAGAGACTTTAGAGAGATATAAAGCACCCCAATACAGATGCAGTATCATGAAGACCTGTGCCCAGAACAGTATTTGTATCGTCCTAGTTCACATCACAGATTTATGAGAGCTTCTTAGTGGAATTGCTGAAACCTTTAGTTTGGGAAAAGCTTTCCTAGATGTAATTGGGCAAGGGACTCTGGTTTTCCAGGCTAGTCTCTTGCAGAACTCACGTCTGACTTAGTTATCATTTGAAACTAGATATATATGTTTGGGCTAAAACACACTTCTCCAAAAAGCACCCATCCCTGTTTTTAATGATAGTAAAATGTGCGTTTTTAATGATAAGGAACCCATCCTCTGTTCTTCCATCTTAACTCACCATCACTTGAGTCTTCCCTAATAAAAACTGCTTTTTCCCAGCCTGAATTTGTGAAAACTCAGTCACCAGCCCCAAAATCTTGTTAAGCACTTCTCCAGCCAGATTGAACCAACTTCTGCCATCAAGCTTTGCTCTGCAAAGTAGAACACAGACAGAAATAAAAGGAAACCAAGAGCAGCTGGTAACTTTGAAGTGTACTCTACATAAACACATTTCAGTTATTTTGGTTATTCTTATGACCCTTCCCAATCTTCAATATAATCTATAAAGTATGAACAGAAGTACTGGAGCTGGTGCCAGGAAAGAGCATATATCAGTATCACAGAGAAAAGTTTCAGTTTCATTTAATCAGTATTTGAAATACAGTATTTCAAATACTGATTAAATGAAACTGAAACTTTTCAGTTATATATATATATATGAAATATATATATATATAACTGAAATATAACACACTGGAGCCTAGAGGGCTGGATGCACGCTCTCTTGTAATATGATGGTTTGTAGCAGGCATTAATCATTACAGTCTTTTATCCTTTATCTTCTAAAACAGTGACCTGTAACATAGTAATTTTGATCTTGCTTTGAAAATACCAAATAAACTTAGTTTTAATTGGAAAAAAGTAACGAGGGAAAATCAAATGAACATTTTCAATCCGAACAACAAAATTTGGGAAAGATTATAAGAAAAAAATCTTAAAACATTAAAATGTTGTACAAGTTTAAAGTAGGAGTAGCTGTATACCCTTTACCTCCATACATGGATAAACATTAACATACTTACATGGCTGTTCAGAAGCATAATAATATCAGTTACCACTGGAAAGCACTGTATTATTTGTCCCAAGTAAACTGATGAAAATGGCTGATACATATTTAAATCTCCTGGAGATAAATTTCTAAGTGCAGGTGTGTCTCAAACAAACATTTGGTGGGTAAAATCTTGGTCACAGTCAAACAGGGTGATCTTCAGCACGTGATCTAGGGATAAGATTTTCCATGTAAAAAACAAAATGACAATAATACCCATATATGTTACTGATATGTTTGAGTGTCGAGGCAAACAGTTGAAGTGACAGGGTTTTCTCATAAAGGACCAGCAAGACCTCTGGAAGCAGATAGCAGGGATAGTCATTGGGCTGCATTCTCTGCATAAGCTCTCTTAATCACTGGATGGTTGATATGCCAGCCAGCTTTTCCATAATTGAAAACTATTTCAATTTGATTATTTGAATAACCAATGCAAAATAAGGTTTGCTCTCATTGTTTTATAGTCAAATTCCTTCAAAAGACTTGAAAAAAACCTGAACCAACCAAAGAAGCCAAACGCATACACACACACACCCACACAACCCCAAAATAAAGCCAAACACATATACACACACACACACAACCCCAAAACAAAACTGCTGATGCTGTGATCTGAATTTGGAAGAGAAATATTTTCTCTCCCGATGGAAGAAAGGAAGGAAAGTAGCATATACTTGCTATGCATAAAAAAGCAATATTCAATAAGGAACACAAAAAGGAAAGGAGAATATGCATAGAAACCCCCATGGTCCCTCTGTTAATATGGCTCAGAAAAATAAAACTCATAATTAGACTGTTGCCCCCCAGACACCAGTTATTCACAGTGCTTTTCTCAGACCTTGATAACTGCAGTCTTACCTTGCTGTAATCACTATATTCAGAAGTCTGACGTATTACATCCAATGTTTACATCTCCTTTCAATCCTTCATTTTGATCACACCACACATCAATTGCTCGTCTGGGTTCTGAAGATTCTGAATGTCTTTGCTATGTTCACCAGAAGTGCTCTCTCAGCTGCAAGACTGACAAACTGGTACTGTATTACTGGTTCTTCTGGAGTTGAAGAAAATCAAATCAATAGCATTCCTCTTAACTAGACAATAATTTTTAATCAAATGTATCAGATCAGTACAGCATGACTACATTTGGAATAATTTATGTTTCATTCATTTTTTCTGCTTTAATTACTTTCTTTCTTTAAAATCTTGGAAAAGAAATGTAAAAGCTGAAGTTGTTAGGGTTAGAGAAGACTGATATGAAACATAACAGTCTTCAAGTAAAAGAAACCTTCGCAAAGAAAAGGAAATAATCTCTTGAGTTTGGAAGAAATGAGAAATAATGTGTGTGTACTACAGTGAAAAACTTCAGTTAGACATTAGAAATAAACATTTCATGATAATGCTGTTAAACTCCAGCAAGAGGCTGTCTAAGTAGGCTGCAGTTTCTCTGCCAGCAGGGACTTTTGTGGCTGATCTGCATGTGTCCCTTCTCTACTTCTCCGTCATTCTCATGATGTGGCTTTCTTAGTTCTCAGTGCTTCCCCTCCTGCAAGTCCAGAGTTAATGAGACCCAGCCCTCTGCATGAGAAGGTCAACTCTGGTTCTCACTTTTGTAAGGGAGAAAGAGGGGGTTTTTGCTGTTCCCAACCCCAGCCTATGCAGCCACACCATACAGCAGCCACAGAGGTGCCTCTGGAGCACCACCATTATATTCTCTCACAAAGAAGGTTTATTCTGCCCTGGTAACTTAAAACAGGAACCAAAATTCTGTTCTGTTGTGGAAAGTCTATGCACAACCCCCCACCCATGCTGGGGTTGCTGCCTTTTCATGCTTGACAGTGAGTACCATACAATGAGCACATCAGTGGCCACGGACAGACAAGAGCAATGACTTCCTTTCTTGATGGAAACAACTGCTTGAAGAGTGCTTCCAAAAGCCCAAAGTACACACATTAGGGTCCCAGAAAAGAAAAGAAAAGAAAAGAAAAGAAAAGAAAAGAAAAGAAAAGAAAAGAAAAGAAAAGAAAAGAAAAGAAAAGAAAAGAAAAGAAAAGAAAAGAAAAGAAAAGAAAAGAAAAGAAAAGAAAAGAAAAGAAAAGAAAAGAAAGGAAGAAAGGAAGGAAGGAAGGAAGGAAGGAAGAAGGAAGGAAGGAAGGAAGAAAGAAGGAAGGAAGGAAGGAAGAAAGGAAGGAAGAAGGAAGAAGGAAGGAAGAAAGAAGGAAGGAAAAGGAAGGAAGGAAGGAAGGAAGGAAGGAAGGAAGGAAGGAAGGAAGGAAGGAAGAAAGAAAGAAAAAAGAAAGAAAAAGAAAGAAAGAAAGAAAAAAGAAAGAAAGAAAGAAAGAAAGAAAGAAAGAAAGAAAGAAAGAAAGAAAGAAAGAAAGAAAGAAAGAAAGAAAAGAAAAGAAAAGAAAAAGAAAAGAAAAGAAAAGAAAAGAAAAGAAAAGAAAAGAAAAGAAAAGAAAAGAAAAAAGAAAGAAAAGAAAAGAAAGAAAAGAAAGATAATTTTTCCTGACTTTATGAGCATTTCTCAGTCAAGTCAGGGTCACGATTTTGTCAAAGGTCACCTGATTGCATGCTGAGATGATTATCTTGTCACATACCTACAGATGTGGATATATACCTCCAGGGGGGAATTATGCAACATACACATATGAGAAAATGCATTTGCCAACTAGGCAGAAAAATTGGGATGTGCAGGTTATGAATGCCAAGGGAAGAAAGGACAGATACTCTGTAATTGCCTTCAGACTCCACAGAAGGCTTAATTGAGCCCATTGCAGTGAGGTTATAATATGGAATAATGTGGTTTCTCTTGTTCTAAGAGATCAAACCAGTCTGAAATTTTCTGGCCACCAGAGCAAAGGGTGAGTTGTAATAGAAAGTTATGGATGCAGTTCAATTCTTAAAATTCAATCATCTGTGACTCAACTGCAATAATTAAAATAGTGCTGGCACCAATCAGTATAATAATTCTAGAAAGCTTCTGACAGTGCTCCTCTAGCTGTAACAGAAATGTAGTCATGAATCAAGAATGGGGCTGTCACAAGTTAGTGCAATCTTTTGTTCCTTCATTTTACTTATTGACTACTGATACCAGTGTAGGTGAGCAGTCCTTGGATCCCAGCCTTTCAGACCACAATTGTTTATCTACCCACAAATTAGTTCATTCTTTTAAAAACTAGTCTCCTCATTGCCTCAACTCCATCCACATGTTTGGTTTTTTTTCCCTAAACAGAGACCAAAGTTTCCTGACAGCCTGTATGTTTTATTTGAAATATCACATTCTCTGCTCAAATGCTGCCATTGTGCTGATAAGTAATAGTCAAAGACTACTTTATTTAAAAAATGTCAGAAGAGTTCTCTGAAAGTCACCTGGTCCAACCCCCCACTTAAAGTGGGAGACTCACCAATACCAAGGCTTGAAAAAATGAAGCATAAGAAGAAAGAAGGTCCTGTAAGAGGGTACTACTACAACTTGCACAATGTCGGTGTTCATTCATGGGGAATGTTTCCCTGAGATGCAGCCGGTAAGGAGACAAAAGCCTTTGGACACTGTTCTGAACACACACCTTTCTATGCTCTAGCCCTTGTAATACAACAAAAGGTTGTTTGAAGACTTCTTAGGTAAATAATCTCTTTGTTTACCTTTTGCAATACAGAATGAATGACAGTTTCCATTACATGTATGTTTATGACTGCTTTGACAAAATCCCAGAGCAACGCGGATCATTTAATACAAATCTGTCATGAATGGCAAGGTGTATTAAGTTAAGCAACACTAAAAAATAGCTGTCTTTCTCTCTGTTCCACAGTAAAGTTTTCACCCAAACAATTGCTCCAAACTAAGAGCTAAGGCCTCATGAAGAGTCACAGCTGATGTTTCACTGCTAGTAGAAGTGTTAGCTGTGAAAATAGGATAGTGGGGTTGGGAGTGAAATCAAAGATATTGTTGTCACCTAGAGCTATCAGGAAGTTTTCCCTGACACTCAGAATAAGTTGTCCCACTGAGAAGGGATCAGTGCATACTCACTAAATTCAGGCCAGTTCAGGAAGGAATTTGGCCTAATGAATCATAAAATATTTTGGGTTCGAAGGGATCTTCAAAAGTCATCAGGTCCAGCCCTCATTCCATGAACAAGGACATGTTCAACTAGACCAGACTGGCCAGAATCTGATTAAATGAAGTCTTTCTGATAACCCTAATACACAAGAAAAGTAGTGTTCCCATTCCATCTCTGATAACAGTTGTATAGGCCTTGGCTCCTGACTACCTCCCCCTGTCCCCATGTGAGAGGACAGTTTTTTTCTAGAGACACCTCCTCAGAAGGTTCCTGCAATCTTCTTAGCATCAGCATGGTCATTATGTCTCTTTCAGAGGCAGGAGAATATCTGCATATCTGACTTTCCTGAGACCCTTTCCATAACCTCTTTCTGTAGAGCTGAGAACAAGCTGATGGGTTAAATAAAATTGTATTTACATTTTGCAATGTCAGCACTTACAGCCAGCTGTGCTGACTGGCTTTTATAGAGTGTGTCTTGATTCCTTTCTTCTGCTTTGTAGTAAGAGTAAATTAACCACCAGCTTTCTGATGGTATCTCAGAACAATGACATACAATATAGCCATTGTGCAACCTATTCTCCAGTTCCACTATACATTTACAGATTTTTACATTTACTCAGATTTTTGATAACTTGGAAGGAAATTTGGATAAAGATATTTGTCTTAACTACATTCTGCCAAGAGTGATATGATTTTATAACATTAAGCAGTGCTTAAACAGCACTGGAAATGTACATTTTCTGAGGAGAGATGGAAGGGCTCTGGGAAGGCAAATCTTAAGGGAAAGACAGACTAATATATTTTGGGCTATCATCTCAAAACTGCCCTAGAAGCCAGAATATTTTAGGGATAAGAGACTGCAAGAATCCCTTCAAAGAAGTGTAGAGAATGCTTCCTCTTTCTATGAGCTAAAGCTTCACAAAAGTAGTATTTTTTTCTCTGCCACACAAAAGACTCCAGCCTTTGCAGAAGACTGGAAAAGGTGGGCAAGCACTGTCTAGTCTAATACATAAGCAACAGGTAATTGGGGAAGAAGAAATTTTTTTTATTATTATTTTGTTTCAAGGTTATCTTCCAACACCAATAATTATCTCTCATAATAAAACAGAATAGCCTGGGCTTTTGCCAACAACTTGCAAGAAAGCATTAGAGAGACTTGTCTTCAAGAACTGCTAGTTCTTTCCTCCTGTATCCTATTTTTGATTACATTTTTGTAAAGCTAACAATAATGATTAATCAGGGTAGACATTGCTGATTTTAACTCCTGCCCTCTATTTAAGATTACCTCTTCAAGACATCTGAAAAGTTTCCAACCAGAAAAAAATTACAGGAAGTCTGATTAAGATTTCAGACTCTCTTTGCAGGGATTTGGCTGAATATTGGTTAGGGAAGGCAGATGAAAAATACAGAAACAATGAGAGGAGAAACAACACTAAACATGGGCCCTCCATACTGCAGGGAAAATCTTAAAGTTGTGAAACACTGTAAGTGCCTACTGAAAAATACTAGCTGTGGAAAGTTACCTGACAGTCTTCCTGCACTCAGGAATGCAAGTTCTGTCTTCACTCACAGAACTAGGCAATCTTCATATCTAGATCTTCTGCCAGTTTTTCTTCCTCCTACATGACTCTTAACTCTGGTATCTGCCTGGAGATAAAAAGTGAGAATTTCAGGCATCTTGCTTGTCTGAATGTGATACATGTTCAGAAACTGCAGGTTTTTAGTTTTTCCTGGTCTAGCTATTCCATAAAATTCCATATCATATGTAAAAAAGAAAACAGATACATAATTTTAAATGGTTTTGTACTGTAAATAAAATATTTGAACTGGTGGACAAAGATGTGCAAGAACTGACTAATGGATGGTGACTATTGTGTGTTTTTCTGATCATGCAGAGCTTGGCACTGTATTTTCGGGAGAGTAAATCAAAAGCAGTTACACTCCAAATGGGCCTTTGTATTGCTGATCACTATTATCAGACAGTCACTTCACCATTGTTTTCTAGAAATCACCTGAGCTGGATCTTCTGGTATAAGACTGAAGAATGATGAGATGATTTGCAGACACTAAAATGTTAGATTTAAAGCTTCCCTTATTAATCTAGGGGACATTGGCTACTTTTTGAGGGAAAAAAACCAAGAAATTTCTTGTTAACAGAAGGAATAATTTCAGGTAAAACAATCTGTCTGTAGTTCCTTGGGAACCACCAGTACCATCAGTTAAAAAAGAAGTAGGAAAAAAAAATCTACATCTCTAAAATACGGTATATGTAGTAATTTTACCAATCAAGGCTTTTTACCTATCCTGGGCCAAAAGAGTGCTAAGGGAAGGGAGGGAGTTAAGAGGCAGCCACACTACCAGCACAGGCTTGAGCTCTGCTCTGCACTGGTGCACCCTCACCTGCAGTCCTGTATGCAGCTGTAAAACTGACATTAAGGTATTAGAGAGCGTCCAAAGGAGGCCATGAGGATGATGAAGGGCCTTGAGACGAAGCCCTTCATATGAGAAGTGGTGGAGGTCACTTGGTCTGTCCAGCCTGGAGAAGAGAAGACTGAGAGGAGACATCCCTGCAGTCTGCAACTTTCTTGTGAGGGAAAGAGAAGGGGCAGAGGTTGATCTCTTCTCTGTGATGACCAGTGACAAGACCAAGGGAACAGCTTGAATTTGTGTCAAGAAGTTTAGACTAGATATTAGGAAAAGGTTTTTCACTCAGAGGGTGGTTGGGTACTGGAACAGGCTCCCCAGGGAAGTGGTCACAGCGCAAGCCTGACAGAGTTCAAGAGTATTGTTTGGACAATACACTTGGGCATATGGTGTGAATCTTGTGGATGACCCTGTTCACCCCAGGAGCTGGACTCAACGATCCTTGTGGGTCCCCTTCCAGCTTGGCATATTCTGTGATCCTGTGATTTTACCTTCCACAGGCAGAATTGAGAGCACGAGGGAGCTGGTGGGTTCAAGTGATACAAAACAATCATGAGGCAAATGTGTGACCTGACCGGCATAGAAATAGAGTGACATTAAATGCACTACTCACCTGCTTGTATGTTAGTCACCCCACAGCTTTGCACTGATGACTAGAAACTAAAGCCACAACCCTTCCTCAGGGCAGCAGTCCTGGAATGAAGACTGAGTCCATGGAGAAGCTCCTGTATCCAAGATGGAAAGCAGGATGGCGGCTGCTCCTGCAGCACTGGGCCCAAGGAAATCCCCAGGATGGCAGGGCCTGTCCTGCTGAGAGAGACAAAACAGCCAGGTCCCATTGACAGGACCAGGACCATGGTCTTGGGCCAGGGCTGGATAAAAAGCCAACGCACAGGGCTGTGCTCAGCTCCATCATGGCCATGGGGACAGGCCATGCCAGGGCATTGACCCAACACAGAGCCCAGGTGTTCCCAGGCACGGCTGAGCTGGGGGCCAGCACCCAGGAAGGCAGGCTCCGGCTCAGGGCCCTGGGCTGGGCTCACAGCGAGCCCCTGGGCCTGTGGCTTGAGCAGGCTCTGGCTGAGGCCAGTCGGGCTGGGTGGAACCCCAGAGCTGGCCCTGCTGCTCTGGGGGGCCCTAGGGGTGACATGGGAGCTTACAGCGAGCTGTGGGCCTGAGTCCCCTGACCACCAGACAAAACAACAGTGCTATGGTTCTTTTATTTCTGCCTTTTGGACTCCTATATTTCTTCTTTTGCTATCTTTTTTTTGCATTATTTTCACTGGTTTCCTGCATTTTGTGAAAACCACTTTTAGTAGATTTCCTTAAACTCATTCCTATGTCTGAGCTGATTGATCCTCAGGAGGATTTAGCTCACCTGTGGGAGCCACAGCTTCCCTAAATCTAGGGTTGAAGAGAATCCTTGGGCTGTTTTCTCACTAGGTCCCCACACTCATGTTCGAGACAAACCACTGGTCCCCTCTAAGCCCTGGTGACCAGTGGCTCCCTGGGGCTGCAGCAGCCTCCACAATGCTCTCCATGCCAGTTCCCCCTGTCCTTGCAGTGCTGCACGGATGAGGCTCACAGGGATTTGGTTTTCCGTGGAATGCCCATCAGCTCTTGCTCTCTTGTGTGCATGTAGTTAATCATTTTTGAAAAGCAACCTTCCCACAAATTTCATATCTGCTGTTGGAGCTTTAATCTCATTTGCTGGAGAAAGTTAGATAAATAGTGAATGGAAATAATCAAACTGCTGTGCCGTAACTGCGTATTTTCTTTACATTCAGCTTCTAACAGACCCTCATCCCTCTGAAATGTTCAGTTCGCTATTCAAGTTTAAAATCTTTATTTTTTGTTCCTCATCTTGTTTGCTCAGTGCCTCGCTCCCACTGTTCTGCTGAAAAATGGGCGAGTGTGAGTAATTAAGCCAGAAATAACACATGCACCAAGCTGCTACAATTAATCCACCAGTTAGACTAATGCAGTCCAATTTTCAACTCTAGTTTTCCTGATTTTTCTGTATAAAATGCTGCATTTTTTAATCTATCACACTAAAACTTCTGCTTTGAATCAAAAAACTTGTAAGAAGGGTATATTTTCAACAGAGTTAAAAGACTGTAGGGGGTAAACATGGAGCTTAAGACTGAATGAATAAGTGACAGAAACCTGATACATCTTGCTCCTCTACAGATCAACAGCTGATCTGGGTTGATTGTGCCATTTTCAGAAAGGAACAATTATCTTTACAACCCTCTCTTCCATAAGAAAAAAGATTACACAAGGCATTTTCAAATGTCATTTGATGATTTCCAAAACAGCTCCTACCATTTGCTCTCTGCAGTGATTGGCTCACTCCTGTTCCTCAAAGATGTCAAAATTTAACAGCCTGTTCTGTATTTTAACTTAAAAACTCCTACTTCTCTTTCCCACCCCTTCCCCTTTTTATGCAATAATTCATATTTTTCACTGTTGCTTTTATATATCTGATGTTGTTAGATAATAATTTTGTACCTACCTGATGAAAATTTAGAAATGCCTCTAGTCTTTCCAACTTGTTTGCCAGTGTCTCAAGTCTGCTTTTTCTAGAATATTTTCAGTTTTATTTTTTGCTTGTGCAAGTAGCGGATCACAATATTTACATTTTGAATATTGCCAATTATATTGTAAGGAAGTTCAGCTCTCAAAGTTTTTATTGAAAACTACCTGAATTCAAATATTTTTAGCTATGCCAATTAAGAGTTTGGGCTTAAATCACTAGTTTAAAAATATCTATATTTTTTCTTCCATGGGAATATTGGGCTGTGGATATTCTACACTCAGTAGAAAATGGACACAGTTGTATCATTTTGCAAAACATTTGAACTTATGGTAATCACATTGGGTACTATTTAAAAGCAGTCATCACATTTAGCATGGCATCACATACATACCAGATATTACCTATAGCTTTTTAAAAAATTACATTGGATATTTAGTACTTGAATTGAATTGTTGCTGCAAATTGAGAAAATAATCCAAACTGGAAGAGAATTTCAAGCACATGCAAGCAAATCGAGACCATTTTTGAACTGCAGATCCAAACTCTCTGCAGTTAACTTTGCAAATTTTTCTTGGGTATTTCTGGTTTTTTTCACATTTCCCATTCTTTGATACATTTCTAAATCTTCATTCCTTTGAGTCTAATAGTATAGAATTTTAGCCATTTTTAGTTTGCATTATTCCCTGGAGCTAAACCTAAATAAAATTTTATACCCTCATTTTCCATAATTACTACAGAATGAAGCAATTTGATAGACTTCTCTTTGTTGTTCTATTTATCAAATTCATCTCCACATTTCTGCTGGAGTACTAAAGAAACATTTGTAGGTGTGCTGTAGGTTTTTGGCAATACTGCCACATCTTATATTACAGCAATTTCCTTCTAACATGTTTTAAAACATTTCTACATTGATCATCCTGTCTGTGAATATATGTCTACCTAATGCACACCTTCTCCTAACAAGCCCTGGCACATTTACAGGCATGGAATAAATATTTTCTATTCTAAAACAATTGAAAGCTATGTATTTCCAAGATTTTATATTTACACCTAAATTATTTATGCCTGGGAAATGATTTCTGTGCAATATATTCTGAGTCATGTTTAACAAGAATACATTTTTCTCATTTTTTTCTTAATGTACATTAATACCTCACTGCCTGATAGATATGTATTAAGATTTCATTGTACAGGTAGATGTTCCAGTCTCTTGACACAGCTTTTCCTCTAATGTTTTCAAAATAATTGTGCTGCATAAAATCCTGTCACTTCAGAAATGCTGGGAGTCACTTCAGTCTTTGCTGCTTCCTTGTGCAGTCCTGTGTGCTGCTCCCTGTCAGGGCTCCCTTGGAGCCTTATTGGTTTTATTTTGCTTCCTGGTGCATTTGATTGTTGTTTACTAAGTATGAATTGGGCAATTTTAATTATATATTCCTCAGTTGTGGATATTGACATCTTCTTGCAAGGTGGCCTTGGACCAGATGGCCTTTCCCCAACATCTTTTTACTCATTTTGATTGTAAGGACTTTATCTATTTCTTTCTGGAAATTCCATATTCTTTGGTACCCAAATGACTTTTCTTAACTTGTCTTCTATTTTTGACAGATATCTGGCCTCTGAATCAGCCTTTTTTAACGGCTGCTTTACTTCTCTTCCTCATGGTGCTCAGGGTTAAACACAACTCACACACATGCCCCTCCAATTTGCCTGCCACGCTTCTGCAGGGCTTCAGGCACCCAGGGGGTTTGGTTTCCTCGTCTCATGTACACAAGCTCTTATGCAGTTTCTTGACTCTTTTTCCTACCCTGCTCCTGCCATAACTCCCTGTGTTTGGGTGCTAGTGAAGATGGTGGTCCTGCTTCCAAGGAGCACTCTGCCACAGTAGCTAGAATGAAGTCAGTTGGTGACTTAGACTCCAGAGTAAACCTTAATAAAACACCACCAGCTTCCCCAGCTGGGCAATCCCATGTCTCTTCCTCTTTTCCCAAGGTTTCCTCTTGGCAGGGCAGACGGGAGGGCCTGGCAGCATTGCAATGGTGGCAGTGTGTTGAAGTAACTGTGAGCACAGTACGTGCACCCTGAATAGACACAGCACTTTCCTCTGCAGGGCTGCAAGATGAGCACCTTTCATCAGCACCATGTTTGCCCAGAGTAAACAAAGGCTAAGGTATTGCAGATCAAAACATTAACAAATCAGGTTGTCATAACATCATAATACTGAGATTTCAGCTCCTCTTGAGTGAAATTTAGATCTTTCTGTAGTATTATTTTCTTTCATTCTGCACCAAACACACCAGCTTAATTATATTATCATGAGCCTAGACAATTAACTTTTTTTAATCCAAAAGGATGAGTTTCTGTGGAGGACAGTCATAGTTTTCTTCAGTTTTCTGTGAAAGACACATTCTGTGTGTTAGAAATATTCAGTCCTAACCCTAATGCACTTCATGTCTTCACTTAGTCCATGAAGAAAAGCTGAAAGCATGTTCAGGTTTGGAGAGAGAGAGAGGGAAAGATATGATGAAACAGCAATTGTGGTATACCCATTGTTTGACCATTTGAGAACTGTATGACCTCTGAGTTTACTGAGAAATATGAATAAACATGTGAACATAGTGAGCAATTTCTCTTCTCTGAAAGCTTATTGTGTGTTCAGGTTTTTGGAAGAGACTTTAATAACATTTGTTTTTGTCAAAGATAAAGGACAATTCCTCCTAGCTACCTTTACTCAGCTCCAATGCACACATTGTGAAGTTTTTTCTGTAGAGCATGAAATAAACAGAAACTCCGGTGAGCATAAATATTTGAGGACAGATTAGAATTTTCTGTCCCAATCATACATTCTTAAAATAAGCCTGACTTTATTTTGTTCATGT
Organism: Emberiza elegans; assembly: GCA_024865655.1. Taxonomy (NCBI): domain Eukaryota; kingdom Metazoa; phylum Chordata; class Aves; order Passeriformes; family Fringillidae; genus Emberiza; species Emberiza elegans. The sequence continues at coordinate 16,773,966 of JALJVW010000139.1, read as the reverse complement.
TTTTCCAGGAGGAACAAGCATTTCTGCAGAACTGATCTAGACAGAGCAGAAAGTTATGTGTATTATGGTGGGGAAAGAAGAGAGTTACCAGCAGTCCTGTGAGGACATGACAGACACCATTACAAGCAAAGGCCCCAGGACAATGTGTATGAAGAGGAACACAAAATCAGCAAAATAGGGTTCAGCAAGATCACCTTAATTGCTTACAAGCAACTGCTCCTCCATGCAGAAGCAAGGCGTGCCCGCAGGGCATTGTGATGGGAAAACCAAGCAGGACACCAGTGTGTCCCTTGGGAGTGCCTGCACACATGCATGCAACATTGGGAGTAACCATGAGGAGCTAGAGATTTGCCTGCCATCACAGGCCATGATCTTTTGGGGACCACAGAGACATGGGGGAATGGCTGACATGGCTGGAGTGCTCCAACAGAGGGATACAAGCTCTCAGGAAGGACAGGCTTAGAAGACAAGAAGAAGTTGCCCTTTATGACAGAGCAGCTCGTGTGCATGGAGCTGTGCCTGGGAATGGGTGATGAGCCAGCTGAGAGCTCACGATGTACTCCATAGTCCTGGGTAGGGAATCAGGAAAAAAGCATTGTGAAATGTTTTGCTGAACACTAGAAGAGGTTGTCAAAGAGAGGTTGTGAAATGACCGTATCAAAAAAATAATATATTAGAAAGCCACCTGAACATGGTCTTGGGCAACAAGTGACACTGCTTGAGCATGGGGGTTGGACATTTCTTCTAGCCTCAACCATTCTATGATTTTGTGATCATACAAAAACTGAAGACAAATGTTGTCTGGCTAATCCAAAAGCAGTCTTGGCTTTGGCTTAATCATACAGTCAAAAATAAGTAAATTACAAATTCTGTTGGTATGAGTCCTTTCAAACCGCCACTCTATGAAGTCTGGAGATACAATCAGCAATGAACCCATTCTTCATTACAGGAGCAATCTCTGAGCTCTAATCATAACAACTTCATGATAACTTAACTCTTTCATAATGAAAAATAGTACCTGGAGTTTGAATGGGCAACACTGCCTTCCAAGGCCACAGAACACAACAGTTACTGCATTGGACAATGTCCTCTGTCCACACAAAGATGCCTGTTCAGGATGCTGGAAGTGGCCACCAACACCAAAGAAGAAATATTTTGAGACAGAAATTTTCATTCAAATCCTATGATTAATGCAAGGAAGTACTGGAGTTAATACTTTCAGTAAGAGCAAACAACTCATATGTTGGAATCACAGAAAATACATTCACACAAGACATTTGCTTTGTTGTTTCAGATGATAAATACCTCAGTAAAAATTCCTGAGTGTTGAACAGAGTAAAGGGATCAAGTCATTGTGCCCTTTCTGTGATACTGATCTGACACTTTTTACAAGAGTTCCTCTGTGGGTTTGGTGGGACTGGTAAAATGTTAGCAACACTGGAAGCATTTGTTTGCTTCAAACTGGATTGTCACTAACAGACAAGAGATCAGTATCTTTGAAATTAACCTGTGTGTTCATTACCTATTGGAGTGGTATTTAAAAAATGAAGTCACCTGGTTTACACTACCAGTTCTTCATCATAAAATCTAGAGATTATACTTCCTCACATTCCCTTTAAAAACATCCTGAGACTTGGCGAAAAAAAAAGAGAACATTCTAATCAGTTCATCTCTGCACTTATTTACTCCTAAGAGGAAAAGAGAACGTGTGTTGCACATAATTTTGAAGTGGAAAAATGTGTGATATGGAGAGAGGACAAGATTATTTAAAAGTTATCTGAGAACAAAAAAAAAAGCAAAATATTTATTTATCCCATTTTTCATCAAAAAATTAAATTTTCAAACATCCTTACAAAAATCTCAGGTCTGAAGAAAAAAAGGAGAAAATACGTGGAATGTAATACAATTATTATCTTTATGGTAGATGCAAAAATAAATATTCTGAAACCCAGTGTATGGATATAAACTTTTCATGTAGAACACTTAAGCAGCATTAAGACTTACAGTTTAGTTTCATTTTCAAACACATTAAAGGAATAGTAACGCTAAAAAATAGCACTTGTGACAATTTGGGGAGGCCATGACCTGAATGAGGGGATCATGTGCCCTCTCAGTCACTTTGCAGGCAGTACCAAATTGGGTGGGAGGGTTGATCTGCTGGACGGTAGAAAGGCTCAGCAGAGGGACCTGCACAGGCTGGATTGGTGGGCTGAGTCCAGCTGTATGAGCTTCAACAAGGTGAAGTGCTAGGTCCTGCACTTGGATGAACAACAATCCCAGGCAGCACTACAGGCCTGGGGAAAAGTGGCTAGAAAGCTGCCCAGCAGAAAAGGACCTGGGGGTGCTGGCTGACAGCAGCTGAACGTGATCCAGCTGTGTCCACGTGGCCAAGAAGGCCAGTGGCATCCTGGCCTGGATCAGCAACAGCGTGGCCAGTAGGACCAGGACAGTGATTGTCCCCCTGTACTCAGCACTGGTGAGGCCACACCTCGAGTACTGTGTCCAGCTTCGGCCCCTCACTCCAAGGACATTGAGGTGTGGCAGTGCATCCAAAGAAGGGCAATGGAGCTAGGGAAGGGTCTAGAGAGTAGGTCCTATGAGGAGTAGCTGGGCAAGATGGGACTGTTTAGCCTAGGGAAAAGGAGGATCAGGAGTGACCTTATCACTCTCTACAACTTCCTGAAAGGAGGTAAAAGTGATAAAACAGTAGAAATGACCTCAAGTTGGGCCAGAGGAGACCAGGCCAGTAGCAGAAGTTTCTTCACTGAAAGGGAGGTCAGCATTGGAACAGCATACCTTGGGAAGAGTTGATGTCACCATCCCTGAAAGCACTCAACAATCAAGTGGACATGGTTTAGTGGTGAACATGTCAGCGCTAGGTTAAGAGTTGGGCTCTTAGAGGTCTTTTCCAAACTAAGTGATTCTGTGATTTTCCTACCCCGCTGCATTGGCACAGAACTTAGCTGCTCTAAGTTGTCAATCACAGGTAACTAATTTCATACTCTCTCCTTTAAGATGTAGCCCTTAAACTCCACAGAGTATGCCTAAGGCCTGTTTGGCATCTTGTCCCAAGGCCCTCTGATGTTGTAGTGAATGTTACAGTGATGACAGAAGGGGAACAGGAGCTTCTAGCAAACAGTCAAACTCTTGAGATGGCAAAATTGCTTTCTTTCAGCTTTCAGCCCTTTACATATAGTTGTGATGGTGGCTCCATAGGTTCCAAAGGATCAGAAAATATTGATAGGTTTGAAAAAATTTCTTCTCTGCTTTAGTCACCATGGTTTCTCATAGAGGATTAAATTTTCTACTTTTCCTCCCGTATCTGCTCCTTAAAGCAGGTCTGTGCTTTATTGCTCTGTGTTCTCTTCTGCATTTGGGCAGCATTCACCCAGCAAATTCATAAAATTCACCCAGCAAAAACTCTTCTTCTGACCTTACATTAAAACAGAAAACTAAAGCAAAGGAAAGGAAAGCTGCGCCAGGTATTAACAAACAGAAATGGCAGTTCAGCAGCAGTGCTTTGCCAACTGGACAAACCAAATGGCAGTGAGTCTGTAGCCTGGCCTCAGCCTGGAACATGATTTCCCTTTTAACTGCCTGTTAGAAAATTCTGTCAGTGACTTGCAGCCCAAACTAACATGGCAGGAGCTGGTGCTGCACTGGCACCTGCCACTAACTGTGAGGTTAAAAACACAATGGGGGAAATAAACCCAGCTCTACTGCTTTCTCCTGCTGGATGGCTGTGGTGCACTGCCCAGGGAAGAGCTGGAGCAGAAAGCTGAGCCTGACAGGCTTGGAAGTGAACACAAAAGGAAGGTAGTGTGGCTGGAGGTGCCAGGGTGGGGAACTGGGGCTCTGTAGAGGAAACAGAAGGATTAATCGATATCCTTGAGAATATTTACATAAATATTAAATACATAAATTCTCAAAACTGGACAAGCAGCATGGTAAGGAAGCATGGAGGAACTCTCTGAAAGATATTTTAGTCAGCCATAGAGATCAAAGACAGGAGTCAGTGCCTCATTAACAATGACAGAAAATTAATAGGGTGGGGATAAATAGCAGAGAGCCTTAAAAATGAAAGCATATAGCCAATGTCTGCTGTAATTAGAAAAGTATATCCCAGAAATGGGATATAAAGAGAGAGTGGATTATATATTGTCAACCAAATAAGTCCTTAGGATGAGTCCCAAGCAAAATGATCTTGTAATCAAACTAAAAAAAGATGGCAAAGTCATGTGGACAGCAAGTGACAGACACTATAGCAATTTCTCCCAGTCTTTTCTTAGGGCAGCACAGCTCAGACAGCTGAATCCTCACAGCAGAGGAGATTGTGAACATACATACCTGCCAGAAGAATGATGCTTGTTGCCCCACACCAGCAAAACTCCTGTATTGGTTCTGCTTATACCTCAGCAAGGAGCATATGCCAGCAAGCCAGCCAGCTAAAAAGCATGATGGTTGGGCAGGAACTCTTGCTCACACTGCTCATGTTGATGTTTGTTGTCTTGATCCAATAAAAAGCAGAGGCTTTGAAAAATGTCACTGACACCTGCTCAACACACTACTCTTTCCTCCAGTACCACACTTCCTTTTAGCTCCTCTTCACCTATTTGTTGCTTGAAATAAGACCTGACAGGCTTGGAAGTGAACACAAAAGGAAGGTAGTGTGGCTGGAGGTGCCAGGGTGGGGAACTGGGGCTCTGTAGAGGAAACAGAAGGATTAATCGATATCCTTGAGAATATTTACATAAATATTAAATACATAAATTCTCAAAACTGGACAAGCAGCATGGTAAGGAAGCATGGAGGAACTCTCTGAAAGATATTTTAGTCAGCCATAGAGATCAAAGACAGGAGTCAGTGCCTCATTAACAATGACAGAAAATTAATAGGGTGGGGATAAATAGCAGAGAGCCTTAAAAATGAAAGCATATAGCCAATGTCTGCTGTAATTAGAAAAGTATATCCCAGAAATGGGATATAAAGAGAGAGTGGATTATATATTGTCAACCAAATAAGTCCTTAGGATGAGTCCCAAGCAAAATGATCTTGTAATCAAACTAAAAAAGATGGCAAAGTCATGTGGACAGCAAGTGACAGACACTATAGCAATTTCTCCCAGTCTTTTCTTAGGGCAGCACAGCTCAGACAGCTGAATCCTCACAGCAGAGGAGATTGTGAACATACATACCTGCCAGAAGAATGATGCTTGTTGCCCCACACCAGCAAAACTCCTGTATTGGTTCTGCTTATACCTCAGCAAGGAGCATATGCCAGCAAGCCAGCCAGCTAAAAAGCATGATGGTTGGGCAGGAACTCTTGCTCACACTGCTCATGTTGATGTTTGTTGTCTTGATCCAATAAAAAGCAGAGGCTTTGAAAAATGTCACTGACACCTGCTCAACACACTACTCTTTCCTCCAGTACCACACTTCCTTTTAGCTCCTCTTCACCTATTTGTTGCTTGAAATAAGAAAAAAACTCAAGATCTTTAACAACAAGGCTCTTGTTAAATACTGACTTTTTAAGTCGACAATCACACCCACAGTACACAACTCCTCTGCAAATTTTGGATCCATCAAAGACCTTCATAGTTTCTCCTTGACCCTTGTTCCTCCTCCAGAGATCTCTTCACCAGTGAATCCCAGAGATTCCTCTTCATCTTTCTTAGCTTCTGTTGGGTGTAAAAAATGTGTTTTCTGCCACTTTAGTCTTCTCGTGCTTCCAAAGGAGATTGTGAACAAACAGGAAGAGGCTAGGTCTGCTGATGGCTTATTTCTTATGTTCATGTCCTAATCATCCCACACTGGCTGTTGTCTGAGACAGAATAATGGCTCAAAGGGATATTTCACAAGACTCAGCCTGGCAACTTTGATGGAAGCCCTTCCCTGCCTAGAGGGGAATGCTGCTTCTCCCTCTGAAGAAGCAATGGAGTATTTCCTGGCAAAACTTCTGACAGTCTGTCTTCTTGTGGGAGCCCTTCCCACCCAGCACAACTTTATTTCTCCACTGGAGAGGTTTCCAGTATTTATAAAACCATCCTATTGGGAACCTGTCAGAAAACCTACTATATTTCTCCCTCACCACACAATTTTATTGTGAAGCTTTCAGTCCCCTGACAGAAAAGAGAGAAATCAATCTTCTACAGCCTGGTCAGATAAGTAAGAAAGTAAAGCTTATTATAGTTGCACATCTGTCCCGTACAGAAGGTCTTTACTTTTTTAGAGAGATCCTTGCAAGAGATGGTCCAGTGCAAGGCCAAGAGTCAGACTCAATGGTTCTCTTGGTTCCCTTCCAACTCAGCATATTCTGTGATTCTGTTTCATTTTTTTAAATGAATCCCAAATCAATTTCAAGACCACAAAGAGACTAGGAAAGATTCCACAAAACCCTTGTCTCTCCAGCCTGATTACCAGTTTTAGGAGTGTTTGTTTAATTCCTGGAAACTGAATGCAGTGTTCCCATCTGATGCAAGTTAGCTCTGTAGGCTCACGATCTGCTACTGTCTAGAGCAAGAAATTTCACCTTAAGTATTTCATCATGACAAGCAAGTGCTCCTTCTCTTTTTTCTTTCTAATCTAAGTACTTCTTTTTGAACAAGTCGCATTTTCTCTTAGCTTTGTTCATGTCTGAAGATAAAGTCTGGGATAAATGAGCCAAAACAGAGCATGTAAACATTTTTACAGGTATAAGCTAGAGCACCATCTCAGCCTGTTCAGCCAGTGAGCCACTAACTCCTTCCACAACCATGCAAGCAAACCAAACAATTTTATTCACATCCAAAGACTACAGTCTTAGTCCTCCCACACCAAGAGAAACCCCTCAGGAAATTCACCTTTTGCTGTGCTTGTTCAATGCTAGAGCTAAAAGGGCACCTAGAATTGCAACAATAGCCTGGCTCCGAAACAGGGTTTGACCCTAACAGGGTCAAATGTTGTCACTCACTTCACTCACAAAAAGTACATCTGAATGTGCTTGCCCAATGGATTGTTGCCACAGCTCCCTGCCATGGCTGAATGGTGTTTTGCTTCCCTGAACTTGACAAATCAGTTCTTTTTAATACTGCATGAATTTCTACAATACCGTATTGGTTTTCCCACAGGATTAATTTTCAGGCTTGGTAATAAGTTAAGAATAGAAGTATGAATAAATATCTATTTTTTAATAAAGAAAACAAAGGCAATAGTAAACTACACACATGGTTTTTTTCCAGAACCTAATCAGGTACAGCTGTGTTATTACAAGCTTGTGGCAAAAAGCCAGTGCAGGCATTTGGAGAAGGGTGCTTAGGAGACATTGCTGAGCTGTGGCAGCTGTTCAGCATGCTCGGGAGCAACCTTACCTCCCTGCTCCCCTGAGCTCAGGGAACTGGAAAGACAAGCCAAGAGCCCACAAATGGAGCCAGGCCCTGCTTTAGAAGCACAGTTCTTAGGTTTGAATGGGCTTGCCTTTGAGGGACTGACTTTCATTCTCTTTGCTGCCCAGGCACTGCAGCCCCAGCATCACATCTTTGGTGTTTGAGAAAGGCCATGCTGAGACACCCAGAGTTAGAAATACTTTTATGCAGCCTGGACCACTTGCTCTGTGGCAGCCCACTCTGCCAGCCCCTCCTCTCAAGGCTGGGGTTCAGATCATATTTGCTGTATTTTTGTCAAACTCCCACTTCAATTCAGCCCTACTTTAACATCTGAAAAAACATCTGTTGTTCTACTGTGACCATCTGCTTCCATCCCCAAAAAGCCTGGCCAAAAATACCCAGGGACTTTGAAGAACAGTGTTAGCTGAGACATATTTATGTTAAGACAGACCAGAAAATGGGTTATCTTAAAACTTATAGGAATCAATGGAACTTAATTTCTACCTCCAAGGGTAAGTTAGCATCATTATTCCCTTTGAAAAGGGACTGCAGCAAGTGGAACTAATATACCAAATAAATATGCAAGGTGTGATAAAAAGAAGAATTTACTCAGGGTGGAAGTTCATGAGCAGGAACAAAGAAAAACAGAGGGGCAATAATCCTTCAGAATTTAAATGCTTCCTAATTTTATAGTAATGATTAATGATTATTACTATTAACCAGGCATCAACAAACTTGTCATGAGTGATGAGTAACTTTATAGTAGATTACAGTGGATCTCTTTATGCACCTCTTTTTGAGGAGAGCAGGACCTGAGGAACTACCCAGGCTGTCTCTGCCCATAAGTCAAAACTTTAGTGTGTGGCAGTCCACAATGATCTCTATCTTCACTTTTAGTAAATAACACAAAATAATCACACAGGAAGAGTCTTTCCCTGTGACTTTGCTATTCGAGTCACCTGTGAGTGAAAATATTCCTCATGAGGACTCTATCTAGTTCCCACTGCCTCCCACAGAGTCTTCCCTTTCATTGTAACACTGGATAAATAGACCATAATATAATATTTGGGATTGTATGTCTTCAGGCTTCTGGGCATTCAACCCAAAAGTGTTTCAAGATACAAATTATTTTTCCACCTCTGTACTCTTATTTGCCTCTGAAGAGCACTAGCTGCTGTGAACTGATTGTGCTAGCTGAAACAGGCAACACAGTGACAAGAAACCCAAGAATACACTCTGTAATATTAATGCTCTAAAAAAAACCCCTTCATTGTTTTGCACTAGAGGCATGTTAGCCCAAAGCAAAGGTGTTTGTTAAAGACCATATACCCCATGCTGTTATGAAAGTTCATTTCCACTTCCAGACTTTGGTTGCTAAGCTAAATTGCAGAACTCTTCATAGCAAATCCTTTACCAGGAGTAGAACTAGAAGAGGATTTTACAAAATGCTAAAATGGTACTCAGCCTATATTTCACCTCAAGTTTGGCCATCATAGTTTGCTATCTTCAACTTCCTACCTTTGATCATTTGAGAAAATATTGCGGAAGTTTGCAATGGAAATAAAAATCAATAATCAATTTAATAATAACTAACCCTGAATCAAAATTGAAAGTAACTGCTTGAAATTCATCTAGTCTTTTTCAGATGAAGACAGCAGTTATTCCAACATTTAAGTTTACTTCAATAGTGAAAAACAAATTTGCCTCCATAGTCCATTATAATATTTCTGGGGGAGAGCTTTATTACAGTAAAAATAGCTACCCTCTGTTTTCGACAACTGAGAAGTCTTCAAGAGCAAAGCATAAAACAAAAGTCTGGGTTTTTTCCTTTTAAGTATATATGTTGTATATGATCTCCTTTTTCTAGTCACAGATCAGTTTGTTCCCTCAACCAAGGAAGGCTACATTAAACTGACTGTTGAATGAGAGCTTGTGCTAACAGCAGCCAGAAAAAACATTACATTAGTACCACTCTTGGGAGAAGCTGTAATTTCTCATAGTAACCTTCTAAAGCACACGTGGGATATGAGCAATAATTTTTCTCTAATTTCCGTAGCATTTATCAGTACAAAAAGTCGGTTGGGAGCGACGGTTTCGCTAGAACTGCCCTGTCTGAAAAGGGCCACACAGCAGCTGCCAAGGCACTGGTGTTCAAATCGCTTCTGCTTCTGCTACTGCTTCCAGCACACGGCCTGAAAACTGACTGCCATGTGGCTACTTTCAGGAGTTGAGCTTTTACACAGCAATTTCACTATGAAAAATAATGGAAGCAAGTTACCTGTTGGCAGATATACCACAGGAAGAATTACAAAGGGATGAAGTAGACACCATTTACACTGTTGCACTCCAGGCAAATATTCTTGCATGCTGGGGGGGTATCTGACAATAGTATGTTTGTCTGAGCCAACAAATTATTCAAGAACAGTCTTTCAATAAAGCCCAAATCATCTTGAGTCTCACATAAAATTTTATCTGTTTAAGGGCACATTTTATGGCTGTTTAAATATCCCCCTCCCTGCCCTAAAGCAAAATATTTTGAATTTCTTTCCTGAAGCAGGCACATTGAAACGAGGCATCGTGATCTTGTTTATGCCATTTACAAAGGTGGATCACTCCCAGCCTCTAATGTTTTATTCTACTGCCTCTTAATTCAACCCACTGAATCATAAATTCAATCTCCCCAAAGACTTGATGTCTTTTGGTCATCATACATATATACTCATGCCAGAAAATAACCTGTATTCTTTATTTCCATTCCAGTGCTCACATAGCATTAAACTGCATTTATGAATCTTGTCTAACATGGTCTTTAACAAGTTCACAAAGTTACTCATCTGCAGTGTAATTTATTACCTTATCCACCCTTGTATTTTCTACAGAACAAGCTGACAGAGGTTTAATAACAAAAAAACAAAAAACTGCCTCAGGAAGACTGAGGAAACACAAAGTTTTTACTTGAATGTTAATGTGAGATTTAGGACATGAACCTGAGACTTCCAGCAAGTTTTTTTGTCAATGGCTTTCTTCCCTTTCTCTTTTTTTGTGATCATAGGTTTCTGTACTGACCAACTCTAATTTCTCCAGAACAGTACTCAAAAACCATAGCTCTCATATAGCAAAATTGTATACATTTACTAAAACCAAATAAACTTGTGCAGAATCCACAATAATTTATGCACATTCAATTAAGTCAGGGATGTTGCTTGCAAGCATTATATCAGTAACCACTAATTACCCAATTGACCAATTTCAAAACTTTATTGTTTATAACAAATAACTTTAGAAAATTACTTTCTGCATGATGGTTTTCTGTAATATGGGTGAAAACAATGTGCTCCACTCAAACCTGGTTCCACATTCGGAAGAAGTGGAAGGCTAACCATCAGAAAGCAACATATTTTGTCTTTAAATTTGCACAGTATTCCTCCTCATGAACCAGAGGTTCCTAGTGTTTCCAGGCTATGACTACTCTTTTCCCACCCTCCTTATGGCTCAGTGTTTCTTCTGTTGCCAGGGGATTACAAATGTGTTCAAAGACAGAAGCTCAGAATGGCATCTAAAGAGTTTTAGTGGAGCAGGGTCTGCTGTTAGATTTCAGGAATTAGACATCAGCTGTTGTCACAATCAAGCATACCAAGAAATTAAACCAAATCTTTTCTAAAACTTGATATCAAAAAAATATTTTAAAAGCCACACAGATCACCCCTCCATAACTATTACACTTAATACACTCCCCTGCTTCATGCTGCTTAAGGATATTAAGTCTCTTGAAGTACCCCCCTCACACTTTGACAGAGAGTGCCAGCGCTTAAGAAAACAATTCTTTTTCATTTAAAATAATTACTCATGTTCCAGTACTGAAGACAGAATGCCAAGGTAATGACACAGAGTACATTCTACCCAAAATACATTCTATGCAACTTAATCACACTTAGGTAAATTATTTGCTCTACAGAAAATACATTTAACAATCCACAGACTGCTGGAATGCAGCACACAGAATTTAGAAAGACAGTTGTTAAATTCCAGTATTTTCCCAATATAGAGAGAGAGCTGCTGCCCACACCAGCAGTGGGCTACAGGAACAGAACTGCGCTTTACATTTTGCATTCAGTTAAAAGACAAAACTTAAGAAACTTATGTGCACTGTATATTTAGAGAAGCCAGACCTCACAGAAATCACTCATTGGCAAACAGCCAAGTCCTGTTTGGCAAGCTGTGTAACTCCTATCAGTTTTCTTAAAGCAGTTTCACTATGGAATAGACAAGCTACAGCAAAGTAAACTCAGGCTTCACTTAGAATCTACTGTAAATAGAGTCATAGTATAATTTAGATTGAAAGGGACCTCAGGAGGTCCCCAAGATTAGCCTCCTACACCCAGCAGGATCAGATCCAAGGCCACATTGCTCCAGCTTTATCCAGTTGAAAACCTCCAAAGATAAGCTCTTTGGGCAGTCTGTTCACTGTCCTCATAAAGGAGTTCCACCACCTTCAATCAAAACCTCTAGTTTCAAATGGCACCATTGTCTCTAATCCTCCCAAAACCCACAACAGTAAAAAGCAGACTGCCCTGACCACCTCTCCACATTCACTGGAAGGCTGCTATTAGCTCCTCCTGAAGTTGCATCTTCTGTTACACTGAAGATTTTGTTTATGGGTTAAGTGGAAGCATAACATATATACAAGCAAAGCTAAGAATTTGTTATTAACATATGGAAATCTTAACCCAATTAGTCTATTAGTCTAGATGTAATTACTACAGGAAAAGAACAATAATGCGGGTTGTGTACTTTTAGACAAAGTTGCAGTAATAAACTTGTAAGACACATTTCTCCATTTCCCTCCTTTTCAGGGAAAGATTTCACCCTTCTATTGTTACTCTGCATCTCAAAATTAATATCTCCAGACTGCTGGAAAAGATAATTCCCTTTGTTGGGAGGAATATGCTGCTGCTGTCTTGTTACTCCCTCTAGGATCTACTTGGGGTGGTTTTTATGTTTGCTAACATGCTTTTACAACTTTATTTTTCCCTATTGGCCTTCAGATCCAAATATATATGTGCCCTTCACATATGTTACATGTAATTTCTTTTTTCCATTACTTCCTAAACACAATTTTGTCCAGTTCTTGTTCTGCCTTAAACAACCAAACCAAGCCAAACAAAAATCCCACCAACAAACCAATCACAAAATCAGGAAAACCTACTAAAAACAAACCAAGCCAAAAAAAACCCACAGCCCAAACAAGGAAACAAATCCCCCACCCCCATATTTGACTGTTGGTGAGTAACCACTCATCAATACAGAACTATGGGGTTTCCAGCTCCCCCCATGTGCTTCATCATTAATCTGTACTCTTCTATTCTACATCCTTTGTTTCCATTTCTAAAGGCCTGCTATTATATAACATGCCTGCATTTCTCTCCACATCATTATTTTGGTCATAAATGTCTTATTGCACATAAAATACCTGCTTAATACTCTTACATATATAAAACTCTAGTTGCACCACCTGAAGGCAAACAGAAGTAAAAGAAATTAACCACAGACACCTGGCCAGTTATAGAAATTGTTATAGCAAAGCCGAGTAAAACAAACATACAGGCAGGCCAAAGAAAGTTCATAAGGGGAAGCATGATTTTCCTCCTCAGGCCCTGCAGACTTTGCAGACTCAGTACTAAGCTTATGGCCTGTTACTAACAGCCCTAATACACTATTACAGTGCTTGTCATGACCTTCTTGGAAGAAGCTGAACAAGCCCTAATCCATGACCCTTTCAGTGGCCTTTCACTAAATTTGTTTCAGGTTGCTGAAATCTTCCTTGAACTGGGGAACCCAAAATTACACACAGTCTACATGCAGTCTCATATAAAATACCAGATACATCATCCTAAGTACTATCAATACTCACCCTGCCTTCTGCTACTGATGGCAATATATTGGCTATTTCTGAGAAGTTCCTACTTTAAATTACCTTCTTTAACTGCTCATTCTCTTAGCTGAATACTACTTCTTCTCAGTAGAAAGAAGTATGCTAAATTAAAATAGTCAAGTCTCCCTCCTAAGGCTGGAATTAGGCGGGTAATGCCTACCTGTTATGGCCTGACACAGCTGGGCCACTGGAGCCTTTAAAATCTTGATACATGTCAAGGCATAAAGAACCCCAAGCAAATATTGAATGGCTGACTTTCCAAAGAGCTGTCTATAGAAGTTTAAGATATTACCACAACAACTCTCCATGTTTACTAGCCCCATAGTCCAACTAACCAAGCAGAAACCTAAGTTGGTGGTTGGGTTTTGTTTGTTTGGGGTTTTTTACCCAGATAATTCCACACACAATAGACTTAAGAAATTGCTTATTTTAGATTCCTTCAGCTACTGAGTGTAGAGGTGATCTAAAATCTGAAGCAATTGATGATGGTGGTAAGGTAAAACCAGTGAGTTCAAGATAAAAAAAAAGAAAACAAACCTATTTGTTTGGCTACTTAAGCATTTCCCTCGAAGAGACTAAGCGACTGTGCTGAAAGTAAGACTGCATAGGTATCAGTAGCTTAATAACCCAATTTACAATTCACAAGTACATCAAAGGAACACTTTGCTAAGCAAATCTCAGGTCCAGCTCTTAACTTGAACTTCCAGGCCAAGTCTTCCAGCCTGCTCAGTGATTAATCTCTAGGGACAATCTTGTTTCACAGACAACCCTAGCAGGAATCCTATAGGTGTCCACAACCAGGGGTTCTCAGAAATGTTGTGTTGGGAAATCCTGCACTGCTCATCCTAAGCCACCATATCTGTGAGAAAAAATCTGGGTACTACATGACTTTGCATGCTGAAAGGGGGATGGGGCAGAGGCAGTACTTGCAGGGAAGACAGACAAAACTGGAGAAAGTACAAAATTACTTACAGACTCATACATTAATTCCGATCAGAAAGGAGCTCAGGGTGATACCCTATCCATGCTCCTTCTCAAAACTGGGTAAACTACAAGATTGCTAGATTAAAGCATGAGTAACACAATCCATTCTCTTTTTGGAGGAAAACCTCCAAAAGAGACAGAAAAATCTCTCAGGCAACCTAGTTCATTATTTAACTGTCCTGAAGGTAATTTTTTTAATATTACATTTTGGCAGAGCTTACCCTGTTTCAAATTATGCCTGTTGTGTCTCATCCTCAGACTGAGCACCCCTGAGAAATCTTGCTTCACCTTACTCAGTAGCTTCTTTAAGTTCAGCTATATGCTTTAGCATTTTTGATTACAAAAGTAGACTGGATTTCTACAAGACAAGCAAAGTCTGTTTTAAGTGAGATGCAGTAGAGGTGCAAGTGAACTAACCTTCCAAGAGGCTCCATTTGAGTCTAGTGATAAGGACCAACTCCAGATGTTAGAGAGTGATCCAGGAGTCAACAGCTGCTCTTGCAAAGAAAGAGGGCTTACTTTTCATTAATTATTTCACAATATTAGTATTAAATATAATAGTGTCAGTTTCTGAAAAAACAAGATCCAGACAGAAAACCCTTAGCACCTCAGATCAAGGGATAAACAATCAACCTTATTAAACCAACAAACCAAGTTTATTTATATAAGTCTGTACAATTGTGATGAACTATGCTAGGACACCAATGAAACAAAGTAAACAAATCTCTCCCTCCCTAACAAGTGGGAGGTGTATTCACTCACCTTTACATGCACTTAAAGGAAAAAAGATGACTGCTTTCGTACAATTATGTAACTATTCAAGAGTACTTTCTTCATGTATTATTCTCAATATAAGAGGTTTGCATAATTTACTGACGGTTGTCTTCTCTGAAAAACAGCATTTTAGCAAAACCCAGAGACTCTGAGAAGGTAAGTGGCAGCTTCATAATTGCAAATAACTAGGACATAGTCCATCATTCAGACCAGCATCCTAAACACACTGCATCTCCTGTATTTCAGTTTTCTCTACTAAAAGTTATTTGCAACACTGTATGGATCCATCATCCACATTTTGGTGTTTTACAGATAGTCTTGTGTTACCAAATGTAGAACTAAAACTAATACATCAAGGCCAAGC
Organism: Emberiza elegans; assembly: GCA_024865655.1. Classification (NCBI taxonomy): domain Eukaryota; kingdom Metazoa; phylum Chordata; class Aves; order Passeriformes; family Fringillidae; genus Emberiza; species Emberiza elegans. The sequence continues at coordinate 16,758,552 of JALJVW010000139.1, read as the reverse complement.
ATATTAAAAATACTGTATTTAGGTTAAGTTTACCTTTAGAGACCACTTATCACTGCATCTCAGAGCTCTGAGGCATTTCGGTGGAAAAAATCAGTTCCTGAACTCTTTGATTTGGCAATTATTTCTGCAAACCATTAGAGAGTGATTATTTTTTAAACTGTCTATTGCCAAGTAAGTTTAATATATTTTTTATCACAAATCACTTTAGCTGTTGAAAAAACCAAATCATATCAAATGCTTATCTACACAGTGAATCGCAATGGTTCCGATGAAGTTATGATGGTACGTCCCATAAATCCAATCTAAAAAAGTTGTAAGTATGTATATGTGACAGCCTACTCTAACTCCAGAGAAGCTGCTAAAATAGGCCATCAAATAAAGTAGTCTATGATTACATATTTACAGAATAATCCACATATCCTAGAACTATGGACTATTCAGTAAATAAGTACTGAAATAATTCTATTTATTTGTTTACATGGTAGGCTTCATACGTTGATTTTCTTTTTATACAGTTTGTAGAATCAATCTGCACATATTACATGATGTTTTTTTAAAGCTACTGTTAAAAAAGGAAGAGAAAGTTAAATAAGAACTAGATTAAAGTTTCATTAAGAATCCAACAAGAAAGTATCAAACACAGGTTTTAAGATAACCAGTGTATGATTTCAGAAAAACAGCGAAGCTCTGACACAAGAAGAGCATTTTCGCTCCTTAGAGTCCCCCAGAAACATTCCTATCTGGTTCAGTGCTTAAGTTGTTATATCCATACTGGCCTGCGTAGGAACACACATGTGCTTGCACGCTTACCTGAATGAGGGCCTCTAACTTTTAGATTTCTAATTCTCTTTTAATTTAGTTAGTTTCATATATTCAGCTGTATCTTGTTTGGAAAAGTTCTTTTTTAAATGTCAGTCATATTTACATTTGATTTTTTTTTCTTTTTTACACCTGAGTGATAATTTAGCTGTCAATTTGTCCCTAGTCAAATATTCCATAAAGCCATATAAATCTTGTGCTCGTGTTGCACTCCACTTGTACCAGTTTATATATGAAAAATGTCCATCACCTACCTCTCATATTACCCACTGATCTTTCTATTATGTCCTTCCCCTTCCATAGAATGTGATTTTTTTAAAAAAAAATTTGTTTATGATACAAGCCTCATTTAAATGGTTCAGAAAGCAAGAAACAAAGTAAGCTGGAGTCCAGTGACAACATGTTAACTTAACAAATATGTAATATTGAAGGCTTGGAGAAGAAACTAAAGCCCAACCAAATGAGCTCCCCAGGATCACCCCATAAAAAGCTATTTCACCCAGTTACAGCTGTAGAGTCTGGATGTGCTATAGATGACAAGTCCCACATTAAGAGCTGTGTACCTCTTTCTCATCGGTTAAGTGTAATTAAAAAAGAGAACATGGAGTTAAATAGCTATATCAGCCAAGCCATTTTAGTAAGAAGAATCACATTTAATGAGTTTCTTTCTTGCAATTTCAGATGCTCAAATACAGCTGGTAGAAATTCAAACAGCCGTAAAGAACTGTGACAGACGGATACAAATAGTACTGCAGCTTAAAAATGATAAAAAACACCTGAAAAAAAGTCACACAACCCTCCCAAAAAAATTTACACTTTGAACCTAGGCCAGTTTTTGAAGATTACCTTCTCCAAAGCTAGGATGAAGGAGGAAAGAGGGAGAAAGTGCAGATGACCTTCCAGCCACAAAGGTCTTGCGCCAATGTTTATTCACTGTGCCTGTGGTGGTATGTAAGGGGAGATCACCAAGTGCTGATTCTGCGACTGCCAAGAGATTCCTATGGAAATCCAGACCTCAGGCTAATACTGAACACAGAGTGGACCAACGAGCTGCATCAACAAAATAAAAACAAAACTCAAACTAAAAGAAATGGGAAAACCCCAAATAGCACAGATCCACATTTGTGAGGGGAGCAGAGGAAAGGGCAAGAAGGGAGGTCTATACAGTAAATAGTTGAATGGTTTATGTTACAGATGACTGGCAGTTTTAAAGAGTCTCTTCCCAGCTCCATTGCTGCTCCAACCCAGAAGGGAGAACTGAAAAGGGAGGAAGAAAAAGTAGGACATCATCATGGAGCATGCAGGATCAGAAGCAGCAGAGTGGGCATGCTCAAATAAGCCCCCGTCTCTTTTTGTAGTCCTCCAAGTTCAATGATCGCCGAGGGGCACCATCTTTTGCTGGAGGAGCCTTGGAGGTGATGGCCAGTGCCTTGGATTCTGTTGGGGACAAGAAAAGAGTAAGGACAAAACCACAGGCAAAATTTTTACTTGTTGCTTTTGCTGACAACTTCACCACAAAATCATGTTTGGCTTCTCTACAGACAGTATTGGGGAGCTTATACTCATAGATGCAGCACATGCAATTTTGACTCTGTATATTAATCCAGAGACAATAGTAAGCAGAAAAGGTCAAACATTCTATCTATGTCTACAACACACATTTTCATCATTCTCCAGATTCTTCTGCTAAGCAAGGAGACTGCACAAAATAAGATGCTAAAATGGTGTTCTGTCTAAGGAAAACTCCTCATCCTTCTCTCTTCAGTGTCCAACCCTCATCTGCTTGCTAACTCTCATTAGCTGTTACACAAAGTCTCTTGTTCTTGAACTCCTGCCTCATTCTCTAGTCTTACATCCAGAGTTGACCTCGTTTTGAAAAACAACTTCTCCTGCTCTTGCTTCTTGTCTTTGTGCATTCTTACAGTACATCCTAAATTACTGTCCTCCAAGAAACTGCAGTTCTAATCCTTCAAGTAATTAAAGAAATGGATGTCACTATCACACATCCCCACTCTCTTCATTCAAGATACTTGCCAAGATGGTAAACATTACTCCCATTTCCAAAAGCCAACCAAATCCTTGAGCGAATTATTCTGGAAGAAGTAAGTTCTATCAAAATGGGCTGGACAATCACATCCCCAAACTCAGATGGAACACCTACCTGAACTGGGAACCTGAAGATCAATCTTTACATCAAAGTCATGCACCTTGAAAAGATCTTCTGAGAGGTCACTAGCTGATTTAGAGTTCACATCTTTATCTTTTCCTTGACCCTGAAATGAAAACTACAGGTAAGTATCCAAACCTTATCTGGCCACAAAACAGAGATAAAAATGCTTTTCCCCCTCTTCTGTCATAAACCCACTTAGTGTAGCTTTCATACTGCTAGAGCAACTTAAATTTCCTTTTTCAAGTAACCAAGAAACTGTTGCTTTTTATGATAAAGCTCTACAGATACCCTGTTCTAGAATTGAAGCATGCATCTCTGTTAACTCACAAGCTTCACAGAGCAAAAGGTGACAGTGTGAGGAACATAATGGAGACCAAAATGGAAACTTACCTTATTTATGTCCTTTGGAGCATCTGGTAACACACCAGATCCATATTTTGCATTTAGCTGGGCAAGGATGGCAGCTTGGACAGCAGGATCTCTGGACTGCAAAGGTGGAATATTAGGCAAGAATAAAAATTAAAAATTCATGCATTTAAATTTGCAAAAACTAGAACTACATTTTGTTAAAACAGTTTTCATATCCATGAATCTAAAACCATAAGAAACTGTATATGCATTCACCCAACTTTCAGAACCCCAGAAGGCTACTGAAATCATCCTGGCATTATCTGACAATAAAAAAACTAAAAATCATCTTCAGAAAGAAACCAGAAATACATTCCCTGATTATCTGGTTTGTTTCTGTGACTACTCTTGATGCTACTTAGTATGTATTTGCTTTCAGCTTACAGCTCTGCCTGAAACACTGACAAGCAATCTATAGAAGACTACTGTCTTTACCTAATAGTTCTCTAGCATAATAAAGCTACTCAGTTACAATTCTTTTCTATTAAAGAAGTATTTCAGAAATATTTCATTCAAGCCCTGCAACAGAATTTCTCTTTTATTTCCTTGCTGGTTTGTGGAGACTGATGAAAGCCAACCTGAGCAGTTGGTTTTTTAGGTACCTACACCAGAACCACATACTCTTCCAGAACAGACTTCAACAAGGCCAGATTACTTAGAAGGAGGAGGTGATCACCTTGCTACCCATCAGTTATATATGGAGGAATTGCAGAATAAGGTTTTGCCACAGTATCATGAGGGAGGTTTCTGTTGAACTACTTCATCCATCACAGGCCCAAATGCTTGTTCTCCTCTCACCCTAAACTGATCTTTCAGGAAACTTTCAGCTAATTAAAAGTGAAACTCACACCTAAAGCAAACTGTATTCTCAGAGCTAACTAAATCTGAATAATTCAACATAGATGAACTCACACAGAAGTCTCAATCATGGTTGCTTTTGCAGTACATAACCACATCACTTATGTCCTTCACACTTTGCATTAAAAAAGAAGAGGGACCAGGATCTCACTCAGCTGTATCTCACACTGCCATTCAGGGCGTTAATAACATATGGCACAGTTGGGAATTTTTGTTGCTGCATTCTGCATTACATTGGTTTCTGTTTTTCAACAAATTGCCTCAACTGAACTTAAGTCTTACACTCACATTAGACACTATTGTGGGCTTGCACTGCCGCCTAGTAAAGGGGTCCATTTGTTGGTTCTTCATGCTGTGACTTTCAGCCTGGAGAAGAAATAGCACATGGTTTTGCAGTTTGCTACTTGTTCTCTTTTAAATCCTTGCACAGCCCCCCATCCATGCAATTACTCATCTGCTATATACAATACTGAGATCAGAGAAAAACCAGCAACATTACAGATTAGAAAGATTTTAATGCACCCATTGTCCTGTGCTTCACAAGACAAAAGTGTCCTTATTGCATGCAACAACAGAAAATAGGCACACAACTCTCAGGAAGGTTAATGCTTAAGCATTTGTTAACAAGCTTAACTCTTCCTTAATAAAAATGTAACTACAAAGAACCAAGCATCTCCTCCACTCTTCTCTTATTTGAAGTCTCCTTTATGAGGAGACATTTTCTTTCCCATATAACAAGCATTAAGTCACTCTTATAGTGACTAATCTGCTGATAACTGAGTTGAGAAAAAGGATAAAGCAATGTGCTTTCAAATCATATCATTTGCCTCTGTGAAAGATTTTACAGATTTTAAAAAATTAGTGACTTTGCCATGCAATTATCCCTCTGCATCATTTCATCTCTACTTGTAGAAAAGTATTAATTCAGCACTATTTACCACAAGAGCCTTCTCAGACTCAACGATATTCCACTCTCTATTTCTCTGGTTGATGTAACTGCAGAATGGAAAAAAAGGAGGGTGGGGGAAAGAAAAAGAAAGTGACTGTCATTTATCAGTCCCTACAGAGCAAAACAGCTGAAAGCATTCTTGCACCTTCATCCTGACCACAAATTACTCTTATTGCAATGCAACTGCCCCCTGGGGTATATAGAAGAGAGTTTACATTTTTGACAGTTTTACAGCATGACAGATACAAGAAAGTGAAGATAGACAAGCACTAACAGAGCCATTACAATACACATTAACACATGGTACAGGAAAAAAGAAACAAAATCCTGCAGTTAATTTGTTAATGCATTAGTTTCTCTTTTTTACATATTGTTTGATACTATTTAAGAAAGAAAATTCCCAATACCTGCTTCTTACCTGATTGCAGAAATATTTTTTGTTCGCTGACGATCCAGGGCCTCTGCTCTCTCTTCAAGTTCATTAAGCTGATCTTGAATCTGCTTGGCCTTATCTTGATCCCCCAAATCCTCAGCCATAGCCTTCAACCAAAAAGGAACTCATTAGGAACTACTCTCTACCCAGAATTACTCAGAGAGACAAGAGATATATCCGTGAATCAGTCAGCCAACTCTGCTTCAGTCGTGAATGTTCCTCCCTGCATGGTAAGAGTATACAACAAAGAGCTACACTTTCCTTACAGCTCAGGGCAAAACTGGATTTCTTATTCTGAAGAATTCTGAAAACCCTTACCTAAGGAGGATGTAGGAACACCAGTCCCAGCATGGGGAGGACAGGTCAGTGAGATTACTTAAATTACAAGTTTTATTAAAATTTAACATCCCCATTTAGCAGATCAGGAAAATAATTATTTCCACAACTTCCAGTCGCCATTTACTTCAGGGAGCGGGGAGTCCCCTGAGGCACGACAACAGCTTATGGCGCCACCTGGTGACAACAAAAAGCAACTGCACTCCCTGTGACGAGAACCTCATCATTTACATGTTCATGTAAAGTAAAATAGCGACCACAGAAAAAAATACAGTTAAACCAAGGAACCAAGAAAGGCACATTAACAGGAACTCTTGGGTTTTACTGTATATGAAGCTTTAATGTCTCGAGAAAGACAAACAAATTTTGGCTCTATTTGTGCAGTCCTATCTTCAGAGATTCTTAAGACTGCTCCTTTTCTTCACTTCTTGGCTTTGGCTTTTATGCACTGTTAGGTCTACTTGTTCCAGGAAGACTACAGGTAAAAATAGTTCATGGCAAGTAAACCTTTCAGCCACTTCTTTTTTTCCAATAGAAATTACCAGGCATAAAGTGACAATTCAGTTAGTCCTGAGTAAAAAATGTAACACAACTTCTGTTTTTCCTATCTTAAAATAAGAAGAGGAAATCAACTTCCAAACATTATTACAAAGTACTCTAAAAACAAAAACAAACAAAACCAAAACAAAAAAAACCCCAACAACTAAATGGACCAAAAAAAAGAAAAAAGAAAAAAACTAAGGAAAAAAAAAGTTTCTGAGGCAGACCAGTTTAAGACCTTGTTTAACGGACACAAGAAGAGATAGCTTAAATTGCTGGCAATTGCCGCTAAAAAAAAGGGGTGCAATAGCTGACTGGATTCTGAGTATTCCAATCCCAGCAATGAACCTTGAGAACCCCCTTCCAGCTACACAGTTAAAGCTGAGCCTACTGCTGACTTCTGCCAATCCAGATGAGCTCCAGTTCTTTGAAATCAAAGACTGCATTAAGCTTGCAGGCATCATCTCATCTCTCACCTTCTCCTTTAATAGCTGAGTTTTCTTCATGGCATAATTTGGAGGCGCTTTTCTGAACCTTTCCTTCTCCTTCACAATCTGTAAGATGCAGAGGAAACAACATGAATATGCAAATATGAAATCTCTATTTCAGTACTTGGATTAGAACCAACAGATGAGTATCACCTAAGAAATTTATTTATTGGCACTGAATTTGATGTATGCTCTGATAGTTCTGGTTTTTTTTGATGTATGCTCTGATAGTTCAGTTTGTGCCCTTGGTAATGAGTTACAGCTCCATTCTCCTCACTGCCTACAAAAGCCTGATGCTAATCACCTTTGGTCAGTACCAAGCAAGTACAAAACAGCAAGACTTGTGATAAATGCAACTACCATGATGCTGTCAAGTTTTTCACAACTTGAGAACTAAGTTGCCATACTCAGGAGTTCAGAGATATGCAACACAAGTTCAAGAGGAGATAACAGGGCACAAATGATAAAGAAAAGCAGGAGTGAACACAAAACAACAGCAGGATCACCAAGCTACTCTATCCAGTTATGAAACTTCCTTTGAGCCTTTTACTTCCTTCTTGGAATGCAAATACCATGATCATTTGGCTTTGTAACTGTTACTGCATGAATTCCTGTCACTTTTAAACACTGACACAGCTTCACTACAATGCACCATTTACCTCTTCAATGTCCTGATCATTAAACTTGTAGTTGAGGGCTTCTTTGATGGACACTTCCTTCTTGCTTATCTCATCTAGTGTGGGTAGCTGCATCCCAGCAGAGAACATCTAAACACAAGACAGTTACTTTCTACTTAAAGTATGTTTGGCAGAAGGCTGCTAAGAAGAAACTGAAGTCTAGCAAACTTACTGCTTCCTTCCACTTCATAAATTCACTTTCAGTAAATTCCTGATTTGAGACAAACTCCAAGCGAAACACACGTGAATCATTGCCATGCCTGCAACAATAAAATGCAAAACATCCCCTTGTGATGTTGTAAAGTGGTGACATTGGATCTATATGTGTAATCTGATTAAAGAAATCCAAAAATAAACAACCACACATCAACATAATCATAACACCCTGCATGAAATTTTTGGGGTATTTTATAATTTCCACTATGCACAAGGAGGAAAAAACCCCAAATAAACCCAAACCAAACATTCTAGCATTAAGTAGCATGAGAAGGCTCAGTCTACTTTTCAGTTCTCACCTCCAAATCCTACACAGACCATTATTTGCTATGAAAAGGACACTGATCTATGAACTAAAGAGGATTCCTTTAGTATCTTACCGCAACTGTAGGCCTTTGTTTGTCCGTGTGCCACCAAGCTGGTAAACCTTTGCAGTCTCTACCACACCGGTTATTTCAGCAACCTGTATCACAGAGTATAATATATGAGAAGAAGGATGCAAGAGCGGTTTAGGGGTTTTTTTTCATGTTTCTGGAATGTATCGGGCATATTCAAACCTTTTCATTAGAAATAAAAAACCTTAATCTAGCTAACAATTCTAACCAGATCAAGGAAAGAAAGACACTTCAGTATACATTATCAGGTACTGAATGGGCTGCTTCATACATAATTTTTGAGTTAATAAATTATACCGTCTGAATGCCTGATGCAGTTTTTGTATCTTCTCAGCTCTGCCTTCCTGCCCAAATAGTGTACACTCTCCTATCTTTCCTATTTCCTTCTCAAATAACGTTGGTTTGGGTTAACATATGTTTCAAATGAAATACACCACTGCTGCTCAGATACTAAAAACAACTCTTCTGGGGCCTTTTTAAGGCAATTTTAGAGACTATTATTGTATCCTATGATTACAACAATGAAACAGAAAAACAAAACTGTGTTCTCAATGCAGTCTCTTCTGAAGGCACAGGGGTGTACTAGAAACTTTGTAAAAAAAGAGTCAAGACCACACAATAACTTCAGAACAGTCCTAGAAATAAGGAATGAATCTTAATCATCCTTACTTGGTCTAAGCAGAGTCTGAAACTCTAGTTTGCAATACAAATGATAAGACAGCATGAACCAAAACTGGAAGATCAGGCTTTTTTAGTGCTCCATCTCTCTCACTAGATTTATCTCCTCCCCTAGGTGGTCGCACAGATTTATTTATTCTTAAACCAGTCTCCTCCACTTCTTTGGCAGCAATTACATTTTCTGGTTATAAGCAATCTTTTTTTATCAAGCAGTTCCTGGTACCTGAGACCTGATAAGCTGCAAATATTTTATTACAGCACACAACAAAGAACTAAATCCCTCAGTGCTAAACTCACCCGATAAACAGGTTTGCTGTTGTGATTGCCGATGCCAATGCGGACAAAGCAGCCAGTGACGGTCTTGGCAAAGAAGGGCATGTGACACCAGCGCTCCAGCTTGTGCCGTGACAACCGCACTCGGTTCAGCTCTTCAGGCAGGGACACTGGCTGGGACTTGGGAGGAATTTCTTCTTTCCTGATTTGGGAAAGGTGAGAGAGAATAAAGAAAAAAGTAGAGACATAATTAAGCCCAAAAAGGGAGTCCTGAATAAGGTGCAGCATGAGCACCTTACATAATTTAAATTACCAGTAAAAGGAATGATTCATCATGCACTAGTTGACTGTAGATGTGTGAATTTAGCATTCATGAGAAAGGCTTAAGGTGAAATTCTAGACTTATTAAATACTGCCCCTGCTACCAGAATGCAGAAAGACACACACCAAGGCAGTTTATAGACAAATGCTTTAAGATAAGCCAGCACATGTATCTGCCCAGATATATGCCAGAGATCTGCAGCTGCTGAACTGCAGGACTAAACAAGTCAGTACACAACAGTGTTCTCTGGGCTAAGTCTGACAGCAGGGAACTGAAGTTGCAAACCCACCCAAGGTAACAAGTCCCATGAACCATGATATAGTGCCACAGACTCAAATCTGAGCAATGCAATTTTGCCCAGAGGCAAAAACACTTTAGAGACACTGAACTGCCCCAAACAATCCTCTGAAAAAGCATGTGTCTACCTAAAGCAGATCTCTATTTTTGAACATACTTACAAGTAATCATAGCCTAGTGTTCACTACTTACTCTTCCTCTTCATCAGAGGATGACGATCTGGATGAGCGATCACTTTTCTCACTAGACTTATCATCCTCCTCCTCCTCTTCATCATCAGAGTATACTTCACTAGTTTTTAATGGCTGTTTTTTTGCAAGCAATTCAGCTGGGTGAAGGACAGAGAACAAGGAAAAGCAAGCTATAAATATTTTATGAAATGCTTCCCTATAAGAGCTGAACCTTAATTGCTTTTAAAAAAGTCCAAGAGGCAGACAGGTATTAATTTTACACTAGATATAGGTGGCACATGTTCAAATCCACTAGTAAGCTGTGCACTTCATTGACTTTTCTCTTTGCATATACATGAAGTATTTAAAATCATTCTAAACCTCAGTTGTACTTAATTTCAGTCTCCCAATTTGACTGCACATAGTAACTCAAGATGGGTGTAACAACTGGATATACAAGAAAAAAACTATTATGATCAGACAACTCATTGTTATTTTACAAGGAAAAATAAAAAAACATCATGTTTGGAGAGGATTACAATGAAGTCCAGTAGAGTAAAAAATATGGCTGCATCAAAATTCAGTGGCAAGACGGACAAGATGATGTGCCAGTGAAGAAACAAACAAATGTAGACAGGGTATCACAAGTACAATAAGCAGGAGTTTGAATGATTCAGAGATTAAAAACCTGAATCTAAGTGACCAATTAAGATACATAAACTAAACCTTACTAAGAACCATTCAGGGGACAGTGATGAAAGTGCTGGTGTTAGGCCACTCCAGGGAGGGGCAGGGGTGAGGAATACTCCATCAGTGGTAAATTGCCAAGTATCACCCTAAATGGTCATGTTGGGCAAAGGCCAATCATTCACTCCAAGGTGTAGGATTGTTGCAATTATTTGAAACGGGAAGTAGCGCTTTCAGAAAGCTGCAATAATGCCTCAAAAACTGTAGCAAGAGCAAAACATCCTTTCATACCTGTTCTGTTCTTCCTTTTCTCTCTTTCTGCTTTTAGCTCTTCCATTGCCTGAGATTTCTTGTCTAGCTTTTCATCCCGCTTTGATCTCCGCTCTTTGTTATGTGACATGACCTAAAAACACATACAGAAAATCCCTCAACACCATAAATCCATAAGTTGAAAAGCATCAAAACAAAATTTGTTTGTATACTTTGAAATTTTTTCAAATAGAAATTACTAGCTTATTCCTTTTTGAAATCAGTTTTTTTCAGTTCATTTTTTATGGAAGCTAGAGAGGGAAATCAATCTGGAGCATATTTCTTTATTCTGCTTCATATCAAAATTAATGAACATATTTATAGTTCAACATTTCTGCCATGAAGTCTTGGTCTCAAAATTCCTCCTTTAAGTTACAGAAGGATAGAGAAATAAAACAGAAATAATTCAGCAAATAGCATGTAATGAGGAAAAACTGGATGAATAGTCTTCTTATTTGCTGCTTCTGCAAGGCCAAATCAAAGCACCAGTTTTCATTTAGTAGCAAAGGAAAAAGTCATGTTAAAAAGTACTTAAAGCAGAAAGAAAGTTGCTTGTAAAATCTGCAAGATGAATCCAAATCTAAATGTTTAAAGTCTTCTTGTGTTTTCCATTTCTAATGCTCTATCTCTATAGAGAAAGCAGCCTCTATAATAAGCATAAAAGACAGTAATTTCAGCTAAGTTGAAGTAATTTCTGCAAGGCATTGCAAAAGAACACTACATAAGATCCTTTTACACATGCATATATGTATTTGCAAGTACACTTTGTGTATTATAAATGGACTATTAAAGCATAACAATGTACATATATGGAGTTGAGGGAGTAGGGAAATGTGATTTGTTCCACTCAACATGTGCCTAAGGGAAAACTCATCTCACCCAATTAAATTTTAGGTGTTAAACATCTGTTTCACTAGAAAATAACAGTGAATCATCAGCTGAAGATGCCCTCTTCCATTACACAAAACAACAGGCAACAAAATGTGTAAACAATCAACTGGTTCTTAGATGGCTGAAGTTAGGCAAGATGAATTTCATCCCACTCTGAGAGCCTACCTGCCCTGACTCTGTATTAATGGCAGGATCTTCACTATTTGAAACAACAGTTCAGTTACAGAGGCCTGGCCTCAAAAACTAGTGTTGTCCTCTTTTTACTGGAAATAGGAAAAACTATAGAACTACTCCTGCACCTCCTGGCATTCAAGCTTTTCCTTGACATCCCTGCCAGAGGAAACTAAGCATCTTTGCCACTGTATGTATGTGCACACAAAATAATTAATATGACAGCTGAGCAGTTTTTGGTCTGCTCTCTCAAACTTTTCAAGAAGAGCATGTATGGAATGTTTCAGACTGAACTACAGAAGTTTGGCTAAAGGAACTGTAAAAGGTTGCTTTCCTTTTCTCCTGTGGGTGGGCTATCACAGCAACTGCAGACATAGCTGCAACTTTGTATGTTTCATTAAAGTAGTAGTATCAGGGCACCCCTCAACAGGCCAAAGATGTTAACTTCCTTAAATGAACTGGCAAAAGTGAAGATAGCTTGAGCATATAAATTAACTAAATTCTGATCTGCTTACTACACTGTTTGACATTAAGGGAAAACATTAGGGGTAGAGAGGCCATATCCTCTCCCCTTTCCCCAAGGAAAAAGGGCTTATTACAAAGAACAGTTTCATTTCCTACCTGGGATTCCTGGATCTGTGTGAGTTTTTTCTTCTCCTGCTCTTCCTCTTGCTTTTTCTTTTTCTCTTTCTTTTCTTTCTTTTTTGCTGTTTTTAGTTTTTTCTTGATTTCAAATCTAGTAGAAGTTATTGGAACAAAAGAATGTGTGAAGGAATGCTCTTCCTGAGAGAGCAAAGGATTGCTCAGATGCTATCACAATTGCTATTAGGCTGCAAGTAACACTTCAACTGCTTGTTCCTTGTCCCTTTTATGTTATCCTGTCCCCTATTCCCATCCCCTCCCTTGCCCAAGAAAACAGTGAAGAAAACCTGAGCACACCAAGTGCAGTCCTACAGAGAGCTAACCTAAATGGTTGATGAGACCATGTAGAAATTACTATTCCACAGAAATATGCCCTTACTCCATCTTCCTCTTTGCCAGTGCAGTGATCATTGCATGCTGCCTCAAACTCTAAAATCATGTGACTATTTCACATAATTTGAACCTAAACAGCTAAAGATTTTTTTTTCTTTAAAGCCACTATCATGCTAGCTTTTTCATGCTTAAACTTCACCTTTTTACTGGCACTGGTCTGTATAAGAATAACTGCCACGTTTCAAGTCCTCCTTCAGCAGCTGAATTCTCATCAGACTCAGTTTCTGCAGAATAATTTAGGCACTTCCATGTCTACCTTCATGAAATATATCACCCTGATGTCTTATTTTCAGCCACTGAATTCAGAAGAGTAGTAATTTCAATGGAACAGACCCGAGAACGAGATTCCACTGCACCCTGGACTTGTCATTGCTTTAGTGAAGTGTGCATATGGACATACACAAGAAAAAAAAAAGCTTCCAAAAACTGAAATTCAAAATGTGTTATCTACATGCACACTACACAGTCGATTCTTCTTCAGTCCTTTACACCTGGATTTTGTAGACAACCAACTGAAGTGTCAGATGAGCTCATTGCCCTTTATGCCTTTAACATGAAGCATGGCACACAAGGCACAGGCATTATAGCAGATGCAATGTCTGCTGTAATCCAAATGAACTTACAGCATAATGTGCACACAAAGAGCTTTTGAAAGATTTAATTTATCATAAATGACTACCCCACCACCCCCTTAGTTCTAACTGCCAAGACTTTACACAGACAGCACAAATTCACTTAAGATTAAATCAGTAAGTCAAGCTTTGACTGTTTAGCTTGTTTGTATCAAATATTCTCCAGCATTCATTCTAAAACAGACATTCAGTTACCAGGAAATAGAGAGTAAAATTTCAATAATATGATGTCCTTCTACATGATCTAAATCCAAACTTACAATCATTCTGATCCCTTTGAGGAGAGCAGCAGACCACATAAGATGCTGAATGTGGTGTTAAAATCAAGGCAGGCAGGCAGTGCTCTAGCTATGGCTTGGACAAGCACAGTTTGGCAGTTGCTTGTATTGACATGATTTACTCAACAGATGTCAGTCCTCTAGGGAAATTTCTCAGCAAGTGAGAAAAGAGAAGGCACTAAAGAAGAAAGAAACTCGAGAAACCTTGTCCCATACATGCCAAATCCTTTTGATTAAGACACATGGGAAGTAAAATACCTTTACTATAAAGAAGCTGCCTGGCCAGTGTAACAGCGACAGACAAACAACATAACAACAGTACATAGGTACTTAAGATTCCATGAAAAGGACATATCCAACACCACTCATTATTTCAGTATCTCTAGCTTCTATTAGGGTCCAAACCAGTTTCACACCCATATACAGGCAATCCTAACACTGATCTGCTTCACCATGGTTTTCTGAAAAGTTGCAGAAACTCATGTACACCTTATGCTTTGTTTGCCTTTTCCCAAAGCATCAACACATGACAGTTAATAGAGAAAAGACGAAAAGCAGGCCTTCTGACTGTCTGGCATCTAACCTAGGGGGCAGTAACATAACTACAAAAGTAGCTGATAGAACCAGGCATATTCAACAGCTGAGAAACTTTTAGATACTGTCTCTACAAGAATATGCAGAACTCCCGCTGTGCGCTTCTTAACCACTACAATAACAGTTTAGTTACAAAAAATATACAATCAAGCTTAACTCACTTAACAGTACTGAGAGCACAGTCAGCATACTCCCTATGCAGCCTTTAAGAGTTTGCTACCAAATATCAACAGATATAAAATTCACCTTCTCTTTAGCACTTCTCTCTTCTCTATCCGGTTAAACAATTCCTGCTCTCTCTCCTTTTCTGTCATTTGTTCCAGTCGAGCACGGTCTTCTTCATCTCCCATCAGGTCTTCCCCATAGCCATCATGGAATTCCTCATCTTCAGATGAAGAATCAGAATCTGAGCTAGATGAGGAGCTGTTGCTTTCTGAGTCAGAGACTTCTCCTAAATCAAAAATATAAGGTAATGAGTTTCAGCTGGGGCAAAGCCCAACCACTTCATTATAGCATATTAGCAAGGGATAACATGAATTAATTCTACACTTGTCTTCCACTATACTAAAACATACATATAATGCAATTTAAGGCCAGATTGAAATTATCATAATATATGTATAAAAAAATTCTAAAATGAGTGGTACTACA
Source organism: Emberiza elegans (assembly GCA_024865655.1). Taxonomy (NCBI): domain Eukaryota; kingdom Metazoa; phylum Chordata; class Aves; order Passeriformes; family Fringillidae; genus Emberiza; species Emberiza elegans. The sequence goes on along the minus strand of JALJVW010000139.1, from coordinate 16,743,275 downwards.
TTTGAATACAAACTGGGTTATAATTAAAAATTTTTAGTAGAACAAAGAAATTTAAAAGGCCCTTTTAGTAATGTGTTGCAGTCCTACAGTTAGACTTCTATGCCCATATGCTTATGTCCCTGACAAGTTGCTTATACAGCCATGAATTTGTGTGCACACACCTCAAACACCATGATCAACCGCCACAGAATTAACCACCTCATTATAGCAACCTGAAGGACCAAAATTAGTCATGTGAAGACTGCAACACTATGAATTGCTACACCAGGAGATAAAGTTGAAACCAATATCCTCAGGGCTGGCAATGCCCTGTTACTGTAACAAGCCTTCCCAGCTCCACAGGGGTTTAGGGAACAGCTGACTCCCCTTTAGTATTGGGTAATACCACCTTTAAACTTGATCCAAGTCCAAGTGCTTTGATTATCTCACCTAATTGACTAAATTACAATGAATTATGAAAGCAGACCATTAGGATTCCTTCTTTCACTTCCATTCTGGTATTAGTATTTCTGGAAACTTCCAGCTTTGTAAGCTCACACTGTGAAAACTCTTGATTTGTAAGCACTGGTATGTACAGGTGCAGTCACTCCATGCCTTTGTCTGCATCAGCTGTGCTTGATACACTTAAAATTGTAAGCTCCTTCATATACTTTTTTAACTTCCTTTTTTAGCATCAATGGAAATTGCAAGTAAGCACCTGCAAATCTTCATGGATGTGATGAAAACAGAAGATAGGAAGTTTGCCCAGAATTGAAATGTATTCGATATTAATGTAAAAAAATTCTGACAAAGTTATAGAATTATTTTTCTTCTTCTATGTCAGTATAAATGTGCAAGAATTCCAATTCAGAGCAAATGCATAAAAGATAAGCTCTTATTTGCATCACAAACACTGTGTATCTTTCCCTTTGTTATCACAAGTTTGGGATGGGAAAGTACATCAATGAGAATTAAAAATGCTTCCCATATGGATAGATAGGACATGCTAGAAGGAAGAAAGGAAGCCTCTTTTCCAGGAGAAAGTCAAGCAATGAAATGTCATTCATTCTTCAGATGAAATAGCATTTACCTTGTAGTTGTAACGGAGTGCTCACAGCAATGCTACACTGAATTACTTTAAGCCACAGTAAATGTAAAAGTTACCCTGACTGTAAGTTACACAACTAAAAATCTTTGAAGATGGTCTTCAATATCACCATGCAACATTTCTCTGCAGGGTGCACAACAGGTAAGTTCACTTGGAATCACTCTAAACAAATGAGCAAGTGTTATCTCACCCTCTTCAGGTGCTGAGCTCTCAGCCGAGCTGTCTTTATCCGAGCTGCCAGAAGAGGCAGCTTTGTTCATCTGTCTCTTCATGGCTCCTTTCTTCTCTGCCTTACCCGCTTTTCCCTTTTTTTTGTTTTTAGAACCTCCAACAGTCCACTGCAAGGAAAGAAACAAGAAAGGGATCGTGAGACACAAACACCACTCTCTTCTTCCTTCTCCAGAACACTGGAGTAAAACCAGCTGAGAAATAGTCCAACACCTGAAAGCAAAAAAATCATACAAGTGTAAAGAAGAGAAAAAAAAGAGAAGCCAATAGGAAACTTATCACATATATGAGAGCCTTTTACAAGGTTTTTGGGAGTAGAGTGTTGTGCGGTTGGTTGAAGTTTTTTCTTTGGAAAAAAAACAGTTTTAACAGTTCGTAGATGACTGCTTTTAAAAGATAATGAAGACTTCAAAGTTGGCAATATCTGCCAAGCAAGGAGGTATTGAAAATATTTCCCTAAGAAAATAATTTTTAAAAATGTGTCCAATGTGTTTGTAAAGATTAGCTTCAGTTTACTATTGAACAGAAGCAACTGATGTTTTTACAGAACTAGTTTAACCAGAAGCAGATTTTACATTCATGAAGGACACCAATTATATGTGACAGCCTCTTAAAAATCTCAGTTTTACCAAAATTACACAGTGTCTGTATTTCTATGCAACAAGCCAACAGTCCACTCATAGATGCAGATGGTGGCACTACCCCCTATGTACACAAAGTAGAATCAAATCAGAATCAAAGAAGTCAGGAAAAAAAAAAGAAAAACAATACAGTATCAAGTCCTAATTTTAATTTTCTTTTAATGTCATATTTTCAGTTAACTTGGACCATAGTTTCCAAGTACAAGACTTACACCACCACCAGACAGATAGCCATTTTAAATCCCAAAGTCCCAGAAGAACTAGTGTTTACCTTACAGTGTGATTTCTTAATAGAATTTTTACATTGTTTCAACTACCTGGGTAAAGACAGAAGGGAATAGAAGCAATAAAGATTGCCCATATATTACTTAAAGGCATTACAATATTTTGCACTCCACCACCTCTTTCTAAAAATTCTCCAGGCATGAGACCCTCGGGCTTTTTACATATATATATATATATATATATATATATACACACACAGATCCTCTAAATACCTGCATATTATTCTCATCTTTCATGCATATCACCATCTGGTTGAACATGGAGTCTTAAAAAACCAATCATAATGCAAGTGAGCAAATACAACTGTGCATAAATGAGGTCTTGCACTAAAAACTATTATAAGTGGAAAAAAAAACCCACCTTAGATTTGACCTCAAATACATAAAAACTTCAGGCTTCTTACCCAATCACTCTATCCTGGGGGATGAATCAAGTCTATCTCTGCAGACAGTCATTATTCCATCAAATTTGATAAATTGCTCTGTCTGATAAGACACCATCCTCAGAGACCCCTGGTGTTCAATTACTCTAGATGAAACTCAAGCAAGTAATTATAAGCCACTACCTAATCTAACAATACCTGAACAAATACCTTTGGAATTTGCCAGGTTTTGATTACTCTCACACCCAACCTTGTATTTTCCATATTACCAAATGTTTCATCATGCACTTTAGGCAGCATCAGAGTATTCAAAAGTCTCTGTCAAGGCCAAAGCTGGTTTTGTTCTTTTCCCTGAGGTAAAAGTACAGTGGCGAGCCTTGCAATTCATACCCTGTGCAGGTACCCCAGAGTCTGCTATGGTCCATAGGACAGGTGAGAAAAAGCTGCACAGAAAGCTTCTGATTTTATACCAGCCTGAGCTTGTACTGAAGTTTTTACTCGCTTCAGCATTAAAGTTTTACTTGTTCAGTGTTACAATATTGCTGTCTAATATTATTTCTGGTTACTATGCTCATATAAATCAGTAAAGAACAAGCTTGCACTCTGTCTAAATCTACTCAAATCTCAGCATTAAGGAATCATCTCCCAGGTGAACAGAAAAGTGCATTTTTTGCTATTTGCTCAAATACTCACCTACCACTGACATACCAGAGAGGACACAACAGCAAGAAAAGTTAAACTCAGTGTTTAGCAGTGATGCAGAGGTGCCTCCCTCCCAGAGCTCTGCCACTTCTTTTCAATGTTCTAATGCTGAATTATACCTCATGTCAGCATGCTGCACAGCAAGGAAGCAGCACACAGAAAGCCACAGTAAAGCAGCACAGTTATATCAAGACCTTGAGAGGTCATGCTGAGATTAAAGAAACTAAGATCAGATAAAAAGCAGGACTTCAGTGAATAAAATGTTTAATAGCTGTACATACATGTGTTACATATCACTGTTTTCAGCTTTTAACTCACTAGTAGAATTGTGGAGAAAACCTGTGACCAGGAAGATAGGACTGAAAAGAAACCTTTGTGACAAACACTCGGAAAAATAAAACAAAAAACAAAAACAAAAAACCCACAAAGAAACATCAAACAAAAAAATCCCACCCGAACAACAAAAATCCCAAACACACAAACAATGACAACAAAAAAAAAAGAAAAGGACCAAAAAACCCCAAAGCAAAAACAAAACCAAAAAAATCCCACAAACAAAAAAACACACCACCAAAACGAAAAACCACCCAAACAAACCAACACAAGACAAGGTAATTAAAAAATATGCCCTCACGTCTAGGAAAGTGTGCTTTGGTTTCTATTTCACCCTGGAGATAACACTTCATCTCACTTTTGTTCATTCAAGTGATCTCTAGGTCCATCTTCCAATTTCAGTGCTGTCACAAAGCCAAATTCTTACCCAACACAGTTGCTTCTGGGCTTATTCAGTTACCTCAATATCTCATGAATGCCTGGTTATTCCCAGAACAACTACAAGACAAGACAAGAGTTAGGACAAATCTTGGACCACTCAAAACCAGGACAAGCACAAGACTCCTAGGCTCACAAAGTGCATTTGGACACTTAAAGAGCTATCTGCTCTGCTCAGAGAGAGTGGCCAATATGAAATTCTTCTTGCAACAGAGGAGGACACAACAGCTTAGCTGGTCTAGGAAGGAGAGGGAAGGTAATATTGGGAAGCCAAAATCTTTAATCCCTTCCTCATGCTCCAGCACACCAGCAGAAATCAAAAATACAACATGTTTACATGCCACATCAAGTAAAAACGCACACAGTTATGGTCAGAAACATTTCTTTGCTCTTTTTCTCTTAACTCCAAACAACAGTCACTTTCCACAATGTGCCCTCTACTGCAGTTTCTCCAGGTCCCCTCTTCCAGTCTGCTGCAGTCAGGCAGCCCCAGTCAATGCCTCTCATGCTTCCCACGGCTGTCCTGCCTGCTGGGAACAGCCCCTCTATTTAGCACTGCCTCCTCGGCCACCATCTGGAACCCTCCGTGGTTCCAGACACAGCAAGTTAATAAACCCGGGCACAAGTGTAGTGCAACGTGCCCTTCTGCTTATTGTTTAGCACTGCCAAACAACAGAGCTTTATGGCTCTCTCACAAGAAGGAGCCAGAAGAGCCTTTTGAATTTCCCTCTTGCTGCCAAGGTTCACAGTGCTAATAGCTTGCATATTTCCTCCAAGAAACAGTTGGACATGATGATCCTAAAGGCCCTTGTCAACCTAAATAATTCTTTGATTCTAAGAACTCCAAATTAAGCCACAGTAACCAGAATGGACTTAAGGGGAATAAAACCCCAAACCCACCACATTAGAAATTACCCAGATTTAAAAGTCAGCTTCTAAAAAAACAACTAAACAAAGTGATTTAAGAAAACAATTTACAGCTCAGCAAACCAGGAACATATTTCCAGCAGGGAGATGAAATGAGATTGTGGAGAAAAAAAAAAAAAAAAAAAAAGGAAAAACCCTATACCTGAAGTGAGCTCAGAGTGCAGAACTGTTTTACTGCTCAAGTAGTTGCTGTTTCCTTCTATCCACACAGTACCTAAATGCATTACACCCTGAGATTTTAATTTGCAAATAGGTCTTCTCCCAGCTTTTTTTAACCCCCTATCATGCACAAGTAAGGATGCACAAGTAAGGTTGCCAGCCTGTCTTTCCATATCCTTCCCTCCTGCCATATCCAATGGCTTTATGAGCAAAATGCAAAAGACAAGCCACAACATCAAAGCAAAATAGGTCCCTTACCAATGTGTTCCTTTCCAAGGCCAGATAAACTTCAGTTGTCCTGTTGTCTTTGCATTTAAGTGCACCAAGGTAGGTAACATCAGCTCAGCTTACAAACTTTCATGCATTCATACAAGAAAAAAATAAGGCAGTCCACCAGGCAAGCCATGAAACTACATTTTCATCCTCTCTGAACTCAACAGCAGGATGTACAGATATGAAAATAAGGCCGAATTTAATGTCTTCAGGCTTTCTCAAAGCTTGGAAAACTCTATGGACAGCACTCCAAGAGCTTCAAGGAGGAAAATACTCTCTACCACTACTTTTAAAACAATAGTAAATAAAAAGCCCCTGTTATTTATCCTATCTTTCAGGATCTACACCTGTCATTTGAACACCTCAAACACTTTGATGATGACAACAGCCTAGCAATCAGAAAACTTTAAGAACTATTTTAGACACAGAGAGGAAACTTTAGGTATGAACACCAAAATGGAAAGGAAATAAGCAAATAAAGAAAACAGCTTTGGAAGCCACAGAAGAGGCTTTCCCAGGAACTGGCTGAAGAAGGCTTCATGGACCAGAGTATCACCAGACACCTGATCTACCCTTTTCATTCATGTACAGCTCCAAGAAGCTCCCAAAAATCAAATCCCAAGAAGTTATCCCCATGTTAGTTTGCAATTTAAAGAAGTTAGTTACAGACTAAATTTTATACCAATTTTGTCCACAGCTTATTCACATTACTCCTTTGGACATGCCAGCCTTCACAGAATTAGCTTATGCTATTCAGAGTTGCACTTGCACTTTACTTGGAGTGGAGGAAGTAACACCACATTTCTTACTTGAGAAAAGCTTTACTAGTGCACCCATTTAATAGCTGAAGGAAACTGTCTCCAGGAAAAGTCAAAGTTACAAAGCACACAGGCTATAAGCTGTGTATAAGAAGATTAAATTATGGCCTGTTTCAAATTTCCTAAGCTTGAAAAAAATGTGTGGCAAAGGCCTCATAGGACTGGAGAACCCACTCATTTTTGAAGGTTTAATTAAGCAGTATTATAAAATACAAGTACACAGGAAAAGACAATATTCAGTACTCTAATTTCTACAAACCCACCAAAAGACATCCCCAAAACAGAAAGAACACATGCAGTGTTCGGTTCATCTGTGCTTTGCTGGAGTGCTCTAACTTAAAGTGCAGTAAGGAGATACAAAGAGGCATAAAACCCTCTAGGCTGTTACTTAAAACCCATCTCCTCACTGGCTGCATGACTACTGCTCACCTCCTCCTCTGTCCCATAGCTCTTGACAAGATCTCCAGCTATACAGGTCCCTAACAAATTAGCACATTTGTAAAAAAAGGTATAAACAGATAATCCTCACTAAACTCCAGAATATTACTAAGCACTCATTATATAAGTTTTCTAGTTCTGGAAGGATATTCTGTCCTGACCCTGTAGGTGTTGAAAGGCAGAACTGAACCCTTCCTGACATTGGAATGAGTGTACTTTTCAAGAGAAACAAACAGGAGCTCCTGTAGCACTGTGGCTTTGTCTAATCAACACTAATATCAGTGAAGCTGTTGCAGAAGCCATACCCTCTTCTCACACAACAGAATGAATTATCTTACTGTAAGCAAAGATGCTTAGAAGGAAAAGCAACAGCCCAGAATTAACCTACTGCAACTGAGGAATATCATCCACCTAATGCCCTCAATCAGTAACAAGAACACTTTGTGGACACACAAACCTCTGGCATGGTAGCCCCAGCAGGAGCCTGGCTAGCACCAAACTGGTTACATGCAGAAAGCTACCAGTTTGACATGGTGAGCTCTTGAGCAGACATGGTCACACATGTATCACAGCAGATAAAGGAGCCATCTCTGTCCAGATTAGTACATCTCTTTGCAAAGGTGGCTCTCCTCATTGCAAAGCCCTGCAGTCATTGCTATTTATCAGCTCTCTGAACAAAAGACTAGAGTGATTCAGTCAAGAATGCCCCACAGCCCCACCAGAAGACAGTTCAAAACATCCCTCCTATTTCATTGCTTGCAACTCACTTTTAGTCTGGTGGCTAGAAAATTTGATTCAGACCACAGAGGTGGTTACGGAAGTGTTACAGAACTCAGCATCCGGGCAAGAAGTGCATTCTCACTGATACACATAAATATAACATTAAAGATGTAGTGACATCCCTTGGGCACTATTGTACAGATGCAGCATGATTTGTACCTGCTGTTATTCAGTAATTCCAAGATGTTTTTCTCTCCCCTATGCCCCACAAACTTTCCTCCCTCTAAAAGAAAGCAGCATGCTACATTACACTGTGCAATAGATTTAGGCTTCTTTCCTGTACATGCAACATAGTGCCAATCTTGGAACATTTAGTGCTTTCCAGGAAGCACAAAGGACATGCACATTGAAAAGCCTCTGTGGAAACACATGGGTATGATTAGGCACATTTGTCCAGAACAACAATTTCCATGCTTTTCCCTCGAGGTCTTCACCTTGCAGGAAGTCAAATAATACAAATTCAACTTTTAGATCCCTCCTATTCCAATTCCCAAGGTTGAACAAACTTCAAACCAACCACAAGAATACTTATTAAAATGTGAGTTATTCAGCAGGACTAGTGTAGTCAAGCCCAGGAAAGGAATGACTGGCAGAAGCAGAACTGTTGTAAGCCAGCCACTCATCCTGCTGTGACAAGCAGCAGTTCAGAATGCATTATTTCAGGCACAGGAATAGAAGCAAGTGTCCTAATTACCTCTTCTCTAAATCTTTTTCCTCTTGCTGCATGGAGGTCAGAAAGAACATAGTATCAATTTGAAATGATACAGATTAGAAAGAGTATCAAACACACTGGGTGTAACAGTAGCACTGCTGATCTGCAAGGTCTGCGCAAATTTGTGAAGAGGTATTGTCACATTCTACACAGAATAGAAAGGTAGACGTTACTTATTACACAAGGTAAAATTCTGACAGCTTTCAGAGATAAACACAGAATGGAAGGCTTTATCATCCACATGCTCCCCACACCCAAGTCTAAGTTATGTGGAGACAAGCTGGTCTCCACATAATTTAGAATAAATAAACTGTGAGCCAGCAGATCTGAACACACACCATGACAGACTGAGTAGTTCCCCAAAAAGAAACCTAATATATCTAGGTTGTCCACAATTTTGTCTGTCTTTATGCCTTAAACGTATATTAGATATGCAAGAAGCAGGTTTTTAAGAAAATTATTGATTTGGAACAGAGTTTCAAGCATATTTATTTAAAAAATGCCTCAGAAAGAAAATTAAACGGCACATTCTTCACAGCTATTGGAAGAACTCTGCTACACTAACAAATACTTTACAGTTTATCACTGGCCTACCCTGTTAGGCTGCAAGTTGCCACAATGGATAATCTGTACTGTTACTTTAAAAGAAAAAAAAATACAGAAACCCACACAAAACATCTCCCTGTCAAATATTTAAGAATAGGTGGAATTAATGACCTCACTATAATTTGCAGAAAGTGTGCAAAAATATTTGTAAGCTTTCCAGAAATTGCTTTTACTCACATACCAGTATAACATTTGTCAGTACCTGTTTTAATAGTTTTTTAAAATTTTTCTTTTCTCGATGCACAGGCTTTTAACCAGCTCTAGACTATAGTACCAAGAACAAATACTAAAAACAGAACCAGCAGATAAGCACTGTTATACAAGAAATTGAGAAACCTTAGAACAAAGTAATGCTGAACTCTTTCTTGCCTCTTTCTTCAAAGATGTCGATCAAAACACACCCTGTTGCATATCCAAATGGCCAGACAGCTAATTCACAGCACAGTTCTTGGAGAATAAAAGTAGCTAAGTAGAACACTTTTACTACCTGTAAAATAGTACTATCTGCCTTGACCCTTCTCTCGGGAAGGAAGCTCCACTCAAAAGGTGAAAATCTCACTCCCTGAATTCAGAATCCAGCTTTAGCAGCTTCACTGCTACTTCAACAGCAAGCACAACACAGGAAAAACACTAGTTTAAAGCAGGCAGCTCACCACGCTATATGAATGTGGCATTAAACTGGCAGTCATCTTTTCCATATATAGACTATTCTGCATACAATTAGAATTCAAAACATATTCATTTAAAAAAAAATTCTCTGGCCTTAATGGGTCTCCATCAGTCTCCATCATTGATAGCCAGTCCCGACTTATGAAGTCAGCAGGCTAAATATACTGTACGATAAATACACTTTCACTGCTTAGGTACGATCAGACAAATAACCCGCAGCAATGTCACTGATAACGTGATAAAGTCACCTCATCATCACTGTCTGATGTCTCAGAGTCCGAGGATGCTGTAGGTTTGCTCACAGGTGGTTCCTTTTCTTCAGAGTCACTGCGTTTCCGCTTGGCCAATGACAGGAGCTCCTGGTGCAAAAACACACACATTTATTTCAAAGTGCTGTGATTAGTTTTAACAATCCAGGTCAGAGCACGTGCAGGTTCTCTGCAATATCTGAGCACACCTCAGTAGCACGACAATTGCCACCTACTAAGGAACAACTCTACCTGTGTTTCATAAATATACATGTGCACACACAATTTTAATACTGGATGCTACAAAAGGATTTTAAAGATAACACGCTATAAAAGGTAACTATTACTATCATTACTTTCTTGGCATAAACAATGTAAGACAAGTTGCTTTCAGAGTCATGCCCAGATCTGTCTTATTTGGATTGGGTAATAATTCAAAACCACCCTAACTACACCATGAAGCATCAGCCCTAAAAAGTGAAATACCAGTAGATAGCAGCTTCTTCTCCTAAATAACAGAGATGTCTGCAATTGTACACTTTAAAGGGTAAATGCTTTAGGCATCACTTTTACATCATGTTTGGTAATATTTAGTCAGTTTGTTCAATTCCATTTCACTGCTGGTGCATGCCCCAGAATGCACTTAAAGCTTTGGACAGACACAGAGCAGGTATCAAGATCAAAGTCTGTGAAACTTAGCAGAGCTGTTCTGCTCAAAAGGAAGCCCTTTCACAGGCAACACACACCCACAAAAAGAACTACATGGCTCTCAAATACTCTTATCATCTACTGTTCATCACTTGTTCAGGTGACACAAGCAGTAGTACAAAGCAAACATTTTTGAAGCTGTGTTGCTGTCTTTGCAGTCTGGGACACAGAATCTATTCTCAGAAACATTACTCTGGGACTGATGAGTCTTAGCTGTGTGTAGAAATACAGCCACACCAACTTCTGCAGTCTTAGGAAGTTGATGCTGGATTGGTTTCCATTAGTTTCACAACTGGAAGATTATCTCAAAAAATTGATTACAATTTACTACCTCAAATGAGAACATAAACACTGCAGAAACTGATGGTCTGCCTACTTACCAACAAAGAAACTTTTTATTAGTTCATTAGCAATGGCATTTTACCAACCTCTAAAGAAGCCCTGCAACATCAACATAGCACAATTGTACAATTAACAGATCTCTATAAGCTCCTGAAGAAGCTTCAGTGCTTCTCTTTGGGAAGCTCTTGAAGGGAAGCACCACTTTAAAGCCATATTCCTTTTTTTTTTTTCTTTCTTTCTACACTTGTTCTGTGTTTTCCAACATACTATATTTAAAAGGCTGTTAGTCCTTTGATTCAACAAGCCTAGATTGCCATGGGAATCTGTCAAACATTTAATCTGCTCAGTATTTAACATTTAAGTCAGTGTTCGCTCATCTCAAAAACATGGCTTCCCTGCTACCTGATCTTCATCTTTGCACACACACCTCCCTGCTGTCACAGTTGCTACAAGCAGCTCAGTGGAGGGGGAAGCACCTACTACTCGGGTCCAGCTGCAGATGCCTGCTGCCAGTGAGGGATGAAACAGATGCAGAACCACGTGGTTACTCCTACCACCATCACTCCAATTGCCTGACTGATGCTAGAGCTAGTCCAACTCCCATTTTCAAGTTCTAAAACTATCAAACTGATACATTAGCAGCGAGACGTTGGCAGTGCTAAGGACTCTAGAGGTATACAAGATCAACCACATCAGCTCCAGAGTATTTGTTTTAATAGAGTATCTGATTGATTTTTCTGAAGCCCCAGTCTGCAAAAGTATTTTTGTGTGTTGGGGAAGGCTTTTTATTGCAACACAGCAACAGTTTCTGCATTAAAAACTCTGAAGGTCCAACACATAAATTACATCAGACGTGCCGGCCTCAGCATATTCGACCTGCCAAACTTCTCCCCGGAGCAAGCACTGCCATCCAAACTGCAACACACTTCACCTATAATGTCTTTATTTACCACTGGAATCACACCATCAATACCGGCTACACCAAAAGGTGAATCTTTGAAAGCAGCCCGCTCCACAGGGGGACACATCTCCTTTGCAACCCTGACACGCTTGAACTCACACCAGCCATCGCACTTACAACCCCGGGAGATGCTCTGATAACCAATACATAAATACTACCCTTCTTACATCTACAGGCTGGTTTCCCACCAACAGAGCTCTCTAGCGTGGTCACCAAGATTGAGAATGTCGCATTAAACACGCATTAACACTCCGGGAGCCTGCCTGCCCCGAGGAGGGGCAGGGACCTGACACGCTGTTCTCCCGGCGTACCAAAGTAGCATGGAAAAGTTGCCCAGCCCTTTGGGCCTCTTCCCCACTACTCGAGGTGAGAAGACCGCTGGCAGCCGGGCCTCGCTACCCCCTGCTCAGGGCCAGACCGCCCAGAGCATCGCCCCGGAGCATCCACCGCGCCTCCGTCCCGCCGGCGCCCAGCACCGGGCCCGCTGCAAAGAGCCCCCGCCAACGCGGGCCTCCTGCCAGGGGCGGGCCGGGGACCCGCCGGAGGGACGCGGGCTCTGCCCACGGCGGCCGCGGGGCCCCATCGGGCTGAGGAGAGCGAGCGCGGCGCGGGACCACCGGGCGGGAGCGAGGGAGGGATGGCGGCGCCGAGCCTCGCGCGGGCCGGCGATCCCAGGCCCCGCGTTCGGGCCGGGCCTGCCCGCGCACCTGGTCCAGGTTCTCCTCGCTGCCGCTGTCCTCGGTGTCGGAGTCGATAAGGACACGGCCTTTCCGCTTCTTCACCATGGCGGAGCCGGCGGTGCCCCCTCCCCGCCCCGGCGGCGGCGGCGGCGGCGGCGCTCGCACGGCCCGGCCCGGCCTGACCCGCGCCGCCCGCCCGCCCGCCCGACACAAAGGGCACCGCGCATGCGCGGCGCGTGGGGCGGGGCGAGGGCGGGCCGCCGCCGCCGCCGCCGCCGCCGCCGCCGCCGCCGCCGCCGCCGCCGCCGCCGCCGCCGCCGCCGCCCCGCTCCGCCGCCGCCGCCGCCGCCGCCCTCGCTGTCCTCTCACGGAGCCGCGCCCTCGCTCCGCCGACGCCCGGAGAACCGCGGAGATCCCGGACCGCGTCTCGGCCGCCGCTGTGGGCGGGACGTCGGTGGCCGCCGTCGGTGGCGGCGGAACCGGAGCGGCGCGGTGCTCGTTTCTTGGCCGGCCCGGGCGCGGCGGACCCGGCGGCGGGAAGGTGAGGCGGAGCGGGAGCCGGGGTCTGTCGGTCACGGAGAGGCGAGGGGGTTCGGCCGCCGCCCCCCCGCCCTGGCCTCGTCTCTGCCTGCCGGGCTTAATCGTGCGGGCGGGATCCGGGCCCGGTGCCCAGGCCGCGGCGCAAGCGGGGCCGAGGCGCCGCAGCTGCCGGGCCGCGCACCGGGCTGGCGCTACAGCGGCGGGCAAGGCTGCTGAAGCCTTGCCGAGGGACAAAAACCGGGCTAAAGTGGAATGCATTCAAATTCTCCGCTCTCTTGTGGTACTCGTGTGAAGCAATGAGGAGACAGGGTTTCTTGATGGAGAACTTGCTCCGATCGTGAAGTGCACGATAGAGCATAATGTGGGTTTCTTCGGTGTAGCTTTAGACATAACTTAATTAGAGTGTGAGAATAACAGTAGTCAATTTTACAGTGAGTAAAGGAAGGTGAGTGACATATAGAGGACATGAGTGGGGTGCCTGACTCCATTCTTAAAAGATCACAGAAATTGAATGCATGTGACATCGTTTTTGGTTTTGTTCTGTGGCATAAAAAAAAACCAAAAGAAACCCCGTTTAATTTTACAAGTAAGAGAAAATAGCCTCTGTACAGAGCATTGAGCAGAATTTTCCTCAAACCTTATTAAAACCCTCCCCATATTGAATTGTAGTCTTTCAAGTTAAACTTTTCAGTCTTTGCAAATGTCTCTGTAATCCTAACACAGGTTGAGGATGACTTGGAAGAAGATTGTGGGACTTAGTCTTGTCATCTGTGTCAGATGAAATTGTGATTTTTGTGTGTGTGGCAGCAGCATCTGCCTGTTGTGAATTTGTGATTTTCATGGAGGAATAAAACTTTTTAGTTATATAGGTGTCATCTTTTAGAAACCTTCATGAGTTGTTTTTGCTGGTGTTATATATAACACCTAAACTTATTGTTGGAAGGGATGAAGAGATCTTGATTTTCTTTTATTTTTTCAGTTTTATTTGAAGTAGTTTGTTTTTTTCTTATTTGCATGGGGATTTTACACCATGGGGAGAGGGGAAAGCATAAGGTGGAAGTCAATAAATAAACTCAAGCTCTGAGGAAGTATCATTCCTGATGGGTTTTTTCATTCTGGTTTCCAATGACTTGGATTTCTAACTAGTATTGATTATAAAAGTTAAATAATTTCACAAGCATCCCATATGTAATTTTTTATAACTTTTTCTCTTTTTCATTAAAGGTGAAGATCAACTACATAACTACAGTAAGATAGCTCTGAATACTAGTTCTGTTGTTAAATTAACTTTCAATCCACTAATTGCCTTACTGGACGTGGATTCTTCAAGTTACCAGTATGGCTCTGGCTGTGATGCTGCTGAATGGTGCTTCCTTCCACAGTGGATGCTGCAGGCACAAAGTTTTGCTCTCCTCACTTGGACCTCTCCTCAGCAATTCAAAATTGTACAGCAGCTACAGGAGGCCTGGGGCAGAGCCTGAGAAAAAACTGTCTTGGCAAAATGCTGATTTCAGCTTTAAGAAGAGCATTGATCATCTGAAGACTCAGCTAAGCTTGCTGAAGAAGGAAACCCAAGATTACTTAAAAGGACCTGGAGGCAATCCATTAAGTCAGCACTTGTTGGAACAAACAAGGGTGTTGTGGCAGTTTAGGAGCCAAGAAGATTTAAATAAATGGGTGATTTCCTCTGATGTGGAGATTGGAGGGAAAAGTAAAGTTTACATCAAATTGGGTAGGAATAACCAGGCTGCTCTGCTGTATGGAACCCTCAATACAGAAGTGCCTCGTGATGGGGAGACAAAATACAGTGGATATTGCAGTATGAGATCCAGACCAGAAGTGGTAAGTACAGCTCTGTGTTTGCACAGCTTCTCATACCGGATCTGAGGGTGTTTGTGGAATCCCAGACAGCAAGTGGCCTGCTCTTTCCTGCTGATCACTTTCAGGAGCACTGCATTTTCTCTCAGACATGTAATTCCTGCTGTGCCACTTTGACCTGGAGGGAACTTAAATTTTTTCTTGGATTTCATTTTCCTTTCTTAGAAAAGGAAAAATACATATTTGATTATTTACTTATGTACAATACACAGACCTGTTGCAGAATCCTTACAAATGGAGGATCTGGAATGAAACTTTATATCCAAAATCGGTATCATTAAAATAGACATCTTTCTAAATTTGAAGTTGATTGAATGTCATAAGTAAGAATTTTCTGGGCTTTAACTTGGTCTATTCATCAGACTTTGTTAGGGTGATGAATCATTTTCTCACAGGAACAGAAAACAGTGCTTTGAAATGTACTTTTTAAAGGTTGCCTCCTACTGTACATCAGGAAAAAAAAGTAAGACACAAATCTTTGATAGCTCAGAACTGAGCAAAATAGAACCAGAAATGGGTGTGCTTACTATAGATACTGCTTGTTTCATCCCTTATTTCTAAGCACCTTTAAAAGCAAAGGAACATTTTCACGCACTGGATAAAATCCTTAAATATTTAATGTGTTCTGTTGTTTGTATCTTGGCACAAGTGCTTAGGTAAAATAATTTCTGGGCCAGAATCTTGGGGAGCAGAGAATATGAGTAAGCAAAATCAATGGGTAAATGAGAGGCCTACGAACAGTGATTAAAATGGTGACATTAGATCAGGTGACTGGAACAAGTGGAGTCTTGTCTGAGTTAAACTCTCAGGACTGCTACTGACTTTTGCAAATGTGACTCAAACTTTCACCTCCTAATTCTGAAGTAGTGGAGTGTATCAGTCCATCCTTATTTAAGTAGAAAGGCTCAAAACTGTTCAAACCATAAAATGAAGTAGCTACAGGCCTTATATTTATATATTCATCATCTACTTATTCTGTTACCTACAAGATGAGTTGGTAGAACAATAGCTGATAGGTAATCATAGTAGTGCTGTAAAATAAAGGGGAAGCATGTGAATTTTTGGTGCTAATTTTGACTTCTTGGCAAGTCTGGCCAAGAATAACCCTGCCTCTGCCCCTCATTGCTCTAAGTGACTTCAGTGTAGCTCTCTGAGGACTCTTGGATATGTCATCATGCAAATGACAACATCAGGATTTTTCAGATCTTTGGAAAAAATGCAATAAAAAATTAGACATGCTTGCAATCTTATTGTTTTACACAGTTAATGAAAAAAAAATTGTAAAACATTAAATGCTCCTGGTGGTTCATTAGTCTTCCGTTGGGAAGTTATCAGAGGATAAATTATTTCACTGCTTCAATTTCCTGCCATCACTTCTGAATGATCTAGAACTGACCACAGAATATGAAACTTAGTGAGCTACATAAGTGCTGATCTGTCACTGCAGCATTTGTGTAATTGCCTGGTAGGGAATTCAGTCCTAGGAAGTAGGTCTGATTTCTGATAGTGACAAGATTGTGGCTTATAATGAAAGTGTGAGTCCTCAGGCAGCAATATTGCAATTTGTGGTCTCTCATAGAGTGCTGAAGGAAATTCAGTGAGCTCAGCAGCCGGGGTGATGACAGAGTAGCTGTGTTCACTGTGTTACAGTAAATACTATCTGACATAATAACAAGGGCAGTGATCAAAGCAACAATGCTCTGTTCCTCATGTTGAAAGTGTCCCTCTGTTAAGGAGAAATAATTCTATTTATCAATAATTTGTAGGGATCTTTTAACAGGAAGAAGTATTATGACTGGTCAAACTTCAACAGTCTGTATTTACGTGTCCGTGGTGATGGCAGACCTTGGATGGTAAACATTTATACAGACCCCTACTTCTCTCATCAAAAGGATGACCTCTACAGCTACTTCATGTTTACCCGAGGAGGCCCATACTGGGAGGAAATAACGGTGAGCTAAGGAATCTTTCAAACCATCTTGAGGTCCTGGCCAAAGCACAGGAAGGGGAATTCCTTCCACATTCACAGTTTATATTGCTGTCCACTTGACGTTTTCATTATACAATAGACATGTGCCTTTGGCTTGGGAGTTCCCAAAACTGGACTAGGGGAGGGCACACTGTGCAGTTGTGTTAAAGAATTGAACCACCAGGTATTTCTCTGAATGCCTACTGTTGGCTCTTACTGGATTAACAGGATAGATACAGCAATTGAAACTTAGCAGGTGTTGCCTGGAATATTCTCTGTGGTAACCATTTTATCTGTAATGCAAATGGGTATGGGCTGTTGTAGGATTTGTTCCATGCAACAGGATTTGCTTAATTTGCAGCCTCTCTGGAGTCAGTCAGACTCAAGAGTTGGGGTTTGTAATTTGTGACCTTTGACTCTGTGACACAGAATAATATTTTTAAGTGTGAGTTGCGGCTCTTTTCTGGTGAAACTTGGGGACTTTTGTAATTCTCTGATGACAACTCCAGGGAGGTTTGCACATCCCTATGAATTGCTGTTGAGTGCCCCATGATACCATTGTCCAGTCACATGGGAAAGCCTGCTGTTCCACAGACGAGGAGCCCAGAGGACAAAAGTTGCGAGTGTCATTGCTGGCTTGGATGTTTTCCTCTCACCCTCACCAGCCACCAGCCAGCCCTGCTTTCTTGCTCCCACTACTTTCAAAGAAATTTTTACATTACCCTGAAGTGCTTTGCTAGAGATACCAATGTCTGAGTATGAAGTTTGCACTGTGAAATCCACAGCCTGGGTACAGATGAGCTGTCAGTATGTACCCATGGTAGACTTTGCAGTAATTTCTGGTTGATATTTCCATGTTGCTGGAGGTAGATATTCTCTCTGTAAGCAGCCACCTTCTGTGCTGCAGCCATTCACTGTGTCCTGACAGGGTAGCGCTCCTTGTGTGATGGCTGCAGCCACCACAGGACAGGGTGGGCCTGGAGCTGGCTGCGAGTGGCCACTTGAAAGGGTTAATGTGGCCCAGTTCTTTGTGCTAGTTTTATGTACCCAACTAATGCTAGTACCAGATACAGAAGAGTGTTACTTTACTAATATGTTATTTTCTTTTCCCTAAGTTTGTTTTATACACTGGTGACACTAAAGTCCGATTTTGTTTTGTTTTGTTTATGTCAGATTCCATTCTCCAAATTCTTTCTCTCCAGTCGGGGAAGAGTCCAGGATAACCAGCATCCTGTCTGGTTAGACAAGGCAAGTTTTCTGTAGGCTTTATTTGAAATTTCATTTGAAATGGCAGTATAATGAACACACAACTGCTCTGTAAGAAATTCAGAATTTCCTTCAAGATGGCCTGATATAGATAACTTACAAATTCTCTAATGTTTGTGAATTTGCAATTGAAGGGCCTCTTCATGTTATAAGGTACTTATTCTCATGGGTGGTAAATGAAAACATAAGTTGTATATGGTCTATTTAAAAATATTTACTGGGAGTTAAAGGGACAAATCAGTACTTGATCTAAGTATCCTCCACTGAAGTTTTGTTGATGATTATTTTATGAATAGCATTTGACAGTAAAAATTATTCACTTGCAGTGTAATTTTGCAAACATATTTTAAAGAAACCCAAAAATCAGGGAAGCAGTGTGAAGGTAGTTTAAGAAATCTTAATAAAATGTCTTGGTCACACTCTTGGTCGCACACTGAATATTTGGAGTTGGAAGGGACCCACAGAGACCATCAGGTCCAACTCTTAAATGAATGGCCCTCATGCTACTAATGTATGTTTTCCTTGGAACCTGAAAAGGCGCAAAATAATTGTTAAATAGGAATAAAAAAGGCAAGAAATGGTCAATGTGTCTAGGGCTTGCAAAGGAATAGATTCTTTAGAGCAGAGTTTAGATGACTCCTGTAGATTATCTGTAACAATGTGATTTGGATAAAAGGAGCATTAAAAACTCTCTGGACTCCAAAAGCCAAGGGGCTGCTTGTAGAGCTTGCTGCTGGGGAAGGAATAGCATGGAGAGCATTAGAATGATCCAGAGGAGTGTCAATGCATTTACCTCACTTTGTTCTGTTCTTTATTTAGCATATGTTTGCAATATAGATTTAGATTCAGTCCACATTTATTCATCTGACACATGCTAGACATTATTTTCCCAAACTTACAGCAGTCCTTAAAATCATGGGCACTGCTCAGACCTGCACTTTCAGCAGGCCTTTGGGCAGCTGAGTTTATGAGGTGGCCTGCACTGGTGACTGGACTGAGCTGCTAATGATGGAGGTGTTTTGTAACATGTGAGAGCTGAGGGAGCGTTTGGGCAAGCCACAGGCTAATAGAAAGCAGGCGTGAGCCACACAGATTTGTTCTTTTATTTAAGAACATTATTCTAATTGGGAATCAGTGGCTAAGAACCTTGTCTTACTATTAAACTCAGTAATTAAGTTTCATGCCAGCCTAAATTTAACACCAAACCAGACATTTTAGAATTTTTCATAGAGTAGATGGGGTATCACTGCCTAGAATGATCCCTTCCATCCTTAATTACATCTTTGTTTCTCCTATTAATGAAAGAATTGTGATTTTATGAAAATGTGTTTAGAAACTCAATTGTGATGAAAAGCATGAAGGATAAAAGTAACTGTTGCTTTAGGCTCAGGCCATTTTAAATCAAGGGTTTATTTATTTACACAGAGGCAGAAAGGCACATGTGGAGTCATTTCCCACTGGGGTCTGTATTGAAAATGGGATAAGGAAGTGTTCAAGCCTTAAAAAATGCTGCTACATTTTCATCAATACCAGTTTAAAGATCACTGTGATCAGCCTGTAAAATAGGGAATTGGGAGATACTATCAAACTCAGTTGTAATATTATAAATACTGTTCTACCCTTTGTGTCTTTTAACTAGGTTAGAACCCTTGGATTCACCATTGGAGATAAAGTAGATGGTCCATTCCAGCTGGAGATCGATTTTATTGGTCTGTTAAACGACAGAGCTCATAAAGAAAAGTTTGCCTATGAAGCATATGACAAGAACACTCCAGTCTAAGCTAGGCTGTTGTCCTTTGGAACATTGTTCAGATATTTGGTTTATTTTTATAAAATACTTATTAACATGTGGCTTTTAACAACTTGAAGGGCCTATGTAAACATTAAAGAGATAAATGCATGAAGTGTGGCACCACTGGCATCTTGAAACTCCCAGCTACAGAATCATGGAGAGACTGTACATAGATGGATGGACTGCAGTGTAGCCTGAGAGCAGTTGTGATGTTCTTACAAAGTAGTGCCTCTTCTTGGCTTCTGTCCTGACCTTTACTGAAATAAAAGTATTTCATGAGTTTGTTGTTATTTTCTTGTCCACCACTTTCATTTTCTACATTGTGGTTTATTGACAGTCGTAAAACACTTGCATTTGCTAGTTTTAAACTGAAAAAGGTATGAGAATTAATACTCTGAGGACTGGTGTGACTCAGCTTCTGAAATTTACAAAGAGCAACACCAGAAGTGGAAAAGGCAGAAGTATTTCAACCTTTAGCTTTGGCTCCTCTAGATAGCTAAAAAAAGAAAAAGCTGCCACTGCCAAGATGGGAACAAGAGCTATGCAGCAGGCTTGACTTTTCCTTCAGAGCTGTTGAAGATAATCCTACAATGATACAGAGCCAAGGATGTTGGAAAGAAGCAATGCTCCAAAGGAGGGGTGGGAGGAAAGCTGCAGCTCGGTCTGCTCCTTGAGGAGGCAGAGCTTGGCTTACTTTGCAACATTACAGGGCAGAGCAGCTCCCACTTCTTCTGTGTGCAGTTAGCCTAACTCAGCTGTGTTGCAAGAATTCACAGCCTCAGCTGCTGCACAGAACCTTAACACCTCCCTTTTGCAGAGAAATCCAGTTTTCAGTAATTCAAGATAACCATGCAGCAGTTGTTTTGTAAAGGGCATGTTTCAGCTGTCAAATTTAAGTAATCAAAAGCACTGACCTCCACAGTGACTTTAAGTATACTTTAGAAATATTAAATGTACCTGTATTTTATAGGGAAGAGACCACAATAAAGCAAGCTGAAACAGAATCTTGTACTACCATTTGCCTTTTGTACAGAATTCAGCAGCTTAATTGTAGAAGAAGGATCATACCAGGAAGATACCAGAGCAAACATCTTTCGTGGAGTGGGAGGCAGGTGAGTTGGTGAGGAAAACTTGGCACAGGAAAACACAGCAGTAAATACAAGTGTGAACAAAATGAGTGCCATAGTAAGGAAGTTGTAGTTAATATACTAAATTATAAAACCAGTGATAAATAGGACATATAAAAAATATTTATTGTCTTCTTTATTAAAAAAATTGCTTTTTCTTGACATTGCAACATATATTTGATGGGACACTAAATTCAGTGAAACATTTATTTGCTCAACAACTGAGATTATAACTGCTAAATTACCTTTCTGCTTCTATCCCTAAAAAATCCAGACAACTTTCGTATGTATTTTTTAAATGCAAAAATAACAGCTTCTTTTAAAACAAAGGTATTGAGTGTACCACAATTATAACATCTTCTAAGCATCTTAGAGGTTAAAAGCAAGAGAATTTTAACATCTGCTATTTACCATAGAAAGGAAGAAAACCTTAACTGTTTAAAGCATTCAGTTGGTAATTTGTAAATTCAGTTGTGACTTTTTCAAAAAGGTAGTTTACAATTATGTTATGCATTAGTTTGCCAGAGAGCTTGCATATTTTTTCTTCTCTTTGAAATTCCCTACTATTTCATAGGCATTAGATTAGAAATGCTGAATAATTGCTGTAACTTAGAGCATTTAAGGATTGGTCTGGAGAACAGGGCAAGCAGGTACTTCCAAATCTTGTCATTTTGAACACTGGGGAGCATTTTGAAGCTGCTGCTATCTAAAGCCTGCATTCTAGCACACAACAAGTGCATTCTGATGTACAAGTCTATCCTAAGGTGCAAGGAGGCTGCTTGAGCATCTTTTTTCCACTTATATTTTCTTCTTTAACATATTTTAGTCAAGTAAATTAGTTAAATGAAAACATTATGAAGCAACTAGAGAGTTCTAAGCCCCTGAAAGTTTAGAATTCTCATCTCAGTAGAGAAGTTGATCATCATTATGCTCAGAGCACATTACAAGATCTCATTTTCTCAACTGCTTTCTGGATTCCACTAGCTAAAAGCAACCTGAACCATACACAGAGCACAAGCCTTTACATGAGAGGAACAGTATTCACAGTGAAGTCCTAGATACAATACTTCTTGTTCATCCTAACACCCAGATAGGCCTCTACGTTTTCCAAGAGCATGAGCCTTTTTCTTTTTTCTGTCTTGCTCAAGCGTCTCCCGCCTTTCTTCCCTGGAGGGAAAAAAAGAGACCATGTCAAGTTTTATTAAAGGTAGAGACACTAGCAGCCAAAGAAATCTGAAGCTGACCACAGCCTAACACAAGTTTAATCAGCGTGCTGCCTTTGCCATAGGCAGAGATAAGAGTACCACTATGGACTGAACCCAAACATTCAGGCAAATACATCTGCTGAGACATGCAGGTCTAACACTTGAGGTAACAGCATGGTAATATTGGCAGCTTCTACCAAGATGAAGGTAAATCTCCAAACCCTGGAACTGATACTGTTCATGGAAAAAGAAGTCTTACATTCAGAGCAGCCTTTTGTTGGCCTTCTTGAAATTGAACAGTCATTGGAGGGGAAAATGGCTTTAATACAAAAGTATTCTTTCCTAAACTACATTTAAATCCTAAGAAGAATGAATCATCACATTAGTTTAAGTAACACTATCTATAAAAAGATGAGTGGTGTACTAACCTTGTCTGGAGATGTGGCTGTTTGTAATCTTTCCTATGTGAACAGATACCACCAGACCTACTGAGAACAGCATTTTCTTTAAATTCTCCCCACGGTTTTAGTCGTCCTATAATTTAGGAGCAAAAAGAGAGACTAGTTTAATAGTTTAGTAACTAATTGTGTGCTTAACTTCTTATCATTAATTTATCCTAGCTAGCCTGTTTCTTACTGGTTGTTTTGAAGATGAAATGCCTCTTTAAGCTGTATTATCAGTTTCACCATTCCCTACAAATAGTTCTTCTGTAAGTAGAGACAGGTGACTGTACTTAGAAGTAACACTCACCATGCAAAGTTCAGCATCTCACATGAGATTAAAAAAATCCACCTCGTTGTGTAAGGAACATTTTGTATTTCCTGTACATGCATCTATTCAGTGGAATGCAAGGATATTTATTCTTGTATTTATGGGCTTTAGGTCATAAAATCCTAATCTTCAGTAGGAAAGCTCTTGAAGCATGTATTATGAAGAAATTTAACATCAGACTACGTGGGAACCCATAGAGAAAGTAAAAGGGGCAGGAAAAGAGACTGTAACCTTTGTTCTCACTGTTTGTATCAAAGCACCCGATAGGAGCAGCTGAGTGTAAGGGGTGCAGGGTCACAGTACCTTTGTGTGGCTGATAAGGAAGCGGCCGAGAGAGACTTGCTTTGAGATCAAATGTCTTCTTTCCACTTGTGGGTTCTGCAGGTTGAGCTCCAAACTTGAAGGGGGTAAGAACTACAAAAGGCACCAAGGTACCATCATTAGAGTAGCAGGAGCATCAATGTACACAGAAAGACCACACTGTGACTACCAAGACCAAAGAGCCATTAAATACCCCTGCTGCTACTTCTAAAGATAGAATTGCACAAACAATGCAATTCTCACTTGAAAGAGGGAGAGGCAAGAGTTCTGGAGTACTGGCCCTTTAGCTATGATTATACTATGGAAGAACACATACAGCTCCATGTGTTTTTCTAGTCCTTCAAGGCAAATTGTGTTTCTTCCATGCCTGTTTGGAACCAAGTGGTTTTTCATGTTAAAGAAGAATTATTTTGGAATAGGTCAGCTGCAGATCAGTGAGGAATTTTGCTTGCCCTTTGAAAACATCAGTATTATTATACAGCAAACCAGGAAGCTCTGGGTTCTTGACCTGTGCAAATATTTCTGTAATGCTAAGGGTGCCAATGGCTGGATAGCAGAGCTGTGCTGCTGCAGAAATTGTTAGTAATCAGATGACTTCTGATTTTCCTTAATTTTAGTTCCTGAGTTATCAGGGTGCTGAGGCTGATAACAGGTTGTCCTGAAGCACAGCTAGAAACCTGATGCATGCTAACCCCACAAGAAGAATGAGACCTCTGAGAAGGTGTCAGGAATTCCTTTCTGTGCTGATGGGGTCCCTGTATCTGCTATATGAATCTTTTGCTATGTACTTCCTAAAGGTCTAGAAGACTTTCTAGCCTCTTTTCTGTAGGTAGCTAGGAACCATATGTTTATGTTGTGGTGCCTCAACATTTTAGTTAAACCACTGGAAAACAAAGGAAACAAAGAAACTACTGCAGTTCATGAAGAACCAGTCATAAATTAGAGAATTAAATTAAAACCTGGGTCTACATGACATTTGGTTGTTAAAAACTTGTACAGTAATTCAGTAAGACAAAAGTCTTGATCTGAAAGAGCCAAATAGTCACCATCCACCTTACCCTTTGATGCAGTCAGATCATTATTTCTTGCATTTCCCTTACTGTTCTTCTGACTTAGTAGTTTGCAGCTCTCTTGAGCGTCAGGTGTGCAGATCTCCTCCATGTATGGAGACATTCTAGATGGAGTCTTGGTAAGAGAGCGTTTGTGCTCATTATCTTTTGTGGCTTCTGAGAACCTGAAACATTTTAGAAATATGAAGACAAGTTCAGTCACCTACAAGGAATGTAAGCAATGTGCCAGAATATAGAAGGTCCTGCCTTCTATATTAATTATTATTAAATTATTTATTACAGATAGAAATATTTACTGTGTGAAAGATGTTCACAGCTCATGCAAAAACTGTATGAAAATACCTTCTGGTACAACACTAAGTTTCGAGCCAGAGTCAATAGCAGTAAGTACCACTAGAAACTACAAAGAACTGACTTTCTTGTTATTTTGAAAAGAAAATATACTTGGGTGCAATAAGCTAGTAGATTTATTCACCAACAGATATGATTTGCTTTAGACCTGGATTCTGTAATAAAGCATTCCATATTTCACTAGTTTTAAAATTCAAATTAAGAAAAACTGAAAGACAACTAACAGAATGCTGGACCTCAAAGACCTACAAGAGGAAGAAGCTGAAAATTTTGGAAGACACAAGTTACCTGCATACCAAGACACGCACGTTCCATATGTATTCCAAATGTGTATATACACATTAATGAACACCTATGATTACTCATTTATGCGCACATGCATAAAAATTCAAAATTGTGCAAAAACACATGAGAATAAGACATGAGCTTGCAAGATTTAGAAAGACAAGGAGTAAATGTTGAAGAAAGCTGTTTTTGTGGACAAGCAAGTTTATGACAAAGTACAGCTTGCAAAGTCTACCACCAAGTGTAAAACTGTGGAATGGAATTTTGGAAGCAAATTCTGAAAGTAATGTTTTGGATCACATTTTGCTAGAAGTCAATTAGGGCTACAGTGAAGACATCCAAGAGGACACTAGAGGCAGTGTATTTTTTACATTTGTTATCTATTGAAATCAAAAAGATATTTAAAGTAAAAACAAAGCCATTAAGTTTGTAATCTTGATTTTGACCTTTGAACAGCAGAAGACCTGCATTCCAAAGTCTCAAATATATATTATCAGACAGCAATATGAGAAGCTGCATTATCTGACTTAAAAACAACAATCCCACATACACTTTAGTCAGGGACAAAAAAAAGCCCCGGCAGCCACAATCTTGGCATGCAGAAGTGGAGAAGTGAAGGTCATCAGAGCAAGGAACACAACCAAGGCCTGTGAACAACCGTGCATTGTTAGCAAAGGGAGAATATCTAATCAGAACTTCAGTCACTGTGGAAGGTTAAGGAAACTGATTAAAGTCAAAATTAGTATAATAGTTAGAAATCAACAAAGAAATAGTAGAAATAAAGGCTTTCATTAGAAATCCAAGCAAAAAGAACATTTATCAATAGGATACTGTAAGGACTGTCCATTCATTTCCTTCTTTTAAAATGTTTTTGATCAAGACTTTAGGAAAATCATTAAGACGCTAATAAAACATACTGATAAGAGACTTTCATGAAATATTAACACTAATAGAGAATTAGATTACTGTGGAGGAATGATGACATACACATGATGTTCTAAAAGGAAATGAGATGAGGTATAATAGCATTGAGTAAGAACTCATCCATTTAGCAATTGCTCATGACTTCTGGTGTCAGTTCCCATCTGCTAGAAACAGTCTGCTTATAGTAGTCAATCACAAGAGGACCCATTCTGTGACACTGAAGGGGAGGGGAAATAGAGGACAGAAGGAAGAAAGTACCTAAAAACCATTGCAAGACTCACCTGGAATACTGAAGAGAGTTCTGATTTAAAAAATTTACAGAAAAATTAATTAGGATAAACAGAAACTAATAGGCTGCCTGGCAAAATAGAAAACCTAACACAGTAATAGAAGAAAAATAATTTCCTTGATTTTGCATCATTTGGCTTTAGAAAAATGAAAGCCAGGACTTGAGAGTCTTCTAACAGACATAAAAATGAAGAATGAAGACAGTAACAGCTGTCTTCAGCTTAAATGAGGCTTAAACCACCCAAAAAGCCAGGCTGAAAGTTAGTAATCAGAATTAGTCTTGCATAGTTCATTTTTGGAAGAGAAATAATTAGTAAACTCACAGTCAGTGTTAATTATTTCATGTATATCACATCAAATGGCTTGCCGGTAGCTTTGGTTTGTTTTTTTACCTGACATTCATTTTGGATGTTGAAAGTACAGAAGGATGAAATGAAGATTTCTGGGATAAAATGCTCCGATTAGCAGCGTTCAGAGAATTGCGTGGTGAGCGCCGGACATTACAAGGAGTGACGGTGGTGGAGAACCTGCCTCTTTCTGGATTTGGGCTGAATAAAAATCTTTTGCCACTGGCTTGTTTCTAGTGAAAAGCAAATTCTGAGTTACCATACTCTAATGAAAATTTATTTACAAAGCAGCCAAGAGGAAGGGAAAACACACAGTGAATCAAAAGCATATGGCCTCTTCAGTTCTCTCCCTTTTTTTCATCTTTAAAAGCCTATTTTAAATGCAAGTATTTTTATTATTAAATTGACCTGACAACACATACCTTAGAATATGGAGTGTCTTTTTCTGATGCTCTTAAGGGATTTGATTTTCTGGTCAGCAGCTGCTGATAGCATACATCGATACAATATATGCCATTAAAAAAAAAAAGTAGCATCCAGGAGTTTCATTCATTGTTACTGTTTGATGTGGACAGTGCTAGAGTAACCAACCTGAACAATTCTATGGTCACTGCCATATTCATTGATTCATTCACACATTACTGTCACTTTTTTAGGCTCTACTGCACTTTGTGAGAGGCCCTGTTAGCAGCTTTCACCCATGAGAGGATGAAATACAAGAACTGAGAACAACACATATTGAATGTATTTTAAAGGAGAATCATATGCAGCCATGGGATGATAATTCAAGCACAAAAGAGAAAATATTTAATTCCTGCTCTTTGAAAAATAACCTATCCCCTTGGTTAAATTTTGCAGCAATTAAAAAAGTTGTAAACAAAAGATCCAGGAGATCTTTCACAAAAGTAATTGTGACAATTATTTTTACTCAAAACCACAAGTTAGTTGTTGGTTTCTACAGCTGTACACTGTTAACATGTAAAACCTTGTATTGTTATATAAGTTATATACAAATAACTATATATATTGGTTATAATATTCCACTGCAGGTCCACATGACCAGCTACTTACTGATCTAAAGAGACCTGGTAGGACTTTTACAGAAAGACCCTTGAAATAATTGAATATGCCAACAATGGGTATCTTCTCCCATGTTATCTCTTACCTTGACTGTGCTGCAATTTTCATTCAGTTTTTTTTTCCTCTCAATGTAGTCAGCAATAGATTCCATTTTCTTGAACTGAGCCTCGTGCAACTTTTTGAAGTCTAAGAAGTTCCAAAAATAAGAACATGCACAGATATAATTTGGTGCTAAGGGAGTTTGGTACATAACAGGAGAATTTTGTGACACCTATTGTCATTGCCTCAAAGAAGCCAATGCGCCCCTCTAACTAAAGGCTGTAGACACAGCTGACCAAACAGGACTAAAAGAATCTTCCACCAGCTACATGGCCCATTACCTGGTAACCTGGAGGATTATAGAATCATGGTCTGGGTTGGAAGGATGATCTTTAAAGATCATCCAACCCAACCCCCAAATTCTGCAGTTAAAGAAAACAATAAATACTTCTACATTTGAGATGACTTAACACATTTTAAGAAGTGATGAACATGAGCTAATGTATAGTAGTACAGCATAACCATAAAGTGAAAACTAAACAAGCAGGAATAATAGCATGTATGTGTTCCTGTTCTTTCAAAATCATTAATACAAGTTTTGTATGGAAAAGTACCAAAATGTTCAATAAACCAGTTTTTTAACATACATGCCAGTCATTTACTACTATGAATTTACAAGCTGGAATATGTACCTTGATATGTAACATTTGGGAATTCTTTTTTCTTGCTTGCTTTTTAAAGCAAGAATATTCTTTCATTTGAGCACGAATAGAAATCTGAGTTTTAAAAAACTAAGTCAAGTCTCCCTTTACACAGAGAAAACACATCTCTTCCTAGAGATGGCAGGTTATCTTACTTGGTGTGGTAGCTGTCACTCCTGCAGACCGAGATGCACGTCCTACATGCACAGGGATCTTCCCTCCTGCAGGACGAGCATTACCTGGTACAGCAAGATTAGACAAAATCATTATGACTCCTGGATGATTTAAAGTAATCACAGTGGTTTTAAATATTGTTCCAATGTTTGTTTCAAAACACATTTTATCTCTTCAAAGCAGGTCATATTAGGTTAGTATCTTATGATAGTAAAGTATTTTTCAGGGAAAATTTACAAGAGACCTGTGCTTGCAGTAAACAAAAACTTGAAACTCACAGGCCTTGTTCAGTGTTTTTTAAATGTTGATACTAAAGAAGAAATACCTTTTGACGAACTTTTCTGCCACTGCCTTATTTACATACAAAGTCCAAGCTATTTTTGTCATCTCTGTTCTCAGGTGCAGTAATACGCTCACGTTCACATTTTAATGATTAATTTTCTTAAGAAAAAAAATCAGGTAGCAACTTTACATCAAGTTCAGCTTTTGCATATCAACAGCAAACACCTGTATTTCTGGTCATTCACATCCCCTCAAAAGTAAACTTAGATGACTACAATATATTGAAAAAAGTCCTTACTGGAAACAAATAATGGATGCAGTTAAAAAATCAATTTGATATTAAATGCAGAGTTGTTACTACAGCTATAGGAAGAGATAAGCACTGTACCAACTGTCAAGATGAGTGATGTCCCCTCACACCCTACTGCTTTCGTTTTTAAAAACAAAGAAAATCATTGTAAATTCTATGGAACAAGAAGAATGTCGATTATAAACTTACAGACTACATACACTGAGCCTAACAGAGCAAATGCAGAAGTGTATCTTACTTGACAGACCCCTCAATATGAAGAAATTATCAGATTAGGTGGACAAACTAATTTCTTCATGTCAGCTGCATACACAAAGCAGTGGGGGATAAATTAATTCATATTTTCAGTGGCATCATGTTTGAAGGACTAAAGACACCACCAGATGAAAAAGTGATCCAGTGGAACACATTCAGATACTCTTGGGTAGTTCAAACAAATGGTAAAGGATTCTATGTTTTCTGCTGATTTTACTCCTGGAAAGCAAAATATAAAACTGTTCATCTGTAGAAAAAGATAAATGGACCATAACGAAGTAAGTCTTCCCTTTCTTGCCACCTCCTAGAGGCCAAACAACATCTCAAGGGTATTCCAAAAGGCATTGATCCTTTTGGAAGTGTAAAACTCAAATACACTCATCTCTCTGAAAACTCCTTCACTAAAACAAGAGTTTTGAAGTCAAAGCCAGCAAAATTCCTACACTGCAGAATTTGTGGATTTGTATTACAATGTTAAATAAGTAACACAAACTCAAACCAGACCAATTTTCTTCTGGTAGCCCCAAAACAAGTTACTGATCAACAGATGCCCCACAAAATGGTATGAAGACACAATAAAATTATCTTTTGGTTATTCTGAGCAGCACAAATTGAAGTTACTTTTATCCAATTTTCTACTTACGTTGTCCTCCCCTGCCTTTAGTAGAAGTCTTCTCTGCCTGTTTCTTCTGTCCAGCACCCATCCCTGGATTCTCAATGGCTCTCTCTTCAGTTATTTGGATTTTGTTTTGTGGTATCTTCTGTCCCTTTTTGCGCTCCCCCTGAGGCACTTCATTTTCTTTCATTTCAGAATGCACCTGCAATTTAAACACGCCTTGTTTAACCAGTTTGTTCCAACTGGATGTAAAGCAAGGCTGTTGTTCTGAGAACAGTGAGTCAGTGGAACAGATTGCCCAGAGAGGTGCACTCAGCATCAGATTGGATAAAGCCTAAAGCACTGGGCTCTAACCTCACAGCTGAGTCTGCTTTGACTGAGACATTGAGCAAGAGATTTTCTGAAGTCCAAGCTGAGTTAACCTGTGAATACTTACCCTGTTACTTTGTTACTTCACAAACTTAGATATTTTAGAAACCTTTGACCTGCATAGCTCTCACATTTTAGTATAAAATTGCCTTTATGGATTAAAATTCATGATTTGTAAGTAAGATTAAATTCACTGGGGATGTTACTTTTTACTGTTGTATTTTTGCATACTGTACAATTCTCTAACACTAAAAGACTAATACTCCTTTATTTTCTCATTCCCCCTCTACCTCAGTAAAAGTCTTTCAGACAGTTCTTAATTTACCTACTCCTTGTAACTCAAAAAAAATTCAACCTTCATCTCACCTGTAACTTTCTCTCCCTAAGTCACACAACCCTCACAATAAACAAAATTATTATATTTAGGCAATTGTGCAACTTCTGATATTTTTTTCTGTACCAAAAAAGAGAGAACAGCATTATTTTAGATAAATTCTGAAAGTAGCCTAAGATTCAGAAATTACAATGAACTTAGCAGCCTTACACTCAGATAAAGTGTTAGGAATTGTTTATTTCTTAGAGGAATTTATTGTCTTGAAGCAGTGACTAGAAGTAATGTCTGTTTATTATGGGACAGTGCATAAAGGGACAGAAGCCAGTGCTGCAAAATACAAAAGACCAGTACCAGAATGCTTGCATATCAATTTCTGTACGTGTCTATACACACACACACACGAACACATACCATCTATAAATGGTGACTGAAAAGAAATCAAGTGTGCTTAAATAATGCTCAGAGGAAGGGAGGACAGCACACAAAAGCATGCCAAGCAAATCACCTGTTTCTCATCAGAAAGCACTGGGTTTTCTTCACTGCTGTTAGTTTCCTCATGGGAGTTCCTCTTTTTTCTGGTTATTTTTTATTCTGACCACGTCTTTTTGTAATGAAACACACTGAATCAGACATCATTTCCTCCTGATTGCTCAGTTCATCCGATTTAATGGAAGCAAATGCACTCTTTACAGGACCCTGTAGCAGAAAAATACTATAACTGGAAGATATCTGACACAAATATGAATTAAATACACCAGGGACAGTTTCAATTTTATTATCTAAAAAAGTATTTTACACTAAAGATAAACAGTAGCATGCCACGTAGCAGCATAGTAATCAAGAAACTGGCACAATCTAGATTCCCTTAAGCACCAAAGCTCGTTGTTTGGAGACTTTAAATACAATTTTTATGACTGGTTTATCACATTTCATTTTAATAATTTATAATAATCTAATATTTTTATTTTGAATTCTAACTTGCATGATTTCATGACCCTCCCATATTTGTACATTTGTGGAAAACTCTTCACCAGTAAAAACAGGGCTCCTTTCCTGCTCATGAAAATTTTTAAAAAGCTGACAAGGTTTATACCAGTTCCTCAAGCCTTTAAAGAAGATTTTTAAGGGATGCACTTAAAGGGAGTTGGATTTTAGAAAAAGGAGATAACAAATTACTTTAATCAAAAACATTGCCACACTCAACAAAACAGTTCAGCTTACAGAAAATTTCTTTAAAAGTTAAGAAAACAAAACACTAAGAGGCAAATAAAGGAAGTAGCACAACTGTATTGCTTTCATTATAGGGAAAGTCAACTGTAATAGATGCAAAATGCTTTCCAATTAGCACCTAGTCCTCTTCATTTAGGCATGCAAAATGAATAAAATATTTTTATATTCGCTACTGAATAGTGTCTGGAGCCAAACAAGCAAGAATTAAGGTTTCTTCAGTGGAAATTAAATGTCATTGTTCACAGAGAATAGGTTAGTACTGATGCTGAAAAATACATTGGTAATTTTGGCAGCTGAAATGAAATCAGCTTTCAGTCATGGAGGCCACTTCAAAACTAACATTAGCATATCTATTTCTATCAGTATATAAGTACTTTAAACTAAGGGCACTAAGAAGAAAAAGGTATTTCTATTACAGTTCCCATTGTGGTCAAAATCACTCTTCAGGACATGCCCTGCTCTATGGGTTACAAATTAAGGTTTACATTTCTAAAAAGCAAGGTCTGATTTATTATGTTACCATATTTTCACTTTCTTCATTTGTCCTTTCAAAGTGTTGCTTCAATGATTCCAATAATTTGTCTGCCTGGAGAGAAATCAAAACAACCCATGAACCAAACAATCCATGAAGTCACTGAAGAGCTGCCCGGGCCCAACCCACATCCTATAAACGGATCCAACGAGCGAGCAGAACATCTCCCGAATCCAACAGCACAAGGCAGACCAAGGACCCGTTCGAGTCAGTCAACGAGACTAAGTGCCTAAGGCCACAGATAAATCCGCAGCATATTCTCCACGGAGGCACAAAGACAAATTTCCTCGACTAGGTTTCCCCTGCTCTGTTTTCCAGGAGGTTAATTGTTCAAGGAAGGAGACAAACTGTTCTAAGCCCCACAGCGCAGCTGAACTTGAATTAAAATTGTGTCAAATTTCTGCAATTGCTTCTGCCTTGCCCATGCTACATGCAAAGCATTCTTTTCATCCCTCGCATACGTTCAGCAGTAACAGCAGTAAAACAACGATGAAAACACACCATTGATAATTCAAGCTATGAAAGACACTTAAACACCTAAGTGGACAAGTCAGCACAAGAACAGTCAAAGTGCCCCAAAACTAACATTCCCAGAAGAACTCTGAGTCCTGTGAGGACAGGGAGCCGCCTTGTGCACCCAAGATCTTTCTTTTAAGGCTCTATGAGTTGTGCCATTGCTGCAGGAGGAGCCAGGCCGTGCCTCACAGCAGCTCCAGGCAGGGCCCTGGGGCGCCCTTAAGCTTCTCGCCCGTAACCGTGACCGCCCTCTCCTCCCGTAAGGTGCTCTCTTCTCACTGTTCCTCCCTCTCCGAGTCGTTAGAAAAAAAAACCAAAACAAACCAAGCCAAACAAACAAACACAGCCACCCGCACCGGGGACACCGGCGTGGGGAGCAGCCGGACCAGCAGAGGAGGGGCAGCCGCCCCTTCTCGATGCCCGGCGGACACCGGAGCCTCGCTCTCCCCCTCCCCAAATGCGTGCCCGCTCCCCGGACGGCAGCGCAGCCCCCGGGGCGCCCCAGCGCGAAGCCACCGCCGCACCCCGCGCCGCTCCAGACCCGGGAGGGTGCGCCCCGGGAGGCTGGGGACGCGTTCGTCGCTACCGGGCACGGGGGCACTCCAGAACCGGGAGCTCCGTGGCAGCGCTCCGTCGCAGCCGCCCCGCCTCACCCGAAGGTTGGCCCTCAGCCCGGCGGCCTTGGCGATGCGCTGGAGCTCGGCGTATTTCAGCGCCTCCAGGGGCTGCAGCGAAGCGAACGCCATGACAGCAGCTCCGACCGAGCGGCCCTGCCCGCCCGCGCCAACCGACACCGCTCGTGCCGCTCCCGCCGTTCGAACTGGCCGCTGCGCCAGCCCATTGGCTGCGCCAGAGAAGGGGCGGGGCCAGACGGGGCGGAGCGCGGGAGCCACCAATGGCGGCGCGGTCCGCCGCGCGCGTTTATTTTCAAGCGCCATGAGGCGCTCCCGGTAGAGAAAGCCGCGCGCGGTGCGGACCGCTGCCCAATAGCCGCGGGCAGCCAGGATTGACGCGCCCACTAACCAATGGCAATGCAGAACATGAGACCCACCCTCCAATCGCGATACTTGGGGGGCGGGCCCCGCACCCGAACGCTTGGCGGGAGGAGATGGCGGTGCGGCAGCGGCTGCGACAGCTGTTCCAGGACCCGCAGCCCATCGGGACCATTGTGGTGGAGCGGGCGCCCGCCCCCGCCGCTACCGCCTGGGCCTCGCCGCCGCCGCCCCCGCCGCCGCCGTCGCCCACACCCCCGCCGCCGCCCACACCCCCGCCGCCGTCGTCGTCTTCCTTGCCGCCGGCCGCAGTGCCGGCATCGCCGCCGCGGCAGCAGGGTCCGCTGCCGGAGGGGTGCGCCGTGTTCCACTGCCGTGGCTGCTGGACGGTGCTGGGGGACTCGCTGCAGCTGTGCGGGCAGGAGCCTCCGGGGCTTAGCGTCCTCATCTGCTTCAGTCAGTGCCTCGTCTGGCCGGCGGGTGCTGCCGACGCGCCGCTGCCCCGCGCGGGCCTCTCGGCCGGGCGGGAGCTGGTCCGGGGGCTCTCGGCTGCAGCGCGTCTCTCTCTTTCTCCTCAGAAGTCACCAGCGATGTGACCTGGGAGGACTCGCTGCTGGTCGGCCTGGAGGGAGCCCTCCTGGGATGGTGCGTAGCTCCTGTAGTTCTGGTCCCGGGCCTGCCGTGAGCGGCAGCCGCGGTAAATCGTGCGGGCAGGGTCGGGCTCCGGCACGGCTGGGAGCTCCGAGGGGGGTGCCCCGGGGGTTCTGAGGGGGTTGGCAAACTCCCAGGTGACTTCTGTGCCTGTTTCACACTTCGGATGGAGAAACCTTTTGTAGGGATGTAGTTTTCACTTGAAATCAAAGAGTTTTGCTGCTATAACCTCTGTAGGTCGAGAGAAACATTGGAGCAATGCAGTAGAAGACGGCTTACCTTGTAGGTCCTTTTCTTCCCTTCCCTTCTCTTACTTAAAACATCCCTGGGTTTTATTTGGTTTGATGGGGTTTTGGTTGGTTTGGTTTGGTCTTGGGGGGAGGGATGGCTATTGTTTGGTTGGTTTTTCTTAATACTGAAAATAAAAAACTCGTGCTGCTGCCTCATTCAGGAACTTACCGTTTGCAAGGTTTGGTAACTCACTCTAACGGGAAGAAAGTGAAATGTCATCTAGGGGCTTACAGAACCAGTAGCTTGTTTAAATTATGTTTAAAGGCTATTTTACAAACTGTCAGGACAAGGAACTTTTTCAATATAAGACTTGCTGTCAATATAAGACTTTTTTCCTTGCCCCTCTCTCTGCATGAGGTAATTATCTATTTTATTAGAAAGAATTTACAACTGGCACATGCATTGTTTTATTACTTAAATCATGTTTGAGTAGAATACTCTAAACCACTCTGTGATAATAAGATGTGCATTTTCTTCCTTAATACCAACTTCATCTATTAGGGAGATTACTTCTTTCACAACATGCCCAATTTCTTATGGTCATGTTGTTTTTGTACATATTACTTTTTTGAGGAGGAGGCAGTATTATGCCTTGGATTTTGCCCCAAGGGAACCGAAGATTTCATGTCCTCTGACAAATATACAGCATCTGTGGTTTCAAAACCTTCTTTTTAAAAACATTTCCCTTTCTCCTTTTAGTGCTTATTATTTATTATGCTGTCGGTCCTGTGGTTTGGCTGTCGGCTTCATTCTTTATTCTTCTGGCAGTGAGCTCGCATATCTCCGGGACTTGTTCTGTTTCTTCAAGGACAGCATCATGTGGTGAGTACACTGCATTCTTATGGTCAATGACTTCACAGGTAGCTGTAAGTTACTGTACAACTGGCCTAGAGCTAACAAAAGTGGTTTGACTCTTGTCTGAGCACATTGGTGTGGGATTTTAATATTCTTGATGTCTAAACTGTGTTGATATGAATCCCTTTGATTTGCCTTACACCTCTTGAGTGTCCTTGTGTAATGTAGGACTTCACATTTACTTGTGTGCAATGCTGAAATCTCTTCAGTTCCAGATTCATTTAGCTAACCTAAGGTATCAAAGTGATTCCATGATAGGTTGAGGACTTGACTATAGCAGCTGTAAATTACTTACAGCAGGTGATGAGAGGATCTTTGATTCCAAAATAAAACCATTGTTATGTTTTGAATATTTTCATAATTACTACTTTTGGCAACGACCTCATATCTGCTTTAAAATCATCTTCAATCATCTGTCTAAATAGTGCAACTATAGTTTTTTTAACTGTTTTTCTTATGTTTTCTTTCCTTTCCCCTTTTGTTTTCCAGTTACTTCTTAAAAAATCAAATGATTATAGAAGCTTCTAAGGTGAATTTTCCAGCTGTGACCTTAAAGAAACACATGCAGAATGTAAGAGTTCCATAATAATGGAAAATACTTTTAAAATGCTGATAATTTTGGACATTAATTTAAAAACATTGACACAAACATGGGGTTTTATAGTGCCTAAGATTGAGAAAATGCTGCCTTATTTGACAATAGTTGAATCAATGCATGAGACATGTCTTTTCTAAGACATCTAACTGCAGAACATACCCAATTCTAGCTAAATTTTGGCAAAAGTTTGTCATCCTTTTATGTCTACACCTCGCAAAGAAAAAAACCCCTAAAATCATTTATTTAACAGACTTGGCCTAAGTATTATGACTTGTGTTGTCATTGTTGAAGAATTTAAAAATAGATTTTTTTTGAAAGGTATTTTTAAAGTAATATTTTTGTCTGTGTAAGCTCAAAACACCATGGCAGTATTTGTAGTTTCAGAGAGAATTCTAGGACCTCCCTGCTGTTTTGGTGTTCAACGTGGATGTTCTTATCTGTAACCTGACTAGTTGTTATGTTAGTTAATTGCCTGTGCCTTAGCTCAAATAAAATTATTGTTTGTAGGAGACAGCCAGCATATCCAGTATTTATGTGATAATTTGTTTATTACTTTGTTTGGGGTTTGAGTTTAGGTTTTAGTTTCTCTTGTAATGGGCCTTTCACATTTCTTAAGTTTTGTCCTCTTCCAAGTCATCTTCCAGTTTCTACAAGATCAGATTGTTTTTACAGGTCAAGTGAGGCTAAGATACAAAAATCTTACCTAGATAAAACTTCTGAAGTTGAGACATGATTTAGTAATAATACATGATTGAAGTAAAAATATGACAGCACTTCATTGCAAACACAAATTACGTGACTGTAGGGAGTTCCCTTGTTGCCTAGAACAAGCTCAAGCATCTGGCCTTTGCTTTTTGAGACAATGTCCACATGTATTCCTAAGCTAATGATGAAGCAGTTTGTCCACATATTGTCAAAGAAGGTCTCTGGCTGTGTGAAAACTTGAGTTAACTAGGAAAGATCAGGTTCATCATAGTAAAACTGCAGCAACTCCATCTTCCATTATGGCCCTGGAAGGGCTGATACTGGTACACATTGATCTATCTCCAGTTTTTACTGCAGCCATCTGATCTGGGTGCTGTTTTTTTCAGTACTAAACATGCAGTATAGAGATTAAGCCCCTCTATAATTTCCCATCTTGAAAGTGAGCTGCTCTTTAGCCACTTTAAGTAGAGTGCAGGTCATTCAAAGATCCAGTGTTAGGACTTTTTTTGCTAATTTTAATACTCTTCTCTTTTTTCCTAGATAAAAGAAAAGCTCGTGGAGTTAAGTAATCGTGTAGAATTACTGACAAGGAAGCTGGATAAAATAACCACGTAACAAAAGAATTATGTAACAGAATGGCAAAACTCTTCAACAGATC
This sequence comes from Emberiza elegans, assembly GCA_024865655.1. NCBI lineage: Eukaryota > Metazoa > Chordata > Aves > Passeriformes > Fringillidae > Emberiza > Emberiza elegans. The sequence goes on along the minus strand of JALJVW010000139.1, from coordinate 16,705,536 downwards.
CAGATGACCTACTATCAGGATATGCAAGAGTTAATGCCAACTAATACCCATTTCCAAGAACTGCTGGAGTTGTTTCTTCATCTCTGCTGAGTTTGGTCATTACAGAGAAATAATGCACCAGACCAGGTCCGAGTATTGATCTGTGACTTTATCTGTGTGTGGAAAGAACTGATGATGAAGTGCATCCCCGCAGGAACACCTGAGCATCTGACATACTAAAGTTATGCTTGGAAGACTGAATACCTCACCCATGCAGCATGTTACTCTCTGAGGCTGTATAAATCTGACTTTGGTTTTTCTAATGACTTCAGGGGGAAAACCAGCCTTTGAAATAGTAAAGTCAGATTTCTGGAGCCATGCAAAACATACTTAACAAGGTGATGCTATTCAAGAGCCACCATTACAAACTGAACATTCTTAAAAACCTAAAGCTCTTGTCGTATTTTCAATACAGAGATATTGTTAATGGCAGCCTTGTTAATGGCAGCTAGATTTTGGTCAAGTGGCTTATTAGCTACATCTGATGTGTGAGCCACTGCTAAATGGACTCCTGAAGAGTTTTGCGATTTGTTTGTGTGCCTTGCCTGCAAAAGCAGCAGACGAGCATGTCACAGATGGTGCAATGTTCTTGGAGCATGAGTCAGGATGGCGCCATGGAGGCAGAATACAAGGTTTTGAATTTCAGGTAAAGGGCAACCCATGTGCCTGCCAAGTCTGCTGAAGTGCAGCCCCAGGAACAGGACTGAGTCAAATTTTGCCAGCTAAGGCTGTGAGCAACTGCCTTGAACAGATTTGAGTGTTTCTTCCTGGAATGTTAACTATGAAACCAAGGAAAAGTCTTCTGCACAATCCTGGAAGCACTGCTTTCCTTTATGACTGCCTGTTGCCTTCAAGTGGCCAGTTAGGATGTTTCATAAAAAATACCTACTCGTGGCTCACTGGCATCTCTCTGTTGAAAATTGCTTCTGCTTATTTCCAAATATTTAGAAACTAATTTTACAGAAAAGAAAGCAGTACTTACCCTTTGTTACTGGGACAGAATATCCCTAATTCTTGTTTTTTGGAAGATTAAGATTCCTTTTCCTCTCCCCATCCCTGCCTAAAGGGCTAATGTTTTTCCCCAAAGGAATAATGAATTTTATGAAAAGTTTAGTAGCTGTCTGTAGTAGTCTAGAGAGGATTCTATTTTCTTGATCAGCTTAATTCCAGTGATGCAAATTGCCTTCTCCTAACATATATATGACCAGCAGCTTGCAGAACTCATTGCTGCTGCTGCCAGTTCTGTGTTTTGTCTTATTTGTAAAATAACTGCTTGGAGCAGAGGGTACAAAACTCACTGTAAAGCATCTCAGAGGTTTTAGGTGGGCAACTGGTACTTAGGCTACTACTAATGCCTCACTGTGCTTTCTGTTTGGGAGTTCTTATGGACTCAGTTCGTGGTCGTAAGCAAAACCATGGAGTATCAACAGTGGTTCTGCAAGGAGAGCAGGGACTCTCACAAATTCTATTATCACCTTTGTAGTACTTCCTTAGTGCTTGTGTTGTTGTTTCATGAGTCTAAGAAATGTGACTGATAATGGGACTGTTTGCTTTTGCCCTTTCATTCTAGTTTCTGCATTGAGACTGGTTCTTGCTATTTTATGTCTGTATTTTGAATAATGCTAAATTGTTTTGCTTCATTAGTGCTGATCCCTAAAAGAAAATGTCAGTTACATTTTTGTACTATATTTAAAGTTGTGAAGAAGGAACTTCTTAAATAAAAGCTGAAACTCAGAAATTCATATAGTCCAAATCACTGCCAATATTATGTGAGTCCTAGGCCTACTTCTTTTCCTTTTATTATTTTGCAGAAAAACCCCATCACTTTACCCACTTGCTTGGGTCCTCATTTGTTATGAAGCATTAAAGTATTGGTTCCACAAATTATATTACATATAATGGATTTCAATAAATAATAAGTATGTGCTGAGGAATAGCTGGTAAATTTTTAAACTGCATTTCTGTAATCTTTGAAACTGGGAGGACCTCCACCAACCACAGAAGAAATTTTTTGAAGTGTAGTCACCAAAGCAATAAACAATACATCCATAAAACAGTTTTCTGAGGGGCCTTGTTACTTTTAGGCAATCAATACAAGAAGCAGAATTTCTGCTACCCTCTAAAATAACCCTTGAAGGGACTGAAGTGGAATAACAATTTTTGTTTAGCTGCTATTTAAGTCAGAAGCTCTTGTGCCTGAAGTCTACAGGGATAGCTGGCCCCAAAGTAGATATCCAGCATATATGAATTCAGCTGAAGTTGTTAAGTTTTGACAAAGCTACAGCAAGTACACCTCAGAAGTGGAGTGGAATGTACAGTAATTTGATTAATTTGTCTTCTGAACAGATGACACATCCAGTTTTAGTGCATTCTCAGCCTGTGCTGCTTTATTGCTAAAAAAGTTTGTATACAGGTGCAGAGTTTCCAGGTTCACTTTTAAACAGTTCCTCTTTACAGTGTCAAAAGAATAAAATCTTATCTTGAAATCCTCAAAGATGCATAGATATAAAAGCAAGCTGCCTTTTGGAAAAAAATCAGAATTTGCAGGGAGACATTCTTTCACTGTTACCATGTAAAACATGTGCAATGGGAGTACATAGTTTGTAGTCACACCAATAATTTCCTCCACTAATCCATGCAAGAATGCTATCAGAAATTCAGTATAAGTGTTCTTTAGCCTATTAAGTACTAAGGTAATTTTTAGGAATTTACACCTAATAGTTCTCCTTTGCTGTTATGTTTTTCAAAAGGAAAATAATTTCACTGATATCCTGAAGTAGCTTATTCCCCAGGTTATACTGAAGGGAAATACAAAGGATACAATGGCTTACTCATCACAATATTTAACAGACTTTAAAACCATGCATAGTGTTCTAAAGAATTAAGAATGACCATGGTTAACCACTGGGCTGTGTCTTAGAAATTTTCTTGTTTCTTGAAGAAGTTGTCTCAAAGACTCTGAATTCAGTCTAACTTGTGATACCATGGAATAGTTACCTTCTCTTATAAAATTTGTATCTTCATTTGGCAATCCTTACATATTTAAAAAGAGCATTCATGGGTAAAACCACAATTCCCATTCCAAACCCAAAACACAGTGCTTTATGAATGGTTGGCTATGAAATATGAACAGGAGTTAACTTGACACGCCTTTTCTTCCTCCAAGACACTTTCTACTTAAGAGAGAGGACTGAGCCTCTGTACATGGAGAAGTGTTCTGCACAAGTTAAGCCCACTTACAAAATTAAGCTAAGCTACAAGAATGGAATTCTGCAATTACAAGCCAGTATTCTACACATTTAATTACAAGTTTAAACTTGGAAAAGTATTATTGATGTAGGCTATGCCACACATTCTCTTATTTTCAAACTGCCAGCAGAAATTGACTGCATTATCCATTAAGAGACTTGAATTACAGAGAACACTAAGAGTTTACAGAAAGATGGCACCCAAATTCCCTTTTATCTAGTAAGCAAAATAAAGAAAAAAAGACAATTGCAACCTCTGTTGCAGAAGATAAAGACCTTCAGTGATCAAACCTAATTTTCTGTTTTTAAAAATCTCTTTAAAGAACTTAAAAAATATACAAGATTACCAGTAATTTCAGGTTCATTCCTGCAGATGCCATTATTGCTGGCTGGTACCAGTATGCTTCAGTACAGCTGCCTATGTGGCTAGAGTTACCTGAAAATACTGTCTCTTAAAAAGCTATTCAACACCTGAAAAATATGTACTGTGCTTATTAATTTCAGTATTCTCCAAATAATTTCTCTCCCCACATTCAAGCTATTACTTACTGCTGTCTGGCAAATACTACACTCGAGTCTGTGGTTTCTGTTACTCACTTGTTGCCTTGGGTTTTGGGGTGATTTTTTTGTGGGTTTGGCTTTTTCTTTCCCACCAGTCACTCCCCTGCACCGTGTAAGAAACTCTGCACCCTTTTCCTTGCTACAGCTGCAGCAGGTGAGAAACCTCATCTCGCCCCTAAACATGCTTAGTTCATGCCCTGCTTTTTACATGCTCAGGACAGTGATATGAACCAGACTAGAGGTTATAAAGGCGAGTTCTGCTGATCCCAGTTCCTGATTTACAGTTTTGGTGCCATGCTTCTGTCCCTATCTATACATTCTGCCCCCTTCTCTACAGAGGCAGCACATTCTCTAAAAAAAACCCAAAATTTGAGAATCAAAGCAGGAAGTTCAAGCTATTGGTATATTAATTCCTATTGCTTCATTATGTATAAATGCATATCTCAATTTACTGGTAATAACTACATTACACTAGACATTTTGCATCATGCATAATTAGAATACTAGCTCTAAGATTTGGTTTGTGGGCCTGTGCCACTTTCCTTCGGTTTCTCCATGCAGTTCTTCCTGCCTAAGGCATTACAAACTACCTGCCTTTCATTTGACCTGCAAACACACTCATTTGGAGGGGAAGTGGAGAGAAGCAGACAGGATTTACATAGGCACACACTGAACAGAAAGTTACCCTCTAACTTGAGATGGGGTAAAAGTCTTGGTAGTTTGTCTGTATTATAACCCAGTACATAGGCTCAGAGACAGAAACATGCTCTGCTGACATCATGAACACTGACACTTTGTCTAAAACACAGGAGGAAGTGTAGAGACTGAAAGGGAACACACATCAGAATCCATGGTTAGCGTCTGCACTGTTGAACAAGACACCCTGATTCAACTGTTGGCTTTTGTATGCCAATCAAAGTGCTACAGGGGCAAAATGCTGGATCCTTCCATGAAAGAAACCCAGTGGAATCTAACTTGAACTGTCATTCTGCAGCTCTGTACCTGATCAGCAAGCAGGATTATTAGTTTTGGAGGAAGACCAGCCAGTTTCCTAAGGATGCAAGAAGCAGTAATTTCTATGATTCATTTATATCAAAAATAGTTCCATCTTCAGTATTTTTTCCTTTTCTGCCCTCCCACAAAAAAACAGACTGCCAGTTCTTGACAACATAATCCTCATGTAAAGTGTCAGTATCCTCAAGCTCAGTACAGTTTCTTCCCACTTGCTATCAAGGAGTCTTTGCAAGACTTCTTTTTTTCTCATAAATTTGACAAATACCCTCAGTTTCAGAAGGAACAATTCCCAACACTAAGTACTGGCTAGACATTCTGCAGCAGCACTACTGGATATACAAATAGAATATATTTGTATCATCTGAGTTTAGTACTGCCAAAGGAGGCATGTCCACGCTGGTCATTATACCTTTTGATATACCACACTCAAGAGTGGTAGAACCTGACACTTCCACTTAGGTTTAGAAGCCATTAAAGGAGGTTGAAGCAAAAGTCATGCCATAGTACAAGAGCTGAAAGGCAAGGGGACTCATTTTGTGAGTGTGAATAGTAATTCCTAGTCTAGCAGCCCACAGAATTCAGATTATTAAAAGTCTGAACTGGGAAGTTGTATGTAGATATTTTGCCTGGCTACATCAGTCTTTATTTCCTCCCCCCTGTTCTGAGTGGATATACCCTTGAAGAATTCTGTTAAGCCACAAAGTTCATACTTCTGAAGTATGAATGTGACTTTGTTTTCATTATAATTCCATTATTATGTAAATGTACTTGCTGATCACAGACCACGTAATTTCATAATTTCTCTAATGTAATCAGAGAGCAATCAAATGAAGGTCCCCTATGGCCAGCTTCCAATTTTATAAAAAAAATCAATAGTTGGAATTTAAGCTGATTACAATCTTTCAGATCAATTAGTTTTCATAAGCATATTTCATATTAGCTAACACTTATTTAGACATTCTCATGCTTATCCTGTTACTTTATTCTGCAAAAATGCTCACAGCCCTCACAGTTCCATTATCAATTTATGAAGAGCCAAAGTGCTTCACCCTCATGCTTTAAAAACTACAAGAAGCTTCCATTAAGCTGGACGCTTACAGTCCAAATTACTTCAACTTTCCAGAAGAAATGCAGTCAGACTGATCTAAACCTCTGATTCTGTTCAGAATACACTACTGTATGTTGGGCCACACTGTGTCCATAGATGAGGTATCTACACTGAAAAATGTCAACTAGGAACAGTTCAGAACTCCTGTGGCTCTTTTATGCAACCCTTTGATAGCACGTAATTTTCTGGATGCAGATCTACAGGCGAAGATCAATAACCCTTTGTATTACCAGAGGCTTCACAGTACTACCCTCTGCAAAACTTCAGGCACCAGCTGAAATCAATTATGGTCTGAAACAGTGTTTAGCAAAGCTGAAATTATTTTCTGCTGTAACATCTTTAGAATTCCACTGTTGTGCTTGGCATGCACAAATGTTTTGAGTGTCAAGTGCTCTCTAATGTTTTTGTTTGTTTGTTTTTTTATCTAAAGACTACCTCAGATTGGTCTTTATAAACAAAGAAGACAAAAAGTACTTCCCACCACAAAAGCTTCTAACTTTAGAATCGGGTTCTCTTCACAGTGCAGTATTAGGAAAAGTTTAGTTTCTCAGAGAAACAGAGCAAGTGCTAGGCTACAGAGAAAAAAAATTACAGGGAAACTTCAGCTATCCTTTCAAAGAGAACTGTCTGCCCTTCCCCCAGCACTCACTGACAGTGCTTCAGACATGTGGCAAAGCTAATTTTTCTTTTTTTAATATATATATCGTGTTCATTAACTTAGTATTCAAGTGCCAAATTCCCTCCAATGAGAGGAACATAAGAAGAATTCACCCTTCTTCTCAGGAAGACTCTTCACACAACTCCCAGCAGCACAGAGCGCCACAAACTTATTTGGTTATTACCCACTTACTCTACTGTACAGTCTTGCTAATGCAAGTTATTCACTATCACATGCAAAACAGTTATTGCTACTAAAGTTCTATTTTCTTATTAAATCATCTTATGGCTTTGTTTGCATCAGGGATTCTTCCCCCTACATACTGTGCTATTTTGCATTCCAGTTTCAGAGGTATTTTTCAATTGATTCTCCCAAGCACTAAACTACTTTATTCAATGGTACAGCTACGTCCATTTAGAATTGAACCTGACTCTTAGCACAGGTCCCCCAGAGCTCTGCTGTAAATGGCCCACCTGTCCAATTTTCTCAGAAATTTATTAGATGCAGAGGGTTGTTTGGTTGGTTTTGTTGGGGTTCTTTTTTTTCCCTGTTACATACATTAACTCTGCCTGGATTACTGTCATTGCACGGAAGTACATGCTTTTTGATTAATTACTTTAAAGATACATCGTACCAAAGTTACAAAACCAAGCTACCCATTCCCTCCCTCCCCCTAATGGCCATTTACAGGCAGGTCTCAGGAAAAAATGATGCAGTATCCTCTCTAAGCTAAAAGAGAGAAATGGGTGAAGAGCAGCACTGGTGTCAAATAAAAGACTTATTCCTAGGAAATCAGAGGATGCCATCCACAGAGCAATGCACATCTCAAGACCCATACCAGTCTCCTATTCAACCAGTCTAAGCTGCCCATTGAGTGCTAAGCCAATTTTACTTCCCTGGTCTAAACTTTCCTTCTGAAAAAAGCAGAGGGAGAGACAGAAATCATTAAAATTGAGCTTAGAGCTGGAAAGCAAAACTGGAAGTTACCTAAAATACAAGATACTGAATTCTCAATAATACAGGGGTGGGGAATCTCTGATTCATTGGCTAGAGACAGCCTGCTGCACAGATACAGCCTGCAACATCGTTTTCCAACAGCCTTGGACCTCAACACATTCTCTCTTATTAAGATGTATGTAAATGCAGGATCCACCAAAGTTATTTTAAGACTCAATAGGATTTCAGCCAAAAAAGGTTCCCCATTCCTGCAATAATGGAGAAAAGTCTTCTATGCATAATTAGCACATCACATTTTGCAACTATTAACTTACCACACAATGAGGATAATGTTTTGCTAGCTATAATCATAGAGTCAGATCTTACTTAACAGAGTTTGTAAATTATCTCAAGGTAAGAGATGTGTACAGAATGCACACAAACTCCTTAGCATATTCATACTTTTGTGAGTATATCACAGGATGGGTAATAGATGGTTCAATAAAATTGAAAATGGAAGAAAACACCAACAAAGATTTAAATGAAAAGAATCACACCAACAGGGATGAGAATTATGGATACTTGTATACTCTAGCTTACTACTGTAGAAGGACAGACAGACTAATATCAAAAAGTCAACTATGATTCTATGAAGCCCATTAAGTGAATGAGTTCCATTTCTAAGGATAGCATTGACATTGTCAAAGGGAGGATACTGCATGTTTAGACCATGTTTGTGACATTCCTATTGTATCCTTTCTAGTGTTAATTACATTATCATCACTGTTTACTAATAAATTTGTCACTCAGAAATTGTAAAAATACTACTAGGCTCATGCACTGGTCCTAACATGGCACTACAGTTTGCTACAAAGCACTAATGCTTATGGAACTATACACATCTCAAAATGGAAGACATTGGTGATTTTGTTGTTTTCAAACAACTTGTAACATCATTTTGTCCACAAGTATTAAAATATATATATGTATATATATATATATGAGCTATTGCACATGCCCTTTGTTTTTGTAATCTTTCACATGGGAAGATTTCCAACCAACATAAAGAGAAAGCGGAGCAAGGAAAGGTGAGTCAGATGAAGCAGCATTTCCAAACACAGCAGTTCTTTAAAAGTGCTGGCCAGGAAGGTACAGCAATGGGGGGTCTTCTGGGAATGCACTATTGGAGTATTACTTCTGTGAAAGCCACAGATCCTTAACCTAATAAAATCCTGATGTTCTAAAATTAAACTCAAAAACTAATGCTGCTACACTGGCATGAATAGGAGTTAAGAAAAAAATCAGTAATTCTACTTTTTTGTTATAGTGCCGGGTTACAAAATATTAAGGAGCTTAGATTATCAGCTCTCTAATCAGGCAAATTTGCAATTTTTGTACATGTCCACAGAAAACAAAAATACCTTCCTGTCCCCCAAGTATTCTGTCATCAAGCTATGCAAGAAACAACTGCTATCTCTAACATCAGAAGGGTGAGTATGGGCAGAAGGAAGAAAATTCCCAGATCTAAATCAGACATTTCTTATACCACATACTTCCCAACCACTGTAATCCTATAATATTGACAGTATTTTCCACCACTTAGAGATGGATCCTGCTTCTACAGACATCTCCATTAAATCCTATTGGCTTCAACATAAGGAGGCCCTAAAACAAAGTGTGCTTTTCTAGTTGCCTCCAACGCCAGAAAGTTCAGATCATATTTAGCAAAGTCAGGCCAAGCTGGTGGTTGCCTCATCAAGCTCAATGTTAGCTCTTATCACACAGCTCACCACAATGTTACACACAATTTTAGAGCACCTCTCTGCTCATTAAAGTTGGTATTACTTTGATACACAGCATCTTGCTTAAGCTTACGTGTCTGCTCTTTGCTTCATGGAAACACAAAATGGGTGAAGCTGTCATCAAATCCTATTGTTACAAAACAAGTCTAAACACAGACATTACTTGGAGGATTAGAATCAACATCAATGCTTGTCCTCACTCTGCTATGGAACCTGGTCCCATAAAATGTCAGCACATTTCCAATACTAGAATGCTGCCCTGGCAATCAATCACCAAGATTTAAGGATTTCAATTGCTTGCTTTTTCAGCCATTTTCAGGCTGTCTGGCTCTCTCCAGCAGTTTTCTAAAAGGAAAAATAGAACAAGAAATCTAGAACACTTCCCCAGCCATTTTAGTATCTCCTGTACTTTAAGCTAGCAAGCCGCATTTTAAATCACAAGCTTGGAATAAGGTGCACTAAAAAGAGTTTCAGATTTGAGGTGGAATATAATACATATCCCAGTTCTGGTAGTTTTCTGCCAAAAATCTTACTTGTTATAGATAATCCCATGGCAGGGAGCATGTAAACAATATATGCTCCCATCTCAGAATGACAGAAAATATCCTATATAATCACAAATTACATAGACAAAGAATCTTGTGTAAACATGAGAACAACCAGATTGTGCCTTAGTTTGGGAAGGAATAAGAAGAGCCAGAAAAAGGACTGTACTAAGTACTTCTGCTCTCAATTCACCCCTCTTACGTGGCTGACATTCCTTTTTCTGGGGCCTATTTCTACCTAGATGGAGGAAACATAAAGGTCCTCTCAGTCATGAAAGAATCAAAAAACAAGATTTCATCAGCAGTAGGAAAAGCTGAAATTGTGTCGAGGAAGCCAGGTAGATAAACCGCAACTTTACAGCTCGGGTCTCTTCCATCCCATCAAAAGCTAATTTCCATAATAAAGAAAGATGTTCTGCCCATCTCTTCTCCTGTAGAATGGTCTTGTTCCTTTTGATGCCAAGGATTCATTAAAAGCCTGAGGAAGGTAATGATTTAATGCAAACCTAGTCATTATGCTGTTACCCCGGAGGCCTTCAATGCTTCCTTTTTCTTTGCTAAAAATGAAATGATGCAGAGTAATTTCTTCTTCAGGTAAAAGCTCTTCATATCCTGCACTTACAGAGGTTCACACATGCAAATATACATTTTGATCACAGCCTGAGATACACACTATAGACAAGGTGATTCTGTATTTGTTCTTGTGCATTAGCTGCTTTATGTGAGTTGACACCTATCTACAAAGTCGAGCCTGGGACCTGGACTAGAAAGTACCTGTATGAGATGCCCCTGGTTTCTTCCTCATGTCAGAGCAAAAAACATTCTGGTTTTCCTCCTGCAACTTTTCATATATATCAGGTCAGTCTGACACAGCAACTCATACAGACGCTTTATCTGCTAGGAATTCCAATTTGACACAGAGAAGTATTTAACCTTCCTAAAATTAAGAAGGAAATACCAGTGAAAAACACCAGCTTCCATTTGCATCTGATTACAAAGTATTTTTCATTTTAAAACAGAATGTAGAAAGCTGAATGAAGAGCTGGCACAGAAGACATTTTTTCAGGAAAACAAATGCCGATTTCTGTTACTCTGCTTCTGAGTTTTGATAAAACAGTGGGCTACTTCTGTGGAAGTCATCTGGTGAATCAAATGTTTGGTGAGATGATTCAAACAGAAGTGGACAGATCTTTGTTCATTCAGCTCCATGGAAATGAAGAACAGGTTTTGCTTGCTAGAAGAGAAATATCCACATTTTATAGCCTTTGACCAAGTGAGAAGACCACCTTCTTAGGAGAGGATCTGGAATTCCAAATTAAACAAAACAGGGAAAGTCGTTTAGGAATCAGAATAAAATGCATTCAACGTTAAAATGCCCACCAGTTCACTACTTTAAAAGCCTGACTCTAATGGATGAAATTACCGGGTTTCACAAACTGCCATAATCCCTTGGTCTGTATCTAACTTTAGATGGCCATAAGCTGGCTAAGGAAACACTTCAGAAATGCTAACTATACACTTAGAAGTGATGCAGCTAAAAATACACCACTGTTAATTAGCTGTGGGGCTTCAGCCGTGTCTCCAACACAGAGATGACAACAATGAGGCAGCAGCACAGTGCACATGGCACAGAGTGTACGTACACTGCTCTAAGCAGGTCCCAGCTCGAAGAGACATCATGAACTACCACCCAACTAATTAAGAAATTGTCAGTGCCAGAGAGGAAAAGAGCACTTACAACAGTTTTAAGATCACATACATAAGCTTCTTATTTTTACTCATTTCTCCCCACTTATCCACAGCTTAGCCAAATTTCACTAACTCATCTTTTCACAGACCTCCTGGCCTTCCATCAGTGATACTCACCTGGTACTCCATAGTTACATCAACTGTTAACACTGATATTTTTGCATTAAGCTAAAAGCTAACATGGGTACACTCCTGCATTGCTATTGCCAGAATGTTTATTAACATTCTCTTGGGGTAAAATAAGAGATGCAAAATAGAGGAAAAAAAAGAAAAAAAAAAATCTTTCTCATATACAAGAACATGAGAATAACTAACCCCTTCCTTTTTTTTTCCCTGTCTGTACTTCTTATTTTAATTACCTTAACCATTCCATTGATCAAGTCCAGAAATAGTCTTCCAGTGACAATTTTCAGCTCCTGTGTTAGGAGCAGTGAGTAGACCGTGAAAATGGAAATATAGTACATGTCACTATCGATATCTCTCTTGAGTGACTAAAATATTTCAGCTGATCATTGGGCTGACCATCGACTGTTGGGAAAGTCCTATTCTTACGAAGATGTGGAAAAACAGACCTGGAGAGCTGCAATAAAACATGCCAAAGGTTTGTGACAGAGCTGAAAACAGAATATAGCCCTTTGTTGCACACCTTAACTAGCAGAATATCTTTACTTCATTCACTGGGAAAAAATAAAACAAAACTACACAAGTTTATTGTAATCTCAGAACTTCTAAATGCACTTTTTTTTTCTATTTGATAATTTACATTTGGCTATTTTATCATTTTTACAATCCTATCATTTAACAAATAACACTTTTAAGAAAACTATTCCAAGTTAACACAATTTGTCTTAGCAGAGCAAATGACATACAGGATAGGGATTTTATAACTTTCAAGGCATTTATTCTTGTTAGAATATATAATAGTCAAATCAATGTTTCTTTAAGGTGAAGCCCAAGCTGAAATCTGACACTGTGGCAGCATTCCAGTTCTCTGAAAGCACACTACAAAAAATTAAAATCTCAATGACAGATTTCTTTGGTCAGGGAAAAGGGAACTAAATCAGCTGCCAAATTTGGTTTAGTACCTTACATTTAGTACGTAAATAACCTCCCACTTGTACTCACCATTATTTTTGATCATTCCCCATCCTCTTCAGTGAGCTTAGAAAGAAAGAGATGAATAAACAAAATTAAATTTGCATCTATGAAGCAGCTCAGATCATACATGATTTTCTGCATAAGACACAAAAGATTAGCTGTTCCTTCCATGAACGAGGTAACATTTTTAGATTTCCTACATAAAACATGCTGATATTATTTTTCAAATTATCAGGCATCCCCCCTCTTTTAGTTTAAATCAAGAGAATTGGACTCAAGTGTGGAAGAGCCAGGACACACAAATTTTAATTGGAGGCACACATTCCAGTTTCATGGGAACTGAGATGGACACATATTCAGTCTCCAGTAAGGCAAGAGACTCTTTCACGTTAATTACAAACTACTGTAGTGAGGATGCTGGGCTGACAACCTAACTGGAAGAATAATGGATTGCTATAAGCAGAACTCTCATCACACAGAACCTAAATTATTCAAAATTCATCAGCAGAGTATTAATAGGTTCCACACTCCTGCACAACACAGCATTTCTACAAGCACCGTGCACCTGGACCTTCAGAAAATCCCCAGCCACGAGACAATCCCTATTTCAGGGTAGTTACATCCTTCCCACATTATCAGTTCTGACCCTTCCTACTCAAATTTTCCCCCAAGAACCAGCCAAGCACTATGTGACTTTGAAACATTAAGGAACCAACAGCAAATGTTTCACAAAAGAATGAACTTGAAAAGGAACAGTTACCAGGATTGGTAATTAATTGGTAATAATCCCAAATTACCTTGTCATAATAGAAACCACATCATAGAAACCAATCCAAGCTTTGAAAATCTGGGTCTTCTTTCAATAAGACTATGCATTAACTAAACTAAACACTAAAGTAAGTCTTATTAAAAAAGAAAACAGCTGGTGGCATTTAAAGCAACTCAAGCAAAGGAATGGTTCATCCAACACTGACATTCAGTTAGCTTTAACCTACTTTTTTAATTTTAACAAGTTCACTGACTTTGAAAGCCCAAGTTTTTAACTACTCTGCTTGATACACTCTCTACCTGACTTTGATCAATCACATGAGCACAGAGTTCACAGCAGTCCAACAAAACTTGCAAATGCAACTGGATGTATATCAAAGTTATTGAAAATGAGCAGACACTGAGACACTATCAACTCTTCAGATAAAAGCTAGTGGACATTACAAAGAAAAAAAAAGCCATTTTTCTTGTTTCACACCGTACTGAACATACAATCAATTGATGTGGAGCAAGAAATAATTGTGAAAGCCCAACACTGCCTACATGACTCCTTCTTTGTTAAAAATCCAAAATGTATTATTTTCATTAAGTCTTGGTCTATTGGCCATTAATTTTTTTTTGCCCTACCATAACTAAAGATTAATTTCCATGAACTTTAAATCTCACATTCAGAGAAGTGCCTGTATTAAAGAAGTTCGGTAACTCCAGGAATTCCAAAGCCAAAAAGAGATGAAGTACTATCTCATAAATAAATTTACCAGCAAAACTGCAATATTTGTCTTCTCATATATATTAACATACTGTATTACCAATCCATCAGTATGGCAAAAAAAACCCCACAAAAGTTGGTGTTCTGACATAATCAGCACACTGGAATTGGGGACTATATTAATATAATAGTATGCAGCTATGCAACCAACTTTCACTCCACCCTCCATGCTCTGTTTTAATGTACAACAAAAACTGAGATCCATCACATCTGGCTTTCCAAATTACTATCTTTGACTCTTATACAGACACAAATTCTCCAGGAGATGAGCAAAACTAAAAGGACTCAGAAGATGATTCCTCTTCTCTTTCCTAGAGCCTGAGAAGTATGAGGAAGTAAGGAAGGAAAGATCCAGAAACAGGTTTAAATAGAAAGACCAAAACACAAAACTTGGAAGTATAGTGGAGACCTATGGAGGTACAGAAAGCAAAACTAGCCCTACACCAGTCCACTATGGTTTTCCCTATGGCTTAAAAGCTGCCAAATTTAAATTGGAAAGTGAACAACGACAAGCACTTACATTACAAATACAAATACAACAGAAAGTAGCTTACAGTCCTGCAAAAAATATCAGCTGCCTTCATGCTCGTTTTGCTTTCTAGGCAACTTTGAACTAAACATCTAAATCCGAGCTACAAGGCAAAGGTGAGAACTTGTAAAAGAAAGTCTAAGACTGGTGTGACTGGAGAAAGAACAGGAGTGCCTGAGTGTGGAGGCACCAAATTAACACTGAGCAGGAACTGGGCTCTTATAAGCAGCACCCAGGTTAGCAGGTCACATCCCCCTGCCACTTCAGAAGACACCCAAACAACACTGACAACCCAGAGTCAGGACAATGTAGAGACAGGGCAATGTCCCCTCCAAAGGAGTTCACAAAGGCACATCTGAAGCTCACAATGGTTGCCAGCCTAGGAAGAGGCCAGGAGACAGTAAGAACCTGTCAGCTTTTGTCCCCTGTCAATAGAGACTGCTAGTCTGCTGGATCTATAGCATGCTGCTATGGTGCTTGGCTGCTGTAGAGACATCTCAGGCACCACACACACTCCACCTTAAGTTTTTGTTTCACTCTGTATTTTTAAATAAATCCCCCTTCCTCTTTTACCAGGTTTCCAATGCACATCTACTTATTGTTGGCACAATATTTTAACAGTACTTCATACCACAGCAAACTGCTTAAAGATGAGCTTTCAATTCCATGATACACACACTGTAGGAACGTGCTCTAGGAACACTGCTCAGGCAAAGAAACAGCCCTTCTTTCACGGTCTATTTTGTTAAAATCCTCTTCATTTTTTTTAAATCCCCTAAAGACCTGGGCAGGTTTTGCATCTCGCACTCACATAAACTCTGGCACTCAGGACTGGTTTCAAACACTGCTCCTTTTTTAATTTTTAAGAATGAATGTGGGAGGTGTTCAAGTGATACTCCAGACTCTTCACAAACTTGGTCAGGACTTTTTAGCCTTGGCTGGCCCATGACTTCTGATACCCCTGAATAAGAAGTGACAACCATGAGATGCATAGCTTGCTCATGCAAATTTTCACACTGCAGACTCACAGCACTGTGGTTAAGACTGTAAACCAATGCATATTGATTTGACATATACCAGAGCAACAGAAAATTCTGATATTATTTTTAACATACTACTTCTCACAGCTTTTGTGAATTGAAAGCAATTAAGAATAAATACTAATCCATATGAATTTCTAACTGCTAAAGTAGTATACAACTTCACACAAAAGCAAGCTGATTGCTTATTATTCTTCTAATGATACTATAAAACAGAATTATCTTTACATGTAGTATGCCAAAGACAAATCCCCTGGCACATTTTAAAAGTTCATACAGAGACATGTATAAGTAGAAATATTCATCAGTAGCAGCATACTGTGTCTTAATGTTATATTGCTCCTAAGTTGGTATTACTGTTACTACATGAGTAACGTTGCACATGAAAATCAGTAAAATGTTTCTTAAGAAATTTTTCTCCTAAGTAGCTACTGCTTTCAGAACTAATTATAAGACAAGCTTATATTTCTTTTGACTTATTTCACCAGTTACAAACAACTACTTCATTATTAGGTCATGTGTGCTAACACACCATGTTTCAACAAAATCTAAAGCTATGCTTCTCATTTAACCACTTCAATTTGTTTCTTTTACCTGACATGCAAATTGAAAATGCAGTCACAATTCCAAGATGAACTCGAGATTTTAAGAACTGCTATCAAATATAGAACACAAGGAATCTCAATCTAGTGACATTAATTCTTTTGCTTTCAGTAAGAACTGTTGATTCCCCCATTTTTTTTCTTCAGATTTAAACTAAGTACCATTCTCTAGCACAAAATTCCATAGAGAATTTTGAAGAATTCAGGGCATACCTGGCCTGCATGGTACTAAGTTGGAAAGAAAAGACAGTGCATTTAGCAATAGTTTCACATATTTAATGGTGTCTTAAATTCTTTTTACCTTATTTTCAACATGAATTTATAAGGCTAAATCAAATTCCACTATAATCTCTCCACTTTCCATAGAACTTGTTTTGCAGGGTAGATTTTTGTACCTTCTGGTTTTGTCAAACAATTAGGAAGCCATCCCTTTAGTGCACTCCTGTGACAGCACTACAGACATCATAAAAGGATATAACCATTCAGATGAGCAGAATTCATCCAGCCCACACATCGCATGAATAAGAACGATAACAGCAGCGTAGCTGTATTCGGCGCTATGCTCGTAGCAGACATGAGAAGCCTCATTTCAGATGATAATTTCGGTTTCCCTTCCCCAGGTCGCTGCCGGCCGCAGCTGTGCCCAGTCGGCTGCGGGGTACGGCTGTGCAGGAGCAGGCTCTCCCGCACGGCCATCTGCTGCAGCCCGGCGCCGGAGCTGCCGGACGTCCTCGTCCCCAGCGCCGAAGTTGCTCAGACTTTTCAAGGTAGCGAGCGGGTGGGACCGGCCCGATTCCGGCTGCCGTCCGTCCCCACACGGACACCGGCCCGCTCCCCGCTCAGGGCGGCCGCGGCGAGGGCGCCCGGCCGCTCCCACTGCTCCGGCCCGGCGCCGCGGGAACGAGCCCGAGCCCGGGCCCAGCCCAACCGTAGGGCGGGACGGGGAGGCGAGTGTGCGGGCGCTCGATCCCAACCCGGTCAGGGATCCGGCACCAGGCTTCGGGCTGGACGCAGCCGCCGCTCCCGCCGCACTCACCTGAGCGCGGCCGAGGCCGCGGGGCCGCGGCCGGCCCGGCCCCTCCGCCTCCTCCGCCCCTCACTCCGCCATCTTCCCCTCCTTCCCCCGGCCTCCCGGCGGGGGCTCTCTGCGCCCGGGCCCGCCCACTCGGCCGCGAGCCTATTGGGTGCCGTTCCCGCGCATCAGCCCTCCGGTTTTGGCAGTGATTGGCCAGCGGCGCCGTCCATCACGGGACTGGCCTCCCGCCTCCATTACGGCCCGCTCTGATTGGCCCCGGGCAGGGCACAGGGAGGGGATTGGCTCGGGCGGCGCGAGCGGGACTGGCCCGGGGCGAGTCCTCCGGTGACCTCCAGGGGGATTTAAAGGTGCCGCGCCGCAAGGGCGGCCGCGCCGAGCACCCGCCCCGCACCACCGGCCGGGGAGGGAACGGGCGCGGGGACGTGCGGTCCCGGTTCGCCGGCCCTACAGCGCCTGCTGAGCTCACGGAGCATCGTGCGTGCTCCGAAAGGCGGCCTTCAGTCGTTCTGCCTTCAGTCATTCTGCCGAGTTTTTGTGATCCGCAATTTTTTTTTTTTTTTTTTTTTTAGCAGTGGTAATTTTGCACTTCAAGCTGATGGGTGGATGCATTGAAGAGTGTGAAGAGGAGTACGTACCATTCAGAAAACTCTCGAGCAACACCCCCGTCTCACCGTGATTCATCCCAGATTACTACAAACCATTTAGCTCGAAGTCTTAACACGTGTGTTCAAACATTTAATACAACGCTTTTCTGCGACATCACGTTTTAGAGCAGACTGGAATGAAAGGCTTTTGCTAACTTCAATATTATGCCCACATTCTATTTGCAACCAAAGCTCCAGTATCAAAGAACCAAAAGCACGTTTTTATGTTCCATTCTACAGTTACAGAACATAATTTTTACTCCTGCTCTTCACGAGTCAAATCCTGTATTTGGATTTTTTTCCCAGTTGTTGCCAAGCTAAGGAGGCTACAGGTTTCATTACTGATTAGATATCAAACCTATTTCTGCTTTCTACAGTCTTCACAATACTCTGGTAACCAGTTGCAACCACATAGTTCTGCAGTCAAGCCTCCAGCCAGCCTCAACGTGAACTCATGGCTGCAGATTTGGAAACAGACTCTCCCTCAGCAGACTAGAGAATGGTTCATCTGCATTTAAAATCTTATCCCTTGCACTACTTTTTCAAAAGACAAAGATGAAATATTAAGTAGCTCTGTCTCTGAGCTGCCAACACATTCACCTTCAAGATGACTTTTTTCAAGACAAAATACTTTTATAAGCAACGAGGTATGCTAAAAACACTACTTTAGTGGGAATCTGCTTGTATCTGTACAGCTTATCTGCTTGTATCTGTACAGCTTAGTTAAATTTAACAAATTTAAGTTCTTAAGATTTAACTCCTCTTACTGTCTACCACCTTTAAACTATATGTTATATATATATAGTTTTCAGAATATTGAGTAAGATAGTTATTTACATGTGACTTATTCTGCTAATGGCAAAGTTAGATTCTGATAGTTGAGAATCTTTTATTGTAGGAAGGTTGGTTGTTCTTTGATCAATTGTGTTATGGGGATTTTTTGCAGTACCATTTGTGTTCACCTTCAAGCACATTAGCAAAAATCTCTGACATCTGAGGTGGGAGCTTGTAGGAACAAATGTCACGAAATGTCTGTGTGTCCTCTTCTGGAGCTCATGTTTTTGCACTGGTTTCTGCCAGCAGAATAAAGGATCATCAATACTCTGAAAATAAGCTCAGTTATAAGAAACTGATCTGTAAGACCTGCTAGCACCATTCTTACTGGTATAGCTTTTCCAGTAATTAAAGGATAGTTGGTTGCCCTACAGAAAGAGCTGGGGGATGGTTTGGTTTTGGTTTTTGTTTATACAGTGGAAGGTTTATTTATGGATTGATAAATACAATATCCAGTCTCAATGGGACAATAAGGCACAACTGTAGGTTACAACTATACTGTCAGAAGACAGCAACACCTACTTCTAAGCAAATCACAAAGCTACAAGCAATTTTTACTTTTCATTAGTACTGTTACATTCCTATTTTACATCAGGCAGTTATAAAAGTATAATGTTTCTTTCTCATACAGAATAGAGCTTTTTAATTTACATTTCTTTCTGGAATTGTGCTGCACTCTGCAAAACTATGAAGTGCAACATTTTACTTTTGAATTCCTTTATTTATAACAAATCAAAAATCCTTCAGAGACTTGCATGTTATTTTTCAACAAAAGTGATGATTGAAGGAACTGAGAAAAAAGGAAATGCACATTTAACAGTAGTTTTGAGACTGGTAAGTATTTATAGAAACGTTAACACATGACAGAGAAGCAGTTATAACACAGATTCTTCAACAAACAAGCTCCCGGGATTTTTTGGTTTTATTGGAAATATCTCCCAGATTGTGGAATGCTCCAGCTGAACTACACAAGATCATTTGTCAATCTAGCCACAGAAAATTGTTACTATTGAACCTTCAAGGATTCCAATCTCTTTAATTTATCAGCATTACATTAATAGTATTAATCATCTTACACTTGCAAAGAGAGTTGTATAGAAATACATTCTGAAATATCTGGGATAATATGATCTTTCCCAAATTGTATTCTTATGCCAGAGCTTTCTTAAATACAGCTACCACCCTCAACACAAATATAACAGACAAGGACTTTCATACTGGAAAATATAAATAATTACTCATTATGGAGGCCACTAGAATTGGGAAAAAAACCCTACGAAATCAAGTTTCACAATTTCGTGTTTCATGACACTGTCACCAGGGGGCAGATACAGAACTACAAATCCAGATTTTAGCACAACTGGTTTTTTTGCATTTTGTACACTGGTAAACAAATTTACACTTTCAGAAGCAAAACCACCCTGATGAGGGGAGGGATCTTAGACAAAAACAATCTGGAGAGGACACTTCATGGTCCACCAGTTGTCAAGCCTGCAAGCTATGCAAAGGAAAGAAACAAGTTTCTGCCTCTGCTGCTAGAACAGTTCAAGTGACATAGTGCAGATTTCCTATTCCTTTTGAGAATACCACAGCCTGTCCCCACCACAGATTCTACTCTTGTCCCTGTGAATTCATTCCACAAAGAACAAAATCTATTCACAGTACTTTAAAGTACTCTTGGCTATCATCATGCATTTGTGCTAGTTGTACAATGAAGCCATAGAAATTGACAAGTTCTCAAGTAAAAGGCAGACTTAGAAGCACTGAAGAAACAAGTCTCCAGGTAAAGAGCCAAATGGGAAAGGGGCAAAAATATTTTTTAAAAAAAGGCAGCTGTAATGTGGCAAAGTGAATCATTATCAATGCACCTAGTATTTGAGTAGATGCTTGTCTCTGAAATGTTTCAGAGGGCACTTCTGTGGCATGTTCCTGTTTTTCTATTCTCAGATTCAGAGCTAGAAGAATCAGTTTGTAGATTAAACAGTAGTGTTTAAGGAGAGACATTTTTACTGAAATGGTAGTGCAGAAGGAGACAAGAGAAAGGGCAAAAAACCCAGGATGGACAGCATTAAAAAAGCTCCTTTTCCAGGTTGCATGGCAGCCATTTCCCTTCGTTCCTGTTGCACAGGGAATGTTCACATTGGTAGAACAAATCAGGGAGGGGTTGGAGATGTACTGTATATGCACCAGTAGCAATGCTCTGGGGTATGGTGGTAAGGAGAGAATGAAGTTCTATTCATTACATAGTTGGAGTAGAAAGGAATAGGCTCTCCATCCATCAGTGAAGGAATCGAATGCTCATTTTCTGCTCTACATCCACCTTCTCCAAAACCTGCAATAAAATTGAAAAACAGCTATTTAAGTTCATCTGTACATCTCTCCTACAAGGTTTCTTATTCTAGTAGTGAAGGAATGGGCAGGAACATGGGATGTCTTCAATTCAGCATGCCAGTCCTTCATCTAGATGGAGACTGCTGTTTCTCACTGTGGGCTAAGGTCCCTCCAAGGGAAGGAACTTAGCCATCAAAGACACAAGAAGGCCGATTAAAATGTAACTCATGTGGTTTCAGTCTGCCAACAGCACAGAAAAGCCTGGATTTCCAAAACTAGATTGTGTGGTAATGTCCAGCCAGGAAACACAAGGGAGAATGGAGTAGACAAAGGGATGTGAGCAATCATTGAAGACCAAAATCAAGACCAGAACACCACTAATGTAGATCATTGTAAAACTGGGGTGGCAAATTCATTCACTAAATTGCTATTAACACTGAGGCATGAAGATATTACTCTGCTCCAGGCTGTTTCAGGCAGCAGACTTCAGTGCTCCAAGATGAAAGTAATTTATGTTTGAAGAGACCTCTAGAAGTCTTTCAGTCCAATCCCTCAATTCCTACTTCAAGCAGGACCTACTGAATCAGGTTGCTCAGGGCTTTGTCGTGGTTAAGCTTTAAGTATCTCCAAGGAAAAAATTTCTACATCTTTCAGAAGCTATGACCATCCTCCTTGTAAAATGTTTTCCTTAGAGCAAACTACGATTTCCCATGTTGCAACTTGTTTCTGTCGCCTTTTTGTCATCTCAAAGATAAGTCTAGTTCCTCTTGTCAATAGTATCCCATTAGATAGCTGAAATTGCTCTGCTACAGGATAACTTTCTCCACTGACTATCTAAAATGGCTCCCTACTATTACCTATTTCAGACTATCAAAACATGTAATTCAAAGTACTAGAGCTAGGAACTTGAATACCAGTATTAGTTGTGTTGCTAGCAGATGAAATCTACCCGTGAAAGCTGATCAGTGCTATTACAGCAGAAGAATTAATCTGTTCTAACTGTGCTAGTCAGGTTACTTGTGTAGAAAGAAGCTGCAAACAAAAAGTGAAAGTTCTTCAGTATATTCAGGGCTGTAGCTTTATTTAAGAGTATAAAGAAACATGTGGACTAATTATTAGCACCCAGAGAGTATTAAAAACCAAAACATGACTAATAAAGGGATGAAAAAGCTAGCAGAAGGCTTTGCCCAAATGCAGACACAACTATTTCAATGACTTCCTCTCTGTTCCCATTTGCATTTGTCTGAATGACTTGCTCATTACTGAGCAGCTTCACTTAGTCATTAAAAACATAGTTTACAAACCTTTACAAATTCTGCAAAGGAGATGGCACTATCTCCATCTTGATCAGCTTCCTGGATTGTCCTGTCAGCAATGCTGCCCAGCTGTTCATCAGAAATATTTACACCAACCATCATCCGTAATACCTGTAGCATACAAAATAACCATCACTGACATAGGAACAGAAGTATTCTTGGTGCTTTCTTTTTATGTGTACTGTCAAAATAACACCACACAAGATTTTCACTGAATTAATTTCTAGCCAGACTTCTGTTGTCCTTTGTACATTAAGTCTTTCAGGAAATACAGGTATCTTTTGCAGCCACCACTGCCAAAGAATCCCGCTTTTTTACTAGGCAGCAGGAAAAGGCAGAAACAAGAGAAAATTTTTGTAACTAGGAATGAGTAATTTTGTCCAATGCTTCTACTTTTTCCCCCAGAAAACATACCAGCATTTAATTGAATATCTGCTGTTTGAGATATTTGCCTACAGGAATCTTGAAGGTACAGGTCCAGTGCTGTTACCCTCCACATTCAGTAAAGCATTTTCTGAGTGGATAGAAGAGGGCAGTTCCAGTCAAAAGCAAACCTTTTTCTTACATCAGGAACCACAAATTGCCATGTGTACTTCCCAGGATTAGTAGCATGTAATTACTCCTAGCACAAGCCTAGTTTCATACATATGCAGAACTGATGAACTTTGATTATCTTTGCTGCAATTTCAAGAAGTTTTATTGTGTACAGAGGATGCACAGAGGATCAGGCAAACAACCTAATCCACCTCAGTGACTGTCCTTTTGAAATCTTTCTAGAAGTACCTTTGAAAGTTACAGAAGGTAGTTTTTAAGGAGCTAGTGTATTTGTTGGATGTTTAGGTGTCACTAGCAACAGGATCTGCCTAGCCTACCAAATAAGAATAAAGTCACATACTATATCTAAAGCTTTAAGGCAGAGGTAAGCAAAGCCACCACATTACTCCAGCAGCTCTTTTGAGAAAACTGTTGCAACTCCCCTCTTCTAAGTGGGTATGAAGTGACAGAGATCATCATGATTGAGTCATTCAATCATGTGCTATTTACCTGGAGAAGCTCATCCCTGGAAATTTTGTCATCTTTATCTAGATCATATAATCGAAAAGCAACTACAGGGAAGAAAGAAAGAAGGAACAGTTAAATTCAAGTGCCATTATTTTTCTTCATAATAATACATGTATCTAAAAAAAAAACCAACAAAACTAAGTACTTGTAAATTATTTTAAGAGAATTAGCTTAGAATTTTAATTCACCATAAAACTCATCCTCAGTTCCATAAAGTATTGTTACCACACACAGGAATAGCATTATTGCCAATAATGGAAATTTTTTTTGTTCACAAGCACTCTGCTTGCAGGATATTTCCTAAATACCTCAAATCATGGAAGAATAATTATAACTACGATACATTCATACCTTTAATTTCAGAGCAAACCATTTTTACATGATCATTCATTCTCTTTGACTATATTCTGGATGAGATATGACAGAAATTTTAAGTGCTCTGAGGGCTGTTGCCAACTTTGATTAGCAAAAAGAACATTCTGCTCATAACCTGTAGGCAGATATCCAATCCTTCAGAAAGTACTCAGCTGAAGGTGAGGAAAAGAAAGCAGAATTATATGGAAGAACTGGAGAAATAAGCATAAACGCTCATTCATGTATGAGATGTGGCTTCTAAATCTGAAATAATTCTGAAACACTTCTGTTGTAAGACATTTTGCAAAGTATATATATTACTCAAGAGTCAACTAATTCCACCAAATTCTAATAAAACAATGGCTCAATTGCTGATGTTCTGAACAGACAAGGTTCCAAGTAAGCTTTTCAAAAGATCAGGCATTAGAAGAGATCATTCCACAGGAAATAACTGTGCAGGAAATCCCAAGCCCCTTTCCTCCAATCCTAAGGGGGGAAAAAACCCCCAACCCAACCAAAAAGAAGATGGAAAAATAATTGATTCTACAGGAGGCTCATATTTCTTACAGTGGAGCTTGTTACTTCTGCTGTTCAGTGGTTCTGGTCCATTCTGGTCTTTGCTCTTTTCATTATCTTCGATGGGTCGGAAGTGGGCTAGTGTCCTCATGAATCCACGGAAATTCACCTGGTCCTCTCTGTGTAAGAATTCAGCAGGTCAGTTTTTGGCATACTTTATACAAGCTCTTCATTTCAGTGAGGAAGACTATTAATATACAAAGCACCAAGACTATGTGAACTCTCATTCTCACCTCTCCAGGGTTTGGTTGCCTATGCTGTTGCACACTGGGATTGTGCTGTTACAAAGTATGATGTGTAAAAAAAACAGAAGCTGTGAGAAATCTTACTGAGGGCTCCCCTTCCCTGACCTGCAAAACCTATTTAAGCTGAAGCCCTCACCCTTAACCCATGCCTGAGCTACGCTGCTGCTGCGCCCGAAGGTAGCAATGGATCTTGCTGGTCTGGATTGACTTGATACAGTTTCAGCACTGTCAGACTGGCTGACCTGACTGCAGTCACTGGGCCTGCTCTGCTTTTTGTGTTCAGGTGTGTCTCCTTCTTCAGCAAGTAGAGCACCCCTTCCAGCTTTGCTGTCACCCTTGGCCCCTGCCTGTGAGGCTGTCATTGCTCACTGCTCTCTGACAAAGAGTTCTCTAGTTTCTGTGGGAACCAGCCAAGTAAATACTTCCCAGGATGCCTGCTTTCTATTCAGTAAACCCTGTCTCGTTTTAGCTGATTTTATGACTTGATCAGACAATCCAACCTTCATCAACCAGTAATAACAACTGTGTTCAGGAGATTCCGTAGGACAATCCAGAGAGGCATAATGAAGAGAGACAATATTGAAAATTTGATCCTCTCTTTGGATTTGTGTTAGAAGTGTCATAATCTATGTCTTAAATGTAATAAAAACCTAAAATCAACCAACCAAAAAAGACCATGTAATAACAATGGTACACTTACTATATCAGATACAGTAAGACCAAATTAGTTAATTATAATGCTACTTAACACAGAATAGTGTTGATACAAGTTTGCTTTAAGAACCAAATCCTACCCACAGCCTGGAATTTCTTCATAAGTGTTCAGTAGTTTGAGAAGAAGAAGAGTGGAAAACTGTGACAGAAGCCTGAGTTTGTCAATAAACAAAGCCCAAAAAAATTCTTGTAAAGTCGTAAAGCATTTCTCATTAAGAGAATTAAAATATGCTGAGGAAATTATGTACCCACACACATTGCATGGCAAGTTTGAAGTGTTCAGGTATTAGTCAATCCAAATTCTGTGCTTTAACTATCAGCATTTCACTTGTATGAAGACTTCTGACAAACTACAAATTTTGTGCCTGCTCATAAATTCAGTTTGTTGAAACTCACCCTTCTGGAAAGAAGGCATTGATAATTCTGTCTCCGAGTGGATTGATGGCAAGCTCTGGAATCCGCTGGAAATCTTCACGGCTAAGGACAACAAGAACACAGCTAGTCAGCATAAAGTTGAAGTCAGAGAAGTTGCTTAAAAAGAATTCACAGTAAAACATCAGTGGAATCTTATTTCTGCAGCAAGACATTTGGTGATTTTGAAAATGCAACTTTTTAAATCATGTTTTCTTTATGACTAATGGCAAAATAAAGCAAAAAACAATGCCAAACCTATACTGCATTACAAACTAGCAGTGCTCATTTATCATGTTAACAACACTTCTCAGACACTAACATCATTTGCGCTAGAAACTTTAATGATGCCAACTAGTTTACAATATAAGAAAAGGAAAGTTTCTGAAGTTGTTTTGAAAGAAATTCTGGTTCAATGAAAATATTCATTGGGGTTTTTAAATAATTATTTTGGTACTTAATCATATGACTTTTCTGGTTTGCCTTATTTCAGAATCTGGAAGAATACCATACTTCTCTAAGCATACTATAGGTCATTAGCATGTTCTGATAGATTTTTTTGTTTGTTTATGCAATAAATCAGTATCTTATTATAAACACCAAATTTCAGATTATTTTCGCTTCAACCAAGCAGTATTCCTATTTTAAACTGGCAATTTTATACTTTTACAGGTACCTGTACACCAGATATAATTTCACCAGTACAGGCAAATACTCACTGCTCTTGCCAGCCATTCTCTTTTCTGGTCATGATTATTTGTACACAGCACAATATAAACAGAGCTATGCTTACACTACTATACTTCTGATCTGAAAGACATTGTGAGCTGTACTGTATACACATTTTAGAACAGTATGACATGAACACAGGCTTCATTCTCCTATTAGAATTGCACTAGGATTTTCTCTTTCTTTCAACCTGACAGACTGTCAGTGACAGCAGAGTGGGTAATCTCGGTGTGACCAAGGTAAACACACCAATTGTATCTTAGTGAGCAGGTTTGCTTGGCTTGTTTTTCCTTACAACAGAGCACAGCAACTTATCAGTTAGTTCAAGATGCACTTCATAATCATCTTGATTTTAAACTGCAAACAGCATGGGGGTTAAGCTGTAAGAAATTCTCACCCTGTTCTGTCTGGATGTGTAACTTGACCTTTTCTGCCCAATCTCCAGAAACACTAGCAGCTCCCTTCAAGTCAAATGCAGTCTTGCTGGTTTTGAAATTGGGGTCAAAGTCTGAAACTTGATTACTAAATATTTGCTACTTTTCAAAACTATGTTCACTAACTAAACTGGCAACAAGGTTTGACTCATGACATCATTAAACCAAAAACCTGGCTTAGTAAAGTAAACACAACCAAATTTTGAGATTATTTAAATATAAAAGCCTTTTATATTGCTGTGATATTAAAGGGTAAAAAAGAAATTGGCTGACTTTATCATCAGTCTAGCTTGGGAAAGGCAAAGAAGCAAGATGTTCTAGTTTTAAATGTATTCTAAAGCACTTTTTGCACCCAGTCACCACCACAGCACTGTTAAGAATCCTAATTACAGTGCATCTGTTACAACGTGGTTAAACTGTCTGACCTAACAGAGTGACCTGACCATATTTTTAAGTTATCCCAGGAACCTTCTCTGACCAGGTCCCAGGTTATTTTTAATAGGCAAAGTTAACATCTGTTTAGCATGATCAACTTGTTACCAGACCCTTCAGGACTGCAGCATTTTAAGCTATTGCTGAAGGGCAAAGTATGCATTAGTGATTTAAGCAGGAGATGCAGTGATGTGGAAAGCCTATGTCCTAATAACAGTATTTTAACAGCAGAACTTCAATGTCAATGCTAACTTTATAACCTAAAAGCAGCAGCTGCTCTCTCTTCCATGTAGACCAAAATCCTAATCCTTCAGAAATTTTTACTTGCATGTAATGACTTTTTAGTATTCAGCCTCAGTAGACACTTGGCATTTCAGCCTCCAGTGATTCTGTTTTCTAACAGGAGATTAACAATTAACCACAAATAATTCCCTGGTTTCAAATCTATTTGTCCTGTCATTATCAAGGTTGCAGTAGAGTACTTTTGCTTATTAAGAGCACATTACTGAGTGAGTGTTATAACTGAAATAGCTGCAACAGCCATAAAAGCAAATGAATGTAAGGTAAGTTTTTCTCCACTTTGTAAAGCTAAGCTTTCCTGCAGTCATTAGGGACCAACTTCACCTGGCTGAAGCTGGCGCTTACATGAAATTTAATACCCTCTACTTCTTATGTGTTCATGGGCAACAAGGCTCTTTCTAAGAACCTGGCTCTTATGAAATCTTTGCTTAAATACAACAGGCAAAGCCACTTTAATTGCATGTGGACATTATGCAGGCCAACGATTTAATACACACACCAGTGTATTCACAATTAGATGTCATTTGCAGCGAAGAATTTCTAGAATCTAAGCAAGACAAGGTGTTCCTAAGCATGAGTTTTCCCTCCAAGGCACAGAGCAGATCCCTACTGTAAAGGCAGTTCTGACTGATCCCAAAGACTGCAAGAAGCCTACAAGACCCTTTTTTCCCTTCTGTTTCTGGTTGTTCATTCTCCTGTTACTTCTAGACATTAGCAAAACGCCGTTCCCTCACCAGGGATGAGGAGGGGTATCTAGAGCTGAGGGAAAGTAAAATAATGGAAAGGAAAAAACTCCCATATATATGAGCACCAGAAGTGGTAGAGGAAAGGAAACATGCCCAGACAATACAGGTAATAAGAAATTACTTGAAGAAGGGAAATAACTAAAACAATAAGGCATATTACACAAGTTAGTCAAAAATATTTAAGAGCTTGCTGCTAAAGAGGTTCCATTGCTCTATCCCCTTTGCTAACATCAGCTTTGCATTCATTTAACCTTTTGATGGTCTAACATATCCCCTATAAAAAACTCCCTACCTTACCTCTCTCCAATTAGTTTTCTGTTGAATTCACAACTTGAGGTAGTTCAAAAACTTCAAAAAGTCTAAGAGCACCACAGCTGACAATGAAGTGCTGGAAGCCTGGAGACGTTATGGGGAAAGAACACCAATATCCCCACCTTTCAGGATTGTGTCATCCATCTCATCTACCTCCATCCTTACTCATGCTCTACACAAATGTTAAAAGTTGCTTAACTATCATAGCACTAATTGGTTCATAAATGCAAGGCCAAGGAGTAGGCAAAAAGGTGATAATTAGATGAGCAATAAGGAAGGAAAGAAAAAAAGGCAGCATGCATAAAGTGACGTTGAAGATGCAAGTATAGACTATTCTTGTACCCTGTCTTTTCCAATCCAAACCCATATCCTTCCTGTCTTTTCTATTTTAGATAAAGCTAAAAATGCTTTGCATTTTCTTGAGTGAAAGCAAAGAATTCCACATTCAGAGAGCCAGATTTTACATTTTGCAATCTTGCAGTATCTGTTTTAACTAATAAGACCAAGCCTGACATCTTTCCAGACCCAGATGGTTCAGTCAGCTGACAAAGACTGACAGATGGCCTGGCTGGCTCATGTTACCCTTCTCTCAGGATCAGAGGCTTTCTGAAGTTCTCCAGAAGACATGTGTGAACAGCTTTCATAAACACGAGACATTCATAAACAGCTCAATGTGTCTATTCTCTGTAGCTACCAGCTTTCAGAACATTTTTCCTTCCTTCCTCCTTCCATGCTTACCAGGCTATACCAATTACTGTACAGTAAAAACCACTTCTCAAGTACCTTAACCTGTATTTTCCCCAGTGCCCAAGAAACTACTGTTAAGTGGGAGGTTCCATACAAAAGTTACATGCAAAGATTGCAGTGTACATAAATACCTCCTTTTATAGCTCTATACATGTCTGTCTAGAACTAATTAGTTGATAAGCTTTGGAACAAAGGTATTGTGTGGTGTGTGCTGCAGTACCAGCCCCACAGGGAGACTCACTAAGCAATCACAAAGTTGCCCTGTTCATGCTGTACTATTTCCCCATATTGGAAATCAGCATGTAAATAAGGAAACATGCACTCTTTTCCTCCGGAGCTATAGTTAGGATATAGACAGAACAAGTATATTCCAGATTTCACAATTTAGATGTAGCTATGGACAACCAAAGGTATCAATCTTTTGTTTTGACAACTCAGCATGTCACAATATTTAAATCAAAGGTGACAAAAGAATTTTCAATAACAGTTTTGTCTTGTCTCTTCCAACATGGCTTTGTTTAGAAAAAGTGAAGCTAAGGAAAATTACAAAATTTTTCTACACTTTTAAAGAAAGGTGAAGGTAAACCTGATATTTTTACCTTTACAGGTAAAAATGGGTGTAGTCACTTAGAGAATAAATATGTGAGAGGGGAAAAAAGGAAGCAAAAACCAAAAACTTTTTGAAGACCAAGCTTTGTCTTTATCAATAACCATCTCTAATATTTCATTCCTGTAACTCTTTAAAAACAAAGTACCTTGAAATTGCACATAGATACACTGGATAGAAATATCTGGCTATGAAAGATTTCTGCTTTTGATTATAGTTCCAGAACTGCCGGGATTAATCATCATCTACAAGATTTTCTGTACAAAGTGCTCTTTACTTTGCTCTTCTTCAGAAGTGTGGTACACATTTAAAGATTTTTCATGCCACAAAGAACTGACTGACATTTCTTTTCTTAATCATGGTCACATGAGTGATTTTGTAATGTTTGATTTGTAGGTCAAAGGTGTAAGTCATCCTTACGGAAACAATAAATCTTGCTCACAGGAAACAAACAGAAGACATACCCTCTAAACTGTTTGGTGGTAGTAAGCAAGTGATAACTTCTTCTTACTTGTCTTAAAGCATCAAGTTCTCTTTGATCTGTATCTCAGAAACCAACATCTATGACCTTCCAAGCTGTAGTTCTTCCTCTCTTCTCAATCTATTTTTCAGGAAGTAGTTTTCCACGAGTTAAACATAATAGTGTCTGCATTTTGAGGGTACCAGAACAAGTTTAAAAAATTGAATGCCATTCTTAAGTCAGACATGTTTGAGAGTGGGCTATGCTTATGGGGCAAGACTGCAAGTTAAGGGATGATAATACACACGGTTGCTAGGATTTCCCAAACAACCTCCACTTCCTTTCCTAAGTACTACATGATTATCAACAATGGAAGTCTGCCTCCTCCTGATGCATAATACCGTGAAACTAAGCATTGTGCAACAGACATTCATAACATATTTAATCAATTACTCCTCTTACATAAACTGAGTACAATCACTTTGACATTTATACAAACCTTACAGATTCAGTAAGTGAATTTAGTGTTGGAGGAGAACATGCAAGAGACGAGGAAGAGAACATCCTAGGTTCAAACTGTGCTAGACTATTCCAGTAGCCATCACCTTTATTCAGCAAAAATATTAAATTCACATATAAAGTTTGAAAAGGCTGTTAATGTTCTTTTCCAAATAATTTTAAACACAAGGAAGATTAACCTTATCCACAATCTCATCAGTTGATCTCTACATCAGAATTGCCAATGCTACAATTTATATAATGCATTGGTTTAAGAGTCAGAGTGGGCTTTTGGAAGTTCCTGCATATCCCATCCCAAGCCAATTTTTTACATGCACAATCCATTTAGTCATCCTTTCAGCTATGCAATACTGGAAATCTACAGTGTACAGCCACCATCCAAATCACTGGAGTCAATCAGCCTCAAAGCCTACAAAAGGCAAAAAGGGAGGGAGAGTATTTTCAACCCAAAATAATCACTCTGTAGTCCTGTTTACCAATTACTTAAATGCTGAGAAGTCAGCAATTTGTGGCACCAGAAGGAACTGCGCATTTCCTTCAGGAAAGGAAACTGCAGTAAGCCCAAAGTACTGCCAAAGACCATGTATCTTACAACTTGCCACTTTGATCTTTTAAGAGGTGATTCCAGCATTACAGTTAGGTTGGTTTAAAGGTAGGCCTATAGCTTTTCTGGGTTTGTAGTGCATCCTGCAGTCATATTTTACAAGATCACACAGTGTCAAAACCTCAGATGATGCCTGAACCACTGAATTTGACTGGGATAGAGCTGCTATGAAAGAAATTAACTCTGTAAGAGCCAGATCTCATGTTATGCTACAACGATGTCCCTTTCTCCTTCCTACTCTCTCCTGCATTCTTCTCCAGCTTTCCTGTGCCACTGTGGCTATATGGTGAATGGGAAACAAAATCCATGAGAGCAGGAAAGGCTACAGAATGACAGCAGGCAGAGATATATTTTAACAGGCCATCATCTCACCACAGTTTACCTTTTGGTTGAGAATACTATTTTCTAGCAGACTTGGTCCATCAAAATGAAAAATATTCTGCAGATAAAGTTAAAGACTCATCTTTATTTAATTGACTAAGCTGTGAGAAACCAAGTTTACTTCTGTAGCTTTCGAATTGTAGATAGGAAACAAACACTAAAGATCTTAGAATGTTCTGCACTACCACTTTAAATAACAGAATGTTTGTTTAGTCACAATGACTTCGTTCCAGCTCTTTTTATATTTTTAAGCATACTAATAGATATGGGTGTTCAACAAGAGGTGCAAAATTAAATACAGTAAATGGACTGCAGATCCAAGTAGTGTTTTAAGACACCGGATATCAGAGACAAGTAAGTATAGATCTTTTTTCTTATGAAAGCCAGGATAAAGATGACACAGCAGAACCATTCTTGTGTTAAATAGTAGAAGCAACATATAAAGAAAGGTAAGAAATAACAATCTAAAAGTGTTGTTTCACAATTCTGAACATTTTTATAAGACACTGAATACCAAATCTGAACTTTCACCTATTAACTACTACAAGCCTTCAACACTACAGTAAAGACAGTTGGTACTTAGAGAACATCTCAGCTCAACAACTAAACCTTTCATGTAGACAGTAGGTATGAAAGAACTTGTTACAACAGCCTCAGTGATTTAGCAACGAGAAAAACAGGCAGACATCCTGCAACCAACAGCAAGCCACCAATACAGATGTGCCAATGCAAATACAGCCAAATTACCCACCTAAGAGTGCCATTTTCTCCTTTGTCCAGACTGGTGAAGCGACTGTACAGGCGGGTGATTTGACTGTGGGAGACTGAAGAAAAAAAGAAATAAGATGACAAATTAGCATGTCAAAGATTCCTCCTAGTAGAAGACCTCATTACACTGAACTGCGCTGTTGCCAGAAGCTGTATTCAAAAAAGAGTTCACGTAGGAACCAGTTACATTGAAAGCACATGGCAAGGACCATTAGGGACTTTGTGAGCTATAAATCACAGCCTATATTCAAGAATCGACAAATCAGCTCATTCTTCAAAAATCTATCTATCTAACTCCATCTTCTAACCATTTCTATCTTTAACAATTTTTGGTTATCTGACTCAATAAATGTCAATTAAAAAGACAAAATATTTGATTCACAGTTCCCCTTAATTTCCTTTAATTCGTTTATAGATAGAAATAATCTGAACACAGCCTACACTGATGACATCTATATCACTCATGACACTGAAGACCCCTGCTATAGAATCTTTCCTTCACTTTTGCTTATCTCTACTCCCATTGTCTGTTTTCCACCTGAAGACAGAAAGTGAACTCAGTTTCTCTGCATCTGGAAAGTGGTCAGAGAGGCTTTAATTTTTAATTTACTTTTCTTCCTTTACAGGACCACTGAAAACTGAACATTTTGGGGTTCATAGAATAAGAGAATAACCTGATTTGGAAGGGACCCAGAAGGATCATTGGAGTCCAGCTCCTGGCACTGCACAGCACCATCCTCATGTGCCTGAGAGTGTTGTCCAAACATTTAAGGAACTCTGTCAGGCTGGTGCTGTGACCCCTTCCCTGGGGAGCCTGTTCAGTGCCCATTCACTCTCTGGGTGAAGAATTTTCTCCTAGCATCCAACCTAAACCTTTTCCCTGTCTCAGCTTCATATTTTTCCCTCTGATCCTATCACTGCTCACCAGAGAGCAGAGATGAGGAAGGTTTTTGGTTCCAGAACTTAGAGCCAAAGATAGATTTATTATTAAATTTAGTAGTATTTTTTAGATCCTGCATTCAACCAGCAATACTTTGGTGCCCAGCCCTCTGTTAAGATCTCTCTGCCTTCGAGGGAGTCAACAGCTCCTCCCAATTTAGTGACACTGGCAAACTTACTTAGTATGCCTTCCAGTCCTGCATCCAAGTTGTTCACAAAGATGTTAATGAGAACCAGCCCTGAAATGGAGCCCTGCAGAACCCTACTAGTGACTGATCACCACCCTGATGTTACCCCATGCACTGTAACCCTTTGCACCCAACCTGGGAGCCAACTGCTCACAAAATTAATTTCCAGGTTCTAGGACATGGAATTAAAAATTAAAAAGCCTATTTCTAAAGAAATTTGAGAAGGAGTTGAGCTACAAAGCAAGTAGAAAGTTATTGCAGACTTTAAATCTGAAATTTGAAACATAAATTACAAAGGCAATATTAAGTTCAGCATAGCTGTGTCAACATTACCAAGGTACTAGACAACCCAAGATATTAGACAACTAGATCTTTAGCCTGTGATGTGAGTGGGATAAACCTCTATAGAACAGCAATTCCTTTAACACTGAAAGAACACTTGTCCTGGTTTCAGCTGGGACAAAGTTCATTTTCTTCTTAGTAACTGGTACAATGCTGTGGTTTTTGGATTTTAGGGGAGAGTAATGATGACAACACACTGTTGTTTTGGCTGTTGCTAGGTAGTGCTTACCCTAAGCCAAGGGCTTCTCAGCTTCCCAGAATCTGCCAGTGAGGAGGGGAACAAAAAGCTGAGAGGGAGCACAGCCAGAACAGCTGATCTGAACTGGCCAAAGGGATCTTCTGTAGCACAGAACATCATGTCTGGTGTATACAATTCCGGAGGGAATTGGCCAAGAGAGGCCAACAGCAGTTTGGGGACAGGCTGGGCACTGGTCAACAGGAGGTGAGCAGTACTGTACTGTGTACAGTACTTGTACTGTGCTTCATTTGTCTTTCTTGGGTTTTATTTCTCATTCATTACAATTAGTATTATCGTTGTTATTATTTACATATTAAAATTATTATTATATTTTACTTTATTTCAATTATTAAACTTTTTATCTCAACCCATGGGTTTTACCTCCCCTCTCCCCGAGCTTCTACGCCGACCCTGACAGGGAGTAAGGAAGCATCTGTGTGGTACTTAGTTGTCAGCTGATGTTAAACCACAAGGCCCTACAGGAGATCTTGACTTTTCAGTCTCTTCTGATGAAGTTAATAAATACATGAGTAAGACTGAATTGAATGTTAATGTGTGTTCGGTAGAGGTGTGATTGTCTACAATGTTAAACTAGGACTTACTGTACTTTTCAGATTAAGTAGTTTAAAAAGCCTTCACCAGGACATGCACAATGCTTCTCTTACTTCCTAAAACGTATTTGGGAAGAAGTTGCACAGTAGTTGTTTGATCTGTGACAAGTGAGGCAAATTTTTTTCCAGGTTTGTTCTTTCTTTCTCGAGGCTATCTGTTTAGGTTCAACAGTTCCCTCCTTTAGCATGACCTACCAGCAACCGGGTTTTTAAACACATCCCCCCCAGCCTTCTTGTCTCCTCAGCAACTTGCATTCTTTGCATAGGATTGGGCAATTTGCTCAGTTTCACCTCAGGCAACTTCTCTACGGTAAGACTGGGCAGCTTGCTCACTTCCAAGTTAAGCAACACACACAGAAAACAAGTACCAGTACTCTAAAGACTTCAACCTTCTGCATTTCTGATTTAATGTTTTAGATACCATAACAACAACTGATGGTGAAAAAAAGAAGGCTGGAGTTAGATCTATTAGAAGCCCCGTACTCCCACTCCTCCCTGAAAACAAAGAAGGTGATGAGAATTCTACTCAGCTACCCTTCCCAAACTGATGTCAGCATCTCCATTTTTGGAACATTGCTGTAACAGCTAGTATGTGAGAAATAGTCCGTAGCTGTTGACAGGAGAAGTGATATTTTCATTAACGTCACACTAGACAAAAAGCATATCACAGCCCTGTGAAAAAGGAGGATGATTCAGGTTCACCACTGTCTTCTGTTGTAGTTTCCTTTTGGCTCTCATCCCTCATAAAAGCTGTGTCACTGGACATTTTTCAGTGCATTTGTAAGCAAAAATAAAGATTCTCCTGAATCCTTCGGAGAATTAAGATGTGCAGTTTATGACTGCTTCTAAGGTTATGACTGAAAATCTACAGTTAAGGCTTAAAATTAGCTGAAACACCATTTTATACTGCTACTCCACTAAGATCCTCCTAAAAATTTAGGGTCAAGACCTCTAAATTAGGAGTTGCTCTCTCTATTTTACTTACGTTAAATCACTGTAAAGTTTTTAGCAATTACATATTCTTGTCTACAACAGTAGCATAAGTTCATATATTTATATACTTAGAAAAATACATAAATATCCATCAGAAAAATCTATTATCTGCAACCATGCAAACATTTTTTCCTCCCAAATGAGCATTAATTTATTATTAATCCTTAGGTAGAGCACTTCAAAGCATGGAAACAAAGGGTGTGAACCAAATAGTTTGAATACTGTTACATTCCAATAGCTTTCCAAAAGTTTTCAACAGCATGCAGACAAGCAACATCTTGGGTCTCTCATCTGTTTTTTTTTAAGTTGTTACTGAAATATCAAAGTAATTAGGATGACTTCAAGGTGTTTTCCTGCTCAAATCTCAAAATGTTTATATGCAAAGCAAACACTTTCCAGACAACGCCATGTGATATTTAGACTGCCAACTTCAGGCTTTGCACCTGCTGCTGAGAACCTCATGCATTACCTTTGCACATGTCTCTGAACTTACCCTACAAAAGTGCTTTTCACTACCACAAAAAAAGAGTAGAATTTTAATCCAAGCAAATTTCATTCAAGAGACTGTGTCATTGCATAGCTTTTGAAAGACTATGCCTCTAGTGCCCTGAAAGACATGTTCTTTATCTGTTTTGCTGAAGAACATTAACATACAGTTTCTCACTCGTGTCAGTATCATTAGCTATTCAGTTTTGTGCTACATGAAACAGAGCAGAAGTTATATAATTCCACAGCTGAACTCAATCAAATTGGTTGTGTTATACTCAGTACTACCTACACACCTACCCCAAATGTGCAGAAAACACATTTCACAGTAAAGAGGCCAAAAAGGAATCCTTGGGAGCACTTATCAGACCACCAGTTCAAGACGGACTTGTAATGCTGCCAGATTTTTTCATGTCTACAAAGTCTCTTTCTCAAACTCTTCAGTAGCTAAAGTACCATCAGCATCAAGTTTCCAACAGACCACAGCAGTCTATTCAGTAACACTACTTTAGCATTCTGACTGTGAACTTTGATCCAGATAACTAGTGTTTGTTTGGGTTTTTTCCCCACCTTGTATAAATATTTTCACCTATATGAAGTGTATAATAGTGCTAACAGCTTGGCGGAATTTTCCATCTACCTAGAGAAGTATAAAAAGCAGAGAAAAATCACATTCCTAAACTGCAGTTACAGACTGGGGAGAAGAAGAAAATGATTGATAACGTCAATGAGACACTGTGATGACTTACAAGCAAGCATGAGTCAGAGATTAGCAATGGCTGCTTAACAAAATGGTTTTAATTACAAAATTTACTAGATAAAAACATGGGGAAATGAATGGACATCAGGTCACAAAGTGGAAACCCACCAGTCATAACTTTGATCACCCTCTGATGATACAAGAAAAGCATTTTAGAGGCTAACTAGAGTCAAGTGGATTTATTGCTTACAACACCTATACAGCCATCTAAATGGTATTTATTTAACTATCACATAAGTAAACGTTAAGGAATAAAACACCACAGACAATAAATCAAGGAGCAGCATGAGGAAAAATGTAAAATCTTCTGGAAAAATATTTCAGATTTGGGGTTTGGATTTTGAAGCATCTTTGTAAATGAGAGGAGGCTACCTTTACTCCATAATCTTTGTGATTAAAAAGAAAAAAGCCATAGAAAGCTATTGCTGGATAAACAGACTTTGACATTCCTACTTGTTTATCACAGCTTTCCTGCAGAAGGTTTTCATGACAGATGGAAAAAGGATCATGGAAACTACATTAACTCAGTCAGCCTGCCACTACACTAGCTCCAGTGCTCTATTAATCTTTTTCTACTCCTTTCCAGTAGCCACACATTTTCCTGACACAAATAAACTAACACTTAAGAAGAATATATGACACCATTTATATTGGAAAGAAAACTGAAGAAAGCATTTTCAAGTAGCAAGAACAGATCAGAACGCATATTCAGAAGAAAAATCGGAAAAGCTGGGCACAGCACGTTAACCTGAGAAGTTTCCTGGGGAAGTAAACAGCAAACTGATACCTACGATGTTATGACCTCTGCTCCCCAGACAGTTAGGAAGGCATCCTGCATTTATTATCATTTAGTGGAACTAAATAATTTATTATCATTTGCTGGAACTCTCAGGCAATCATTCTATCAGGCAAATTAACAACACTGGAGTTTCACCTTCTCTAAGGTACTTTATGTTTATGCAGAACAACTCGATCAAATACTGTAGGGTAAAGTATCTAAATATTAGAGTCCAGCTTAAATAATGCTCTCCCAGTTGCTGGCTAGTACAGGAATTTCACTTCTTTTTAGTTAATAACACTTATCTCTCATAAGTTACATTACTTCTTTATGGTTTAAATGCCACTCAGCATTCATTCTGAATACCCTTACGGCAACTTCAGCACTAGCCCATGAAACAAATTACTCGGAGGAAAAAAATTACTATCCAACGACAGTTTCTTTGGGTTAAAAACTGAGAGAAACTCCAGCACCAGGCATCGAGACAGACAACTCTTCAAAACTCAAGGAGTTACCTCTGACCGAATACAATACTGCACACACCAGGAGCACTGCTTCCCTTCTATCCCACTGGGATCTCGCTGCTGCTACCGGCAGCGGTGGGGGGGGGAACGGAGAGGCGCTTCCCAGGTTTCCGCAGGCCTGCCAGACATGCCCGGCCCCGGGGGCTGCGCTGGCTGGGACCGGGCACTGCCCCGACGCGAACGCCGCGGCCGCGCCGGGCAGGGCCTGCCCGGCCCCAAGGACTGCGAGCGGCCCCGCTCCGGCCGCCGAGCCCGCGTACTGCCCGCCCCGCCCCGCCGCACTCAGGCCCCCGCACTCACAGCCCGTCTCCTTCTTGATCTCCTCGATCTCCTCGTCCCGCAGCAGAGTGGACGCCCGGGACCCCATCGCCGCCGCTGGGCCCGAGGGGAAGGGAAGGGAGGGGCCGGGGGAAGAGTTACGCAGCCAAAGAGCGGCGACAGCGGTGCCACAGCCGCCCCGGCACAGGCCCGACCGCGGCCGCCCCCTGCTCTGAGGCGGAAGGCGAGCGCGCAGTGACTGCCGCGGCCCCGCCCGCCGCCTCCGCCCAGCCCGGCCCGGCCCGGCCCGGCCCCGCCCGCCGCCGCCCGCCCCTCACACGCCGGGCAGCCGCCCACGAACCCCGCGCGCACGCGTGTGGAAAGTGCCTGTGCGCAGCGAAAGAGCGGCCAGTTAAAGTAGCTGCGTTGTTCTTTCTTTCCCAAGTTGATAGCGGCTCCCTGTCCTACGGTCTTGCTTTGTTTTGCAAATCGCAGAATCACAGAAGGGGGAGGTTGAAAGGGACTGCAATGGGTCAACTGGTCCAAACTCCCCGCTCAAGCAGCACTCGGCACAGGATCCCATCCAGATGATTCTTGAGTATCTCCTGTGAGGGAGGCTCCACAACCTCTCTGTGCACCTGATCCAGTGCATGGTCACCCACACAATAGAGTTTTTCCTCATGTTCAGGTGGAACTTCTGTGCATCCATTTCTGCCCATTGCCTCTTGCCCTGTTGCTTAGCACCACTGATGAGAGCCTGGCTCCATTCTCTGACACCTTCCTTCAGATACTGATAGACATTGAAGAAGTCCACACTCAGTCATCTGTTCTCGAGGCCAAACAGGCCCAGCTCCCTCAGCATATCCTCCAGCTGACCATTCATCCTCATTGCACTCCACTGGTTGATCCAGGAGCTCCACATCTCTCTTGTACTGAGGAACCAAGAACTGAACACATTACTTCTGATACAGTCTCACCAGGGCTTAGTAGAGGAGCAGAATCAACCCCCTCCAGCTGCTGGTCGTGCTCTTCCTAGTGCACAGGACACCATTGGCCTTCTGGGCCACAAGCGCACTGCTGGCTCATGGCTTGTTGTTCACCAGGACCCCCAGGTCTTTCTCTGCAGAGCTGCTTTCCAGCAGGTCAGTGGTAATGTTAAGTTTCCACCTCAAAGAGTGGAACCTGATGTATGTCTGTATTTTTTTTCCCTCCTTCATGTCAGTGAAGAACTTGGAACCTGGCAGAAGCACTCCAGGATTAAGGATAATTTTTGGTCATGGAATAGTCAATGGTGAGGTTTGCTTACTGCATTTTGGGGCAAGGGGGTCATGCCCACCAATAGTTCAGCATTTTAAATCCTTTTTGGGTCACATCTGAATTACTCGGTTTCATTTTTTCTCCTAAAATCAGTAGGAATTAGAATGGTGTATAAATCAGATGGCTTTTGTTCCCCAATTATCTATAAATGAAATAATAACAGCTCACTCTGGGAAGGTTTTGGGACTGTATTGCATTAAAGCTTACTGGTTAAATAACAGTGGTTAATGTCCAGTGAGATTGCTAATGAAAATAATTCCTCCAAAGGTATTCAGTTGAGATAAGAGTGCCTCCTGTTTACATCCTGAAGGCAAGTTCATTTGATATGTTGTTGTACGTGTGCAAGACTTTCCCTTATGGACTGTGCTGAGAAGTTAAAATGCTTAAAGGTCATGTTAACTTGGTCTTACTTTTGTGCACACAAGCAAAAACAACTCTATTGAATGATCTGTTTATCTGAGCCTCCTTCACTAATGGATTAAATATGGGAATATTTAAGAAAAACTTTCTTATGTATGAAGATCCTGTGCATTTCTATTGCCATCTGCTTTGCTTCAGGGATAGGAGCGAAGCACTGAGGGGCAACTGCTAAAAGGCATCTACTGGATGTACCAAGTGATTAACTTACTTCATTCTGCCTTTTTTATGTACTTGCTTTATTCTATATGTAATAGTCTGTAAATTAATTAGTTATATTCAATGCTGACTTTGTTTCTGATGGGATGCTTACGTCATTGGACTTAACTAATCTTTAACAAGTGTCCAAAAGTTGTTTTTCAGCACTAAATTGCTTCTGTCATTAAATTAAACAGATTCAGGGAAGGGAACAGCAATGCTTTTTGAGTATAGTGAAATGCTTCCTTCCTTTCACAGGAGGAGAAGGGATGGGCAGTGCTTGCTGGGGGAACCACAACTCACATTGACTATAACTCTGATTTTCAAACTCAGTTGTTTCAAGTTTGTTTTCCTCAGCTCTGAAAAGGTGAACAAGGTGGTGGGTATAAAGCTCCTTCCAAGGTAAAAGGTTCCTCCAAGGTATTATTTACAATTCTTCTCTCTCTTTTTTTTTTGTTTGTTGGTTGGTTGGTTTTGATTTTGTTTTTTGTTTCTTGTTTCCCAGTAGTGTTCCTAGGTAGAAGAATTTCCTTGGTTTGTTTCCTTGTCAGCTTGTAGTTTCAGGGAGAATTTCCTATGAGCATTTCACCTGTGGTGGAACGGTTCCAGAAGAACTGCACTGGAGAGTTATATAGATGCTCTCAAAACATTTATAAGTGTGCCTTCAGAAAGCTAGTAAAAACATATTTCAAACTCCTGCAGACCCACGCTTCGAGATGGTTTTACTTTAACTCTTCTCACAAGACCACATTTGAATAGTTTATTCAAATATGACATTTCTTCTTACAGTCCTGTGATGTTACCATTTTTTATGATTTTAGTAACTTCTATTTGACTACAGTAAAGTTTCAGTGATGCAACTGTTTTTTTCATAGTGGTGAGCTTGTATAATTGCCCTCCAATTACACTACCTAACTAATGGATCAAATATTATTGATTCAGGGTAAAGACTTACAGATATTTAATTTGCATCCTTCTAGGGCTCCAGTCAGGTACTTCATTCTTTGTGCCTTGAACTGTAGTTTACTTTAAGACAATGCTGATCTTTGCAGTGAACATCTGTTCGGGTTCTGC
Organism: Emberiza elegans; assembly: GCA_024865655.1. Taxonomy (NCBI): domain Eukaryota; kingdom Metazoa; phylum Chordata; class Aves; order Passeriformes; family Fringillidae; genus Emberiza; species Emberiza elegans. The sequence continues at coordinate 16,663,385 of JALJVW010000139.1, read as the reverse complement.
TTTCACCTTATATTTTCAGAATAAATGTGAAATTTTATCTGAGATAAGGGCTTTTTTGTGGAAAATGAGCTTATTGTTGGCTAGCTTCAGGATCTTCTGTAAGAGCCACACACACTGAATTAAGGAGTTGCTTCATATGCAGCAGTTCATTTTCTGAACAGAGGCAGAGGGTATTGCCTGAAATATTTCTCTTTCACATTGCACCAGCATGGACATTTTAATAATGTTTTGACTTCTGTGTTAGGTTTGGTTGTCTTGCTTGCTCAGATGCACTTTAGGCTGTTGAAGTGAACAAACAAGCAGACACAGAACTAAACAGTCTGTGGGCCATGGAGTTCTCCCTGTGTTTCCTTAGAAAGCCATCTCAGGGCTTCAGATAGCTCAAAATATTCCCTCTGAGGTAATGTGGATATTAGCCAAGCAATGTACTTAGCCTTTGTCAGACAGACTTTTTCCCAGAGATTGTTATCTCTTGGTTTGTCTGTATCAGAACAAGATGTATTCTGAGAGAACAATGGTAACAGAAAGGTAGGTACAGAGCTTGTTATCTGCAGACATCGGAAGGAAACTGGCCTGCTTTCCAAAATGTTTATCCTGTAGCCCTTACCAACTGTAAAAGTGGCTGAGCAGCACCATTGATCTTTTGGAGAAATCAAAGTGCTTCAGCCAGTGAGCATTCCTCTTGGTGACTATTTTAATCTTATACTTGTTCCTGAAATGTACATGGCCTGATCGATAACTCAAAGCTCAGTGAGTCTATTTGTAGGCACACAGTTTGTGGTAATTGGGAGTGGGGCTGTGGCCGAGCCTCTTCCCCAATGGGCTACAGCCGTGAGCAGCAGGTGAGCAGCATTGACAGCAATGAGCCATGGAGTGCCCAAGTGCACTGATCAACCACCAAAGGGAACAGAGGGCACACAGGTGCAGTGCATGAACATGAGGGGTATAAAAGGTTGGGCTAAAGAGCAAGAAGGGTAGATCCTTGAAGCCTTGTGAAGTGATATGATGTTATTCTGTATGGGCAGATGCTTGAAGCCTTCTGATGTGGTATGGTGATGCTCTGTATGGGTGAATGCTTGAAGCCTTCTGAAATTATATGGTGATACTTTGTGTATTGTGGCTGTCTCAACTGTGCCATGTGCTGCAACAGTGATTGCCCTTTGGATTTGTGCTGGCTGTCAGGTGCTGATCTGGTTGTGTGGTTCCTGTTCTGACACATATGCAGGTGTATACTTATACAGGCACAGATCCAAAATCAGCTCCTTCTGTTCTCAAAGAATGGTGACAAGAGTGCAAGGCCTGTATAGGCTAAAGAACAGGTACTTGCATTTGCCTGGGTAGTGGGAGAGAAAATAGAATCATAGAATGGTTTGGGTTGGAAGGGACCTTAAAGATCACCTAGTTCTAGAGACACCTTGTATTAGACCAGATTGCTTAGAGCTCTGCCCAGCAGCTTTGGTTGCCTACCCCCCAGCAGGGGTTGTGTACCTGTTGGGCTCTAGCCTTGAACAGTTCTGGGGAGAGGATGCCCCCATCTCCTTTCATATAAAACATATACTTTGATAATTTTACAATAGTCTGATGTTAGTATATTCTCCACAGCTGAGTTGTTAAGTGTTTCAGCTATTTCACTGCCCATTCACTTTTATATTTAACCAAATACCAAAGTATGAGAGTTGGGAAAAAATTCATAGAATGGTTTGGGTTGGAAGGGACCTTAAAGATCACCTGAGACACCTTGTATTAGACCAGATTGCTTAGAGCTCTGCCCAGCAGCTTTGGTTGCCTACCCCCCAGCAGGGGTTGTGTACCTGTTGGGCTCTAGCCTTGAACAGTTCTGGGGAGAGGATGCCCCCATCTCCTTTCATATAAAACATATACTTTGATAATTTTACAATAGTCTGATGTTAGTATATTCTCCACAGCTGAGTTGTTAAGTGTTTCAGCTATTTCACTGCCCATTCACTTTTATATTTAACAATTCAAATACCAAAGTATGAGAGTTTAAAAAAATTAGCAAGGGTTGATGTGATCTGTCTGTTAGTTTTGTCTTTGCAGCAATCTTTTCCCTTCCCTAGCCAAGCCTGGAAATGAGGGTGCACTCTGTTATTAGTGCATGTAATATTTAAATCTGAAACCTTTTTGTTTCATTGTGCATCCTAATGAAAAAGAGTAGTGCTGCAGTTCACTCTTAAGCAGACAGCTGGTTTTTTTTGTCAAATAACAGAGTTGGGGTCATGGTCTAGACTGTGAGCATTTAAATCAGGCAGTTCATGCTTGAAGTCATGCATGGCTGCTGCTGTGTCTCAGACTGTCTCTTTCACCAGTACAGTGTCCTTCAGTGTTTTGGATACACAGGTGCCCTTCAAAGGTATTCTGGTTGGGAACAAAAATTTAACCAAGAGAAACTTCAGGACATTCTCTCAGAGAAGGTCAACATTACTAGGATGTGACAGGTATTGAACCATGTGAATGTTCTGGCTAGAAACAATGTTGTTCTAGCTAGAAAGAAACTTCAGGCAAGGCTGATAGTTAGAATCTTGTGTAGACCCATTTTAAAAGGTATTTACTACCCAAAAATAGCAGCAGGTTTAATGTGTTTTTTTTTTTAAAGATGTGTTAGCTGTTCTTGATCAAACTTGGAACAACCTGAGGTTACTGTGACTAAAGCAGGAGCCAGGTCAGCTTGTGCATTATGTTCTTTGTTCTTTCTGCCCCTTGCACAAGTGCAGAAACAAATTCCAATACAGGCATCCAGCAGTGGGAAGCATCTGCTGGTGAAAACAGAAGTGAAAATGAGGGAGCAGGCCAAATTATCACAAATATCTGATTTTGCTGGTGGTATGGTTGTTAGTATGTGACTAACAGGAGAATTAAGAGCCTTTTGAAGAGAAGAAAGTAACACAATGTCTATGATCCTTCATAATGAGCATGAACATATTATATATAGTTGACTTGTGCTTGCATATATACTAACTTTTCATGTCATAGGTTTGACTGCCTGTAGGAACTCCTCAAATCCCAAACCTGGGCTATGTAGTAAGCTTTCTATGGCACAGGTTTCTCTCAGTTACATTCAAATCTTACTTTGGCCTTTTGCCCCTAAAAATTTTGATATTTCATTTCAGATCAAATACCAGTCAGTGTTAAGTCTTGACTGTATGAAAAAGGTAGAGCTGAAAATTCCCACCAGCACTCCCAAAGGTACTGGCTAGAATATGTAACAGAATCAGTGGCAATAATTAACCAGAGCTGCCCACAGCAGGATCCAAGGTACACAGAATTGCACCCATTGTTCTGTTGTCTTGGTATGAGCTGCCGTGCCTGCTTTCCTTGCATTGATAGTTCTCTGTACTTGGAGAGTCAATTACTCTGAGTCCTTGGCCTCAGTCCTACTTCTAATGGAAGTAAGCGACTGACAGAGTCTGTTTTGGGTACCCTCTAGTGTATCTGATACTGTGGAATTAAGTTTTCTTGTCTTCTACTCTGTACTGCTGGAAGAATAACTGGAGGTACTTCTGAGCAAATTCTCACAGATGCTTTTTGTAAAGCACTTCCTAGAGACAGCTTCTCAGTGTTGTTAAAATAGGAACAGGCTGGGTGCACAAGTGAGGCTCTGCATAAAAAGGCAGCAGTGGAATTAAGAACTCTGGTTTACATGGAATCCTGCCTGCATAATTTGAAAAATGTTATCCCTGGTTTTATCCAGTGGCTGTAACAGTTCATTCCTTACAATAAGTAAACTAATATAATTAACACACCATTTAGAGTGTAACAGTGTTCTGATGTTCTTATAATACTTTAAAAATCACCTGTTAAAGTAACTTTTAGTAAAGTTTGTGGAAGTTTGACACTGCTATTTTACATTTGACTTTCTTGGGGGCAGAGGTTGTGTACCTCTTGGTCTCTAGCAGCCTAAAGAGCTGCATGAGCAGGCAACTAGCTGTTGTCAGTGCTTACATCCCTAACCTTGCTTTCTAGGCATCCTCACACTTTGAAACTCCTGCCTTTGTAAAATGTGGGTTGCATATTTGTGTACTAACAAAATAAATACTGCACTTCTTAAAGGTGTGTGCTGAAAAAAAATACAGAAAATTTGACAGCTTGAGAGAGACTTTCCATAAGACAGAAGTCCATTAGTCAAAGTTTAACCATAAAATGTACAAGTGAAGAACTCACTGCTGCTTTCTGATTCCACAGATCAATGCAAACAGGTAAAAAGGATGAAACCAGGAATAGAAACAAGCAAACACCATGCTATGTTGTTGCCTGCTTTCCTTCTGGCTCTGTGTTGTCAGAGATGACTCATAACGGCAAAATCAGTTTATAAGCAAAAGGTTTGGCAACTTACCTATTTTTTCACCATGTTTTCCTTATCTTGCTTCATTATTTTAGGTTTTGGATAAAAGGTAAAACTGTAAGTATCCTGGGAAAGTATCACTGTATGTTTACTCTCTTCTGATACTAAGAGTACTGGGCTAGAAGGAATCATAGACAAATACAACATAAAACTTATATAAAAGTCATTCTTAAAACCTAATCTGCCCTTTTACATAACAGCTTTAAGGAGTCAGATTGCTAGCTCTGCACTGCATGCAGTCAGAATGGGGATTAATTTGCTTGTAGCATATTTTACTTCTAGTATGCAACCCCACTGTCAAACCTCCACATTCTTTGCCTTGGATTTATGGACATTGGTCATGGCATACTGATCCCTTCCATCACAGGCTGCTGATGCTCTGCAACTGTTCTGCAGTTTTCAGTGACAACTTGTGGCTTCCTTCAGCACCATGACTGCACATTACAGGTGAAGATACCTTCCAGTGAGATGCCATCATGAAGTGCAGACAGCAGGTGACTTCAGTGAGTGATTCAGTGAGGCACCTTCTGAAGACTCAGTTGTGAGCTGTCCCTTGCCCATCTTGAGATGTTTCTGTGAGGTTCTTTTTTAAGAGCAAGGCAGTAAGCAGTGATTAAATTGCTGTAGTTAAGGACATTTTGTAACACTGCCTTGAGAGACAGGTGCAAGCATTAGTTGGCATCAGTGCTTATGCTGGTATTTCCTAATAGCTCATTTGAAATTCAGGTTTGAAGAGCCACAAAGCTTGTACAATACAGGCTATATATAACTTGGGTTGGAAAATGTTCTGGATATGTTAATATTTTTGACTAATTCTGAAACCTAGTTTCAACCGAGCAAATTGCTTAAAATGAATCCTGAGTCAAATGGGGAAAAGGGAACTTTTATAGACAGCACTATTAGAATGAAATAATTCTTGTGCAGTTCAGCAGCCAAATTATCATTTTCTATTTTCCTTGGTTTTGTTAATCTTTCAGATGGGAACAAGCAAGGGAAAACTTGATGGGTTAAGAACTCCTAAGTCTTAAAATGGATTGTTTCATATGAAAGGGACCTACAGTGAGCATGTAATCCAACTGCCTGACCAGTTCATGGCTGGCCAAGTCAAAGCCTGGTATTAAGGACATTGTCCAAATGCCTCTGAAATACTGTTAGGCTTGAAGCATCAACCAACCTCCCTAGGAAGTTGGTTCCAGTGTTCCTCTCAGCCAAGAAATTCTTCCTAATATCCAGACTAAACCTTCCCTGGTGCAGCTTTGAACCATTCCCACATGTCCCGTCACTGGATTCCAGGGAGAAGAGCTCACCTTCATCTCCACTGACCAGCTGGTGATGCTGTGTTTGATGCATCCCAAGATGCCAGGGCACACTGCTGATTCCCACTGGGCCTGCTGGCAATCAAATCCCTTTCTGCAGGGCTGTTTTCCAGCCACTCTCACAATACACACTTGTGTCCAATGTTATTCCATCCTAGATGCAGAATCTGGCATTTCAACTTGGAAAATTTCATCACATTAATTATAGCCCAATGCTCCTAACTATGTAGATCCCTCTCCAAGGCCTCTTGTCCCTCAAGAGTCAGCAACACCTCCCAGTTGGGTACCATCTGCAAACTTCCCAATGGTGCATTCAACTCCAACATCCAGATTGTTGATAAATATACTGAACAAAACAGGCTCTGGAATTGAACCACAAGGAATACCAATGGTATCCCTCAACTGGTGCCAGTTGCCAGCCAGATAGATGTAGCTTCATTCACTAGAACCTTTTGAGCTCTGTCTTTCAGCCAGTTTTTCACACAGAACACCATGAACCTGCTTATCCCACAGTTGGGCAACTTGTCCAGAAGGATGCTCTGAGGGGCAGTATCAAAAGCCTTACTAAAGTCCAGAAAGAATGTGACCAGCAGGGTCAGGGTGTTGATTGTCCCCCTGTACTCAGCACTGGTGATGTCACGCCTCAAACCCTGCAGTCACTTTTGGACCCCTCATTACAAGAACAACATTGAGGTGCTGCAGCTTGTCCAGAGAAAGGCAATGGAGCTGGTGAAGGGTCTGGAGCACAAGTCCTATGAGGAGCAGCTGGGCACCTGGGCTTGTTTAGTGTGAAGAAAAGGAAGCTCAGAGGGCACTTTATTGCTTTCTACAAGTACCTGAAGTGAGGTTGTAGTGAGGTGGGATTGGGCTCTTTCTTCTGGTAACAAGCAACAGGACAAGAGGAAATGGACTCAGGTTATGCCAGGGGAGGTTTAGATTGGATATGAGGAAAAGCTGCTTCATTGAAAAGGTGCTCAGGCATTGGAACAGGCTTTCTGGGAAAGTGGTGTAGTCACCATCCCTAAACATGTGGGGATGTGGCACTTAGGGATATGGTTTAGTGGTGGACTTCATGGTCTTGGTGGTTTTTTCCAAGATAAATGATTCTATAATTTTTCTAGTGTTCTTAATCACATGACCTTGGTTTTTTGTTCTGGAGAGGGGTTGAGGTGGGGTGAGAAGACTACCGAAGAAGCTATTAAATAAGGGTATCAGATATTTAATGAGACCTCACTATATAGGCAAGATTTTTTACCAATAGGAATAATCTCTTTCCTACAAGAGCATTTTTAATCCCTTCATTCTGGTCTTTTAACTTCCTCAGTAAATATAAGTGGGTTTGTGCTGCCTGTTCATAGACTTAAAATCTTTTTCAAAAGCCTGGATTAAATGTTATTTGATATTGCTATAAAAGCTACACAGTGAAACCTCTAATTTGAAAACAGCTTTATTTTTATCTAAGTTTTGGAATTCCAATAGTGTCTCTCAAAATTTCTGTTTTGAGAATTCTGTACAGCAAACCTAAGCCAAATGACAACATGCCTTCCTTATTACCAGACCAAATCATCCTATTGCCCTGAAGACTGAAATGACCATGTAATGTGCATGCAATAAATATACCAGTGTAAACCCCTCTGTAGTGCAGTTTTGCCCGGGGTATCATGGTCATGCTGTTTAATCGGGGCTTTTTTCCATGTTCTTCTGGTTTCAGTTGTGATTGCTGATGACGTTGCTATCCCTAGCTGCTTCTCTAGCTCCCTTCGTAGGAGGTGGTTTTTTTGTCTGTAGGTCTTTTATTTCAGCTCTTAGGAATACAACATAGTTTCAGAGATAGATGAGAGAGAATCTAGCATTAAATGCCAGAATAGGTGTGTGTTGGTTTTTGGTTCCTGTTTTTGTTGGTTGGGTTTTTTTCTGGTTTGTTTTGTGTTTTTTTTAAGGAAGCAATCCCTGCTTCCAAATTTCTGCTTCTCTAACCACCACAGGCTTGTACACAGATGGCCTTAGACACTGAAAGCATTCAGTTGCACTGAAAATAAAGATCAACATGAGGAAATATGTTGTAAACTGCAGAAGTATATGATGAAAAGCTTTCTTAAATTTTTTCAACTTAAGTAACTGTCTTGGGACAGAGTACATTTTCTTCTTAGTAACCAGTACAGTGCTGTGGTTTTTGGATTCAGTATGAGAATAGTGTTGACAACACACCGATGATTTGGTTCTTACTCAGTAGTGCTTACCCTAAGCTGAGGGCTTTTAGATTTTCCATGCTCTGCCATGAGGAGCTGCACAAAAAGGTGGGAGTATGGCCAGGACAGGACAGGTGATCCAAACTGGCCAAAGGGATATTCCTTACCACAGAACCCCATGCCCAGTATTTAAACCAGAGGAGTTACCTGGAAGGGAGCTGATTGCTGCTCAATAATTGTGCATCATTTTTTCTCTTGGATTTTATTTTTCTCTCTCCATCTACTTATTTATTATATTATTAGCTTTTTTGTTTTTTCAATTATTAAACTATTTTTATCTCAATCCAGAAGGTTTACCTGTTCTTTCCACTTCTCCTCCCTACCCTGATGGGGGTGGAGGGGCATGACCTTACAGCTGCATGGTATTTAATTTGTGGCTGGGATTAAACCACAACAATAACTGGCTTCATCTGCACTGGGATACACAGGAGAATCTTGATATATGGTCCTTGAGACCCTTCCTAGCTTCTCTGCTTAAAGCATTCATTCTGAAAGCTACATACCTTCTGCCACTCCACTCATCTCTAATGGATGACTTGATGTCTGACCTAACAACTTATTTAAATGCTTATTGGACTGGGTCTGGAGATCATTTTGTGAGCACAAAGGTAGGTACATCTTTGATTATTTCTCTGGTTAGTGATTGGATCTAAGGCTCTAATGGATAAGCTCTGGAGTACCCAGTTACCAGAAGCTTCTTTTTCTGCAGCTGTACACCCTGCCTTATGCTACATATCTTGTTTCGGTGTGCAGAAGTGCTGGTGTCTGTATCTACCTAGCTCTGTTTCCTGTTAGTTCACTAGCAGAACCCACCCCATGTCTGCCTAGTGGATGGTGAGTTGCAGCTCTTAAGGCATGAGCACAGTCACCTGCACCTTCTGTTCACTCTGCTCAGAGATTGAGAACCACTGGGCTCAACAGGGGCTGGTACTTGTGTATACTTGAGGATATGAAGAGCAACAGGCAGGCGTAAAGTGCTGGTACCTGGAGTTGACAGAGTTGCTTTGTTTTGGTGAGAGTGTTTGGTCCCCACATCTTGTTCTATTTTTCTCCTGATCTATCAACTGTGCTGCTGAGCTGGTTTGCATACACTGTCTGGTTTTGAGTGATGTTTGTTCACCAAATATTTTTATTTCTATAAAAGCATGACTGAGTTATCTGGTCATCCTCGTTTATTCTCACAAGAGTTAGCTTAAAAAAAAAGTGAAAAATCAAATAAAGTAATGTTTTTTATCTTTGGTTACACAGAACCAGTGGTAGTGCATGCTCAGGTACCTTGGAGTAGCCGGATGGTGGAGACTTCTGTAATTGCTTGTTAATTTTTAAAGCAGAAAGTGGAGGAAATGAGATTTTTGGTGGAAGAGCTTCACTTATTGCACTGCTGGAAAGAAGAGGTCCATGCAAACCAAACAAGCAGTGGTATTGCTGTGGTGCTTTTCTGTATGCTCAATGACATTATCTTGTGAGAGCTTGCACTAACTGTGGAAGATATTGTTGGTATTAAATTTGGGTGTAAAGTGCGTGGTCAAACATCCTCATTCATAAGAAAGAGACCAAACTAACATGATTAAGTCCTTTTAGATCCTCATTTTTGCAGTTTTAAATGTCTTGAAGTATTTACTAGGAAAAGAGAATGCAGCTCTATCTTCATAAAAAAAAATCTGTTTTTCTTTGCCCTACTTTAACAAAACACTGAAGCACAGACTTGAATCCTTTGGGAATTACTTAAGGGCTCAGAGCTGTAAATCCCATTATTGAGGATTTAGGAGTAGATTAGATAACCACAAGAGGTCATAGTTGCTTCACAGATCTAAGAGAGGAGGTAATATTTGAAAATCTTTTCTGTTTAGAGGAAAGCTGCCAAAAAAAAAGGTTGTTCTTAGTTCATGGAAAAAAAATGCGCTTGACATGTGAATTTCCATGTGAAATGCGTGCGAAAGTAGGCATGATACAAGAGAAAAGAACAGTTTGTTAAAAGGAAGTGAGTACAAATTCTGCTTTGTATTGGGCTATTTGTAGAAATTTTTAAATGGTTCTCAGCTTGCTGAAAACAATCCTTTTGTAAATCCATCTATTCCATAAGATTTGCCAAGGAATTAATTGATCCTGGGTATTTCAAATGGTTATTTTCAAGACTGATTTTATATCTCATCTGGTTGTCATTACTTTCTGCATACTAAAGCAGTTGGCTTCAGAAATCTAGTATGGGTAGCAAAAGGAGCCATTTTCACTGTCATTTCACTGTTAATAATTTTCTGTTGTTTCTATATCTTGTGGGCAGAACACACGAATAAAAGTTTCTTCTACTTTATTTGAAATCTGTTTGCAACACATATTTAAATTCCAAATGTGTAGTGGCAAAATACCAGAATCTCTTTCTGACTAAATGAGCTCCTGCTAGGGTCAGATCATCCTTGTGGTCTTCAACATACTCAGGAGTTCTTGATTTCAGAATTCTGCATCATTGCATGTACCTGTGTCTGATTTACTAGCAACAGTAAAGTATTGCCAGTGTTTCACAGCAGCCAAAATAGATAATGCAGCATTCTTGTTGATGTAGTACTAGCAGAAGAGAATGAAGAAGAAAGTATAGAAAAAAATAATAAAAAGGAAGGAAATAAATAGGAAGGACAGAAAGGAATCTCATTGATCCTGATGCTTTTGGAAAGGTATGTTGACATTTTCTGTGGTTGCCTGTGTCATCATCTGCAAGTGGTAGTTGAGTCTTCTGAATGGTGGATGCTCCCTCCTAAGCAAGGGGAGGACACTCCCTGACTTTTTACCCACAAACCAGATGCAAAGCAGCGACCTCTGATCCTCAGGGCTTCGTTATCGAAACCCTCAGCTTCCCTCTTCCTTGTCTTTCAGAAACTGATAATCTTCTTCTCTGCTGAGGGGAGGAGTGAACACAAACTTCCCACCCTGAAACGCCTGCATTTTCAGTGTAACTGTCTGCCAGCAGTAATTGTTCTTGTTGTGGATGCAGACACCTAGGAAAATGCGCTTCTGTTTCTCTGCAGCTCTGTCACTAGAAAAGAGCTAGTAAAAGAGCTACATCTACTACATTTTTAACCCTCCTTGTGGATTCATACTGACGGTTGTTACCTACTTGGAAATACAGACATGTTCTCATGTTTAGGACTTAAATTCAAAGAAGCAGATGCCTGGGAACCCAGTGTACAGAAGCAAGTATTTTCCTGGAAGTGCAGAGTCCTGTTGTTTAAGAGGTGCCAGTTCACATGCACAGCTCTGGTACCACAGAGCCATTACCACACCCATGTGCCACACAGTTGATATGTGCACCCAGTGCACTTATGGTAAAGCTGCAGTAGATTAGGTGCTGTGCTGTATCTGATAGCAGGATTGTTGTGTTCCATTGGCTAATTACAGAGGGACCTCGTCTCTGGTTCTTACAAAACTATAGTATGTTGTTTCATATTATTGATTTGATTTCTTTTCTGTTTCTTTTTCCTTATTAGCCCATTTGCATGGAGCTGCCAAAGGAGCTGTGTCAGCTGGCAGACATGCAGAAACTGAAAAGGGAGAAAGTAATAGAAGACTATGGAATGAATGAGGATGGTCTTTTGATCCAACCAGCTATGGAATTTAATAGACGGAAACAATTCACAGAAGGACCGAAACTACAGAGATGATGGCGATTGCTGTCCCACCAAAAAAAAAAAAAAAAAAAAAAAAAAGGCAGGGTCTCAAAAGACATCCTTCAACAGTCAAGGATGTACTTGGTCAAAAGCAGAGCTTGAAAATCAAATTCATGTGGTAAAATCTGTGGGAAGACCTTAAACTGACCTCAGGCAGACTGTATGAATTTAATTCCTGACACAGGTGATTTGATGAGCTTGGATTGGACGTCTGGAGACATCCAAGTGAAAAAAGAGGCTCCTCCCCTTGTAGAGGCGTCCAACAAAAGCTCCTGACTTTACAATGACAGGTAATTCAACATTCCACTGTTGAATGGAAATAACGATGGTCTGTCTTTGGGAGGAAATTCCTGCTGTGTCTGACTTCTTCTCTAGGTCTATTTTTGAGGTTCATTTTTTCCAAGAGCTATTTTTGGTTTTAGAAGAGTGACTTTTATTTTTCTTGCATTGTTAACAGACCACTTTCTTAAACTGTATTAGTTCTTTTGCTACCTGTTACAGGTATGTAAAACTCATTAGAGCAACTTCCTGCTGGAAGTTGCAGACCACCACCACCACCACTGTTGTTTGCCACACCGCTGCATCCAGCTCTGTGGATAAGGCTTTAACACCACTGTGCTGTGTGGTGTGTGTAAAAAGACCCTTAGGAGGTATAGACCAGTCCCTTCCCAGGCAAAATAAAGTATTAAGGCAAAACTACTGCTCCACCACAGGACAAAATTAATGTGGGCCATGCCTCAGTCTCAGAACAAGTTTCCTGACATATCGGTGAACACTGAATGTAGAATAGGGAAGAATAGAGAAGGATCAAAGGTCACTGTGCCAACCAGATTGCAGTCCAAGAACAGTCTGGGCATCAGGCTGCAAAGGTGGGAATAATGACACCAGCTTGGAAGGGATGTGACATCTGCATGTGAGTACGTGCCACTCACTACCTGTTTGAGTTGGTTTTCTTTGGATGTAAATTGGTGTGACTGTGTTTATGATGTATCTAAACATTTTAAAAAGTATTTTTAGGGGAAACATGTTGATTTTCTGGTGTGTTGGGTTTTTTTACCTCTCCCCACAAAGTACTAGATCAGTATTTAAATAGGTTTTCATTTGAAACTGTAAGTCAGACTTGCTCACTTGGCAGAGTAACAGAAAAACTACCAAGGTTTTCTTTGTCATTTAACAGGAAGGAAAATTTTTCCAAGCAGTCATGGATTATCACAGATCAGTGGGGTACAGTGTGGAACATACAGGCTCTTCTGTCAGAGACAGATCAAGAGCACTTAGGTTGTATTTCCACAGCCAAAACCATTTGGGTCCATTACCAGACAGAAAATAGTGATATATCAGGTCAGGGAAAGAGGAAAAGGAACTGAGAGATGAAGGCATCAAGTCAGGGATGTAGTATGGAATGTCTTTACAGGATACAAAATAATTGCTGAAGCTACCCTACTTGATAAGAGACTGAGTGCTTTTTCAGCTGCTTCCAAGGACTTGATCTCTGACTGGAATGGCATTATCATGGAATAAGGATTTCCAGAGAGGGACTTCACAGTCCAGTTGCATCTGTGCCACTATAATGATTAAAGTAGCAAAACTTTCTTGGGTAAATATAAGTACTGCTTTCCCTTTGGTTCTCTTTTGGGAATGGCACGGAGTCTTCACTCACTGAAGCACAAGATTAAAAATTACAATTTTCTTTAGAAGAAAAAAGGGTTATTTTTTTAAAGGTCCATTAGGCACAGTGATGCTGCTCTGTTTGTCTGAGCTCATGTGGTACTAACATGTAACCAAATCATGCACACCTCCTGAACAATGCAATTCCTGGTTATACTTAGGGGTACAATTAGCATCACTAGTTAAGGACAACTCTAGTGAAGTTTTACTGGAGCAGTAGCAATGGTCTTATTTTTGTATCCTAGCAGTGGTGTGTGGTGGTTTAAGTCCAGCTGGCAACTAAGCACCATGAAGCTGCTCCCTCCCACCCTGCCCCAGTGGAATGAGGCAGAGACTCAAAAGTAAAAACTGATAGTTTAAGAAGAGTTTAATAATTGGAAAAAAAAGCAATAAATAATAAGAATGATAAAAAGGGGAAGAAAAACAAGTGATGCACAATACCATTTCTCACCCTATGCTGACTAATGCCAGATTCCCTTCCTGAATCCAGATTGGCCTCATTTCCAAGTAACTGCCCTCAGTTATACTGGGCATGATGTCCCGCGGTATGGAATATCCCTCTGGTCAGTTCCGGTCAGCTGTCCTGGCTGTGCACCCTCCCAAGATGTCCTTGACTTAGAATAAACACGATTTAGTGAAACTCAAAACATCAGGTTTTTTATTCTGCGTGCAAAACTCAGTAGTGTCTCAGCTACTGAAGAATTAACTCCATCCAGCCAAAACCAGGACACGGATACCTACTGAGCGCTGGAGTGACACAGCTTAGTCATGAAATACAGACTTTTATCGCTATGCAGTAGGTGACAGGGATTAATCCTCCACTTAAGGATTTGCTCTAAGTGTACCGGTTAATGGGTTTGGGGAGGCAGCAGTACTGAACAGCTGATGGCCACACTGCGTTTACGGTGCGAAGCATCTTCGCAATTAACCTTCAGGCCTATTTCCTCCAGAGCTCTTCTAATGCAACTCCTAGCGCCTGACAAGGCGAGAGCGGTAGAACGCACGCAGCCCCACCGACTGCCCCACGTGTTAACCCTAACAGCGTCCCGGCTGAAGCGCCGCCAGGCCCTCACCGCTCTCCTCATCCGCGGGGGCTGCCAGGCCGGACAAGCTGCCTAGCTGCCGCGGGCGGCCTTCACGACACGCACGTACGCCCGGTACCGGCTGCCGGCCCGCCCCGGCCCGCGAGCGAGCGGCCCCGAGCGCACCCGCCGCCCCCCGCGGCGCCTCAAGGGCGAGCGCATGTCACTTCCGGGACGCACCCGCCTCCCCGCGCAGCATCGCGAGACCCCGCCCCGCCTCGCGCGAGACTCGCTGGCTCACCCGGCCGTCTAGCCGAGTCCCTTCGGCAATTTCCGTCACTGCCAGACCCTACCAATCGGTCGCAGGAGCGCATCGATGAGGAAGGGCCCCCCGCGGGGTCCCTGCGGGGCCGAGCCCCGCGGTGCGGGCGTGGGGTCCGTGCGGCGGCCACGGCGGCGCAGGCGGGGCGGTGGAGCCCAGGCGCGGGGCCGGGGCGGCGGGGAGGCACGCGGCGTTCGATTGATTAGGCCTGGGCATGGCGCCTCTCCTCCCCCCCGCCATGGCTCCCCGTGTCCCTGCTCCTCTCCTCTCAGTGAGCGAAAGTGGCCGCCGCCGCCGTCCCAGCGCCCGCAGCCGCCGCCTCCTCCTCAGCACCAGCGCGGGCGCCATCTTGGCGAGGCAGGAGCCGGGAGCGCCCCGCGGCAGGAGACAGGCAACGCCAGCCCCGGCAACGCGGGGCGAGAGGCCGGGTGGAGCAAGCGGGGGAGCGAGCCCGGGAGACACCCCCAGCCCCCCGCCGCCGCCGCGTCGTCGCCGCCGGGCCCGGTACCCAGGTGAGCCGCCGCGGCCACTGCGCAAGGGCACGCCGGGCCGGGGCTACTGGAGGCGGTAGTGGGGGCGCCGGCTGGGCAGGCCGCGACTTCACCCCCCGCGCCGACCGGCGGCCGCAGCAGCCGGGCCTCTTCTTAAAGAGACAGGCCCCTTCCCCGCCCTGCCCGCCGGATGCGCCCCGCGGTACCGGCGGCCGTGGAGCCGCCGTTCGCCGCCCCCCCCTTCCCCCCCCAGCCCCCGTCTACAGCGGCGGCCGGGCCCCGCCAGGCGCGGGGGGGGGGGGGTGGCGGGGGAGGGGGGCGCAGCCGCGCACCTGCCGGCGCACGTGCGGGCGGTGGCGCGTGCGCGAGCGGGGGGTGCGGGGCGTGGGGGGGCGAGGGCGGCGGCGCGGCCGGGCCGGGAGCGCCGCGTCACCGGCGGGAGCGCGTGTCCGCCGCCGCCTGCGGGGGCGCGCCTGCGGGAACGCGCTCGCCTCCCCCTCCCCGGTGCCGTCAGGCGCGGCCTCCGCCCCACGGCCCGGCCCGGCCGGGCCGCCCCTGTGCGTGAGGCCGCGTGGCGCGGCGGTGCCCGCAGAGCCCGGCGGGGCGGGGCCCGGCCGCCCCAGCGCTCCCGGAATAGCCACCAGGCACCTGCAGGAAGGGGCCGCCTGCCAGACTCGTGGCGTTGTTGATGGAAAGTGTCTCCCGGGTGCTCGTGAAACGTAGTTCAGCGCTGTGTTCGCGCCCGTGGATACGCACTTCCCTAAAGCTGCGCTGTAAAGTCCGCTCCTGTTTGACTGCAAACAGGTAGCCTGGTGCAGTTGCCCTGGGAGACTCAATACAATTTCTGTTCGTGATTTAGTGTTATACGTTCTTAACGCTGTTGCCTGTCTTCTGTGGATGATTTCTCTGCGGTGTTGCAGATAATAATAAACTCCTTTAATTTATTTTCGCCTTGGCGTGAAGAAAATGGTTCAAGTTAAGTTAGTTTTTTTATAATGAAAGATGTATAATTCAGATTTTAGTTTCCTTTCTTACAAACAAATCTACTGCATGGATTTGTACAGCACATCTGATAAGCCCTGTTTTATGTGATCAACACAGCTTTTAACTTCAACGATTCATTTTTGTTGTCACTCCTTTAGTGTGTATGTATAAGAGTGTCGTGAAGCTGAGAGGTTAGTAAGATAGTGAGGGAAAAGTACAAGAAATAGAACTGTATCTTGAATCTTTTTCTAGGGCTAAAGAATATTGCCTGTAATTCTTCTCTTGTATATTCTATGCATTTTGTTGAAGTTGCTGAAAATACCGCCTCCCAATTTTTGATGGTTCAAATGAGCAAGTTTTGTTCCATTTGGGTATAACATAATATGCTGTAAATTCTGTAATAAGCATGCTTTTTGACAGGCTAGACTACGTGCTAGATTGGCTTAGATGGCAAGTGCTCTTAAAGCATTTTTTGGATATAGTTCCCTTTTCGTGGTCTGGGGTGGAGGGAGTGAAAACCAAACAAAACCGAAAATATCCGTGCAGTTGTTATTTTGTGTGCACAGAATGGCAAAGTGTGAGGGTAACTGTTGGTGCTGCTGTGTAGAGCAGAGACTATAAATGCATTGTCAGAGGCATCCATAAATACTATTAACTCTCCTGGGACAAGAATTACTCTAATTGAACAATTAATTAGGTTTGTTTTTCTGCTAATTTAAACTTGGAAGCAGAGCTCTGACACGCCTTCTTTTGTGTTCAGTATGTTTGAAGCTGTTTTGCTGTTTGCTACGTATGTGTTTCTGATACACTGCTGTATGGTTTTTCTTTTAAATAATAAATTAAGGTCCTATCCTAACTGGGTTTTTTGGGAATTGGAAAATCCAGAGGCAATGCCCTGCTGGCTCTTCTCTGTATTTAAAAGTGATTAAAAGGTGGAACACAGATCGCTGAAATGCTGTCTCATTCCATGGAAAACAATATGAAGCCTTACCACAAAAGCAAAACAGCAAAGTAAAGCATCTAGTTTACCTAGATTTCATTACACAGAGAAGCAATTAAAATGTCTTTTTTAAATTTCAAACTCAAATGGTGTGAACTCAGAGTTTAGTTGTATATACATTAATTTTATTTGTTCAACTTGAGGTTAGTGGAGGCTTTCAGTTCATATGCAATTTCGTATTTGCTTTTTGAAAAGCCCTAGTGTCTTATATATCCCAGTTATATTTAGGACGCTGCCATAAAAAAACCCAATATGGGACTTAGGTTTTGCTTTAAAATGTGGTCTATAGCTCTGGGAAGTTGTTGTTAGTGTAACTATGCATTTACCAAAGCAAGCTAAAATGAGTGGGGAAAGGAGAGCATGTAATTCTCCTTCAAACAAAATAGTTCTTCAGGTTTTTTTATACCACTACAGTTTTTTCTATTGGAGATTATATGCATTTAAAGAAGTCTGACAAAAATATGCCTAGCTGCTATTACTGTGCTAGTCTATGTTTTCCACACAACCTTGACTTGGTGAATTTTCTGTTTGGGTATATTTGTGTCAGGATTTATTCTGGAGCTATTACTACTGGAACATCTCACAGCATTAACTATTCTGCTCCTCCAATGAGACCTGTATGTCTCAATTCTAAATTTCTTCAAGAAGGAAAAGTATTTTAGGGATTTGCTTAAGTTTGGAAAAATCTGTCTTAATAAGTTGGTGTCAAATTGCAAAGCACAAAAACCCCATGTCTGGGAAAAACCCAGAAAACTGCTAAAATTGCAAGGCAATTAAGGTGGCATAGAAGATTGTATTTTTGACCAGTTTTAATCCTTATATAGATAAAGCCTTCCATGCTATAAATAAATGAGGAATACATACTTCTGTGATTTCAGGTTTTTGTCCACATGGATGTTTTGTCATTGTGTTTGCAGTGATGGGACGGAAAAGAGAAAAGAGGCTGCTTCTGTGGGCTGAAGTACTGGAACAAGTATTGGTGCTCACCTGGCTGGTCACACTTCATGTCCATGCACTTAGTGTGTGGCTGGGGAGACTGAATTACTGTTACCTCCCTGATTTGCCTTGCTAAGAAGAGGGACTGTGCATTAGCTACAGTCCAGTACCTTTTACTTGCATGGCAGCTTGTGTTTGTGTATGCGCCCACAGCTAGGAGTGGAGTTGTTATCTTTATTTACTATGACAGTTGATGTTAGTCATAAAGAGCAGAAATACTAATCCTCTGACCCTTATCTGAGGTGTAGAGGTGGCAGCAGCTAAAGGGAAAAAACACAAAAAACTCATGGATGAAAAAGTGTTGCTTCAAAGCCCCATCCAGCTTGCAGCTAGGCACAAGAGCTAGATTTTGCAGTTAGCACTTACAGGTTTCCTGTTTGATACCAGTAAGAAAAGCTTGCTGGACCATTCAGAAATATGCAGTGGATATTTGTTTAAACTGGGAGAATCTACTTTTACAGCTAAGCTATTTTAGGAGAGCATGGTTGTGCTGTTTGGTTGGTGCAGGTCAGTGGGCATAAAATTTAGAAACCTTGTTATAAAACCCCTCAGAAGATGTCCTTGGAGGATTCTTCTCCAGTGCGGAGTGTTTGCTTACTGACTGGATGCTATAAATGGGCAGACTTGAAAAAACAGGAGTGAGGGAAGAAACCCCACAACTACATTAAGATTGAACTAAGCAATGGGATTTAAAACAGCATAAGGAAGGCTCTTTCAGAACTGAACTTAGATATTAAAAAAATACAATTACTATGGAAGTTATTTGCATGAAGTTATTGCATTCCTGCTGATAATTTACCTGTACTTTCAATAGTTTAGTGGTCCATATGATACAATTAAATGGCTTCAGTGTGAACTTCTGGTTAAGAATGCTAGAAGATTCAAAGTGCCAGCCTGGCAGTGCAGAAGCTATTTATTTCCAAATGCTATTTTTCTAAATTGTTAGAACTTGCGGGAAGAGGAAGGGAGAAAGCAAATAGCTATTGAATTTGATACTGAAACTTAACATGAATTTAGTATATATCAGTAAGAAAGTCATGATGGCACAAGGATTACTGTGCAGCTTCTGCTCATTTTATCCCTGTAACATATGAGTGTTTACCTAAATGTTACCATCAGTAATGAAATCTTCTTGAAAAATCAGTGTTTTGTCCTTAAACTGAGTAGACAAAAGGATAGATTTGTTTCAAAAATGTCAAAGAAAGGTGGAATGAGTGTCATCACCATGTAAATCCACTGAAGCAGTATGTTGGTGATGTCGTGAACAGTTACATACAGTAGTGGATCAGGCTGTGTGCCTCCCGTTTGTTCCTGTCTTCTCTCACTTCAGTGTTCAATCAGTTTTTGCTATTGGAAATCTTTGTTTGCTAAAACTTATAGTGGGAATGAAAGGATAGAGAATGAATTATCTGTCACTTAGCCTTCTGTATTATTACTTTGATCAGCAGAGAAGCACTCTCTGACTGTCAGCATATAAATAAATGAAGGGCTGAATTAAATGTCTGAGTTATTCACTATTCAGTATGCTTGTGTAACACTTACTGAATTTCTTTTGGGCATTTTAAGTATGTTTTAAGGATATTGTTAAGCTCTCCTGTGCTTATTTGTTTATTTGTTAGGCAGGATGCAGACTAGTAACTGTTTTGAGGACAAGAGTAATTAATGTTGTCTGTACAGGAGTCTTGTAGAGCAATTAAAATAGGAAGACAAGCAAAAGCGTGTCTTTTATATAGGTGAAATGCAGAGGAGTTGTGCTGTTTCAGGTCAAGGAGGACTTCATTAAATGTGGAAATGCAAGGCTGAGTTTTGGGAATGTGGTTTTCTGCAAAGAGCAGACAGGTTAAAGATGCCATTTTTTTTGAGTTAACTGTGTTAATATAATACATGTTCTTGTTGAGGGATACATTTTGAAATGGAATGGGAAAAGGAATCACCATGCTTGTTTTGCTATGATACTAGGGAGAGATTTTTGCTCTTGTAATATATGTAATTTTTATTAGTGATCATGAGGACAGGGAAACGCCTTTCACCTTCAAGGTGGTATTTTCTACCACTTCATCAATTATCTCTTCCATTAGAGGCACAAGTTTCATGTGTCCTCTCATTTTTTAACTCTTTTACTTAATTTCTTCACAGAAAGGGTTGTCAAGCATTGGAACAGGCTGCCCAGGCAAGACGCTGAGTCACTGTCCCTGGAGGTGTTTAAAAGGTGTGTGGATGTGGTACTTGGGGACATGGTTTAGTGTGGACTTGGCAGTGTTAGATTAGCAGCTGGACTTGATGATCCTAGAAGTCTTTCCCGACCTAAATGATTTTGTGGTTCATTTTGTGTCTTTCTCTCTCTTGGAAAACAGTTCTTGATTTAAGTTTTTTTTGTTTGGTTTGTTTGGTTTCAAATGCCTGTTAAGCAGTATGACATATGTAGATGAAAGTTGCTTGGAAAATGTGCATCTTACTACCCTTATCATAGGGAAGGCTTTCAGGTGTTGCTAAGTTCTGCTGAAAATGAGGGTTTGGTGACAGAGGTCAGGCATTCAACTGATGTCAGGTATGCAAAGACCTAATATGTAGAAAGCTTCAGTCTAAAAATAATTTTCATCACAGAGCTGTTACCTTGTTTAAGGAATTCTGGTGTTATTGATTATCCTCTGTGGGTAAGGACATTAACTCAAAAGCCAGTATTTATTAAGAAATAATACAATTTGCTGTTGTTCAAGCACAGCCATTAGTCTTAAGATGAGGATTGCTTAACATAGTTTATTGTAACTTTGAAGTTCTGAATTTGTTCTGTAATTTTGGAGGATAAAAAACTTAGAGAAGGTTAGATGCTGGGTTTTGGATCTATATGTGAAGAGAGAGCAGCTTGAAGATTGGATACTCAATCTGTATGTTTACTTACATAAGCATAGAAAATTTAGTCACTGATTTAATAATTGAACAAATGTATGTCTTTCAACAAATTAATGAGAAGTTTGCTTCAGATTTTGTAGTATTTTTAAGAAGTGATAGAAATCAGAAGAATCCTTCAGAAGAGCAATTAATCTAAGTCTGACTGGTTTTAATTTGAGCATCCTGTTCTAGCGAGAGGTGTCCCTGCCTATGGCGGGGGTTGGAACTAGATATTCTCTAAGGGCCTTTCCAACCTAAACCATTCCATGATTTTTGTCCTCCACAAGAAGTAAGAGCTTTATTTATTTATTATTTGTTTGTAAATATTTAAGATCTTGATAGCACTTTGATTTATAAAGTAACAACTCTTGGCTTTGGAAATCACATACCTTTCTCACTGTTATTATAACAGTGATGAACAGTGATGGCATCTTTTGTAGTCAAAGAAAAGTAAAATTTGAGTTGACAGAGCTATTACTGTAACAGTTGTTATGATGTTGTTTGTAGTTGAAGGAAAACTGCAGTTGACAGAGGAATAAAATGTTTTGATACCTTTGTTTCCAGAGTATGTACTATGCAAATATTCCAGGGGAGTGCATTTGGATTGATTAAGAATCTTAAATCCAGAGAAAAAATTAAAAAAAAATCAGGTGGACAGTTCCTACTAGTGGAAAAACATAATGCTACAATACATTCTAAATTTTTAAATATTAAAAAGTATCTTGAAAATTGATTTTTATGTATTATTTTTCTTTAATAAAATAACAGTTGCGCTTTAGAAGGAAAGAGTTTTTGGTCAAGTAATTGTAGCTTGTTTGCCAGCAGGTAACAGCTATATTTTCAGTGCTGAAAGAGCATTGGTGTAAGGTAAAGGAGAAATATTACAAGTATTCAGTAGACTACAGCTGTGAACTGAATGCAAAAACAACAGAGGAGCAATATTTTTAGTAATTCTTCCTTTTTGAGTTGGTTATATATATATGTCTTCTGTTCAGGGTTAAGCATGTTACCTTTAATAACATGATGAAAGCCATCTTAGTTGCTTGAGGACTGTCTTCTTAATACTTTGAATTTCTATGTCACCACTTGGATTATCATACTAGGTTAAAACAGTGCTTGTTCCTATCAAACAGCAACCACAAAGTCATAAACCAGAAAAGGAAGAATATAGTTTGTGGCTGTGGTAGTACTGTGGTGGAAAGTTGAATGGCAATTTCTGTTTGTTTACTATACCAATTAACTGCAGCCTAAGCTTTTGCCCAGAGCTGTCTTGTTTTTTTCTCTTTTTTGTCAAACAGGGATCTGTTTGCTCCTTTTAGAGGAGTTGTGGTGCTGATGGCCATTGTTTCCTTTTACAGCTGTGTGTTCAGAGGCACCTGTGCATGAGGAGAAGTTTGTTCTATGGCCTCAGAGCTGGGTGCCAGGGAGGATGGCAGCTGCTCAGAGCTGGCAAAACCCCTCTATCTGCAATATCTGGAAAAAGCTCTGCAACTGGATCAGTTCTTACGACAGACGTCTGCCATCTTTAACAGGAGTATATCCAGGTACCAAAAGCTTTTCTACTTTCCTTGGGAGTGCCAAGGAAAGACAGGCATTTTTATAATATTGTTCCACACCTACACCATATGAAGAATTTTTCAGTGACTTGTTCATTGGAAGCTCTTCTGCTTTAGGAGAGGTCACTTGGATTGCTCAGCCTAGAGAAGAGGAAATCTAAACAATACTATTAAATTTAATAGTAAATCTAGCATTAGGTTTGAGTTTTGAAACAAAGCTTTTCTGATTTCTTCTCTCTGGTGCCCACTGATAGGACCTGAGGCAATGACATGAAATGTTGTCAGGGGAGATTTAGGTGGGATATTAAGGAAGGGTTCTCTTAACTGGAGGGTGGTTGGGCACTGGAACAGGCTCCCTAAGGAAGGGGTCACAGCACCAGCCTGAGAGGGTTCAAGAAGCCTTTGGACAACACTCTCAGGCACATGGTGTGATTCTTGGGGACTCTCCTGTGCAGGACCAGGAGTTGGACTTAAAGATTTTTGTGGCTCCCTTCCAACTTGGGATATTCTATGATTGTATAAAAGATTTTGGACTGTGCTTCTCTCAGTTCATAGTGACAATACAGTGTGCTGCCAGCTCATGTACAAATTAGTACAATGTTTTAAAGCTCTTTTTCTGTAGCTGAGTGGCCAAAACTTTCTTTGTCTGCAAAAAGTAGAATGAGGAAGCCCTAAGTAGATTTTCAGGGACACTTACAGCGTTTAGTCATAAAGAAAATGGAAAGACTTGTCAGATGCAGAATTTGTCTAAGTTGTAGCAATGAGGCATCATCAATGTGTGTTTCTGTCCCAAAACAATCAAATAGGTAATTTCATCAGTATTTTAGTATTGCAGAGTTACAGAACTGCTAACAGCATGGGCAACTGATAACAGATATATTTATAAGCATGTATTAAGACCCACAAAAGGATTAGAAAAGGTATATGTACATTTTTTACATATCCCAATGAGTATGACAATATTCTGCTTTGGTTTAACTTGCATAGTTCATGTTTCTAAAACTAAGCACCTTGTTGAAGACTGGAGGTGCAGGTTGATAACATGGCCAGGCTGATCTCATGCTTAACTGTTGCTAAGGGGTAAATGGGAAATTATTAACAGTAATATTTCTAATATGTAAAATTACATCTGAAGCAGTCTCAATTCTCAAACCTTTAGACAAGTGCCCATATGTAAGAAATTGGATGGTCATCTCTTTTGAATATTTTCCTGTCATTGTCACTGTATTATGGATCTTCTTGCAGTGATGAAAGTGAAGATGGATTGGATGACAATCCTTTGCTGCCTCAGTCTGGGGATCCCCTGATGCAAGTTAAGGAAGAGCCTCCAGACTCCTTGCTTGGAGAGTCTTCTGGAGCAGGGAATTCTGGGATGCTGAACACACATTCCCTGAATGGAGTACTCCAGCCAGGTGGGCATGTATTAGGTTGAATCTTGACTTTCTTTGGGTTAGTCTGGAAAAGGATTATTTCTAAGAACTTTTTTTTTTCCATAAACAGAACCAAAGTCTGAAAAAGGGAGCTTGTATAATTTTTCCAAACTGAAGAAAAGCAGAAAGTGGCTGAAGGTAAGAATATTGGAAAGAAATGCAGCTATTGTGGAATCTGTGAGTAGAGTTACCCACCTAGCCATTCTCAGTCATTTACCAACAGTCTTGGCTAACCAGGGAGGTCCCAGTTGACTGAAAGTTTGCAAACATTACAACCATTTACAAGAAAAGCTGGATGGAGGGCCTAGAGAACTACAGAACTGTCAGCCTATCCTTGGTGCTCTGTGAAAGGTTATGGAGCAGATCATCTTGAGTGTCATCACGCAACATGTGCAAGATAACCAGGGGATCAGGCCCAGCCAGCGTGGGTATATGAAAGTCGGGTCCTGCTTGACCAACCTGATCATATTCTGTGACAAGGTGACCTGCCTAATGGATGAAGGAAAGGCTGTGGATGTCTGTCTAGATTTCAGTAAAGCCATTGACACCATCTCCCACAGCATTTTCCTTGACGAGGTGGCTGCTCACATTTGGATGGGTACATGGTTTACCAGGTGAAAAACTGCCTGCGTGGCTGGGCCCAGACACTGGTGATGCCTGGAGTTACATTGAGCTGATGGCCAGCTCCAGTGGTGGTCCCCAGGGCTCAGTACTGGGCCTGGTCCTGTTTATGTCTTTATCAATGATCTGATTGAAGTGATCAAATATACCCTCAGTCACTTGCAGACAAGTTGGGTGGCAGTGTTGATCTGCTGGAGGGCAGGAGGGCACTGCAGAGGGGTCTGGATCATGGACCATTGCATGAGGTTCAATGCAGTGAATATCCTGCACTTGAGTGACAACAACCCCATGCAGCATTACAGGCTGGGGGAAGCATGGCTGTAAGGCTGCCCAGCAGAAAAGGACCTGAGGGTGCTGGTTGAAAGCAGCTTAACATGATCCAGCAGTGTCTAGGTAGCCAAGAAGGCCAATGGCATCCTGGCCTCTATCAGCTATAGTGTGGCCAGCAGGACCAGGGCAGTGATTGTCTCCCTGTACTTGGTGTCCTGGTGAGGCCACACCTCGAACTCGTGTCCAGTTTGGGCCTCTTGCTATGAGAAAGACATTGAGGTGCTGGAGTGTGTCCAGGGAAGGGCAGTGGAGCTGGGGAATGCTCTGGATCACAAGTCTTTTAAGAGGAGCAGCTGAGGGAGCTGGGAGTACTAAGCCTGAAGAAAAGGAGGTTTGAGGGGACTCCCTTGAAGGGAGATTGTAGTAAGGTGAGGATGAGTCTTCTTTCCCAAGTAATAAGCAATAGGGCAAGAGAAATGGCCTAAAGTTGTGCCAAGGAGGTTTAGATTGTATATTAGTAAAATTTTCTTCACTGGGGAGGATGGTCAAGCATTAGGACAGGCTGCCCAGGGAAGTTTTGGAATCACCATCCCTGGAGGTTTCCAAAAGGCATGTGGCACATGAGGATGGAGTTAAGTGTTGGGCTTGGCAGTTAGTTTACATTTAGAATCTGAATTAATTTTAAATTAAACAAATCTATTATAAAATGCATTAAATGGAGATTTGGGACTTGACTGAAAATTTATTTTTACTTTGAACTCACTACAAGGTCTCAGTGAGGATGGCAAAAGAGAGCGGAATGGTGGCTTTATGCTGTTTTTTTGTTTTCACTGTATTGTAGCCATCTCAAGTTAGCAAAAACATGTTGCCAAGAGGTCAAACAAGCCAAACTTGCAGAAACTGATGCAGGTAGAAGTGGTAGAATAGCAGGACAAACTACAAATGGGGTAGGGAAGCACCTGCAAACGACACATCACAATATACCCCTGCTGTTATCCTGGCTTTTCTCACTGCTGCTTTTCTGAGACCATAAACGGACAAAGTGGACTAAAATGATTTAACTATCACAAACTGACAGGAAACTGCTTTCCTCCAAATCAGAAAATGTGGTTTGGATTCACCACTATATAGGTCTGCTCCTCAGAAAACTGTTTTCTGTGAGTCTTTTTAGATGGACACGTTGTTAGTGCTAAGTATCATTGTTGGGTGAGACCCATACCACTTTATTGGGTAAAGGCTCTAGAGTCCTTTGCATAAATAAACAGGGACTTGGGATTGTTAAATTAGTTCCCATTTTTTCTTGTTAGAGTATCCTTCTGAGTGATGATTCCAGTGACACAGATTCACCAAGTGATGAGGATGGAGAGGAGGAAGAAGAATTTTCTCTTTCAAGGGAGGAACTTCACGATATGCTGCGATTACACAAGTATAAAAAATTGCATCAAAGTAAATATAGCAAAGACAAGGAGGTAAAAAGAATTTTTACATTTTCTTGATTTTTATTTTTTCCTTTAACTGTATTATTTTAACTGCTCTTATGTTTTTATCAAAACTCATAATTTTCTGAACTGGAAAACACACTGTTTGGTAGACAGTAACTGTCTAACAGCACTTTTAGACAAGGGTTATTGAATCAATTACATACATAGAATCAAAGATGCTGCGAATCTGTCAGTAATGTACATAACTACTACTGGCACATGTTATATATAGTTTCCACAGTGCTCTGTCCCAGTCACTAGAGCAAATACTAGGTGTTAAAATGCAAGATTTGGATGATACATATGCAATGTATATGAAAATGGAGATGCTGTGAGTTAAATTCTAATACAGGTACTAGCTGCTATTCAAGTGTATTTATATCATCATTAAAGTGATGAATAGTAAGGTGATGTTTATAATCTTGAAAGGGAGTCCCTGTTTTACTACCTTGTCATTTTCTGTCATGATTTTTTACTTGACTCTTTTCCTTTCTTTTTACCTTTTTTGTTTGTTTGTTTTGGACTTTCTTTTGATCTTTTCTTTCTTTCTCTAAGAAGAAAATAGTCTGCTGCATTTTTGCTTTTTTCTTAATAGTAAGCCAAATTCCATGGCTGCTTTGATTCTAATAATGTATTTCTTCAAGTTATAGGGGCTTTTACAGAAATGTTCACTGCTGATTTGAATTGCAGCAGAAAGTCTTAGATGAAGGAGGTTATCCTATTCTGTTATCTGAAAATGTGTCTGAAGTTAAAATTTGTCCTCCTCTTTTGTATTCTTTTCAAATATCTCCACAAGAGTGAAGAAATATTTTTCCACACAGGTCTTTGCTTCTCTCTACTTCTTTCTTTTGTTTTCTTGTGAAGCTCTGAACCAATATTGTGTTAACTTCTTGAAATTTTGCATAGCTACACAAATATTCATATACCACATTTTTAAACTGGTCATAGCTTTGTTAGATTTTACACAAATACTTATTTCCAGACTTGTATGAAAGAATACCCAGTGAAATTAACCAGTGAGAGATTGTTAGATCAGCAGTAAGTACACAGTTATGGAGGGAGAGGAACATATATCAGAAAAGTTTGTTTATGCTTGTGATCTCACTTTTCAAAAATCTTCTATTAATTTAAAAGTATGCTTAGATTTTAATTAGGTAATTTCTGAGCAGTACTGCCTTTAATTTGCCTATTTATGTGTAACCTGTGTGGAATTCTTCACTACTTCATTTGAATAATGCTGGGAATATACTGGCATTTTTCATCATTTAGAGGAAAAAATGTTGAGGCAGCTGTATTTTTACTTGACAATCTGAGTGTTCAAGTTGTTTGTCCTTGTGGAAATCTTTTAAATGCCTTTTCTTTAAACCTGTCCTTTTACATCCTTTGGAATGATAAAGTAGAACATGTATGTAATTTGGGAATGCAGGCCAAACAAATGTTGGGTCCATAACTGGATCTCTTCATGTAGTGTGTTGTCTTGCTGGGCAGCATCTACATGGAAAAGACAGAGAAGTATGTTCTGAAAGTGCAGCCTTCATTGCACCTCTTACTTAACCAGGTGGGCTTGGTTCCCTGTGCTGAACTTGGAGGCCAGCCCTGCAAGCAGTGGTTTCACTTTTAGACTCTCTGATAGTTGATAACAAATGCAAAATATGGAGAAGTGCATGCTTCCTGATCTCTTCTTGATGTTCAGGATCTGAGCTTGTTTAGGGGCTGTCTGTGTTACCTGCTCACTCTCCCCTTCAGTTGCAGCAGTACCAGTACTACAGCGCGGGGCTGCTCTCTACCTACGACCCCTACTACGAGCAGCAGCGCCACCTGCTAGGGCCCAAGAAAAAGAAGTTTAAAGAAGAGAAAAAAATAAAAGGTAAAGTCACTAACCTCATGCTTTTAAATGGCTGCTGTGATTTAACTTCTGTCCTACGTTGTTTCCTTTGATTAAACATAAATGTTCAAAACTGGCAAAGAAAAATGTCCTCAGAAAATACTGTGCTTTATCATCTGGCTTCTAGAAAGCTAGGGTAGAAAAAAGGTGTGTGACTGGAGGGTTCATGGCTTAAGATTTTCTTTGTGGACCTTATTCAGTAGTTTGGAATCCATAAACATTGTTTCATATCATGGTCCATTTACTCAAGAGTGTTTTGAAAACACATGATAGGTCCTTGAAAAGTTTAAGAGCTTATCCAGTACATGCTGCAGTTATTCCTGAATGTGTAGTTTCAGTGATCAGGAAGGTTCAGGGGGTGAGTGTTTTCTGGAAATAAAGGGAACTCGGACTTGATGTTTGATGTCAGTTAGAATAGAATTTTATCTCTGACATAACAGCTGGAGTTTTTGAGATGCACATTTGCCAGGAAGTACAGTTTCCTTTCTTGTTTGGATTGGCAGTAGTTGTAAATCTGTAAAGAAGCAGAGAAGGCTGTGAGCTGTAGCGTAAGGTGAACTCTCTTAGTGTAAGTACTTAAGTTTGAGCTGTGTTTTAAAGGGGTTATTTCAGGCTGGCTTCCATTCTTTTTGCAAGTTCCTTTAACTGTGGTGGTTTTTTTCTCCATTATGCTTGCAGCATCCATAATTTTGTGTACTCGCGATGAATATTTTTAATATCTGATACCAGTATCAATTTCCTCTGAAAGCTGGTATGACATGACAACATGCCAATATCTTTCAATGCAGTCTTTTCTTTGCTGAGAAGTTTGCTTTGATATTGTACCAAATGATAATGTTGTCACCTTTAAAAGTCTTACCTTTATGTAGCTTTAAGTAGAATTTTGCCGCAAAGCAAGAAACATGCACCAAGTCCAAGACATTTTAACTCTCAAGGCTTGTTTCCCTCGGTGGAAGTAATTTCACTCCTCTGTTAAACAGGAAGGTCTTTCCATTATAAAGTACTGAGGAAATATCTAATAGTATAAATTAATTGCACCAGAATTGGGAAATGTGAATAAGTTTGGCTTTTTTGTTGGTTCCACATATAAATTGACTAGGAGAATTTACACAGGAAAGGTGCCTGATTAAATGTGCTCCAAAAATAGAAATGTATTTTTATGATTGTTGTTGCCATGCAGGCAAGTTGAAAAAAGTAAAGAAAAAGAGGAGACGGGATGAAGAACTCTCTTCAGAGGAGTCACCACGACGCCACCATCACCAGACCAAAGTTTTTGCCAAGTTTTCCCACGATACACCACCACCTGGGTCCAAGAAAAAGCATTTGTCTATTGAGCAACTTAACGCACGTCGGCGCAAAGTGTGGCTTAGCATTGTTAAGAAGGAGTTACCAAAGGTGAGCTTGGCTAATGTCAGTAGATCAGTGATGATACAAGAAAGTGAAATAGGAAATTAACTCAGTGGGGACTTGACACTTAGAGTAAAGTAAAACCTGATTTTTCTGGTGGTCGTTAATGACCTAACTGGAATTCTGTAATCTGTAAGCAACGTGTAGTTGAAATCTCAGCAGTGGTACCTAAACGGATCATGCAGTGCTTCGCTGTGGCTATCCAACCCTCGGCAATGAAAAGTGTAGGAGGCTCTAGCAGGTACTCACACTGTTCTGCAGGATGGCAGTATAGAGCAAGCCTCTATCTAGGTTTATAGTAGAGCTCAGAAAATGGGTGTTTCAGTCACAACACCTGTGTTTTTCAAATCTTACCTCAGAAACAGATTAGGGAAAAGTGTTTGTATCATTTACAGTACAATCTTCAGGCACATTTGAAATAGAAGGCTGGATTCACTGTTGGTAGTTTTCTGAGATGGTCAGAGTGGACCTTAGAACCTACTTTTTGAAGTTCACAGTCAGCAGACTTTGAATTCTACAACAAGTCATGACTGTGTCATCCTGTATGGACTTAAAAGCCAAACAAAGGATATGTGCAGTGAGAGAGACCATATTTTTTCAAAAGATGGATTTTGATATGTGAAGAACATAGGATCTCCATAAATTCTTAACATCTTTGGGAAACAGTGGAAAATATTGTTTGCCTCAGTGATAAAAATGGAATAGGAGACCCCTGCTCTGCAACAGTAGTAATTAAAGAAACAATTGTGAAAAAGGAGGTGTTTTGCATGCTTCTTTCTGGATTTGGAATATATTTATGTATGCCGTCAGTAATTTAGGGATGAAAAGCTGTTTCAGTCAAAATGAAAAATAATTACAGTATCTATTCTCAATTATACAGTAGTGTGCATGACTGAAGTTGGTACATGTACCTGCTGAAGACTAGATAGTGATTTTTTAAAAATACTGTGAAGCTATTACCCTTTAACTAATTTACAGGTTGTGCTCTTTTACAGGCATACAAACAGAAGGCTTCAGCCCGTAACCTCTTTCTAACCAACAGCAAAAAGGTAGGTGGTGTTCAGTTTCATACTGTTCCTTGTACTGGATATAATAAACAAACTGCAGCCTCTCTGTTTCTTAAAATTCTGACTATATTAGCAGGGCAGTATAGGAGAAAGAACTGTATACAAGTAATTGTGATTTATTATAAGGCTTTTCATTTTTTAGCTGTGTTGTCTTGTTTCATAAGCAGCAGATGAAACAAACAACATGACTTCCTTCATGAGATCTTTCTGGCTTTTGAAAGATTTAGTTTGTACATTTTAAATTTACTAATCTTTGATACTGTACATCAGTGGCTTTGGTACACTTCGACTTTTGAGTTGCCCATCTATCCACTACTTAAAACTTGCTGGTTTTAAGCATTCTGGTTGAAATCAAAGGGGCTCTTGGAATATTAAGTGCTTTAATTTAGATAAATATGTAGAAGAGCTGAGATTTAAAATAGAGCAGTTTTCAGCATAAGTGATTGCAAAAGCAATTCATCCTCTCATCAAGTCTTCTCTGAGAATTGGCATTGTTTCTATCTGGAGAACTTTGCTTACAAACACTGGGTAACAGCTTTCTGAGCACTTTCCAAGGGTTATGCTCAAGTGTCTGATTCATTTATATGGCTAATGATGAAAAGATAATCAAGTATATGACTGAGAATTGTTGGAGACAAGGTGATGTAGGAAAATTTCCTGTTCTGTATATACGTTATCAAGAAAGGGAGCATTTTCTATGTAAGCGATGCAGAAAATGAGATTTGCTTATATGTTTAAGAGACTTGGCCAGTAGAATTTACATTTTTTAAAGTTCACTGTTTTTTCCCCTTCATTTTGTTTTATCATTTGAAATCTCTATGTTAGAATTGTTGATGTGCAAATTTTGGTGGAAGAAAAATCTGTCACAAACTAAAAACCCAGCAATTTTGATCACTGTTACAATGTGATCAAATAATTTCTACTTGAACAAAAAAAATTACATTTTCTTATGCTTCATTAAATAGTAGCAAAAGTGTAGAATGCTCCCTCACTTTTCTGTGTATTAATGTGAACAGGACTGTGTTCCACCAATACTGCCATTGCAGTATTCTTAACTATATTCTTATTGTAAAGTGAAAAAATAACTTCAGAAAAGTGTCAAGAAATACGTGAGTAAGAGCTGTAGGTAAGCCTTGAATTTTGTTCTTCTGAGTCCTTTTCAAGGACCTATCCATCAGTTCAGTCTTTTAAGTATTATGCCATGCTGAAGCTGTCTTCAGATTTTGTCTTCTCCACCATCTCAAAATTTTTTGGAAGATTGCATTCTTTATTCCATTTCAGAAGCATTGCTGCTGAGTAAAGTATCACATTTTTTTCTCTTTTGAAGTATCAGACTTGGTTATAATTAAATCTGATACTGCTTCTTGCTGGCTTTCTTTACAATCTGCCCATTTTACCACTGTTCCCAAATCTCATTTCCTTCTAGCTGGCCCACCAGTGCATGAGGGAGGTCCGTAGAGCTGCTATCCAAGCCCAGAAAAACTGTAAAGAAACTCTACCACGAGCACGTCGTCTCACCAAGGAGATGCTTCTCTATTGGAAAAAGTATGAAAAGGTGGAAAAAGAGCATCGGAAACGAGCTGAGAAGGAGGCTCTGGAGCAACGCAAGCTGGATGAGGAAATGAGAGAGGTACAGCAAAATCACAGATTGCTGATACTTCATATGCTGAGGAGACACAGAATTAACTGGATAATTTGAGTTTCTGAATCCAAGCCATGAAATTCACTTATTTGTTCTGTTTTGGTGCTATTCCACATATTTCTTCTGCTGTCTTATTTTTATTTACATAATTATTCTAATGTTAGCAAGAGGTGATTTAAAAAACCCTTCAAATTGCATAAATTCTTTATAATTGAGTGAGATTGAGGAAGGAATCAAAGAAGCTGTGCATGTCTCACAGACATACACAGCTCAGTGTTGGTAAGGGCCAACATTTTGTAATGGTTTGTATATCTTTCTGGATCCAGAAGGGAAGACACTTTTTCATTGACATTGAATTTTTTTGTCCTGTTCTTTTTTTTCCCTGCTGCTGTAAGGTGATTCTGTCATTTATGTGGGAGACACAGAATTTTTCTGTGCTTGCTTTTTTGTTAGGCAACTGGCAACTTCTTGAACTCTATTACAGAGTAAAAGGGATTGAATTCAAGAGAGTTTCCTTGTAAAAGCTCTCTAGTGAAACTGTGGTTGTTATTTTAGATATGTATACCTTATATGAGGAAAGGTTGAATCTTAAAACTAAATATAAGGCATTATAATGCTTAAATTATGCTTGCATTTATTGTGTTCCTCTCATTCTTGCAAATTCATTAACATTTGGTAAAGTTTTCTGCTGACTTAGATAAATAGACAAATTTTAACAGTTGCATTTTTTGCCAAAGCCTAAGGGTGAAAAGAGGTTCTGCAATGCCTTGCTGAATGCTGAGTAATGATAATATCTCAAATCTATTACCTATTGATGTACTCATGTGTACTACCATAATTCCCTCTAATAATAAGTAACAGAATGTGGGAGTGAGGTTGCCAGGAGAGCATTTCTTAACGGCTGAATTCCTTTACTATAAACCACTAAAGTCGTGCTATTTTTTGTTGATACTTTTATTTTTCAATGTAAACAAAACTTTGAAACTTTCTCTTAATAGATTATGGTGTTTTTTGTAATGATTACTGAATTTAAAAAACCTTTTCATTTACAACATTTTTGTATTTTAGTATAGATATTTATGGAGTTGGTCAGTGTTCTTATGTGCAACTAATAATGTAGCACTTCAAAGTGATGTGCTTAACATAATCTAGGTAGATTGGTTGTTGATACATTATTAGATAATTTTTTTGTTTAATTATATTTTTAACATTGAACTCTTGTCCTGTCTCTTTTCCCTCTTCTTTTGTTTTTGTTAAATGCTGTTCTCTTAGGCTAAGAGACAGCAGCGAAAACTGAACTTCCTGATCACACAAACTGAATTATATGCCCATTTTATGAGTCGTAAACGAGATATTGGACATGATGGGATACAGGAGGAAATCCTGCGCAAACTGGAAGACAGCTCTACCCAAAGGCAAATTGATATTGGTGGAGGAGTAGTGGTCAACATCACCCAAGAAGATTATGGTAAATGATTCATCTACAGTTCTTTCCTTGCACTCTTTTGAAATTTACTGTACTCTGTGTTACTGTGAAAACGTAACAATTTCAAGCACAACATCCTTCTCTGCAAGAAGGACTGCTGCAATTATTGGAATTTATCTGTGTGTTTGGGTGGTTACTGATGCAGAGCTCTAATATGGGTATGGTATTTTCAGATAGCAACTATTACAAGGCCCAAGCTCTGAAGAATGCTGAGGATGCTTACCAGATTCATCAAGCCCGGGTATGTATTTTTTTGATCCATGAAGTAGAAGAGCAAGCAGAGTAATTGGCAGAAGCCACAGTACCAGGATCTTTCATAGCAGTCAAGTAAAATAGGTTAATCCGGGGGCCAGATTTTAATTTAATTCCATATACACATTTTGTGTTAAACCAGTAGAAAACCAGAGTATAAGGATTTGGGCTGTAGGAACAGACTTATTTTCTCTTAATTTCTGGCAAGTGTTATGTCTTAATGTGAATTAATTGTAAAGCCCTTTACACTACAGTTTCTTGATAATTCACCATCTTATGCATTACCTTCCTCTTCCTGTTCAGACCAGATCATTTGATGAAGATGCAAAGGAGAGCCGGGCAGCTGCTTTACGGGCTGCTAACAAATCTGGGACTGGATTTGGAGAGAGCTACAGTTTAGCAAACCCATCTATCCGAGCAGGAGAAGATATTCCACAGCCTACCATTTTCAATGGAAAACTGAAAGCTTATCAACTGAAAGGCATGAATTGGCTGGCCAACCTATATGAGCAGGTATATTAGTACATCTTGCAAATTTTTATAACTTCTGGGATTATTTAAGTCATTAGAGTAAAGTTGGCCAAAAATATCTACTGTTTTTAAAAATAGACTGTGTATAGTTGATCTTTAACGTATTTGGAAGAAAGAAAAGTACTAGGTAGGCCACATACCAGTGTTTTTGATTATTTAGGACATAACAACTTTGAATGGGGCTTTGAATTCAGTATTCTTTGTGTTGTTTATACAACTGTTTATCACTTAGATCATACATGGAAGAGACTTTTCCTGCTTGTAGTTGTATACTGTTTCAGGCTTGGGTCAGCAGATAAACTGCAGGCAGTCTTGTCCTTGTGAGTGTGCACAGGTCACAGTGGGATCATGAAGTGCAGAGAGGCTTAGGGGAAAAATAAGACTGAGAGACAAATGAAATACAGTTGAGATCATTTACATCTCAGGAGCAGATGCAAGACATGATAAAGTTTCAGAGTTGTTACAGTGGGGCTGTTCCCACTCGATTCAGTAGCAACTGTTCTGCCAGTTCTTTGCAGTTTAAAAAGTCGTAAAGCGAAGGTGTTCATTTATGGATCTTTTGCAGGGCATCAATGGAATCCTGGCAGATGAAATGGGTCTGGGTAAAACAGTACAAAGTATTGCTCTCCTTGCACATCTGGCTGAGGTAGGTGGGTTATACCTTGTTCCTGGGTAGTATGCTTGATAGAAGATGCATACTTTTCACATGTTGGAAATGAATTTTGGATTATAAAGCTTAAATGTCATAAAGGGTATTTTATACATTGTTTCAACATGGAGCCATTGAAATAGTTATAAATATGAATGTATGTCAATTTTTATTTATATGGAGTTTTCATTTATTCACAGAGTAAAATCTTCTCACTTGCACTGAATGTAAAAGCCTCAGGAGAGAACATGCACCCTTGATGGTTCACTGAGTTTTACCAATCAAAGTGCTCAGATTCTGAGCTTCATGGCAATTAGCATTAATTTCCAAATTCCAGTGGGGTTTTTTAGGAAACATAGCGATTCTTTTATGCCAGGGCAGACAAACAAAACAGAATTAGCAACAGAAGCGTACTTCTTAATGCAGAAATAGATACATTTATTTAAAAAAAATAAAGGTCTTGATTGCAATCCAGTCACTTGCCCTGAATAGGAGATACCAATGAAGTGATACTAGCAGCAAAATTAGCTCACTAGTGACTGACCAAGTGACAATTGTGTGCATTTCTTTACGTTACTGCTACTGTTAGCCAAAATACTGTAAAGGTGTGCAGAGCTGAAGATTCTTGAGCTCATCTGTATGGAAAGAAAAACAAGATAAGCTTGTCTTCCTGTGCCACTGCACCCTGAGATTTTTTGAAGGTTACACAGGGCTTTTTTCTTCTGCCTCTCCCTTAGGAGGGCCAGCTGGTAACTGCTAATATATTAATGGATCAGCTCAGTTATTCACCAGAGGGCACTGTAATTTGTGATGTGGCAGAGCAAAGTTTTTCAATGTGACCTCAAGTTCTTATCAAAATGACAGGGGCTGTTAGTAACATGCAGGTGGCAACTCTCAGAAACAAAGGAGTTTGTTCTGGGAAGAACTTTGCTGTTATGAAATAAGTTTTGGTTAAACATTAGATCTGCTCTGTTTGATTTTGTATCACCCTGCTGTGCTGGAAGAGCTTTGCTATTTTGCATACAGTTCCCTCTCATGTAGTCACTGTCATTTAGTATATTTAAAGCCATATCAAACCATCTCTTTATCACCTCACTTCAATTATTTTTTTTTAATTTAATTTTTTATGTGTGTTTTCCAGAGAGAGAACATCTGGGGACCTTTTTTAATAATTTCACCTGCCTCTACTCTGAACAACTGGCACCAGGAGTTTGCCAGATTTGTACCTAAATTTAAGGTAATAAGCATGTCCAAGAAATTTCTTTCTGTTTCCTCGAGAGCAAACTATTTTGTTCTCCTGAGTTCTGTATCACATCTGGGTGCTTACTAAATATAAAACTCTCTAATGGACCTGTTTCTGGTATTTTTTTCCATTATCCTAGTATTTTTCTGAAGTGTTTAGTTATTTAGGGCTTAAAAATATTCTGACTCTAATCCCATGGTTTTCATTTTGCATTGACTTAATGACACCTTCTCAGTAAGGAACTGTAGTAGGTCAGGAAGTGAATGCATAATTTTAATGTGTGGGCCTGGCAGCAGAACCAAGAATTATATACGAAGTTTTATGTAATGTCTTTGGGGTTAGAGCTGTGTTTTCAGTCATTCATATGAATTTGAGTCAGATAAAGATTGTATGTGAACAAATGCTGAACAGATAAGAGGGAAGCAAAATACAGTTATTACAGAAAAATAGAAGAACTATGGACATACAGTTAATAATCAAGGAAAAGCAGAGAAGTGAAGCACAAATAGATAAGAGCAAAAAGATTGAAAGAAAACAAATGGAGTTTGTCAGGTATATTGTGATTGCGAAAACATAGTAAACAGTAAATTAGAAAGCAAGGAACTATCAGTTACTGAAAAACCAGCTGCTTACCTGTCCCCCAGTGGAAAACATTGGAGTGTTGCAAAGGAAAATTTGAAAAGAAATGTGTACTGCTAAAACAGTGCTGTAATTTCAGAATTCAGGATAGACAAAAGTGTCAGAAGCTTGCAGTTACATCTGCAAAGAGGAACAGATCATAATCTAAGTATTTGGGTTGTTAACATAATAACCCTTGATATAAAGAAGTCTTGATTTTTTTTTGAAACATCAGATTTTCCTTTTTACAGAAAACAGTAGAAGACACCTAGTTGTGACTAACCACTATACAAGTAACATCAGGCTAATTGTTTGAATGTCTTGGCTATTTAAAGAAGTATGAGGAAGAAACTTTGAATGTATTACTATAAGTGATACTTGATTTTTGATCTGGGGCAGGGCAAAATTAAAGGACTTAGCTTTTACCAAATAGCTTGCTTTGGAGATCCTGATGAGACTGTACATTGGTTGTGGCGTTGTTTAGTTTGAGGTATCTGTATGAGTAGAAGTTGTGCTAGAG
Organism: Emberiza elegans; assembly: GCA_024865655.1. NCBI lineage: Eukaryota > Metazoa > Chordata > Aves > Passeriformes > Fringillidae > Emberiza > Emberiza elegans. The sequence goes on along the minus strand of JALJVW010000139.1, from coordinate 16,625,771 downwards.
CATAGTTCAATACTTTTTTTTCTAGTGACTTGTATTTTGGAATAAATTGGCATTACCGAGCCTTTAAAGCAAATAAGAAATTCAACTGAAGAAATTCAAACACTTGTGTTATTGAGGAGGCATTCAAAAGAAACAAAAAAGCCAACACAACCTAAAAATAATCCATTCATGTCTTTTCATAGCCCAAAATAATAGGGGCTCTTGATTAAAAAACTTGAGAGCTGTGGGCCAATCTATCTGCTTTGTCTCACTTCCTTTGATCTATTCATTGTATGGAATAGGCAAGCAACTGTTTATGCTTTCTCCATCTCAGGAATGAAATACAGCAAATGTTTGAAAAATGCAGTCAGGATGCTTGTGAAAAGATAGTTTTCTCTTTTTTGAATTAAACACCAAACTGTTCATATCATTGTATAGCTGTTCTTTGGCATGCTGATCTTATTGCGTGCTGATGTTTACCTCACCCATGGAACAAAATGTATTTTAAAAATAAGTTTTCTAAACTTACTGTCACATGTTTACAACTTCAATCTTTTTTTCAGTTTTGTTTCTTCCTCTAACCATACAGAAGTGTGCAGTCAGTTCTGCTTGTAGTAAATCACAGTGAATTTATGTCCCTGGGAGAATATGTTAACTAAAAGACAAATCACTTTTCAGTCAGGTTGTTTTACAAACAGAACAGTAGGAAGAGTATTCAATTAAAGGCTTTTGGAACCTGTCGGTTGAAGTTGTAAGACTTTTCACCACCTCAGAAAGCAGCATTCTTCCTCCCTCCCAAACCTCCCAGTCTTAGCTGACTATGTTTCCACCAGGCAGGAGATGGCAGTACAGTGTTATTAACCAGTGGCTGGAGTCAGTGCTGTGCAAAGGTCTGAGTAATAGGACCTGTGAAGTTTTGAACTGTAGATAGTTTAACAGCTTTCTCTGGCAGTAGTGCTTGCTTTTAAAATTCTTATATTAAATACACCCATGCCAGGCATTCTAACTTCATCTCAGGTTTTTGGGGTCAGTTCTGAAATAGGAAATCAGCAGGACCATAGGGGTTGTTAAACAGGCGACAAGCCTTCTAGTCCTCTAGCTTTAACTATAGCAGTTGAGTGCAGACCTCTTTCAGCTATAAGCAAAATATCATTTTTAATTTTTAGGAAAACCTGACTAGAAGGTATGTGCTAAATATGAATGGGCATTTTTAGATTCTCAGCATAGCTTGATCAGGCCAAGTTTCTTGATGCCTTTTCCTGGAATGCTCTTTTTCAAAGTATTTTTAAATGCTTTCTGATTTTTCTCGATGGTAAAAAGATAATTCCCCTATTTGTTGTTTTGAAGAAAGAAGTATGTAATTTTGTACACTACAAACTATAAAATTCTAGAGCTGGTGTCATTATTTGAAAATAATGTATTTCTATTTTTTTACTGTTTCAGGTGCTACCTTATTGGGGAAATCCCCATGATAGAAAGGTGATCAGAAAGTTCTGGAGTCAGGTAATGCCAGCATGAATGTGCACTTTGACTGTCTTTCTCTGTGCACATTAAGCCAGAAACTGTTGCTACACATCACCAAATTAAACTGATGTGTGGATGCAGAGTTTCTTAATTCCTGTAGTAGCATTTTCATTAAGATAATGAGATGGAAGACTTCTCTTTTGCTGAAGAGCAGTACCATACAGGGCAGTTCAATGCGGTGTGGGGTTCAGATGAAGAACTAGAGCTCTGTAAATAAAACAGGAAGTTTCAATGTCAAGGACTGTTTATTCTGTTTGAGTAACCTAGCTTGGCATATTCCAATGCAGAATCCCTGCAGTTCTGTCAATATTGTTCCTTATTTAACAATAGCATTTTGTAGTGTTCAATACCCAGGTCTTGTCTTGCCTTGCACATTAGGAAGCGTCTGAAATTGTTCAAGGGCTGAAGTCCAGGTCCACTAGTATAATAACTCTGATATAATAATTTGTACAAGTCAGCTGTGGAAAATGCAGTAGTAATGAGAAGATTGTAAAACAGAAGTCTGAAATTACAGTGAACTCTTGACAATGTACTTACATGATGTGGACATTTGTTTCTCCTTTTGTGGTTGTAGAAGACATTGTATACTCAGGATGCTCCTTTCCACGTGGTAATTACCAGTTACCAGCTGGTAGTGCAGGATGTGAAGTATTTCCAGCGAGTGAAGTGGCAGTATATGGTGCTGGATGAAGCACAAGCACTCAAGAGTAGCTCCAGGTAATAAACTAAATGCTCTTTTTTCAAAGTATTTTTAAATGCTTTCTGATTTTTCTCGATGGTAAAAAGATAATTCCCCTATTTGTTGTTTTGAAGAAAGAAGTATGTAATTTTGTACACTACAAACTATAAAATTCTAGAGCTGGTGTCATTATTTGAAAATAATGTATTTCTATTTTTTTACTGTTTCAGGTGCTACCTTATTGGGGAAATCCCCATGATAGAAAGGTGATCAGAAAGTTCTGGAGTCAGGTAATGCCAGCATGAATGTGCACTTTGACTGTCTTTCTCTGTGCACATTAAGCCAGAAACTGTTGCTACACATCACCAAATTAAACTGATGTGTGGATGCAGAGTTTCTTAATTCCTGTAGTAGCATTTTCATTAAGATAATGAGATGGAAGACTTCTCTTTTGCTGAAGAGCAGTACCATACAGGGCAGTTCAATGCGGTGTGGGGTTCAGATGAAGAACTAGAGCTCTGTAAATAAAACAGGAAGTTTCAATGTCAAGGACTGTTTATTCTGTTTGAGTAACCTAGCTTGGCATATTCCAATGCAGAATCCCTGCAGTTCTGTCAATATTGTTCCTTATTTAACAATAGCATTTTGTAGTGTTCAATACCCAGGTCTTGTCTTGCCTTGCACATTAGGAAGCGTCTGAAATTGTTCAAGGGCTGAAGTCCAGGTCCACTAGTATAATAACTCTGATATAATAATTTGTACAAGTCAGCTGTGGAAAATGCAGTAGTAATGAGAAGATTGTAAAACAGAAGTCTGAAATTACAGTGAACTCTTGACAATGTACTTACATGATGTGGACATTTGTTTCTCCTTTTGTGGTTGTAGAAGACATTGTATACTCAGGATGCTCCTTTCCACGTGGTAATTACCAGTTACCAGCTGGTAGTGCAGGATGTGAAGTATTTCCAGCGAGTGAAGTGGCAGTATATGGTGCTGGATGAAGCACAAGCACTCAAGAGTAGCTCCAGGTAATAAACTAACTGGAAACAAAATCTTTTCTGTGTATCAGCCTCCTGGAGGAGTATCAAAAAAGCACCAAGAGAACATAAATTGATAGAAGTTAAAATTGACACACATAAGACCCCTTAAGTATCTAACCTAGTTAAATATCTATAACTCTGACACTGGATAGATCCATTAGGGTTTTTGCATTTAGATTTTCCAAATACGAAAAATGTAATTAAAAGGTAGCTCTGGAGCAGAAACTTACATGGAGCACGGGACAGTTAAACAAAACAGTGTGAAAAGCTGTTCACTTTCCCTCCTGACTACTCACATAATTCTTCCTGGTGAATGGTCTGTAGTCTTTAGCTTATATTGCTTATATTGGCTCCATTAAATGCATTATTTTGATTCCTTATTCAGTGGCACTTCCAGACATGAATGAAGGTCAGAACCCCATGAGTACAGTTGGCTGCAGTAAAGCCCAGTCTGTGTTATGAGACTTTATGCCAGAAAATTTTCTGTTTGTTTTCAAGTAATGGATTTGTCTGTCTTTATTTCTGTAATTGCTTTCCCATAACCTTTGTCCAAGTTGCCACTGTACACAGTAAATTGAGAACTGCTTTAGATGCAGGCTGATTCTGACCAAAGTTTGTCTCTTTAGCATTCTTGGGAAACCACCCCTCAGAGATTATTTTAATGTATAGCTCAGCACTCCTGCCGCAGTAGCCTATACACTTCCTCTTGTAAAGTGTGAAAAATACATGACATTCTGATTCAAAGTACCTGTTTCTTTTGGAAAGTTAATTATTCTGATCATGAGACTTTACTAGTAAGCATTTGTTTTCAAAATGAGTAAAAAAGATATTTAGAAAAATAAAATAAATTACACTCTTTTATTTTTTTTATTGGGAAAAGGGTTTTTTTTCCTGTAGTTGTCTTTTGAAAGACTGGGGAACAGCTGTAATAGTTTTGTCCAGTGACTTCCAAAGATCTTTTGGGAAACTCACTGGAAGCAATTTGCCTTAAAGTACGTTATGTTTCATGTCATTCTACAGTTTTCTCTATAAATTATTTTTCTTGCTTTTATTCATCAGTGTTCGTTGGAAGATCCTACTACAGTTCCAGTGTCGAAACAGATTGTTGTTGACTGGGACCCCAATCCAGAACACAATGGCTGAGGTATTTGGGAGCTCAAAAGAGTGGATTTTTCTTTATAACAATACAACATAATCTATGTAAACAGTTGAGAAATCTGTTGTATTTGTGTGGTGGTGGGATCATGCTTGTAGCAAACCACTGGCAGACAAACATGGGATCAGCCCTGGAATGGAAAAATATGGAAACGTGCCACATATTTAAATAAAACTAAAGATATTTGAAGTAATACTTAGATTACAGGATGAAACCTAATTCTAGTGAGTTTTCCTTTTGTTGACTGAAGTAATTAGAATGTGTTTGTCACTGCTTTCTAAGGGGATTCTGTTAAGCTGGTATCTGTGGCATTGTGGGGCGAGTCAGGAAGAGAATGCAGCTGAGGTTTTGTTTAATTTTGCCATGTCTCATGATCTAGTGAAGTGATTTTGCTTATGAAGAGCTGCAAGCTTTTGGGATTCCCAATTACCTTGTCCACAGTAGGATGACTTTTGCTAATCTGGTGTTTTCTCCTCTCCTTTTAGCTGTGGGCCCTGCTGCATTTTATCATGCCAACACTGTTTGATTCCCATGAAGAGTTCAATGAGTGGTTTTCTAAGGACATAGAGAGCCATGCAGAGAACAAATCTGCTATTGATGAGAGTGAGTGCAGTGTGTAAATGCTATGATTTTTATATTAAGAATCTGTCACCTTTTTGAACTAAAAATGGCTAAATTTTCTATGAGATGTAGCATGTAAAGCAGAGGATGCATAATGAGATTGGAACATTACTGGATTGCTGTTGATAGTTTATGTTGAAGTTTCTGTTTCTGGCTGTAATACAGCATGTGTAATGAATAGCAAAACAGTGTAGCACAGTACTCATTTGAAAAAGAAAAATCAACAGAGAAAAATATCAACTCTATGCTGTAAGAACTCACATGGGGGAAGTGGCTGAGCAGTTAGGGACTTATGTTTTTTTAAAACACCATATAATTTTCCTTTTTGATGAAGTAATTGTTCTTTCTTTCCCCTTCCCTTTATTTCAGACCAGCTATCCCGCTTGCACATGATCCTGAAGCCTTTCATGTTGAGAAGAATCAAGAAGGATGTGGAAAATGAACTGTCAGATAAGGTGAAAAAAAGTATTTCTCTGGATGGGTATTACAGCTCTATTGTCATAGCTCTGTTCTCTGATCTTGTTTTTGCATCTTGTTTGTCAGTCTGCATACCTGAAATCTGACTGTAGACTTCTCTTCCACCTTCACCTTGCACCTCATCCCAGCAATGTCATTAGATGTGAATGTAACTGAAGAACTTCTAATTAATAAACATTTTTCTTGGGAAAGCATTTTGTTACAGTTAAAAATGAAATATCTTCAGTCCTGGTTAAGTTGACAGAAGTACCCCTCATGGCAGTGAAGGAGATTAATACATCAATTACTGGGTGATAAACATTTCCAGTTGTCTTTGTGAAGGATTTGGCATGGATTTAGGATTTTTTTTTGCTTGCCTGTTCAGAGAAATACATAATGGCAGCATCATGCTCTTTTCTCTTGCCAGTCTCTTAATTTCACATGGATGTTAACAATACTAGATGATCTTGTGGTCAACAGTCCCCAGGTTGAGAGACACTGGCTGAGAGACATCTGGTTTGTTCTGATGAGCTTATTAATTTCAGTGGCCTTCCTGTTGTTGTATGATGCACCCGTTGCCGCTGTGGGTCCTGACACTCCTTAGCACGGCTCTAAGAGGGGAGCTGTAGGATGGTAGAATTGAAGTCAGATTTTAAACTGATCAGCTGCAGGTGTGATGTCAGCTTCTTAAGAATCCGTCTGTTTTACTCAGTTGTGTTCACGTGCTTTTAAAGGTCTGTTTCCCACATAATCACAAGCCTTCCAAAACACACCTGTCAGTCAAGTCCTTTCATGTTAGATCCTGAAATGCAGATCTGAATGCAACTGCCTATAAATGTATTTTTTGAAAAAGTTATGTTTTCCTCAAGGCGTGTTTCAGCTTTATGTACAGTAATGTTATCATCCTTCATTTTAGAGAAAGAAATGGCTAAATCTTCATTATCATTTTGCAGATTGAAATTCTTATGTACTGCCAGCAGACAAGTCGACAGAAGCTCTTGTACCAAGCTCTGAAAAACAAAATCTCTATTGATGACCTCTTGCAATCATCAATGGGCACTACTCAGCAAGCACAGACCACCACTAGTAGTCTCATGAATCTAGTCATGCAGTTTAGGAAGGTAAGGCTATTTTAAATAATAATTTTTGAAAAGTATCACCTTGATTTGCACAAAACTAAGATATGGCTTCTAGAAAACACCTTATTGAAAAAATCTAGCATAGGCAAGCAAGTTTGCATGCAATTCAGTTGTGTTTCAGATGCAGTGTAGCATCGATGTTGGGTGAAGAAGAGCTTTAGCTCTATGATGCATGCATCTCCTAACTGGTTTGGTTGCAAAGGTTGGTTTGGTTGAAGGAAGCCATTCACTTCGGAAGAAGAGGCAATAGCTGTTATATGAATAGCAAAAGGTATGATGCCATATTCAAATTTGAGCAGATACACTAAAATAACCGTGCAATATTAAGCAATACTAAAGTTTCAGTGACCATTGGTCATGGTTGATTTGGGATGTAGATGCTGCACTGGACTAAGTTAATTCCTTCCAGCTTTTGACACACTCTCTTTCTTACAGGTGTGCAATCACCCAGAGCTGTTTGAGCGACAAGAAACTTGGTCTCCATTTCACATCTCCCTAAAGCCATACCAGATTTCCAAGTTCCTCTATCGTCATGGACAGATCAGGGTCTTTAACCACTCACGGGACAGGCAAGCCTATTCCACTTCCTATCCAGTTTAGCATATTTGATATTAGTACTTACACTTATTTTTATAAATGCTAATGAGCTCCCTTACCTGGTGTACTTAAGTTATGTTGGCTGAGCAGTCCATTTCCTTTTAGTCATTCAGCTATTAAACATCAGATACAGGTGCTCTTTCTTGGTGGAATCCTAATCACAGAATATCCCTTTGATTGGGTAAGAAAGCCAGGAAAAGGAATTTAGAGTTGTTGCTGATGATGTGTAATAGAATTAAGCTTTAAAAGATCCTTGAAACAACAAAAAAGCCCCACCTGATTTCCCTTCATTAAGTTTTCTCATGCAAGGAAGCTGTCACTATCTGTCTATTGCAACATGGTATAATGTGAGCATCTGCTAGTGCCTTGACAGCTTTTAATGCTCACCTTGGATGAGGAGAATCTGCCCAAGTGCAGTTTGCTATTTTCTCCAACCATGGCAGTTGTTGATTAATTTTGTCTGCATTCAGTTATGAGAAGGGCTGAGGGAAGAGATGAGAGAGACACGTATGAAGACAAGATCAGCTTTTCTAGAACATACAATGCACTTCCAACACAACAATGATGTGTCTCAATGTCAAATTAACAGCAGTGCATGTAGACTGATGGCACTTTCCTTCTACTGCTGTCCAATTCCAGATATTCAGAGCGCTAAAATACTTACCATGAAGAAGTGAATGGCTATTCTGTATCTTCTGCTTTGTGTGAATGAACATGATAACACCTTGTTATTGATGTTGTTTGGTTTTGTTCCTTTAATTTTCAGGTGGTTACGGGTTTTACTTTCGCCATTTGCACCAGACTACATCCAGCAGTCTCTCTTCCACAGGAAGGGTAGGTTTTCAGTCTTGGGAAGCAAGTTGGATTTTAATATGCCTTCTTCTTCAGGGGGAAGGCCAGATTAATGAGTTCTGTGAGATAATATGATAAGAACTTACTAGAATTTTGTTACTGTTTGTACGTACATTTCATTTGCTCAGAGAGGAAAGGATGGAAAGCAGCTGGAAGAATCTGTGGATAACTTGTCATTTAGTTACTGCTTAGTCCTAGTGCAGTATCTTAATTCAGTCTGTCTTGTTTTAACTTGCTTCAAGAGATTAGTACTGCCTTTTTAATCTAATGTGAATTTTTCATAGATTCAATTCTAAGAAATCTTGGATTCATTTCAGTACATTCTGTGTTGTATCTTAAATTGCTAACTTACTTTCATCTAGAAACTAGATGAGATGCAAGTGACCCAGAATCTATCAATGAGCAAAAACCCCAGAAAAGATGCTGATATTGGCAGATACAATTTATTACAGATGATTGAATATTTTTCCTACAAGAGCTAAGTAGATCATTCAGTTACTGAGATGAGAAAATCTTCAGAAGTATAAAGCAAGAGATACTGGCTGCATTACCATGCTAAAATCTGTTAGCGTGGACCTCTTCAGCTGGTATTGGGGCTATGCAGTGCACATGGGTGGGCATGCAAGGCTTTTCCCTACCAATACCTGCAGCTCCTTCTAACCCATTTCACTTCCTGGATGAGAGGGAGCATGTGAGACAGGCATCCTGAGGTGTGCATGTTCTGGGAAATATTTGTTCAAATTTGCAAATATACACACTGCCTATTGATTCTTAATAAGTGAAACAAGTGTCCACTGCACTTGGGCCTAGAATGTATTTCTCTTTTTTGGTAAGAGCCCTTCTCTTGCCCACACTGGGAAATGAACTGGAATGTGGAGTCTGGCAACAGAGATTCAAATTGAACTTTCTAAAAGATCTAGGTTAAGTATTTCTAAGAGATGTGGGTTAAATTAGGATCTCCTGTTTACTCACCTAGATTTGTCATGTGTCATAGAATGTGTATCCTGAATGGATGAAGTAAATTTAGTTTTCAGCTATGAGTGTCTGTGAAATGTGTTGGCCTAACTTCAGTATTTCTGTGACCTAGGCATTAATGAAGAAAGCTGTTTTTCTTTCCTCCGGTTTATTGATGTTTCTCCAGCAGAAATGGCAAACCTTATGAATCAGGGACATTTAGCCAGGTGAGGACAACTTTTTTTTTCTCTTTTAGTAATTACAGGAAAAATACAGATGATATCAATCATTCCTCTCTAAACCTGCATTGTTTATGCCTCTTAATATTATCACTTCTCTATCATTATCTAATGCTAGAACAGCTTCTAGAGTGTTCCTCCAGGTATAGGGCACCATTATGCAATGCAGTTTTTATGCCCTGTCACAAGAAACCCTGTGTTACAAAGAGTTGACATTGTAAATACACAGGATGGTCAAAGGGCAAAAGGAGAGTTTGCTTAGGGTCATGCTGCAGGTTGCTGATGTTATCAAGCACAAAATCCAGACTTTGGAAGGCCAGTTCAGTGCAGTTCTTACCAGTTGCACTTGAGTATATGTTTCAAACACACATGGAATAAGCTTGTGCTGTGGTAGTTGTTCTTCAGCCCTGAGCCACACTTTCCACATCTTGTTTTTAGTATGGAATGTCATTCTGAGGCATAGGCTGTGAACTGTGGATTTATAGCATCAAATGTATTATCTTGAAAGGAGAGGTGAACTTTTAAGTTATAGTGTAGTCTGAAAGGACTCTGAGTCAGGTTAATAGGGACTATAAGAAATTTTAGACTAAAAGTGAGTCTTTATTATTAGAGATGTTTCACTTCAAGGCTTTTTAAGTGTAATATTATTTTTTTGTTCTGGTTATTTTGAATTACTGTTTCTTGACTGCACCTCAGTAACATAATTCAGATTTCTCTCAATGTGTCTCAGTGGTATTTATGATAAGTTCTGCATTCATTGCATATGTTGTTATGAATAATTTATATGTAATTTACAGAGAAGTTGTTGCAATTTTAAATAATAAGTGGGGCTTGACCATTTTAGATTAAGTGCTTCAAAGTATATCCTGATTTAATCACTTAGATTCAGTTAAGCTATATTAGAAAAAAATGAAATAAGAAAAATTCAAAGATGTTTAGCAGAAATTATTTTCTTTTAGGCAGGATGCTGTAGGCCTGATATTCTGACAAAAACCCCATTTCTGTCAAATACAGTAATGCTGTAAATATATTCAAGCCTTTCTTTCACAAAGCAGTGAATAAATGCATCTCCTCTATTTTTTTTTTCAGATGGTTAGCTCTTTTCCTGTCTCTGAAAGCATCCTACAGGCTCCATCACATGCGCTCCTGGATGGAGACTGAAGAGGAGAAAGAGCAGGGGTCATGTTTTCTGAGGAACAGGGATTTCTTGCTTGATGTAAATTTCCCACTGTCTTTCCCTAACTTGCACAGCTGCACTTTGCTGCAGGTAAGCAAAATTTCTGTGATCTGGAGACAGTAGCAAATCCTCATGAGTGAGAAATGGTGAAAACCATTCTGTCCTTATGAAACAGGGAAAACAGACTTGATAATGGGATGATGATACTGTTTTTTTTTAGATACAGTTAAGAGACTTTAGAGTGCTGAACAGAAAAATAGTTTAACCCCTGTCCCCTTCACACGTGGCATTACATTTCAAAACTTGCTATAATGAATAAATCAGTTGACTTAGAAGTCTTCAAAATATTACTGGAGCACCAAAAGTAGATACAGGAGCAACAAAACTAGACTCATGATTTGTCAGGGATAGACTCTATATGTAAGCTTAGGAGTTTCATAATGTTTTTTACATGCAAAATGGTCATTTTCTGGCTGAAACTACTCTTCTCTTGTCCAACTCAATACATTGTTGCAGCAGCTGGGGAAAACAGCAACCAGCCTGACAGTGTTTTATAGCTGGTGAACAAGCATTTTCAGTGCTGTATTTCTACTCTGAAATTTGCTTCTGCTATTATCTGGTAGATCAGATGTATTCAAATTACTGTGTAATGCAAGATCATTTTTGTTAGTCTTTGGCCTAGGATATGTGTGAAGATTTTTCCTTTTTATGACTAAATTGCAGTTGATTTCCTGAGTTAGATTAAGTCTCCATTGATTCAGTTCACTGGGGAATAAGTTCACAGAAGTGCTAACGTGGAGTCAGGAAAACATCTTGGGCAGTTAGCAGATATGCAGTAAAAAAAATCTTTTCTGAAACAGTGAGCTTGTGCCAGATTTCTCAAGGGAATATTGCTTCTGCTCATGAGTCTGGAAGGGGAAAGGAGATAGCCAGAATTCAATTGAATATTGTGTAGAGGAAGTTGAAATTGAAGACGCATAAGCAGTAGGAAACCAACCTTGGACTTGGTGTCATGTTTTGCAGCGTTAACAGCAAAGCGAACAAAATGAGTCCTCCTAGTTATCAAACAAAGAGCCAGCCAAGTGTATGTGTGCCTGTTAACTCTGGCTGTGCTGGTATTTCAGTAGCCCGTGTTTCCATGTCTAGCTTGGTAAAATCTCTTGCTATATGAATTTGCTTTCAGTTAGTTTCAGCTCTTTCTATAGTGCCTGCAGTGCTTATCTCTGAGACTGTAGTGTAGTTCTGTCCTCTTGTTCGTACAGTTAAGGAGAATTTGTGTGTTGTCCTAAGTGTGGCAGTAAAGAAGATGGTATCAGAATTGAGAAGGTAGCATTTGTTTTTACATGTGTAGAACAAGTCCTTACATAGCCCTTGGTTTGGTGTGCATGAATATCAAAATGAAAATTGTTAGATTTTCTGAAGGACAGAATATGGATTAAGATTTTAGATTTTATATCTAAGATGTGGAATATGCATCTGTAGGTTTTAATATTAATGATTAAATTAATAGGATAGGCTACAGACCCACCTATACTGCAGTCTAGCAAGATGTAAACATTACTTTGGTTTCTCCAGATAATTTCTGACATCTTTGAGGATGTCAGTACTTATGTCCTAGGGGTTCCCAGGGCTGTTGACAGTGTGTAACTAATGACCGTTGCAACTAATAAGTTCAATACAAAAAAAAGCCAGCTGAGGAGCAGAGTTCATCAGTGGGTACAATGCAGTGCATTTGTGATAACCCCAGTGAATCTAAAGGAAGAATAGCCCTGCAGTTATGACAGATACTTTAAAGCTGTTTTCTAACCTTCCTGTTTGACAAATTACCACCTGAAGTCACTTAAAAATAAGCTATATTTACAGAATTTTGTTTGCAGAGCTTATGTTTAGAACATCTTAAAAAAAAAAAAAAAGGGTGGTTGAGGAGTGCAAAACCTAAAGGAGAGTTGAAAATGAAGCTTCCTTTTATGTGCCTGTCATTTAGCACTGCACATTACTGTGAGTGAAATGAATTAACTTTTTCCTTAGCCCAAACTGGAGCAGCTTTCAATGTAACATTCCCCAAGGCTTCCTCTTGGGCTTCATTAGATAGTAACATGTAGGGAATGAGAAGGGTGAGAAAAGAGGAAAAAGGAAATGGTAAAAATCTGGAAAGGTTTTTCTTAACTGCTCAGATCAGCATTTCCAATGTAAGAGACAAAGTATGAAAATAAGTCAGTAGAAAAAGAGACACATTTATTTGTAATGGGTATTCCTGAAATTGAAGTAGCATCTGTCTAAAGATATGTTTAATCATGTAAATACAGAAATTGCTTGCAGAGTGTGAGGTCTCTTCATTGCCCCTGCTCAGCACCTCCACGTGATATGTATTCATTTGTATGCATTGAATTAATTGAATATAAAATCTGCTCTGTTTACATGAACCCTTCCCTCCTTTCCTTTTGTAATTTTATTTCTATTAAAAATGTAGGAGTGTAAATGGGCTTTAGATGTTGGTAGCAATCACCCATATTTATGTGCAGCTCTATTTGCAGTATAGAATACCCTCTTTCAACTTATTTTGGAGTGCATAGTTGTACATCTGTGGCTTTGAACAATCTTCCTCTTTGGTTTTTTGCTTTGTTGTACTAGAGTATGTGAGCCATTTTAGAGCTGTGGCTGTGTTCGGTCTTGTAATTTTACCCAGTCTTTTCCATGTATGTTGTTGATGGGAAGCTGATGGGTTTCCACTGTCCCTGTTCTCTCTGGTGACTGCTCCATCCATGAATACTTAACAGCCGCATATGTCAGAATCCAGAGGGATGTTTCTTATGTGACCTGCTCATAGTTTGTACACAGGAATCTAGCACTCAAAGCAGATTAATGCCCAGGTACAAATATTTTTCTCTTAATTTGAGTACCTTCTTGAAGCTTTTTTTGTTTCCTCCTAGGTACTTCAATTGCCATAAAGTCATCTTAAATGGGTCTTTGATATTGTTTTCCAAAAGAGAATTAAGTAACAAACTTGTATGGGTTTGGAATTACAGTTTGTTAACTTCCTCTCTATCCATTTCTTGTATTCTGACTTTCCAGGAAATGATTACCAAATGCCTCTATTGACCAGGGTGTCAATCAGCATGTCAATGCTTGCTGTCGTAAGACTTACTGGAAAGCTCTTGTGACTGCCTGCAATGATAATTCTTCTTCATAAAATCAGCTGTACTCCCAGTATGGGGTCCAGGGGTGGGGAAGAGAGAGGCTTTGAGCTAAAGCAGCTGTTCACTCTTCCCCCTCTTACTCTTGCTGTCCTTTCTTTACTCTCAGCTGTGGAACCCACATCTGCTGATGCAGGCATACCCCAACATATCTAGTATGAGCCAACTGCAGAAAACCTTGTATTTTCATGGCTGTTGAATTTTTTTTTTGATCAGATGTGTAGCCAAAGAGACTTCTGGAGAGGAGACAAAATTAGCATAGGAAGTGGCACAAATATGGGAAAGGACTTGCCCTTTTTAGCAGCAGAGTTGGTGCTCTGTTGCCACTGTTTCTGTTCTCAGATGAGTAAGCCAGCATTCATATCCGTTGTCCACAGGCATGTATTTCCAGCCCTGTGATTCCCACACTATTGTTTCAGCGCATGGCCAGTTTTACCAGGTGGTGAAGCACATCACAAAACTCACTTGGAGCAGAGGGGCAAGGGTTTGTTCTCATCTTGATCAGCATCTTAATGAATACAGACAGCTAGGCCAACAAGAAGAGGCTCTGTGAGGACCGGAGAAAACATGTGAAGCAGTTACTGCTTAAACCAGCATTACTGATTAAGAATTGTCAGCTGAGAAAGGGCCTGTTTTTGGGATCACTTCACATTATCCAGTGTGGGGCAAGCTTTGACCTGTACTTTTTAGCTCTGCTGAGCGTCATTGCAAGACTGTTGTCAGCTTTCAGCTCTCAGCTTTCATATATAGAGGAGGAAGTGTTCTGTCAGAGTATGAACTTCATTTTTTGCCAGCTCCAGCCCATGAGTCTTGCTGGCAGCAGCTGAAAGACGTGCTTAGGGGCTAGGGTTGAGTGCAGGTAGTGCTGGCATGTATGTACAGTCAGACTGTTCTCCTCTCTTGTCAGCAGGTTTCAAATGATATGTGCTTGCCATCTGCATCTTGCTCAGTGAATGGAAACAAAAGGGCCCAGAATGCTTTATCCATAATAGACTCCTGCTGTGGGTGTTTTCTAGCATTTTTTGCATACATAGAAATGCATGTATCTAATGTATGACATACTGTACAGGGTGTCTGCTTCTATCGTGTATCTGAATGTTTACAACTTCAAATACTGGGATTTCATAAAATTGGTAGGCTCTTTAAAGTAAAAGTAGCATGCCATTAATTTTGGTACATTAGGAACTGGGGCAGAAAAATACCAGAACTTGAGATCCTGTTTACCTTTTACTTAAGTGAACTTAAGTTCTTTTACCAGGGAGGTACATCCTGTGGTCCTATGGCAGTGAGAGGTATATCTCTTAATGCTTCTAAAATCATTGCTAGTTTCCTATTGTGTGCAGAATAATGCTCTGCATACTATAGGAAGCAAATATAATATAAAACTATAGATCTTTATGAATATAAAAGAGTCAATAAAAGCTAATTGGCTGAAATGGCTTAGTATATAAGCAGTTTATTTTATTGTTTGATGCAGATATTTGCCATAAAAAGGAATTATGATGCAAGCAAAGAAATTTTTTTTTATTTTTTCTATATAGAGCTGAGCATCTTCAAAGAGCTTTACTTTCTTTAAACTGTACTGTCATCTCAATATCCCCTCTTCTGAGTCAGTATATTTTTCTGTATCAAAAGGACATTGTGGCAAATTCCAGATTTTAAACATGTATTTGTTTATATGTGTAACCCTGCTAGCACTTCTAAAATCTTCAGGATAAAATTTAGAGCCTTTTTGCACAAGAGAGAAGGAAAAGGTTGGAAAAGATGCAAGTGTAAAGATACCAATCCAGCTGTATTTCAATTCTTAATTTTTTTCTCTCTGCAAAATTCAATTTTAACTCAGAATAGATAAATGAGTAGCTAGAAAACATCCTCAGTGTCAGACCTACTAGAATATTCCTGGACTGCCTTCATTAGAAAAGCTAGGGTCAAAAGGTTCAAAGGCAGAAAACCTTGTTTCTGGTTCCAGCTGAGCATCAAGACAAGTATTGATATGATCTGTTCTGACCACAAACATTTCTGGATTCGATTGTTCTGATAATTACACAAAGATTCTTCACATATTCTCCACAGAAGATGTGTAGAGTTTTCCTTACTCAAAGAGAAATACATATGGAATGTGCTTGGTCTGTCTTCCTCATGAGAGAATACAAGATTTGAGAGTAGTGTTTCTTAATAGACATTAATTTCTTAATTTTAATTTTGTTTTCAGAACCTTGTGTTCAGCAGCCACTCTAAAGCAGTTACTGGCTATTCAGACCATGTCATATATAGAAGGAGATCAGCTACCTCATGTGTACGATGCTGCCAGGTGACTGAGCTGCCGTCCTTCCTGTGCATAGCCAGTCCACGGGTAAGTCCTAGTTAAGTTGTAAATTATGTGTTTTCTATTGTGATTTCAACCTCGGTAGAATTGTGTCTTAGGAACACAATGATATGTCACTTTTTTTTGGTTGGGTGAAACTGCTGTGAGGATAACCTTTTGCTACAGTATTCCTTAGTGGTTTTTTGTAGGGGAAGTGACTGTAATGTGTACTGAGGGGAAAAGGAAAGTTGTAAGATGCACCCAACAGGAGCTGTTCTATGATTTCACTTTCTCTCCTAATACTAAAGCAATTATAGAAGAGATATTAAAATAAATTATTAATTGATAATCCAAGGGGGAGATTTAGGTGTCATCACCACAGAATGAGAATGAGGTGATTGTTTGGTCAACTCAGATGACAAAAGAGTGCTGGGAAGCAGTGCTTTTTTGAAAAGGGTGTTCATTTTCTCTCTTACACTCCAGAGAGGAATCATCAAATTGCAGTATATAAGGATTATTCAAGTTGGCATTTTCTAGGTCTTTTGGATGTTTAGTGCTACTGCATGGGGTTCTCCATCATCTATTAAATGAATTTTGAAATTATTTTGTTTGAAGTTTACTGACTGACACAGGAGACCTTCATTTGGTCTATGGCTGTTGCACTCCATGTTGCTGGATCTTGACAAAACTGGACAAAATACAGTTTTATTACCAGACCATCCAGATGTTCTGTTCTTTGGTCACTGTTGAAGTTATTGCTGTAGGCCTCATAAAATCATCTGCAATTATACTTTTGCATTTGGAGAAAGGTGGATGGCAAGCAGGACCTCACAAAAGCAAGCTCATTACCTACCTGCTGCTGCTCAAGCTGAATTTATCTATGTCAGCAGCTCAAGGGCTAGGAATCCAGCTGAACCGATCAAAGTCACATGTCACCTCTCTGTTAAAATGTACTGCCTCGCTGGAGAACAAGAGGTTATTCTTAGAGTAAATTGTGAAAGCCACTTCGCCTTCAGATACCTTTGATTTGTCCCTCTTTGTACCTAAATTTGCATCCTAGATGAAGAATATGTTTAATTGCTCCCCTACAGCAGAAAGGGTGGAGAGAGGCTTAGAAGGCTACAAATGAAGGGAAAGGTGAAAAGAAATCGTATCTGATGTTTATTCTATTGAAAAAAAGTTATTTGTTTTGTATTGGCTGGTGTATGAAAATGATTAAGTGTAGACATGGCTTTTTGTTTCTAGGAGCACAAAGATTTAATTTTATGCTTGTTAGAAACTTTTGGCAGGAGTGTAGAAGACCTGAAAGAACAGAAAGAGCACATATGTTCTCAGAAGCTATAGCCTTCTGTTGTTGTTTGATCTGTGATGAATTTTGGGAAGTTAACAGAGCAAATGATAGAAATAGGAGTGTATGTTTATGTAGCAGCTGGGGGAGGGAGTTAGTCTTCTTTCTATGCAGGCAGTTTTCATGAGTACAGACAGGTCTCAATTATAAAAAACGTAACTTGGAGGATGGATCTTGCATTGTCATTAGGAAGCTAATTAAATAAATTTTGAATAATACTGTTTGATTTCATTTCAGTAGATTTCTTACACACTGGAGTATTGTGTGAAGACATTTTGGTCATTCACAGTTTCTGAAAGGTTGACTTTGCATGAAGATAAATGCAGGAAGCATTTTACAATTGCCTTAGCTAAACTAACTTATTTAATTTAGGGTGGAAATGCATTCATACATCCCTATCACTGTATTTTTGATGTATTTCTGAACCATGACACTTACAATCAATCAGTTTGACAATAATGTGATGACAGAGGAGGATTTAATACTGAAGACTAATCTGCCTTTTGTTGTTAGTAAAACCATAAACCAGAAGAACAAACCTGTTTGGAGAAAAATTTGAAAAAATGCGCCATGACAAAATAAAGAGGAGAGTGAACAAACTTGAATGAAAGACTTTTTGTTTTGTCCATTTCAGAAAAGTCTTGTTTTCACTTGTAAGGGCATACAAAAGATACAGGACTCTACCCTAGAAATATGTGCCTGCATTCTAAAAAAAAGGAACTGATGGTAAAGATAGTCTGGGGTCCTCAGAGGGCAATCAGTTTTGCATGGGAGATATGTAGGAAGAGTAGTTCTTGTTAGTAGAAATAGCACTGAGGCACACAGTGTTTGTGTCAAGATTGTCTCCTACCAATTCTTCCTTAGGTTGAGGTGTTACTGAAACATGGCTTGTAGAATCTTCTGACTTTGTTTGTCTTGTAAAAATCCTGTGTACACATCTGTGTATTCTTTTCAGAAGATAGGATATGTTTATGTGTCAGAAGTTAGTCTGCTCTGTTTTGTGTGTAGTGGCTGCCTGTCCTAGGGGTGGAAAATCTAGGTCCTGGAAATCAATATGGCAAGTTGTCTGTGCTTGAAAAGAGTGTTTGTTCCAGTCTGTCCAGTGTAGACATGTGAACTGAAATGTGATGGTGAATAGTTTCTCTTAAACAACCTAAGTCTGTACCATCATTTGTGGTTTATAGCAGTGTTCGGGTGAGAGAACTTGCTTGCATTTTGGATTTTTTGTATTTTGAAAGAGGTTTTTTCGCAGAGGTCAAACTTATGCTTTGACTGCAGGTGGCAGCACAGGATAGCAGCAACTCTAAGAGTACCTTTTAGGTAGAGGAAATATGTTCAAAGTTAGCACACCGTTTCACTTTGCAGTGTTTTTTGTGGTTATGTCTAAGACCCATAGACAGGTATTAAAATAGCTCTTGGCATCTTGAAAAACAATGGCTTTAACATTATTGCAAAGACTGTGTATGCTTTTTTGTTATTGTTGGGGGTTTTTTTAAGTGCTATAACTGTGCTCAATAATCTGTTTAAACAATTGTTTGGCCCTTGTAAACAGAAGTCTCTAAGATTATTTTTTTCCTATGAGAAGAACTCCTGTGAAATTGGTCTGGGCCACAGTTCCAGCTAGGAAATCTTGCTTAGTACCTGTTACTTTTGAATTAGCTGATAAATGTTCAGAGAGATACAGCCAGTATCTAAGATACCAGGCAGTCCTGTGGTATGAGTTGCTCTCTTTACCTTACAGTTCTAAAATGCAGTGTTTAAATCTGGTGATAAGTAAACTATCTATTGCTTATCATTTAGACAAGCTATTAAAATATTTTCATTTGCACGATACCATGTTGTATGTGTTACTCTCAATATAGCAGTTTTATCACACCAGAGTAAGCTGGAACAAAAAATTAAACTCCCTTCAAATATAGAAGCTTCTCATCTGCCATACAAATATGGTTCTTTTATTGTGTTTAATGTTCCAGATGTCCCATTATCACCCTAATTCCCACCCCATCTCAATTCTGCAGGAAGTCCACTGCTTACTGTTCACCATGAAAACCTGAACTGTTTCTTCCTATGCAGCCCCACTTGCCTCTTTTAAATGTGAAAGCTCTCAAAGCTTGATTTTCTCTGTTGTTCATTTGTTACATTGCTTTTCACAGTCCTGGAAGGAATGTCATTTTGCACACTGTTAGGATTCATGACAATGTTTTTAACTTACATGACTGTACATGGGGGATTTTTTTATTGTACTTCTGAAATAAAAGCAACAATGACTTCTGAATTAATGATACATGTGCTTCTTACATTGGTGAAGAAATTGTCATGGTATTTCAAATCTCTGTTACTAGCCTGTATTGTAAGGTTATCTTAAAAAACATTGTAAAAATAGTAAAATTTGTTTCCATTTCTATGTGAGTATATAACACATTATCACATCTTTAGATAGTATGCAAAAGCTTCTACTAGCTTTCTTTTGTAAATTTGGTTATAAATAGTTTTTGTAAACACCTCAGAATGTTTTCCCAAAACAGAAACAGACTTATATTCAAAAAATGCAGAAAGAAGTTGGTAATCTGTTGGTTTTGGGGTTTTTTTTTGTTGTTGTTGTTTTTTTTTTTTTTTTTTTTTTTAATCTTGTGCCAGACAGTGAATTGTTTTTCATTTATATTTACATTAAAGTGTTGTAATTGTGTTTACTTTGGATCATTTAACTCCTGGTGAAGTATCTGAAGTTAAATCCAGCAGAGCAGTCTGTCCTGCCGTGTACCATGGCTCAGTTTCACTTTTGGTTGTTGTCCTGTTGTCATAAGGGAGAGATGAGAGAAAACTGCAGATTTTACAAAATCCAGCCTTTTCTGATAGAGCAGAATTTTTCTTGAGCACCTTGCAGCCGTTGGCATTCAGCTGTTTGGCTCATGTGCACCTTCCACTCTGTACAGATTTGGGTGGCTGGGGCAGAAAGGGGGAGTTACACTGATGGAGCTGTTCCAGAACAGCTCACATGGCATGAAATCACACTTCCCGTGTTTGCAACACTGCCCAGCTGGGTTGTATATACTGAAACAGGTAATAGGGCACAGGATTCATAGAATGCCACAAGAAAAAGAGCACTATTTCTGTACCCACTTCATTCAAAGCAACTGTAAAGCCCAAGAAATATGCTGTTCCTTTTTCCCTCATTTCTAATTTATGAATTGCCCTAATTTTGAATTATCACATGAATTTTTGTTAATTACAACATGTAATTTCTGCTAATGAGATAAATACTTGATTGTGAAAGGTGGAACTAAAAATAAATAAATCTTGGCAAAATGAGAGGTAGAGCAAGGATATTACTCTTACAGTTTTGCTGTCAGCTGTGTAGAAGTTGGCAGAAGGCATAGTTTATCAAAAGGCAGGTTTTCTGTGCCTGGTTGTTCATACAGTGTTTTTTGTGGTGTGGAGAGTGTTGCATCTTTGCTTGGTTTTAGCCCAACCAAAGATTGTTTTCTGTTTCTACATTTCATAATGACTTGACTTCTAAAATTTGATCCCGTGGTAAGGTACTTGAACTGGGGATTTGGGGACAGGGAGAAATGTGAACAAGAATATTGATTATTATTATTTTACTTGTAGGTAACAGCTGTGCCACTGGAGTTCTACTGCAATGACCGAAGTGCAGAATACGAGCGCAGGGCACTGAGGGAAGGAGGAAGTCTGGAAGCAAAGCAGTGTGTACTCCATGGATCCCCTGAGCTAGCAGCTGACTGGCTCAAGCAGTGCTCCCAGTTCTTCCCAGAGCATCCAGGAGGGCTCTTAGGGATCAGGCCTCAGAACGGCTGGTCTTTTATCAGGATACCAGGTAAGTTTGGAGGTTGCAGTGGAATGGAGATGGGATAAATAAGGACATCTGTTATTTGGTGGTAATTTATGCTTGGCTGTGGGCTTTTTGAAGGATTAGGGGTGGCTGTGTGTTTGTTTTTCCTTCTGAGTAAAAGTTAACCTGGTATCTTAAAATACACCATGATTTTGCATCCTCTGTCTGAAGTAAAACCTTCAGTGGATACCGAAAACATCTAATACAGGTTTTTCTAATGCTTACAAGCCTCTTTGCATGTCAGTGCTCCAAATGACTATAAAGAGATAGACTTGCTTACTAGAGCACAGTCTGCTCTCACGACCAAATACTGTTTTGAAGTTGGAGATAGGAAGACTGCATGAAAAGTTAAGAGACATACCTTGCCTCCTAAGGTGTTGGAAGAGCTTCATATTGTCATAAAAGATCTTTTATTGGTCTGCCGGCTGAAAAGGTTAGAATTACTTTTAGCAGTCTACCATGAGAAGGATAGGTTTGAGGGCCAAGTTCAGAGGAAATCAGTCTGGAAGATAAGGCATGAGGGATTTACTGAATTTCCATTGAAATAAAGACTTACTCATACTTGCTTGTAAAGTGGGAAAAAAAGTACAAGTGTACCAATAAAATAAATGTACTGTTTTTTCTTAGAATTAGACTAAAGTAATCCAAGATCTCATAGGGTTTGATTGCCAGTACTGTGGTGACTTTCATGGGCCAGATATGCTTTGGCTGTCAGAAGATGGTCCTGAGCAACAAGCAGAATTCTGCAGAAAGTACTAGAGATCTGACAGATAGCCAAGAGGAAAAACAGCTTACACTGCCAGATGCAAAGTTATTCCCAGACCCTTTTGGGTCAAGGATGTTTGGCAGGGGAAGTTAGTACAGTAAAAGGAAAATGGCCTTTTGCTTGCTACAGTCCGGTTTAAGAAGGTACCTTCTTAAGTGTTTGGAGTCATTTGGAGAACATGCACGTTTGTACCTAAGAAATGGAGAAACCATTTTTCATGAGCTTGCACTGGATTAATACTCAGTCATTGCTGATGATTTTATAATTTCTTCAGCAATTCTCTTAATTGTATGCTGGTTATTTGGAAAAAGAAAATTAATCTCTGTAGCAGAAAAGTGGGAAGTATTGAAGAGATAAATTAAGATAGAGGACATGGATAGAAAAATGTAGAAAAGTAGCCAATGCAGAAAAGAGTCAGGGCTGCATTCTTTTGAAAGACTTCCATTTCAAGCTGAGGACTTTGTTATCAGCAAAAAATTTTAAAGGAATAAAGGTAGGGTACAAGAAGCTTTGAGCAGTGAAAGGATAGGTGCAAGGTTGGGCAAATTGTTGTCAAAGCACAAGAGGATTTGGTTGAGAAGGAGGTTGGGATGAGTGTGTTACATAAAGCTGGCTTAATTTAGGAAGTGTTGGACCTAGGAGTAGGGTAAAAAAGTAGTTTTGTTTTAATTAAGTGGAAAGTAACATTCAAACCTAAACTTACTCTAAGAGGAGAGGGCACACACCACAACAGGACAGCCGTGTTCATAGGTGCAGAAACAGGCACGGTGCCTTACAGAAAGTGAGTGATGTGCTGAAGGAGCCATTTGCAAGGTTAAAGTAGCAAATGTCAAATGGAACAGTTGCTGTGAAGGTCTGTGGCAAATAGGTGACAAGAAGAAAAGGGGGACACCTCTCTCTCCTAAACCCTGATCTATCCTCTCCCAGACTCAGTGTTCCCAGTACCCTGGCAGCAGGCTCAGCTGTGATCACTGTGGGAATCTCTTGAGGTTTTTCCTGTTCTTTGA
The DNA here is from genome assembly GCA_024865655.1 of Emberiza elegans. Lineage (NCBI taxonomy): Eukaryota > Metazoa > Chordata > Aves > Passeriformes > Fringillidae > Emberiza > Emberiza elegans. The sequence continues at coordinate 16,602,888 of JALJVW010000139.1, read as the reverse complement.
AAGAAAAATGGTCCTGGATTAAATGGCAGGAAGTGTCTGAGTCCTTTTAGTATCGATAAAAAGCACCGGCCTCACTGGCTGTTTACTGTGAGAGCCAGCTAGCTCCTCACTGACCCCATTGTGCCGTCAGGAGGGGAACCAGGGGTGTCAACTGGAACCCAGGCTTTATCTCTCTTTCCTCTGCTTTTTGCATGTCCAGAGGCACTTTTTTCATTCTCCAGAGAGCACTGAGCCCAGCTACAGTCATCAGCCAGAGCTCCTGACAAAGGTTATTCTGAGTCATAATCATTTGTAACTATTCTTCCCAGGCCCACTGTATCCCCTTGTAGATAATTTATGTCCACATCCTAGCATGGCTGGAGGCAGTTGGGTTTGGTTTTTTTTTTTAACTGACAGCCATTTGGTCTGGTTCCTTTGTCTTGTTTATTTCATAAGTGCTGAAGAACCCAAAAATTGTGTCCTAGGGAGAGCTCTTGATCACTGCAGTGCAGGACCTCTATCTGCTGACTGACTTAAAGTTTTAAAAGCTCCTTTAAAACAACAACCAAAAAAAAAAAATCTGAAGAATTTGTCATTTGAAGTTGTTGCTGATCATTAAATGAGAAAATGTGTAGAACAGCAAATTTTGGAAATCCCCTTTAAAAAAGTAATAGTTTTTTTCTTCTCATAAGAAAGAGAAAATTAGAAATAGAAGTGATAGAAACTAGAGGTGGAAGACATGGGGGTTTTTTCTCTTTTAAATAATTCTGGTGTTTTCTGAAGAAGGCATGAGTAAAGCACATTTTCTGTTACCATTTTCCAGAATTTGTTGTTTGAAGCACTAGGTGGCAGGCTTTCAGCGTGGAAAAATACTTGATCTTAGGAAAACAATGGCATCAGGATAGCAAGCTTAAAGGTGCCAGGTTAAGGACAAATGATTTTCTCTTCCAGAGATGATAAATCTCTTATTTGGTAGTACTGTTCTGCTCTCCTAAAAAAAAATCTCAAAAACTTCCTCACTAGTGTATTCTGCTCTACTGATGAGCTATTTGATGACTTATGAGCAGTTAACAAGTTGCTAACTTTTCAGATAATCTGCAAATAAATTCTTTACTTGTAATTTGCATTTCATTGGGATTTAAAAATAGTAACTTACACAATGGAGACCTCAGGAGCCAGCAGCAGAGGACACGCATCATTTCCAGTTAGCAAAGCTTAATTTTACCTATTGGTGTCTTTGTGAGAAAAACAGTAGCATTTTGCTTTTGGAAACTTGCTAATATGTTAATCTGATCCTGTCAACACTAACTTTTGAACAGACCCTGTTGATTCTCTGAGTTTTCTTCCAGTTTAGGTAGCTTTTGATTAATAATCGTGTTAGTTTCCCACTATATCTAGATTATATATCTAGACTTTTCATGTAGCTTCACTCAATATAATTTGTTCTGAAATAGCAAGCTGATCAATTAGAATGAAAGCAGAATGTCATGGCTGTATTTATCATTAAAGGAAATAATAACATTTTGTATGAAGTGTAAAGACTGCTGTTGAACAAAGGCTTTGGCTTCCATAAGTGTATTTTAAAACCAAATAGCTGTAACTCATTTCCATTTTGCTTAATTGCCTGAGTTGAAAATTTGGTTTTCCTTAGAAGAATGCATGAAGCTCTTAATGATTTATATGTAATTGAGACTGAATGCTGTTCTAGAGATGAGTGCATCATTATACATTCTGTTGCACTTAAAACAAATGCTAGCCTCATGTGTGGGCTTGAGTTTTCCTTACAGTATTTCCTTGACTCAGCTCTCCAGTTAATGGATTCCCTAAGGTAGTTGTCAACAATTTAAGCAATGGTGTGGTTCTTGCTCCAGGCAGAGCAAGATCATCGCTTCCAAAAGGAGAAAATACAGTCACTAGATAGGCAGACAAGCAAGAAAGAGCAGACCTGTCTTGTCTTGGGTTCTCAACTAGTGAATTGCAGGTGCATGGCTCTAAAATTGCCATAGGAGGGAGCATTCACAGCATTGTTTTATAGAGCAACTGGAATAGCTAATTATTTTAAACCATATGGAAACTCACAATTTTTTGAATTTCAGAAAGGAGACGGTTGGTTGCATTTTCTGATGTTCTGATGTAGATTCCAGCATCAAGTCCATTATTTATATTTAAGCTAAAGATACTTTTGAAAGAGATAAACTGCAATCCTGCTTTTCCCAGCAAGCCCTAGCTGTACTTGCAGGGATTGCTTACTACTCTGCCACACCTACCACATCACTTTGGTACTCGTGGACTGTGTTGCCTGCTGTGCTTGTAAGACCTTTTTAGGAGCGCCGTTATGTGATCTGTGCTCCTCTCTTCTACTAGTATGAGCCTGCTTTTGGTTATGTTAAAATACATGGTGGTCAGATGGAAGAATAAATTTTGTATATAACTTTTTAAATTGGGATATTAGGCAAGACAGTTAACTGCCTTACAGAAAGCTGAATTTTCTTCAGCCCATGAGCTAATTCATTCTATGTAGGAGGAAGTGTGCAAAAGTGTTACCTGCTAGGCATTAGAGAACATTACCTGCTAGACATGCTGAAAATCCTTGGGTTCTCGACTAGCCTGCACCATCTGCAGTTGTCAGCTTTCCGTTTTGGCTGTAAACCTAAGTTCAGACATCCAGAAGAATAGAGAATCATCAATGGCCTTTCCAACAGATAATTTTTGGAAGAAAATTTCTCTTCATCCTCTTTCAACAGTAATGTATTGTTTACTGAAGTTTATGTACAGAATGTACAAACAGGAAGATCTCCTTCCTGAAAAATACTTCATGAGCAGTGCTGAAATAGACAGGACATGAAGTATAAAATCTGAAGTGACTGAAAAGATTGCCATCTGGAAACATGCCTTAAACAAAACAAAAGAAGAAAAAAAGGAGAGGGCAGGGAAGAATTCAAGGCAGTGCTATGAGGTGATTGTTCTTTTAAAGTGAGCTGGACAACTGTTCTTCTTTTCTGGGAAGGTGAGGGGTTTGATTTGTGAAGGATAAGTCTAAAGCTCAGCAGCAGGTAGCAGCAAATGTGCAAAGGACAGCATTTTCATATGTGTACTGGAAAATATTTCTTCAAGTGTCAAGGCATTTAGTGCTTGTTGATCTGGGCAGAAAAAAAACTTAGATGGGGGGATATGGCTGTCCAAAAAAAGGATTGAGCTCATACTTAAGACCAGTTTGTAATGAGATTTTGCCACATGGAGCATATAGGTGTGCTCCCATCCCAGCAAACAAAACTTCCTGTTAACATTGTGATTTTAAGTATCAGCCAGAAGGGATGTTGCAGTTTCTCCCATCACACCTCCCTACTTCAGAGATTATAATGCAGTGCAGTGCTAGGAACACTTAGAAGATAACTTGTTGCATGTATCTGGATTTGCTTTATTAACTACCTGCTTTTCTTCCATTTCTTTTTAGATAAAGAGAGTCTGATCACTGACAGTGGAAAACTTCATGCTCTTGATCTTCTGTTGACACGGCTGAAATCTCAAGGACACAGAGTTCTCATTTACTCCCAGATGACACGGATGATTGACTTACTGGAGGTAGGAGAGCTAAAGCTGACAGAAGACAAATTATGGAGATTGAGATTTAGCAACACTGTTTTGGAGAAAGTACAATAATTTGGATGCAGAAAGCCTAAATAAAATTACTATACCAGAGGATACCCAGAGGTTAATGCATTAATATAAGAATATAAGAACTGGCGTACAAAGTTAGACCTAAGGTCCAAGCTAGTGCTCTACTGATGCCAGTGTATAACGGCAGATATTATGCAGAAAATAACTACAAGAATACTGATACTTCACCATTACTCACTCAATTTCCAGCAGTTTGCAGCTCAAGGGGTTTCTCAACCAACTGTGCCTCCTATATACTCAGTTGTCCAACATGGATTCTTCTTCCATGGACTTCTTCATCCACATCTTAACACCTTGTTAGGTGTTGGTATTTGCACTGCCCTGTGCCAAGGGGCTGCATGGCTTAATTATCCTTTTTTCCTGGTTTGAACTGCTTCCTTCTTTTTTCATTTGATGCCTACATGCCTTTTTATTAGAAGGAAGAGGGAGAACAGTGGTAAATTTTACAGTGTTTATGTTGCTTGTAATTTCACAGACTATTACCATTTCCCTCTTAATATCTGATTCATCTGCAGAAGTTTTGTAAACATTAGGAGGTTCTCTGGCATATGGGATAGGAAAGAAGTAAGGAATGAAGTCATAACTTATAATTTAAAACCAGACATTCTGTCTCTGAAGAAAAAGAAATTCTTTATTTGATGAGCAGCTGTGCTATCAGAGAGCTAGGATAATGTCTTCTCCACAATAAACTGAAGAGAAAAAGTGAAAAGCCTGAATCAGTAGCTGCCTAAGTCATGAGTTCTGTATGAACAGGAGAGTATTTTAAGGTCAGCAGTTAATAGTTCAATAACAAATCACAAGCTGAATTTTGTTTTTGCTGCTGTGAGGAAAAACAGAACTTGCATGGTTGCAATTCTGTATTTTGGCACATTGCCTAGCATTGCTTTGTATGCCTCTTCTTTTGGCAAACACTGGACATGGTGTAGGTTTGTTGATACCCTGCATTACACCATGAAGCTCATAAAGCTGTGTTTAGTGCTTCTGTCTTTTCTCTTAGCATTCAATTTGAAAGGCTTATGAGCATACCATTTTGCTATTCCATCTCTTGAATGTTCAACTTCACTTGTGTTTTATTATCCAAATAAGCCACCTACTAAGTCCTCTGGTTTTTTTCCCACCCAAGTAACAGAAGCTGAAGTTAAGCAAGCTAAAAATCAAGTAAGGACTCCATTAATAAGAAAATCCTTGCAAAAGCTGTGTATCTGTAGATATCTGTTTTTTTCCTGATCTGTCAAAATATATCTGCCTAGTTGAATATGAAAAAACACAGGATGTCTTTTTTAACAGTATTTGGACTATATTGCACTAACCTAATCTATGCAGGGTGGAGAGCACTAAGCGCATTGTTTACAAAGTTACAAAATTATGTTTGTTTTATGTAGCTTCAGCTGAAGAGCTGCTGCACAGTTCAGCCATTATAAAATGGCAGATATAAAAACAAAGAGGAAAATTATTTTCTTTCGACAGAAGAGGATACATTATAATTTCAGTATTGTTTTTTCATGCAGATGTGTATTTCATACTTTTTAAGATTTTGGTTGTTTCTCTCCATGTGATTGCTTTCTTCTGTAAAAGTTTCATTGGGAATGAAACTTGGTTTCACTGGGAATCAGATTGTATTCATGAGATGAGGGGTTGGATTATGTTCTGCTTGAAGTAAAATGTCTTGGTTATACTGTACCAAAAGTTAATGAGTTGTATGAAAACAGAAGAGTACTCTATTTAGACTGTGAAGTAATATGAAGGGATAACATTTTCCTGGGAAAGTATTGTTGTGGAAGCCCAGAAGAGCACTGGCCTTAGTAGCACTGCATTCTTGCCATTCTCAGCTAAGGGCTAATATACAGAGCTAGTTTGCAAACCTGGGGGAATAAATACCAGTACTGCAGGTGTAATAACTTGTTCTTTTACACTTTGTAATGTCTGAAGTGTGGAATAAGGATAAATGCACCTGATGGAATGAAATAAGTTGTTTTCTGTTTGTGCTGAAGTTTGTTCAGAAGACAGATAATGAAAAGATGGTTAACAGATGAGGGAAGACTAAGATCAAAAGGTTGAACCATCATAAAGGCAGGTAAAGACAGTAACAAAGTAATGAAAGGGAAAGATTCTTGTGATAATAGTAAAAGAATTTATCAAATCTGGAGAAAAGGTGGCATAGTGCCTGACAACTCTATCTCTCTGGTTTTAGTTGGTGACAGAAACCTGTCATAGAAATGGAATAAATTAATAGTTAATTAGGATTTGTTTGTCTGTGTAGTGAAGTAGCTGTTCTCTGCTTTGAGCTTCTGTTGCTGTACTCCAGAAATCGTACTAGCCATGAGCTCTTGTTTCATGGAGGTAATCCAAGTCTGGATTTGGCCATTTCCACGCTGTTTTATTTACCTCATTTTCTCTCTCGTCTGCCTCATGTTGAAGTTTGCTTCCTCTGCATCAGTCTTTTTCTCAGTTTCCTTATAATATGGCAGCTCTTTCACTATTTCTGCAGAACACCAAGGGATCAGGAGCCCTGAAGGATAGGTGAAAAGGAGAACTGGGCATGGTACTGTCAGAAGGTTCATTAGAGTGCAAGCACTGCCCTATCTTCTCACAGCACATCAGTTTTGTGCCTGCTGAGCACTGTGGCTTGGAGCAAGATGAATCCAATAGTTCTTGCTGCTAAAGCACTGTCTGTTCCTTTCTGTCTTCATTTGCACTCATGGCATCTCAAAAAGACTCATGCACCAGTATGGCTAAACCTAACTTAGGTAACCAGTAGGTGTTGCCTCTTTTCAGCCAAGCAAGGATCCCATTGTTTAAGCACCCCAGAGATTGTCTTTCCAGAGAAACTCTGTGGTTATTTGAGCTTTGTGTATAATTCAGATTTTGTTGATAGTTGCACAGGTATCAAGAAATGCTGAGAACCTTAGAGCATGAAAAATGTGCCTCAGTGGAAAAAGCATTTGCTTTTTCGTCACCATTCCTAGCTGATGCCATTTGATTTGTGTCTCAGGCAATGGTTTCAGTTCTGCTGCTTGGCAGGAGCTGTGGGCTGACACACCAGTGTAAGTGTTCCATGTTCTCCTATGCAAGAGATTCACAAGCTCTCGCTGCTGAGATAAAGGCTGGACAGACATTATACAGCTCCAGGTTTTTAAAACCAGCAGTCAAAGGGTATACAATCGACAGGGAGCAGATGCAATTGGTTGGTTTGGAAAGGTTTGCTTGCGCAGTAAAAACGTGGGATTTAGTAAAAATTTAGACTCTGTGAAAACAAACTTCCCATTTTAGTGATTTTTGTTTAGTTATTCATTTATAGGAAAAGGCATGTACCAGGTCTGCAGTGCAGCAAATGTATCCCCAACTCTGAATTGACATTGTCATTTATCTCTTACATGAAATGCAGAAGCTGACATATGATTGAGTAACTTTAATTTCTGGATTCTATTATTATCAAATATTGCTTACAGAACATTTGTTGATGATGTTTATGGAACCTTGTTGTAATTAGCAATCCTGTTTTTATTGTGTGTGGCGGGAGGCTCTGCAAGAATCAAGACTAACAGTTTCAAGAACAACTGTATTATTTTTTGTGCATGTTCTTTGCAGGAATACATGGTTTATAGGAAACATACCTACATGAGATTGGATGGCTCCTCAAAGATTTCTGAGCGAAGGGACATGGTAGCAGATTTTCAGAACAGGTAATGTAGTTTGCAAGGTGTGTTCGTGCTAAAATACATGCACCTAGGAAATTGATGTAAGATCTGATGGAAATAAATGAAATTTGCACTTACCTTTCTTTATATCAAATTGACCTTGTTTATCTGGAACAGTTTCTTGGTGGTTTGCTGACCAGTAGTCAGTGGTTTTGATATGAATCTGTGAAAGAATACTGGAAGCAGTTTTAGTAGCCACCTCTTGTACTTCTTGCCAATCCAAATAGGCTGTTGCTTAGAAAGAAGCTCAATAGAAAAGCAGCAAATGTCCAATGGTTATTAAATGCTTTGACAACTGACATTGTAAAGATGAGATTGAAAAGCTTGCGTATGCTAGAGTATTGAAAGTGACCTAGTTTTCTGCAACACAAACTATTTAACCATATTTTACTAAGAAACCTTAAACTAGTGTACAAAATGGGGATTTTATTAGCTAGAAATGTAGGGTAACCCTTCTCATTTAGTAAACCAAAATGGATCCTGACCATTTTAATAAGTGAATCAGGGTGCATTACTTACAATGATTGAGTTTATGGTGATTAAGTTTCCTTTTAATCATGAGCTATGGCTTGATATGATGTCATTTTGGTAGGGTAGTTCACAGTAAGGTTATCCTTCCTGTATGTTGATGTGAGCTTGTAAGAAGGTCACTTTACTACTTCAGTAGAATTAGGTTCATAGATAGTTGCTTATTGCAGGGTGAAAGCAACATTCTAGACTTGAGAAAATTCCTTATGTTAGTGGTCTCAAAGTATTGTTGCTGAAGATAGGAGTCAAGGCCTTTCAGGTCACTGGTTCACAAGACTGTGGACCTGAAGGACTGTGTTGCAGCGATGAATCTTCTAGTGAACTTGAAAATGTGCAGAAGTGAGAGGACCATGTAGTACCTTTCTTTCTGCCTGTTTCCAGGTGTCAGAAACAAGTACCTTGCAGGTTATGATGTCCTCCTGGAATCCTGACGCTTCCTCCTGTAAGGTCCTTTAACCAAAAGAAGTGAAAAAAATGGTTTTATTAATGGACAGAATTTGGTTTTATTAGTGAATAAAACAACTGAAAAAAAAATAATTTTTTCAGCAGGAAATCCCTTTGAAATGTACGTCAGCCAGTCTAAACAAGAATTCCTATTAAGATGTTAGTTGAGTTCCTCTTATACTTATGAGAAATATTTCCAGGAAAAAAAGTGTGACTGAGACTAAACTATTCTGCAGGATATCCTTGCAAGATGCTGAAAATACATAACTACAGCATGATATTTGCTCACATAGTCTGTGGCTCTGTCCACTTGGCTTCCCATATGGCATATCCAGAAGCATATCACAGCTGCATGTTCAGGTGACTGTCTATACACACATCCCACTATAGTTACAAGAGATTACCTGGCCAAAGATTACCTTCAGTGCAAACTGGCACCTGTTGACTCCTTTGGCTTTTTTACCTGCAAGATAAAGTCTGAAGATTGACAGCTTGGTTTTAGTACCTTCCCATTCATTCCGCTTGAGTTTCTGGTATTTCACTGATTTTACCTTTGCCAAGTTGTTCAGAGAGTGTAGTACCAAAAGGATGTGACATTCCAGACTGTCTTCTCTTAAGCAGAGAAGGACAATGTGTCAGTGTCTTTGGAGTCCCTTCTAGTGTACTGTCTGCTTTGTTTGTGTCAGCCTTTTCACAGATCCATAAGGTGTGGAACACTTCTAAATACTGGTGCCCCTGCAGAGACACTAGTGCAGTTCACAACCTTAGCAGAAACTTTGATTTTGCTGTTATCACTGGAGTTTACATCAGTACTTGGTCATGCTACGTATAGGGTTGTCTCCTTGTTTGTTCTGTTCAGAGCACCAAATTTAGAACAAAACTTGTATCTACACAGTTTTGACTTCTATTTTTCTTTTTTTAACGGTTGAGCATCATTAAGGCAAGATTTTTTTAACATCGGGTCAGTTCTGTGAAACAATAGATTGTTCTTTTTGTGTATGAAATCTTAATTTCCAGTGTAGGCAATATAAACAAGCCCTGGTTTGTTTTGATACAGATTAATAAACTGCAATTGCAAATTGAATGTTTACATGTTCAGACAGTCCTCATTTGTAGATTACCTTCTTTCACTCTTTCATATGTTTCTTTTCCTTGACCGTGAATGAATAGCACAAAGCATTCTGAACTGTTCAAGTAATAGAAATAGCCCTGATTGCTTCATATGGGTCAAAAAATTGCTTTTGTGGTTATTCCTTGTTTGTGCACAAAATAAGGGGGTTTCATCGCTTTCCTTTACAGGAATGATATTTTTGTGTTCCTGTTAAGTACAAGAGCTGGAGGCTTGGGCATTAACCTTACAGCTGCAGATACGGTAGGTGAAATTTGGTAACAATTTGTGTTGGAAAATCGGTCATTCTGTGCAAAAGTTGGCCACTCTTGCCCATACTGATCAATATTCTTAGTACTGCCATTCACATGGTGAAATTGCATGTACTGTTTACTTTGTTATTCACAATGTAATATTATCTTGATGATAAAGTTGTAGAATATTGGACATTTTGGTACACAGTTTTTGGTTACAGTTGGAAATTTCTTCCCACTCCACACATGCTTCAGTACCAGGGTCCAGAAAGGAGTTGGATTACTGAAGGGGTTTACAGGTGCAAATGACACTTAGATGAAACAGCATTCACTGTATGAGTGACCCTTTGCTCCTAAGGTTCAGTTGCAAAGGAACCAGTGGAATAGTTATCGGTTACCCTTTTTTCTGTGTCCAGAAGAATGAAACAATGCCTATAAAAGTAGGAAGGCATTTGTAGTTGAAGATCAGTTACTCTGGAAGGATAAATTTCTTCCCCTGAGGTGTAAAAACAGACTGATTTAGGTGAATTGCAGGGATTTGCACTCTGGAGCAGCAGCCACTAATCACTAGGGAAGGAATACTGATGAACCATTCATCTTCATTAACAGCTATTCTTGTGCTTCTAACCTGCACCTGATGTGTTTGCAGATTTGACCTCAAGTCCGTAGCCACACAAACCCAAAGATCTCTGAATCAAAAAAATCCTATCCTGTCTTGCTGTCAGTCACAAAAAATCAGAAGAAAACAAGTATCTGTAGGATTTTCAGGGTTTAAAAGAAGAAATAAACAGATGGAAGCTCAGGCAGGTTCCTTGCATGAGGACTTTTAGTGGTTTTCTGTGTAACTTTCTTTATAGTTTGCTAAAATTTTTAAATGCTTTTGGTTTTGATGCTCATTGTGCATAAAGTACTATTAGAGTAATAGTACAATATTGATTTAATGTAGCATCTCAGTTTTTTATAGTCAAAGTACTAGAAACATTAGACTTTATCTAGGTTTTGAATAAAAATTGGAGTATTACTTTCTTCATGAAATTCTGATATGATGGTAAGTAACACTAAAATGCGTCCATGATATGGACTGTAGTCTGTAATTAATTGTATGACAGTGATTTAATGTGATAACACACTTAGGAATTTTGTCCCTCCCTATCAGGTCTGTTTAAGAAGATATTAAAGATGTTCTTTGGAAGTTAAATCATTCATAGTGTCAGTTAGTTTGAATTCACCTGAAATGCGATGGAAGAAACTTCACAGGACTGGACAAGGCTAGTTTAACACAGCCTACAGTGGGGCTGTAATTCTGTGAAACATGATTGAACTTCTGTCATTACCAGTATATTGGATTTCTGTTTGTTTAGTCACCAGGTGCTCGAAACGTGTGTTTTTATTTAATCCCTTCTGCTGTTGCCTTGCAGGTCATTTTCTATGACAGTGATTGGAACCCAACAGTAGACCAACAAGCCATGGACCGGGCCCACAGGCTGGGTCAGACCAAACAAGTCACCGTGTACCGCCTGATTTGTAAAGGCACCATCGAGGAGCGCATCCTACAGCGCGCAAAGGAAAAGAGCGAGGTAGGAATAAGGAACTTGCCTGCAACGAGAAGTTACAAGAATGGTATCATAAAGCATGTTTCAGCATGAGTAAAGAGACAGAAAAAGTGTCTGCAGGGAGATAGAAGAGAAGGCAAAAGGAAGTATCTTGTTCAAATATGTGTCTCTAACACAGCAGCAATTCAGTGACATATGAACTGGAAAGAAGCTAGCTAATTATTTACAGTATGACTTCATGAAAACTATTTCTTATGTTGCAGTAAAACTACTCAGGCTTCTTTAAGACTAGGGCTTCTGTCTTTGCTGTGTCAGACTTACTGATTCTTCTCATGTTACACAACAGCTGATTTTTTCTTAAAGACATTTGGAAGGTAATCAAGTGGAAATTATTTGAGGTGATAGGGTTGCCAGAAAAGCTCAGTGTCCTGCAGCATCAAGCAATAAGTGTACTAGGAACTTTAAACCTCATGATACTTTATTGGCAAGAAAATAACTAAGGAGATTCATGTTTTTTGGTAGCAGTAGGTACACTATATACAACATTCAGATGGGTTTTGTACTTGGAGTTTTTTCTAGCTTTTGTCTTGCTTGGATGCTGCTCATGATGTTGCAGCAACTGAATACATTCACATTTCCCTTGTTGAAAGAATTTCTTCTGAGATACTGCACTAGAGTTACCTGAAATCAGCCTGAAAATGAGGTGTAATCTCTTGGTGATCCAAATCATTGAAATTGCCTTATATTAAAGCTTGTTCTCTTCTGTTAAGTTACAACTCTTCTTAGGTTTTGGGTTGGTTTTTAATATAGTTTAGTAATAGAGGCTGAGTGAATTGCTTAAACTACAACACGCACTCAGGATGGAGATACAATTTTCAGTCAAGGAGACTAAAATGTTACACCCTTTAAGAATGTGATCTTCATAATCCTCTGTGCAATTACTTGAAAATTTGAATGGGTAAATAATACTTGAGAGGGCTGTTGCTGTATTTTGGTTTTGTTTTGCTCAGCAGAATATTAATTAATACTATTATAATTTTTTGTTTATTACATACTGCTTCAGAAAAAAATGTAATTTTCCATAAGGGATGGTAATTTTCTGCTTTCTATCTCAGTTGCTTCTCATATTTTATACCCGAAATTTTGCTGCTAAATTTGGTGTGATAGAGAAATTGGATCAAGTCTAACTTAGAGAGACATACTTGCATGATTTTTTCAGCTGACTTCTAGTGATGAATAATGAGAAATGTTTCATGGTGGCTTTGACTAATCTGTCCTTTTCTTCACTTGTTTTCTTCCTTCTAGATTCAACGAATGGTAATTTCAGGTGGCAATTTCAAACCTGACACCTTGAAGCCAAAAGAGGTGGTCAGCCTGCTGCTGGATGATGAGGAGCTAGAAAAGAAATGTATGTGAAATTAGTGTTTCAGCAATTCCCCCATTTTCCACTTCATTACCTTATGAATCTGGTTTTTTATCTCTACAAACACATGTGTTGCTGATAACAACTTCTGTTTCCTGTCTGTTTTTGTATTGCCGACTCTTGTTAGTACAACCTTGTTTGATATCACTGCTGAGCTGAATGAAGTTGTGCAAAATGAGACATGATGATGTGATTAAGTTTTTATTGGCACTCATTCAGGATCATTACATTGTTCCTGAATGACAGAGCTTTGACAAGAACTATGTAGATCATGACAAGAAAAGTATTAGTAAAAGTGCTGTATTGCATCATTTTTTAAGTTAGAGGCATAGTCTTTCATGTTGCTTGAAAGAAGAATTTCCCTGTAAGACTTTTTAGTGACTTGGAAACAAATGGTTTTAATGGAGTAATGCTTTCAATGTTTTAGTTTCAATATAACTAACTTTTCTTCCCAGTTCTGTTAGAATAAAAACTTCTTGTAAGATTCATAAAAGGATAGGAAATAATCTTGGTGACAGCTTTGTATTTCTTTTCCAACAGTGCGTCAGCGTCAAGAAGAGAAGCGGCAGCAAGAAGAAACAAATCGTGTGAAGGAACGTAAACGTAAAAGGGAAAAATATGCTGAGAAGGTACTTTGATACAGAGGGGTTGCCTGTGTCAGTAATAGAGCCAGAAGACCTTCAGGATCACTGTTAGGGAATGTGGAAACATTTTATGCCTAGGCAGTCTTAATGAGTAAAACACCTTGCCTTTGCTGTTGGAAGTCAGTCTGTGGCAGTTCCTTACACAGAAGAGGGATATTAAAAAATAAGTAATGCATAGTTATCTGTATTTTAGCTCTTAGCAACTTCAAAAATAGGGAAGTACTGCCTATCCAAACAAACCTGACAATCATCAAATTGGTGACTGTATTAAGATTTTGTTCTGCAAGAATAAAAGAGGAATGTAAAGGAAGCACCAAACACAGGTAAATCCCATACAACCATGAGGCTTCCATGGAACTGGGAAGATTATTTTGTTTCAAAAGCATCGCTAAAACCAGTTTATGAAAATTCTCAGTTTGTAAGACAGGGAGGCTTTGCATTAATTAATTGGAATTTTGTGTAATGGTAAAGAATTCCAAGCTCACTCCAAAAGGTACTAGAAATCAAAGTAATTTTGTAAGAGTAATGCTCCATCATTCCAGCTATTTTTTGAAGAAAAACAAAATCCTTCTGAAATCAAAAGAAGGAGGATTTAAGGGATCTCTTACCACAGCCTTCAGAAACTTGTTTTGGGAAATTCTTCCTATGGCATTCCTAAGTTAAAATACTGCACTAGCTTTTGAGATTTTGGGTTGCTTGTTCCCATTCTTCTGTTTTACTGCCTTTTCATTCCTGGTATTACTTCATTTATTTCAGAAGAAGAAGGAAGATGAATTGGACGGGAAGAGAAAGAAGGAGAACATGAACCTTGTGATCCCATTTGTTCCCTCAGCTGATAACTCCAACCTGTCTGCTGATGGGGATGACTCTTTCATTAGTGTAGACTCTGCCATGCCCAGTCCTTTCAGTGAGGTAAGACTCCTGCTGCTTTAACCCACATACTGTTTCAGTTGTGGCCCTACATCTTGTATGATTCTTGCTGTCTGGTACTTTAGTTCTTGTAGAGCTTTGAGGTTTTGGGGAAGTGACACATCTTAAAGCTGACCCATGTAAATGAAAATAGTTTACTGAAAATGCAACAGCTGCTAATAAGCTGCCTTACAAGTCCTCATGTTATTTGACATTCCATTATTCCCCTCTTCCTTCACTCTCTGCTCCCTTACAGTGAATTTATCCCCTGACTTTCCTCCCTTCCAGTCCATGAAATTTTTCCACTCTTACCTGGAGTCCCACTTAACTTTCTTCCTGCTTTCTTGTTCCCTTTCCCTGCCTTTCTCATGCTCACATTTATAACCATGTGCCCCCTCCCATACCAATATCTTCCATAGCATAGAACTCTCTACTCCTGAGCCAAACAGTATCCCTCAAATAGCTCCTTGACATTCAGTGTCTTTGTAAGTACCCCTCACTAGTCTCATCTGTGTCTCTGTCTCTGCTTCCTCACTTGCATCAGGTTCTGAATTATTGTGGTTTTTCTCCTCTGGAATTTAAATTAAACATTCTCAGTGGCATACATCTTGTTTTCCTTCATCTGTATGTAAAGAATTGCAAATTGGTTTTAGCAGCAAATGTATTTTGTTCTGTGCCATGTTGATCAAGATTTCTGTATTGTACTGTTCCTTTATTGATCAAGATTTTTATTAGCAGTAGTAGTGGATTAAGAATCCTATTTTCTCTTTAGCACTTGAAAATGCACAGTTGAACAGCAATTTGCTTAAATCTCTGCTGAGCCCATTAGTCTTTTGCTTCATAACTTAACATGTATTTTCATGAATTGAAATTAAATAGTGGGTGGAGGTCTTTACTGCTGCTCAGCCAGTAAATAAAGTATGGTGTGATCAGGCAGATAATGTATCATGTTCATGCTGCTATTGTAGAGAAAATGGGAAAGAACAAGTACCAATTACTTGTGATTGTATAGGTTTTGAAGATCTTACTATTTTTGTACCCTTTCCTAACCTGAGAAGCTAATGGCTTTGTTCTCTGTCACATTTAGATATCCATCAGCAGTGAATTACATATGGGCTCTATCCCTCCCGATGAGAGCAGTAATGATATGCTTGTGATTGTGGACGATCCAGCTTCTTCAGCACCTCAGTCAAGGGCAACTAACTCTCCTGCTTCCATTACTGGCTCAGTTTCAGACACCGTGAATGGTCAGTACTCTTGCCTTGATTTATTACTAGCATTTATTAAACCATGACTTTCATAGCTAAGTAATAGGTTTTCTGCATTCTACCCAGGATATATGAATGGTTGGCAAGATTTGGGGAGAAAATAATTGCCTTTTCGTTGCAAAGTTACTTCTGATTTGATAGGAAATCTGTTTATAGTCTGTCATTTACCACACTTAACCTCTTTCCTATGTTAGTTACTTCAAAACCTTGTGTCGTTTGTTCCTGTTATTGAGGGCTCTCACCCTTAAGTTTGTTACCAAATTACAGACAACCACAGAACTATTAATCTCTAAGCTTTTCCTTGAATTTGCTATTGGGTTAATAATTAGTTCTTTATCTCCAGTGGGTGGTTGAAACAATTTTTTTCAAGCGCAATGTAATTTTAAAAAATGTCAAGTGGTTTTAATTACTGTAGTTTTTCACAGTGAAATAAGTAGAATCATAGTTCTTGACGAGTTTCTTTAGAGATAGCAGATGGAAGATAATTGCATCTCCATCTTCAAACAACAAAATGCATCATCCTGAAGTAGAATTTGGAATACTCCACCTCTTTGTAGATTGGATTCATAATAATACAAGTAGTTGCAGTTAAGATACTGTTGCTGAAGAGTGAAGTTTTGTATACATAATTTCTTTTCATGAGACGCTGCTTGCTAGCAGTGTTACTGTAAGTGCCACACAGCAGCAGTATTGGTGTAACTGGCAGGCAGCTTTGATGCCGCACTCACTCGTGAGGCATGTGGAACACTGTAGGAGTCACTGGTTTAACATCCTTTCCTTGTTCAGGCGTTTCAATGCAAGATACATCTCTCGCTGCGAGAGGCCAGTCCAGTCGAAGCCGGGGTCGTCCCAAAGGCGGCTCCAAGGGTGGCACTGGGAAAGGCAGGAGCCGGAAGTCGATAGCGGGGAGCGCGGCGGCCATGGCAGGGGCCAAGGCGGGGGCGGCGGCAGCCTCTGCGGCAGCGTACGCAGCCTACGGTTACAACGTCTCCAAAGGTACGTGCGGCAGGGCACAGCCAGCGGGAGCTGGCCTGATGGCTGCTTACAGCCTGTCAGCAGATAGCTTAAGTGCTGTGTTGTTGGTATTGCTTGTCCGTTACATTCTGAGACCCAGGCAGTAGAAAGTGTGACATGGTAAGGGTGTGAGAAGATAGCCAGTTTTACCTCAGATAACCTTGAGTGTCATCTGCCCTTTGAATTATCTCACACCAAATATTTTTCCTCTTGTTTTTTGTTGGTTTGGGGTTTTTTAATGTGGTATTCAGACAGATCTCTGGTATTCAGATAGTGTTGCTTATGCCATGGCTATGGCTGTGGTTTTCCTGCATTGTATCATGTTGAAGTCACAGTATCACATTCCAAAACTTGCTAAACTGATAGTGATTGAGGTGCAGCTTTACACCAGCAGAAGATAGCCCAGGGTATAACTGTAAGATGTTTTGTATCTTAAGGACATCCCTCTTCATTAAACTGTTGTAAGTCATGAATACAGAGTGGTCTTAGGGCTGATTGTTAATCCATTGTCTGCTGTTGAAGAACCACAAGTGGAATAATATACTCATGTAGAATTTGATTCTCTTTTCCATTGCTAGGCATGTCTGCAAGTAGCCCTCTACAAACAGCAATCATTCGGCCTTCCGGACTTGCAGATTTTGGACCTTCAAACGCCTCTTCTCCCTTGAGCTCCCCTTTGAGCAAAGGAAACAGTATTTGTGGAACCCCCAAAAGTTTAAACCTGACCAGCAGTCTCATATCAGAAACTTCAATTCGAAAGCAAAGCAAAGGTGCCCACACCTCAGGTGGTCGGTAGTAATTTTGAACCCCCAAAGCTTGTCTGAACTGTGTTGGCTGAGTAGACCACCCTGCCAGTTGAAGGCATGCTAACAAATGCCTTGTTGCTGTCCAGCACATGTGTGGAAAGAAAATCAAAGCACAATGGGAGTGGGTGGTTGATGTGAGCACTTTGATTATGTGTATTCCAAAAAACTATCTTTGCAGACATTGCAAAGGAGGGAAGGGAGTCTGGAGTAAGACAACATCCAACTACTCCATGCAATATCCTGCAGCTGTGTCTGCTTGAAGTCACACCAGTATACTTCCTCTCTTGTAGCCTGAGGTGGAGCCCAACATTAATTTTGTCCTATGAAATCAGTATCTGAACCCCAGGAGAATCCTGTAGAGTCACAAGACATTTGTGTCCTGGCAGCTGGTCAGCGAATATGCAGGAGTAATTGGGGGCTATGCTGAAGATGATGTATGATCAAAAAACTTGGGTTCTTCTGGTGTGGATCTCTGGGTTCTTTAAAGACTTGAAATTCAAAGGAAGGTGTCTCAGGTGGTTTCCAGGGAGCAGACTCTTTTCAGCACCATTTGTCAGGAAGATGTTCAGAGCTGCAGAATAGAGGGAGCACCATCAGGCCTCGTGAGAGCAGCAGCACAGCCTCTGCTTCACACAGTGGAAGAAACCACAGTGATTGGTTTCCATTTCAGAGTTCTCATCAGCTCACTGTGTTCTGAATGATTTCTCTCATTTTTGAGGTGCGCAGAACTCTTAAAAGCTTAGAGACAAAATAATGCTCTATTTGTATAAATCTCGAGAAGAAGGAAAACTGAAGTGTTGAGGAGGAGTTTGTGCTGCTCCTCTGACCATGCCGTAGCAGAGCATGGATCTGCAGCTTGCAGTGATGTGAGAGGAGCAATGAAAAGCAATCCTGAGAGAGAGAGAACTGTGTCATTCCCCCTTTCAGCCAAATCCTGGGAAAAAATTTGTCTCATATCCCAGCCATCCCATTGACTGTTCCTGCAGTGTGTTTTCCCTTCATCTCTGTGATCATCACACGTACTGGCGTGGTTGAGTTCGCTGCAGTGTGGGCGGTAGCCGTGTCCCATGAGGCTGCTGGAAGGCAGTGCTGCCAGCACCCATCCGTGTTCTTGTTCCCTGGTTGTTCCTTCCCCATTCTTGATGCACAAACCCTGCCCGTAGCCCCTTGCTTTGCTGTAAGCATTGTCTGCATTGCACTGAGATTTAGGTGTGGGACAGTTGTTCTGTCTCACACTTGGAATTAAGAGGCTGTTCTGCCGGGGCACTTTCATCCCTTGAGAGAAGCAAGTTGAGTTGCAGGTCTGGGCTGTGACAGTGGAAGATGATTTCTTTTTTTATTATTATAATTTTTTTCTGACCCCAAATCCTTTGCCTGGCGTCCTACAGTGTAGAGCGAGTGCTTCCTGTTGGTTCTGCCTCTAATTTGCACACCTGAAAATAGCAGAACTGAGCTTAGTTAGATTGATTTTTGAACAGATTTGCAGGGGATAATTGAGGGGGAGGTGATGTTTAATTAACTCATGAAGACTTCCCCCTTCCCCTTCTATTCACATGTATATATGATATTTAGAGGGAATCAGACAAATGCCAAGCCTTTTTTTCTCTTTGAATGTGCTGTCTATTTTTGTAACTGAACTTGTACATATGTATAAAGAGAGACACCTCTTTCTTTTACTAACTGGAGGAGAAAATCTTAAATAAAATGGAGTGAGATAATTTTATGTAAATCAGTGTCTTTGTGGTTTTTATGCATGTAGCTGTATGAATGAGAGGATTAGGGAAGAGAGCATGGAGGGGTGTGCATCTGGAGGTGCTTCTGGAGACAAACCCTGCTCGATGTAAACCTCTAGAGCATCTGTGCTCTGGCAAGTATCATGTTTGTAACCTTCTTCAGTTACAACTGTACCCTTATCCCATGTTTGTATTCACTGATTACCTCATAATCTATTTTGGAGGAAGTGTGCAGCAGGTCACAAGAAAACAGAAGCAACTATAATATTAAACAGTACCTGGTCTTCAGTGGTTGAATCAATAGAGTTGGTTGTTGAGACATTATTGTCTTATAGTTTTTTCTTTTTTTTTTCTTTCCAGTGGGAGTTGAAAGGGCTTTTTATGCTCCGTCTTGGTCTCCAAACTGCGAGACAGTTGCATTAGATTATAATCCAAAGTGGAGAAAAAAAATTATCATTTGAAAAGCTTGCAAAAATGTAATATGTACTGTCATATGCTATACTTTTGGAAGATTAAATTATTGATGTTTAAATCACTGATAAATATAAAAATAAAAATATTTATTTAAGAGTATAGATATATTTAGAATACATTTCTAAAATAAATAATTAAATATATTTTAATGTAACGTAAATAAAAAATTTAAAATATTTAAAATCATTTAATCTTCAAGAGGAACACCAAATGACATCACAAGTTGTGGCAAAAGCAGTGGTAGCCCATCTGCTTGCACAGTTTGGGTCAGTCCAAGAAGTTCAATAAGATCTAATATAGTTGTAAAATAAATGAGCTGCTAGATCACATTCAGTTTAATTTCTGTAACAAGCATTATGTTTCAACATTTTTGGTATTATACATCATAGGAGAAAAGATTCTGTGATAGTAATCAAGGAACTGGGAAAAATCGTGATGGCTGTCCTAGTCTAATTTCTTGGGTTGGAGAAGGAAGTAGTGTTATAAAAACAAATACTGGGAATTTTTTAAGAAGGTGGAGGTAGTTTTGTAATCAATACCTGGGGAATGCTAATTTTGAAGTGAGCAGATGTGTGTGCACACTGAAGCTTTGTTCTTTATAATTTCATTTGAGCATCTTTTCACTCCAACTGTGTGCTATGCACTTATATGTGTTAATGGCAGAGAAATTCACTTTACTCCAAGAGATCAAGGTATTTGCTAAAGGTGGACGCACTGACTGAATGAACTGAGTTTGTATATGAGCTGGAATGGTGAAATAGCTGTCAGTGTGGTTTGGGGCATGTTGGGAGTGCCATGTATTCATCATGCTAGTTGATTATAGCATTTTACTCACGGATTAGTACCAAACTGTTAAGTACAGTTCATTGATCAATGCTCCTATTGAAGACATTTAAAGGTGATAATTTTCTTAGGTCCTGAGAAGTTAGGATTAAAAGTGCTGTAGTGTCCCAGCCTCACACACATTTTTGTAGTTGAGCCTAAAAGGGTTGTCTAGTTCAGAAGGGTCCCAGAACACCCTTTATCCCCTAGCCTGCATTTTCTCTTGTCTATTATGGCTCAAGTCTGCTGTCCTTTCCATTTAGCCAGCCACTAATTTTCCTTTCCTTATTCTGCAAAGTGATGAACAGTTTACTGCAGGATGGTTTGAACCGGGAACTGCTTTAATTCTTCACTTTAGGATATTATTGCTGCACTGTCCAAATGTAGTGTATTTCTGTGCCTTCTCCCCCCTCTGTTGCATGCTTTCCCCACCACAGTGTCCCTGCTCTTTGCTGTCTTGTGCCCCCTTTGTAGAAAGCTGCCTGTCTGCCTAGAGCTGTATCTTGCTTTATTTCCATATCCCCAAAGTATTTCCTTCAGCAGCATTTCCCAGTGGGGGAGGCACGCAAAGCTCAGTGGGAAAAGCTCCATGCAGCAGGAATAGGGATCTGCGCTGCTTTGATTGTAGCTCAGGAACAGCCAAGTTGCAGCTGGGAGAAGGAAGAGCACAATTGATAAAATCACTCTGGGGCAGGATGTGGATCAGTGTAATTTGGGAAGTGCTGCCTGTGACCACTGCACTGCATGTTCTGTCCTGGTCTTCTCGGTGAGCTGGCCAGCTTCTGCTCCCAGACAGGCTTACAGGCTCCTCAGCTTCTCACTTCTGCCTCCATCTTTCTTTTTTTGTTGACTCTCCAGTCTGAAACACACATTATAACTCTCAGGGATCCTTACAGGCATGTCTTGTGCTCCCCTTCCTGCTCCAGGAGGGATGGTGGTGCACACCCTGCTGTCCTCTGGAAATTTCTGTTGGAGTGGCTGGAAAACAATTTGTAGTTCCCTACCCAAAGGGATGCTGCTTGCATGTGAAGTATAACTGAGAAATACGTACCAAAATAAAGGTAATCATATCTTATACTCCTAGAATTGTGAAGGATTTATTTTTTATTTGCAGCCTGCACCAGTTGCCCAGCGGTGAATGAGAGGGGAAGGGATGATTCAGCCTTTCTTTCAGGAGCATCCATTAGGCCAATACAGATGGCCCAGCTCTCAGATTCAACCTGCAGATCTGTAGAGTAAACAAGCTGTTCTTGTAGCACTCACGTTAGCATGTGCTCCTCTGAAAAGCATCCAACAAATGCCTCTTGAAATGGAGGAATGCATGATAAGATGAGTTGGGTTTCCTCCAGCTTCAGCCTCCTCTTCACTCCTGCCTACTCCTTCAGAAAAGTGAAGTTACTGCAAAGCTAATGGGCCTTCCAGGCATTTTGTGCTGTACTATATTTATAGAATGCTCTTCTAGGGGCATATGAGGGAATGCTTTTGCATCCTAAGCATGAGGAAGTGTTTCAGTACTCAGGTATGAAACAATGACTCCTTCCTTCCTCAGCTGATGAGCATCCCTGATAGAATGAGGCATGAAAACATTGGAACACCACTTCTGTGTCTTCTTGAATTTCCCATGGACTGTCTCTTCCTTCTTTGTCAGTATTGCTCGTTCTGTTAGGTCTGTTGTACTTAACAGGTGACCATGTGAGCTTCCAAACCTCCAAGCACTACAGTATCCCTTGTCATTTCTGTGACTTTTTTGCAAGCAGTTGGTTTTTTCCTCCCTGTCCTCAACCTTACCCTACTCTTTTTAAGACCCATGTGTTGTCTCTAGTGCTTTTGGTTGGTAGGGGAAATGCTTCTGTCTAAAGTGTTAACATGACCCTTATGCCTTGCACCTCTGTTGTGAGGACTGTACAAGAAAAAGTCCTACTGTTGCTCAGAGATTAGAATTTACTTGGAAATTTACTACTGATTTGGATTGTCTTACAGAACTGATTTTTTGACTATTTGTTAAATTTATTCAAATTTTCTTATTCATAACAAGAAACTAGCAGCTTTCTTCACAAGATGTCTTTAAGAAATACTCTTCTCTTAGGTGAAGCAAATCCTCTTAATCTCACCTCTCATCTATTTCTGTAGTTCCTCTGATGTATCTCTGCATCTTAACTTCCCAACTGGGTCTTCCTCTAGGAAGAAATACATCACAGGTGGGAGCCCTCCCTCCATACCATGGTAAGATGTCATCTGTCTTTCAGGTGGCCATCCTTCAGGTTTCTTTTCAAGTGTGGTGTTACAGTTTCCCTTGATGTTACAGTAGAGTTAAACCGCAGGAATTCTCAGTTTTATTCATTTTAGTGAGTACATTTTAGAGTTTTGCAGCTGCTGTGTAGACAAGTGGTTTTATGACAAGTGGTTCTTATTCTTTAACGGTGTTCCCAAAGAACTCCCCTCCCAGGTCAGCTATTTGCTGAGGAAGAACATTTACATTTGCTGGGAACAACTATTCTACAATTCACAGACGTCTGTAATTCAAGTAACTTTCCTCCGCAGGCAAGTCAAAACTTGAATCAGGATTGGTCTAAACCCATCTGAGTTCCTCACAGAAGTGCTTCCAAAGCAGTCACCTCTGGCAGCCCTTGCCCTCCACAGTCAGTCGGAAGCGGCAGTGCAGAGTGCCTGTCTGTATTTCACTCAGCCTGTGGAGGCTGATGGGCTTTTTTTAAGAATGGGAGTGTCAGCGAATTTCACCTGTAGTAGGCTGAATGTTGCTTTGGGTTTTTTTAATAAACTACATTAAGCTTTTGGCGTGTGACTGCAATTAGCTACGTGCTGCTCAGCGGAGTGTGCTGCTGCACAGTAAACACAATGGCACGTGGCCTGACACACCCTTGAGTGACACTTACTGTCTGTGACAAAGCTCCCTGGTTTTCCTTTGCAAGCAGGGGAAACAAGAGATGTTCAGGCTTATATGAACCTTCAGAGAATTTTGAAAACTAACAGCCAAAAACCTTTTTTGGGGGGTTACCCCATACATCTGGTGGGTGCTAATGGGAGGGCCCTTCTGAGTCTTGTTTTTCTTGCTGGTCCTGGTCTTTCCTTAGAGTTCGTGTGAACAATGTCTGCATTCCTGCAGACCTCCCTCTTCTTGCCATTTAATCTAGATTTTTCTTTGATTTAATCCTATTTACAATCACAGTACCATGGTATTTCATAGAACTATAGAATGTAGCTGTAACTGTCAGGTTTTGGTTGGAAGGGACCTTGAGGATCATCTAGTTCCAAACCCCCTGCCATGGGCAGGGACACTATTTTTCTTGAAGTTGATCTCAAAATAGCCCTAAAGGTGCATAATGGGACATTTCAGTCTCTGAATTTCAAGGGCCCATGACACAGTAATTCAGCTTCATAATGTCTGTTTGTCCAGATGATTGCAGTCTTTCATCATTCTCTGCATGTTCAGAGTTTGGAAGAAATTACTGTAACTATCTTGCAGTCATAATTTTAGTGAGATACTTATTTAATCTGGTGAGCACAATAAGAAAATTTTTTCTTAGTATTCAAGTAATTTGACATTCAGATAAATTCCAATCGACTAATTGGAAGCTTACTGACATTGTGATTCTGAATCTGTAATGCACAAGGAGATTTGTAAAACAGTGTTGACATGGGACCGGAAGCCCTGACAATTGCTTTTATTGGCTGCTTTGAAGTTCTTTACATGATTTTGAAACAACCAATCATGAGCTTTGCAGCTTCCCTGGCTTTGATAACTTGCTGCCAGCATATGCAATCAGGGGTATATTGTATAATTAACATTATTTGGTTTCGCTGCAGTTTGCTGTTGTTTGTATCATTGTGTCTGTCTGGAATCAAATAACGAAATACTAAGAGTGAGAACTGGTTTGGTAGAATATTCACAGACAGGTTAGAGAAGCCCAGCTCTGCCTTGCAATGATACAATTGATAGCATATGGAAAAAGTAATGTTTAATTTTTTACTTTAGACCAGATCTCATCTTTGAGATGTTATAGGAATTAATACAAGTGAGAAGTTTGGAACTGTCAGCAGGTAAAAGAGCTTGAGATACTGCAAGAAATTTGAGTGATCCCTATAAAGCAAAAACACCCCAAGCTATATAAAAATGTTTCTCTGCTGAGCTTAAATTTTAGTTGCTTTGGTATGTGAAAGTTTAAGAATACTGAGAGCAAATCACTAAACTTGCAACCACTCAGATCCTCACTGAACAACTGCAAACATAAGAGTATCCATGAAAATACGAGATGACTCTTGCATGTTTGCATCAGGATGTAGTGCTGATTACAGGAGCACACACTGTCTCTTTTCCAGTGTGATATCACTGAACACCCAGTGTACAGTTCCCAGTACTCTGAAAAACATCATCCCTCAATATTTCACAATGTGCTTTGAAAGTCATTGTACGCTTTTGAAATCATATTCTTGATCTCTCAGCTCCCTATCTGTACAATGGAAATTACACCTCTTCACAAAGGTCTCATGAAGAGGAATTTAGGCTTGCCAAGGTGCCACAGTGATGTGCAGATGTTGCTGTAGTGATTTGCCAGAGAAAAGTCAAAGTGGGGAGGGAACAGTCCCCAGCATTTGTGTAAATAAAGGCATAAACAAATATATACAAGAGAAAAAGGAATTGAGTTGCTGCTCATTTTTAAGGCACTCCCATCAACTGAAATGAGGCAGCAATCCTCTGGGAAAAAAATAGTGGATATTTATTCTGATTGAGCCTAGTCCCACAGTTACTTTTTTCTCCTCAGTCCTGAACTCATCTGCCCTCAAATTATAGGATATATTCCCAGGAATAGATTCAGTATATATGTAATTGAGAGACAGAAATGCTTCCAGAATCAACTGTGCTGTGGAGCAGCAAGAGACTTTCATCTGGCTCCTGCCTAACATGTCCAGAGGTAATTGAGTCTTTTAACAGCTGCTGTCAAAGGAAAGATGAAAAGCAGCATCTGTCATAGCTGTGGGGAGCTGGGCACTCCTGCACTTTCCCCTCTTTTAAAATGGGATTGTGTGTTTGTGGGGAGAAACAACTTGGAAGTAAAACACACTCCTATAAAGCAGAGGAAAGAATGAATGTATGTATCATCAAAGAACCTGCTAGCCCAATTTTGGCCCAATTTTACTTAAAGAAATGAGTACTTCACTGGAAACCAAGAATAAGTGAGAGATTTCAGCCCATGGTGCCAGTAGAAGCACCCCGAGAGCAGAGCTGCTGACCCAGCTGTCTGTAACAGGATCCCGCACCCCTGCGCACCTCCAGCACACCCAGCCCCGCTCAGCCGCAGTCCTGGCGGGTCACTGGCGGCGCTGGCTGTCACTCGCTGCTGGGACACGTGGGAGCACACGTGCCAGCGCTGGCCCGGCTGCACGGGCGGCGCTGCCTCTCCCGGCCGGCCCGGGGCCCGGGCAGTGCGGCGCCCTCCCTGCCTCCCTCCCTCCTTCCCTCCTTCCTGCCTCCCTCCCTCCCTGCCTCCCTCCCTCCCTCCCTCCCTCCCTCCCTGCCTCCTTCCCTGCCTCCTTCCCTGCCTCACTCCCTGCCTCCCTCCCTGCCTCCCTGCCTCCCTGCCTCCTCCCTCCCTCCCTCCTTCCCTCCCTGCCGCCCTGCCTCCCTCCCTGCCTCCTTCCCTGCCTCACTCCCTGCCTCCCTCCCCTCCCTCCCTCCCTCCCTCCCTCCCTCCCCCTCCTCCTGCCTCCTTCCCTGCCTCCCTGCCTCCCTGCCTCCCTGCCTCCCTGCCTCCCTCCCTGCCTCCCTCCCTCCCTCCTCCCTCCCTCCCTCCCTCCCTGCCTCCCTCCCTCCTTTCCTCCTTCCCTCCCTGCCTCCCTCCCTCCTTTCCTCCCTCCTTCCCTCCCTCCCTCCCTCCCTCCCTCCCTCCCTGCCTCCCTCCCTCCTTCCCTCCCTCCCTCCCTCCCTCCCTCCCTCCCTCCCTCCCTTCCCTCCCTCCCTCCCTCCTTCCCTCCTTCCCTCCCTCCCTGCCTCCCTCCTTCCCACGGCATCGCGCGGTGCCTCGGGGCGGGCTCGGGGTTTGGAAAGGCTGTTACGCCGTCTACACAAGAGGGCATAAAAAGCTGCTTTAAAAAGTTTGTTTTCTAAGTGTTTTCAAATGTCACACGTGCTTTGTGTAGACAGAGTTTAGTATCAGCAGGCTGGCTGGTTGCCCCCCAGACGGCTCGTGTGCAGACGCGGTTCCAACTGCTGTAAGTGGGCTGGATGTGCGTCTGTGAAATGACTTCCATGTTGTCTGTGCTGTTGGTGTCTCTCTGCCCTCAGGCTCAGTTCAAGCAGAGAGCTGAGGCCGGACGGAAGGCAGTGAAACCCAGAGCTCCCGCCATCCTGGACCATTCCCAGCCTCCCTTCGCCCGTGAATGAGGGCACTGGGGCGGGTGCGGTGCCGTGCAGTGAGCACATCGCGTAGTGTTGTGTGCAGGTGGCAGGGAAGCCCCGGTCTGCAGCTGCGGCTGGAAGTGGCAGCGTGGGCAGGTGCCCCGTGTGCTGTGCCAGAGCTCTCTGCTGGCAGGGCACAGGTGAGCTGCACGTACCCAGCGTGTGCCCAGCCAGCTCAGGTGTGGGCTCATCATGTTTCTGAATCTCAGGCTTGCTAACCAGCACGGGTACATGAAAGCTCTCCTCTCCAAAGTCTCCAAAAGTCACCCTCTGACTTGCCTTTCTGTGAAACTCTTTCAGATTTCCAGGTGCCTCAGTCGCTGATACCTGCTTGTGGACAAAGCAGCACTCTGAGGCTTCCTCCTGCTATGTGAGCCAGCAGGATTTGGGTAGTGGGATAAAAACTTCCCCTTTCCTTTGGTGACAGGAGTTTTAAGTGATGGTAGCTATCAAGTGTCTCCTCAGTTGTCAGGCTTAGGCCAGATTGATCCCTGGTGGTTTTAATTGAAGCTTCATGGAAATGAGTCCTTTTAAAACAGTGAGGTGAGGGAGGCAAAAGGCAGCGTAAACAGGAGGACATAAGAGAGAAGTCTTTGTTCTTGTGTTCCCAGAGCAGCCCAGCGTGGTCTGGGAACAGTGTGGTGTTCCCAGCTAGGAAAACAGCACCTCTGTCTTTGAACTTCCCTGACCTTTTACGTTATTTCAGTCTCATTCTCTAGAGTTCAAGGTACTGGCTGTGCTTCAGGAATTCACAAGCATAAACACTCATCAGTGTGGCTGGCACTATGATGAGATGAAAAGGGAGTTGAGAAGGGATAAAAAACATCCAAAAGCCAAACAAAAAGTGTACAGGGTTTGTAAACAAAGCATGTAGATCTTCACCAGTGCTGCCCAGAATGCCCACTTCCTTCCACCCTCCCTCCCCTCCAGGGCTCAAGGCTCCTTCAAACCCACAAGGGGCTTCTCTCATAATTTTAATACAGCACATAAATCAGGGAGGTTTTCACCTAAGCCAAGGTAACTAAGTTAGTAGGAAATTCCTAAGTGCTTTGAGCAGCAGTTAGTTTTGCTGCAAGTGTAGTTTTTCCACAGCTTGACTGTAAATCAATTTTGTTAATCCCTTCCTGTTCCTCCCATGCACAGGGACTGATTCTGTACTGAGCTGGGCTGAGTGCTGATGGCACATCACTGCTCAGTCATGCACTGAGACTGTCCTTTTTTATGCTGCATCAGTCCTTGAGTTCTAAAAACATTTGGATTTGGTGCTACTGAAGTCTGTGCCCTGTTGTGAAAACTGGCAGCATCAAAGTGAGAAAGAAGTCTGACTCCGAAAACATCTCCCGTCCAAATTCTGCTCATTTGCTTTCCTTCCTGCCTTTGGGCTGAAATTACTGCACTGAATGTGATAAAACCTGATTTAAAGTTTCAGCCCTAGATTGACTACTGGGTTTTGGGACATGTCAGCTGTGCCCCCATTCTGGTGCTGAACTGTCTGGCATGTGTTACCTGGAGAAGTGTCAGAGCACCCAGGTGGCCACATCTGGATACTTCATGCAAAGTGTCTGCCTTGTGCTGGTGCAGCTGTATAGCCAGCAGACCCTCTTTCTCTCCCCTGCTTTCTTTTCCCTCCTAGCTTTGCTGGTGGCAGGAGCTAAGAGCAGGCTGTGGCCCAGCCAGGCATGCTCTCAGGACAGATGCACCCTGTGTTCATGTGCACAAAGTGCCTCTGCTGCTGCTGCTGCCAGGGCAGCGCGGCCAGCACGGCCTCCGCAGGCTCCCACACTCGGCAGCGCTGGCTGCAGGGCCGGCCTGCAGCAGTCATAGGCTTTCTTTGGGCTTCTATCTCTTGCTGTTCCTCTGGCTGTGAAACATCTGTAGGTAATTAAATCCATATTACAGCCCGCCTCTTGAGGAGCAGGCTGACACATATGGAATAACGTGCTACATACAACCAGCTGCAGTTCTGTAACAGATGCTAAGTCCAGCATGTGCCATTCCCTGTGACTTGCAGGCCACCTGCAAGACTCTCCCTGCTACACATGGCAGAGCCCCAGGGAGCCTCTCAAGCCTGTGGGCATGCATGCAGAGCTCCACCTTCTCCCTTCAGCTCCTCCTGGAACCGAGATCCTGGGCTGGCTCTTCAGTAGCCTTCAAAGTTTGTGCTGGCCCCACTCTTGGGATGCTCAAATGTACCTTTTCCTTGGGTAGACTTGACCAAGCCATTGGCTGCTTTCACACCCATTTGAGGAAATCTGGTCTGTTCCCTCTCCTCTCCCCTCTCCTACCACTTCCTTCCCTTGCCAAGTTGCATGCATTTATTGTCATCAGCCACAAATACAAATTTGGTCTCATTGATTTTTTGACCTGGAGAAGTACGTGAAGCACAGGTAAGTTCCCACCATGGAGATGCTATATTTAAACTACATTTTTACTAAAGCTGGAATCACTTTGGTGGATTTACCTGCGTGGTCTCCTCTGTTCTGGACACTCCACCTTGAAACTACGATGATATTGTAGCATCTAAAAACCAGAGGTTTTTCCTCTTGGTTTGGTCTTCTCTGAATCCTTTTGACATTGCTGAGTTTGCTTATCCTTTCCCTGCCTTTCAAGGACTGTTTGCCCTCAGGAGTGCTTTAACATACGAAGGCTGGGGCTGGATTAACTGTAGTCATCTACTTTATTTAGAGGGCTTGTGCCGCTGCAAAGCAGCTGGGTAGGTCCTGTCTTAATGTACTCAAGGAAATGGTGACTCAGGCCCATGTTCCAAGACTGTGTGGGAACTGCTGGGCAGGAAAATGGAAAAGGCTGAAGAAGGAACTAAATCATATGAACTGTGCTGGTTTTAGGCTTGGGAAATATGCAATTGATAGAGCTTGTAAATGTGTTTCCATTGCAATTGGTTTCTAATGTGAGGTGACCTGATAGGCACAAGCTTGTTATAGGGAAATCAGAAAAAACTGCACATGCAGTAGGAAGCTGCTGGATAGGGAAGCATCTCCAGAAGTGTCTGGCAGCACTGGTTGTCCCACCCTCTGACAATGTTGAGTGTTTTTTCCCAGGCCAGTTTTCAGTGGCAGGGCTGCCGGAAGCTGGAGCTGCACCCACAGCCAGCTGCTTGGCTTGGGCTGGCACGGGGACAGGAAACCTACAGGGAAATATACCTGGGGTAGGGCACTGTCTTTGTGTGTCACCATCCACCTGGCACTCCCAAGTGCCATGGTTGTGAGACTGCCTCCAGGCAGCATTATATTCCTCCCACTTGGATCATCAGAAGCAAGGAACCCCCACCTTTGTGTAGCAGTACAAAGTCTAGGCATGTAGCAAATGTTGCAGGGTGCCATCTCTCCTCACTCACATGGCCAAAGTTCAAATCTGGGATGCTGACCTTTTAAATTAATCAACTGGCCAAAATATGACCAGTTCCCGGACTCACAGGGCACAGCAAAACCCTTGGGAGAAAGAAGTTAACAAATTACCTCAATGTCTTACTGAGTTGAAGATGCAGTGACAGGGTGACAGCAGCAAGCTGCCATATTCACTGCTTCTGATGAGAAAATGGGGTCCTTTTTTTGGAATTCCACTACAAAGAATTCCTTGGGAAGAAAATGGTAGTTCTGTGGAGTAGTGTACCTGTGCTTAAAACAGTGAAGGTTTTCAGGGAAGAAGAAACAGCCACTGAAGGAACATTCCTAGTGCAGCTGCATTGTTCACAAGCATTCACTGCATGTCTCTTACCAGATGTGAAAGATGACAGGGCCATTCCAGGCTAGGCAGGACAAGGCAAGGGGCTCTCCCATGCAATGGCAGTGGAGGTTGCTCAGTGCACAACTGATGTTAATTCCTGTCAGTGACATCTTTGTGCCTGTGAAGATTGGAAAGGTGTGAAGATGGTTTTATCTGGAGTTATTCTGGAATCTGACCCCAGTCTTGTACTAGTGAGGGAGTGTTTCTCTGCAGGTAAGTTCCATCTTTAACACTTTGATTTTCCAGCTGGAGGATACCCCAGCCCCCAGGGTGCAGCTGCTCAGCTGAAGTGAGAGCCTCCACAGGACAGTGAAAGCATGTTTTTCTCTAGTCTGTTATCCCTGCCTTTATTGAGTGTTATATTCAGTTGTTTCAATTAGTTTTTACTCCATCACTCAAGTCTTGAGGCAGGTTTACTGGTAGGGACAGTGATCTGCTGGTGCTGAGGGAGCTGGTAACTAGAGGAGCGGGAATGTGCACATTACCTCTGTACACACCACGTGGGGCACAAGGCAGGAAAAAATAACTGACTCCCTTACTGTAGCCAGCAGATCTGGCTGCAGCTGCAGCTTTTGGTCAGTCCACTGTTACTTCTTGGAAACAGCAATGCCAAATTACACTCAGAATGAAAATCCTTTCACCTGCCAAGGAAGAATTACATTTCTGTGCCTGCCCTGCAGAGTTTGGAGGGCTGGCTTGTGTCTGTTGTCAGTACCAGCACTCCACAATCAACAAGAGCTGGAAAGAGAAAGTGACTGAATCCCCTTTTCTCAAAGGGAAAGAGTCAGTTGGGTTCTTCCAGATTTGGCAGAGGCATGCTGTTCAGCAAGATGATTTAAAAAACCAAAACAAAACCACCAAAAAAAATCCATAGGAACTTCAGCAGCATTAGCAATTAAGGCTTTGTTTAAAAAAAAAAAGTCACCATTAAAAAACCCACAAAAACAAAAACCCACAAAAAAACAAACAAAAAGAACCACACACCAAAAAAAAAAAAAAAAACCCAAAAACCAAAAAACGCCAACAAAAAAAAAAACCCACAAAAAAACCCCAAACAAAACAAAACAAAACAAAAAAAAAACCCCACAAAAACCCAAGACGTAGTTTGAACTCTTAAGTCCATAATGAAAAAGACTAACACCAAAGTACATGAGACTGACTTTGTCAGTTTGTTTTATTACTGGGCACAGCACCGTACCACTTCATATGCATACAAGCCACAGTAATACAAACAGTCCCTCGCCTTTTTTATAATTAAAAAAACACATGGCATTTGGGAGGAGCCAGCAGTCCCAGGGGGCAGCTCTCAAGAGCTATTTTGCTGCAGTTGCAGTAGCAGCAGTTTTCTCACAAAATACTGTGGGGTTTTCATGCTGTTAATATGTGAAACTGAAAAGTCAGAGCTCACAGCAGTGGCTCTGCTTAACATGGTCAAGGCAGACTTCTCAGCAGCTCACAGGCATACAAGTATGCTCACTCATGGTGCTCTGCAGTCAAATGGAAGGTGCCAGACAGACACCCCTGTATGGAACTAGAACCCTCAAAAAATGCTTCTACAGAAACCCACGTCATCCTGAAGCACCAGAGGTTTATCCAGTTCAGGGCTAGTTAAAAGTCTCCTGCATCCTGACAGCTTTCCTGCAGGCAGCACAGGCTTCCCATGCAGGCAGGACCTTTTCTTACAGAGTCAGTTATGTCTGGAGCAGCACAAGGACAGTGAAGCTTGGAGAAAAGCTTGTCATTAAAGCAGGCTTAGCTCCTCAGAAAATGGATTTAAAACTAGAAGGCACAAATGCAAGGCTGAGCATGGGCTGCATACCACTGTGGCATGTGAGTAGCTTAGATACCCCTCCTAAGAGGAAATGTATCACATAATAAATACAGTATGACATTTTAGAAAAGAAGTGCATTACTGTGATTCTTCACAACATAAGGAAGTAGGATCCACTTTATATTGCACAAACGTTCTAAAATTTAGTGTCAGGTCATTGCTTTGGAGGTGGGACAAGGCAGGGGAAAAAAAATAAAGGTTTTATTTGGCGCAATCTGCCAAAGTCTCCACCACCACACAAACAGATTTTGCCAATCTGAGGTAGAATTACATAGATACTGCTTAAACCCAGTCAAGTCCTGCTCAACTAGTCTTCAAAGAAAAAAAAATGTAAGAAAAAAAGAGAAAGTGCACAGAATAGATGAGCCTCTTTCTCTACAGAAAACAAGTGCCTCAGGTTTAACTCCCAGAAGCAAGTCTTACAGAGCAGAGTTCCTGTGAAGATCCCAGCTCCCCAGCTGGAAAGCAGTGATGGGTATGGTGATGCTACAGATAAGGAGTGTAACAAGTACTAATTGCAAGTCCTATAGCAAGCCTTTTACACTCCACTTCCTCCCTCCCCAACTACTTGCTAGTTCTCCCTTTATTCACTCAGTCCAGTATATTTTATCAGAGTTAAGATTGTCCCCACTGCTTTCTTCTCCCGTATGTCCCTTTTACTGAACCCTGCAAAAATATTTCCTATTTCAACCCTTAGACTTCTGAGGGACACTTGCAGTTTCTTCTAGAGATTCCTCTGTGTAGTATAGACAAGGAAGGATGGAGATAAGAGCCTCTTCGATGGAGAAGAGATGTTTATCCTCTGCTTGAGGACAGAAGTAGCGCATAAAGTCTGCCAGTCTCAGCAAGTACTCTATGTTATGACCAGCACAACCGCTTGAGACAATGATTTGAGCTGCAATGTCTTCTTCAGATGCTGGGCCAAGGTAGGAAGGGTTCTGGGGTGTTGCAATGTAAACAAGAGCCAGGATGGGTTCCTCTGCATCTTTCTCCTGAGGGTGGAACTTCACCAGCTTGGTGTCATAGCCTCCCAGGACAGCTTCTCGCATGTTGAGATACTCGAGCGATGCAGCAATTTGTTCCCCACGGACCTCATAGGCTACACCCCACGTGCATGCCTGAAAGTCAAAGAGCAGGATGGTTACGGGATGCTGTACCTGCACTGGCCTGTCTAGCCGCCCGCCACTGTTCCAAATCAAGGCTCCCTTACTCGGGGGGGGTCCCCGCACAAGTGATGAGAGAGCAGAGAAGGGTAACGCACCGCACAGCCCCCCACGATCCCGGCGGGGCTTAAGAGCACCCGGCTGCCACCACACCTGTCCAGGAGGTGACGCGGGCACCCCCCGCCCAGGCCAGCCCCAGCGCCCCCGGTACTCACCCCGCAGTCCTCCAGCAGCGTCACCACCCGCCCGGGCTGTGGGCACAGAAAGGCAGCGCGTTAGAACCGAGCCGAGCCGAGCCGAGCCGCGCCGCGGCACCCCAGCACCCTGCGCCCCCCCGCCCTTACCATCTTCTCGCTGCCGCGGTGGAAGGTGTCCCCCTGCCAGAAGCGGCGGCTGTAGCCGCGGATGAAGCCCACCTTGCGCGACGTGAACTCGAAGCCCGGCCTCCACACCAGCGAGCCGTACCCGAAAATCCACACCGGCGCCGCCAGCTCCGCGCCCTCCGCCTGCCCCGAGGGCGAGGAGGAGGAGGAGGAGAGGGGCGGGCGTGGCGGCGGCTCGGGGCTCTCCTCGGGGAGCTGCGGGTCGCGCTTCATCTCGGGGCTGCGTTTGCGGCGGTGGCGCGGCTCGGCCGCCGCGGCGCTTTAAAGGCGGCCCGGGCCGCCCGCCCCGCCCCGCCCGCCGCCCGGGTGATGCAACGAGGGCGGGAGGTTTCGCGGCGCCGCGCGTGGGGCAAAGCGGGGCGCGGGTTGCGTCAGGCGGGGTGCCCGGCCCGGGGTCCGCCTGGCCGGCAGCGCCGGTGCCGCATTCCCGCCCGGGCATGCCAGGGGATCGGCCGCTGCCGGAACGCAGAGGCCGCCGGAGCAGAGCGCGCCGAGCCCAAGGGGAAAACTGGGCTGGAGAGAGCGGGCCGGCCCCTCTCAGCGGCCTGCCCCGCGCTCCCGGCTTTGGCTTCCCCCCAGAACCCGAGGTGCTGCGGTGGAAAACCAGGCAGTTAATGTTTAACAGGGTGGCGCGACAGCACCTGACGTCCACAGGGCCAAGGTGTAAGGAACATAGGCGAAACAGAATAATAACATCCACACTAATGTGCGGACACGGTGCTGAATCCAGCTACTTGAGTGCGTTTTCCCTAGTACTATATCCAGGCTGGAGTATCAGCTTGTAATACATAAATAACATTTGTTACGTGGAGGGGTGCAAGTGCTGTCTGTGTATGGGATGGACACCCAGCTGCCAACCAGTTCTAGGCAGGTTGTGACAGCTGGAGAGGTGGACTTTTACATTACAAAGTAACTCATTTTGGTGAGAGAGGAGGAGAAAGAGTAAAAAGCAAAATCACCAAAGTGTTTTTTCATTATTGTTCTTGTCCTTTGCACTCAATCAATCTAAACAGTCTATTTACAGGTTTTTATTTAGTTTCCTGTTGGTCCCCATCCAACCAGTACCCACTTTTCCATTCCACTTCACAGGGTTGGAAGTGGGTTGCAGCTACAACACATGCAGTCTGTGGTGGGTGCTCCCTGTACTGTGGTGTGTTCACCACGGGTGACAAGAGTCTGCATGGCTCTCACATCTGCCCTGCTGCTCTGTGTCACACAGCACATCCTTTTCTCCTGCCCTGCACGACTGACTCTCTGACTTGTCACTGTGGATGACCCTTCACAAGGTCAGCCTTGTAACGGAGCCCAAAGCTCCTTCATTTTCCTCTCCACTTGCGCTTTTCCCAGTCACCTTCTCTGTCTTACTCAGGCTCAAAGGTATGGGGTTGGCATGGCATGCTCCCAGCCCTTCACACCACACACCCATGCTGCCACAGGTCGCAGCCTCTTAATCCCTTTTCTGCTGGTCCCTTTCCATAGGCAGAAGGTGAATCTGTCACCTGTCTGTACAGCTGCTCTATTCAGAGTCCTTAGACCAGAAAATGCTCCAGAAACTGTACTTGTCAGCTGTCTATATCAAAGCTTCACTTGGCAAAACAAGAAATTGATGTCTAGTCTTGTGTTTTTTCAGTCTTGTGGTTCCTGTCCCCTAACATACAAGACCCCTGCCTTAACAGGGGTTCGTCAATGCTAAAATTATGTGGTCTTTCAATAAAATGAAAACAGTGTCCTCTGGGAATTAAACCATTCTTCTGTGTCCCATTGTATATGTAGGGCAAGTGTATATTTTTCATATTCAGCTCTTTACTTTTTGTTTCCTGCTAAAATTAAGGAAATTTGAGCAAACCCCCAATATGTAGTTAATAAAAGCATTAAATCACTTGTCTGTAGGTTCATTCTCATTATTAAGAGCACAAAAAGAGACAAATCAGTCTAAAAGATAAGATGAAGGTGGTCTTGCTAGGTTCTGGTCTTAGTAACACCAGTTGAAAAAAAAAAAAATCTGACCTTTGTCTTCAGCTTTCCCCAAGATGTTTTATCCATTTTCTTGGTTTGTTCAGTCTGGAGGAGACTGAGGGGAGACCTCATTGTGGTCTTCAACATCCTCGTGAGGGGAAGCAAAGGGGCAAGTGTTGATCTCTTCACTTGTGACCAGGGACAGGACCTGAGGAAAAATCATGAAGCTGAGCCAGGGGAGATTTAGGTTTGATATCAGGAAAAAGTTTTCCATCCAAGAGTGGCTGAGCATTGAAACAGGCTTCCCAAGGAAGTGGTCACAAGCACCAAGCCTGTCTGGTTTCAAGAAGTGTTTGAATAACACTCTCAGGCACAGGGTGTGATTGTTGGGGTCAGGGCCAGGAGTTGGACTCGATGATCCTGATGGGTCCCTTCCAACTCAGCATCTTCTGTGACTCTGTGATCTGAGAAATGCACTGTGATCTGAGAAATGCACATGTGGCAAACAAAGATCTCGCTATCTTACCTGCTGGTACTAAGCTAAGGAAAATTGGATCAAGAAATTCAAAATTATATCACTGGAAAGTGACTGCATGCTTGCTGGTGACGGAGAAAAATTGCTCCTTTCCTTTGCAGAGCTGTCTCATTTGTGTGTCTGCCTTTGCTTAAAGGCTCTGGTGCATAGCTAAGCCAGATTTGCAGTGGAGAGCCAATGTGTACAGCAAAAGCCTCAGGGGATCAGCTTCACATCCCACACCAGGTAAACACTACAGATCTCTGCTCCCTGCAGTGCTGTACAACCAGATCAATTAGGTATGAGGCTAGAAACTCCTTTTGAAGTCCCTGATTTTCTTGTGTAAATTGGGATATTGCTCCATCATTAGGAGCACAGCCTGAGGGAAGACTGTAGCTGAAGTTGTAGCATAGACAGCAAGAGCTTAAGAATTTTTTGTTGTTGTTTCAAGATTTCTTTCATTCATTTCTTACCTTGACTGTACCTTCACTGTACTTTGGTTAAATAAACTAAGGACATGAGGCTCACCAGGGGCAAAAGCCTGAGCAGAAAAGGTGTCTTGCAGGCAGTGTAGGGGCAGCCATGTAAGTGAAGCAGGTGGGTGTAAAGGAGATGGTTGAAGCTTGTGTTCAAAAGGCCAGGGGAGCAGCCTGCCAAACTGAGACACAGGAATGTTCAAATAGATGTGAGAAAGGAGATGGAACAGCAGTGGAGTTAACTGTTAGGGAATATGATGTAGATTTTGTAGTACAACAAAAGGAGATGGAAAAAAAGCCCTAGGATTTCAAAATTTGAAAGTGCCTAAGGGAAAAAGAAATGGAATATAATGGTCATACTCTGTTAATATAAGGAAAATTAAAAAAAAAAACCTTAACAGCACTAAGAATGTTTTCTTTGCCCTGGAACCTTTGGGAAAGAGAAAAAGGCAATCATAGCTTTATTTGTTACTCCTGAAACAAGTTTTTCCATGTTTCAGGAAAAGGAGGAGCTAGTTTCTCTTCAGCAGTATGTGCTTCCCCAGAGCAGGCATTTCCATGTTGGTGTGGGGTGACCAGCAGTGCCAGGGCTGCCTGTTTTTCAGGATACTGGTGAATCACCTTAGAGCCAGAGGAACCAACAACAGGGCTGGCATGACACATAGCAGTGGCTTGTGTGTCAGACTCTTATTTACTTCAAATAAACTGAGGGCACACACCTTTTGGGTCTTACCAAAAGTTGGTATGTTCAGAAAATATCAGCTGGGGATAGGAGGATTGCCAGATCCTTTCCAGACACCACAAATCTTCCAAAACCTTGGCACTGCTTTTCTCTCTACAATGAGCAGACAGGAGAACATAAAAACTAATTGTCCTCTTTTCCTGAAGGCTTCAGTAAAAATTAAAGCTACTGGAATTGGAGATTAAGTTCAAACAATGCCACAGAGTTTATAAAGAAATGTAAATCAGTGCTATTCACCTGATATTCACAAAACCACATCCACCTGCATCACCAGGGGTCTTACTCACTTCTGTTTGAGGAATCCAATTCTTATGGCATTCACAAATCCCCTCCAGATGTGAACACTTACCATAGAAACATGCAGTCAGCCTTGTTTCAAACATGGAAATGCAGAAGCCACATTGTCAAAGCTTCTGTACTAAAACCTGGGGATCGGGAAAAAACATACAGAACAGTAGGAAATAGCTGTATTTGAATTTGTTTGCTGCATCCAAAGGGAACACACTTCCATTGTTAAAGGCATTGACTCATGGGGTTAAATACAATCTTGAGCACAGAGAACTAGAAATGGCAAAGGACACACCAGTATGTTGAAGAGAACAACTGGAAAATCCAGAGGAAGAAGTACCCTAAGGACATCAGACTGAAAACCAAGTCTAGGACAAGGTGGTGGTTTGGGTGATTCTTCTGCAGGACAGAACTCAAACTGATGTTGACCTACTCCACATTTGGTCTCTTTACCCCATGATTGCCACAGCTCTGACTGTTGTCAACTGTCTTGGGAGATTTTGCAGTGTCCCCAGTTCACAGATGAGAGTGACAAACTTGATGGAGACATTACAAACTTGATTTGTATTTGAATTAGTTATATGAGGGAAAAAAATAAGTCAATATATCTAATAAGTGTTTCAACATGCCATCAATACCCTACCAGTATCTTGGTGGTTAGCTGAGGGGTCCTTTAAGAAAATCCAGGACTGTCATTTTGGCTTTTGAGTTGTACGCCAGAGTGATCTGCTGCACAGTGGGTTTTGCTGAGTTCCCCCAGCCTGTTCTCACTTCAAGCTGGTGAGCAGTTCTGACTGCCCTGGCAGGAGCTGGCTTTGATTGCTCTGGTCATCCTGCCCTCTCTCATATTCCACGTTGCTGACAAAGTTTCTCCCAGCACTAGTACATTTCAAAACTTCCCTATAAAGGATCAGAACTACAATTTCAGATTTGTTTTTTTACTGGGTAAAGGGTAGGAAAGAAGCTCAAACACTTCCTAGTAGCTTAGCTTAAGGGATGAAGAAAATTGGACACTGAAATTAAAATCAGAGTACAGACTTGTGGAAACTTCTTTTGCTTGAGCCCACAGCATCTCAAACATAGGAGCTCATCGGAGTGCCATGCTGTGAGTCATGAACTCAGTTGGCTCATTTTTGGTACAGTACAACCCCCTGCTCTTCGCTCTCCATGGCCTCACTCTGCTGCCCAAACACCAGAGGGGCATTCTGAGGAGTCATATGGATGTCCACATTGGCAGCTTTAAGGTGAGACAGGGATGGAGGAGGCATGGGCTCACAAGGCCAGGGTTGGGAACATCAGCTCAGGCTGTAAAACTCAGCATCTTGTCTGGGCTGATGTAATTTCATTTAGTTTCACTGCAGGAAGTGGTTTAGTTTCAGTTCCAGTTAAAAAAAAAGAAAGATGAGTTTACCGCTAAAGTTTTAAACAGGTCTGAGGAAAAACCTGAAGAAACTGGTTGATATAAACAGGTAGACCAAAGAATCCAAAGACAGAAATATGGTAGAACAACAGAAATTTTAATTCAAAGGTAGAAAGCAAATCTATGGTTTGCATTTTAAGTAGGGAAGGATAACTGTTTATGGAAGTAACAGCTGATTTCAATAACAGTTCAAGAAATAATAGGGAATTCATACAGGATGGACAAGGAATAATGCAACAGAGAAACTTCTGTTTTGGCATTTAGCTGTGTAATGAAGTAAGAACTGCAGAAGTTTGGGCCAATTTGCACATTTGCAAAGAGTTTAAAACCCAATAAGAAGCTCTCTAGTCAAATGAAAAGGGGATTAAGATAAAAGTGAGATTACTGGCAGGGATATGACTTTGGTCAACACCAAAGATACCTTAGATGCAAACCGATAAAAGTCAGGATGGTGATTGCTGTGAGTCCTTAAAAAAATTATCACATCTGAAGGAAAAGCACTGTTCTTAGAACTCCTGGTGCTTGTGTCAAGGGAGCTGAAAAAAAGAGACACAACCCAAAAGTTTATCAGCAAAGAATGTAAATATATAAATGGGGCAGGTACCACAAGTGGAAAATAGCAAGTGGTTCCTGTATTTGAGACATGAAAATAAATCACAGTTGAGCAAACTAAAGCCCTGTTATTGAAACTGAATTCACACAAAGGGATATGAGCATGAGCTGGACATGAGTGGCTTAGCCTGAAGATTAAGAATATTCAAACCTGCAGAGCAGCAAGTTTTTAAATCTGCAACCTCCACTCCTCTATATGAAGGACCAATAACAGAAAAATAAGTTCTTCATGTAGATTTAACTGCAACAGAGATTATGGGATGTCATTATCTCTATTACCTGCTGCCTTTCCATCTGGTGCTCTTGTTTGATGACCAGAAAGTTTTCATTTCAGGAGTATCACAGGAAGCAGCTGAAGTATAGCCAAGCACCAGAATTTCCCTAGATTTGTAGTGTCAGAGAGGCTTCAGCAGTTTGCAGTGATGAGGTTTTGTCCTGACACACTTGCAGATGTTCTTATCTAGATTGTGACAGTGTCTTCATAACAAGCATTGCTTCTCTTCTGCTATGGATTCATTTTCTACAACACAGCTAGCTAGACTATGACCACAAAGCCCTAAACAGGCACAAACTGAGAGTTCTGAAATATCTGACTGATATATTACTGACAAAACAAGGGCTGCCAAACAGATGCAAACCCTGAAACATTACCTCATCCATTGATGACTGAGAAACCCCAGATAAAGCAACATTACAGTATCATCTGGAATTTTGAAGGGTAGAAAGAAGTTTAAACTCATGTTCTGCTTAGCAGCAGAGAAGTGAGCTGTAAAGTCATCCACCAAGCTTTAAGAAAGAACCACAAGTAGCCAGCCTGCTTTTCAAAGAGAGGAAGCAGCAAGCTGCCAAGCGTAATAAAGGCACAAGAGATTTCTCCGTGGGAAGAAAGCCCATAAACCACCCAGCTAAAGAGATGAGAGAGAGAGAGCAAGAGCTAAGTCTGCAACAAAACTAAACAGCACAAAGAGCAACAAAGCCTTCCCTCTACCAGGCATCTGGTAACACTGCCATACCCCACTGTAAGGAGAGAGCCAGGCTCCCAGCAGCCCTGCCCCTCTTTGTAGTGGCCAGAGGGATGGATTTGCACCTGGATTTGCTCTAATAGTCTTCATCTGAGAGAGGAAGAAAACCCACCTGCTACCCACTCATACAAGTCCTTATCAAGCCAAAAGGAGAGTAGGAGCAGTGCTTTTGACTCTTGATTGCTCCAGGGCAGGAAGATGTGTGTGTTGACTTTACCATCAAAGCAACAAGCCAGCCACTCAATATGTGGGACTTATGAATCAGTGTGGAGAAAGAGTGATAAGTAGCTATCTCAATAAGACCTTTCTCCTTCACTGCATCCCTTCTCCTTTACAGTTTTTAATGTGTCCACATGACTCACTTATTTTGTATTTCACTCTTTTGAACATTTGCAAGCAAATGACCTACCTAATGTGATGCTTAATGCAGAGGAAGACAGATGCTTTTGCTGTTGTATCAGTAAGTGGGATTTGTTTATTTCTAGAATGACTAAAAGTCTCATTGCTGTGACCAAAAATCCCAAATAGTCCTGAGATTGTGGCTCATAGCAAGCAGATTATTGTTAGTGACAAGTACTGAAAGATTTTGCTTTAAATGTGGCCATGCTGGGCAGAATTTTTTGTTCTGATGTAAAGACTACATTTCTGTCTGAAGGAAACTTGCAGTCCTGCTAAAAATATTTGTCTTTCTGCTTTAGTGTCTCTGGCACAAACATTGAAAACTGTTTGTGGTTTGAAAATCAGGTGTAGATGTGTTGTATGTGATCTGGCATGTTTGGCTTTGGGGCATTAACTGGACAGATTCTGTCTCAACAGTAGCTCCATTCCTTTTGTGATTTCCTAAGTCATGTTCACCTAGGTTTTGGGTACTTAGTTCTCAGCTGTCTCAAAATAAAACCCTGCTTTCTTTGCACTTTATTTGGTAACCTAGGTCTGCGGTTTCCTTTTCTGAATCTTCCTGTGATTAGCCCAGCAGATCCAAACACCTGTCCTTCCTAATTACAGGGGCTCTTCCCTAAGATGAGGAGCAGAACATGCCAATGATCAGCACCTTCCTTAAAGCCCAATGTGATTTATTTAGAACAAAATGCTATGGATAAAAGCTACTTAATAAGCCAAGACATGACTCACACACCTGCTAAGTGTTGCCTGTCTTCCTTGTGGTGCCCTGGCAAATATGATAAGCAAGATCTGCCAGCTCTTTAATTCAGAGAGA
The DNA here is from genome assembly GCA_024865655.1 of Emberiza elegans. Taxonomy (NCBI): domain Eukaryota; kingdom Metazoa; phylum Chordata; class Aves; order Passeriformes; family Fringillidae; genus Emberiza; species Emberiza elegans. The sequence continues at coordinate 16,560,771 of JALJVW010000139.1, read as the reverse complement.
GCATCTGTGTATCAGCTTGTGCTGTCTCTGCTCCAGAAGACAAAAATGAGTGCCAGGATAGCAGACATGAGAACTTGTGTGAAGACATGCAGGTTCCACAGAAACACTTCTCATTCAGCCTGGAGCACAAATGCATAAGTAACATGTGCTGCCCAGCAGTCAGTCCACACCATCCTTCCCATCTTGTGGGCCAGCAGTCAGTGCTGGAGCATCTCTGCAAAGCTGGGTAGACTCCTGTCTGTACCAGTCATGCTGGTCTCTGAAGACAAGTGCCTGCCACCTTCTTGCATGTGGGAACAGCAAAAACTTGCATGGATGGACTGGACACCTGAGAATACTCAAAAGTAATCAGTGGCTGTTGGATTTTTGGTATTGCCAAGGATGGGCATTGTCCTCCTATGCTCAACCACAAGCAAGATCAAACCAGGAAAAGCATCTGCCTGGACAGAGCTGTCCTGAGTGTTGTTTGTGGCCTGTCCTGGGTTGTCCTGGTGCGTTCCATGCTTCATAATCTTTGTGGCAGCTTGTTGTAGAAGCATTTGAAAGCTTGGTGTTATCATTTCCATCATGGGGATATCATGACCCTCAAATACTTTAGAACCATTGTCGACTGTGAAGGTAAATTTATTTCAACATTAGACCTCTTTCAGTTGAGATTATGATGTTTCCAAGCCTACTGGAATGAGAGGTCAGAAAGTGCAGCTGTAGCCCATGTGGAAACAGAATTTTTCTAGTGAAATAAGATTAATCCTCTCTTGAAGAGAAGGCATGATTTTTGTGGTCTTGTTACTAGACAGGCAGTGCCTCTGGTCACAGGCTCTTTGAAATCTGGTTTGGCCTTACAAAACCCCAGCAATATGTGTGTCTTACTGTGCTCTTTTTGGGGAGGGAAGGTTTCCTTTCTGCCCCGTATGGAAACATAGCAGAGGGTTGGGCTGTCCTGCGCTGAGATGGAAAGAGAGGGCTTCTGAGAACATGTCAAGTCATAGGCTGTGGCGGTAGCAGAAGGTAGCTAGGAGGAGTGCCAGTGTCTAGGCTTCAGGCACCTGACTGCCCAGCCAAGACTGCTGTTGTAGTGGCTGCAAAGAGAGAAGATGCTCAACAGGGTGAGTCAGGCATTAGCCTAAATTGAATTCCCTGTGGCTGCACTGTGTGTAAGGGGGTGTGTTTGGGGGAAGCTGACTCCAGGCACGTATAAGACTGGGCTGATTCACCTGTGCCGCCTGTGACGTGCGGCACTGCCAGTGCAGAGCCCTGGCCTGCGCGGCTCTGGCAGCCGGGCTTGCAGTGACCGCTGGTGTTTCTGCCCCAGCTTTTGTCCCCTAGACATGCCTGTGCCTGCAGGCACTGCCTCCACCTCCCTCCTGCAGGCAGAAACCAGCAGTCCCTACCCAGAAGCTGTGTCTGCGCTTTTGTTCTCTGGACATAAGTCTTGGGTGTGCTTTGTGTGCAATGGTAGCTCTGCTCCTGTGCTGTGTCAGAATGCCTGGGCAAGCAGGGCTCCTGCAGCCTTGAGCAGCCTCTCCATGAACTATTAATAACTTCCCTGCTCCCAGTGCATGTGTGAGAAGGTTTCTGTCAGCTTTTTGGTGGAATGCATGACAAGGAAGGGTAACTCAACAGCTTTTCTGGGTGCAGAGATGTTTCTGCTGCACCTTCTCGCCATGTAAACAGTGTGTGGGAAGTGTTGACAGTGCAGTTCTGTGGGCCATGCTCTTAATTGGGAGGCAACAGGAAAGTGACTCATGAGACATTGCATCCTCCTCTGTGCAGGCAACATGGTGACTTGAAGAACAGGCACTGGACCACACAGAAGCTGTGGGACTGACAGCAAAATGATATAGGCTGACAGTGACCAAGCTCTTGGCTGGTTAAGGTCCCGACTGAAGTCATCTGAGCTCCTCTTAGGACTTCCTCAGCTATCAATGACCTGTGGGCACCAGCAAATAGAGTTCTGCTCCGTCCAGAGCTGTCATACTGTGCCAGGGTTTTAATAGCCATGGCCGAAAACAGCATCCAGTGTTGACAGAATGAGGTATTTACTGTTAACCTGTCTGCTTGCGTAACTTCTCTGTGCATGTAACTGCAGTGTCAGCCTGAACTCTCTGCTGCACTCACCATGTCCTGATGTTGCTGCTCTTTTGGCTAGCCCTGACCTATCAGTGTTCCCTGTGAGATTGCCTTTCTCTGTCTGGTCTGATTCTGCTATTGATCCTGTTCTGGCATTAACCTTTTCCAGCTCTGCCATGACACGTCTCCATTGCAGATTTTAATTCTTCTTGTGTTCCTAACCTTGTCTTAGCTGAAACCCTGCTACATGCTGAGTTTTTTGGAACGCCTGTGAGAGCCAAAGCTCAGCTGAGCCATGCTGAATTCGGTAACTTCATCTCTTTATGTCAAGGCCAGAGATTTTCTTGTCATTCTTCCCATTCTAATGTCATCTCTCAGTATCTCTCAAGTAGTTTGAGGTGCTGTGGTATCTTTCCAATGCCAAATACCCTGCCTAGTTATATCTGTCTGTATGTGGAGGCAGTATCAATGTCACCAAAGCAGAACGTAAGTACAGTTTATCTGCCTTGCCTGGAGTAAAGGATTGTGTAGGGTGCAGTACTACATGTCTGGCTCTTAAAAAACAATGGGACTTTTTTGAGAGGAGATGGAAAAGAGGGAGAATGGAGATTGATTTGGATTATGTGCTTTTTTAGATGTAATCTACTTAAATTAATCCAATTTGAATTCTACCTGCACCCTGTAACAACATTTGTAGCACTCATTCCTCCAAAGCCAAGTGTAACAACACAGAGTAAAGGGTGATGTAGTTTGGTTGAATCTGGATCCAGATTTTAGCAGGGCACCCTCCCTGTTTAGTGGCCAGTGTGAACTCTGGCAGTGAGCAGTACAGTGCTGACCATGGGGAATCCGCTCCTGAGACAGACTAAACCTGCAGACACTCTGGTGGCATGGACACTGGAAGCTGATGACTGGTGTGTCAGTGGAATATCAAAATCATAGCTTGAGTGGTTGGTTTGTTACGTAATGATTGGACTGGAATGTTGTACACAAGCAGAGGCACCGTCACCACCTGTTTATTAACTCTGATGTTACACATAGCCTGGGGTTACACCAGGCTAAAGAGCCTGAGAGAGACAGATTCTCATGAGGTGGGAACACTGACTGGTGCCAGGACAGCAGCTGACAATGTCAGCTTTTTTTGAGAGGTATTTCCCTCCCCTCATTTCAAGGAAAAGCCTCTAAATGTTCCCTCGATGGTATCCTCAGTATAAGATTTCAGGACTCTCAGCTAACACATATATTTCAAATCCTCAGAGGTGTGTGAATCCCACCATGGTAGATGGCACTGTTGAGGAAAGACTCTGTCCCATTATCTGTGTGCTTTGATAGAAACAGTTCCTTGGGTACATCTTCTCAGTAAAAAAATAAATAAGGTCTTACCCCAGACCATTATAACAAAGTGGCTGAACAGCTGCTTGTGTTCCAGTTTCTGATGAATGTGGCATTGCTATCAGCAGTGCTGGGACATGTACAGCCTACTCTTAATTTTACACATACATGTCATGTTGTGGACCACTGAGTGGTTTCCAATATATTTTAATCTGTTCTAGTTGTGTTCCCATTTTAGGAAATCTGTGCCAGCTAAGATAGGAAGGCTGTTGCCTTATAGATTTTAAGATGTTAATGATTCTTCAGGACAATAGTTTTCTCTTTTTAAAATTGCGCTCTAATCTCAACCTCTTGAGACCACTTGGCTACAATCTGCCAAGACCCCAGCCTAGCAGCAGGTAGCTTGCAGCATCAGCTGGAGCACCTGGGCACTGTCTGGAGGAGAGAAGCAGAGGTGGATGCAGGGTGAAAGGACAGTAGTGTTCTCCTCTCTAAGATCTCAGTTGGCAGATGCTTATTCCTAAAGTCTGTCACTGCAAGCTAATGCCAAATCCTTTAGCTTTATTCCCTGTCACACTGCCTCAAACTATGGAATGGGCAGTGACAATGCTGCCCTGTCACAGACTGACCATCTGCATTTATAATGTTATGATCAGACCCTGCTGTGTTTTAAAGCTTAGACAAGAAAACCAGGATCAGAGGTTCCTGACTGAAGATTGATAAGAATGTGTTTAAATCACTTGATGCTGAACTTCATAATGTGCTTAAAATTAAGCAGTTAGTGATTCCTTTAATTTGAGTCTCAGCCTATGCAGAAGAGAGGTCTTCAGAGTCACAGGTAGAAAGAATCCCCGGATCTGCCAGTGCCTTTTCTCTCTAATCCTGAAGATGGCTGTGGCATCACACTATTGCCCAAGGACTGTTTTATGCTGCATTCCAGCAGATGATGATTGAATCATCGTCACCTATTCTGCTTCTGTCCCCCACTCCATTACCCTCTGTGCTGAAATGGCAGCCTCTAACACAAAGTTTCCTCAAACCAAGGCTGTGGATGGCTGTTCTCTTCTTGATCCCAATGGTGGGAAAGGCCCAGCTTTTCTTGTTGCTTCTCCAGAGCTGCTGGCTGAGCTGTGTGTATGTTTTAGCCTAAATGAGCAGGACAAGCAAACTGCTCTTCATCAGTTTAAGATGACATCTGATGGCACAGTAGCTTAGAGTGCACCTCCAAGCATCCCTCTTTTCCCCTAGCTGCCTCATTAAACTGGCTTTACAAAATTTTCCCTTCCCTGTATTGCAAAGCATCACAGTAGAGTCTTAGGATTTCTTAGCCCTTGGATTTCCACGAACGAGCAGACAAAGGGAAGGGGAGCAGACAACTCTTGTGTGTCAAGGTCTTGGCTGTAGGAGAGCAGTTGTGGGTGGATGCGTGGATCAGCAGGTTAAATGCAGCAGCAGAAAGGATTTAGATTTCACTGCAAGGTGATGGAATGGCACCAAGCTGTGATGGTGGGGCTGAGGGGGGCTCCATTCATCTAACAAAGCCCACGTACTGCACTTTGCAGTCAGGCAATACTGCAATACAGGCAAAGGGAGACCAAATCTAAGCCAAGAACCATCTCTTATCTTCCTCCCTTCAAGCCAGGGTGACTTGGTATATGTTGAACATAAATATAGCTTTGCCATGTATCTTCTTTCAAATATCAGCAGGTGTGAGGTCTTCTAGTTCTGCCATAACATTGGGTTATGCACCAAAGAAAAGTCAAAGCTAGACTCCAGAGCATCCTCTGTGGAGCCTTGAGCCTGAGAAGTAACCCCTCTGACAAATTTCAGCCACTTTCCTGTAACAGAGCTGGCCTATTTCTTTGAGCTATTTTTGGCTGTTCTTTAGAGATATATGTGGTAGAGGAAGATAATGAGAACAATTAAAGAGGAATTTCAAGTTGCTGTGCTGTAGGTAATGGAAAGAAGGTGTCATGATACGATTGTGCAATAGCCTCACATTTTAGGTATTGCTCATGGCAGAACGTGTTGTGAGAGGACTCAGTACCTGGAGAGAAGGGTCATTGTGGCATGTTACAGCATCCATGATACATGTAGCAAAGATTGCATCATAAGGCTGAGCATTACCATTAAAAAGCATCTGAAGAGCCTTTAAGTGGGAGAAATCCATGTGGGAAGGCCAGCTGGTTTTCACATGTGGCTTTTCCCAGAAGATATCAGATCAAAATAGTTACAAGTTGAATCTCCCAGTTTTTCTGTGTGTTTGTTGGGAACACAGTGCACTAGATTTGAAAACAATTGATTTCATGCTTTGTGACCAGGCTAGTCAAAAACAGCTACAAATGGGAAACTGAGAAACAAAGGCAGGGCAGGAAACAGAGCTGAGCTCTCAATATGACCCTTTAAATTGAAAAAGCTATAAAAGGCTGGCATAGATTTCATAAACAAGGGAGGTGGGGAACAACACAATTTGAAAGCATCATTGTCTTTTGTCAGATTCTTATTGACAAATCTTTTTCCTGGTACGTTGCCTCTGTATGAGAAATTAAAGCAACCGCTTAGATAGTGTGTTTTGACAAATATTGTACCAATGGATCCTCTTAAGAAAACTCAGCAGGCAAATTCCTCTTCTCATGCAGATATTTTTTCCCCTGATCTCTCATTGTCCCCATTTCCAAGTGCCCTAAGCAGGACCACTCAGAATCACAGAATATTCTGGTTTGGAAGAAACCCACAGGATCATCCAAGTTGAACTCCAGGCCCTGCACAGGACAGCCTCAAGAATCACATCATGTGCCTCTTAGCAAGCTCTAATGTGCATATGGAGAGGTGATGTGAAAGAAAGATGCTGATGACCATGACATCTGAAATTATTTTATGGCTTCAGTAGACCACAAGTATCATCAAAGTTTGTGTTGACCTTGCTCCATTCAGTGCTCTAGCCTGAGCATACCTCTTGCCTGAGCAGGCTCAGATGTTGCATCAGTGTCCTCTAGTAGCACACAGAACTCTTTTTGCACCAGTTAATTGAGTCTAACTACCCCTTTTGGCAGATGAGTGAGTACCAGCCCCACTTCACACCTAGGAAGAGTGAGAGGGGAAAGTGGCTTGACCCAAGTTTAATTGACAACCAGTGTGAGCAATGTCAAATACTGTTTGCCTGCACCCAAGTCCTGTGCATGCAGAAATGGTGAAGTTCCTTGGAGAGGAGTTAAGTCTTGGGCTAACATTCTGTGTTCGATATTACATTGCATGTTGGTGCCAGGTAATGTGCTGAGAAATGCATGAGGGGAGTGGGCTCAGGGGCACGAGCTGCATTGCCAAGGAGAATAACAGTGCTAGGGACATGGTAGTCAGGCAACAGGCTCCACTGGCCTGCTGAGCACTGGCAGGAGGACAGCCTGGCTAGTCTGATGGCAAAAGGGATGCTGGCCTCATTTCAACTGCTCAGTCTGGCTGCATCAGTGCCCTGGTTGGTATTTCCTTCCTTCTCCTCTCAAGAAAAGACAAGATAATTTGAAGCAAAAAGCCAAGACTTTGCCCTCTGGAGGGATTCCAGGGCTGCAGATGGACCGGGCTGTTTGCAGGGCTGCTGGAAAGCAATTACATTTGCAGTTCAGGGGAAGGGAAGAGGAGGAGGGAGAGTCACTGAACTGACAGCAGGGATAAGAAGGTAGCTCATTAGCACATCATCTTTTCTGCACCCTTCTGTGTGGGAGCAGATCTCCATATGATGACATTCAGAGTCTGGCAGGAATGTCATCCTGGAACTAGTAGGAATTTTTCTGCAAGAAAGTGTGAGCAAGTAGGTTTAAAGAGATCAAAAGTGAGTTCTTCTGTGGTCCAAAGAGCATAAAGGTTCATCTTTCAAGGTTGTTCTCAAACTTCACCACCAGCTGCTGATCTGGAATATGAAGACAAAGTGTGGAAGTAATGAGGTATTCATTAAAACACAAAACACAAAAAACCCACAAACCAACCAACACCTCCCTCCCCCCATCCAAAACAAAGACCCCAAAACCCAGAAAAACCCCAAACCAACCAATCAAAACATCCTCTATGGTGGATGAATTTTTAACTGAACATTAAAATTAGAGAGCTATTCATAAACTGAGCAGGTACTTGAGCTTGGAGAATTCCAGCAGAAGCCATGCAAAAAACCCTTCTCTTTATGGCATTTGAAACAATTTGGAGAGCAAGTCCTGTGTCGGTGACAGTGGCTGTTGGAAACCCCACAGTACAGCGGTAATAAAGATATAATACACTTAATTATGACCTAAAGGGTGAATTCCTTACGGATTTATTCAAAAGACTCATGTGACTACTTAACAGCAGTCCCATCCCCTGAGCAGCAGTCTGCATGGTCCCACAGGAAAAGATCAGAAAAAGCACACATTTCCCTAAAGGAAAGTTGAGAATGGGAAATGTGTGTGTCTCACATCAGGCAAGCAAGAAGTCTGTGCACTGAGTCCTCAGTGGCAGAGCTGCTCCCCTTTTTACGAAGATTTCTGTTTGCATGTGAATCTGCTGGTGTAGGGATCTTGAGTCCTTCTGTTGAGACACAGATGAAGGGGCGAAGAATGAGCTCATGCCGAAAGCTTTTGAAGCCAGTGAAGCACCAGGTAAACACCAACTCTTCTGGTTTTCTCTCAGTTCTTCTGTGCCCCCAGTGTAAATCCCGTCCGGCTGAGGGCGGAGGAGCAGGGCGCCCGCAGGCCCCACAGCGCCGTGCTGCGGCACGTAAATAGCACCTGTCTCTGCCAAGCAGCCGGCTCCAGCAGCGCGGGGCTGCGGCCAGAGGGAATCAATCCATCCCTTCAGCGGGGCCTCTTCGGGGCTCCCCTCCTGCCGGTGCAGCAGGTAACACCTCTCTGTGACAAGCAGCCGGCTCCAGCAGCGCGGGGCTGCGGCCAAAGGGAATCAATGCAGCCAAAGGGAATCAATCCCTTCAGCGGGGCCTCTTTGGAGCTCCCCTCCTGCCGGTGCAGCAGCTCTGCCGCTTGCGTGGGCACATCGCACACGGCGCCGAGAGGCAGCAGGGCGGAGGGCAGGACTGCAGGGAGGTGTTGGTCAGTAATGGTAACACTTGCCTCCACGGACAGAGGATCTCCAAGCCCTGTACAAAGCTGCTGTAGCCTACAGCGGATAAACAGTGCCTGATGGAGAACATGGTGGACAGAGGAATAGGGGATTCTGCAGAGGGCAGTTGCAGAGACTGTGCAGTAGGAGCTGGGAGAGAAGAGAGGGAATGGATCCCTAACCCTGAATCCCTCTCATCCTGATTTACACAAATGTAACTGTTGGAGTCAGTGCAATTATATTAGTAGGAAAGCGGGGTGAGAAATAAAAAAATTAGCTCCATGTCATTTCATCAGTTGTTCTTTGTATTAGTAGCAAAGCTTTCTTCACACTCCAGAACACACTCCATCCAGCTTACAGGAAATTACATGCTGCAACTGTTTAGCAATGCTTGTTATATAAAACTAAAGCAGAGGACAAAAGGAGAACACAAGATGTGTGCATAAAATACTGCTCAGGTTAATGCAAAGGCATTTTGAACCTGATAATCATTCAGCTCTGCAAAATTACAGCTGAGGCTGCTCAGCACCCTGAAGGCTGACGTGTGCCTGCATGAAGTGGGGTCTCTTTCATTAGGCTATTGCAGCCCTGTGCATTAGCTGCCACAGGACACAGGGGGACAGCTGGACTAACAGTGGTAAACAGAGGTGGTGGTTGTGGAAGTGAACAACTGCACCTAGAAAGATACAGAGAATGGCATCCACCCTCCTGGGAAAAGGCTGATCTCTGCAGGTCTGGGGTGGTGTCTTCTCCTGAGGTATCTGTCCTATGTGGCTGCCTAGCAGGGCCTTGAATGCCTCTGCCTCTCCAGAACGTGACTCAAAAAGTTGTAGAACTGCAGTTAGTTACTCAGGAAGGAGGGAACAGGCCCTGGAGCAATGAAACAATAGTGAAAGGGAAGCAGAGGTAGACAGTGAGAAATCCTTTTCAAAGTAAATGTACACAGTGCACCTATTTGCTATGACATTCTGACGCCTTTTCAGAGAATCTCAGAATGTTTGGGTTGGAAGGGACCCTAAAGACCAGCTATTCCAATTGTCCTGCTCTGGACAGGGACACCTTCCACTAGACCAGGTTGCCCAAAGCCCCATCCAGCCTGCCCCAAAACATATCCAGAGTTGGGGCATCCGTTTTTGGTCAGGCTCTGCAACTGCCCACTGCAGAGTTCACCCTCTTTCTCTGCCTCTCACATTCCCCATCAGGTATTGTTATCTCGTTCTGGTGTAGGCTTACAAATACCCCTTAAACTGTTCCAACTGCCCATTCACTGGTATAATTCCAGCATGTGTGTGAGCCTGAGAAAAGGAAAACTAAAGCTAACCAGCCACACCCACAACATCAGTGCTGCAGAAGTGGCTAACTGTGCTGGACCCTGAGGGGCTCTGGTGACATCTTCAGCCACACCTAAAGAAGCGCAGGGTCTGCTCTTCCCACGTGCCTCCAGGCTGCCGCGGGGTCAGGCTTTCTGAGTCCCACTGGCAGGAGGGCTGCCTCTCCTGCAAACCTTCGCAAGCCCTGTACTCCATGGCCTCTCTCCCTGTTTGCCTTGGAGGCACCGATTAAATAGCTGTATGTTAATGAGCCTCTGACAACAAACACAGTACCGCGGTACAGGCTGCTGTTTGGACATCTGGAGCTGATTCCCGTCCCCCGAGGGCTCCAGTGCTGCCAAGGACCCTACTGCTGCTGAAGCAGGTGTACAGGTGTCCCTAAAGCAAAAAGGCAACTGAGAAAAGCAGAAAGCTTTTCTGTGCCTTCAAAGCCCCAGCTGCAGGGTGGCTGTGCTGCAGCCTTCTGGTTCAGCTATTTTTCAGTCAGTTTTGTGATAGTGGGCTGGGGAGAGATGTGCTGTCTCCCACACAGTATTAGCCTGTCTTTTGTCACTGAGGAGCTCCTCCTGGTGCTACAGCTGCAGCCCACCGATCCAGCTCATGGCCAGGGAGAACGCCAGAGGAAGGTCCTGGGCTGGGAATCTGGCACTGGGGGGGAACGAGGCTGTTTGTTTTCTCCCTGTGCCCGCTGCTCTGCAGTAATGCTCCCCATCTGGAGCTGCAGGCTGAAACTGAAACACGAGCAGTGACTTTCAGAGAGATGCCCTTCCTGGCTCTGCACACTGGCACTGAATTAATGTCTGTTACCTGACGTGCTGCATCATGTGCCATGCAGAAATTAGTCACTGAAGGCCAGGGTATAAAACTTCCCTGATCCCTGTGGACTTTTGAAAGGGTAGAGTTTGGTTTGTCTCTTACAGCTTAGAGAGGGTGTTAATATTGAGTCTCATTGAAAATGCCTGAGTTGCCTCCCTTGGCTGCTGGGGAGCGTTCTGATACCTTGTGTGTACTGTAATGTGGGTTTGGGTGCCACACATCCTCCTCCCGTGACTCCAACCTGACCCTTGAAGGCAGTGTTTTGCAGTGCACTTTCCATGGTCACTTGTGACCTTGCAATTGCGGTTCCAGACCTGTGCAAAGCCTTTTAACTATACTTAAAACCCCATTTTGGCCAGACATCTGCAAACTGTGACCATAAAATGATGCACCTGCACTCCCAATATTAGTAAGGGACCCCCACAGCCACAAATCTTGCCCCAAATATTTACCCTCTGTTAGCCCCACTTTTCTGTTCCCCACTAACCACAGTGCACAGGGACAGAGCTTGGCGTGCCTTCAGTTCCAAGAGAAGCTCAGCTCTGCTCAGTTAAGGTGCCTTGTGACAGGGAGATGTGGTCTGGCACCCACCCCGAGCAGCTGCGGGCTCAGGCTGTGCCGGCTCCACAGACCCCTGCTGGCTGAACGGGGCTGCTCGGGGATGCTGTACCGCCGGCTCCCTGGCTGCAGGGCTTGTGCGACTGCTGCAAGCGCACCCTCCCTTTTCCTGCTGCTCTCCCCGCTCTGGTACGGATGGACATGCTCAGCTTTCCCAAGACAAAATCTGAGTGCAGCAGCTTGTCCGTGGTGGAGAGCTCCTTCCACACCAGCACTCTCTCCCCTCTCAGATGCTGCCAGTTTGGATTCACCCGGCAGGATCCATTCCTCTCCAGCCTGTTTCCAGCAGTGTGCCCCACAGTTACTGGTTGTGGGAGAGCCTATTCTAAATATAATGTACAGAAAGTGCCCTGCCACCGTTGCCTGCTCTGATTTCTCATAAGAGCCCTCAAATGGAATGATCACAAAGCTTTATACTGCAAGGGGACCACTCGTAGTGGTACAGTCTTATTGCCAGGTGTTCTGGTAAGAAAACACCTAGTACAAACATGCACATTGTGTTCATTTAGGGTCAGCTGGGGAAATCAGCTTTTGTTTTTATGTTATACATCAGTTATTACCACTTCCATGTCTTCACTCTGCACTTTAGAATGCCCAGGGTCTTTCCAGTGTTGCATCTGTGAAACATCTGAATATTATGAAAGCTGCAGCAAAGGACAAGTCCTTTCTCAAATACTTTACAGTTTAAACAGACTGAACAGGCAAAAGGTGAAGGAACAAGAATGTTGCTTTTTCTTGTTTTTTTTTATTTTTACATACTGTAGGTGAGATGTATGAAAATAAAAGGCTGCAGCACAGCTTAAAAGTACCATACCCCTGTTATTTGTTTGCAAAGCTATTTTTTTTTTCTTCATATCTGAAAAGTGGTGACACAACAGAGTAAGTAACTGGCAATATATATTAGCTGGGTCAGGCCCTGAGCTGGGTACTAGAGGGGTAGGGACACCTACTAAGGCCCTTTACTGGGGGAAGGGACACCTTCTAAGGCCATGAGTTCCTTGGGTGCTTAAACAAGGATGTAAAGAATAGCAGGAGGAAGGTTTCCTTCCCACCTAAGCCAGGGACCTCACCTCAGCTTTAGAGGCTGTGACATTCAAGCAGAGACTGAAAGGGCTCAGCTGCCTCAGGTACCAAAACAAGACTAAGAACATCACTTTATTACAAGTAATGAGAAAATACATTAATAAGCCCTAAATAGAGTGGAGAAAGGCATAACCAGAAGTGTCTGGATGTTGAAAGCAAATTCAGCGATGGAAGTGGAAGCATTTCTACCACGGGGGTGATGAGGCACTGGGACTCACTGCTGGAGACCACATTAATCCCTTTTACTCTGATGCCTTCATGTGATTTCCCACAGTGTTTGCTTTAGGTAGCTCAGTGCCAGGTGTCTGAGCAAGCAGAAAGTCCAGTGACAGAGAGGGTGTCTGTAGAGACGGGCCCCACGAGTCCCTCATGTCACCACCTTCTCTGTCCAGCTGACCCATGCTCTGCAGGGTACCTTGCTGCCTTCTGCTGGCTTGCAGTAAAACCCTGGGAATCATCAGCAGGGTTTCGTTATGTTCTCTCACACTGTATGGAATGTGTGAGACCCACTTCTTTAGCTTGGGACTGGGCACCCAAGTGGGCAGGGAGAGGGAAGGAGGCAGTGAGGGGAGAGGGCTGTACTTCACCTGGCAGCCAGGAGCACCCTCGGCCACCGGGACAGTGTCCATGATGGTGTTTCCGTATCAGTTGAAATGGGGGTGCTGGGAGGCTGGTTCAGGCCTGGGAAAAGCAGTTGGCATGGTCATAATCAGGCAGGAAACGGGAAATGGTGTTGTGAGGTAACAAACAGGAAGCTCTGATGGCGGCACAGCGCGGCCCAGTGCGGGCTCCAGCTGAAGGAAAACGCTGTGAGGGAGGTGGCGGAGCAGCGTCTGCTCTGCAGGGCCCTGCAGCAGGCTCGCCGTGCCCAGGGCCTGTTCATCCTCAGCAGTACTTAAACAATGAGACCAAACCGGTGAAGGCTTGTTTACACTTCCGCGGCCATGAGGAGGCTGAGGGATATGAGCGAGCCCTTCCAACATCCTTCTAAGCCTCATTAGCAGTAACAATTCCACCTCACATGTCAGGAGAGAGAAATGGCCAGCCATGGAAACGGAGACCTCCTCAAGGACATGTAGGGGTTAAGTGTCTGCATCCCACTCCCTTCAGAGAAGCACTGCCTGCTCCTCAGATTCATGCTTCAGGATGGCTCTTGCACAGCTCAAACCATCTTAGAAGCAGTTGTCAGGTTTCAGTTAATGACATTGACCCCTCCAAGCGTCATCCTTCCCCCCAGTTATTTCAGATTCCTCTCCAGCAGCAAACACTGGAAGGATCTACCTTTCTCCATGAACCCTAGATAAGTCACACGGTTGGCTTAAATGAGACGCTTCACACTTGGATGGCTGCAGTGAGGTGAGATGAATCTGCACCTGCTGGAGATGACTGAGAGCAGATTGTGCAGCAACTGCCAAAAAGGCAAGAAATTCTTCCTCCTCATGTTTGAAAAATGTGCATCTGATGGAAGGGTTCCTTAACATTACTGTCTCCATGAAAAAGGAGATTTTTGGAATTATAAGCACACAGGTATTTCTACCTCTTCCAAGGGTTTAAGTGAGCTCTACCTCCAGGAATCTGGACCGGCATTGTGAATTGTAGCTAGAAATTTGAAGAACTTCAAAAACCTCCTCCTAAGCAACTTATGACAAACATAAATACCATTAAAAGTATGAAAATCAGTGTAATCTTCATGAAAGGAGAGGGTTGGGAGGAAGAAAAGAGCCTCTGTATTATAAGGAGACATGAGAGGACGGGAAACTATTGATGAAGAAACTAACACCAGGACCTGGTGGGCTGAATTGAAAGAAGGGATTAGAACAGGGCCATTTTTTTTTAATTACCATGCTTTTATCTCATGTGGGTTTTTACCCCCCAGATACATGTTGTTCAAATTGTCTTTTGTTTCTTTGTTGACAATCTTCCAGAGAACAAATGAGTTTGTGATCAAGAACAAAATGCTTTGGCAACGCTTCGGCATTTTCTGCCAAAGCAGAAAATGTAAGGCAAATATTAAACAGTGTTAATAGAGAAATACTTTCAAATGCACAGTGATTCATATCTGCACCAGGAATTTCAGTCCTCCTCACAAACCTCTGTGGGAGCCATGTGCCCCAGTACAGGGATCATCAGAGCTCTTGCATGATGCTAGGAATGGCCAAATCCTGTTCTGACTGGTGAAGGCCTCTCCAGCTATAAACCTAACTCTCAGCAGATCTGTTTGGATGTTAAATACAACTTAGTTCAATTTCATTTATAAAAACACACATGTTGTCTCTGTGACCTTCTATACAGTTAGTTAAAAATATAATCACCAATCACCAAAACCACTGTGAAGCCAGCAACAATTCAACAAATAAGCCATAAAGTACAGCTAAAAGATGTCATCACCAAACAGCCTCTCCTCAAACTGCATTATTTCCTCCATTAAATGTGTATTTGCAAAACATGATTATGAGCAAGGTCCTCCTTTTCAACCTTAGGACTCTTCCTGGGGATGACCTGATCTTCATGCTGAGCAGCTGGCAGGGTGAGTTGGCTGCAGGGATAGATGGAGTCTGAGCACTGTCTCCAACTTGGCTGGCAAGAGGAAAGACAGCATGCTTGCAGAGGAAATGAAGAAGGATTAAGCCCTTCCATGGCAGTTATGTACTATGTTGCTATCTCTGTGGGAGGCAAATCCGTCACTATTGTACAGTCTGCGGAAGAGGCAAGGTAGTCATGGGATCATCTGTGTTACACAGGTCACACAACACCCAGGGCTATGTTATCCCCAGGTGTAGACCCCTCTGTGTGCCTCAGCTGCAGGTGTCCCCTCTCACATGTCAGCCAGAAGTGACCCAGTCAGAGGGGAGGATGGTGAGATGGACACTTAGGCAGCAGGAGTTATTTTCCAGTCCATTCCCTGCCCTGCACTTTTAAACTTGACCTACTCTTCCTGTCCAGGGGAGCACTCCTGCAGTGTGGGGGCTGCACAGAGCCTGTCACCAAGTTCCTCAGGGACATGTGTGGAGTGCTGCTGGCAGGCAGTGAAGATGTCTGGGTGGCAGTGACTGCTGGGTGAGCTGTGTAAGCAGATCCGTGGTGTGTCTCTTTCCCTTAGCATCTCCTGAGGGGTGAAAAGCTTCTTGTTGGAGGGGACAGCTGGTGTATCTGAGAATGGAGCACCTCTGGGAAGCTGCTGCTCTGTCATCAAGACATTCCACAAAGTACAAAGGTCCTTGGAATCAAATGCTGTGGGTGGAACAATTGCATTGGCATGTGAAATTATTGTTGTGTACACAATCAATTACCTGATGGACCAGAGAGTTCCATCCTAACCCTGCAGCATGACAGACCACTGTGCTGCAGAAATATGCCCCAGAACTGTACAGGGGAAGAGGAGCAAGGATGGCAGTGTAATGCCCAGCAGGGGCAGCAGAAAGGGTAACTTTATGGTGCTGGGTCACACCATTTCCCAGAGAAGGTCTGAGAGCAGAGTAGGATGGTTTAGAGCAGATGGTAGAGTGATCAAGGAGAAATCTCACTGCTTTGGGTGTCACTGGCCAAGCTGCCAGCTCTGGGAGCTGAGCTGGCAAAACTTAAAAAGAGAGACCAGGACTTAGGGAGGAAGAGGCACAATGGGGTCAGGGAATCTTGATGGAGATGGTGTAAAATTGAAGTTTTGAAAACAGTGAAGCGTGGCAGAGGGCCACTGAGTGATGTCAGTTCTCTACAACCGGAGTTTGGATTGAGAGCAAATTGTGCTGGGAGTGTCATATTTGCTGCGTTAAAGCAATGTGTATTTATGGGTCAGGTATGGGAGATAAGGGAATGACAGGCAAACGCAGATACGTAACTGTCGCTTAGGCTGCTGGGGTGAGGGTTTGCTAGTGACCTACAGTGCCTTTCTCATTTTAGCATAAATTAATGAAAGGAAAGACTGAGGAGCAATGCAGATACCTGACATGCATTTTTACAGAGATGGTTTCATCTGTTGGACTAGGTGGCTGCAATTGCACAATAACTAACTTACTCTTCCTCAGCAGCTCTTTCAAGGCTGAAAGCTGTTGCTGGTCAAGTGCACGTCCTGTATTGACCCCAAGTTCTACAAGCAGCCCTCACCTAACTGACTTAAGTAAGCTCTGTGCCCTGTGCTGTGTCCTGCTGCATGTTGTCTCAGCACCAGTGGGTGCTATAGCTACGGGTATGTCCCGGCGTCTGTCTCCCTTCAGCAGCGGAGTTGTCAAAGAGGAAAATGATGTAGGGCTGGAGCCGAACATGAAACAACTCAGGGAAGCACTGCCCGAGGCAGTACCCCTCTCACTCATTTCAGCTCCAAAATTACTTAGACTGGAGTGCTCTGTACGGCTGTGGTAAAGTTTTTAACAGGTGCTAATACAAGGAAACATGCAAGAGTTTCTCAGAAGCAGAGTCCATCCTTTAAATTGTTTTGTCACATGGCTTTCAAGTGAATTTGTGAAGTCTTTTAAAACTGAATGCCAAGTTTATCTGCAGTCCTTGAGCCAAATCCATAATCTTACCATAATTATTGCAAATTCTGCTGAAAGCAATAAATTGTACAGTTTGGTCTGAGAAGTCTATAAGCTTGTCAAGAGTTTGTTAAGAGAAAAGACACTGCTTATCACAATATATTGGTCCTGGCATCGTCTGTGGTCCTCAAGAGGAATCTCTGAAACTGAGGCTGAGGAGTCTTTACAGCCAGAAGGATCTCATCTCCTCCTGGTGAATTCCCACACTGTGGCTCAGAGATGGACTCACCTGGGGGGAGCCAGGCTGCTGAGCAGTCAGAGCACAGTGGGCCCCGGTGAGGAACGTTTTGGCCGAAGATGTGGGTTAAATCCAGGTCATATTATGTATCCAGCTATCTTTCTTGTGGTTTCTTTGGCAAGGACTTGGGGATGTGCACACGTGCAGGGATTCACATACGCTTTCCATGTCCCCCTGTGTGGAAGCAGGCACTGCTCCTGTTTTTCCTGTGTAGGATCTGTGATCTATTCCGGTAGCTGCATCGTGCAGCGCTGCCTCCAGTAAATATTCACAGATTTCCTTGTAAGATGATGCTTTTTTTTTTTCCTCTCTCCTGTGTGGATACACAAAGGCATGTGTTGTACCTGCTTTACCCCATGGGATCTACATAATCAGGTCCACAGGTTTTAATGGATTTCAACTCCTTTCTGTCTATGGGTACAGTTTCCTGTCATGTTTTGAGCAGGAAGAGCTGAGTCTTTTTTGGTCTTAGCATTCCTGCTTGCCTAGGCATTGGGAAGAGTTCTCTATCTATTTTCCTGTTTGATTTTTGTGTGTGTTTTGTTTTAAGCAGGACAGAGTGCATGTGTGTATGTAATCCATGTGCTCAATTAAGAGAGGCATCTGTTGGGTTTATTTCACATTGCCGAGGAAGGACTGCAAGCAGGGAGCATCTGCTCAGCTTTTTGTCAATGGCTTGTTTTTCATAATTTGCTCTACAGGGTGAATGTTTGGGGAGGGGGAGGTGGCTTTTTATTTCTGAGTTTCATCTTAAATTTATTTTTATGGTAGCTGGGGAAATTGGCTGGGATTTGAAAGTTAATTTTGCTGTGAAAAGGTCTAAAGAGGGAGGAACAAAACCATCCAAAGTAAACAGTATTTATGTAACCCTAATAATACACTCAGAAGGACCCTTATGAATCATTATTTGCAGTATTTTAATGACTTCTTTTTAATGAAGTAAAAAGAATTTGTTGTGGTGCTTTTTAAATGTCACTGGGGTTTTTAATTTTTCATTTTTTGAAAAAAAAATAGCAAATTTTGCTTAGATTTTATTTTGGGGAAAGATAGGAAATCCAATATTCAGATGATTTTTTGGCACTTTGTCAACAACAACAAAACCCCCTGATTTTAAAATAGAGCTGCGGTAGTTTCCTGTTCTTATAGTTTTGCTTTTGTGCACTCAGATCTTGGCTGTACTGCACCTAGCTGATTTAGTGAGAGACTTAATTGCCTGTAAATGTATGTGCTTCAAAGGCTACTAAACCTGCTGGGAGTGTTTATACAAGTGTGCTTTCTACACTTTTTTTGGTGGAAATGTCCTCCAAAAGGGCTGTAGAGGATAATGACTTTGTGATGCCCCGGGAGGACACAGCTGCTGGTGTAGTGTAGGGAACTCAGGAGGAGAAAGCCTGAAACTCCCCCTAATCCCACAAGTGAAAGACAAATCTTGCCCTTTGCAATCAAACAAACAAGGATACAATCTTACATGTGTAGGTGTAGATACTGTGCCAGAGTAACCTGCAGACAAGATTTGGTTTTTATTAAAAGTGTTTAAAGAAATAGGCTTAAAAAAGATGGTAGTAGTGTTTTGTTCTGTAAGTGAACCCCAAGACAATGCATTTATTAAGCCACTTTGAAATGGTATTAAATCTGCATCTTTTGTGTCATGACTTGTCAGGGGAGAGGAAAAATGAAAAGTTTAATAAAAATATCTTTCCTGACAGTTCAGTCCCACAAATAGCAAGAGAATGTGTGTATATATACATGTGTGTATACATGGAATTAAAATATAATCTATCACAATATAAATACGTATAACATCTCAAAATGTCAGATGAATGCCACTCAGCTGAACAATTTTGTTGTCATGTGTTAACACTATAACTTTTTTTTATAAAAAGCAGCTGACATAATTTGGCGTGCACAATGTAAATGCAGGGACCAGGCAGGCGAGGTTACTTCTGGGGGAGCTTCACTAATTTTGGCTGCCACAGAATAACGTGTGAAAGGACAAACCACAACAAACTTTGTAGTAGCAGGAAAGTATTTTCATTGCTTGAAAAAAAAAATAAAATTCAAACTTTGTCATCACATTAAAAACATTACATGAGAAGTAATAAACATATTTACACTTCTGTTTTGATTATAAATATACATTATATACAAAATAATGTTATAAAACGTAGAAAGTTCAGTGCTTCTGATTTTTTTTAAATTACTGAAATACTAGTCTTCAAAATAAACTACAAACAGACAAACTAAAACCCATATTATTGATTTCTGAAGGTCATCTTCAAAATGGTCCTACGTGGTCAGAGCAGAAGGTCAGTAGTGGACAATGAAGGGGTCTTGTCTGCACAGTTCAAGGGAGTAGATGGGCTAGTCCAACAGGCTTTACAAGGGCAGGAATATCGCTGTCAGAGAGATAGCACGGTCCGTGTTTCCTCCAAGAGATCTTGTTTCTCCCTCCTCGTTCTGCCCCGTGCCCTGTCTCATTCATGAGTGTCACGGCACTTTCCACTGGGGTGTCCGGTATTACTGCTGTAAATATGTATAGAAGAAAGGAGCTGCTGCCCGCCTCTGGCTGCCAGGGACAGACACAGCATGTTTTCCATGTAACACTGGGTGGGTATGAAAGAAACAGCATGAGCCTAGAACCTTCTAACTTTAATCTCCACCTGACTTGGCAGAGGGCATCTCAGCGAGTGCTTCACTACTGGGCATTTAGAACTGGGATGAAGAGCAAGAGTTGGAGTTCTGCAACCAGATGGAGAAATGGTGGGGGAGTAGGTGGGTTGTGTCACACTGCTGCTGCTTCTTCAGAAAGTAACAGCTGCAATTTTGAGACTATTTGCAGTAAAAGGTGGCACCTAATTCAGAAACACTACATAAACCCCTGAATTTGTGTCAAAATAAGGCAGGGGGAAGAGAATGAGGAAGGAGAAGAAAAGAAGTAATGTCTATTCACAATCACTGGTAGTGCAAAGGGCATGAAAAAAGCTGAGACAGCTCAGCACATAAAGGTTCCAGGAGCTGATTGATTTTAAACGCATTTCTAAGGCCTTATATAGAGCTGGGATCGCCTCCTCCCTATCAATGGGGATGAGGCAGTACACATTCCTTATCACAACTTCCCCAAAATCACATTCCACATCGTGGCTTGAGTCAATCAGTTCTCCAAAGCATCACCAAATGAGCTGACATGTAAATTCGGTTTTCTTCTTTCCTCCTCCTCTCACCCCTTACAGAGTCTCCAGTACATGCAGCAGGAGAGAGGAGATGCAAATGGATGTTTAGCAGGAAGTATCAACTACCTCTGCCCAGTACTGTTCAGGTAACTGCAAAAAGAGCAGTCAAGTTTCTGTTTGGGCTTGGTAGATTCTCTTGACACATTATAGGCACTTTTAAACCCAGAAAAAAATTGAGACCTCATTTATACTATATCCATTATCTGCATAGCAATGTGTCTTGCTTCACGCCTTCCATGGCAACATCTGTGACAGTTATGTGCCTCCTTATCTACCAGCACCTCCCATAACCAGAGTTCTGGAAAGCCAGGGGTCTGTCCATGAGGAACTGGCCTCAGCATCTTTTAAAACACCAACATTTTTAACCTCTCTCTTCCCTCTGCCTCCCCTTTTCAATAGCAAATGAGATTTCTGGTATCAAACTTCAAACAAGGGCAGTAAGAACAAAAAGGTGTATTGCATCTTTCAGTAAATTCACAGTCTGTCCAGTTCACTCAGTTCCATCCTCCGCCTGAGAGCAGCAAGTTGCATGTAATTAAAAACAGTCCAATCCAGTTCTGAATTGTAAACAATGCAGCAGGAACGTCCATCTACTGGCATCATCAAATCTGAGGTGCAAATGGTCTGATCTTCAGTCTTATACCTGTCAGGATATAAAACAACACCAGGAATGAGAAGGAATCACAGAATACAGAGTAGTGCAGAACTAACAAACTATAATTCAGCTATGTCAAACCAAAGCAATTTAAGCCAAGCATTACTGCAGTTTAACTCTCAGTGTTTAAAGTTTTCAGTTGCGTTCAGAGGCAAAGTATCACCAGCAAAAAAAAAATAGTCATCTGTGGCCTCTCTACATGGCCTCAGGGGGAGAATGCTTACAAACCTGGGTGCTCAACATAGGGGATCTGTAAAAAAAGTACACGGTATAGTTAAATAGCTTGTGTTTAGAAACATTAAGCCTTAATGGTGTGCAGAGAGATTCTAGGGGTTGTCATTCTGAAAACAGAATCATTTCTGGAGATGCCTGATGTAAATTTGGGAGCCTAGCTTTGCTCAACAAGATCTTTGAAGATACAGTATTTAGGTCACTTAATGGGAATGAAGAGTCTAGCTGTCATTTGTATTTCTGAATCCTTTCACTTAGTCTTAAACTTTTAATATTGTTGGTCGACTTGTGTTCCAGCTTGCTTTCAAGGGGAAATCTGATATCCACCTTGGAAAGGGAGACTGAATCCTGCAGATCTGACTTCACAGATCCCTGCTGTATGGCACAGCAAGCTTCTCTTTCCTACAGGCTGCAATTAGTCCTAAAGATGACTACACCGAAGAAGGCAGGTATTGGTTAAAGTCAAATTGCCTTTAACTTCCACTGAGACTTTTTCCAAAAGGCTGGTAGCTCTTCAGGAACTATTTGGTTCCTCAATATCTGCTTTTCAAAGTCTTTCAAGTTCAGTGTTAGGCCTTTCCTTTTTTGTGTATCCAACTTTTCAATGTAACATAAAAACTGAGATGTTTTTATCAGTAACAGCAATAACTTCTGCTAGAGAGTATTGAGCTGGAGCTTACATGCTAAGAGGTTGAAATTACCTTATAACAGACTTCCTAAATGGCTGTTATGCCTATCCACTAACACATCCTGCTACCTTCCATCTTCAGCTAGAAATCTATAGCTTTGCCTGTTTCCACAGAACAAAGATTATCCATTGTAGTCACAGGAAAAAACATGGCTTTACATCAATGGGCCTAAGAACGATTATTATTTCCATTTTTTTTCTGACCACCTATTTAAGAGGAAATAATGCTACAATGTGCTGAATTTTTATGGGCTGATGTTCTGTGTTTTCATCTACCACTGACTTATCTATGCCCAAAACCTCTGGTTTAATAAAGTCAGCACAGCTTTTTTTTTTTTTCCCCACTGCATATTCTGTGTGGGCCACAGAAGAAGAGAGGAAAATGCTGGAAGCATCATGATCCCTGGAAATAAAGGAACCTTCTCAGATACAAGACTAAAGGATAATTTACCCTTTTACCTTGTGCATTTATGCCTGCCCACCTCTGTACTTACTTACCTCTGTGGCTATGATGCACTCATTCCGTTCTTCTGTTATCACAAAGACGGACTGGTACATTGAATCCCTCGGAGAGCATATCGCTGATATTCTGCATTCTGGCTTTTCACTAAGGCAGGGCAGAGAAAAAAAGAACATTAGCTGATTACTGACAAGCCTGACTCTCAAAATCTACCATGAATATGGAGCGGTGGAACGAGATAGCCATGAAGGTGTGGAAGGGAAGTGCATGGGATCAAGTTTCACACGTTCTGTGTCTGTCAGGATATTATGCTAGAGAAGTGGAAATAAGGAACAGTGAAGTCTTCCTATGCTCCTGCCATGTCTAACCTAACAGTCATTCCTCAGAGCCCTCGGTCTAACAACCACATGCAGATCCCAGACAAGACCTTCAGCACATGAATCAGAAGACTGATAAGACACTGAACACCTGCCCTTTTCTCCTTTTGAAAAAGAGTACTTGTTTTCACTCTATCATTCTTCTCAGTAAGCAGACCATCTTGCCCTCTTACAAAGTGAAATACTTGTTTTTAATCACTGTATGCCTTTACTGTTGTTCCTCCAAGATCTACTGAAGAAGGAAAGATACTTCTTACTTTCACCACTGGCCTAGCCACTCTGGGTTCCTTCACAGTATCCATACAGCAGCACCCTGCACAAACACTCAAAATTAGTTCACTTAGCTAAGGATAGCACTTGGTTGTGACACACATACTCCAGTATGAAGATTCCTGGCTTTGATCTGGTTTGTTTTGTATATTATCTGCTTGAGGTTTCTTTTTCCCTCATATGCTCACCTGCTTCTAGACTTATATGAAGATGAGTGGCTTTAAGAAAGACTATAATGGAAACTACATTCTCACCTGTGTAGTCGTAGGGGAGACTTCTCTCCTAAACACTTTTCACTTTTGTAATATTTATCTTCTGGTATCCCTCTACTTGTCAGGTCTTTTACCAGATTGTAGTCCAGTTTATGGTTCTTGGGTTTGTAGTTTGATTTCTCCAGCCCACAGTCCACTTCAAGGTCTTTATTTTTATTGGTGTTTTTCAGCTGGGAAGCTGGAATGAGATTGTCCTTCTGGAAGTCAGACAGGTTGTTCATTGTCTCCAACTCCTGCTCTGGGTGCATCCTCATCTGCCGGATGACCATTGCTATCATGCAGAACAGTATGAGCAAAGCCACCAGCCCCACCCCCATGGATATAGCAATCCAGGGCACTGGTTTAGGAGGAAGTGTAACGGGCACTGAATAAACTGGCAATTCACAGCGGTTGCCCATGAAGCCAGAAGGACAGTAGCAAACAAAGTTGGCACTATAAAGTCCACTGTAGCATGTGCCTCCATTCTCACATGGCCCAGAAGCACATTCATCTCTGGTTTTGATGTCACAGTTCCTGCCACTGTAGCCTGGCATGCATGTGCAGGTGTAATCGTTGATTAGATCATGACAAGTTCCCCCATTGGAACATGGGTTTCTGGCACAATCATTGATGTTTATCTCACATTTCTGACCAGAGAAACCAGCCCGACAGCGGCACACACGAATCTGTCCAAGGTAAAAGCAACTACCATCTGAGGGGAAAAAAGTGAAATAAAAATTAATTTGCAATGCACTTCACTCAGAAATCTAAACCTTTCTCTGGTCAGCATGTTATACTACCTCAGGGAGAGAGAGTTTATTTTACAAAACAACCGCACATCTAAGAGTTCATTCCACTTTACCTAATTGTATCACTGTGTCTTAAAATTACACCCCTTCTAAATATGTAATAGAGTTAATTTAATTTAATTGCCATCTTCCCCACCATATGATAAACCTCATGCATTGTTTTGTTGCATAGAAAATGCCAGTGCAAGTCCCACCCCAGCAAGAGACTAAAATTACATGGATGTGGAATACAGCGGGGGAGAGGGACTGATGTTCTAGAGGAAGAGTAGAGGTCAGATTGGATTTCTATCACTTCTGCACTGAAAAGCACAAATTAGTCAGGGTCATGAGATTTTTTGATAAAAAGACTCACCATTTGCACACGGGTTGCTTGTGCACCTGTCTACTTTTTTTTCACAGTTAGACCCTGTGAAGCCGAAAGGGCAAACGCAAGTGTAGCTGGCCCCTTGATCCTTTTCCAAGCACGTGCCACCATTGAAGCACGGAGAATCTATACATGTCAGAGCGCTGTGCTCACAGTGAGTGCCATAGTAGCCAGGGGGGCACAGGCAGTGATAACCGTTCTCCATATCCTGCAAAACACAACATTAGGCCACTGTTATTTAATGGAAAGAGATGATAGCTCCCTGCATGCTTAGTTCTGGTCAGCAGCAAGTGCTGCTCAGTCTCCTCTCATCCACAGCCTGATGTGGCAGAAGAGTAAACAACTGCAGGTTGGACTGTGAGAGTTGTGGATCAGCTGTACTCAGTGTACAGGAGTAATCCTGCAGCTACACACGCAGAGCAGATGCAGTTGTAGGGAGCACACAGGCAGCTACACAAAAGCATTGCTAACACCACTACTGTCTGATGGCATCCAGAGGCCTTCCCAGATGTCTTCCCAGAGCAGGGTGGTATGTGTTGACCTCACAGCTGTGATCAGGCCATTTATCCTCAGCGTGAGAGCCCTTTTTTATTTCACAAGGGTTTAAGTTGCTTTGGCTTGCGTAAGTCCCAGCACTTAAATCATAACAAACTTTTTCTTCTTTCCAAGGGCTATCTGTCCAAGGCCTTGGGAGAAGGTAGGTAGGGTCTTGTGCTTTAATCTAAAAATTGGATTTGCTTTAATTTAAACATGCATCAGATCACGTTTGATATCTATAATCAATCAGCCTTTACCAATCCATCATTGGTAAGAATCCATCATTAACTGGATCCAAAAACAGGCTGAAACACTAAACTACGAGAATCCAAAAGTGTGGAATTCTGTTTTGCAGAAAGTTTCCGCTGATTGCCCCCATATTGTTTGATGCTATCTTCTCATAGCAGAAAGCAAAATTTTCTTTAATTTACTATTAAAATACAGACTTAGTGCATTTCTGTATGAACGGTGGTTTGAGAAGCTTATTTTTAACAGATCTGCTCCCTCATCAACCCTGGATCTTGCCAAGCTCTCATAATGGCTGCCACAGAAACCCAAGGATCAGTTGACCAGTTCTAATCTAGATGATACATCTCCTCCTGTGACAGACTTCCTCCCCTGACACCTCTCGGAAAGGGTTCAGTATGATGGTTGTGAGCGTCAGTAATGAACCCGTGTCCTATCGAATTCCCATTCTGTTGTTACAGAGCCATTGCTGGAAAGGTACACCGGGGCTTGCTGCACACAAAGCCTTTCCATTTAAAATGCCCCTACCGTGCAACTGCCGCCGTTCCTACAGGGATTGCTGTCGCACTCGCTGATCTCGTGTTCGCAGTCGACGCCGGTGAAGCCGGGTTTGCATGCGCACGTGTAGCTGCCCTGGCCAGTGTTCATGCAAGTTGCTCCGTTTTTGCATGGCCTGTGGTGAGTGCAGTAGTTCAGATCTGCAAAGATACCAGGAGTTAGGAGAACACGTCTTTGACAGGTGGGAAAAGATATACATACAAAAAGGCTGTAGTCAAGAAAAAAGACAGAATTTCCAATGAAAAATTTCATTTTGGTATCGATGGAAATACTGGAGATTGTTATCTGGGTTATTATCAGTCATAATCAGATTACCATCTATCACTTGAGCTCTGAATTTTGAAAGAACTGGCAAAAACACAACTTTCTTAGTGTTTTGGTATATTCTCCCTTTTTTGTGGACATAAAACTGCTAGTTGCAATGGGATTTATGGAAAATGTACTTCATGAGCATGTGTTCTCTGAAACACACACTACAGCACTATGGCTACTTCATGTACAGCCTCACTAAAGGAGTGAGCCCCATCCTTAAAAGGTGTGCTCTTAGGCACATTCTAGGAAGGCAGGGAGGAAAAACAAAAGATGTTTTGGCTTTGAGATTTAAACAAACACTAGAAATCTTTTATTGTTTATTTGCTCTTTTGTTATGGATGTTAGTAGATTAAACTGTCAAATGCCCTGCCAAGAGTGACGGTTTTATTTTTTTTTTCCCTTTAAATCTGAGACAGAGTTAAACATAAGTTCATAGGAGGTAAGTAAGAACAGCTTTATTATGTCTATAAATATTATAGAGTAATTTGAATGCAACTGGTTAATAGATAACTATAAGCAGAAAAAAAGCTGCAACTTTACTTTTCCTGCTTAATTCAGCCTTCACCATCTTAATCCTATAACTGTCCTGGAAACAGCCTGCTTTGAGCACTTAATGATCTCAGTGCCAGCAGTGCATATATGGCCTTGAGGACATGACTGCTCAGCTGGCTACGGTTCAGTGATTCAGAGGGTTGAATAGGTGGAAGTGGTCTGGTGTACCTTAAAATGGAACCTGTACTTTTCATTCTTGCTTACATGATTTTTCTCTCATGCTCCAGACTTATCACATGAGTTAACTTCCTTGTATGCAAAATAAGGAAGGCCCAAATGATGGTGCTTACTGCTGCTGGAAACTATTTACTAAACTCTTATACTTGTAAAAGAAATAAGTTAAACTTTGCTTGAACAGGCAGAAAACTTGTCTGTTCAACAGTCATCCAGATTGTTAGGTCTTTGTCCAAGAGAAACTTCTTTTGCAAGAGAAAAACTGCAGCTACCAAAAAGGTTTCCTTGTTTTCAAACAAAACTACTACAAGAACTGGTATGTAAGGCTGCAGTGCTACAAACTGATGCCTGTGAAGATGTACCTTTGGGAAATTTAATTCCAGATCCAGTGGGTCAGATTCCTTAGTGTAGTACTAAGGAGTACCCAACCTAGGGCTGTAAGTGCAAGCTTCAGAACTAACCTTGATCACAGAAGAGGCCACCCCATCCTTCATCACATATGCACTGCCATTGTGTTTTACAAGTCCCGTGGCGGCAGCCTATATGGGGAATGCATTCATCACAGTAGCGGCCTTGCCAACCAGGACGGCAGCTAAAAGAAAAGTCCAATTAAAACATTAATGACATGGAGAAGAGTTTAAGTTTCTATTACAAGGTGACATTTTAACTGATGTTCAGACTGCATTTGCCATCTACTCACATGCACTCTCCAGGCTTGTTGCAATATCCGTTCTGTTCGGTACATCCAGCCAGACAGATGGCTGTGAAGAGAACATAAAAAAGCATAAATGTTTAGGTAAATACACATGGCGCTACAGAATGCACTTTTAAAGGATAAAAAGCTTTTAAAAAACACTTTATGAAGAGTTTTACACGTTCAAAGCTTTGTTTTAAAACTTCTTGGTACGGGGAGTTCTGGAACAGGAGGAAGTGAACAGGGAGAGCCAACACTTGACAAGTTGTCCTTTAGTTTTTCTGTTTATGCAACAAACATGAACTCTTGCAACTCTTGCTAGAAAAGCAGCAAGAGAAAGCGGCTTTGGCTTGTGCTAATGAAAGGCTGAAAAAACCCAATGATACCCTGAGCTCAGAGTAAAGGATCCCACTACTACACTGCAGCACCCATCTCATGTCCTCTGGCCGCAGGAATGGTTGGTGGCAGACTTTGTGCGAACAAGCTGCTACCCTTTTACCTTGCAACAGCTACTGCTATTCAGGGCTATCAGCCAAGGTCCCTTTCCTGCCAGCTCGCTCTTTGCTGCTAAGGCTCGCATAGGTGCAGCGCAGCGTTGGGTGGTTGCAGCCAAAGGGGCCAAAGTCCTCAGCGCGCAACTCTGCCTCTCCACACAGGGAGTGGAGAGGTCAGCACGAAAACTCGGCCCGGGCCACGGGAGCCCTGCGAGAGCTTTAGAGGCGCTGCCCCCCGCCCGGCTGCCCGTGGCACTCACGCTCGGTGCAGTACTCGCCGGCCCAGCCGGGCAGGCAGGCCAGGCTCCCGTCGGCCGCGCACACGTAGTGCCCGAAGCGGTCGTCGCGGCGCTTGCAGAGGCGGGAGCAGCTCTCGCCGTAGTAGTTCTCGCTGCACACCACGCGGTAGGAGTAGCGCAGCTTGGTCAGCGGGCCCTGATGCACGTCCTGCGACCAGTCCTCGCCCACCGACAGCGACCGCTGGATCGACATCTGGCTGATGAGCCACTCCTGCGGGGGCGGCCGGGAGCCTGCGGGAGAACGGGCGCGGGTCAGCGGCTCTGAGCCCGCCGCGTCCCGCCCCGCCAGGCCAGCGGAACGGGATACCCCGCTCGCACATATGTACACGTACATACCCACGTACGTACACACACACATACATACATACATATGCACACATATACATAATATACATATACGCAGGCACGCGTGTGGAGGTTGATGTATGCAAGGGTACAAAAAGGTGGCCACCAGGGTGTGCGAACCCGGGCCAAAGGGACTCAGCCGAGGGGCCTGTGAAAGGAGGGCTGCTGTGAAATATCCTTTTCCTCTCCTCTCAGAAAAACATCCCAAAGCCATTATTCCTTTCCAAAGGGCGGAATTCGAGCAAGGTGTAAAATACAGGAAAAGGCGGACGGGGCTTGCTGGCAGGCTCCCGGCTTTCTCACCGCAGCCCGCCTCGCTTTCCCACGCCAAAAATAAACCGGAGGAAACGCAATTGTGTTGGAGATTAGGCCGGGGCAGAATCAAAGCGGCCCCTGATGGATATCGTTGGGGGACCGGCTCCTGATGGTGGGATAAAGCCGGCCCTGGAGTTATGGCATAAACAGCTGAGCCGGGGGGGGCCGCTCGGCCCGGGGGGGACGCACGGGACGGGCCCGGGGCGCTCCCGCCGCGCGGGCGCCCCCTGCCGGCGGCGCGCGCAGTATTCACCTTCCGGCAGGTAGCTGTCGGGCGCGTGCCAGGCCTGGATGATCAGGGAGAAGGTTCCCTGCGGGAGAGAAAGCAGCGTCAGCCCCGCACCCAGCGCGCACCGCCCCACCGAGCCCAGCCGCGCCCCACCGCGCCCCACCGCACACCGGCCCGGCCCTGCCCTGCCCCGCTCTCTCCCCGCGGCTACACACTTCCCTCCTTCCCTCCCTCCCACAAACCACGGATACACATCCCACCTCCAAGCCCTCCAGCCCCTTGCTTTATTTCTCTCAATAACACATTAGTTATCCCAAGTAATTCTGATCTGGATGAGCTTTTTCATTGCACTTTTTTTTTTTTTTTTTTTTTTTTTTTTTTTAGGAAGTTCTGGAAATAAATCTAAAAGCAAAAGTAGTTTGTTTACATTAAAGGCTATCAGCCCGCCGCGGCTACCCTGCTCTTGCCACCCTCCTGCCCATCATCAAAATCGGGTTAAAGTAGAATCTCACCGGCCACGTGAAGTTAAAGGGCAGCTTAATGGGGCTGTCAAATCTCTCTGTATCCTTGATGCTGAAGGAGTTTATTCCCAGAACCGGGGTGATGATGCTGCCGAAAGTGCAGGAGCCCGGGGAAACCACGGCCTGAAAATGCTTCAAACAAACGCGAAAGAAGGTCCTGCAGTGGGGGGAGCAGGGCTTCCCACTGGCCAGAGACGCGTGGCTATTCACGAATTCGTGTAGCTCCAGCTGGAAGACGCCGGAGCCGGACACCCTCTGCACAAAGGGGAGACACACAAAATAGCCAAATCAGACCTTACCCGGCTTTGCCATACAAACTTTCTTCCATCACCCACTTTACATTTCGCGAACCCCTTTTTTTTTTTTTTCGTGTGCGATTACCTGCTGCAAAATCGTTAACAGAAACGTCAAGCCAAAGATGCGCAAGGCTGTCATCCTTGTGTTATTCGAGCTTCCAGTTCTTAGTGGGTTTAGTTTTCCTTCTGTATTCCTCAAATGGACCAAGCAAACGCTTCTCGGTCGAGGGAGAAAAGAGAGGCGTCACGGCGATTCTCCGGGAGTAACCTGCTCTTCCAAATATTCCCCGAGCACCAGCAGAAATCGGAAGGTAAAATCCAGGTGTCGATCCGTCCCCTTCAGGGAATTAATCCTGCAGCCAGCCGCCGACCTCTGATCGCTGTCGTCGCCTTTATAAACTCCAAAGCCGGGTGGGTTTGGTGAGAGACGCGGAGGGGAGTGCTTAGTGTGGAACCGCTCCTCCTTTAACCGGTGCTAACAGCGCTCAGTAAATGGAAAACTTGCTTCCCTTCGAGCTGTTTATATAGTTGCCTCGCATCCTCACAAGCTCATTATGTAAACTGTCAGTCAGACTCACGGGCGATCCCTCCCCTTTTCCATCTTTCCTTTCTGGAAAAAAGAACCAAATGTTGCGGAGAGCCCTCATATCCCGAATTAATACCCTGCTGCCGCCGCCGCCGCCGCCGCTGCTGCCGCGCTGCCCGCCGAGGAGCCGAGCTGATTACGAACGAGCCGAGCATCTGTTGAGATATTTACGGCGCTCACACTAGGAGAGAGAGTTCCCTCGAAAATCAGACGCCTCTCCGCAGGGCAGCTTTCTACGGCGGCCGAACAATAGAGGATGAAATGTTTCAAAAATACGCCTGTTAGTTAGTTAGTTTGTTCGCTCCCCGTTGCCCTGCACCCCGCGACTCCCCGGGTGTGCCCCCTCCCCGGCCGTGTCCCGGGCGGCGGGACGGGGCGGCGCGGTGCCCCGCAGCCGCGGCCGCCCGAGCGGCGGGCAGGAGCTGCCCTGCCCGGCGGGGGCTGGCCCCGGCTGGAAACCAAAAGTAAAACGGCGTTTGCCCGGCAGGCGGGCACCCAGGGCGGCTCCCGGGGCGCAGCGCCCGGCTCCGGGGCGCCCGTGCCGCAGGCCCGGCCCCGTTCCTGGCCCCGGCTACCGGAGCCCACCGCGGGAGGGGTGGTGGTGGTGGGTGATGGCAGGGGACGCGGGCACGGCGGGGATCGACGGGCGCTCGGTCGCCTTCCGAATTCGGTGGCAAACGAGCGCTCCTGCGAGGTGGCCGGGGTCAACAGCAGGGACGGAGCTGGGTTTCCCCCAGGCTCCCCGGCTCCCAGAAACATGGGCAAGGGGAAAACTCGGGCGCCTGCAGGCAAGCGGGGCGGGAGCGGGGCCGCGGGCCGTGTCTGGCCGCCTGGCCGCGGCCGGGTTGCGGTCTGGCGTGTGCCATAAAGCCCTTGGCCTGATTGCAGCGTGCGCTTATTGTTGGGTCGCGTGTCCCTCATTAAAGCCAAGCACAGAGAAGGCCTTTCATGTGGCTTTTTATTTCAGCTTGTTAAATGGATGGGAGGCCGGAGTGGGGGAGGGAAGGAGGGAGGGAGGGAGAGATAAACCCTCAGCTGTATGATAATGAGGTCTTGCCACCTTTCTGCCAGCGCCCGGCGCGCCAGGCTGCGGGCCTCCGCGGCGTGGGTCACCTGGGGAGCAACGCGGGGCGCAGAGCGCTGCCGCTCCCCGTCCGCCCCTCTGCTCTCCCAAAGGGTCTGTTCTAGCGGCGTCACCTCCCCACTCCGAGTTCTTTGGGGGGGGATAAGGAAAACCGGGGCTCTGGATCGTTTGGAGGCGAGGCAGCATGGGGAAGGCACACTCCAGCCGAACTTCCCAGGCCGTCGCGCTCCCTCGTACGCTTACAGCGGCTGCTCTCCCTGGAGACCGGCTTTGGCCCAGGATGTGGTCAGGGTCCAAACGCCCGAGGTGTCACCGGGAGGGCCGGGAGACGGGCGTGGGGAACACGACGCGGCTTCGCAGAGAAAGCGTGGGGGAAAGCCCGGGCACCGCCGCCGTGGATTGGTTTGGGCAGAAGCGCAGGCTAGAAATCGGGGTCGCCACCAAAAGAAGATTAAAACTTCTCCCGGTCCCCACTGCGCCTGTGAAAGCCGAAGCCGGCAGGCACAGACTCTGACAATGTCGGGGGACTGCACCTGAGGCCGGGCACCCTTGGCCTGGCTCCGTCCCGAGTAGCCCGGCTGTCGCCCGGGGTGCGTGCTTGTGCGGACAGGAGCCGTGTCCGTGGTGGAGACAAACCATGAGGCACAGAGGCACAGGCGAGGAGCTCTTTTGTCTCGACCTCGTAAACAAGTGGGAAAGGAGGAATGTGTCGCTGCTGATGAACTCGGAATTTTGCTGCGATCCACCCGGCCAGATCCCGGCTTTACCAGCAGCAGCGTCAACTGTCAAAATCAAATCTGATGCTAATAGCTTCGGTACTAAATAAAATGAGAGGCCAGATAACATCAGTGCTTGATAAATGGTAATGAGTGTCTAACCTAGGGGAACAGAAGGGCTGTGGGGCTCTTTAATTCAGTATTGAAAGGCTAGCTGGGTACTGCAGGCTCTAGCAGATGTTAGTATGTGTGTGTTTTGATTTTTGACTTGTATTGGACGTTTATTAGGCTAACCAGAGCCACCCCACGCATGGCCACTTGGTCCAGGCACCATCTGGCACAAGCAGGGCGGCGTGCAAGAATAGGGCCTTGCTTTGGTGCTGAGGATCCACAGGCAGCATCTACCATATGGACCCGGAGCTAATGTAGGTTAAAGCAAGACAAGCTCATCTCTGCTTTTCACAGCTCCGCCAAACATCTCTGCCATCCCGGCGGAGCGCACCTTGGCGGCTGGAGAAGAGCTGCCACCTCTCCTTCCCCCAGGTCTGACGAAAGGGGAGCAAGCCCCCCAAGCACTCCTCAACCTGCTCAACTGCTCTTGATGGCCACTGTTTTTTGAGTCAAGCTTTGCACCTAGCTCTGCTTGTTCCTGGTGGGAGCGCAAGTTGCTCCAGCTCCCCATGTGTCGTCCCCCCTAAAACCAAATATTTTCAGGAGATCAAGTGAGTGGTGCAAAACAGACGCTAAATCCTCCTAGAAACTCCAGACCATTATTTTGATTGCAGCTATAAAAAGAGTTCGTAATAAAATAATAACAGGGGAATATAATAAACCACCTGCTGCATGTTGACACACACGCACAGGGAGTTCAGATAAAAAAAAAAAAAAAAAAAGTTGCACTAATAGCATCAAACAGCTGAGCCTGAAAGTCGGCCGAGAGCAGATTAGAAGCATAACTCCTGCAAACTCCTGTGCCCAACACGCCATCCTGGCTCACTTGGAGAGCAACAGCCCAGCCAGCTCCCCTAAGATCCTCGGCTCAGTTCGAGGGGTGCCTGACCTCGGGAATGGGGGAAAGCCCGCAGAGCCCCCGGCTCTGCCAAGGGGAGGGTGCCCGCGGTCCCTGTCGGGATGCTGGGCGCTGACCGGACCGGACATACCCGGTGGTCGCTGCCTCCGCGTCCATTCCACCCTGCTCCCTCTCTCTCCAGCTCCCTTACTCGAGGTCAGGGCGCTTTCTTCCCCTCTTTCGCGCCCCATTTGCTGCCGGTTTATCTCCAGGCTGGCCCGGCTCAGCATACGCGTGGCCGGGCCAAACGCATCTCGCTAACGAGACAACGTTAATTAATTCCGGGCGGGTGAAAGTTGCCAGCCTGCCCAAGCCATCCCTCCCCCCGAGCCCTCGTGCCAGGCTGCCCTCCTCCGTTCCCGGGGGAACGTCCTGCGCTACCCCACCCGCGGGATGTGCCCGAGCCCCCCGCCCCCGGCCGCCCGTGTCCTTTGCTGCTCTCCTGCCAAGCCTGCCAAGCTCGCTATCGGCGCACAGACGCAGCCAGCAGCACCTGCACCGCGACCAGCAGCCCCGCTTTTCTCTTTTCCTGAAGGCTCCGTGATTTCTACTCTGGTCACATCACCCACGGGGGAAAACTCCCGCGGGGAGCGGGTCTGGCCATGAGCGGCTCCCAGTAATGTTGTTGCCACCATGCGCTTTCTGCGTGGCTTCTGCTGGGCCGCTTTTAAGGTCCTGAAGATACAGAGCACCCGTTCGTACCTACGGCCGCGGCAGGACCTGCCTGACGCTCCGGCCGCGCCGTGGTGCCACCCGGCGTTTTTGGAACGGGACGCACCCGAGGCTGTCCCTGTCTCCCCTGTGTCCCAGGCTGTCCCCTAAAGCAGCATTAAGCCACAGCCAGGCTGGCCTGTCTTCCTGGCCGGGTCAAGCTTAGCTGGGGGCGAACTGCGTCTTCCCGTTTCCCCTAACTCTGACCCTTCCCTGTGCCCGGGAGCGGTGCGGATGCCCGAGGGGCATGGCTGCTCACGCCCCTCCTCTGCCCTCAGCGCCAGCCGCTGCCCACCCACCTCCCCTTTGCGCACTCATTTGGGAGCGGATCGCGGGGCGCGGAGCAGCGCACTCGCACCTTGGAGCCCCTTCGTCACCTTGCCCGGGAGCCGACCCCCTCATCCCGGGGTCGTGGGCTGCGGGGCGCCCAGAGACCCCCCGCAACTCCAGAGCACCGCGGGCTGCCCAACGCTTGTTCCAATTCATCACAACAAGGTTGTCGGTCGGTGCAGCATCCCGAGCGCCTGTACGAGCGCGGTGCGCTGCTTTACTGTGCACCTTGCGCGCCTTTCTCGGCAGCGTTCCTGCTTCGGGCTCTGCGGTTTGTTTCGGGGCTGGCCTCGCTGGTCGCCTTTTTGATCACGGAGTGAGTTTGATCTCTTAGTCAGAGACTCGCCCATTTATTCAGGGCTCGCCAGCCCTTCCATGTGCGCAACCCCGCTTTTTGAGACGGATTCCCCGATGGCTTTAAAACCCCTTAGCTAGAAAGTTGCGCATCGATTCAGCGCTGACACACCCCGAGAGCCTCTAAGAAGAAAAAAAAAAAAAAAAAAAAAAAAAAAAGAGAGAGAGAAAAGAAGAGAAAAAAAGAATCCCCCTTGCTTGTTTTGTTTCTGCCTAAAAGCCCGTAGCGTGGAGCATCCCTCCAGGGAGCGCCGCTCGGAGGGGTGTTAATGTGGTCGATTTGGGGTACAAATGTTTGGAAATGTTTCCCGATTCGCACAGAAGGAGGGGGGATTTGCAAACTGTTGCTGCCACATGGCCCCTCCAGCCTGCCCATTCTCATTGTAATGAGGCCGGCGCGTGCCTCATCTGCCGCGGGGCGCTGCCACGGGCGGCCCGGACACGCCGCGCCGCCACCGGGGCGGGGGACACCGCCGGCAGCGCCCGCCCGCCCGCCCGCCCGCCCGCGCGCCCCGGGCCGGGGCAGCCCGCGGCAGCCGCCGGCGGCGGGACCGGGCCCGGCCGGGCTGCGCTCCCCGCTGCCCGCTCACCCCGGGCCGCCCCGCGCCCAGCCCCAGAAAAAAAAGCGCATTTCTGTTAAAGGCTGTAACGATCACCATTGAGTCTCTCGCTACAAATCGATGGCTTCTTTTCCATACAAATGCCTGCTTATGCCTTTATGTTCTCCATCTGTTTGTAGCTAACACCTGCCATTCAATAAATCGATTTGGCCATTTAATGTAACAGCTTCCCGGGACATTTTTTCATGCCAGATGCCACAGCAGCTCCAAACCTCTACCCCAGCCCAGAGCCCCATCAGCACAGCCGCCCAGCAAGGGGCTGTGCCTTGGCAGAAACCTGCTGCCGGGGTGGGGAGCAGAGTTGAAAAGTAAAGAAAATATGAAAAAATGCCTTTATTAAAAAAACAAAC
Source organism: Emberiza elegans (assembly GCA_024865655.1). Lineage (NCBI taxonomy): Eukaryota > Metazoa > Chordata > Aves > Passeriformes > Fringillidae > Emberiza > Emberiza elegans. The sequence continues at coordinate 16,524,948 of JALJVW010000139.1, read as the reverse complement.
CAAAACCACTAACCCCACCGATTTCACCTTTTTCTTTAATGCTCTGGTTTCTGTGTGCCTGTGGAAGTGGCACCTGGTCCTCGCTCCCAGCAGCAGGTGTACGGGTGGTGCTGTGGTTCCTGTGGGTCGCAGGCATCAGGACACTCAATGACATTTTTATTCCCTTTTATTTTACTCACCAATAGATACTTTGCATGTTTTAGGGAATTTAAAGTTTTAAGGATGCAAAGATTCTATCTGCAGTTTATCACTCATGACATGGGGCAACATTCCTTACAGGGACTTGCAGGACGAGAGACCCCAACATTCTACATGTTTCAGGGGGCTGTTCCTCCTTGAGAGGCTGCTTTGATGGGCATCAAAGTTGAGCTCTCCCAGCCTGTGGTCCCCGACAGGAAGAGCAAGGAGAGGTGAGTGCTCGCCCATGTGCTGCTCTGCCCCATACCTTGGCAAACCTTTTGGCTGCCCCAAAACACTTTCCCTGCTAAACTGACACAGAGAGAGAAAAGTTGGTCTCTCTAGATGACACCCCGTAGGTCTCAGGGGTGGGAAAACAACATCTGGGGATATGAGAAAGTGATGTGGTATGATATAGCATGGGGAAGTCACAGCACTCTCTTCTCGTGGAGGAAGTGAGCAGCTCTGGGCCAGCTGAGTTTCTCCAGAGGAAGTGATTTCAGTATTGCTGGGATTTTGTTTGACTGTATTTGTTGTATAATTAATTGTGCCTAGAGCCTTTGAAAGGTGCCTTTGCTTTAAATTTTAATAAATACATAAAATGAAATGTAGGACAAAAATAAGGATATGCACATATTTCAGCTATGTGGGTCTGTTTCTTAACTAATTTAGTGCAGGCCGTGGATACCATTTGTAAACGCACCTGTAAAAGCCTAATTTGCTTTGAAAGATACAAAGTCATGCAGTTGTTCGGCACTTTTACCCAGGACAGCTGAATAAAACTGTGATTTCTCATAAAAAGCACTCCTGGAAGCTATGTCAAGAACTGAGAGTAGTTACCCGGGAGATGACCAAATCTTTGTCTTTATTTTGAGTCTGGGAGTTGTGGCTGAGTTTGGCAGGGGAGAGTTGGGGGGGAGATTTCTCACTTGGAGCAGAATTTCCCACGTTTTGTTTCATATACAAGTCATGTATGGATCAACATTCATGGATGGGACAGTGGCCTGAAGCAGCATAACAAAACAAGTACAAGCTGCCCTCTTAAAGGGGAAGAATTCCCTTTGCAGGCTCCATAGTAAATGTCCCATGGGCCAGGCTTTGGGAACTCCTGCATCAGAAGGTCTGTGTCTTCAAACAGATGGCCAGGCAGCCCTTGGCTACTTAGAATATGTTTGGGGCTATATTATATAGAACTGAGTAAAGAGATCTGTCACAGAAAAACAGTAAAAGGCAGTTTTAACCCTTCCCCTGGGGAGTGGCGTGGATCCACGCTCTGCCTGTGTCACCAGTCCCTCCTCTCCTGTGCCCCTTCCCGAGCCCAGGGGCTGTTTGGTGGGGGCCCAGCATTGTGGAGCTCGCTGCAGACACTCAGAGGAGGAAGCCTCAGACCTCTGGCATGTGAGAGTTGGCAGAGCAAACCCCAGAGTATGGCCTCAGTGCAGCCACTGTGCAGCCTGTCCCAGAGGACAGAGAGGAGAGCAGAGCAGAGCTGGGAGCTTTCTGGAGTGGCCGGAGGTGCGCGGCACACAACCCTGCACACGTAGGAGGCTGATGAGATGCCCTTGTCCCAGTGGGGCTCGGGGCTGATCCCCAGGTGGGACACGGCCCACTAGGAGTGTCCTGCCCTCAAGGTGCTGTGGCTGCACCGGGTGTTTGCTGAGCTCTTCTGCTTCCCTCACTCTTCTGGTAGTCTGGTGTTGGGCAGAAGCTGTCAAACATCCAGGGCTGGATTTCTGGAGAGATGTGTAGGCTAGTACTGGCAGGAGAAAGTCTGTGGGACTCAGTGGAGTTGCACCTGCTTGTGCACCAGGATAAGCTGCAGCAAGGCAGCAGCAGCAGCAGCAAACATCTCAGAGCTGCACATTGGTAAAAGTTAAAGGTATTTAAAATACAGATGGCCACTTAAGTAAGAAAATCCACTCTGAAATCCCTTTACCAGAGGTAAAACTTGCTAATGACTGGAGAGAAAGACTTTCCTGACTTATATCCCTTCCAATTACTTTTATTTCTAGTAAAAAAAGGTTTTAACCAGGACCAGCTGCTTCCACAGCCACTCAAAACCAGTCCTAGATTGTCCAGATGGAGTCACTCAAGACAGAGACTTGAACCAGAGCTGCCACCGGCTCCAGGATTTCTGGGTTTGTCCTATTTTAAGAAGATCTCTCATCCTGCAAACACTGCTTATGGGAAATGATTGGGTGCAGAAATCCTAGTGGGGGCCCACGAGGCAGCCTCATGCGGGGATGTGGCAATGTGGCATGCTGACATTTTGGCATAACGTGGTGATGATTTTATGCTAGCATCAGGCCTCCAAGAGGAAAGTAAATATGTGACATATTGTTCAGGGAAACAAAACAAACCAGACAATGAGGTCCTGTGCCGAGTGACTGATGTAGCCTCTGCAGGCCCTTGCAAAACCTCTATTCCTTTGTGATCTGGGGATGCTGGGAAAATGAGTGCATCAGGGTATCCAATACCATCCCTGGACCATCCAGCCCTCCTTGCTTTTTGTCTTTGTGTGCGGCCATGCAGGGAGCAAACACAGAGCCCCCGCTGAGTTTCTATTGTTTCTCCTGTCTAATGGCCCTACTTAGCCATGGAGGAGCGGGATGGATTTGCGCCTTGTGCACATTGTTCTTGGGGTTCAAAAGAATACTTAAACTAGAGCGGTAGTTAGTAAGACAGTCGAATAGAAATGAACATTCACTCCAGAGGCTGTGGATGGCACAGGGGCTTAGATAATGGGACAAGGGAGAAGAAAATTAATGAATCTGTCTGTTTGTTGACCTATCAGCATAAATATCTTGTCACTCATATGTGACAAGAAATGTAGTTGGCCAGCAAGAGCCCAGCTTTCCCGAGCTCCCAGCTCTATTCTTTAAATCAAAAGTTTCATCAGGTAATTTAGCAGACTGAAAAAAGTTGGTACTTGACCACATAGTGAGTCCTAAATGGATGAGCAATAAACACTTCATTTGTGAGTGTTAAATGATGTAAAACAGTGGTACACTGATGGCACGGGTGCCAACTCCGTCCTCCCGCTCTGTTGCAGCCTACACAGGAGCCTTTCTTGAATTGAGCAGCTGTGAGGACATCTCATGAGGCTCTTAAGCGCCCTTACATAGGACCGTGCTGCCACTCTTAGCCAGCAGCCAGGGATCAAAAATCTTCTGTCACCTGTCAGAGGCTGCTTAAGGGTGGCAACAACTACAGTTTCTCCAGGTGATCAGATCATCTGGGGGAGGGCAGACAGCAGCATCCATCACATCCTGGAGGGAATTAAGCTGTCCTGTAGGTGTCCTGAAGCTGTCCTAAAGGAGCAATTAGTTGGGTAAGGCTGACACACTGTCCTCTTTAAAAGCCTGGGATGAGGCAAGGGCCCATCCTGTGTGATTCTTCTCACACACACACAAATGCTGTGTTAAAACCCTGCTTCTCAGAGCCTCTTTACCAACCTTTTAATACGTACACAGGCTACATTAATTATCTGCTTTTCCTCTTGAGTCAAGTCCCACTGAGAGGTGAGACCATATTGCCCATTCTGGGGGGACACTCTGAGCTAGACAGGAGGAATCAGCAGCTGCAGAAACCCTTCCCTCTCCATTGACTCCAGAGCTCCCTACATGACTTGATCAGGTGGGACCCCTTACTTGTAGGAAGCCAAGGCGAGGTGAGGCTGATCCCTCCCTTAGTGTCTGACTAGAGCAGGGATGGTGTGGTTCACCCTGATGCACAACAGCTCAGGTGGAATCTGAGCATCAGTCCCTGGCCAGTGCTTGCAATGTCTAGCTGAGATTAGGATCAGGAGTGTCTTATTTCTGTCAGGAGCACAGTCCTTACGACAAAACTTGCAGAACTAGGTATAAGGTGTAAATAAATACAGTCTCATAGGTTGCTTGCATTTTGGCAATATTTCCATGGAAACCTGCCTTATGCCACAGCAGGAGGCCTGAGTAAAAGGCATCACTACCACCCAGAAAGGGCGCAAGCTGGGATATCTGGATTAAGCCATGGATCTCTACCACAATCATGGTGCTGAATGGATTAATTGGTAAAATCAGGTTGTGCACTGTGGATTAGATTCTGAGCACCCTTTCAACTTTGGGGGCAGGAGAGTCTTATGCAAGATTCCGTTCTAGGCCCAGTCCTAATAAAATCTGGAGTGTTGCAGTAAAGGTAGAGCAAAGAATATTTCAAATAACATGTACCACAGTTAATGAACTCCTTGTAGGTTACAGAGAATTTCCATTCTATTGTTTATACATTCAGAATGCTCCAAAACAGATAGTGGGATGAATCAATACCTTTTAAAATATGTCTGGGTTTTATTACTTCATTAGGGGATCTCATAGTTAACCCTTGAATAATCAGCTTAAAAGCAGAAGGCAGATTTACTGGCATACGGTTTTACACGGACGCTTTGCTGGTCAAGTGCCAAGATACAGAACAGTTGAGATGTCCAGGATGTTTATTATCCAGTATCTAGCAGAGGCTTTACCCTTCAGTCTCGGATCATGCATGGTGGCAGATCAAGTTGTTGGATATTACTACCAAACTGGGATTCTTTAACTCTTGTGCTGGGAAACATCTTATTCTGTTCATGATGAAACCAGTAAAGACACTTTACATGCTTATTTTGGTGCCTGCTTGTTTCCCCATTTAAGAGTTTTGGCCACATTTTCATGTTGGGTTTCATTTCATTCTTGCTTCAGGTCCCCTGTGGATGAGTGCTGCTTTTTGTCTCATTTTAGAAACAATTCACAGCTGACTAATTTATGCTAACTCTTCCAGCTGATGAAAACAGTAAGCATTCGTTTGCAAGGACTAATTGTGACCTCAAAGTATTCCTCGATGTAGCTTTTTTATTTGAGTTTTTGCAAGGCCTTTGTGAGCCTTTTTCCTCATAACTTCCCATTTCTTCTTCCATCAGAAAGGGTAGGAGGAGTTGCAACAGGAGGGTAGTCTATGTCCTCTTGCCTTGAATTTTAACCACCATCATATCTGTTTTTCCTCAGACCAAGTCTATATGACAGGGGACGACTTGCTTTACGTTAGCTCTCCAGCAGTGACTGCCACCAGTGGGGTTCTAAAAGGGAGGCAATGACAGAAGATGCTGAAGGTAAAAGTCTGTCAGGAATACAACTGGTAGTCCAAATTCTGCTTGGTCTCTCCTACCTGCTCTTCTTGCCTTGGGGGAGCCACTTCATTGGTACACTAAGGGTAGGTGGCACAGGAGCCATATAATCCCGCAAAACATCCTCTGTGATGAACCTGTTTCAAAGTATCTCTTCTTGCTACACATGGTGAGAAAATGGTGAAAAATAAGAACTATATTCACCTGCCAATGTGCTCCTGTGGTTCTCATAAGGCTATTACTGAAGGTGGCATCACTATTCTTACCTGAGGCAAGGCAGCCCTGCAAGAATGCTCTTCCTAAACCCAGAGGCAGGTGTTCCATGTGATGTGCATTGACCTGAGCTCTGTTGCTAGCCAGCACTACAGCAGGATAGGAATGGTGAAATGAAGAGAGAAAACTGTGTGACAGGAAAGACACTTATCCTTGGTCTGTTGCCGGTACAGTTTTGCTTAGAGATTGCAGCTGAGGCCAGAGATTGTGGGATATTTTGGATGGAGAAAAAGCATTTGAGAGGTGCTGAAGGTGATGTTGCTCGCTAAGATCTCAGCATAAAGAATGAAGGAAAGATGAAAAAGGACATAAGAAAACAGCAACAGGAGAAGTATGGAGGTAATTTCTTTATGTGGGGTGGAGAAGGAGGTGGGACAGAGGGCAGGGGGCTGGATTTAAAGAGGGGCCTAAGAAGTCTTCTTTAGCCTACAAATGATATCTCAGATGTGGGTGTATATCCTCTGAAGGCATCCATTTGGGAAAAAAAAATCAATCAACAACTGGTTTTGGCATCAGTTCTCAGAACAGGTTCTTAGCTCTGACTCTTTCTCTTATTTACCAGACTGGTGAATTGGTGAATTCAAGTTCAATTCTAAAAGTGGTATGCACATTACTTCCATTCACATTACTTTTATCTGCACAGTCATTCAGAGGCAGCCAGCAAGGGTGATTAGAAAATTCACACAAATCCCCAGACTCAGAATGGCTGCAGCCTGGAAGAGGAAGCGCCAATAAAACCTGCTGTACAAGTACAATACTTAAAAAAACCAAGTACAATACTTCAAAAACCTTTCTTAGCAAGACATTGCAATGTTTACAGTATGGTTGAGTTTTGTGGTGTATCAACAGCAAGGTGTTTTCAGTTCAGTCCTAAAATAAGAGAGATAGGCAAGTTTTGTTGCTTAGAAATCTGCTGGCGAGTCAAAGCCTTGTACTGCTGCGGACACCAAAGCACCTCTAACAACAGACTCAGTACTGCCATATTTATTGAAGTGCTTTGTGTAGAGGTTAGCTAGCCTGGAAATGTGCTGCCCATAATCCTATCAGACACTGTTAAACCAATGAAAGCAGCCCCCAAATTCTGTGTCAGTGGGTCACAGTTCCAACCAGGTTCCTGTGATGCCCCAACTAATTTTTCTTGAATACATTGCAGTTGGAAGATTTTTGACACTCAGCTTTATAGGCTGATACTCTCCCATACTAATGGACCCACTACTGCACAAGCAGACAAAGTACAAGATATTCTGTGCCACTCATCTATTGTGGTTTAACTCCACCCTCTCACTCACTCCCTCATGCTGGGATGGGGAGAGAATCAGAAGGGCAAATGTGAGAAAACTGATGGGATGATATAAAGACATTTTACCAGGCAAAGCAAAAACTGCAGATGTAAGCAAAGCAAAATGGAACTAACTCATTACATTCCATGGGCACAGAGGTATTCAGCTGTTTACAGGAAAGCAGGGCTCAATCACACATAAGGGTGACTTGGGAAGACAAATGCCATAATTTCAAATATCCTCTTCCCTTCTTTTCCCCCTCTTTCTCCTTTACTCTATATACTGACCATGATGCCATAAGGTATGGAATATCCCTTTGTGAGTTGGGGTCAGCTGTCCTGGCCACTTCTCCTCCAAAAAGTTTGTGCATACCAAGCCCATGTGCTGGTGGGGTGGGGCAAGAAGCAGGGAAAATCTTGGCACCTGTATAAGCACTTCTGCGCAGTACCAAAAACATCCCCATGGTATCAATGCTGTTTTCAGCACAAATCCAAAACACAGTTCCCTACCAGTTTCTACAGTGAAAACAAAGTCTATCCCAGCCAAAACCATCACATCATCTAGTGTTCCTTCATGGCAATGTGGAGGGATAGCTAGTAGCATTAGGAAGTTTGTACTACACCCATCAGAAAAGTTGTTTGCATGGTTTGCTTGTGGATTGGTACCCTGGGGCAGTAAGGCAGAAGCCACCCAATTCATTGTATGTAAGACAGGTAGTATGTAGGGGTGGCAGTGTCTTTTGGTCAATGACATGTTGGGTGGTGACTTGAAGAGAAGCCACAAGTCCCTGAGCCAGCAGGGCCTGCTGGTGATTTTGCCAAGACTGCTGAGCTGCTGTTTTCCAGCTGTGGTTAACTTTGGTCATTGTAATCTAAAAAGTCCCATCATTGGATGAAATGTGGAGGTCTCAGTTGCTATCAGATGGAGGTTGATTTACATTGCTTTGACCTGAAGGTTAATAAGTCACGGAAGTAATTTCTGTTTAAGAGTCCTTTTTCATTTCAAGTCCTTAAAATGTGGAGTGCAAAGTTTGTGGCTATACTTGGTGAGTTGTGTAGGGGTGCTCCAAAAGTACCTGACTCTCCAGAGCTGTCTCTATCCTGTCCTAATACAGTGCCACAGGAATGGGAAGACTTAGCTGAGCTCAGGGCAGGGTTGTCCACGAGGATTTAGATACTATTACTTTCCTCTCCTCTGTCTAGGTGAAATTTTACTCTGTTTGGGGTGTTGGACTGCCATTGCCTGCTGGGATATCTGCAGAGGGAGAGCATTTGGGCAATGGGGAACAGAGCAGCACCAAGCAGGCTGTAAGCCTAATTCAAACATGCAAATCAGGATCAATGTTTTGCATTGATCAGAGAGGGTTTTTTTGAGAGACCCAGGTCTCCAGTGGCTGTGAGTGAGTGCTGAAAGCTAGTCTAGCAAAGGAAGCTATTTCTGTGGAGATAACAGCTGATAATTTGTGCCAGCTCTTTATCAGTAAAGCATCTCACAAATCAGAGTAAACCAAAGTATGGAAACCCTGGGAGCAATTACTGTTTTGCCCTGGCCATTTCACTGGAAATTGAGTACATGGACTTGTGGGAATATGCATGCTAGTGTTCAAGTGAGATTTCTTACTAGACCTGTTGTTAACACATGTTTTCTCTCTCCCCAAACCAGGGAGTTGCTTAAATGAATTGCCAGGGGTTTGTAGATATGTGAGGATTTCTGTGGGGTTTGGTAGTGAGCTTGCTGGTAACACCTAACCCTGGGTAGTTGTCTGTTTTGATGGACTCTCATTCCAAAAGGATAGGAGAACCCCACCACTAATATCCAGGCCATTACTGGATACTGCATGGTAATAAAAGTCCTTCCCTTGCTCTGTGCACAGGCAGGGCCTGAGTCCCAGATGACATTTGATGGCCCCATGTTATGTGGCAGCTGATCACTCCTGCCCGCTGAATCTGTGAAGCTCTCAATAGACCAGATTGTCTCATGCTTGCTGTTATTTTCACACCTTCCTTTGGGAACACACAGATTTAGGAAGAATATTTTAGGACAGGACTTGGGGATAAAGCTCAACTGTCTGTACTTCAGATCTGTAATATTGTCATCTTCGGAGCTCTTCACAGGGCTCTGGTCTTTCCATCCACAGGAAAGGGACAGGAAAGGACTACAAAATATTTGAGGAGATGGAGTGGCAGCTCCATCCACAACTGCCAGCAATGGAGTGAAGGACCTGTGAGAACACACTCTGAAATCTGAAGACGAAGCTTGAACAATGCAGTCACTGGCAATATATGTGACCTCGGACCGATACAATGAGAAGAGACTGGTTAGTTCAGTGGTGTATTTTCAACATAGAGAGCAAATGAAGGCTTAACTGAAATTATATCTTTATTACTTCTGTCCATCCAGAAATCAAAACTATAGGGAGCCACTAGAATGAGCAAGAGCTGCTGATTTCTTTGGTGCATTGCCACCCACCCACAGTCATGGGCTATTAATGTTTACAGCAAGTTAGCTTTCACCTACAAGCCCTGTCACTCAGCCCATTAAAGTAGTTTCTTTGAATCTTGGTTTTGTCTTGATACAGCTATTTTAGTAATAGGTGAAGCTGTAGAGAGCTGCTATCACCTGGAGGTTATGGTCCTGATGTTATACTCTGGTGAACACAAAGCAGAGTTTAACTGCAGTGCAACTTAGAGAAACTGAAAGTGGGCTCGTGTGTGCTCGTTTATGGTAAATAAGAAGTTTGCTGAAAAAAGGTGGACTGTCTGTGAGTCAACACCTGTACCTGCTTTTGTGGTGTGTCATACCCTAGTGCTTGCTGGACTGTGCAGGAAGGGCTGCATCCTTGTTCCTGTTATGATGAAGCGCTACCCCACCTGCCAGCAGGTAGCTGTCTCAGCTGTACAGAGGGTTGTGCTGATGTTGTTTTGCTGGGAGCACAGAAATGGTGACTCTGTGCAGTGATCAGTGGAGGTACAGTAAAAGCTTCTCTGCTTTTTAGCTCTCCCTCCACAGAGAAAATTCACCCTATCCTTCCACCCCTCCTTTGTTTTTCCCTTCTTCCCCCCCCTCCCAAAGTCACAGAATTGTGCCTGGCTCAATCAGGGCCCTTCAGAACATGGTTTTGTTGACTCAAGATGATTCATTTAGCAGATTTCCATTGGAGATGCTCACAAACGTGGGACTTGCTGGGTTAATATTCATAAAAGAAAAATTGGCAGCAGAAGGAATTTTTGAAAAACCAAACTAAAGGAAAGAAGCGGGTGTGAAGTAAATTATTTGCCATGGAGTGTTTTCCTTTCTGAACTTGCAGAGAATGTAAGGGTATTTCCTGGGGACAAGAATGTCACATTTAGAGGTGTCCTTCCTTTGCTAATAGAGAGGCAAAAATCCCTTAACAGTTAAATATTTCCTGCTCAAACATGCCCATTACAGGCAGAAGAGGTTCTGTGATTAGTGTTTACTGGACCTTTGGATCTTGGTTTAGTTCCCACATACATTTAACTTGCTGTGAAGAATAAAGTTGCAGTACAAATGATTAAGGAAGTTTTTCCGAATCATGTTATTGTTTCATTTCTGCCTGAGCAATTCCTGCAAAGAAGGAAACATGAACTAATATAACATATTTATCTCATATCTCAGAGAAGGCTGAGGCCATTGCCAGAGGAGATTCCTGTTCATAAACCTGCCTATTGGGTTTTTCCACCAGAGAGAAAAAAAAATTCAAGGTGGTAACTCAATTCAGTGCCCTTTTTGGTGTCTTTTTGAGAGCAGCTGAGCTTCTGTGAACCCTGAAGATCAGACAGTGCCCCACTGTTCCTGAAACAACCTGGGGATTTTCATGCTACAGCAGGAGCTTTGGGTCGAAAAACTGGTGCAAAACTTCTGGAGGCAAGGAGCCAGCAACATATGAAATGAAAAACAATCAGTGGATTTCTGTCATCTCCCAGATCTAAGCAACTAGGTCAGGGCATAGCCTTTTTCACAGACTCTTTGAGTCTGATAGGCCCCTCACTATTTGCTGTCTCTTTATCCCTCATAACCTGATCTGGTTGAAGATGTCCTTGCTCATTGCAGGGGCGTTGGATTACATGAACTTTAAAGGTCCCTTGCAACTAAAACTATTCCATAATTCTATATTGCAAGCAGGAAACGGTGTATTCTGTCTTTATATCAACATTCAGCTTAGGACTGGCTTCAGGATCTGGAAGAAAAGATGCAAGGCAGTTCTGATGTAGCTGATATGCTTATTTGAAGATGGCACACATATCTAAAGAGTGAGTTTAGACCTTTTGGCTTTCACTGCTGCAGCCAGCTGCGCTTTCATATGGGCTTGGACAAATCTACCCTCAGCTTAGTGCCAAGCCTGACTTGCAAAAAAAGGGTAAAATACTTATATTTTTTCCCTTAACAAGTAGGTTCTGCATGTTCCTCATGTCTTGCAGTGGGTCTGGCTTTGTTGATGTAATGAGTTTTTTGCCTAAAGCAACCTGGTATGATACTGCTTGAGAAGTGCTTCCTACACAAGGTCTCCAGGACTCTTGACTCCCTTCTGAGTGAAGAGCATCTGGAGAGCAGTTTTTCTGTCAGACCTGGAAAGTGTAACCCCAGGTGTGATCCTGCCTTGCACTGTGAATGTGACTACATGTGTATGTGAATATGCAGGGGAGCAACACACTCCAAACTTCTGAAGCTGGTATTGAACATATGGAAGTCCCATTGAAAATCACCCTTGCAATTTAATGTGTTCAGCAGAGTGTTGTGCAAACTGCAGAGCTTCTGCTCTGTTCTGACTGAGGTACTTTGGGAGCTGAGCCCACGGTTGTGCTCACTGCAGAAGCACCATCACCTTAGCAGTGACAGGTTTGAGAGATATGGGCATTTGGAGGTAGGAACAATTCAGATTCCAGGTTTCAAACTGTGACTGTGAAATGTGAAAGACAGTTTTTAATCACCCTTCAGCCCATTGTATTGCTATCATTAATCCTTCAGTGCAACTAACCTTCACATTAGGTGAATGTTTTCCTTTTTCCCCTTGTCATACATCTAGGTCCCACTTTGTGCCCATTCTAATTATTAGTGAAATACAGCATCTTTATGATGCCCTGGTAGTCCAGAGACTCCAGTCCAGGGCAGGAAATTCCCATCATTAAGGGTTTGCTGAACTCTCTCTCTCCAGAAAATGACATTTACTAATTACATCATTTTGATGTATATGATACCCAATCCAAACATGTTATAAATTAGCAAAAGCTCATTTGTTTCATGAAAAGTATTGTTCTTCTTTTATTCAATGACCTTTTTGTTCCTCTACATCCTGGACCAATCAAGAGCCGGTGCAGTCGCTGACTTCTGAGCACAGACAATAGCTTATTCCGTCTATTCTGTTCAGATGACTGTAGGAATAGGCAGCCACTTTGTCATGTGGAGACTGGAGGTTGTATAAAACCCTTTTTCCCACCATTTACAGAGAGTCTGAATCCTGAGAGGAAAACCCTGTCATAATAATAATAATAATAATCCAGAAGCTAGAGCCCATTGAAGTTTTCTCAGCTTTATGATTTGGGTGGGGCTGGAATGCAGCCCTCCCCAGCCAAGGCTCCCTCAAATTTTTAGAGCTATAGCATCAATTGCCTTTCATTACATTTCCAGCGGCAGGTTGTTATTTTTCAATGAGCTTCATATGCAGTTTTCACAGAGAGGCTTCTTTCACTCACAAATGCAGTAGCTCCAGGGGCTGACTGGTGCAAATCCATTGCTTTCTTCTCCAAACATTCTGGGACAGGGAGTGCCTTTCTCCTGTGCACTTGTCAAGTGGCCCAGCGCAACAGTCCTGGGCTGGACTGGTTGTGGCTGTTGTTCAAACACACAACAATCCTCAGCCACCTTCTCAATGCTTCAGAGCCTGTGGCCTGTTACCAAAGCATGGTGACAGGCACTGCTCCAGATAAAGCTTCCCATGGGGAATTTCTTGGGAAGAATCTTGGACAGAGAACAGAAGGAGCAAGGTGATGGGGGAACTGGCACCATAGCAAAGTCCTTATGTTCCTTTTGTGTGTGGCCTCACAAACACCACCCTGGACTGGGACAAGGGGTGTTGAAGTGCTGGGAAGATGCAGGGAGATGATGACAGGGGTTTCTTCTGTGCCAGGAGGCTCTACCTGGCAGTGTTTTGTACCATCCATGCACCAAGACAGCCGCAAGATTTGTGTGGCCAGCCAGAAGGGAGCGGGGTCCACTAGAACCTCTTGGGCAAGATCAGAGCTCATGGCTGCCCCACAGCCTCAGCCTGTGCAGTCTCAGCCTGCATCAGCCTCTCACAGGGTCCCAGGGAGCAGGCAGGGACAGAGTGAGCAGGGAGCAGAGGCAGGAGGAGAACTAGGACTGCTGTAAATCCCAGGAACGCAGCAGCGCTCCAGTGCCACTGCTATCCACAGGGGAAGCCCTGAGACACAAACTGAGAGGCGTCACACGTGTTTGGTAGGGCTAGGAGAGGGCTGAGAGACCTCATTAGCATCATTCATGTATTTCTGAGCGGTCATTTAGTACTGCTCTTCTTCCTACCAGCCCCTTTGGAAGGCAGCGTGTACCATTCACAAGTGTTTATCTTCCAGCTTTAAAGACGGACGTCAGAATATTTCCCTCCTTATTCATGCTCCGTTTTTTCTCACAGCCCAATTATTCATGACATCACCACCTTTTCCTCCTCAGCCCCAGACACAGTGTTTCTGTGGCTACAATTTCCTGGACAAGAGTTTCCAGTTTGCATTGTTGGGGGGGTTGGGGGGGGGGGGAACAGGAGGGGGAAAAAAGGTTGTTTCGTGTGGAAATATTAAATGAGAAACACAGCCATGGAAAACTCAGATGCACTCACACACACACACATGCACACATGCAGAGCAACAACAACAACAACCACCAAGGTTATTATAATTAATTTAAAATCTGTTTAGAAAAGGGTTCCTTTTATGTTGGACAGGCTCTTTAAGCAGCTCAAGAAGTATGAAAAACAGGAAATCAAACTGCCTCATTAGGAATTGACTCTGCTCAGTAATTAGGGGCTAGAAAACAAAACAAGGAAAAGCAGGTGGCGAGTGAGCTCCAAGCAAGCAGCTATTGTATCATTTAAATGTTTTGCAGGCTCACAACATTTTTTTTTTCAGAAAAGTGTTACTTCCATGAAAAAATGACTATGAGAATCATCCAAAGTTTAATGGGAAAGTGCTGTTCGCTCAGAATCAATCCAGAGGCTGCTAACTTGGCTCAGCCTTGGGTTTAATTCATAATTAGGCAGTATTTTGCTGCATTTAAAAAGACAACTCTGTTCTCCAGCGTCGACTGCTCTCCCACGAAAATCATGTTAAAAGTAATTACCAAGTGATCCCATATTTTGCTGATACAATCAGATGAGATAACTCTAGACATTAATATCAATTATATCTTCTCACAATAACCTTTGCTGAGAAAATGCTGCCAGTGATTTCCAGCAAATAGCTGTTTATGTTTTAGTCATGCCAGAATAAGGCTTTGCTTGCTGTACTCACTTACTCCTTCATTTTTGGAGTGTGCTTTTTGCAGAGAGCTCACTTCCACCCACAATTATTTACCAAAACCAATTTTGAATGGGGTGAGAATAGTCATGCTTGGGGAGTGCCTGCTCTGTACCTCAGGGATGGTTGCAGGGCAGTCACTGATCCAAGAAGGTCCACATTGCAAAGGGCAAACAGTTGTGGGGACTGGGTAGCTCTTTATTGATCCATAATATTAGTTTGTTAATAAATCAAACCATTTCCCAGCAATTAAGCAGATAGATGCAAAAGATCTAAAAATCCAACACAAACATCATCAAACTTTTTTGTGTGGGGAATAATGATGACGGAAATGGCTCTCATCGCATGGTTCTTCTGTGGGCAGAAAATAGAAGCTACTTTTGTCGTACACATTTTTTTTCAGTGGGAATTTTAGTCCAGTTCTCTAAAAACAACAAATACTAACCAATGATAAAGCATGAGTATTTACCTACTGTTTACTGCTGACATCCTGTCAGGATATGGTGCAGCTGAGTGAGTGCACTTTGGCTCAAGATGGGCCTGGTGACTTTGCAGGAAGAAGCCCTTGATCAGGAATGCTGAGCAAATGGAGGCAGCAGAGCAGTGCAGTTTATCCCCTTGCTGGGTGTGTATGTCATGGCTCTGTGGTGGCCTGTCCCTTTGGGCAGCCAGAGGCTGTGGCTTCTGGGGAGGGTAATGCTTCCCACAGAGCCTGCAAGGGTCAGGCATGGTGTGAGGCAAGGCTGGCAAAGGGAAGCTGGAAAGCAGCTGCAATCAAAGCAGGTTCTCTGGTGTAAACAGGGTGTCAGTAAGATTAAAAATCAGCCTTCCTGTGGATGAGCTGAGCCACAGAGCCAGGGAAGAGCCGCAATTGGCACCAGGCTGGTTTATGCCAAGACCGGTACTGTAGGAGGGACTGTGGCTGCTGCAGGGGTTTGTGATTCTGGCATATTTTTTCTCCTGTAACAAAACGGAGATGGACAAAGAGGGAACTGTCTGCTGGGTGTTCAAGTTTACTTAGGAGCAGCCTCCAGCCCACTGCCCACAGGGACAGTGGGAGCAGGGCAGCTTTGTTCTTCTGGAGCAGTGCTCAAGAGCAGGACATGTCACAGGTCTAAAAAACCCATGAAAGAAAAATAAAAATAAAAAGAAAAAGAAAAAAGAAAAGAACCTCTATTGTTTGTTATTAATGATGGCTCCTTAAATCACTTGCTTCTTCGTGGAAAGGCTTCTGCTTCTAGCTTCTAGGAGCAGACATGGCTGAATCTCTGCAGCAATGAAAGGAGCTCCCTGCAGCTTGCTGCTCTGCTGTCAGCAGTGAGCATGGGGACCTTTTTCACACACGAGCTCTCTCTTTCAGGCTGCTGCCTGCCCTGGACAGGCTGCATAGAGTCAGCAAGGGATGCAGCGGTGCGCAGCCAGCCCAGAGCTGCCCGCGGCTGCACGTTGCTGCCTATGCTCTGCCTTGGGAGGGAGCTTTGTGCCAAACAGCTTTTGACATTGAAATCCAGGATGCTTTTCTGTACTGAAGACAGTTTTCTTGTAAAAGGTGGTGAGGATGACTTCTCCTCTTTGCATGAGTGGAAGCGCTGTATGCAGCAGAAAGCTGTTGTATCTTGATTTATCCATTAAAGGGTTTCTTCCTCCTGGCCAGCAGACTCATGTGATGAATCAGTCCCTTGGCAGAGCACTGGCAAGTGCCATGTCTGGTGGAAGAGGAGAGGTGTGGGAGTGTCACCTTGCCAAAGGGTGCAGGTGAGCATTAGGAACATTCCCAGATAGCTGCACACCCATATGGAAGTGTGTCCCTTTCACCCTGTGGCTGGTGGCTGCCTTGGAGGACAGCTCAGAACTGCTGGAAACCACTGTGCTGAACAAAGGGACTTTGTGCTGGCAAGGAAGATCAGACATGCTGAAAGCACCACAGATTGCTAACCTTGCCTTGGTGGAACAGCCCCAGAAAATGTGGACACAGATTTGATGGAGCTTCTCCCTCCCATCACCCACCTCAGTGGGTTTCCTTCTGCCAGCAGGCTTGTGTTGCTTTTCTGTTGTGGTAAATGTGCCTGCTGCAAGGCTAAGGCAAGATGAACCTTATTGCCAGATCTATTGACATTTACTATAAATACTTAGGCTGGGCAAATAATCCATGAATATATGTTGACATTTCTAAACCAATTTGCTTTGGCTACTGCTACACCTGTCTAGGGATTACACTTTGCAAACATTTGATGGGTTGACTTCTGCTGTAAAGATTTACAGGAAAGGCCTTTCAGCATTTCAGAGGCCACATTTGAAAGCAGCTCATAAATGTGTGAGGGTTGGACCTGCTACTCTGTCTCTTTATTAGGGAGCAGATATACATTCATGGCTTAATTATCTGATTGTAAAGCAACCTTGCTACTTAAAACCATGGTAACTGCAACCCTTTGAACCCCATATTGATTGCTACACCTAAAATACACAGCCAAACATTAGAAACTGCATAAACAAGCACCACAAACAAACCTGTGAAAATCATAAATATCTTTAAACAAAGAAAAAAAAATCTCTGAATACATTCACATAAATTATGTGAATAATTTGTTCAATCCAGAAGTTCTTAACAGGCACAGCTAATGATTTCCTGTGGTTTCACAGTGCAGTGGCCGAGAGGGATGTGGGAAGGAATGGCACACTGTCTCCTGTATTGTTTAAATCAGGCTCTTGTAGGTGAAATTTGTGAACTCATGAGAATGAAAGTTTCCCAGCCCTGGCAGGAATCCAGGCAGAGTTTGGGCAGACATTGTGCAAACTTCCATGTGCATCTCCAGGGGCTGATTTACTGCAGGATGAATGGGGTCCCTGAGCATCCCTGCTAGCCCAGCCCAGCACTGCCCATGTCTCCCAGTCTCACAGTGGATGAGTGTCTGGCTGCCCATCATCGTGGCTCTGCCTCCTTCCATCCCTCTCTCCCTCAAGAGGAGGAGGAATTGCTCCCTCTTCCAAAGCAGCTCCTATCCTGATTTGCATCAGGCTTGCTATTTCAGTCCTGGGAACCCCAAAGCTGCCGGATTAAGTTCTTTCGTTGTTTTTACACATGTCCCTTTGGGGCCGAGCTGAGCTGTTAAAAATAAGGCACTAGAAAGACAAATGGTTTCCGGGGGGGGTGGGGAGGGGAAGGGGAGAAGGGAAGAGGCTTAGGACAGCTGTAAAATGCTGCAAGGTTAAATAAAACTTTTGACTGCTTGTGTAGCTCTTCCTCATGTTCCTGAAACCACTGACGACCTGAAGAAGCTGGAGGAATCATTCTGCTTGCTGCATGTGGTTGTTTTGTTTTTGTTTTGTTTTGCTTTTTTTTTTTTTAACTTGTTACACAAAACATTGTTTTTTCAATTTCAGGAAGTCTCTTGATGCCCTTTGGTTGATTTTGTTTTGTTTGTTATCTGGACAACTAATATTTTTTCCTGTTAGGGGGAAAAAAAGATTTTCCCAAGCAGATTAAAGATGTTTTTAAAGCATATGAATGGTGACATGGTTCACTTTCATTGCTTTGTTTATTTTTAATAATGAAAAACACCTTAATTTATCGTAGCAAGACGTCCATCCTGAAGTAAACCTTGAATTGAGTTTTTGCTTGTTGTTTCTGATTTGTTTGTGGCTTCTTATCTCAGGGAAGGCTGCAAGTGTTTTCTCATGCTTTTCTGAAGTCAAGGCACATGACAGAGTTTTCTTCACAGCTCATCTACGGCCGCCAACAATGACAACCACGTTTGCAAGAAGGGCTGACTTTATTTGATCGTTTTGAATCTTATTCTAAATGTATTATTTTTAAGAAGGTCGGCCCAGCCAGCCCCAATATCAGGGGGATTGTTTGATGTGATCTCAGGTCCTTTTTAAAAAGAGTAAAGGAGACGGCTTGTGAGGTGCAGGTCTCCAAAAGGGCAGCTGAGGTAAAGCCAACCAAGCTCATTTTTGGGAATGAGGATTCCAGGTACCTTGACCCCTTCTCCTTTGTGCCTTAGGTTCCTATTCTGTGCTTTGCAAAAGCAACAGCATATCAGAGCTTTCAGGATGGTGGTCTATTCTGCATCAATGCAGATGCAAGCAAGGCAAGAGGAAATCAGGCTGTTAAGCTTTAAAGGAGAAAGGCCAAAACTGAGAAGGGGATAGGAAAAGGTGAAAAAAAATCTTGGTCGTATATTGTGGGTAAAAGCCCCAGATGCTGTGTGCACCACCAGTGAGCGGATGCCAGAGGAGCCCCAAAGGATATCCTTCCCAGCCACAAATCCACAACCTCCCCAGGCTCATGCCAGGCTGGCTGCAAGGGCTGTGAGCAGTGGGACTTGTGGGGAGGTCTGGCAGCCCTAGGGAAGCTGAAGTGCAATGGCCACTGCTCGGCAAAGGGACACAGACCCCTGAACCAGCAGGTGGGTGTGCTGGGCAGGCAGTGGCTCAAGCACAGCGCATGTCCCTGTTTGTCCCCTTGCTCACCGGTCTGAGGAAACCACTGGGGCTGTCCTGCCCACCAAAGCCTGGGAGGAAGTATGGCCAAGATATTTTTCTTGGCACAGGGACCTCCAGCATTGCAGGCCTGCACATGCTGCCTGACCCCAGCGAGCTGCCTCCTCCAGGGACTGCAAATCGTTTCCTCCTGCTCCAAAGGGGAGGTCCTGCTGCCCCTGCATGCCAGTGATGGCATTGGGATCATGTGGGTCTTTTTCAGCTGAATAACAGCATTATCCTCCCCAAACTGCGCCAGTCCTGTCCCTGTAGGAGTCACTGAGTTTTAACTGCTTCACACATTTTCAACTACCAGTGCAAATATTATCTTAAACTCATACTATGGATTTAAATCCCAGAGAAATTGAGAAAATTTCATCTTCTGAAGTGGACATCCTCTCCCTCTCTAGTTTATATGAATTATTTGCTAAAGCTGCAAAAGGTATTTGCATTATCCTCACTTCTGCAGTGAATCTGCATTTTATTAAGCCAGCCTACATGCAAGCAGCTGGCTAATTCTTACTGACAATTTCAATTGTCCTGTAAGTAGATGGGAAGTTAGAGGAGCAGACACAGTTGAATTTATTAGTAGAGCTTGCAAGAGAGGTACAATCCCTTCCAAAATGAGAGCTCAGCTTACTCCATTAAATGCCTGAAAGCAGGATTCAACTTTTGCCTTTTCTGACTATCTAATAACAAAACTGGCCATGCATCTCAAGCAGGTGCTTTCAAGGAAGAAAAACAAAATCCATCAGCATGTTTATGGCACAATTTCAACAGTAACTGAAAGGATCTGGGTCTGGTGGTGAGAACAGCTGCACCTAGAGACCTCTTGGACAAACAGCTGGACCAGACCCAAAAGAGAGCTGTAATTGCCACATTATTACATTAGCCACTGAAACATGCAAGTTGTTGCACATAATCTCTTTTCCAAATGATGGTGGTATAGCTACTACTATTTCTATAAGCTCTTACTGTGGCAATAAAAGCCCAAGTCAAGCCTGGAACCCTTGGGAATTAATTTCTGCACAAATGTGGGAAAAAACATTAACAGAAGGGAATGGTGGAAAATCAAGATGGGCAAATACTAAAATCATGCTGTGCCTATGCATGCTGACACGTGCTGTCCTTGCACAAGGAGGCCACACCACCTCTGTCCGAAGGAAATGCCATTCTGGGAACCGAGACCAACAGGAGAATCCAGCCAGTGTCTGTGGCAGGCCTTGAAGGCAGTGAAAAACTGCAGAGGCCCTGACCAGCCTCACCTAGGGCTTGCCTACCTCCAGGGGCCCAGGGCTCTATTTGAGCTCAGTCCAGGGCTCCCAGTCTTTTAACCTCCTTAACCTCTTTGTCAAACCTCTTTGTTTTAACCTCTTTGTCAACTGCATTCAGAAGCTCATTGCCCTGTTTTCTACTACTGACTAATCCAGCCTTTCATCTGTTTGACCTCATGGCAAGTGTGGAAAAAAGCTGAGAGGGGAGCGATAGAAGGTGGATGGGATAGGGAGGTTGAGAAGGACGTGTCCCAAGTGGCAGACACCTCACTGAGGTCTTGCTGCTAATACAAGAGGTTCAGACCACTTGAAGGGTTTGTAGGTTTGTTCTATAGCACTGCTCATTTTCTGGAAAATGGAACCCTTTTTAATACCAGGAGAACAAAAGCTGGAGGGGGTATAGCCAGCACTCCAAGCACGTAAAAATCAGAAAGGAAACCAAAATGTTTCTGATGAGGATTAAATGTGGGCCTTGTAACAGTGCTGGGAAATGATGAAACATCCTAGGCATCCATCATTACCCTGATTTCGAGACAATAGGTCTGAGGGCCTACTTGGTGCAGGGTTAGGTCAGCCTTTCCTGCCAACCTTGCAGGCACAGTGAGCTGTGAGCCCGAGGACACCCTTGCCAAGGGCACAAGGGGAAGCACAGGGGTGATGCAGGGAGTGTGTGGACAACAGTTGAGTTGGTAATGCACAGCCAAGATCCTTGAAGTGCAGATCCTCTTCCTGTCTCCCTCTTTCCTCGGTGACTGCTGCTGCCTGGCTCAGATGGATGGCCTTTCCCATTCTTGGCCCCATTTAATGTGAACCCCAGAGACCCAGGGCAGAGGCTTGCCATGCTGCTCCCACCACTGGTGTAGGAGCACTTGGCCTGTCTCAGGTCCTGTGTTTGCTAGGCAGAGGTGATTACTGTTGTCCTTGTCAGATGGCTGATGAGCTGTTGATGACTATAATCTTGTTTGCTCAGTGCTGCAGTGTCACTCTGTGTGGACAGGGAGCTCTGGGCACTTGCTTGCTTTTGCCAGTCTTCCCTCATCTCCTTGTTAAAAAGCTCTCTTCTGGATTTCACCAAGTCCCTCAACACAGACATACATGATATTTTACAGCGAGAGCCTTGGCTTTGCATTGGCACCTTCCCAAAGGGCTGCAGAGGGGCATTCAGCCCAGAGCAAGGCTTGGCTTTCTCTCTTGGGTTGCACATGTTATTTGTGCTTTCCATACTCTGCTGCTCATGGTAAATGAGTGACTGTGTAGGATGCTGTGATGCTTCTAGCCTGACCTGGCACTCCAAACATGTACCCTGCAGCCAGCTGGATTGCCCAGTGACTAGGTCAACCTCTTCCCCTCCCTCTCCCTCCCTGTGATTCCTATTCCCTGTGCTCTGTGTGCCCTGGATGGAAACTTGCACACAGAGTTGAGCCCTGCTGCCCCGAGGAGTTTCTGTCTCCCTTCTGCTCTGTAACCTGCAGCTGAGCAGCCCCCCGTGTGTGCACCATGGCCAGCTCAGGGAGCATGAGGGACCCTCTGGGACCAGGGCCATGTTCCTTCTGTACGAGGCAGGCAGAGCAAGAGGAACTTTAGCCAACATTTTCTCTTCCATAACCATCCAAAACCACCCACAGGGCTTCACAGAGCTGTGTGTGTGAGCCTGTGTGTCCAGGGACACAGGACGCGTGTTCCCACTTCAGCCCTTCAAGAGCAGCAGTGTAAATGGGCTCCCCAGGGAGTCCTGGCTTCCTTGCTGCTGGAAGAGACACAGCTGCAAAGCATCACTCAGAGAAGAAAGCAAACATGGGAGAAATGGATGTTGTTTCATATGCCTTTAAATAGCTGATAGTATTGAAGTTAGAGCTACTGCTTACAGCCTAATCTCTTGCTTGATTTTGGGGCAAGATCACATGGTGAGGTCATTGCTCACAGCCATACAGCAGTCATTTTTAGGGATGTAGAACTATCAGCTATGATTCTGTGAGATAAAGTAGAAAGAAAATCTTGATCTTGAAAGGGGGAAAAGCCTCTAAACACTTTGGCTTACTGCAAAAATAACCAAGAGAGCTAGAAAAAATCTTAGCCAAATATATTCCAGTATATATAAATAAGCTCTCTTTTTCCAATGTTCTTCACTACAAAAGGAAATGTCACATTGAGTCAACTTGTGACCCATATGAAATTACATGTATTTGTTTATTTTTCTTATTCTCCTGTTTACAATGTGTTGCACTTGGTGGAGGTATTTTTGTGCATGCTGTTGCATTCCAGCATCAATATTATCAAAATGCATTTTCATGTTTGCCACCCAGACACTGGCTGAGGAGTTGTGATTCTGGGTACCAGTCACATAAATGAGCAAGGTCTGTGTGTGTTTGTGTGTGTGCATGTGCACTTGATAATTCAGGACCCATAGCTCTGCAAACTAAACCTAATTATGCATACAAAATAGTGACAAAAGACTTTCTGCTTTTTATCAGCCACATGATTTTAAGAAGGAGGTGGAGATGGATATGTTTTCTGCTTAGGCCATTTCCAGGAAAGTGTTTCAGTGGACCCTACAGTTAATTTTAACCCTTTGTTTTAAGGTCTATTATGTACAAGGCACTGTAAGACACCACTCCAAGGAACATATGGGATGCTCCTTTCTGCTGTCTAGGTGTGCTTTTTGTGGCTGTGCAATGACTTGAAAAACAGTGAGTGTGAATGCTTTGGTTGATGATGGATGTGGTGGAGGGGATGGCTGCTCCTGCTGTGTGTTTCTGTGTGCCATTGTTTCGGACTCCTCTTGGGGTGACGTGTGCCTCACAGGTGGGGATGTCTTCCAACTGCTTGGGAATGATCTGTAGCTTTAATGCATTACTTTACTTGATAAGGAGCTATTTTCTCACTAGCCACCTGGATGCTTCCCATAAAAACTGCACACCAAAGGTCTATTCATGTTGGCCTACACAATGGATTTCCTTTCCATGGGCATTCTTGGAAATAAAGCTCTGCTCCCTGAATGTTTGTGAATAGCAAGGTTTATGGATCCCATCTAAACAAAGCAACAGTTTTAGTAGAAAGAACATATTGTTTTGCTGCATTTTCCCAGCTCCAGGTTATTTCAGCAGCTCACCAGTGGCTCCAGCTTGTGCCTGAGTGTTACCACACTCAAGGGTTGGCTTGGAAAAGAGTTGGCTCAGGAGAATGTTGCAGGATGGAGACCAGAGCCCTGGATTGTTTTATTGCAGGAATTGGATTAACTCATATGAGCTCATTCTCTGGTCTTCATTGCATTGTGTTTGGCAGTTCCTGCAGCATGACTGCATCTAGGTTAAGTGGCATTGTTCTGGAGTCAGTGAGGGAACAATCAATTGACTAGATGTGAGAGAAGGACAAGGTGATCTCATAAGTTTTCACCATTTTTGGTACTCATGTTTCACTTGTATGTCCATTCTTATAACCTTTTCTTTCTGCCCGAAGGCGATAATTCTCCACATGCAGTGGAAGGACTTGCTTCACGAAACAGTGGAGTCTGGCTCAACCAGGCTAGTGCATTTGGCAGAATAACTTGCTCTCCATGAACACTGGCCAGGAGACACTCACCCAGCCAGGCACTGGACTAGGGGCCCGCCTTAAGTGACTTGCCAGCCACCCATGTTCGTACTTGTCAGCACGGGTTGTCCTTCTTTCCTCCACCGCCACTGAGCACTGCTCTCCTGAGGGGAGGCAGTGGGAAACTCACAGTGCACTGGTGCAGAGAAGACTCTGGCTGCCCTGTGTGTCATCAAGAACTTGAAGGATTACATCACTCAGGCTCACTGAGGTGCAGTGCACTGTGGTGTTCTGAGCAGACCTCATGCTGTATGAACTGCCTTAGGAGCACATGTGGAGCTCTATCACTACGGACTTGGACTTCTCTGAAGAAAAAAAAGTACTGCACCAGACCAACACTAGTATTTGGACGGCTAATGTCAAAAAGTAAATTTCTGACACTGTGGAACTCCAGGTATGGCTTTCTTTGTTACTGACATCCAAGCACTCTGCTTTTAAAGCCTTTGTTGGCGAACAGTGAAGTGCAGCTTTCACTGAACACGTCGACTATGTGTCATAGATCTGAGTACACATCAGGCAAGAGGTCTTGGTTAAAGGCCAGAAAAAAAAATCTGCCTCGAACAATTGAAGTAGGGAAGTTTAGTTTTGACTTGAAGGTGAAAGAAACGGAAAGATCTCTTTTTTTTCCATCTTCTCCCTGGAATCCTAACCTTAATGTGAGAGTGTTTTAGGAGCAAGCATGTGAGGATGGAAGAAAGACTGTCCTACATCACGCTTCCAAAAGCAGTGTTGGGTTTTCCTCAAAGATTTGGAGGAGCTTCTCCACATGATTTGTTTCTGGTTTTGTGTCTTTTTGGTGACTCTTTTTGCATTGAATGGGAGCCTCTGTAGCTCTTGGAGGGCAGATGTTACAGAGGGGCTTGACAGGATGCAATGGTCCTGGGGGAAACGGGATGCCTGCTGGTGGAACAAAGGGTGTGGAGTGGCTGTGTAAGTTCCTGAGCTCTTTGTATATACCCAAAGACTGATCAAGCTGCAGGACTGGAGACCTACACCCAGGTTTGTCAGAGGTATGAGAAGCTCTGTTCATCTGCCTGTTAAGGTGATGGCAGACTGTGATCTGCACCCACCACCCTGGTGGGACCTACAGCACTTGGACCTCTGCAAATTTGAACCACATAAACTTACTCCTGAAACTTCACAGAAACCCTGAAATAAGGAGTGGTTGACTTAGTTGGAGGCAGCTGTTGAAGGTGGATAGGCCTTCCATCCTAAAACTGTTTCATAGGAAGAACTTTGCCACCAGGACTTCCTCTCTCCATCTTGATTTCTATCTATCAGCATCAGTTTCTGTGCCAATCCCAGTAGTTTCTGTGCAAATCCCAAATTTCAGTTCAGAGACAGCTAGAGTGGCTTAATCCCTGTTACTGTATTTATTTTATCATAATCATGTTTTCTGCAGTGCTTCCTATGCACATGTGACACTCAGTGTCTAGGGACATGTGGTGTGTGCCAGGCAGTAGGAGGGGTCATCCTCCTGCTGGCAGCTGGACAGGAATTTGCCCAGGTATCCCTCGTGCTGTGTTTTATGAACCTGCCCTTCTGTGACCTATGTGCAGGTCAGAGGCACCTGCCCGTGGGTCAGAAGCAGCACAGGCGTCTCTAGGATCCGGCTGGATGCTTCAAGGCAGGGTGAGCTGGAAGCATGGTAAGTCATGCTGGCAGTACTGGTTTGGGCTATTCTAAGGAAGCTGGGTGACAAAACTCTGTCCCAGATTGGTTTTAGAGGTTTTTCATTTCTGCTATCGCAGTGGCAAGCTCCGAAGACATACTGCCTTTCCTGTTATAGGAAGCTACAAATTCAACTTCTCATCCACTCACAGAGACTTATCCAGCTTGTGTTTTGCTAAAGACATCAAGGAATATAATTTGAAAGGAAACCAGTGATATTTTCATGTTCCAGTAAAGGAAACTGAGGCACCAATCAGCGAAGTGATGGATAGACCGAGTGCAACTTGAACATTAGGTGCACATGCTCTTACCAGTATGGCCCCCCACTGTAGCCCCATGTAGAAAACTCCAGCTGGGAGAGAGGGACAGGGAGCTGAGCTTGTCAGAGGTGCTCCTGCAGAAAGGGAGAGGCAGCTTGCCTTGGGGATCAGTACAGAAAATACCCTTGCAATGAGCAGTAGGTGCTGTTGCACAGGCATGTCAGGGAAAGTCTATTCCTGTCAGATACATTGGAGGAAATTGTTTTGGAATAGTTCATTGGCACGAACATACATCCTCAAAATAGTGTCAGGAGCAGAGGAACTGTAGTGATACGAAGTTGACGCACCAGTTTTCTGCATTGGAGAGTAGGGTGATAGATTGGGAAGGAACACGGGTGCATTTACTTCTCCATTCTTCCCCAAATCTCTTTTAAAAATCCCTGGAGATGAGGATGGTTTCCCAGCCAAGGGAACATACTAAGGCAAGGTAGAATTTTATTGCCATTGTGGGATCATGAAAAAAAATGCTATTCCCCATGGGGTTCCCTCATCTCTGGCAGACATCAGAAAGTGGATGGAAGATGCTGGGTGGGAGGTGGGAGTTTTGGAGTGTGTGGAGTTTGAAGAAGCAGATGAATCCTGGAGACCTGGGGACGTTTCAGACTCCTTTCCCAACTGCTCAGGTGGAATCAAGGCATGCTGGGGGTGTGAGTGAGGGGAAGGGATGTACAGCTACTCAATAGTCCAGGCTTGGGAACACCAGTGCCCTTCCTGTGATGGGACAATGTGGCTGGAGGAAGGAGCAGGGTTTAGAGGTTGCAGCCCCCAGCTTCCCTCCTACAAACTCTCCCTCATGTACAAACACACAGCCCTTGTTGGTGGAGTGATGCTGCAGCTGCTATAAGAGATCCGGGCAAATCTCATAATAGGGGTGTGGAAAGAAAAAGCAACCCAGGAATAAAAAGAGCTCTCCGCCATGTGCAGGTTATTTTCAAAGGATGGCATTGCTGTTTTCCCAGGCAACAGCAGGCCAGGAGGCAGCTTGGGTGGGCAGGTGACCAGGGTGAAGCAGAGAGCTACCATCTCCAGCCAAGATGGGGATGCTGTTTACAATAAACAGAAAGCTGTAAGAGAAGGGAGGGACTGTGAGAGGAAGCTGGGGAGATCTCCATGGAGACACTTAACCTGCTCCAATGGGTACCTTCGGAGACTGGCACTGACCAAATCCCTAGGAACAAAGGCACCTGGCATGGGCACAGCAGGATCTCTGCCACACGTGCTGTCTGCAGCGAGGTGGAGGTTTCCAGACCTGTTATTCAGCACAGAAGAAAAATGACATTGAAATGACATTAAGGTTGGGATCCAAGCCATAGAAAGCCAAGAAATTCAAAAAGTAACAGCCAGCTGTTTACTATCAGCGAGGGGCCCAAAGCCCTGGGAGGGGGGGGAGCAGGCAGAGGAGAGGGAGGGCAGGGAAAGGATGCTGCCTTTGCTGGGCTGATAGTGTGGGACTAGCTTTGTCTCTCAGGGTGGCAACAAGTACCTGCTATTACTATTTTGGAGCAATTATTATGAAATCCTCTGATTTTATTATTATTCTCTTAATATTTTAGAGCAGTACTTGACAGTGTGAGAGAGATAAGAATTGAGGAAGAGACTTTCCCGGAGGATAAAGCACTGGATGATAATTTTGTGATTCACCTGCAGGAACCCACAGCACCTGTTCATCTGCCTGGGGATACGGCCAATTCCACTGCCTTCTCCCTGCCAGTTCCAGCCCCTTAGGAAGGCCTGGACTTCACTAAAGTAGTCAGAGCTTACCCTGGGAAAAGTGAGGATGTGTGCCCTGGTGTACATTTCAGTTGTTGACAGTCTGGGTACACCCTCTCTCACTGTGGTGCCTGACCACCCTGTAGCCATGGTGCTCTGTGAGGGAGAAAGGGGTCTGAGGCTGTTGCTGCTCACTTCATGGTCTCAGAGGGTGTCTGCACAGTGACAAGACCAGACTCATGATCCCAAGCTTACAGCCAGCATGCTGCAGGTACAACCTTCAACCTTGGATTCAGATATTCCCTTCACTTTTCCTGAGAAAACTGGGGAATGCCACCAGCTACTCCTCTGCAAGAGCTCTTCCAAATGGACAGCAAGAGTCATGGCATTAGAAGCAGACAAAATACGGAGCAGCTGTACTCAGCAAGCCATGATACCTCCACAGTGGGCACGCACCCAAGCTGTGCTGCACGAGTATTTACAACCATCCTGCTTGAAGGAGAAAGGCTGAGGATGCAAGGCTGCAGTTCCCATTTGCACTGGTGTGGGAGGGTGAAGGGGAATGAGAGTGCAGAACCAGCCCTTTTACCTTCTTTCCAGGAGAGCCCGCAATGCACTGAAGCGATGGTATGGTCTGTGCTCCTGTGCCAAGAGCTGTGTCACACAGAGATGGAAACCACCGAGTCCACCTAGCATAAACAAAGGAAATGGGGAAGTGATTTACTGTAAAATTAATTAAAAAGTGATCCATCTCAAAGGGGAAATGCACAGACCACACTTGGGGGTTTGGGAAGCATCAACAAGATAGGAGGGGGAGTAGGCCAGAGAGAAAGGTTTTGTCTGCAGCCTGAAGTTCAGCTTTTCCAGTGCTGCCATGCTCTGGGGTCTCTTGGGAACAGTACAGCAAGCCCAGGAGGACAGCCCTGAAGGAAGGTGGCCCTGATTCACACACTGAAGGTGTCAGTGGGCTCTGTCTCTGTATGTGGGGGGACAAAAGGACAAACCAAGCTATCCATCCCACAGCACTAAAGTTCATGAAGTACTTTCTGGAGGAGCTTTCCTGTGAGTCTCAGGTCTGTCAGAGATGAGACACCAATGCCAACAGATCTATGGTCTGAACAGAAGACGCAGTGGGAGATGCCCTCAGGACTAGAATGGTTTTTGGAGGGCATTACCCTTGACACTCTTATTATGTAGCCCAGATGTCCTCTGACTTTCAAATGTTATCTTTGAGATCTCCAACATATCTTCATTCTTACCCCTATGACAGTCCTCTGGGCTCTTCCCCTTTGGGCTGTTAGGAAGAAAAGCTCCACAGGGGGGACAGAGAGGGATAAAAGAATGGCCACATTTGAATGGATAGACTATTTAGATCCAAAACAAGAGCAGTAGGCCACCACTGGGGATGTCAGGATGCACTGCTGTGACAAAGGACATGCAATCATCAATTACCTGAAGTTTGCATTTCCACATGAAGAGTCATGTTTCTGAGCCCTGGCATTGCATATAACCTCTAAAAGCTACAAAGTTATGTGAACTAAATGATTAATAGACCAAATATTTTTAACATCATTTTCAACACAATGTTTCTTTAATGAAGCAATGCCAGCTACTAACACAGCTACTAGCTTCTTCTGAAAATGCTGGATAAATGCCTGCTCTTACTGGTTTTCCACACAGCTGGAGAAAATTCCTTGAGTGGAAAAGTCCCTGGGCAGACAGCGTATGTCAAAAAAGATCCTCTCTGGATGCTGTATGAGCATGCACATCTTCAGAGCCCTTCCCAGAAGAGGGATTGACCTGGGGAGGGTGCATTTATGAGGAACTTGGCACTGCAGTGGTTGTCCAGAGGTCCCCATTGAATGGTGGGGCAGAGCTGGGCTGGTGTTTACTGCTTACAAGTGACCCGGGATTGTGTTCACAGACAATCTTCCAAGGAAGGCACACCTTCTCTTGAAGGACTTCTTTGGTGCCTTAGAGGCAACCTGCCAGAAATCCTCCCAGCAGCTGTGTGGGATTATCCATGCTGGGACCTCGCTCTCCAGCAGGCTTGGCCCTGCTGGCTGTCCCACCTCCGCGTGGGCAGGGGGCATCACAGCTGTGTGCTCCGTGTCTCCCGCACACCGAGGGTCAGCAGGTCTGGGGTCACCGCGCCTGCTCCAAGCTGTGGCACAGCTGGGCACGGGGACAGATGTGCACTGAAGGACTGGGAGACAGTGGGATCTGCCATGCCTCTGCCTTGGGTAACAAGGGAGATGCAATGAACCAGGAGTGTGGATCTCAGTCGTGTCCTGCCTTGGGAGATGTTGGCTGTGGGCTGCCCCTGTTCAAGCAGTAAAGAACTGCTCCCACCAGGTAGAATGATTCACACAGACCCTTTTTTTCCTTTAATTTTCACCTTCTTCTCTATTTGCAGAGACCCCACAGTACTAGAAATAGTTTTGTTGAAGCATTTGGGTAGCTCTCTGATCCAGAAGCTGGAAGCAAAATCTGCTTTACTAGTTCAAAATAAAACCATTGCTACTGAGGCACAGGGGAATAGATGGGAGAGGCTATCTTTAGTAGTCTTAATGTATTGTAGTCTTCCAGTGGTTTTGTTTATTTAAATATAATTTGACATTAAATATAATGTCTTCACATAGTGTGGAAAAAATGGACGCTAGGATTCTTTTTCAGAACAGAGAACCTTAGATTAATTGACCAAAAATTATTTCTTGCACATAATCTTTTATTTCCAGACCATAATATTTCCTATAAATATATGTAGGGCCCTGAGACAAATTGTAAGGGCTCCAGACTAGCTCTTGTAATGAAGCTGAGGCAGTCTGTTGAACAAATCAACTATTTCATCAGCCTGTATTTATGTTACAAGAAACTACACTGTAGTATGACAAATTCACCATCTGGTCACTTCCTGCTCTACACATCTGTATTGTATTATTGGTTTAGACCATGATGGCAGGATTCATTCTTTTATTATTTAGAAGATTGGTGTTTAGTTAAAGTTGTGAGGAGGCATCTTCAAATATCAACTTCTCCTCCCCTGCTAACACCATTTATCTTGGGGTAGAATTAATTATCCTTTGAAAATACCTCTCTTTCTCCCTCCATTTACTTTGGACACTACAAAGATGACTGGCCTAGACCAAATGACAAAATGTTACACAGACTTAGGCTGCATTGACATCTCCTCTGGCTACGCATGCAGCAAATAAGAACATGTGAATACAAAATATGTCTATTAATATCTGCAGAGAAGGGTGCTTTAAATGCACCCAGCTGGGCTCAGACTGTCAGGACTGAAGGCCCATAGCTAACAACCTAATGGCTTTATTTAGATATTAAATCACCAACTAGTTGAGGGGTTTGTCTGAATAAGTGTTCTGGACCCAGGAGTCTGGATTTAGCCCCAGCGTAGAGTCATTTCCTGGAAGTTTTTCTTTTGTTGTGTCTCTTCTAACTCTGAATATCTCCTCAATTTTCTATATTTACTTTCTTTCCCTCCTTTTGTGGAGTGCATTGTACAAATCCCTGGCTATGACAATGTCCTTTTTTTTTCAGGAAATGCTCTGAACATCACACCAGAGCAGTTGTTGTTTTGTGGTGAAGTCATTTCAAGAGAAAGGTTTTGCCACACATGCAAGGTTTGTTTTCCCTGGAGATAGACGACCAGGTCTGGGAACTCCAATCAAACAGGGCACACAGACAAATGCTGATGAAAACTGTGCTCTACTGGAGCCTCCTCAGTAGGAAGAGTGAGCAGAATCCTTTGAGAAAAATATGGATTCCATGCATTTCCCAGGTGCCTGTAATAAAAAAACCCAGACTACCTGGAAAGCACAGAGCACAGACCACATGCAGCTTGTGGTCTGTGGGTCATTGTGGGTCATCAGGGTTGTGTCCACTAAGAAACCATTGTCTCACTAAAATACAACGATCGAGTTAAGTTTCAAGATATCTGAATTTGATTCTTGCTTTCTGTCATTGGTGGTCATTTAAAAAAAAAACAAAGTCAGTTGGTAATATTCTCGTTCTTTAAAACCAGTAAAAACAAGGGTGTGCACACTGAGTCCATGAATATGGCTGCCAGGGATCATGTCTTCTGCATTCAGAAAGGTCATCTTAAGCCACACTAATAGGGGCAATATGAGGCACACAAGCCTGGCCA
This sequence comes from Emberiza elegans, assembly GCA_024865655.1. NCBI lineage: Eukaryota > Metazoa > Chordata > Aves > Passeriformes > Fringillidae > Emberiza > Emberiza elegans. Next base: position 16,493,327 of record JALJVW010000139.1, on the reverse strand, counting down.
CAACATGGAAGCTATTGAGTACATGTGGCGCTTCCTGAAGGTTTCCTGTTTTCTACAGGGCATTAGTGGGAAAACTGCACCTGCTTGTTATCTCTGCTCCCCTCTGTGCATTCTCACAGCCCATTCTGGCTACTCAGCTCTAGCTCTGTCAGGAGCAGGCAGGCTTTTGGAGCTGTTCAAACAAGCCACTAAATTACACAGGCCATTCAAAATGGAGAATTTGCTGAGAATTTGCTTATGCAACCCACAGTTTCCATGAAAGAAAAGTTCCGGTTTTCTTAAACTGGTGCTTGTCCTGCAAAGGCACCATGCAAGAGTTCTCAGCCTGCCAGGCTGAGTGGAGAACCTGAATCAAAATAGGGTTTTTCCAGCCATGAACAGGACAGACACATGGATGGATCTGGAGGCATGTGAACACACGTACATTAAGACTCAATTGAATGGTGCATACTAGATTGGATGAGCCTTGTTAGTAAGATATTACTAACTGAGGCAGGCAGAACTTTTTGTTCCTTGTTTTAGCAGTCTAAAACACTACATCTTCATCTGGATCAAGAGAACTGAGATGAAATGTCACCTCTTGATGGTAAACTGTGCCTTCCTCTACACTTCCAGCAACAGCAAAGCAAACAGTGCTTCACTTTTGTTGCCAAATCCTATTGTAGTGTCATTTATTCTTTTCTCTGGGAATGCACTGGCCTTCTCTGCCCTTCCACAGCACAAGCTCACTCTGATACCAAAGGCACCAGTGCTGCTGCAGACTCTTCATCAGCAGTTTTGCACCTTGACACCTCATTTCTTATGAGAAAGGCTCAAAGTGATGACACCATAGAAATGCAGCAGCCACACGCTGGGAGCTCAGGGTGTCTCAAATGCAGGTTTTCGTGCAGTGGTGTACAGTGCTCTACAAAAGCCAAGCACAGGGACTGTCTTGGTGCATCACCACTGAGAACTGTTGATGTGGATGTGGGTGAATGGTCAATACCACATACAAGAAAAGGGGTTTTTTCCAGATAATTTTTCCCGTATCTCACTTAGCGAATCCAGTTAAGACTTGAAACGCTTCCACCAACAGCCATCTCAGAAAGTTTATCCTCCCCGACACAGGCCAAGGAAGTTTATAGCTTGTTCTGAAAAAAGTTTATGAGAATAGACAAAAATTCTGCATTTGTCACAGACAGTTCGCAAACAAAAAATTTATTTTTATGCATCCGTGGTGTGAAGAGAGAATCCTGCTCAGCCTGAGCAGTACCACAGCCAACCCCTGGAGTGTTCCTTTAAACAGATCTCTGAAATTCCCAGAGTCACTGTCTGAAACCAGCACTTCAGTGTGTGACCTTGGCGGGTTACAGTAGAGTTAGGCACTGGGCCACTCTCATGCAAGTTCCGCGAAACCTCAGCCCATTGCTAAACTTCCATATTGATATGTTTTCTGGTTCCAGTGGTGCATAAAAGAAACAAACTCCAGAAAGCCCCACTCTGGATTTTCCCTTGCTCTTTTGTTAATCTTAAATCTATGGTGTTATTTGTTAGTATTGCCCATTCTCTCACACAGGTTCCATTGGGTGTTCAGGAAGAGCTGCTCACCTTCCAAATGCTGATGTACTCAAAGCCCAGAATTGAGTAGCTGAAGACAAACTTCAGCCTGCTTGCTTTGCCTGGTTTCCATCTCAGTGACATATTTCTTTTTTTTCCCTCATTGTCTGTATATGGTAGAAAGTGATCGCATTACATTTTGTCCCAATTCACCTGGGACAGTACCTGTGGCACTTCTTCATCAGTTTCACATTGAAGAAGGACAGCTCTTGCCCTTCTCCCCACTCTGTGCCTTTGCAGGTGCACTGCATACTTCTGCCTGCAAAAACACTCCTGATGCCAATGAGCTCGCTCAGAGGAAGACTCCTCTTTGCAAGGGATGCTTTGGGATTGTAATCTCTGTGTAAGCATCTTCTCCTTCAGCAAGAACCAGTAGCCACATCTTTGTGTCCTGATGGCTCTGAGTCCCCAGGTCAGCCCTTGGAAACATGAGTAGCCAGCACAAATAGTGATCAGCTGGGTACCTAAACAGCCCAAAGTGTGAAAGAGAACAAATCCTGCAGTTCTGCTGCATGCTCACTCATATGGGTGTTCATCTGATTCAGCCACTAATGTCTTTCAAGCATTAGTGCCACATCTTTTGCCTTATCTCATTCTTCCTTTTCATCTCCATAACATCTTTCTCCATAACTTTAAGTCTCAGCTCTCTTGTGATGCATCTTCTTCTGTGGTGTCCCTAGCAGAAAGGATTCAAAGAAGGTCCTCCACAGCAGATGTGAAGTTAGCTGTGATGAATGAGGACCCTGATAATTGTGTTCTTATCTTCTTGGTACTAATGACTCTTGAGCCAAAATAGGTGGATAAAGAAGCTGGAAAAGCAAATCCTGAAGCCCAGGAAGGGTTGATGCAGCTGCATCTGGCTGGTAAAGGAACACAGTAGCAGGAAGACCCAAAATGGGGACATATTTGTGCACAGGGGACAGGTGAGGATGGAAGTGCTGGGGCTGAGGCCAGTATATGCCTTTGTTGCCACCTCATCCTTCCTGCAATGTCAGATCTTGCCACAGCTTTCAGTACTACTAGTGTTTAATGGCTTGGGTTCTCTGCAAATGAGAAAATGGGGAATGGGAAAGCAAACAAGTCCTTTCTTCGCCCTTTGCACATCTCTTTGATCTCTTTCCTCACCTTTCTGTTGAGCCTCACCCTTTCCTGCAGGAATATATCAGCATGGCTAGTGACAGTCTGCCCGGCTTGGGCTGCAGTGGTGTGTGGGATGTGCAACTGGCTTCCTCTGGGCACTCCTTATTGCAGTTCAGGGAGAAAATATCCCTGGGAAGCCACACCGAGTGGTGGAGCAGAGGGCTTAAATAGTACAAAAGAAAGCTGTTGTTTGCACGTGGTGGAGCCTCTGTGAGCACCAAGGGTGGTTTGTCCTTTCCTGTCTGCCAAGCTCCCTGTGGGACACAGCAAAGCTGAAGAGCTATTCACTTTGGCTATTTTGGGAGTAAATAGCAAAATAGTGAAGAGAAAAAAAAAATCTATTGAAGATTTGCAGAAGTTTCTATGTTTTCTAACTCTCCTCTTCAGAAAAAAAACCTATGAAAACCTTCTCAATGTCTATGTCTTTGTAAAAAAATTGCCTTTGACTAGTGTCCAAACAGCAACCCACAAAGAGAGCAGTTCAATGTTAGTGAGTGAGTGCAGAGGGCCAGGATTACTGCTGAATGCATGATTTGTGGTTATTACCCAAGCCTACTTATGTTGTCTCACAGTTTACCAGATGTCTTTGTTTCTTAATTTTTCACATACAAAACTGGACAACAAAGATTAAAAATCCTGGATCACTCTTTCCAGCTCTTTCCTTTTCAGTGGAAAGCTTCCTTCTTGGGCTCATGTTACATCCAGGCAGAGTGCTCACATCCCTCCCTGTCCAAGGCAGTGGCAGGGCACCATCTCATTGCTGGCCTGGAGGTGTGCAGATCCTCCTGCCTTGGGGTGTCAGCCATATGCTGGAGTGGGCCTGTTTGGTGCATGGGTATTGCAGCAGGGTGGGCTTTCTCCATATGAACCAAACTGCGGTAGGAATGGAGCTGGAATTTCTCCCAGTTTTCTCAGCCTTCTGATGAGCCCTAATTGCTCCCAAAAGGCATTGGTGCTTTGGAGACACAGTCGTGGTCAACTACTTGTGCATTTCTTTGTAAGTATTTTCTCTCAAAATGTCTGATGTTTGCTGCTTAAGTTGTCTGTTTGTGGTGCTCAGCTGTTTTCATCATGTGGTGTTGTTTCTGTTTCCTAACTGGAGAAATGGGCCAACTTTTGAAAAAGTTTTCAAACCCAGAAATTGGCTTATATGAAGATTTACATCCACAGCTTCAGTGCTGGGGAGGTGCTCACTAGCAGAACTCTATCACAACACTCTTTCCAAACTTTGTATGGTCTCAATGCCAAATCAAGCAAAAAATCACCTTTATTTTTTGCATCCTTTTCCAGTTAGAAAATGTGAGGTTTGTTATGCTCTACGGATTTTGCAGTGTGATTCCCCTAGAGCACGCAGGGAATGTCTCCCCACCCCATTGTTACCAACTGCCAGTTCTTCACCCCTGCCTTTGCTGTTCCCTTCTCCTCCCAAACATGCCTGTGATACGAGTCTCCCCCTTTTCCTCTGACTCCACCAGAGTGCCAGCCTTCCCGCACTGAAAGGTCAGTTGCTCTGAAGGCAGGTGCTCAGAGGGAGCGCAGCGGCGCAGGGCCATGAGGGACAGGAAGCCTTTTACTCTAATTAGTCCTTGCAGAAGTTTGGCATTTCTCTGTGGAGCTGTTTCCCCACTGATGAGGAGCACGTATACAGCTCTTCCTTCTCACCTCGCACGTCCGAGCCTCCCGCCGTCTCCCGCTGGGCTGCAGGGGTTCAGTCATGGATCACGTTGCTTGGAGGAAGCAGGCAGGGGATATGTGAGAAGATAAACACTATTTTCTGATGCAGGGAGGGATTTCTTTCAACTCAGCCACGTTCACAACCTGAACCTGGATCATTTTTGTTACTCGCTCCCACTCGACTCCTCCCTACTGGCCCGGACTCGCCAGGCTTTTGTCTGGTTAATCAGTACAACCCCTTCCAGGGCTTCCTGGGGGCTCTTTGGCCACTGTGTTATGAAGACCCATGAGTTCATTGTTTAAATTAAGTTCTTCTATATGGAAACACCACTGGTTTCCCATATGGTCTTGGCAAAGCCACCATCCGCTCCCCACCTAAATTAAATTTCACTAATTGAATTAGTTACCATTTTATCAGCTGCCGCTTTGCAGTAGTTTGTGAACCCCCAGGGGCTCAGGCCACGCTCAGTCAAGAGCTTCCCCACCTCACTCTCTCATTTATCATCGTGACAATGCACAGCACTGGGAGAAGCTGGGGGTGGAGAGTACTGTGCCCTTCCCAAGCATCCCAGCCATCTCTGAGCATCCTAATGATTGACCTCTGTAAGTGAAGCAGCCCTGTGCTGACCCCAGACTGCTGAAAGGAAACATTCTCCCCTTTGTAAAAATCCCCCTGTGGAGGTGGCGCGGGCTGGGCTGAATGCAGAAGTGTCAGAAGGGAAGCCCCGCACACAGGCAGCGGCGCCCTGGGACATTGCAGCTTCCATATGCCAGGGGACTAATAGCGACAGGCCTGGGCTCAGGGGACAATGCCATCACGCTGTCCCGCTGGCGAGAAAGGGAGAGGGGACACATGGAAAGGGACAGCCTGAAGTGGGTCTGCCAGCGTCTGGCAGTGGAGCATGGAGTGTGAAGCGTGTCACCTGCTCCAGCCCCGCCTTCCCTCAGCAGGCACCAGGGGCTCGGCTGTTGTTGTATCCCAGCAGGATGCTGGGGACACAGTGCCAGAGTGAGGCAGTGGGTGCCCAGCACTGCCACAGGCACTGCTGGCTGCTGGACTGCACCCACTGCTCAGGCTGTGGCTATATGGAGGTGCCGATGGCCCTTTGGAAAAGCACTGGCTCTCATGTTACAGCTTGGGGGGGCTAGGGAAGTGTAAGAGGCGCAGAAGCATCATCACCCCATGCTTCCTGACCCCTTGTCACTGCACTATCATCTCCTCTCTGTGGGGAAGGAGAAGGATGCACAGAAGCATCAGACAGGCTGGGGATGTAACCCTCTGGACTCAAACCTCCAGGAAATGCTTTCTAGGAAATGCACGTCAGCACTGCATAATCTTAGTGGTGTGGGAATGCCTCTGTGATGGAAACCAGGGATGGTAAGTCCAGCAGGGATATGCAGGCTTAGCAAGATGAGCTTAGCAACCCCACCAGTTTGTGTTTAGACCCCTTGCTGAAGGTCGACCCCTTCACTTCACTTCACTCAGGTGCTGCCAGACCTGAATTTGCTTTGCAGATAAGGCAGAGACCATTGGTAGTGATGATCAAGTTCAGTATTTGCAGGATGTACCCAAATAAGACCCATCAGTGACTACATCCAAACTCCACCACTTCTAAGAAAATGTGTCCCAGTGACCTGGTTTTCCTCTGTGGACCTGTGATGCAGAAGAAACTTAGATGTCCCTAGACAGAGATGAAACCAGACCTGAGAATGAAGCTGTGCTACTACAGTTTGGAGCAGGGACTGCATGCTTCTGTCCACAGCCACCCACACACTTTGCCTTTCTGAGGCACATACTTGAAAACAAAACAAACAAACAAAAATCTGGTAAAAAAGGATCGAACCTGAATGTGCATTTCACTGATGTCTGGCTAACACCCAACATATCACATGTTCATGATAAAATGCCGACTTGTTTCAGACACTCCAAAATGGTGTTTGAATATCTGAGAAAAAACAGTCTCAGGAGTACTCACTAGTCTTTCATGATCAACAATGGGTTGATGCTTAAATTTATAACTAGTCACTGACTTATAGTCCCTGACCAATTTTAACTTTTCCTCATAAATCATCAAAAAATAGAGAGGTCACATCAACAAATGAGTCAGAAATTATATTAAGAACAGATTTCTTGTATAGTAAGTGGGATTTATTCAAGCTGGTTTCACCTTTTTGATTCCTATTGCAGGTTTTCATCCGGTTTTCTGTTAAGTCATATCTATTGGCTTCCATTTTTACCTCTGCAAATAGACTGTAACAAAGATCAGTATTGATTTTCAAATTAGACAATGACTGCATTAGTGAGGATATGAAATAATAAACATTAGCTGTGAAAATGTCCACAAAATGTGACACCCATCAAAGTACTACAAAAGCAGTAGGTCTGAAACCTCAGCATGGTTCAGAGGTTTGGATCTATGTCAGTGGTGGTGATAGCAATATGGAAGTGTCCAAGCTGGTGAGTGATTTAAAGCAACAGCTGCAGCACCATTGTGAAGAAGAGGGTGTTGGGCCAGCGGTGGGAGCAGGAAGTGGAGCAGGGGCAGAGGAAACAGGCACCTGGGGAGGGACACCTGGCTGTGAGGTGTTGAGCAGAGAGGTTGGGACAAGAAGCAATAAGGGGAGAAGGTGTGGGATGTGTACTCTGGGTGGCACTGGGGTGTTTTAACCAGCCTGCCTCACCTGACACTGTTGTGAGGCATGGATGGAGATGCCCTGTGAGTCCACCACCTTGGCACCTTCTGATGCAACAAGTTTAAATGTGGCTGAACTTGGGTGCCATCTCTGGACACAGCAGAAGCATTGTTACAGGCCTGCACTGCACCTCTGCTCTCTTCCTGTCCATACAGAGCTGTTGTTGAGCAATCCCCAAAATATTTACTTTGCATTTGGAAGACAATGGAAATTTAGTCCAGAGCTTTAGCTCATCACTAATGGGACATTTGTGGGCAGCAGTGTTTCCAGCACCGTTTTGGTTCTTCCTTTGTCTGGCTCCTCCTCTACCAGAGGCATCTGGCTATGCAGCAGTACTATTCCCCCCACCCCAATTTAATTTGAACCCATTGCCTGCAGTACTTCTGTGAACACTTCATTCGCATATTCTTCTGAATTTGCATCAGCCAAAACATTAGTCATTGAAACCTCCTCTCCTCCACACCGAACAAAAACTCTCCTTTCCACAGATGAGCCCTGAGGAGCCAGGGGCTCTGCATGGGATCACATTTCCTCTCCATGAGGTTCTGGCTGCGGGGCACTTCCAGGAGAAAGGACAGATTTGCCAGCCCCCATCCGCTAGCTCCATCTAGTGAAAAGACTACAGCGGCACCCATCAGCGTGGGGACGCGGGGCCAGCTCCCCAGACTGCCCCGGGCCTCTGGCAGGATCACGCCGGCTTCTGCAAATCCCCAGGTGGGTTGGGTTGCACTGGGGAACGTGAAGGTGGCTTGAAACCTGTGGAGAGCCACAGAGAGCCACTGTGGCTGCGGCCACAGCAGGATGTGCAGGGGTGTGGGAGCAGGACAAGGCATGGTGTGTTGGCTCCATGGGTTCCATGGTTTCCTGCTGAGTGAGGAGTCAGCTGGAGCATCTCCTACTGGTCTGGGATCCAGAGTGTTCCTTCTCCCAGGACAGTGAGTTTACAGTGTGGCTGCAGAGTGAATCTGGTCTTTACACACACCTGCTTTCAAATGTCAATGTTCTCGTGTCTTGGCATCACATTTCTGTGACAACAAGCATCATCCACTGCCTGTCAGACATAGATGCCAGCACTAAGAACTTCATTCTTCCCCTAGATTGGCTGTTGAGGATAGAGAGATGAATGCTGAGAACCTAAGTTTGCACCATCTGCAAGAGAAAAATTGTACTTTAGCGTGAGTCTCTTTATGTCTGCACAGGTTGAACAGTGTCCTGGTTCTTTTTACAGCAGGCACAACACAGACCACCACTGTGCAGAGCTGCATCACCACCTGGGGGAAAGAGATGCTTTTGTGCTGCCCAGAGCTGACACAGTCTTTCCTTTTCCATTGCCAGCACTCACGGTTCACCTTTTGGCAAGCCATGCCCCACCCAACCACCTGTTTCTCTAAGCCTGTTGGGATGATGGCTTAGCTTCATCTGTTCCCTTGGCTGCCAAACCCTTTGGCTTCAACCAGACTGTTTTTCCAAACTCTAGGTGAAGGGCATGCGTTTTAAGGTGATCTAATAGATAATAGTAATTTTAAATTCTGCAATAGCAGGACAATTCTGAGCTTAAGATTTGAGACTGGGACTCCCGGCTTGTTCTTGGCTGCTGCTGTTGAACAAGATTAGTGGAAGCAGGGATTCACCTGGTATTTCCTTTGTTCACTCTGTGACTCTTTGCTTTAGCCAGTGGATTCCTTCAGTGACCAAGATAAAAAGTTATTTTTATGCTCTTCATTTCTGCCACCTCATTGCCTATTGAATAATGACTTCCATGGGAACAACACCCTGAAACGTTGTAATCTGGGAAAGAAATTGGAATAATAATAGATAAACTTCTGGGTAGGATGACTTAATATGGCAATTTGGCAAAAAAATAAAAAGGCCTGTACTGTTCTCATGCTGTGCGAAAGGGGAATCAGGGTGTGTCAGGAGGTCACTGAGAGGATGCACTTCTCTGGTGAGGAACCACAATGGCTTATTGGGTCTGGCTCTGCTAGCCATGCTTGGAGACATTGAAGGAGGCTGAGAAATTACAGATGTGCCAGATATGATCTAGAAGAACAAAAACCCTGCAATATAAAAACCCTTCCTTTAGCTTAAAACTGTTATCCGCCTTGAAGATGGTTGAAAGTGATTTTGTTTTCGCCTATAAAAATCTAGATCAAAAGGAACTATCTGATATAATTGAATTCATTTAGTCAATGAGACTAATACTGTCAGCTGGCTGGAGGTTTGGGAATCTAAATCTGGAATAAAGGTTACATTTTTAAGAATAAACATAACAATCCACTTCATTTGAGCAATCTGGGGAACTGCAGTGTTATTAATAGATTACATTCCTCTCTGCAATAGAAAAAGGATCATTAATCATTCTTGGTTTTTTAAGAGCAACATTGTAGTAATTCCTATCTGCCTTCCAGGCAAAAGCAAATTATTTATGTAAGTTTTGAAAATAATTTTGTGCTTGTTGCTTCACTCTGTGGCTCACAAGGTTTCTTGTGTTTCTCTGTATTTTGTTTCATTCCCTCTCAAACAAAAATATTGGGTTGAACCTTTCAGCAGGTTAAACAGTGAAGGATATTTTTCACTCTCAGGCCATTTCGTGGCTTAGCGAAGATGAAGCCTTGTGCAAAACTGGCCAGTGGCAGCTTCTCTCTCCCATTCCCTCTCTTTGGAGCACATACTTGGCACCATATCATGAGGTAAAAGAAAACAATGTTAAAATGTCAATTTTGTCTAACCAAATTAAGTCTTCCACTAGAAGGAGAAAAACTATAGTCTTATGTCCTGTTTCTGTGTTGTTCAGGTTCTTCAACTTTGAAACTTCATTTTTCACTCTAATCCTGCAGTGTCTCTCCTGTCTGGCAGCCTGATAGAGATTTAAGGAAATGTGGCGCATGCGCTTGCAGTAATAAAAGCATTGCAAGAATGGGAAGATTCCAGGAATAGAAAATGTGGTATTACTCAATAAACATTAAGTAACAAACAACCCCTCAAGCCATAAAAGTAAAAAAATCTTAATTGACCTTTTTGGTACAAAATGATTAAGAAAAGCGCGTATGATTTGAAGACTTTTGATGTTCCTCTCCGCTGTAAATGCTGGATTTATTTACCGGAATGTCTAAGGCTCAAACTGGAATGAGGGGAAGCAAGAGAGGGGTTTTCCTCTGTGCATACTATAAAGGAGAGAAGTCAAGTGTCTTTGCATTGTGCAACACATGATTTCTGTAACTTAATCAAAATGTGTGTGCAGGGTAGGGGGTGGGGGGGAGAGTTAGATTGCATTGATAGGGCATTGCTTAGAGAAATTCCAGTTCCTGAAGCTCTTAACAAAAGAATTCACTATGAGGAGGGGGAAGGCTTGGCAATGAAGGCCTTTTATTCTCAAGAACTCCCATTTGGAACATATTATGCTCTTGCAACATGGGATGGATAAACACTGTATTAATGATTAGATGGAGACCAAGAGCTGAATTTGTTTGCGTTTGATAAAGCAGTTGTTCTATTGGCCATATGTCTTTACTCTGGGGAAGAAATAGCTGTTAAGGGAGAGCACGTCTCTTTGTGAGAATTAACTGGGACTTTGTGTAAAGGATGAACAGTCACTTGAACTTGCCTAAAGCCACTGACATTTTACCTCTGTGCAAGCTTCACTTTCAGAAACCAGCTGTCAAGTTATCAGGCTGAGAGATGATCGTTTCAATCTGCTGGGTTTCTCGTGATCTGCATGACAAGCATCACAGGACTGCCATGAACTGGAATCCAGTGCATTGCAAGTGAAAGGAAAAATAAACCATACACTTTTATAAACAGGTAAATATGGAAGTGAAGCATTGCACCTGGGCTGATGTGAAGGTGCCCAGAAGCATCCAGATTTGCCTTATGTAGAAATTCTAGCGTGTTCTTCTGGATCTTTTCCCTAAACCTACCATTTAATTTTTAAACCAGTCCTCAAGTTTTCAGGTACTTTTTCCAGGTGCAAAATGTTTGGAAGAACCACACCAAAATCTGAGCAGAGCTTCCAGCTGGTTGCCTGCTCCCATTTGTCCTGGTTGGCAAAGATGGGGAAGGGATCCCTCAAGAAAAATTGTTTTCCATGTAACCCAGATAGGCCCTGGAAAGGGCATAAACAAAAATGTTTTGCAAGATGTTGCACCTACTGCTTTTCTACCAACATTTTTAGGAATTTTTCTCTACAGCATAAAAACAATGATTCACCTTTTAGATGGTAAGTAATAAAGTGGCAGCTTTTGACCTGGAATTTCTCTTGGACTGGCCTTTCCAGGAAAAAGACCAGCACTGGGATGACAGCATTATTTTTTTTTAAATATTACCGTCAGTTAAGTGGTAATTTATTTTCTTTTCCAAAATGAACCGTATATTCTTTGCTGGTTTTCCCATTTTACTGAAGCTGTGTGACTTTGGAAAACCTGAATTTTATCTACATGCTGAAGTTCAGCCCAGGTATCACAAATAGTGACAAACTAATTCTCAGTAAAGAACCAGAAGTTCTTAAGTATTTAAAAATACTGCTTTTTTCATAATATAAATACTTTGTGAGAAGTTGTAACATCTCTAGATAATGATCTGCCAGTGCAGAGGAAGATTTCATCTGTTGCCTCTCAGAGCAATTTTCTCCTTCCCTGAATCAAAAATGAAAAAGGTTTCAACAAGCCTGAAGGACTGAAGAGAGGACTGAAGAGGGCTCAGTTTTGAGTAATATCAGTTTTCCACCCTTCAGTATAAGGGAAAGTCATGTTCCTCTGCTATTCAGGAATGGGAATGACTCAATGTCAGACCTCAGGATAAATTCCATGTGTGTGGGTGTTGGATTGAGAACAGATAAGACAGTGCAAAAAGGAATAGGCTGGAACATCGACAGACACGTGTAATTGCTGAGGAATCTCAGATGTGCAGCTGGAAGAGGAGATTATATATATGGTGTGGTTGGGAAGGCTGCAAAGTGAAGAGCAGAGACACTCTTCCAGTTGGAAAAAGGAAAGTTGCTGAGGGAACTGCCAGGGTCCTTATGACCAAGAGCGCCTGAGCAACAAGGCCTTCCCCAGGAGGGACGACTTCAAGTGAGGGCAGAAATTTGGCATATCTCAAACAGGCACATGGGAAGGACAATGGCCAGTAATTTATCCAGATTAGACATGTTTCCAGAGGAAACACAGGAGATGGAGGCAGATCACTCAGATAGGCACCTCCGTGAATATGTGACAAGACTGGAGAACAGAGGTGTGGGAGAAATTTGGGTGCCTCATAAGGACAATGTACAATGCAGATTTGCTGGGGCATCAAACCAGTATCCAGGCAGGAACAGTTTTTGAAGGATTCAAACCTGAGAAGGGTGTAGTGATGAAGACCATATTTTATTTTAGACATGATGTCTGGATGCTCCAGAGGTGTGGGGTTTTGGACCCTGGGCCCAGCAGAGCATAGGGGCTGCTCCTCTGTGCTACATCTGGGAAGGAGGTTTTCTTATCTGGATGTGAGTTACTATTGTGCAACCATCTGGGATCCATGGTATCAAAAGCAAGAGGAAGAACTTCCTAATGAAGTTGTTCCTCTCTAATGGATGGTTTGCCTACTGCTTTCTACAGGAGGTTGCAATTGTTCCACTGCAGTGACCGCTAAAAAGAGAAATAATCCTAAAGACTGGGGGCTGCTGCAAGATACTTGCAAGTGTGTCACACGCAAAGACAAGGGCTAAGTGATGTCTTCTGGCGTTTTTACACTTTGTATTGAAACAAAGAAGAGGTAGGGTGCTTTCACACTTTGTTATGAAAGGGAGCTCATAGTTAGGTCAGTGTGCCATTCGGAAAAGCTCTTGTAGAGGTCAGGTGCCTGGTAGCACACAGTGGAGAAGTTTTCTATGGCTTGATTCTAGCTGAACTTTGTGAGTGCAGGAGAGTAACATTATGTGAAGGCTTGTGCACAGTCAGTAGCTATCTCTTGATCTAATACTGTGCTGCTAAATTCAGCTTGAAAGAACAGTTGGAGCTTTTTCAGCAATGCATGGGCAGACAAGGGAATGTAATCAGAACCCAGAAGCCTTTCTGTTTGCCTACTATGAACATTTCTTTGTAGGTCATTTATATAAGCACTTTATGTCTGTAGACCAACTTACAGAGGCATCTTAGAAATCCTCATTACTGACCACTGGTGGGAAATCACATATATGTAAGAGCTGGGATGTAGAAGAAAAAGGTTGGAATCAGCCAAGTTTGAAGGCCTTTGAAGCAACAGGAAGGATAACCTCTTCCAGCACATACCCGAGATGCAATGAATGGTGAATGCAGATCTACGGGATTGTAGCTAGAAGAACCCCACAGTCCATTGCCAGCCAGGGTCCTTATGACCAAGAGCGCCTGAGCAACAAGGCCTTCCCCAGGAGGGACGACTTCAAGTGAGGGCAGAAATTTGGCATATCTCAAACAGGCACATGGGAAGGACAATGGCCGGTAATTTATCCAGATTAGACATGTTTCCAGGGGAAACACAGGAGATGGAGGCAGATCACTCGGATAGGCACCTCTGTGAATGTGTGACAAGACTGGAGAACAGAGGTGTGGGAGAAATTTGGGAGCCTCATAAGGACAATGTACAATGCAGATTTGCTGGGGCATCAAACCAGTATCCAGGCAGGAACAGTTTTTGAAGGATTCAAACCTGAGAAGGGTGTAGTGATGAAGACCATATTTTATTTTAGACATGATGTCCGGATGCTCCAGAGGTGTGGGGTTTTGGACCCTGGGCCCAGCAGAGCATAAGGGCTGCTCCTCTGTGCTACATCTGGGAAGGAGGTTTTCTTATCTGGATGTGAGTTACTATTGTGCAACCATCTGGGATCCATGGTATCAAAAGCAAGAGGAAGAACTTCCTAATGAAGTTGTTCCTCTCTAATGGATGGTTTGCCTACTGCTTTCTACAGGAGGTTGCAATTGTTCCACTGCAGTGACCGCTAAAAAGAGAAATAATCCTAAAGACTGGGGGCTGCTGCAAGATACTTGCAAGTGTGTCACACGCAAAGACAAGGGCTAAGTGATGTCTTCTGGCGTTTTTACACTTTGTATTGAAACAAAGAAGAGGTAGGGTGCTTTCACACTTTGTTATGAAAGGGAGCTCATAGTTAGGTCAGTGTGCCATTCGGAAAAGGTCTTGTAGAGGTCAGGTGCCTGGTAGCACACAGTGGAGAAGTTTTCTATGGCTTGATTCTAGCTGAACTTTGCGAGTGCAGGAGAGTAACATTATGTGAAGGCTTGTGCACAGTCAGTAGCTATCTCTTGATCTAATACTCTGCTGCTAAATTCAGCTTGAAAGAACAGTTGGAGCTTTTTCAGCAATGCAGGGGCAGACAAGGGAATGTAATCAGAACCCAGAAGCCTTTCTGTTTCCCTACTATGGACATTTCTTTAGGTCATTTATTCTGTAGGTCATTTATATCAGCACTTTATGTCTGTAGACCAACTTACAGAGACATCTTAGAAATCCTCATTACTGACCACTGGTGGGAAATCACATATATGTAAGAGCTGGGATGTAGAAGAAAAAGGTTGGAATCAGCCAAGTTTGAAGGCCTTTGTAGCAACAGGAAAGATAACCTCTTCCAGCACATACCTGAGATGCAATGAATGGTGAATGCAGATCTACGGGATTGTAGCTAGAAGAACCCCACAGTCCATTGCCAGGGAGCCTTCTACATCCAAAGCAGGTCCCTCTTGATACTTCTTTAGTCCCTCTAAAACTTCTCCAGGTTTTAGGCAAGCGTCAGCCTCCTCCTCAGCTATTGATGTCCTGCACATATTTTGGGTCCTGACTGTGCCATTGCTCTCAGAGCTGCTTATGGGAGGTAGAAACTGGTGCAACTACTGGGTTAATAAAGAAGAGAACTTCCCCGGGGCTTGCAGAGTCCTATTGGAAAGTCATAAACTAGGCACCTGGTAAGAAAACAATTGTTTGAACCCAAAAAGGATGTCTCCCTTCTCCTTACCAACAGTTTCCCAGGTTGTTTTCTGCATGTAATTTTCATTTTTGGAGACATTTAAAGACTACCAGAGGAGTGTGCTGGTTGGCAGCCTGGGAAAGCACTCTGTTAAAGCCCCAGGTGGGAGCCTTGTGAGCAGCTGCTGCCAGCTCCGGGCCCACAAGAGCAGGGTCTCTGTGGCACCGCGCTCTCGGGCAGCCGCGCTGAGGGCAGGCAGTGGGTGCCCAGCACAGCCACGACTCCTCTGACAGAGGCAGACCCCAAGAGAGAACACAGTAGATAAAGGCTGTCCCTGGCAATGCTGGTGCATATCAGAGGAGTCTATGAAATGTTTTTCCCTACTGCTCCTTTAATGTGGAGCCTGGCAGCCTCAGGATCCAGGATCCAGTGAAGCATGGCCACACTTCATAAACTGTAGACTTTCAAACTTAATTGGACTTCATAGATGATCCATCTACATTTCATAATTTTTATTAAAACCCTCATGGGTTTTAATGCAGTTGTTTGTTGTTATTAGCAACAGAGCTGCTATTTCCAAGTGTAGAGGGAAATTTTCAGCTGGTCTGATACTCTTTTTCTCCTACTAAACAAGTGGACAAGCCAATGGTCACAATGTACCTGGAGACAGGCTCTAATGTGGAAGTGGGACAAGCAGTGCCTGAATTACAATGGGGAATGGCTAGTGTCCCTCACAGCAGCTTCACACAACTGTCTGCACCAGGGAAGCTGCTCCACAGCATCATTTTCAGCCTCCTTAGCACTAAGCTGAGGGGTATTTACAGCACTACACATCCTCTTTACATTTGGTTTGGTACAGGATTTAACAAGCTCAGTAGAATCATTTAGTATTATTTAGCTACAGGTAAAATAGATCATATTAAAGTCATGTATGTCACTCAGAAATACTGTCAGAATGTTAAGGTAATATTATTTACTCTTCTACTATATGTGTTCTCTCATGTGTGTGAAGGTATCACTTTGCCTGTAGATAAGAGTGTTGCTGTACAATACTCTCAGCCACATTTGTTTCTGGCTGACAAGCAGCATCCCTTTTCTCTCCTTAGTTGCTCTGATCACATAAGTGTCTGACCAGATTTTCTTTCCTTAGTGCTGTTGCAAGCTGCCCATGAGCCCACAAACTAAAAAGTTTAAATCTGGGCAGAGGGGTGGAGCATCTCCGGCAGCTGCAGCATGGTGGAGTGGAGCTGGCAGCTCACCTGAGAAGCTTGTCCAAGAGCCACATGCCCAAGCTTGTCAACAGCTGTGACAACTTGTATAACTATGTTCATGACCACAGATTAGGATCGAGGAAAACACTGGTATATTTATGTTCAAAAAATGACTGGACATGGCACTTAGTGCCCCAGTCTGGTTGACAAGGTGGTGATCAGTTGAAAGCTGGACTTGATGATCTCAGAGGACTTTTTCAACCTAAATGATTCTGTGATATGAGTGTTAACAGCTGTGGTGCACTGGCTTCCCAGGGTTAGCCCTTTAGGGAAAATTTTGCAAGAGTGCCATTAGGGAGACATTCCTAGTTATTTCAGTCCTAATCTGACTGCCCAGGAGCTCATGACTCTCCTCAGCACAGACAGATGCATATCAGGTTCCTAGGATGGCAGTGACATCTTCATTGTGGAGTGCTGGGGACAGAGGTGCGTGAATCACTAACATCAGGGGACAGCCCCAGTCCTAATCTCTGTTGGGGGTCTCAGCAATCTTGGAAAGGCAGGGTTTACCTGGGGTGAAGAGCAGTATTCCTTATTTTTCTTAGTGAAATCCACAGCAAAGTGTAACATATGCGGATGTGTGAAAGGCTGGCAAGAGCTCTTATCTGCAGAGCAGCACATAGTGGTTCTGCTGAGGTGGATTTATTGCTGTCAGTTCTCCTCAGCTGATACCAGAACCCTGTTCATGGGAACTCTTTTGTGGTGCCATTATCTTTGAGTCCCTGAAATAATTTGTGTGACTGAGATGCTGCAGAGACCTTTTGTCGTCCTATCCAATTCCCAATAACAATAACAATGTGTAAACAAATACCATTCCTGTAAATTAGCATTTAAGTAGATTAGTGGAAGGAGTTCAGTGAGATGTAGCCTAGAAACAAGATTTCACAGAGAGGTTTCTGTAGCTTCATGTCCTAAGCACATCTGGCTCTGCAAGCAGGATGCTGAGCCCATTGGGAAGACTGTTCCAGGCATTTGCTGAGTGTCAGCATCACCCAGAGGGTCCCAGCAAAGGGGTCCAGTCCCAGCTGTGCTGTGTGGGGACAGCCCATCTGCAGGCTGCTTGTTGGGAACCTCCCCAGACACACACAGTGTTTTTCAAGTACACTTGAGAGCCACACCAAGGGGTTCCAGAGGTCTCCCTGCCTTGTAGCTGCAGGACCTGCAGTGGCTGGTGCAACTACACTGACATCCATGCAGCAATGGCTGCCTGTGGCACCTTGGACTTTGGGATGATATAGACACAGATTACTGCAGATGTTAATGTCAGCATCCTGTGAGGCTTTGTTTGGCTGAGTCCTGCACTCACTCTGATCTTATTCCCCATCCTGGTCTGTTCTGGGTTTGCATTCACCTTGCCTCCATCCCGAGGCTGTGCAGGATTATGCCATGACACCACCTGTCTTTCCCTCACTTGTGATGAAGGTAGAGGGAACTGCCTCCCACACAGGAGATGATTTTTAAAATCAATGTGTTTATGTCCTGGGATGGATATGGAAATGGATACACCAAGTTTCATTGAAGAGGACTCTTGTTCACACTGCTTCTGATCCCAAGAAAAAGGGCAAGAGAAAAAGTTGCTTGAACACGCAAAAGACTCAAATAGTTCTGTGAAGGACAAATTGCAGTTCCTCCATGCATCACCAGTTATTTCCAGATAGTCCAAATTCTGTGTGCCAATATGACTTGCCTTTCCCTGTGTTCCTCCCCCCCTTCTCCAACACAAAGAAACAAGGAGTGCTCGCTTCAAGAGTTATTTCCAAACTGTTGCATTTTCTTTCCAGAGACTCTCAGCAGAAGCAGGGAACAGCCTTCTGTACGTGTCAGCATGAACTAGAACACTTCCTAGCTTGACCTACTTCCAGCAGAGTAAACACAGATGCCTGAAATGTGAGTTTAAAATTGTACTGTGCATACATAAATAATCTTCTAGCTATGGTAGTAAAATAAAACAACTGTGCTTCTCTATAACTAAAAGAGTCAGACTCTCATGAGGAGATACACTGATTTAAGTGACTGCTTCTCTGGTCTTCTGTTTTCCTGAAAGCTATTTTTTTTACCATGGAAGATAACACAGTCACCACTTCTTGGTCTTGGGGGCGATGATGGTGCTGGTCTGTAGTGATCTCCCTGTGTGTTGTTGGCTGCTGTCCTGTGCAGTGCCTGGGGGTGGTGTTGCCTCCTGGGCTGTGAGTCTGTCCAGTGCTCCTACAGCAGCAGGAGGGGTGGACCCTCTTGGACTCACTTTTCACCTGTGCTCTGAGTGGTCCTGAGCTGATTGCAGCCACATACACTGGCCTGTACCCAGCCTCCTGCCAGTTCCGAGTTGGGATGCTGCACCTCAAAGCCCTCTTGCTTCAGTTAGCAAAAGCTGCAGTGGAGCAAAATCCCCATACCTTGGTTTGCAGAGCAGAAATGCTGTTGCAGCAATGCCAAAATGCTGCCTTCCCTGCGGTGGTAAAGGATGGGCTTCGACCCCTCCTGTCAGGTGCCCAGGCCAGGTTTAGCTCATTTGCCTTTAACTGGGTTGCTTCAAACATTCAGAGTGCTGTTCAAAAGTGAAGCAAGGTTCATAAAACAGCTGGGTTTCAGAGAACAGTCTTTCTTTGGTTATGTCTCAGAGACTGGTGAACTACAGAGCCCTGGCCAACACTTACAGCTGCCTTCCATTGCTGCCCTAAAGATTCTCTGTTGTGGAGGAGGAAAGGGGAAGGAGTTTTAGAGCTGGCAGCTATTCAGTGCCAGCTCAGTCAGGGCACTGCTTTACTTGTCTCTTATCTTTACATTAATCACATTTTATAATTTTAATGGTAAGGAAAAGGAAATAAAACCTTAGAGATACAGAAAACCCTGAAAACAATATCCAGGCAAAGACACTCTTCTGGCTGACGTAAATGCAGCTTCTGGTGTTAGTTACATCCAGACTTTGATCTTCCTCTATGTCAGCTCCTTATACTATCAGAAATAAATATACATTTTGATTTACACGTGGTGCAAATAAGAGATACTGTCCAACAATGCTCCATTTGTAGGAATAGTTTGGCCTGCCTCACGTTTCAGTTTCTTCCAGAGCCTTCTGGCTGTGGTGGAATTGCAGTGAGTTGATGCTCATCTGTGAAGAAGAGCTCTTTTCTTACAGTCACATTTGCCAAATCATAACACACTAAATGGTCCCTGAGTTTCAGCATGACAGGGGAAATTCCCCCAGGTTTCCTCTACTACTCTAACAGAAGGCAGTCTCATAGATTTTCACAGTTTTGGAGAAGCTTAGAAGAAAAGAATTTATGAGGGAGGAGAGAACTCACGAGATGTCAAAAGATTTCTTTTGCTCTTTCCAAACCTCCTGGGATTTCCCTGCTGGTGAAAGACTCTGATGCTTTCCCCACTTCTCATTTCTGTGACTCCCTTAGGGCTGGCTTGTCAAAGCTGCAAGCTGCAAGTAATGCTGACCCAGTGGATCCAGGAGGGACAAGCTCTGGGGGAACAAGCATGATTGGGAGCTGCTGGAAATGTCCCAGCACAGTGGCTACAGCTTCTGCTAACAAGCTCAGTTAGGGCAGGAAGGCAGGTGGGACTGCAGCAGCTGCAGCATAACACCTCCCATGTTATGCTGCAGCTGCTGCAGTCCCACCTGCCTTCCTGCCCTAACTGAGCTCTGCAGTAGCTCTCCTTAAGCTCCTGCTACTGCTATCTTCCTGTCCCTGGGTTACAAGGAGTCTGGGCTGCTTCCCTTCCTTCCATTTCCTTCCCCTGCCCCTTTGCAGCCTCATCAGGTAACTGAAAGGCAAGAGAGGAGGCAGTGCTTTGGCTCCAGGCATTTCTTGATGAGACACACATCCTGTGGGCACCCCACAAAGGTGACACTGTCACAGGTAAGTATCATCTCCAGCATGGATCTTGCAGATGGAGCATGCTCACGGCACATGCATGGAAATTGTACACAGAACAACTGAAAATTCACACTGTGAATGAAAGTGAAGTACTTGGTGTGGAAGAAGCCGACTTCTGTTCTCTTGGATTTGGGTCCCTCATTCTAGGCACAAAGATTTCAATACCAGAGCACCTGGCAGTACTTTGCCACAGATAACGACCTATTTACAGAGGAAAGGAACTGTGCTCCCTTCTTGTGCACTTTCAAACCAGAGAAAAAATTTCTGTATCATCATAGCAATCTTGCCAAGCTGGGATAATCCTTTTTATAGTCAAAATAATTTGATAGTGGCTCTCCAACTATTAGAATTGCCTTTTCTGTGCTCCCCACCTATTTATTGGACTCCTGTACTGCAGTCAATCTCTCTTCAGCACCATTGGCATGAAGAGCAGTTGACTTAACTTGCATTTTTCAGAGTCTTATCTCAGAAGTGAATGTCTTCTTTTTAGCTCAGCCATGAGCCTGTCATTTTGCTTTGATGAGAAGTGATGTTTTTCAGAGTGGGGGTTTGGCATATGCACTTGGCAGGAGGGAAGTTCCTTTCCTTCCTTTTCTTTCCCCCTTTCTTCCTTGAGTTGAATTTTTTTTTGTCTCTCTTAAAAATGGCTTTTTGTTTACTCACAGTCTTTTTCACATCCCTTCTTCTTACAGTTGTAATTCAGCTTTCTTCTTTATGCCTCTTCAATGCTATGGTCTCCTAAAATATCTGAGCAGAATCCCTGAGTTACAAAGGAAGAGGGAGGCCTTCCTTAGCCCCCTTAACATACAATAAATAAAGTGCTGAGAAAATCTTTTCTTATCATGAATGAACAACCACAGCTACTTCAAAATGAAAGCCCTAAATAAATGTTTTCACTTAATGGCAGACCTTTAAGGCTAAGACCATGTTTTCTGTCCTGGGTTTCCCCAGAGGTTTCTCCCTGAACCCAGCTGAGTTGCTGTTCACTTCCCAGCCCACCTTGGGTGGGAACAGACACTGTGGTGGCAGTAGCAGGCAAAAAGCTGAATGAGCTCAGCCCCTTCTCTGCCCATCTAAGGGGAGACACAGGCCTCCATCTCCAGGGCTTCAGGTCACAGCCTCTCTTTAATCACTGCAGTAACACCAACAGGGGAAAAGGGGGTTTCCTAATAGTGAGCTCTATTTGAACTTTACTGTTGTTGGTAGTGGAGCTCACAGTGTTAAACAGGAGAGCTGTACTTGACACTTGTGTGTTGGTTTTAGTTCAGCTCATTAATCTAACTGAAGCATTGCTGGCTTCAGCCACAGCGAGGATTAAGTGGGGCAGCAAAACAAACGGAAGCCTGAATATCTGCCCAGGTTATCAGCACCTCCCTTCCACCAGCAAACACCCTGGGATTGATCAGTTCAGGGGTTCTAACCCCTACTCTGTTGTCTGACTTTTTTATTACTAAAACTCCTCTTCAGGATTTTATTGTGAGGAATATTGACCAGGCAGGCACAAAATACACAGAAATGAGATGAAATCATTACCTGTGCTGCCAGCCAGAATTGAGGACAGACAGGGTGGTTTTTCAGTTCATACTGATGATTCCCTTTTTTGCTCTTATGTAAAGAATTGACAGTTCCTTGTGACCTGAATAACACCATCTGTAGATAAAGCGCAGGTGCTGCAATTTGCTGAGGGATATTTCTGATTATTTTATCCCCAGAACTCTTGTTTCCTTATCAATGCTCAAAAGCTTTCCTTTTTTCGAATTTATCCTTTTATTTTTTGGGAGGTGAGATGATTTTTAGAAAGCTTTTTTCTTCTGGATGGCTTAATTCAGATAGATCATGCTGACCCTGTTTGTGGCTGATCCTCTGTACAATTCAGCACTAAAGCTCAGATCTTGGGAGGATGTGCTTTTAAAGCAGCGAATCTCAGCTTCTCTCCAAGACCTGTACAGATGTTGTACAAGAAACTGTACTCACACCAGAAGGGTTACACCCATGCAAAATAGACATGAACAATGGGGACAACAGGGTTGCACAATGACCAGGAATAATATCTGTTGACCCTCAGGGTGCAGTTTCCCATTTAGGCTTAATCTGATTGACCGTGAGCTGCTGGTGAAAGGGTGGTTCTGCTCTTCCTGCCTGCTCCTACCCATGCATTCCTGGCACCTCCTTTGCACTGGAAGTTGTGATCCTAGAGGCTACAGAAAGAACCAACAGAATTTTTTTTTTTTTTTTTTGTAAAGTTTTCTGTAGCATTAACAAGCAAATCTAAATCACTTCCAGAGCAATACCCTTAGGTACGATTCAGGAGATCAACAGGTCATCTGGAAACCTAGAGCTGGATTGGATTAAAGATAATCAGAAAACAGATTATTCAATACCCACCTTTTACACCACAGCCTGTGGGGAACCACCCCTCTCTCCACCTATCAATGTAACAACACAAAGCTGGGTAGCCAGCTGGAGAGCAAGGGACCAATATCAGCCCCGGTGCTCACCTGTGCTGCCACAGCAGTCACCTTGTCTGTATTTCCCATGCTCTATCTCCCACTGCAGTTCCGCCTGCACAAAGCACCAACCAGAAAATGCTCTTGAGGGAACCTGGAACACTTGAACAAGCTGTTCCTCCTTCAGCTGCGGTGGAAAAAAGAAATACGTGTTGTAGTTTGATCTCATCCTTTGCTGGTTCCTGGAAGGCGGGATGGCTGTGGGGATGACAGTGACGTCCTGATTCCTCAGGAATACTTCTGCCTGTGATGTGGCATGGTGTGGAAGTAGATTTCTTCCTCATGGATGGCTGCCATCCTGCTCCTCTTGAGGCAGTGCAAAGGGAAAATAGCTGCAAGAAAGCCTCTGCAGGTGCAGAGAGGTTTGTGAAAAGGTGATGGCCAAGCATGTGCGAGTGCACAGGAGAACCAAAGCCATGGAAGGGGCTCTGAGCAGAAGTATATTTTCCAAGGAGCCCTGTGCAGGAAGATCATTTGCAAAGACATGCTGGCAAGTGCAACCTTGGAGGTATATGCATGTCCTGCAGAGACATGCATGCTCAGTAACACAGTTTGCAAGTGGCAAAACCCATTGCAGCATCTCCTGGATGCTTCCCTGTGTTGTTTTTATGCACTCAGCTGTCCATTTATATTTTTAAAACCCAGCCTCCTCTGTTTCACCTGTGACATGGGTTTCTTCTCAGGTTAATTCCCTCTGGCTTCTAGGAGAGCGGGATGTGACCCCTCCTGACATTTGTTTAGTGAGTTATGCTTGCCTTCCGGAGAACACAAACAAGCTGCTGGACTTCCTCCCTTCAACTTTAGCTCTGGTCCAGCTCCTTGCTGCACTTACTCTGGCCTCATGCCCATACAGCAGAGATTGGCATCAGGCTTCTCAACTTCTGCCTGCAAAAGTGCCTAGGAGATTTAGAGTTTGTGCTCTGTTTCCAAGAGGAACTTATGCCCAACCATATTAAAAGACATGTAAGTATGTAATCCCCTGGATTTCACTCAAAATGAGACTGTCTTTAAGGATCTGGTCCTAATAATTTGAGAAAGTCACTTGGATTTAGGTCTGTAAGTAGTGATGTCCTTTCTAAAAATATGCTCTATACTCCAAAGGCACCCCGTCAATGCCCAACATTGTCCCTCCTGTCCCACCCTGGCCAGCAGGCAATTTGAGGACTATTATGAGAAAAAGAGAAATTATTCCCATCTCACAACAGCTAGACCTGAATGTAATCACTGATGAAACTGTAAGCCCACCTTCACAATAATGTTTGGAAACCAAAATGAAGCATCCTCTTTGCTCATGGGAACAGAAATTGTATTCACATAACAAAGAAATTAGGTAAAAGGAAGTATATTGAGGAACTCAGGAAGTGAAAAGTCTTTCATTGCTATATTCTTGCAAGAGCTAATACAAAGCAACGTGATTAGGTGGTTCTTTGGCAGCTTCCTATTTCATCCAGACTACTTTAATCTTTATGATACTGAACACTGTTTTTCTGAAGGCAATCTGGATGAACTTGATGCCTGGCAGTGTCCAACTGCATCTGCTGGGGATCAGATTTCAGAGATATCTTTCACACCACTCATCCTCCCCCCTTGCTCTCTTAACTTTTCATCTACCTCAGCCACAGCATCTCCTTGTAGAGGTGCTATTTCTCGCATTTTCATTATTGTTTTTCAGTGCTACTTGACCATGGGAGGAGGAGCCTATTGATGTGTTACATCTGAGCATCCCAGCTCCCAGCCAGGCTAACAACATTAAGGATACTGGACTGTTGTTAATGAGCAAGTTCCACTTCCAGGACCATTATGGTGCATGCATCAGCAGTTGGCCCAATTCACTTTCGTTTCTCTCAAGTGGAGAATTTATTTCTTCATCCTTCCTCATGCCCACAGATTCTAGAGGTACAGGCTTCTGTACCTTGCCTCCCCTTGTGCCCCTGTGGAGGACACTGCCTAGACACTTGTGATTTGAGAGTTTGCCTGAGATGGGTGGCTGCAGCCAAAAAGTCCCTGGAGCAGAGCTGAAGAGCAACCACCAGGGTTTCCATATTTACCTATTTCTTCTCTGGGAGCAAGGGTTGAATGCAATAAGGGTTTTCTTTATTGTCAAAACAACTTTCTATTTCTAAGGCAACTTTTAATGAAAAGTGTTTATCAATATTGCAGTTAGAAGGGTTGGAGGATGTTCTGCTTTCTCTCATGTTATTTATCTTTCCCTTCACTTTAAAAAATAAGAATGGAATGGAGAGAAGAACTGGAGCTGGAGGTGAAGATGACTATAAACTGAAATGTTTTCAAAGGGAAGTTTTCTGTTTAACTTTCTTCATCATATTTTGAAAAACACTTGCATATTTCAAATTGAAAAGGCCAGGCAATGTCCTTAGTGGACACATGCTGGCCCTGTGCCAGGCTGCCCCCATGGTAAGGGACAACCTGGCAGTGGCAGCTCATCTGCTCCTACACCCACTTCTGTTCTGGGGGACAGCACATCCCAGCCTGGTTTAATCTGCAGAGGAAAGGTAGCACAGGGACCTTTACACTGGCCACCATCTTCCATAAAGCACCTCCATATCTGGGCCAGCCAAGCCACTTCTCATTTATGATTTGAGAGAAGGAGGATGTCCTAAGTGTACAGGACCAGACTCCCATGGGCATAGGCTCATTTCAGTTGCATTCAAGGCAAGCAGGGACAAGGTCTGAGGCGTGTGTGAAGAAGAGAATGAGGAAAATTGGTCTAAAAGCCAAAAGGATATCATAAAAATTACAGTGATTAAAACTAGCCAGGTACAACAGCTGTCTCTGCTTGCAGATTTGCAAACAAGGCACTCTCCATTCTTCAGCTCTGTAAAGAGGGAGACAATTAAACAACACACACGACCCCCATCTAAAGTTTAATAAGGACCTTGCTGTGTAAGAAGAGCCATGCTGATGTGAGGACTCCCTGCTAGCCAGTCACCTGTCCCTGCAGCCAGCAGGTCGGGCAGGGGCGGTGGGTGCTAATCAGGGCTATTGTGCAGACACCTGGTACAGCAGGGGAGAAACCATCGTGGCTGCTACCACCTCATTTCCCTTCACCTGTTTTACTGGGACCCACTTGACTCTTCAACACTTTCTCTGTGTCCAGATTGAGATAGGATTACAGATCATTTCAGCTGGCAGAAGGAATTTGAAATTATGTGTTTCCTCACATTCATCCTGTTTGGACTATTTCTAGTTGGGAACATCTCCTGGATGAGTCTGACAATAAAACTAATCAAGTTCAACCCAGGATACCAGTGGCTGGCATGGCTCAGCACCTTCCATCTGCAGAGGGAAGATCCTTCTGAAGGAAAATATATGTAATGTTGGATCAGATCCCTCATCCCAAAAATCTGAGACACCCTTTCCATCAATGGCCAGTGGTGCTTCAGAAAAGCATCTCCATTTAATATCCCCCTTCCCACAAACCAAATAACTGGCTGTACGTGAAGGCTGTCTGAGCTGTTCTCCTTGTCCCTTGGCTTGGCGAGCCTCTGTGGGGTGGTGGCATTGGTGGGACAGGCAGGAACTAATCCAGCCTACCCAGCCAGTGCCACAAAGCTGTGCCAGAGAGGGCACAGCAGGAGTCCTGTATCCCAAATAATCAGACCTGTTCCTGAAGTGAGGCATTTCATCATCATTTTCTTCCTGGATCAGCTACTGCACAAAAGTTACAACGTTCTTACAGTATTTTGGTACTTTCACTTTGGATGCCAGCTGAAACTGGGAAGTGTGGTGGTGGGTAGAAATATATAAAACCTCGGTATCTTCAAAGTGAGAGCCTGAAAACAGGAGAGGTGTCAAGGCAGGTTAATTTAATAGCCTACTGGTGTTGGCAGCATTGCTCTTGTTATTCCTAGAGCCATGCACCTTCCTTCTGACCTCACCGACGATGCTCGGCTACTTGCAAGGAAGTAAACAAAAAGGACTCATGGGGACTTTGGTTCCATAGAAACAGCAGGGAAAATGTCCATGCGTGCCAAGTGGAAAAGGACTAAATCAGTGGGGAAGGAAATTTTATTGTCACGAGTTCAAAGGGGATGTTACAAACAAGACAGTGGGGGGAAAAAAAAAAAGAAAAAAAAGAACTTCAGAAAGCCGTTCCTGAAGTCAGATCACAAAATACTACTAATGAAACTTTGCCTTAGAGCAGTTGTCAAATATGATGTGTTATTTACATCAACAGTGACTTAGGCAGCATTTACTATTTCCCCTTTAAACACAGCAGGACACTGCCTGCCCTCAGAGATTTGTGGATCCTAACCCTGCAGATGGATGGATGGACCCAGGGCTGGTGAATGGAAGGGGAAACAATGCACCGGGCAAGGGGATGGGAGAGCATGCAGACCAGCAACCACAGCTCCACGTTAGTGCTTGGTGTGAGCGAAACAAGCAAATGGGGGAATGGCTGGGGTGGGCAGAAAGCCTTGAGAAATTTCTGCACTGAGGGGCTCTGCAGCCAGGTGAAACGTGCTCCTGATTCCCAGCCTGGCAGCTCTTGCAGAGCAGGGGACCTGCTGTGGTGTGATCCAGGCTGGTGTGGTGCCAGCAGTGCCCTGGGGCTGGGGTGGGATCGCTTTAAGCTATGCCATCTGGCCAGAGTCCCCAGGGCCACCACAACCAGGACAGGCTGGAGGGAAGCAGGCATTGCCAATGCCCCTTCCCGCTCTGCCAGTGCTGGGAAGGGTGGGCTCCCCTGAGACACAGCAGACCTGAGAGTCCAGTCATTACATCACATCCTAGCAGTGACAGCATCTGGGGGGCACAGATTTGTAAACAGGAGAGAATATCCAAAGGTTCAAAAGTGGAAATATCTGAAGACTGTGATGAATTTCACTGTGAGCCAAGTACAAACTTTGCGTCTCTGAGAAGGAGATTTAGGGTTACAAACACAGAAGAGATGGTATAGCTGGCCCACTGATAGTTCTTTTATTTTCCATTGCCTTCTCCAGTTGTGGAAGACCTTCATAAACATGGGAGCAGCAGGAACCTGTGGTTCACAGGACAAAGGGCTCACTATGTTTAAGTGCCACTGATGGCAATGGTTGCATGCCATTGTTACTGTTGCATACCTGTCACTGTACACTTCATGAAGGCTGAATAAAGGTAGTCTTCATATCCCCCATTTTCCTGAGATCTTGAAAGGTGGAAGAGCAAAGTGCTGTGAACAAGAGGGAAGCCCTTGGGTGGGCTGTGCCCTCCAGTTTGTGGAATAGCAACTGACTGGGTGCCTCCTTCCTCCAAGGAGCCCTGAGCTCCTCACAACCCCATGGAGCAGTGACATGGTCTATGGGATCAGCAGGGAAATAAAATACAAGGTTCTTGCCTCTCCTGTGCCATGTAACTGCCACTGCTCATCCAACACAGCCTAGAGAAGGCTTTAGAAGTAGTGATCAATCCTCCAGGCTGTGTTGCTCCTGTTTGCATCAGTCTGGTGACAGTCTACAGAATCTGCAAGCACCTTAATGCCGACTCTGAAATAAAACCTGCAGTTGTACGTGTTTGAGTTGGTTTAAGAGGCATGGTGCCGAGGTTAGCAACACGCTGCAGCAGGTCTGAGTCACAGCAGCAAGCTCCATCTTTGATGAGTGAAACTTCACCAAATGCATCTTCATTCCTGTAAAGCTGTGGGTTGGTCTTGTACCTCTCTTGGAGGATGCTCCTGCTTGCATATTGGCAAGTGTGGACACTCACAGAGAGGGTTTAACTTCAGAGGCTCCTTCTGACCATCAAGCTTAATGACCTTTGATTTGGGGCTCCATGCTCTGGAAGCTGGTCTAAATTATTCATGCCAAATTCACTCTCCTTTCACCCTCACTGCAGCATACGTGACTGAGCTTGCTATCTTTTCCTATCAGATGATTATTTGTTCACATTACTCATCAAAACTTTGTGGCATCCTAACACCCTCCATAAGGATCTCTAAGAATCTCTACCACAGTGTCAAAAGCATAGGCATGTGCTTTGCAGTGCCAGACTCTTGGAAAGTTGTTTTAACAGGCTTCTGCTTTCAATTAGCAAGTAAACTCCTTGGGGCACGAGTCTGGCTTCCCGTCAGTCCTGGCAGGCACTCTGGTACTTTCTAAGCAAATCATCCTCATTCTCATCTTCCTACTCAGGTTGGCAAAAATCCAAAGATAGCACAGATTTCAACCACCCCAAATTCCCCATCTGAAAGGCATGTAAGATGTTAATGTCTGATGCTTGTCTTACAGAGAGGAACATCCCTGCACCCTACCTTCAGGACCACTCCCCATGTAACACATCATTTGAAAGAGGGTTTTCTGGAATCATGTCTCTCAGCAGTGCAAACAAGATATGAGAAAGATGTAAATCACACCTCTGTGAGCATGACCTGGCTAGGCTTTTCTCCAGCTTCTCCAATTTACTGAGCTGCTGATGCAGTCAGGTCTCCCAGTGCTTGCTAGAGCTTTAGCCAATTCAGAACTTGCCTACTGGGATTTTGACCTCTTCCACCCCCCATGCATTTGTCTGAAGAGATAACTCTTTATATATGTATTTGCTCTTTGGATGGTGGGGAAACCTTTATTGTTGTCCCTGAGCTTCTGGAGCATAAAGATCCAGGATTCCTCCATTCCCAGCTGCTGGATTCAGAAAGCTTTTCCTTTTCAAGTTTCCTGTTCACACAGGGTGGGGGTGGGAAGTGGGGGATGAGGGGGGAGGTTAGGCATTGAATAAAAGGAATTAACCATTTCCCTTCTCTGACCTTTGGGAATTTCCGTATGTGAAAGTGGCAGCTTGTGTGTCTAAGAATTATAAACGATGGGACCTTGCAAGTTACTGAATGGATGTGTGACCAAAGACCACAGGCTGCTCCCTAAGTAGGACTGGGAGTGAGGAGGGCAAAGGGGAAAAAGAACAAGCAGGAAAGGCTGTAGATACTGGAAGACTGCATGTTTTATAGGAATGAAAACTGCTTATCGTTCTTCAGAGAGCTCTTGAAATTGCAACTTCCCACCACCATGCCTTAGTTCATCTCCTGTTCACAGTACACAGCAAAAAGGAGGCCAGGAAGTAAGTTTCCATGAGAAGCTCTCATGACTCAGATCTCCCTCCTGGAGGGTTTCATCAGTTTCCCTAGAACAGGGTCACCATCCTGAAAGGAAAAGAGCCATCCTGACTTGTGTTTAACTGTATGTGTATTTAATAAACATAGCGTGTGTGTGCACAATTCTTTCTAGGCCCTTAAAATGGACTTGACAGTGGAACTTGGAACTTGCATTGCTGTTTTTGAGAAACCAGTGTGTGTGCTCTAAGCCACCCTCTCTGCTGGTTCATAGGCACTAGGCAGACTCCCAGTGCACATCCCAACAGGCTCACAGCCACTCCTGTGGCACACCAGTACACACACATGCAGCAGGGCTGTGGTATTTGCATTTACCAGCACCCATTACCACTGTTATTTGTGAGGAGCAGCAAATATCCCTGCAGGGGCACCCTGGCAAACTGGTGTAGGAGTAGCAATTTTATCCAGATAAGTTTCTGTTCTCACTTTTCATTCTCTTCCTCCCTAATGCATAGGGAAATTTGCTCGTGAGTCTAAATTTCTATCTTTTTCCTAAAGCCACCAAGGCTCATGGGCAAGTGAGAGGGGCTATATAAGCCTGGAGGGTATGCCAAGTAGAAAGGAGATGGCAAATACTGGCAGGGTACTGGCATGACAAATACTGATGAGGGTCAGCAAGACTGGTGTGAGTAGCACAGATGGGGCTTCAGGCATGGCCTCATAAAAGCTGCTCTTGGCCTCCCAGATATCACACCCATTACTCAGTGCTCCCACAAACACACATATGAATGGTGGGACCCACTGCAAGGCTTCAGGCAGAGTGAGCCCACAACCCCCTTTTACTTTCAGGAAGCTGTTTGGCATCACTGAACACGAGGCACTCGCTGTCTGAATTTGTGTCACATTATTTCAGGTGCCTGAGAAGCATCCAGGCACCAAGCTTAGCTCCACGCTAAGCATGCACCTTCATCCTGACACCCTAAGCACACCCAGCTCTTCCTTCTCCACCAGCAAGGGCAGAGAGATTTCCTAAACACAGGAGGGAAAAAAAAACCCTGTTCATACTCACTGCTGGCTGCAATTTGCAAGACACAGAGGAAAAAATATGTTGCTCAGCAGGGCCCCTGCTGTATCCTGTATGGCATTTCTGTGGAACTAGCCAGGCCCATCTGTCTAAGCATTTACAAATTGTAAACCTAACAGGGGTGACCTGGGGAGTCCCAGGCCCTGCTGCTTTGCCAGGATGACAGAACCAGACCAAGGATGCCTCATTCCCTGCCAGGCTGCCAGAGGATGGGCATGGAGGGAAGTGGGTGGCCTCTTGCCTTGTAGAAAGCACCCAAACTGAAGCACCCAAGCACCCAAACTGCATTTAGGGGGAGCCTCAAGGATGGTTTAGGAAAGAGCTCCTCCTCACCCTTCCTTTTCTTTCTCTGCTGTGGGATGATTGGGACAGCTAAGATGGAAGCTTGTTTTTACTCTGTAGCTGAGCATCCCTGTTCCACTGCTGCCCTCAGCACTTTCATCAGTCTGTAGATGCAACAGGGACCAGCCTGTGCATCAAAGGCTTGTTAAGTTACTGCTGTGCTGTGAAAGAGAGGCAAAAAAATCCTGTTGACTGTGACAAATTAGTGAAGTTCAGGGGTGGCATTCACCCTTTTATTGGAGAGCTGCTTGTGTCTGTGCACTGCTAAAGGGATTAAAGCAGCGTGTGGCATGTTTCTGGTTCTGACAGAAACTTGAACACGCTCTAGCAGAGCTATAAAGAGAAAGGCCATGTCAGTGGCAGGAGGGCTGAGGAGGGCTGGGAGTGATTAGCCACACTTGGAAGGTACTGGGGTTGTGAACTGTACATGCAGTGTTAACTGTCGAGGTGCTGAATCCTCCAAAGCATTGTGTTTGCAGCCAGGGGAGCTGGCTTTCTTTTCCTACCAGTGGTTTGGGAACAGTGTGCTCTCCCAAGACCTCTGGTGGTGTTGGCTCCTGGAGAATGAGGCCTGGGTGTGTGGCTCAGCCCCTACTGCAGCAATCTCCTCTAGAGATGGAGAGGGCTTTGGGGGATGAGGGGTGTCTCCATTCCCATTCAAACCTTGCTCATTTGGCAAAGCTCAAAGTGAAAGCATCAGATCTTGATATCACACAAATAAATTAATGTTAATGAGATTTTAAAAATTAAAAAAGTTGTAATTTATTGGGAGGTAAGACAGTCACCATGCCTAAGGCTTAGCATTCATGTGAGCTTCCAAGGCAGCAAGCTGATCATGGATGGTGGCTAACTTGTTCCTGGTTACTCTGAGCTAGATATTCTAAAGGTTTCAAGAAAATGTCCCTTTTGAATGTGGCACAGTGGGAGCCTGCTCTGAGAAAAAGCTCAGAAACTAACCCTACAGCCTGATGCATAACCTGAATGCTATATTCCTAAGGACACCTGTTCAGTAAGAGAAACACAAATCACAAAGATAAAGATGTTAAGAGCAACCTGGTACAACAGACTTGGAGACACAGGACAGAAATGTCTAGAAGGACATCACATCAAGCACTGCTTTCCCCAAATGTACCCCTAGAGCAGGATAAGTCAGGAGCTCTCCAGATGGAGGGGGCAGGATCCAGACTGGTCATTCATGTACTGAAATAGATTTACATCAGCTCTCCAGGTTATCAGAGCTCACAGCCAGCTGGCTCCAGAAGGCTCTGTAATTGATGAACTGTAAAACTGGAGATGAAATTTAAGGGAACAAAACACTTCAACCTCCAGGAAAACTGCTAAAAAAATTGAATAGACAGGCCATTGGGACAATGAATTAGAATCAGAATGAATAACAATTTTTAGCTACTGCAAGACATAAAGCCATTTCAAGAAGTCAGCAAGAAATCATCATCGTGTATCACACTTCCTCCTGCATGATGGTGTCAGTGACAGCTTGGTATCTGGTTTCCCAAGAAGTAAAGGTAAAGCAGAGATGATTAAAAGACAGGGGACTTGATGAAAGTAAGGGAAGAAATCTAACAATCCCTAGGAGGAGCACTCAGGAAAAAGATATAGAAAAATGCCTGTTCAAAAAAAGTAAAGTAATACCAATGTGAGATGTGACAAGAACCCTCAGATAATGCCTCCGAAATGCAATGCTCTGCTTGCTGAGGAAGTTGAAAGTAATTAAATTTTCCAAGTAGCAAGGTGTAAAGTGGAGACAAGGTTTTTCACATTCTTGTGGAAAATATTTGATATTTCAAAAATGCCATTATTCCTATTTATGTCAGGGAAAAAGAAAAGACACCTTTGGAAAAAGATCATGAGAAATAATCCAATTTGTTCTTTCCTTTCTGTTGCCTCAACACAAAAATGAGAACAGGAACACATGTGGGACTGAGATTTGGGTTCATGTCCTAGAATGAGATGAATGCACTGACCTCCCAGCCACTAACTCATTTACTAATCTGAGAAAAGTCTAGACCCAACTGGGGACACGGATGGGTTAAAGTATGTCAAAGTGTGCTCTGGGCTCCTCATCTCTCAGCCTCATGCAGCAAGAAGGAGCAGAGCTGGATAACACCCAGCCTCTCAGTCCTGACAAAAGCAGATCACTGCAGAGGGGAGCAGAGGTCAGAACAGTTCAGAGCACCTGAGCTACAGGGACTCAGGAACTTCAAAAGCACTTTTCAGTTAGCTAAAACTCATGTATGTTGTTTACTTTTCACCAGAGACTTGGAAAATCTACCCCACAGAGTATCTTGGAACTCAAATTGCTCAGCAAATTTTTGTTTTTAATGAATTATCATTTGCACACACAAAATTTGAAATATTTTCAGAATTTTTTCATCCAGTTTTGTTGCTGGCAGAATTTTTACAGTCAATCACTAATAATGAACAAGGAGAGACACTAATAATACCAAAAATCCTGAAAAAAAATACAGGGAGAGCATACACAGGAGACACCAAGTATATAAACACAAAAGGACTAGAGCTTGGGAAATGCCTTGCACTGTAAGAAAAGACATGGGACATGCAAGACAAAAATTAAATTCACTAATTGAAATCCTGCTCGAAGGGTTTATGATAATGGATTCACCAGCCAGTCCATTGTACCTTTCAGTGCCATTGGAGAAAAGCTCACGAACACTGGGAGAATGAACACTGCTGCTGTAGTCAGCATTACTGAGAAAGACTGAATGAACACACATCCAGCTGCCTTTTGGAGTTTTGTGCAGTTTGTTTTTGTGGGCACCAAAGGAGTGACTTGGGCAAAATTAAAGGAAAAGAGGCCTGAACATTGACCTGAAAGATCAGATGTTGACTACATTTTTAAAAACATTCCTCAAAGAAAGCACAGACTGGAGGAAATCACTCATTGTTGTTCATAGGAAATAATTTTCTAGCCTTCCTCGCAAATTTGAGAAGTTAAAATACCAATCATCCAAGACATTGGTTAGCCAGAAAGGCCAGTTGAGGGAATTCCTACCCCAAGTTGTGCTGGAGAAGGAAAAGGACTGAATGGCCCAGGGCTTGACAGTACAGACCCTTGTGAAGAGCCTTCAGGGCAGACACCTAGAGCCAGGTTCAGACATCAGGCAGCCTTTGAGGACATCAGTGTTCAGCACATGCTTTTGGCAATGTTCCCAGAAGATATTTGAAAGTCTACAAATGACTCCCCATTGTTATATAAATTAATTGCTCCATAGAGCACTTATTCCTACACTTCCAGAGTTATGAGTTACACGTTGAACTGGTATAAAACTGCACAAGTAGATGACTTCTTTTCCTTCCTGTCTAATTCCCCTCTTTAAAGTAAACATTATTCTAGTCACTCAAATGAGCCCAAACAAACTGGTTTATGCTAGCAGTCAGTAAGCAAATAACTGGACTTAGAGATCCTGAATTCCATTGAGCAAGATGGTCATGGTGTTCAAATGGTGTGTTAATGGTGGATTAATATACCATTTCACGGTCTTGCCAGTAGCCTCAAGCTTTTGATAAGCAAGTGATCTGACCAACACTGAGCTATCAAGCCACAGGCAAAAAAATTCTTCCAGCATTTTGAAGTGTCCCTCGGGTGCTAGTTTCACATTCGTAATCAAAATGATACAACATATTATTTTCTGGCATTTGCAGAGTTTGCTTGCTTTGGCACACTACATTAAACCCCTCAATTCCCAAACTCATATTTACAATATTAGTTAAGAAGTTCTAGGAAATGCACAGAGGATTGTCAGCTGCTGCAGAATTGGGGCATGTCTTGGTTTCTCCCTGGATGTGAGAAGTGTCAGTGGACATCCCTTGTCCACTTATGGTCTTCCTTATATGCTTTCTTCTGTTGCCTTCCAGTGTTCCAGTGCCATTCTGCTGGCTTTCACCCGGTCAGGTTTCCCAGCTGTCCCACACGCCAGACACCACCCATGGCAGCAGAAACTCTGGCTGTCCGGACTTCCCTGCTGCCAGTGCCAGTGTCAGTGCAGGCTGCAGCAAGCCTTCCCCCAGTGATGCCTCATCAGACCTCGCTGGGGGCCCAGAAATGTGGCCTTCCCCTAGAGCCTGCGGTGTCCAGACCCCAGCCATGTCAGCTTCCCTGCTGCAGTGTCATGTCAGCCCTGCCAGGGCCAGCTGGGTCAGATGAGCCAAGCTGAATTTAGACTCACTTCCCATCCCCATCTCCAAAGCATGAGTCAGTGTGCTCATACCATCCGCCTGCTGCCAGCTGATCCCAGTGGATGGTGAAGCATGCCATGTTCTGCCCATGGGATGGGGGGCATCTGCCTCCTAGAGCTAAAACTGAGCCAGAGCTACATCACGCTATGAAAGAAGGTAAACTGAAAGAAAACCTCCCTGTGACATACTGCGTGTGGTCAGTGTGACAGGGCTGCACTCCGTGTACATGACACACAGCTTCCAGGGCAAAGTACAGGAAGAGGTTGGGGATGACAATCCCTGCGGCCTGCAATAAAACAAGAGGCTCTGGTTTAACAATCTGTAAATGTTTCTAGCACATACTGGTCTATGAGACATCTCACCCCCCAGAGTCTGTAGCTGACAGAGCATGGATTAGTGAAACAGGCACTAAGGACAGGATGGGTCAACAAGCTGGGTGCATTTTGCAAAGGATGGTAGGGATACTGCAAGTGGGAGCTGAGTCTAGCCAAATGTGTTCACCATGAGCACTCTGGGATCCTTCTCCTTCAAGCTGGGCTGAACAAGGATGTTTTAGCTGGGAATGTGCTCTTCTTCCCCTGCCACATGGATTTTTCTCACCAAGGTGCCTTTGAGGCATCTAGTCAAGTAGTAGGTAACCTAAGGATGTCAGGGAAGGATAGCAAGGACACTAGGGTGACGGGTGTTTTGGAGATACCCCACTCCCAGAACACAGCAGTGCCCTCAATCACATCCAAGCTATTGGCAGCCCCCTGGTGCCAGAGGAAGGGCACCTTCTTAGAGCACTCCTTTGGAGCAGGTGGTACAGATACTGTCTGCCTCTTGGCCCTTGGCAGGTGTCTCTTCTGTCCAGGCCAGAGGGCTTTCAAAGGAGCAGCTGCTTTGAGCCAGCCCGGTTGACTCCTGCCTGCTGATTGAATGGCGGCATTGATTTTGGTATCCCTCATGGGTCTGACATCTGCAGCTGAAAGTCCTGTGCCCCGTGAGTGCACTGGCCCTCTCTCTGTCAGGGGTAGCTCCTGACACTGCCATGGGCTGTGCTGACCAGCAACACTGCCTGGAAGGTCTGGCTGGACAATGAGCCAAGGCAGTGTCTCTGCCAGCATGTCCTGCACAATTTAGGCAGGATTTAAAGTTCACCTCCCCAGAGACACTCAGAAGGGAAAACAGACATAGAAATACCTCCAGCAGTGGGAAGGCGGGTGAGCGGAAGATCTGGGAGGTGCAGTAGGAGGTCAGCCCAGCCCACGCCACTCTGTGCACAGCACACAGATGGGACTGTGGTTTATCTGTAAACAGGGGCACTGCTCAGCACAAACATGCAATCAGCCTCAGCTTGGGAATCTTCACATCCTTCTTGGTAACAGCGTGATAGAAAATAACACCTTGGCTTGTTGCCCTGAGTACTTGCTGAAATGGCTGGGTAAGGAGCAAGGAAGAGCTGGAACAGAAAAGTTGGGCTTTGATTTTCAACTCTGGTTACCTCAACAATGTAATCTGGGCAGTCCCAGCAAGGGAGACCCTTGGAGCTGTGTGTCTGGGGAGAATGCAGAGTCCTAGGACAGCTCTGAAGAACTGCTTAGCACCCTGCTTGCTTTCTGGCAAAAGCTGTCCATGACATCCCAGGCTGCACAATTGAAAGTGCTTTCTGTTGACCATAGGCACCTAGAAGGTATCTATTACTCTTGTGTACAAGAACCCTCACAAGTCCCTCTCTTTAGGCAGACATGAGGCACAGCAGGATCAAGTGATCATGCAAGAGCCAAAGGCTAAACCTCCACTGGCACAGCTGCTTAGCACAGATCAGAGCCATCTGTGTGAGTCCCAGGATGTATATGCCCCATCAAAAGAGCAGCATCCATTCAAGTTCTAATATTAGGGAGACTAAAGCCCACTCTATCAGTTAGGTGATATTAATTCATGTAACCCTGTGTGACCCTCTGCTCCTTTTCACCAAATGCGAGCATATCTGCAAAAAAGAACTGTCTCCTTCACAGGCAACTGGCAGGAGCAGAAAAGCACCGAGTCCCCTGCTGCTGATGGAGAAGGGACATTTCAGTTTCTTTCTGGTGAGAAACTTACCATCATGGACACAGACAAAACCACTGGGCACCCAGCTATATGAATACAGTTAAACCTAGGCATGAGCGTAGCAAAAAAAGCTCTGATATGATAAAGCTTGGGTTCCTGTCCTATGGGTTGAGTTAATGTTTTCCCTGCAGCAATTTCTTTTAGTTAGCAAGCTTTAAGTTATAACTTGCATTCATCAGATTTGCCAAATGGTGGTAATTGTCTCTGTTAACATTCATGCACAGACAAGACCATGGTGTTAAGGTTTCATCTGAGGCATCAGCAGCACAGCAAAGGACATAACACTGACTCCTCAAGCCTGTGAAAGGCTGAGGAGGCTTCACAGTCCCAGATTTGAGTGCTGATACAGCAATCCTCTTGCTGTGACCTTCCAATTCCCCACCCACCCTTTACCTGGGGAACTGTTCTGGGAAACACACTGACCAAGGTGCATCCAAACCTAGGCTATTTGTGTCAAAAGAGAGAATCATGCTGGTCACTTATTTTACAGGAAAATCCCCATTAAACGTCCATTTCCCCTCCTCCTTAGGAACATCCATGAGTGACTGGCTCACATTTGCCACAGTATTTCTAAGAGTGGCCTGTGAGCTCTGCAGCTCCTCCTCAGCAGGAAGCCAGAGCAGCACTGTGGTCTCTCTGCCAGGCCTTGAGGACAGAGAATGGGAAGGAGGTTTTGGGAGAAAGCAGCCATATTTTTCCGCTGCATATGGGTTGGTTTATTCCCCACTCTTATTCCATTGGAGAAGTGTTTAGAAGAAGAGACGTGCATGAAATTTGCCTCCTTACATTTACCTTGGGGAATCTTTCCAGACATTGTCCCCAACAGCATCTTAGTTCTGAGACATTAAAAAGCCACCCTATTCAAATGCAAATCAAGTCCTTCCTGACAATAACTGTTGAGTAATTTTGACGTCAATACAAGCACTCTAGCCGGACGTTCCAAGAATAGACCTGGTGTTTGGGAACGGAGCAAAAAGGAAGCGACCACAGATAATACACAGGAGCTTTAAAGGAGAGACTGTGAGGGGAAGATAGCACAGCTGGGGGTATCAGGTAGGAATGTATCACAGGTTTAGAGCAAGGGACACACATGGAAAGCTAGACTGGAGAAGGCTGAGGCTTTCTCAGACCTGGGGTGAAAATGCTGGGGCTTTCATCTCAGGTGAGACTCTTGCCCACAGCCAACCCCAAGCTCTTTCCCTTAGGCTGCTGCATTTTGATGAAGATTTATACATTTGGATCTTGCTTAGGTGCCTCTGCTCTGTGCTGTGTTATACAATGTGCCTCTGGAAGTTTTCTTCTGCCAAGTGTGTGCTTTTAGGTTCCTGAGGCTGGTTGCAGACAGGACACAGAACTTGCTGGCTTCAGAGGGAACATCTTTCAACCAGAGCTTGATATCAAAAAGTACATTCAGCCACAGTACTAGCCCACCCCAAGCAAGAGATGCACACAGCAGATACGGCTGATGGGTTGATAGAGCAAACTGCTGGCCCTCCCAAGGCTCTCCAAGGCAAATAGCATGGTCTAGAGCTGAAGTAGACCCCTTAGGAAACATGATCCAGCAGAGATGCCATTGATGTGCCTGCGTGATCAGAGGAATACATGCAGGGCTTCCCAAGTGCTGTGGCATTTGAGCTATATGGAATACAATGGCCTTTCTGCCTGTTTTGGAAATTTCTGACATTCTAAGTACAATTGTATTTGTAATGGTTACATCTGGCCTTTCTGATCTGCTTGCTCATCATCCA
Organism: Emberiza elegans; assembly: GCA_024865655.1. NCBI lineage: Eukaryota > Metazoa > Chordata > Aves > Passeriformes > Fringillidae > Emberiza > Emberiza elegans. The sequence goes on along the minus strand of JALJVW010000139.1, from coordinate 16,454,103 downwards.
GTAGAGAGCCCTCAGGTACAAATCTCCTCTTAGCTCTGGCCTGTTCCACTACTTCATCTTGTGCTAATTAATCACTGAGGGCTCCAAGCTTTATAGCATTAACCCATTCACATCTGAAAAACCCATTCACAATGAGTCACATATTTATCTGCCAAGGACTAAGTAATTGGTGAAGCCTGAAATCATCACATTATGGTAGGCAATTATTTCATCACCATTGTCTTGAAAAGCTGACATCCAAATTCACAAGGCAAAGCAGTGAGAGAGATGGGGAATAAACATGGTTGTTCAAACCTTCTTCCGCAGCCACTAGCAAAAATTCTTAATGAAAATGCTTTCTCATTATTTCATGCAAACCCAAGCATAACCTCAGCAGTCAGGAGCCCACCTTTAGTCATGGGTAGGACCAGATTTACATCTTGATGGCCCTTCTGCCCATTTCTAGGAGACTACAGATCTTCTCTTTCCACTAGAAAGTGCATGATAAAATGCTAACATGCTGAACAAGAAGGTGTCATCAGTCAGTTTATGCCCCACTAAGAACAACTCATCAATAGATTCCACCTGCTCTTCTCTGTGGCTTGCTTCTCTTCCATATCTTGGAGGACAACAGCACACATCTACATCATGAGAGAGCTGCACTGCACATGCTCCCACTCTTGTTCCCCTTCTCCCATACATTTTCTGTCAGCTGTGAATTTCTTCGAGGGGACAGTGGTTGCTGGGGCATGCAGCCCCTGCTCTATCACTGGCTTGTGTGATGTGCTGCAGACCATGGCACAGGGTGACCACAGAGCTGCACAACCTCCCAACCAGACTTGGCCCTAGCTTCTCACCTGAATGCTGGTCATCCTATCTTGGCTGTGCATAGGGATGAGAAAAACACTTCATGGGTTTCCTATTTCATCCTTCCTTTTATCTTCATACAGGTTTGGAAACATTTCAAACATTTAAAGGGAGGGGGATGTTCTCCACTAAATGTAGCTTTATCAGGAGGGAAAAAAGAGAGATGGAAGTAAACAAAGTACACAATTGCTGAAGCACAGTGGACATATGGACCTCAAAAGAAGTGCTGACCTCATCCTTTCTAATGAATACGATCTATATTGTTCATACACAGAAGGCTACTGTCAGGAAATGGAGCACAACCTAACCCTGCTGCAGATCCTCCTGCTGGCTGCGAGAGCCCTGCCCTGCCTTTGGGCAAGGAAGGGCATGGGCTGGCCCAGGCTGGGGGGCTGGCTCTGGGTGCCCTAGGCGCTCTCTCATAACCCTGGGCCTCTCTGAGGCACATCCAGGCAAGGCCCTACCCTGCACCGGGCTCCAGACTTTCTTCAGTTCTATCAAGAAGAGGGAAACAAGCTCCTGAAACCCTTGGCTGATTTTATCTGGACCCATTTTATGCAGGTACAAAACCTATCTCCAGGCTCTCCCAGCCCAGGCTTACCATATTACAAAGTTCACTTCATGTTTAAAGTGAAGAGACACCTCAGATATTCTTCAGACACCCAGTTTCCGTCTCTGGCATGCCTCCAGAAACCTCTCATCATCTTCATCCTCGGGTGAGGCCAGGCAGACCGGCACCCCCAGCCAGCCATTCGCAGCGCTCCCTGCCGCACCCCCGCTCCTTCACTCGCTCCCCACGAGCACTGGTGTCCGTAGCGTGCGGCCATCCCCTCCCTGCGGGATCCCTCGCTCCCAGGGAGGCGCAGGGCCGAGCCCAGCGAACACGGGCGCCTGCCTGCGGCGGCAGGGGCAGCGGGCAGCGGGCCGGGCCGGGCGCAGAGCGCAGGAAGCACCTGCTCCTGAAGTGACGGCTCTCTTATCTGACCCCAGTCACATCAGGTGGCTTCCTTGTTTGCCTTGGCAGCAGGCCCCCGCGGGCCCCTCCGGCTGCCACTGGCGAGCTGCTCCTCCGCTCCTTTTTAAATTTATTATTTTTTTCGGGAAAAAACTCCCATTGATCTGAAGAGAAAAATGCCCAACGACATTCCCAATGCACAACTCTGGCTGCCGCTTTCCCTGCTCGGGGCAACGGTGGGAAGCAGTGATGAGTGGCATGGGATGAACCCCCTCGATCCCACACTCAAGCTGTCGATGTGCTTGTCCACCACCATGCAATGCAGGTTCCTCTTCCCGTGAAAAAGCAGAGGATGAGGATCCTTGCGCAGGGGTCGTCAATGGTAGGCGGCTGTTGGACCCATTGTGGGCACCGGGAGAGGAACACAACTTAGTGCAGACCAAGGGTCGCCACGTGGGGCCGTGGCTCCCTCGAGCCAGAGTGTCAGGGCTTGAAAAATTAAATCCATGTTTGCGGTTCCTCTTCCTTCCCCCCTCCGTCCCTCCCTCGGTCTGGATGATTTGCGGAATGACGGCTGGTCCCGGCTGCAGGGCGGCCGTGCCGGGGGCCTCCCCCAGGCAGCACCAGGGGAGAGCCCACCTGGCCACACCGAGGTGCCGCATGGCATCCCGCCACCACCCCGGGAGCCAGCAGCTTTCAGGAGCAATTCTCCGCATCTCTTTCCAGCTCTGCCCCCGGGGCAAATCACAAGGCTGAGAGGGGCGTGGGCGTTTGTGCTGATCTGCATTTTAGCCACAGAAGCTGGCCGGACTCCAAGACGGTGCCTTTTTCAGTTTGACATCCACCTCTTAAATAATCTTCAAAATAAATTTAACCAGTGGGTTAGATATTGGCGCATTGAAATGTAGCACTCCTGCCATGTAAAGATAAGAACAGACTCAGAGCACACACATCTTTTAAAACTGTACCCTGGTCAACAGTCCCCTGTAAGCTTTAGATGTATGACAGAAATTGTATGGCTTTGGATTTTATGAGACATGCAAAGAACAGTGAACAGTCTTGCAACATATTTTTCTTTTTCCTTTTTTTTTTAACCTAATCCTTAGTCTTAGACTCTTCTCAAAAGAATTTCTCCAGGGACAAAGTTTGCAATGAAAAAACCCACAGAAGAAACTTTTCATACTTAATGTACTATGCAAAGAGGACCAATAAGATAATAAAAGGGCTGAATATTCATTATGTTAATCAAATGTTAATAAACCATGAGATAGTGTGTAGCTCAGTCTGGCTCTCATCTCCACCCTTCTCCATTCTTGTTTGCTTGCTTCTCTCCTCTTTTTTTCTTTTTTGCTTCTCCTCCTGTCCTAGGAGCAGAGATTGGGGAAGCTATCTTGATCAAGATGACAAACATTCATATTGAAAGCATTATTTATTTATTTAAAAGAGTCCTGCAAATAGTAAATACTGTCAAACAGATGTGCAACATCTGTGTGGTTCAGGCAGTTGGTGAGTATTTCTGCTCCAACCTTGGGGAAGACTCAGGTCCAGGAACAGACAATAGTCAATAATCGGAGAAGCCCCAAGCAGATGTGTTCAGCTATGCCATGTTCAAGACATGAATAATTAAAAGTGAAGACTACCTCACACAACTGTCACCTTAAAATGGAATAGTTCTCTTTGGGCATCAGTCAGCCTTACAGTTACGTGGACAGTATTTTCATTTCACTGTATTAATTATGTAAGAAAACAAAAAAAAAAACCCAAACCACAAGGCAACACACTCATGATCAGTAAGAGCAAAGGCTTGGGTATAATATCTGTAACCAGAGATGCACCAACATTGTGTGTCTCTAGTTTCAGGTAATCACCTGGTGTCAAATCCTTTGTGCTGGGGGTGTACCGCAGAGCAAGGGATAAGAGACTAAAGCAGTGTGCAGTGCTGAAATACAACCTGGCAGGTGACCCTCTTTCTCTCTCTCTCCAGCAGGGTCCTGCCTTAGAAATTCTATGTCTGCTACACCAGCAGGCTTCCTCTTTGCCTTCTGCATGAGTTGCCAGTGGAGCAGTCAGCCAAGCAGTGTTACTCTGAACACAGTGTGCTGTGCCCAAGCAGCTCTGGGATGCCTCTTTCAGCAGCAGCCTGATGGCTGGGGGTGCTGTGTGCCCTTGGTCCCTGAGCTGGGCAATCCTTATGCTGGGGACAATCAGCTCTAGTCCCCTTTGCTCTGATGATATTTAGATGAGCACAGCATTGATCTTGTTCTCTTTGGGCAGAGAAGAGACTGCTCAAGGAATAGCACAGCCACCGCCTTACAGTTCTTGGAGGAGCCCAAACAGTGCAGCAGCTCCTCAGTCCCCAGTGCTGGAGGCTCAGGGTCTGTCAGCAGCACAGTCACAGAAGGCTTGGTCTTTCTGTGCTGGCTGAGCTCTGGGTGGCCGGGTCAGAGCTGCCCTGACCTGGGCTTTCATCACATGTCATGTTGTGGGAGTCACTCAGCAACTGCCCCATGGGAGATGAATATTAACCTCCCTAAGTATGGCTGGAAAGGCTGCAGGGTCACTGCAGCAGCCCCGCAGTGTTGCTCAGGGCAGGCTGCAGCGAAGGTCGAGTTGGGAAGAGGTGGGTTGTGTTGGCTCCAGTGAAGGCACAAGCCGCCTGCCAGCCCAGAGGAGGGAGCACGCAGTGCCACAGCTCACTCTGGGTGTTCATATGACTGCTGGCACCAAGAGACCACCTCCAGCCCTCTTGCCTCTGTCACAGCAATCCAGAACAGCAGTAAGATACAAAAGGCAGCAGCAGTATGCCAGCCCCGCTTGCTTGGTCTGCAGCTATGCTCAAAGAAGCTGTGCTTCCTTTGAGCCCCAAACCCTGAGTATCCCTCTCTGTGGAGAGACAGAAACACCAGCTCCTGCAGGCATGCTGCCTTCAAAGGCCTTATTTCTTCTCTGTGACCATGCCTGTGCCCACTCCTCACTCTGCCTCTTGACAAAGGTCAACAAAGCACGGACACCCATACTCCTGGCACTGCTGCCCCACGCTGCTGCAGGAGCTGCTCACTGAGCTGCACACTTGCTGGGACTTCCCAAGCAGCAGCAGGGAATTTTCACCAGGCCAGCTGAAACTAGCAGAGTTTTGCTTTCTGGGTCCTGGGTGTTTGCACCACTCTGTGAGACCAGGAACTCTGCTGGGAAAGGTCCCTTTGTAGTGGGGAAGCTGCCTGCTGGGTGGGCAGCCAGCAGACTGTGAAATAGCTGCAGTTTTTTCAAGACTGTAGCTTGGGAGTATGCACTGGTCAAGGGACAGGAAGAAGTCACAGTCTCTTTTGTACTGAGGGACTTGCATGTGGCCTGGCCTTTGCCAAACTGACCCCAAATGAATATTTCCCATTGCTCTCAGCCTAGTACACACAGCAAAGCTGATCCATGTGGACTTGCCTTAATTTGTCACTGGCATTAACCTTCTTGGCCCTATTTGCTTTTCTCTCCATTCTATAAAATCCACTTCACTGCCCATACTCCCCCTTCCAATTAGGTTCTGTCTCAGATCCACTGTCTTTTTCATGTGGTTCATGCTGTGTCCTCCACCGCTATGAGTGTAAAAAACAAAACACACCAAAAAAAAAGAAAAAAGAGAAGAGAAGAGAAGAGAAGAGAAGAGAAGAGAAGAGAAGAGAAGAGAAGAGAAGAGAAGAGAAGAGAAGAGAAGAGAAGAGAAGAGAAGAGAAGAGAAGAGAAGAGAAGAGAAGAGAAGAGAAGAGAAGAGAAGAGAAGAGAAGAGAAGAGAAAAGAAAGAAAAGAAAAGAAAAGAAAAGAAAAGAAAAGAAAAGAAAAGAAAAGAAAAGAAAAGAAAAGAAAAGAAAAGAAAAGAAAAGAAAAGAAAAGAAAAGAAAAGAAAAGAAAAGAAAAGAAAAGAAAAGAAAAGAAAAGAAAAGAAAAGAAAAGAAAAGAAGAAAGAGAAAATAAGAAGACCTCCCAGGAAGATGTTTTCAAAATACAAACATCTTTTTTTCATGCAGCTCCACTGCTCATAGTAATTTTGGGAAGAAATCAGCCCTATCAGCTCTACATACCTTCCAAATGTGTAGGAATTCAGGTGGATGGATGCCAGACAGAGCATTCTCAGGCACACATGAAAGCTGCTGCCCAGGATACCCCCTGAGCCCCAGACAGAAATGCTCCTGCCTTCCTTGATGCAGCTTCCAACCAGGATGAATATTTCAAATGCCCAGGTGTTTGCTTGGAAACCAATGCCAGTATAGCTTAATGCCCATGTGCATTGTCTTCACTTTTGCCTGTCTCTAACGGGCTGCCTGTCGAGGGCAGAGCTGGGACTACAGTGTTCCCTGTGTGATGGTGTTAGCTGGTGGCTCTGCAGTGGAACAGCTTAGCCAAGTTGCTTGTCTCAACAGAGAAGATACCTGGATACTAGGGGCTGAAGGAGGTGCTGGTGTGAAGATGGGTACAAGCCTGTGGCTGCTGCTGGGGAGGGCTTTGGGTTTTTTTCCCTTAGGTCAGGTTTCTGTGTTTGTTTTGTCAGAGCTGGGGTGCTGGTGACACTGTGGGCAGAGCTCAGGACATCACCAGAAACTGAATTTCTGAATTAATTTGTGTTGAAATAACAAAGGCAATTCCTCTCAGCATACCACATTCTACCCACTCAGCTGCACTTGCTGAGGCTGTGGGACTTTGCTTCCTCCAACCCATCGTCAGTGTCCCAAGTCTCCCCAGGAGCAGTAGGGAAGCAGCAGATACCAAGTTTCTTTGCTCACTGGGGCTGGAGATTCCTGCCTTCCTCAATCCTTTGCAGAACACAGGAGAAGAGAAGAAGCTCAGCCTGTCCTGATGCTCTTATAACACCAATCAGGGGCTCCCCCAGTGAATATTTTCACAGCAAGAGGAAGGGGATGCAGCCATAGCAGTTCCCTACCCAAGCTAATGTCACATCCCCAGGGACAGAGACAGCTGTGCTAAGGCCAGATCCACCTTGCCCATTGTAGAGGAGTGCAAAAGCAGGCTGGAAGGGAGGAAGTAGGACTCTGTACACACTGACTGAGTCACAGCACACAGCTGCTACAGGTCGACTCTCTTTCATAAGCAAGGCCCCGTCCCTTCACGAAAGCTGAAAGCACTTACAACTTCTTTGGAGGAGATAGATCGTGGAGTCACATCTGCATTAAGTACAACAGAGTATTTCCCTGCAGTGCTTCTCCTCCATCAAAAATGCACATACTTCTCTTCTGTCAAGCAGCTCCTGCCCTGCACGTAACACACCCAGCACAAAGTGACTTAGAAAAGATCACAGGGTCCCCAAGTCCATGTGGCATTGAGCATGTTGAGACAGTCAAGATGCAAGTTCTTTGGCCATCATGCGGAGTGTCATATTCCCTCTTGAGGCACGTGGTCCTGATTCTCCATTTCTCACCAATCATTCTACTCCAGAGGCCTATTTATTTCGTCCCTCACTAGAATATGCTGCTGCACGTTAAAGCTGAGAAACCAAAACAGCTGACTCAACAGCTGCTGGATTTGGGGAAGGGAAGGATATGCTTTCAGTTTTGACTTTTAACCACAAAATGCACATTGGATTTGCCTTCTTCCTGCCAAAAGTGACAAGAAACAGAGCCATAGGTCTTTGCTGGAAACAGAGGGAGAAAGTAACAGAGCATTCCCTGATGCTTGTGTTTCTCTGGCATTTTCTGGTAATAGCAGTGAGAGGAGGCAACGGATCAGGCAGGAGAAGGTACTGGTGTCCTCCACACAGCTGAGAAGAAGAGGGCTACAACTAACTACACATATAGTGAGCTGAGCAGCAGACTTGAAAGTGGACTGCAGTCTACTGCATCCTTAGGCCTCCTGCTTTCATCCATCTTCTTGACTGTTGTTCCAAGTGTCCCTGCCATGACTTGGAAGATCTGAGCTTTCTGCTCAGGTCTGCCCAGCTTGGTGGAAAGCCAACAGGAGAGAGCTCAGCATTAAGTCTGATGTTTCTAAACCCTGCTACTGCTCATGAACAACTCCAGTGCTATCCAGCATACCCAGTATTACACCCAAATATTGTGGCAGGAGAGGTGCCTGTCTAGCACATAGCCTTGTGCTGTGGTCTTTGCCAGAAGGAAACCTCCCATCAGATTATTAATTCAGGATCCACTAACACCCACCATTACTAAGTCTGACACACTTTTTACTCTTTCCTCACTCAGGGTATGATGTGCTATTTGAAGGCAGAGGGACCACATGATGTATGAGCACAGATGGAGCTCTGCAGGGCTGCTGAGTTGGCATAGGGCTTTTAGAGCGGTTTGTGTCCATACATGAAGCTTTGCATCCAAACTCCCCAGAGATGCCTTCCTGTTTCCATGGCAGTCAAAACCTACGGAAAACACCAAGTCATTCCCCCAATGAAGATACTAATGAGCTCTGACAGACTCTGTGTCTGTATGGATATGAACATGCTCGTGGACTTTCTTTCAAAAGAGGAGCAATACTTTGTTAGCAGGAGAAAAGGCTACTTCTGGGCAGCGTGTCCTTGACTGCCTCAGACAAGGTAGCACTACTCAGTAGGAAATGCTCTTTTGGATCCATTTGCTCTATAAACAGAAACAAGGAAGGAAGGAAAGAGAGGAGAGAAGGACATGGTTGATGTATCAAAAACAAAGAAATCCCTTAGAGTATATATTTCTTTTCCAATTTATGGTGAGAGCCGCCTTGCAGATATAGGGCAATTCTTATGTTTGGTAGAGCTTCACCAAGTCAGTGCAATTTGAGAGCAGACAATGCAGGCTCCCCAAGGCTCACTCCTGTGGGGAATGTGGAATTTCTTCAGACTGAGTCAGGGCTTTATACCACAGTCCCCAGCAGCAGCACAGGGTGGCTTGTTGCCCCCACAGCTAATGAGGGACCATGCCAAGGCTACACACTCCAAGGATGGAGAAGGCACTTGCTGTGTATCTGTTTGTCCAGTGAGGAGGAAAGGGAGCCTGCTCAGGTCTCAGAGGGGCTCAGTGATTGCCCAGCAATAGAAGGGGTTATTCTGGGATGAGAGGAGGCAAGGGGACCAGAGCTTTGTCATAGCTCAGGAGTGTGAAATGATGTGGACCCTTGTGCCCTCTGTTCCCCTCACACAGCAGGGCAGCAATCAGGTGTAGCCAAGCCACACGTAGCCCCATCCCACAGAGGAACATTTTCCATTGTCCCACTATTTTTTTTTCTTCCATTACAAATTTTATTACCTCAAAGGTATGGAATTAGGAAATGAAAGATGTGGAAAAATTCCTTGGACCAAAGCACTCATTTCCACCATTTCCACCTTGCCCTGGATTTCCTTCTCGATTAGTTCCAGCGGTGTCCTTAGTTCAAGCCTTAGAATCATTAAAGTCTTTTTGAAGCTCTAGTGCCTCACACCAGTTCTCATTGCTCAGCAGAATGATGCATCAAGAATAACAAAGTCCACTTTGATCAACAACTTCCATCCTTTACAGCTGCTTCTGTGGGGGTGATTAATCCCAGCCCTTCCTCCGCTAATAATAAGTGCAGAGCATCAGCTACATCCTTTGTTGTTGTTATTTTCTCTTTTCATTTCCCTTTTTGGGGAGAGCTGAGGAAGGGACTCAATGACTTTGGTCCAGTCTTTGCCAGAGGAGTGACCATAGTCATAATGGTGGTGGAGAGCATGGACAGCTGGTGGGCTCGGGTGGACCGACCTCTCCCCCAGTTGAGGCTGTGAACTCAGCTCCCTGTGCACCTGTTCTGGAAAGCTGTGCAGCACCACTTGTGCCTGAAATCCTACCTACGTGCAGGAGATTAGTGTTTCCTATTGGCAGGGAGCCTTTGGGAGGTGCAGGGCCATGCAATAGGAAACACAAGGCACAGGGACTTTGCTGGGAATTAGTCCATTTTTTAGTAAATCCTGCAGTCTCTTGGGCTGCTGATCTGGCACCTTGCTCCTCCATGAACTTCTCCTTACAAATAAAAATTATTCTTGGCCTTTGGTTTCTGTTTTAAGCCAACAGTGAACCGGAATTGCTCTTGATTTCCACAATTTAATTGAGAGAAAGAGGAAGCACACTGTTTATTTAAGGAGAAACGCCAGCTAAAGAAGAGGAGGTAGAATTATCAGTGACCATCAACTTTTACAGATAAGATTCCAGTGTCTAGACCCACAGTGCACTATGTTTTGAGGACTGCAGAGAAAAAAAAGTTTTGGATGTGGAAAGCACCCCCTAGAAGAAGAGCATTTCAGGGCAGAAGCAAAGCTGCAAATGCCTGGTAACACCTCCTGGTAATGGCTGACACAGTCTGGGCCATGCATTATGCACCTTGCCTTCAAGGAGAGGGCATTGTACCTTTTAAACCTAATCTCTCTCCACTGAAACAGCTGGTACCTGAAGTATATCCTGGTACGCATATGCACCTCCCGTTATCTCTTCCCAGTCCCACTGTGCAATTTTGGGATACCAAGCTCCATCCAGATTGGCCCTGGTATAATGAGGGAAGGATTGGTCATGGCTAGCAATAGGAAAGTGAAAGACAAGAGAGATGGTTCGTACCACTAGTTCCTGCCCTGGGCAGGGGTGAAACGGAGAGAGGAAAGTCCAAGTTCTGAAGGGAATGGATTTGTATTTTCTGTGAGATCTAGTTTGGGGAAAGACCAGCTTGTTTGGGGCAGACTATGGTATCAGGCTGTTCTTCCACAATCTTTTGGGCCTTCCTACGGCTTGGAAGTGCACTGACAAACTAGACAGGATTTAATCAGGAGACCTGAACTGAAGAAAATAATTTGCTTTCTCAGTCTGAATATAGCAGATATGCTTTGATTTCTAATGACATTAGGTCTCCAGAAAATGGCTTCAAATTCTGAGAAATCAGGAGAACTATGTAAGAAATGTGTCACGCTTCCCACCAAAATTTTCTAATCATAAACTGGTCTAGACATAAACAGATAAAATAGTCTGATAAAACAGGCTGAAATTTCCAACTGCTTTGGAAGAGAAAACTAGACATCCTTGGCAAGGTTCATGGCCTGGAAACCACATGTTCCTCTTGTAGGGCTGGAGGTGGCTAGGAAGAGTGAGTAAAGAAGAGGACACCAGCAGCCCTGAAAAATGGCTGAAGGAAGATACCACTATCATGGCACAGGTTAGAGCTATTTCACATTCCAGCTACATCTGGATTTCACTTGACATTTCACTGGAAAGGCATGTTCCAGCAGTGAAATGACCAACCTTTCTGAGGGATCTCTATTTAGAAAAGATATTGAGGGTGCACTTCTGACATTTCCAGGCAGTAAAGCTGTGTATGTATGATTCCTGTATAAATGCAGAGAAATGTGTACCAACAAACATTGTGTTTCATGCTTGCACATTCCTACATATCATGTAGATCAGGTTTGTTAGGCTGAAAGATGTGGACAGAGTGACAAAGTATAATAGAGATTCACCCCTGGTCATCTTTGAAGCCAAAAGGAAAAGGAATATTTAGATCTGCTTATCTGATTTGGTCCTGTTTATAGAAAATGAGTGATTTTAAATCTGGGTCCAAGCTGAGATTCTTTCATGGTAGAGGATATTTGGATCGAGTTCCTGTCGCACTGCTGGCAGCACCCAGGAAAGTTAGTTTAAAGCAACACCAGATGGGTGCACATTTCCTGACGCTAATCCATGCCCCGTGGCCACCTATTTACATATGTAGTGTCTTCTGAGTTTTTCACTGGAACAAACTATCCCTGGGATTGATAATTTACTCTTTTATACTTGTCCGATGTAGTGGGAGGGTGGATGAGGGCAGGTACATTGCAAAATTGCTGCAGGACTTCTTGTAAGGCCTGTTTGCAATACACAGCAACGACTCAACTCAAGTGTTGCCTCTGCTTGCCTGCAGTGTCATCAAAGGTTAGGAGATATGACAGCTAATGTCCTCACAGAGGCGGCATTTGCATCAGCTCCTGTTGTCTGCTGGGCTACAGATGTGCTGAGGAGGGTGACTGCAACTATCCTCCCTTTTCATGCACCTCAAAGCTGGGAAACAGTGATGAAGTCAGTCAGTCCCTTCTCATTTTTTATTACCAAAGGTAGCTCAAGTCAATTCACTAAACTTGGTGAAATAATTCCCCCTCCAAAATCAGTATTGAGAACAGAACCAGGCTGTTTTGTGTTTTTCTATCATGTGCTAACTTGTTCTGCCATCCTGTGAATGAACTTCTTGTTTTTATCTCCTTGATAAGACAGTTCCACCTAAACCAGGACTGAAGTAAATCTAGTAGGAGAATACACTTCCCGTTTACAAAAATATCCTTCCTGTGTGGAAGAGCCCTCTTCCTGCAAACACTCATCTGTGTACAGCATCCCAGACCTGTTTCTGTGTGGACACAGGCAGAGCTGCTGGGGGCGGGGAGTACAGCTATTACAGATATTCCATCAGCCTGAAGCTCCAAAAAAATGAACATATTGGTTGTACCACCTCTGGAAATCAAACACAACCCCAAGCAACTCCAGCATGTGCTCCAGATACCACTCTTCTGGAATGAAGGGCTTTATCTCTGGCTTACAGTTAAATCTATCTGTGACGACTTCCGGAACTGGTGTCGCGCTGCCATGAACTTATTTAGCCAACTTATACACAGGGTATCCGCCTCTTGTGGGTTGGCTGTGGCTCATGGCTCACCCATGAGTTCACAGCAGCTGAGGATTTGAGCTGTGTGCGTGAACTGAGAAATTAAAAATAAAATCAAATCTCAAAAGGTGGCGAGCTGTATGTTTCTATTAATATCCCTCACTATGAGTTTTCCTGTAGCTTCTGAAAGGACCTTGTTGAGATCTTCATCAGGCTGGATGTATTAATCCACTCTCCCCTCAGGTGGCCTCTCCTCTCATGCACATCAAGAGATTAATGGTGAAAGCACTGCATCCCTCCATCTGCCATGACTCCCAACAGAAGCTCAAAACCCTGCCAAACTTCAGGGGTTAACAGACAGATTTCTTATGAAAGGCCCCAGCCACCATTTCACCTTTCCCCCTGGTTTCATCATCTCTGCTCTGTATCTTTCCAAGTCCTTTGGTGTTTGGGCAGCATGGCGTCTGAAATAGCTTCTCATAGCCTCACCTGTGCTGTTTTCCTTTCCCTCTTGGATGGGTCCTCCTTGCACTGTTCTATGTTGGAAGTCAATGTTTGCTGTCAACGCCTGGCCAACATATTCTAGCACCTCATCCCAGGTCTGAGTAGCACTCAGATGGTTAATCCGTTACCTTTTCCCTCATCACAATTTCTGCAAAATCTTGTTGCCAGTCACGGAGCCGATGACCTCTGTGTACCAGCATTTATCACTTTATGGCCACACAGTGTTGAGAAGTGCTGGTTGGAAGGCAAGGTACTGGGTCGAGGAAAGTTCACCTGGTAGGGGCAGTGCCTGCTCTTTAGGTCTTTTCCTGCCAGTGTCACTTCTCACAGTCTTCACCAGTGTTCCCAGGCCCCCCAAACACTGCTTCCCTAGGGATGAAGCTGTCTAAGGTGGCTGTTCCCTGGCTGGGGCTCCTGCTTCGAGGTATCCCAGGGCCATGGGCAGCATACAGCCCCCCAGACCACACCTGCCTTGTGGGGCAGGTGAGCAGCAGCAAACCCCCTCTGCTGCCCGAGTCCTGCTGCAGCTGCTGGGACCCCCCAGTGCTCTTCCGCCCTGCTCGCCCAGATTTCCTTCACGGGGAAAACAGGATACAAGCGGAGGGGGAGGGGAGCAGAGCGTGCCTCCGGCTCATCCTGACACGGAGGTGACAAACACAAACATGCCCATCTGCACGGGGAGTGCCCCTGGGTCCCACGCTCTATGTACAGCCCCTCTGCTGAGCCCAGGGACAGGCGTAGGAGACCGTGCTCCTAAATTTGGCACCTGTGTTTTGGCTTGGGGCCAGCAGTGCAAACATCCCCTTTCATCTTCTCTTCCTGCTCCCCAGTTTTGAATAATTGTCTTCCCAGTCCAAGCAGCTGATGATTTGAAGGGTGCTCACCCTCAGTTTGCCAAGCAACATTACTGTGCTCACTGGACTCAGCAGCAGAGCCAGAGTCCAATGGAAGCAGTCCAACTCCCTGCCATACCACACCTAAAGAAATTTAACAAATTGGCTTGAGGGAATCAGGGACTGGCCTGTTCTCATGCTAGATGCCATCTGTTCAAAGTTCGTGTCATGCCTGAGTCTGTTGATAATGTCCAGGGGGAAAAAAAAAGAGAACCCAAGCTTCACTTGGTTATTTGTGGTAACACCAGAGGAGCAAAAAAGAAGTTTGGTTTTGGTTACTGAAATCAGCCAGATCTGACTCTGCATGCACATAAGGATCAGACTGGGCAAGTCCTATTTATACAAAAAGCACTGTGCAGAGGACAACTGCACTTTAACATCTTTCCTGTAAAAAAAGGAAAGAAAAAATGGCCTAAGCATTTGAAGGAAAAACACATTTCCTGTAAGGAGGTTCAGCCAGTGGAGATTGTACCTCTGCTCCCTGTATACCAGTGTATTTTAGCCTCAGGTATGACTGCCCATGTGAAAGGGCTGGAACTGTAGTGTCCTCCAGAAGGTGGCACATTTTCTGGTGACCTTTGTGCTCATCATCATGAAATCAGCTGATACTGTGCTGGAGTTTCAAAGATGCACTCCCATCCTGACCTTTGCTCTGGATTTGTGACCTTTATTCTGCTTGTGACACCTGAACCTTTCTAAGGTTCTGCTTAGACTCCTGCTCAGTCCTTCCAGGACACCTGACAAACTGCAGCTTGGCAAAGGGCAGGCACCAAATTTACCTGTTATTTGTTCAAAATGTCCAGGGTAACTTCTGCCCCCAAATCCACCTTCTTTCCTCCTGTTCATAATTGTGGAATAGCTGGTGAATCCCTCTCCACTTGCAGAGACCTGGGCTGTAATTTGCTCCTGGGAAGGGCACGAGGGGCTAAGCTGGCCCTAGGCACAAGAACCTGCAAAACTGTCCACAACTGGGGCCTGGGCACTGAGAGAGAAACAAGAAATTTGCTTTAACAAAGACATTTTAAAGCTTACCTCAAACTGTTAATTGGGGTCCCACATTGCTGAAGCAAAAGCCTGCCAGGAGAACAACTCAATATATGTCACTTTTAACTCCAAGGAGAATTTTATGAGAAACAGAAAAAGGGCTTTTTCTCTTGGATAACCCTAAGAAGTATAGGCAGCTATTTGGCAAAATGCAGATAGGAGATGTTGTAGGGTAGGCAGCCAGCCTCTCCTGCCACAGCCACAAAAATAATATAAGCACTTTGATCCTATAAGCAAGGAGTTGATCCTTGCTTGTGCTATGCTAGTTATAAGCAATTAGGACAGATATTGCACAGAGTCTGGGTTTTAATTGATAAAGGATGCTGGAGGGGCACCTCCTGTCTTTTACATAAACAAGGGATTACATCAAAATTCCTAGGCACATTGCCACATTGAGACCATCCCCCAGTTACTTTTGGGAAGTGGGACAATCTGAAAAAACATGGAGAGAAACATCTGGGAAGTAAACTGTCCTATCCAAAGTTTACATTTCAGCTCAGCCCAAACCATTCAGATAAAATGAGAGCTGCCTCATGTTGTTAACCTCAGAGGTTCTTGGAATCAGACATTTGTGTCAGATCCAAATAATATAAAAGTCAATCTCAAAATGCAGCCTAAAATGCAAATGAAACCAGAATGGTAACCAGTTGTTTAAAAGAATAATCATATATAGAAAGGGTAGAAAAATCATGTAATTTCTTGAGGAACCTTAAGAGGTTCCTCATCATTTCCTGCATCTAAAAAATTGAGGCTTTTACTCCCTGCAAAGCAAGGGAGAGAGGGGCTCCATGTTGGCTCAGCTCATGCTGAGCTCAGCTCAGCTGTTGCTGGGCCTTGACAAAGGATGCTTTTCCCAAGAGGCTGAATGAGCAAGACAGAAGTCCCAAAATTTGAACGCCAAGTCGCACAGCACAAGAACTAAGATAAGAGTCAGAGTAGCTTTACCTGACTGAAACCCTGGCAGGCTCGTGTTGGTGTAGTGCAGCACGGGCTGGGGGCTGCTGCAGCTCTGCACAGGTATGGCTGCAACACAGCTGCAGCCGTGGGGCCACCAGCTCAGTCTGGGTGACTTGGAGGAGTGGGGTAACCAGAGCAAGCCAGCTGCATGAACGTGGAGCTTGGCATGGGCGTATAAAGCTGGCTTAAAAGCTGGAAAAGCCCATGAGAGCTTAGCTCATGCTGAGCTCCACATCGCTCCAGCTCGCCTGCTACTGCTGGCCAAGCACTGTTGCTGACAGGTCTGGATCATGTGGTGGTGCTGCTGAGGTTGCTCCAGTGTGCAACTACTTTGAGGTGCTCGTTTTGCCATGGGGCTTTAGTACCTGGGGGGTTCATCCATAGCTCTCCCTCTCCCAGCTCTTTATTGCCCCCCCTGCTGACTTTATGAGTGCTATTCTAGAGCCAGGGTTATCTGAGGACATATTCTGAAGGATCAATACTTTGAAAAGTGCACATCTACATATGTGAAAATGCAGGACTAGTTCTCCACTGCTAACTCCACCCAGATGAAACTTGTTGATGTCATTCCTGACTGATGTTAGAATAAGTAAAAGCAGACTTGAGCCTTCAGTTTCTGCATGCAGAGAAGAATTTCTGCTTTCCTTCGTGGAAGAAATGTTTGAATTAATTGTTACACTTGCATAACATTATGCTAAACTGCATTTTTTTTCTCCTGTATAATTTCTAGATGAAATAGCAATGTTAGAGTGAAGTTATACAATAAAGGACCTAAGAGAAAAGGTATGAAAGATCTGCAGAAAATACCCTCATAGCACATTAGAAATGCCAAAATTTTGAAGTTAAAATGCAAATGAAACCAGAATGGTAACCAGTTGTTTAAAGAATAATCATATATAGAAAGGGTAGAAAAATCATGTAATTTCTTGAGGAACCTTAAGAGGTTCCTCATCATTTCCTGCATCTAAAAAATTGAGGCTTTTACTCCCTGCAAAGCAAGGGAGAGAGGGGCTCCATGTTGGCTCAGCTCATGCTGAGCTCAGCTCAGCTGTTGCTGGGCCTTGACAAAGGATGCTTTTCCCAAGAGGCTGAATGAGCAAGACAGAAGTCCCAAAATTTGAACGCCAAGTCGCACAGCACAAGAACTAAGATAAGAGTCAGAGTAGCTTTTACCTGACTGAAACCCTGGCAGGCTCGTGTTGGTGTGGTGCAGCACGGGCTGGGGGGCTGCTGCAGCTCTGCACAGGTATGGCTGCAACACAGCTGCAGCCGTGGGGCCACCAGCTCAGTCTGGGTGACTTGGAGGAGTGGGGTAACCAGAGCAAGCCAGCTGCATGAACGTGGAGCTTGGCATGGGCGTATAAAGCTGGCTTAAAAGCTGGAAAAGCCCATGAGAGCTTAGCTCATGCTGAGCTCCACATCGCCCAGCTCGCCTGCTACTGCTGGCCAAGCACTGTTGCTGACAGGTCTGGATCATGTGGTGGTGCTGCTGAGGTTGCTCCAGTGTGCAACTACTTTGAGGTGCTCGTTTTGCCATGGGGCTTTAGTACCTGGGGGGTTCATCCATAGCTCTCCCTCTCCCAGCTCTTTATTGCCCCCCCTGCTGACTTTATGAGTGCTATTCTAGAGCCAGGGTTATCTGAGGACATATTCTGAAGGATCAATACTTTGAAAAGTGCACATCTACATATGTGAAAATGCAGGACTAGTTCTCCACTGCTAACTCCACCCAGATGAAACTTGTTGATGTCATTCCTGACTGATGTTAGAATAAGTAAAAGCAGACTTGAGCCTTCAGTTTCTGCATGCAGAGAAGAATTTCTGCTTTCCTTCGTGGAAGAAATGTTTGAATTAATTGTTACACTTGCATAACATTATGCTAAACTGCATTTTTTTTCTCCTGTATAATTTCTAGATGAAATAGCAATGTTAGAGTGAAGTTATACAATAAAGGACCTAAGAGAAAAGGTATGAAAGATCTGCAGAAAATACCCTCATAGCACATTAGAAATGCCAAAATTTTGAAGTTAAAAAACAATAAAAGAACTCCAAATGCAAAATAACAAATATTAGGAAAAGTATACACCCTTAACCCTGGCTCAAAATAAAACCTGAACAGGGAAGACTGTGAAAGAAGTGAACAAATAAAAACTTACTCTAGGACTTTTCCTGAAAACCGAGTATCAGTTAAGTATGAATTGCAAACACTCCAATGCCGTTATCTCACTACAACTATTCCTGGAGCAGGTGGAGAGCTGTGGGCTGAGCAAGGTGTTGGTAAACACGCTTTCCTGAGTGTATCCATCCGTCCGTCCACTGCCCGTGCAGCAGGTGCTATGCCTCTGTCCTCCACGGGGCGAAGCGCAGAGCTGGAGGAGGACAGGGTGAGACGGTGCCTTGCAGCTGTGCTTCATGCCTTGGCTGACACTCCCTGCGCCTCCTTCTCCCCCAGGAGCCAGAAGATGCTGCGGCACTTCCTCACAGCCGGGGCTGGGTATAAGGGATGGAGAGAGGAAACACAGCCGTTCTGAGGCCATGCACTCACCCTGGCTTACATCAACTATCCTTATTTACCTACAGTCCCACAGGCAGGCTTATGAAAAGGACCTGTCTGCTTTGGCTGCACACTTGAGACACATCCTGCACACTGCTTTCCCAGCTGGGCCCATCCCATCCCGGCCAGTGACTCAACTGTGAGAGAGA
This sequence comes from Emberiza elegans, assembly GCA_024865655.1. Lineage (NCBI taxonomy): Eukaryota > Metazoa > Chordata > Aves > Passeriformes > Fringillidae > Emberiza > Emberiza elegans. Next base: position 16,435,593 of record JALJVW010000139.1, on the reverse strand, counting down.
TGGAAGTGTCGCACACCCCATCGTCCTGAGTCACCAGCTATTATTGTCACACGCAGGTGGACAACGCTGGTAAGAGGAATTTCTCCAGGGTTGCCAGAAAAAGCAGGATCACCATCTCCACATCACCACTGTAAAAACAGACACACCTCTTTGAGAATCACGACTGCAGATTGATTTCTAGAAGCTTGTGGCCTCCTGACAGAGATGGGTGAATTAGTCCCAATGTAAAAGAAACCAAGGGATCATGTCCTGGCAGTAAACCTTGGGGAAAGGTATGTTTGGAAGTTCTGTCTGGGTTTAGGCTCACTTACCCTAAGCCAGCCCCCACAAAGTGAGTACATCTGGACGAGTGCTGTCTACAGAGCAGATATGCAATATCATGCTGTACGTGGCTTCAGCAAAGCTGCCTTTGCCAAACTGAAAACTTCCTGATTTATCAGCTTTGATCTCTTTGGCAGACAAGCATTTCAGCACTTAACATTTTGCAAGAAAGCCCTGACTACACTGGTTTCTGGTGACGTCCCCTGCATTTTCATTTTGGGAGGATTCTTTTCTGTGCTCTCCAAGAGTCAGTTAGGAGTGCCCCGAGAGTTCAGGAGGGAACAAACAGGGCCATTTCCCCTCCAGATGCTGGGGACTTCCAGGCAAACCGAGACTATGCAGAGAGCACATGGGGTCGCAGAGCCCAGCCCGGGGCCGCGGCCTCTCCGCCAGCGGCTGCCTACGTGAGTTCCCAGGTCCCTGCGGAGGTGCCAGGGAATCCCGGGCTGCGTTTCCTAGGGCAAGGTTTAAATCTGAAGCCGGTTTTGGCTGCGGCCTGCTCACGGTCCCAGCCGTTTCCTGAGGAAACGGAGGCTGATGGCAACGCTCCGCCGCGCTCGGTCCCGTCCTTCCGCCGGCCCAGGACACCTGGTGCGGCCCGGCCCGGCCCGGCCCGGCCCAGCTACGGGAGGCGCCGCGCACCTGAGCCCGCACAGGCGCTGGGGCGGTGCCCGCCGCCCCCGAGCCCCGGCCCGGCCCTCGGTACCCCCCTGGCGGCTGCGGCTTCCCGCGGCCCAGCCGGCCCTTGCCCTGTGCCGGCGCCTGGAAACATGATAACCCCCCGGGAGAAGCACGGGCAGCGTCCTCGCCTGTGCCCGCAGGAGCCCAGACAACAACGCCCTGGCTGCACAGAGGAGCATTAGCCCCGGCACGGTGCCCCGGCCTAGGCTGTCACCCCGAGTGTCCTTCAATCCCCTGCCGGCACTGCCCCGCCCCGAGCTGCTGCCTTGGTGTGACTGAGGAGTCGAAGGTTCCCCCAGGAGCCACAGGCTGGGGGAAAGGCTGTGTTTAGCTCACAGGGGCCCTCCCGGAGTGCACCAGCACTATGGCAGGATGCTGGCTTTCCCTGCAGTGTGTGACAACTGCCACATACACACTGCCAACCACAACTATGACACTACACAGACATTTCCCACCTCAACCCCAATGACCTCCTCAGATGTTGCAGTATCCTACCTGCTTCCCACGCAGAAACAGCTGCATCTCTCAGATGTCTCTGGTCAAGAGGAGACCAGTGACTGTAACAACCTGGTTTATGTCCCGGGTTTATGCTCTCCCAAGTGGGCCAGACCCTGACATCGCCACACAGGGCAGTTTCATCCATCCCCTTCTCATTGGTTGTTTTGTGGGCTGCAAAAACCATGCTGCTGGAGCTACTGCCTTGGTTTTTGCAAGGGAGAATGTATCTTCCTGTGCCAAGCTGGTTTCCAGGTCGGACTGCGCTCTAACACTCATTTATCACCCCTTGACTCTCATTAGTGTTTGCTTTTTCTGCAAACCTTCAACTGATGAGTGAGAAAAACAGATTATCTTCCCTGCTTCTTTTACTGCAGTTGAAAACAGCTCAGAAATGCAGTCAGGGAGCCCCTGTGAATGACAAAGAGAAAGTAGGTATGTGCAGCTATGGTGGAAGAGGACTTGTCTGAAACCAGGATTGGGGCAGGGTTTACTTTGCAGTTTGTTTAGAGCAAAGAGCAGAGGTGAGTCTTATTTTAATTCCTGACCTGTTAGGCATCTCAGCTTCAACATTCCTTATGCTTAGGAAACATAAATCACCTATAAGCTGCTCAGATCTGAAGGGGACTTTTTAGTTGGAGAAGTCCAGGATGCAATTCTTCTCTACCTAGCAGCTTTTGAATTTCATGAACGCAGTCTATATTTATCCTTAATTTGAAGGATGTGTAGACTGGATGTCCTGTTGGAAATGCATGGAAAAGTGCCTGCTGACCTGACCCGTGCTTGCATTTCACCCAGCAGCTGCAGCCCTATTGGCGCATTAAACACTTTCAAGTCATATTATCCTGTATAAAGAAATATCCTGAGCTGCGTTGGCTGTGAGCAGGAGGGGAAGTGACCTCTTGGGTCAGTGTTTATTGCAGTAGTTATAAGAAACCAAGGAGTGACTCCATAAGGAGGGGCATGATCCCAAGAAAATGCTTCTGGTGGGATGAGAACCTCTCTCAAATCTCCCAGTTTGGAGAACCACACCTGAAATGGCAAAAGCAGGGCTCGAGGGATTGCTGTTTCCTTCTGCCATTGGTATACTCTACAGTCTTACACTTCCACTTTCCTCTCTGTATAGCAGGGACAATAGCACCATGTTTTACAAGACCCCAGTGTGACTCAACTAGATAGAGCTTGCATTATGCTGTGGGATTCCTCAGTAGCTCAGGTGTGCATGGCTCAGAAGAGGAGACAAGTCAGTCACTCCTCTTATCTCACAGTGACAGCAGTGCCAGGATGCAGATATTGCTTTGTGAATCCTTCTGAAACCTTGGCCTGCACAAACTTGGAAATAGTTTCCAGATTGTTCAGTATCCACATTCACATGTCCACCTCCAGTCTCTGACCTAGAACGCTGTTGTTCTTCCACACACAATAATATCATTTACATATTAGGCCATGGGCTTTTCAAGGTCAGTGTCATCAATATGTGGAAAGCACTAGAGGACAATAACAGGTTGATAAATCACATGGCAAATTAGGAAAAGGCCCTCAAGGGCTGTAAAATGTATCAGATCTACTTATCATAACCCTTTCTGATAGTTTCTCTGAATCCCTGGTAGTAAACATCTTGCTTACAGTGCCAAGGTTGCTTCCTCATTGTGTGGTATCAGGCAGCTGTCAATCCCAACCACTTCTGATATAAACCTGACATTCTTCTTTCTTTCCCTTGACAGGAACAACTCAAGTCACTCACCCTGCAGAGCTGAGCAATCTGCAATCTGCTTTGAAAGCAATTCTGCTTTCAAAGCTCATGAGACACAAGCGAGGGCTCTGTAAAGAAACACTGCTGAATCCCTTTGGATTGTACCAAGATATTTGCACTCGTTGAGGAATACATTTGGTATTGTCAGCTCGGTGTGCAGCTGAAGGGCGAATGACAGGACACTCAGACAGCAGGAGCTGATGATGCCAGGCTTTGGCACACTTAGACTCTGAGAGTATAAAAGCCGAGGCTTTGCTTTTTTTGGGGTCCCTCTTTGGAAGCACACAGCTCAAGATGTTATTTTGTTTCTGCACCATGATTAAATTATTTTAAGGATTCTGACATCTGAGAGTCTTCTGCTATGGGGGAAAGCTGGGGCTGAGCTGGTAAGGAAACCTGGTCTGACTGGGATGGGGGACGTGGTGTGTCGCCATGAAGGGGCCTTGGTCCCAGCTCAGGTGGTGCAAGTGTGACTGCCAGTGTAGCTCCTGGGTGGTCACTCAGAGAAGTTCCCTTCTTGCTTTGCTCCAGAGTCAGTAGCTGGGACAGCAGCCAGAGGTGCTTTGGGAATGGTAGGGCAGGGCAATGTTATGAGACACCTGTAAAACAGTGATGTGGCTGTAATATAGGATAATATAGGGGTAATATAGGATCAAGGTTCCTCTATCCTACTGAAACTAATGTTGCCAGGCACTGGTATATTGCCTACTCTGTTAAATGGAAGTGTCTATTGCATAGGTTTGTCCTGTGAAGCAGCTCCAGGCATGGCACAGGAATTAGCACAATATGGACATGAATGGTGCAATGCTACCTGGCCTCAGTGCTGAAAAAAGTCCCAGGTTCATTTAATTAAATAGTACAGATGTAACCATATGGCTCCAGAGCTGTAATTTTCTGCCTCTTGGAAGAAAGGAACACAGACCTCTTACTTGTCCTAAGCATCTTATTCCTGGGAGGAAGGTGGCTCACTCACCATTCAGTTTAGCAGAGCAGGGACTGACACACCACTGAGCAGCACAGGCACATCCAGCAAACACACTCCTTTCTACCCATCCTTGAGGTAGGATTCACCTCCCCTGAGAACAGCTCTGTCTCCCTGCAGAAGGGTGAAGGAGGACAGACACCTCCAGGAGGTGGTTCCTCCCACCTTGGCTAATGCTAGGTGCCTAATCTCAGTCTAGCTGAAAGGAGATGTTTTCTCACAGCTCATGGGCTGGCATATGCCAAAAGGGTGATTTGTGTCCCCCAGCCAGAGAACAATTCTCCCCATAGGATATGGACACAGCAGACAAGTGAAACATTCACTGAGGAAGAAATGACCCAGTTATCTTCATCCTGTTAGCTCTGTTCCTGCCAAACTGGGTCCAGTGTCACTTGGAGATAAAGAGCAAGCACCTTATTATCACCACCATGTCTGCCCTTGAGGGTTTATTCTTTCACCCCCTCCTGTCTTTGTTTCTTTCCCCCTTCCCTGATTTTTTTCTGTGTTGTCTCCCTACTTCCTACCATGCAATTCCCATTTCCCATATGGGTTTCATTCCTACCCTGTCCCCATCCTGTCTGCTAAAATAATCAGCAGTGAAACCCTGAATATGGCTGTTCACATTGTTTCCATGGGACTCGGTGGCAAGTCTCCTAGCGCGATGAATGAAGGCAGGACGCACTTCTCAGAGCCATTGTTTCAAGCTGTCTGCTGTCTCAGGAAAGCACTGCCAGCTCCATTTACACTGAGTCCTTGACTGCTGTGTTTTCTCCTCCATCTGCTGTGAGTAAGAAAAGAATCAGGTCCTTGCAATTTAAACAGTAGCCGCTTAGTTTGTGGAGTGCATGCTTCATCACCATGCTTCCCATGGGCCAGAGTTGATCCATGGGGAGGATGTCAGATGACAGCATCATGAGATGGTGCTTTGTAAGCAGCCACAGACTATATTCACTCCCTGATGTGGTTGTTAAGAGTGGGAATCTGGCTCATGACTGTGGAATAGAATTGACAAACCTGAACTGAGGTTCTCCTCCTCCCTGAAGCCCTGATGTCATGTTTATCATATTTACAGTTTTCAGTCCACTGAAAGCATGGAAGGAGACAGCCCACATGTGTTTGGAGAGAGCTGCATAGACATCTCCTAACTCAGAATAACAATAATGAAAACATGCTGCAGCACCTTTTAGCTATGACACATGGTACCTCCAGTCTGTGCTGGTCATTTGAAACATTTTAGTACACGATCTAAAACTGCCCACAAGGAAGCAGGAATTATGGTAGATGAACCTGGAAGACATCAGTAGGATTTGCAGGTTATAAAATAGTTTCTTTTTGGAAACAATTCAGATTGTTTTAATAGTTTCCAGGCTTCCAGCATACAGAAAGTGGCAGGACCTTGTCCAATGTCTGAATAGCTGAACCGTACAGTTTACAAACATGATTCATGAAAAGAAGACTAAGTGGGATCTGAATACAGACGTAACAAAAGTGAATATGAAGTGAGACATCCCATCTGCTGAAGAAACCAGTTTCCTGATAATTTACCAGTTCAAGTACCAGTTTTCTGGTAATTGAAAATTCAAGGCAGTCTTGCCTATTTCAGTAAAAACATCTTCCCATACCAGAAGAACAGTTTCCCATCCATGTCCTGCCCAGTGTTGCAAGAAATTTGTTCTGTCTCCTACTGCTCTTCCCCTTTTGACCCAAGCGGTGGATCAACATTCTTCTGTGCACTGTGTATATGCTGGAAGTGTGTAGATAGAGGCCCCTGGTATAACAGAGCCTGGAGGGTCCCAACCTCCTGTCCTAAACAAGAGATTCCCTCAACACAGGGGAGGGTGACAATTTCTTGTAAAATGCCATTCCTTTCACAACCACAGATAGTCCTCCAAAGCTCTCCTACTTCCCCTCATGCAGAACCAGGCTGTGACAATTCCTCTGTGGGCACAATGAGAGTTTCACTCCTTCAGCCTGAGCAGGAGATAGCTGTCCTATCCAAAGATCTCTGTGAGGATCTCCCAGCTCCTGTGATCACAATGTGAAATCCTTAGGCCTGGTTCTGTGTTTATTTCTGGTTTATTTCTTTTTCTGGGTTGTTTCTTTCTTTATCACATCTAATTCCAGGCTAAGATTGAAGATTCCTGGAAGAAGGGGGATTCAGCAGCCAAACTCTTCCAAACCCAATTCCTCTGAAGAAGGAGGACCTAAATTACTTGTGATGCTGCTATTCATCACAGTCCCTGGCTAGTCCCTTGAGGAAAACAGCTTCAGCCTAACAGTTTGAGAGTGCCCTTCCTCTCCAAATGATCTAAGAGGTGGAGCATTTGCCTGAGACATGCAGGTCCAGGAGAGAGAGAAACTCCTCCAGGTGTTCCTGTGGAAGGAACCACTAAGGACTAGAGAGCAGGCAACATGGAGAGCAGTTGAGTGGTTAGTGTTCCTGGGTAGAAAGAGGGGTGGATGGGTTCTGTGATAACTGAGCAGTTTGTGCTCTGTGTATGACAACTGCATATTTTACAATACAAATACATCAGAATGCACAGTGCCCTCATAACATCAGTGGCATAGCTACAACATTAGGTGGTGGGATTCTGCAACACATGATTCACCCTTGAGGGCTCAAGTTCTTTTCTAGATCCCAGACCCAAGCCCTCTTCTAGATCTAAGCCTAGGCGACTTATCAGTTTGCCAAAATCAGGTTGCCTAGGGTAAATAGGTCATTAACCACTGTGTTATGCTGTGTCTTTGGGACATTTATTATTTCATAATCTTTCCTAGGCTGCTGACAGTTTCAAAAAATCAGTTCTTTTTGTGGTAATTACAGTTTCCGTTTGCTTTGCCCAACAGCTGGAGAAGGAGGTACAAGCACAAAGCACACATGTGGCATTGTGGGTGGGGAGGGAGAAATTCTTCTACAAAAGTATTTGTAGATTAGAAATATGGCTGCCGAAAAGCAAGTTCCCAAATGCCTGGGGTCCACATGTTGCATAAAAGCAGAGTACCATCTTGGCATGGAAAAGGAACATTGCATGAAGGAACTCAAAATCTCTCCAGGTCACATTGTCCTTACCGAAGATGAAAGCCCATGAGCTGCAAAATGGTACCCCATCAGCTGCCTTTGCCACCAGGCAATGACTTGCTTTGCTTTGACTGCTTTGAAAGAAAACCCCTTACAGGAAACATGTGCTGGGTATACAAATGCAGTGTTTCGTTTATTTATGACACAAATGCAAAACCAAACAGGCTTTCACAGTTCTAGGTCACAGATGTCTTTAACGAAAACCAGCTATTGGAATGTTAATAACAGCTTCTTGTAACATAAGCAGTGAGTCCACTCAGTCATGCTTTTAGGAACTTAACAGTCTCAACAGATCAACCTATTAATCAGTTGGCCTCCTAATAGTTCACATAAGGGCAGCTCTTATGAATTTGTTAGTGTACTGTGCTGACAGTTTACTGAGCAGTACAAATGCCCCAGATTCTGCTCCTCTAAGGTCCAAAAGGGACAGAGTCTCCCCTGGGATAGCAATGAACAATCCATTTGACCCAAACTGCTTCCATTCACTCAGTCTTTAGTCACTTAGTTAACTTGGAAATGCTGCTGTGGCTACAAAATACTCCTCAGTGCTAAGAAGATGACAATTCATGACCCCACACCAGCCACTTTGGAAACCCAAGTGACAAACTGGTGTAAAATACTGTCCCTTAGTGCAGTCAGGGAAAGATGATGATTTATACTGGCCATGAGAAAAACTGTAAGGTGAAATTGTTTTCTTTCATTGGTAAGAGGCAGGCAGCCTGGGTAAATATTTCTAAAAAGTGTTAGCTTGGAAAAATTGTGGAGTTCCTGTAGATTGAATCTCTGTGTTTTCCTATGCAAGATCTGCTGCTGCTGCCTCTGGTCTGTGGCTTCATTCCTCAGAGCCTTCATGTCAAGCTGCTTAAATTGATCTGGGATGAAACAGACAATGACACCTGTGGGTTTTGTCCAATTTTCAGCCAGAAGCATGCACAGCACTAAACTGCACCATGTAAGCTCATTACTTCTATGTATTTTTAGACATTCTCTCAAAGTTAATCACTGCTGTTGTCATTAGAAAGCCAGGAAAGATTAGCTACAGCTGGACTTTCCTCTCCTAAAGCTTCAGCTTCAGAAGTAAGCAAAGGTTTTGTGATCAGTCCTGATGCATGGAGCTACAGCCCAGAGAAGCTTTAGCTGTTCTCACTCTCTGGTTCCTCTGCTGTAGCCCTGTGCTTAACACAGTGCCACAACTGCTCTCTGGGTCCTGAGGCTGCTGATGGGTGGGTTGAGCTAAGACATGATGTTTCCCAGAGCAGAAGCAGGTACATGTCATGGTGGGGATGATAACTTCTGGCACAGCAGCAGGGTGGGCAGCTGGAGTCATAAGTCTGATTGTCAAACCTTTGAATCAGCATCTTCTTCATGGGAGAATACAAGGCAGATGAAGGTGCCCATTCTTTGTTCCATATCTGTATCTTACCCACTCTGTGCTATATTTCCCTCCCCTTCTCAGAACACGAGTAACTAGCTGTGTAATTAAGGTGACAGCCTGAAAGATATTTTCCCTTTATTCCTAGCAAAAGACACAGCGTCATGTTTTGGACCATTATGGGCTTGTGTCCTCCAGCTGAAAATCCAAGTCATGGCAGTGGGATGCTGCTACAGCAGCTTATCCAGTGCTGGGCAGCTGTCCGACAAGGAGGGCCACGCTTTGCAATTGAAACAACACTGTCTACAGAGAGCAGTGCAGATCCGTACTCCGAGTGTGCAACCCTAGTCCTTTGCTACACCTCATTCCAACAGAAGCTCACATTTTTAATCAAGGCACTCCATTATTAAATGAGAAACCTGTGGCTAACAAGAGCTGATTACATGGTGTAATCTAATACAAAACTGTCTACATGGTGTACCCAGGTTTTCTCCCCATCTGTACTCACACATACCCTCACCAGGTAAGCTGGTGTATTTTCTTCATCAGAACTAATCATATTCCAATTATAGAGACAATATCACAACTTACATCATAATGCTGGACTGCACATTTAATACATGTGTCTTGGGATCTCTGCCTTAATGGGACATAAGCACTGCCAGTGTCACCAGGAAAGGTCTGTGCTTACCCCAAAGAAAACAGAGTCCCATAATCTGCAAACCATCATCTCTTTTCCAGTAAGATCAATTCACAGATAATAATTGGTTCATGGGCAAGGAAGAGGACATGTAAGGAGAGAACTGCTGAAAATGCAGTTGGTTTGCTACGTAACACTGATGCTTAGCCTGCTGTTTCAAAGGTGAAAGTTTAAGAATGAACAGTCCTTGCCTCCCCATGCTGCATGAGAAAAAACAGCGTCACAGCCCACAGAAGGCAGTTGTTTTTGTGCAGGGTTCCTGTTTGTTACTCATTTCCCCTCCTGTGTCCCAACACTCTGCCTCTTTAAAGCTCTTCCAAGATTCCTTATAGGAGAAGGTCTGTTGCCAGCTCAGAGCTTCCTGTTGTACTCTGAGAGAGCCTTATCTCTGCAATCTTCATGCAGACTGCAAGGAGATTTTGTGTTTGTTTGTGTTTTTACAAACCAGGCCATTTCTATGGACTAAGCAGTCTCTCAGTGCTGACTGTGGTGGGGCGCTTTGTCATAAAAGTCATTAAGTAGATTTGTTTAGTTTGAACGTTTCAAATAATTCTCTGCCTCTATAATTTCTGACAAATTAACACTGCCAGGTTGCCTTGTTTAAAAGTCCTTTAAAATGTTCTTAAAATGCCTCAGAGAAATGCCTAGGGATCTGGCAAGTGGGTCTCTCTGCCTTTCTTTGGTCTGTTTTGTCTTTTGGTTTTCTAGCACAATTCTCATCTCTGGGCCTCTATAGTAAAATCAGGTGACCCTGACCAGGGAATGATTGGCATCTGACTCCAAGGCTTTGGAATGCTGAACACTCACTTTATTAAAACTATATTATATTACATTATACTATACTATAACTATACTACAAAGAATACTAAAGAATACTCACTATTAACTAAAAACTTGTGACTGTCTGCAGACTGACAGTCCACACAGCTTGGACCTGATAGGCTAATTAACATAAACAATCTCCACCAGAATCCAATTACCAAATTTCCTTCAGGTAAACAACCTTCCCAACACATTCCACATGTGCAAAACACCAGGAGCAGCAAGCAGAGATAAAAATTGTTCTCCCTCTGTGCTTCTCCAGGAAAAAACCTGAGAGAGAGAATTATGTCTCTCTCTGTTCAGAGGGCATGTGAATACCACAGGCCTCTGCATCATAATTGTGCTCAGGATATAAGGGCTTCATTTTCTTGTAGTTCTTTTCAACAGCAAGGGCATCACTGCATTTCTCAGGTCCACTGAAAGTCTGTTAGCATTCAAAATTAATGTAAAAAAAAGTTTAATTTCTGAGATTCTCCTTAATTTTCAATTCTCCTTACCTCTGCATTTCTGCATCTCTGCATAGAAGCTGTATGAAAGTGAAGCTTTAAAAATATTATAGTATCAATAATTCTTTCTTACCAAGTTCTACTCTGGCTCTGGATAAAGATGGCTGCTTATGTCTGCTCAAAGGTACAAGAATCCTTCTGTTGAAGCTGATGATGTTACTTCTCCAATGGCATTCCAGGCAGCTGCCAGCAGTAGGATGAGAGCACTGGCTGTAGCTGCCAGAACAACTTTTATCCAGGAGAAGTCAACCTGAGCTTGCTCACAACAAGCCAACAACACACGCTCCCTGGGTCAAACTCCAGATGCTAAATTTATTGAGAAGTTGGTAGCATCTCTAAGGATGCTTAGGACTGTTCCAGAATGTTCCACTTATTGCAGTAACTATTGAGCATTGATATCCTGGTTTGTTAATGGCACCAAAGGGACCAACAGCAGGGTTAGCTCTCAGGAAGGTCCCTGCCAGAGCAGAATTCAGAGCAGGGAGTCCTGAATCTCAGCTCTGCCCTGTGCCCATTTCTCTGAGGCCATTGGATATATTTCACATGTTTGGAGAAGGGGTTGTACCGGCTACTTAGACACCTCTCATGCTAATGAATAACTATGGACCTTCCCAGACACTCAGTCTATATTAGGAAAGGATTTCTCTGCTATTAGTTAAAATAAGAACAGCAGGAAGGCCTAATATCCTGCATCAGCTCTTCATGCAAGAGCCAAGCTGAGCTAGCTTTGCTCTCCACATGAATCACACACTTGCTGTTGTGACTCTGTCTAGGAATGAGGTATGGATGCCCTGAGGCTGCTCTCTGGGGAGGAGCTACAGTGTCCCAGTGCTGCCGTGGAGTGGGTGCTTTCTTGTTTCTGTTCTTCTGATGAAACTGACAGTGGGGTTGTGGTCCCCAGCCAGATGATGGTATATCACCTGAGATGCTGCAGTGAACAGCTTGGACATGCTCATGGCTTTGGGATCCACAGAGGCAGTGTCATCTACATTCTCCAATACAGTGACTCCAGAGATGGACAGTTCAAGGGAGCTTGGAAGAGAGGAAGTGGCAGTTTCTCTGTGTTGGCATGAAAGAATGTAAATTCCAGCTTGTCCATGTGTTTGGATTCAAGAAAAATTGGTGTGCTGAGTGGTAGCTTTCCTTTCCCTTTGTGAGGGAAATACAGGAGTCGGAGTAGAACACAGCATGGATGAGAAGGTGAGCATTATTTCCAGGACTGAGAACAGAACGGTGACAAATGCTGCACTGTGTGACAATTTGGGAGCAGGGAAGGCTCCAGGTAATGCACAGGGCAGCAAATGCTTCGTGTGGGCAAATGGAGAATTAAGTACTCTGTTAAAATCAGTGAAAGGAGAAGGAAATCATCTGTTGAAGGAAACTTGTGAGAACCTAACTGGGGGCTTGAGAGGAAAAAAAGGAATATGGAAGAGTTGAGAAAAGTTTTCTTCTGGTGCTTGGGAACAAAGCAGCACAATGTAATATGGTATCTCCTCAAGTGAATTCTCAAAACAAGAGAGCAATATGTAGCTGAGAATTGTGGTCTGGCCTCCCACTTAATAAGCCAAGGGGTGATCATCATTACCAGGAATTCACTCGTCAGGGCATGAGAGGAAAACATCAGCTTTGAACAGACCTGTCCAACTGAGAATGTTAACTATTTTGCCTCATAGAAAAAACACTTGTGGACTTTTCTACAGCACTGACCTTTCAACATGACTTCATGCACTGCAAGAATTCTGTTTCCAAATAGCCCCATGAAACTGTCAGACACAAATTTTATCTTTCATTTCCCAACAGTTTACTCTTCTTTTCTAATGAGGTTGTTCCAACTGTCCTCACCAGAGACCTGTCAAGCCAAATCTGGGCAGACTGTGACTATAGCAGTGTCAGATGAAGAAGGAGCAGGTGGCCATGCCCCTAAGCTCTTTTCTTTCCCCACTGTCACCCTTGAGAATGGTTATCAATGCAGCAGCCTTGCTTTTGGCATCAGAAATTAATTTTCTAGCAAATTATTGAAAATTCAAAGTTACTCTCATTTCCCACACAGCAGCAAATAATAAACTATTAATATTGTTGTGAGTTGAAGACCTGTGTGGTTTGCCAAAGTGAGATAATTATTTGGCTGTTTGGAGCAGATGCCATCAGGTAGCCTTTTGTGACATCCATTTACTGCTGGGTCCCCAAAGCCTCATTATATGGTGCCCTGGGGAAGAGGTGGAAAACTCCTCTCTCTCCACTGTCAGCACAAGACTACATTACATGGTGCTGAGCTGTTACATGCACAGTTCTTCAGAGCATGAACATGGTCCACCCCTCTGGCCCCAGACAGTTTTGGGGATGCTGGTGATCCTTGGGGTGTTACTGGCCCTGGCTGAGGGAGATGATAGAAGTTTAGCTGCTGTACCCATCTTGAGCACAGATGTCCATGTTTGATCTCCTTGACTGGACTCCCTTCTAACACCTGAAAAGTTCAGGCACTTCTAATGTATAGTTCACCTCAGCCTAAAGCAGAGGGCTGGAACAGCTCAGATTATTTGCTCTCTCTCCACTGACTGAAAAGATACTGTCTCTTCAGATTTGGGAAGATAGGTTTGTTTGCTCTATTTACCAAAAGCTGACTCTGATAAAGCACTCATCTGGGAGTCAGAATAATATTACGGTGTGACTTTATATTAAAGTGTGACATTTAATATAAAGTCCCGGGGGGAGGGAGATCAGCCTGATTTTGGCAGTCTGACTCTCAGAACAAAATGTGATGGGAGTAACATGCTTCCCAAAGGAGAGCTGCAGCACCACAGCCCAGCAGAACCACTGAAGCACCAAAGTACCTCAGTTGCCTCCAGCTGCCACCACTCTTATTTGGTGGGAAAAGGAAGAAGTCCTGTGTGAAAGAGCAAGGTAGCCCAATAGCCAAACCACTTCTGCATACGTGTGTTTGATCCCTGTGTGAGCCATTCATTAAGGATTGGACTTGATCCATCTGGGTCCCTTCTGACTGAGATTCTGTGATTCTGTAACTTCTGAATGCTTTTGAAGAGCTACCACTATCACACTGATGGTTTTGCCTGGTCATCTGTACCCAATTCTACTTCAGTCTCCAGACATTGTTTGTCTGTAACATTTTCAGGTTCCCCTTCCCAGCATGAGCAATAATCTGCTCTGTGCTAAACATGGCCCAGCCCTGCTGACTGAAAACTGCCAAGGCATATACCAAGAAAGGATCAAAGAGTAGTTCAAATATAGGGTAAGTAAGGGCATCTCCTAGATGGTCACACGAGCAGTCACATCACACTCCCAGCTCCCATTTTCTATCTGCCCACGTTGGTCATCGCCTCATTTGAGACAGTTTTCAAAGCTGCTAACTGTCCTGTACTCTCACAACTCCAGGCTCCTTTCACAAACAATAACCTGGTGATAAAAGGAGGAGAGTAACAATGTTCTCCTCTTCCACTTCTGACCAACACAAATAATTTAAGAACAATAATTAATTTGATATTTCCTTTTTTTTTTCTTTTTTTCTCATTTCCAGACCAGTTGAGGGAAGGGAGGAAGAAGTGGCAGACAGTATTTTGAGCCTATCAGTCATGGTGTGAGATGAAACTGAGAAGTTTGTAAGTCACTGCAAGGTCTAAGTCCCCTGGAAAGTACTTTAGATACTCTAATCCCTAAACTCCAGAGGAAATCAGAGGTAATGATAGTCTTAAAAGTCTGAATCACTTGATCAGGGATAGCAGCTGATAAGTTCACCTTGCAAAATTTTGCCTATTTATTAATGAGCTTTTTCCCTGCCTTTCCTCAGTGCCAATTGAGTGCAAGTGTTGGCAAGATCCACGCTGGTTTGTCTGGACTCTGAACCACTTTGCTGAATACTTAATCAAGCTGCTCGCCTCCCTTTCCCAACAGAGGCCATTTATAGAGCAAGGGAATCAGCTGGTCGATGCAGCAGACAAGTGGAGCAGGGGAGAGGGAGCAAGCTCTTTGAATGGGATGAGAACAGAGCCACCGGCACCTCAAGAAAGTTTATCTGTCTCCAGTGCCAAGCATACACAGTGCTAATCTTTTGTTGCCATGAATATTCAAGCCCAGCTGCCAGCAACAGAGGGAGCAGCTGCAGTGGCAGAGCTGGCAGGTCCCCTCGTGGTGCCCTCGCTTGCCGACCCTGGCATCTGGGTCTGTCTGGGTGTGGGGAGGGGGAGATGCTGCTTGCATTGCAGACAACAGACAACAAGGCATTGAGCAGCCCAGCCCCACGCTTCCTGAGCAGCCAGAAGTCAGGAACTCACACACCCTGGAGAGCCCAGGACTGTCCTGTCTTGCTAACATGGGTATGCCAGATGCTCCAGATGTTTGGGGTCATGTGAAGCCCTGGAGGGAAGAGGTGAGTCTGGGATAAGAAAGTGCAACAGCTGGGGCAGTATAGGATTAAAGGACGTCTGCTGCTGCTTGGAGAAAATAGTGAGACAAAATCCTGCAGGCTCCCTGGAAAGCTAGTCGTACATAGCCCTAGGCAGATCACAAGTCTCATGGCTTATTTGGCAAAGATGCCTGTTTGTTATGGCAGGGTGGGCTGGTGAAATGCCATTACAAGAATGCAGCACTGGTCACAGACAAGTTGGCAGGTGAATGCTGCTGCAGTGTCATGGAAGAGTTGAAGGGTTTTTGTCACGTGAGGCGGGAAGCAACAGTAGGAGGAAGCCATGAACTTTCCTCAGATGACCAACTTGTGCTTCTCCACAATTTAGGGCAGCATTTCAGGGACAGGGCAATGTGAAAGCAGGTATTTGCCTCAGCATACTCCATAGGGGCAGATAAATGCTCTGGTACAAGTGTCAAGAGACAGCGGGTCAGAGCAGACATCCATGCTGCCAAGGAATCACTCTGCCCAGCACCAAAGTTATCAGAGGCTGTAATGACCCTGCCTTGGCATGGAAGATCACTGAGACCCACTTTGCTTAGATTTCCCCTGTGAAATACACTAGGGGAAAAAAAAAAAATTAAAAACAAAAAAAAAAAAACCCAAACAAACAACAACCAAAGGCCCAAAATCAAAATATGATTGGGGAAGGCAAGATCAAGCTTCAAGAAATACCTCAGGCTCAGATTACTTCCCATCAAACCCAGAGTGGTCACTGTCATAGAGCTTTGGGAGGCTGGAGACTGCTGCTGAAATTTTTGCTTCTGTGTGTTGAAGAAGGAGGCACCTGGAGCCCTTGCTATGGTCAGCTGTCAACTGCTGATATTCAAAAATGTTTATTCCCATTCTTCTGAGGCTCTAATTCCCTTCAAGAAAGCAGAGACTCAGAGCAGCAACACATTCATGTTACAATGCCACAAGCACAACATTGCCTAACCAGACCTGCAAATTTCCTGCTCTCTGGAACAGAACTTTCCATCAAGCTCAGGGACACAGCCACAAAACAGACCAATTATCCAGGCCTCCTTTTCACAGGGCTCAGAACTGTGAAGTAGCTGATATTGCTAGAAAACTAGCAGAAACAGAGGTAGACAGAGGTATCTTAAGAGAGGGAACAGCCTTTGAAGGCTGGAGGTGGACATTATGAGTTAGCTATTGATCTCCAAGAAATGGGGGACTGGAATTTTCCAGTAGAGGATCAGACCTGATCATCTGGGGTTTGTGTCCCCAAAACAATTTTTGTAGGCAGCCCGTAAGGAAAAATGAGCCACAGACCTACCTTGGTATTTGCATTTTAGAACACCACATGGACCAGGGTAAGCGCTCTTAAGCAAGAAGTAATGCAGCACAGCAAAGGGGAAAAAAGTGATCTCTTGATGATGCTAAACTTTCCAGTTCTCAGTGCCATCTCTATCCTTCCAAATGAAAAAAGAAATTCTATTCTAACTGTATCTGCAAATGGGCCATCTCAGACAAAGAGGGGAAAGTAGGAATAAAAGCAGGAGAAATCACATCTACCAAAATGTTGCATGTTTTCTTTGCCTTTTTTGTATCAATTTTTAAAAGATAACCAAAATTGAAAAAGCTAATGACATATTTTACATTTTAGTAGGAGCCTTAATGACAAACACAAATGTAATAGTACCTACTTGAATAATCTGATTTTTTGCCTAAATGTAATTTTCCCAATTTTCTAGCAAAACCCTTCACAGAGTAAGAGCTCAGCCACCCCACAGTCCACTTGCCTGGCACACATCCCATTCAGTATTAGAATAGACACAGTATATGGATGCTTCACATAGATTTATGGCTATCTTTGTCCCTAGATTGATATTAAATGATAAACAGTTTGTGGAAAAGAGCTTTACCCACAGCAAGTCCACCTCCGCCTGCTGCTGCTTTTTCACACGAAGAGGTCAAGGGTTTAGAAGCTGATTTCAGACTCCCAAGCTGTTACTGACAAAGTGCTGATATAGCAGAAGGAAGGGCCATGGTCACAAAAGGTATCTTTGTTTGCAAGAATTTAAAATCCCTTCTCATATTCCACTGCTACTGTATTTCCTTCCTCCAGGTTTCACCTTGGATTGAGCTACATCCTCCTGGCCTTAGTACCATTAGATATATTTTTCTCATGCTTTTTTCTGGATTTGGATTTTTCAGTGGATCACATGAAATTCATTAGCCCCACTCTGTGCTCTGGGACTCTGCATGACTTTAGCCAAATTGTTCCTGATGATCCCTCATTGCTTTGAAACACTGCTCTGCACTCTTTGGAGTGCATCAGGTGTGCACACAGTGCTGCTGCTGTGCCACAAGCACATCATAGACCAGATGAGCATGGAACAAGGATCTGCTAAAAGGAAAAGGGGGACAGAGCTGTACCTGGGCTCCCCTTGCACCACAGTGCTCTGGATGGATTCAGTCGGCTCCAGACCTGCCAGTGTCTGAGCTTGGCTCCATGACATTCCTCATGTACAAATTCACCTGATGGAGTTGAATGCCTGATTTAAGGCTACTTTGGGATAGGAGAAGGGCCTATCCATCAAGATACATTTCAAAATGAGAAAACCCCTTCAAACTCTCATCACAAACCACTGCAAAGGGGAGAAGGATTTCAATAGCCAGAGAGAGCAGGAAAATTTGACAATGCCAAGGAAGAAGAGAAGGGTCCTACAGATCAGATTTAGGAAAAGATCATCAAGGGAATATTTAGACTTTATTTTTACCTCTATACTACTAAAAACACAGCTGAAATGCCACCAGGGTATACTCAGCACCAGATGCAAAAAGTTTTAACCCCATGTGAAGAAAGCTAAGAGACTTGGTATAGCCACATCTGGTTCCCTGATGCCCAGCCTCCAGAAAGGAGTCCAGATCCACAGGGTGGGGGGAGGCACTGAGTCTCCTCACAAGACTGCTCTACTTGCAGATGTAAATGGGATCCCCCAGACTGACTAAAGGGGAAGTGTGCAATGCCCACAGAGGAAGGCAGCTCAGCAGAGAAGAGGGATTGGGCTCTCCAGGGGATGTGGAGTGAGAATCCCTCTTGCACTTGTCTTCTGGCTTGATGGGTATTGGGTTCTTCCCCACACCATGAAACTTTTTAATAGGAGCCATCAAAACTATTCCCCAGCATCCAGTGGTTTTCTCAGAAAATACACACCTGGGAATGGTTTAGGTGAGCTCTGAGGAAGACAGGTACTAAATTGTTCAGAACAACAAAGTTTTTTTCTGGGCATGGTGATTTTTTTTGAGGGTAGGGGAAAAAAAAGAGATGCTAAGTGAGAGAGAGGAGAGTAGGAATTTCTGGGTTTACAACCTGAACTCAACTTCCTGAACTCTGCCAAACAACCTGTTCAAACACCTAAGTCTTTACTTAGGCCAAACAAATAATGAGTACAGTTAATCGGCTATATTTGCAATCTGGGAATAGTTTGTGCATGTGTTGTGGGAGGGAGAGTGTCATGCAGAGACTTGCAGACTTACCTGTGCTTGGTGTACACATTTCCCTTCATGCCTGCCATCTGACATAAGATAAGTTACACAAAATGGAAGCGTCTCATTTTTTGGTCATGTGGAACTTCTCAGCCCTGCATCCCCTCCTCTGCTGGGGGCCAGTTCAAGCAAGGACTGCTGGGGGGAGCACATGTGCTCAAAAACATCAGCTGCTCTTGGCATTATGGCTGATCCCAGTACGTGGATGCAGCTGGCAGGGGCCTAGCAAAAGAGGAGGAGGAACTGATGGGAAATACGTGACACATATCTTGTGGGGGCAAAATACCTTGTTGAAGCCCTGACTTGAGGGCAATCAGTGAGAAGGGGATTGATTCAGAGGGCTTTCTTCTGATGCACTCAAAGGTAGGAACAAACCATACAGGCAGCACTCCATTCTGTCCCCTCTCCTGAAATCCAGCCCATGGTGTCCTTTACAGGGAAGCATGTGCTGCTCTTTTCCCAGGTGGGCTGGGGGCACACCCTCAGCCCAGTGTTGTCTCCTGCCCACTGGCCATTAAAGTTTGCTAAGCCTCCCACTGCTTCCTGCATGTCTGATGTCTTCCTCTGCCAGGCTAGTGTCTGGCCTCTTCTCCCTGTTTAAATACAGGCAAGATGTTTTTCTGGTAGTTGTTTTGTAACAGTTTCTTAAGATATTTCCTGTTTGGTTGGTGTTTTTTCATTCTTTCCTTTTTACCACAAATTGGGTTTTAAGGCCTGAGTATTCAAAGCAAGAATCTGCCCAACCCACAGGCCAAAGGGCATCTGTCTTGTTTCGCCAGGTGCCAGAAACAGCAACTGGACTCTACCCACTGCCTGGTGGGTGGCAATATTTTTCACAGTTTCTACAGCGCTTCCAATTTCCAATTTTGTAGAATTCTCTCCAAGTCGGCTGTATAACACAGATACTGTTGCAAATCACTCTGACGCTGGTTTAACAACGTTACTCTTCAGTGCTAGAGCGATCCAGAGAGCAGAGGGAGGGTTGTGCTGGCAAATTTAACCAAGGTTTGGCACAGAAAACACAAAGACCTTAATTCACAATTTTCAAATGACCCTCAGGACTTCACATAGTAAAAGGAGATGGATAGGAACATCTGTAATTCTTTCTCTTGCACCCTCTCATTTGGAGTCCTCCAGAAAATCTGTGCCCAGAACAACAAATATGGCCAAATCCATACTGCAGTTGAACCTATAACAAACCAAAACCAGCAGCATAAATTTTTAACCAAGACTCATACAAAAAATCCAGTTCTACCCAAAAAAAATAGACAGACAGAATTCCTTGAGCCTTTCTACTGTCACAGGAACAGGCTGGTACTCTAGAGCTTTTGTTCTCAGTGGAATATGGGGCCACTGCCTTCTCAGATGCTGGGGAAGACAGGCTTTACAATGTGCATAAATTAGAGGAGAAACTGGAAGATGCACCCTCTGCACTCCATGTGTCAGGCAGTACTGAATCCTACATCCATGAGGGGACAGCTCTTTCACAATCATCCATCAGCTCTAGGGCCATGGAATACCACAAGCCAGCACCACCCAGCACACGTGTTAGTGCTGCCTGTGTCTCCCTGCACTCCTTCAGACCCTGGAAGCTGCTGCTGCTGCACTTTCCACGGGGACAGGCAAGCAGAGTTTGCAGTCTACAGTTTTGCTGCAATCCTGAAAGCAGCCTGAAACTCTGGTGGAAGTGATTCAATGTGTCTGCAGCACACAAGAATCCTTTGGATTCTTGACAAGTGACAAAGCTTCTGTTTCGGCATAAGAAAAAGATGAGGGTGCATCACAGGGCAGGAAAGGCATATTTCAGATACTCTTATGGCATCCCTGCCTATTTTTATCTGCCTTACAGGTGCTTAACTGCTGATGTAGCTCTTTAAAGCTCTGTGTTGCTCAGGTCTGTGTTTTTTAACTTGTGCTATGTGTTTGGCTCCAAGGTGTCCCCTTTCTCATGGCAAATCCATCAAAACGAAAAGTTTGAGGACATCTGTAGGATGAGGACTTAAAACTGAACTCGGCCCCATTTCATTGAAGTACTTCAATGCAAACACTTTAAGTGGGGCCATAAATCACAGTATAGTAAACTTCTAGTCTGATCCCTGTCCAGTGTAACACTGCAATGCCATTTTGATATGCACATTGATACATGGCATTAAGAGGTTCAAAGATTTAAAAAAAAAAAAAAAAGTGGAGCACCTAAACTGAAACAAAAATCCAAACCTCAGTTTTGTTGGTCTCTTAATGGTATAATTGTGGCCAGATGTATGGTGCCTATTTTTTCAAAATAAACTGCATTTTAGAGGGAAAAAAGCTCATTTCGCAATTTGCTGATGCAGTACCTCAAGCTGATGCCAGACAAGATTTGGCTGACATGCAATTTTTCCAGTTCATGCATCTTATGGGTAAATTATCATATTTATGCTTCTATGCTTAGTTCAATACTAGAAACTTTTCTACTGGGTCACTAGAAAACTTTATAGCATGTCTGAGCAGAGATTATGTGATGCACAGTGCTTCCTGCCACTCGAGTACTGCATTGCACATGTGTGCAGGTACAGCTCGGTACCATGGTGCTGGACACAGAGCTGTGGCCCACCCAGGCCCTCCACTGGGAACCTCAAAGGTCCCAGCAGGGGCACTTAGTAGGAACCTGGTTCTGGAGGGGTGAATGAACAACAAAAGGGGTGAAAGCATTCCCTGACATTTCACAGCTGCAACAATGTGCACCTGAGCAGGCCCAGCCTGGGAGGGCATGGTAGCTCGACTAGCCTTGAGCTGCAGCGGAGCTCTAATCCCAGCTGCCCCTGTGGCAGGTGACAACTGAGGCAGAGACTGGGGTATTTTGTGTGCCTGTCAGTCATGTGCCATCACCACAAGAGCAGATGGGGCAGGCACGGCACGCAGGGACCTGCCTGTGCGGCGAGTAAATACACAGAGCTCATTCAAGGCTCTTGCCTTGAATACGCTCACTGGTTCACCCTCAACCCAGTCCCGCGTGTGGGCAGTCGGCAAATTTGGCCTCAGGCCCAGCCTCGAGGCTGCTCTTAAAATTCAGCGTGGCTGCAGCACGGAGTCAGCCTAGGCACGGCAGGGCCCAGGGGCCCGGCTCCGGCCCGCACCGAGCGGCACCGCGGCCACGCTTGGGCCCAGCGCAGTGGGCACGGCCCCGCAACTGCTGCTGCTCCTGCAGGGCCGCGACTGCGGGCCAGAGGGAACCAGACTCTTCCCGACAAAGCAAGCTGCATGGAGGCAGCGTGTTCGCTTACCCCAAACTGTGAATCACTTCTGAAAAGGCAGACCTGTTCCTGGTATGTTTATACATATAGGGAATCTGCACAAACATGCCACATGTCTAAGCACATGGGCCCAGCCATATGCACCCATGAATACACACACGCTTCCTTCCGTGTGTGTGCGTGTGCCTGTGTATCCCTCTGCCAGCACCAGATTTCTGGCAGGAGCTCCTTCTGCCCTTGCCCCACAAACAGCAGGCACTAATTCTCCCATCTGCAGGCTTCACCATTTTCCTTGCCTTGCTTTCTTGCCTGCCAGCAGACGTGCCCTCTCTTTACCTAGTCAGTCTTGCAGTCTTCCCACCACTTCCTAAACTGGTGCTTTTTATCAAGCAAATTCTCTGTTGAAGCATGGTGTCATCAGGGGAAGAGCTGCAGGGGCCAAATGCTGCAGAGATTAAGACAGCACAATGTGCCGAAGCCTGCCCACACCCCACCTCTGACTGGCACCCCAGAGGCACAGCTGGGCACACCTGAAAACCCCTGAACCAGAGCAATGACATACCATTTATCTCTGCCTTGGCTCATTGTGAATGGTATTGCATACTGAGGATAAAAACACAATGGCAAGAGATCACAAGCAGAGTTTCAAATATGCTGATTTCTGTTTTTCTTTTGTTTTCTAAGTTTGTCCATAGGTTATTGTAATTCTATGTAGCACAGTGATGCTTGGGCTCGAAGCCAAAGGCAGTAGAATTTTGAGGCAGCTGACTGAAAGGTTAGAAATTGGGTTAATACATTTTTAAAAATAACAGCTTTAATATTAGGTGGTCATCTGCTTTCCCTATTAGATCAGTCTTTTTAATCTTTAGCTATGCTATTTAGCTGCATGCTGTTCATGAGATTTCACAGTTATTTGAAAACCAGACTTTGTCCCAGCACTTCTATCTTATGTGTTTTGAGAGACAGCTTCAAATCTAGCCTCATCCACTGAAAAGATAAAACCTTCATAGAAAACTGCCTTAGGTTTAATTAAAGTAGAAATGCAATCATACTTTCTTTTTCTGACTCTTTACAGAAGTTTTTTTAAACCCATACAAGTGTTAAATTCACCCTGAGGTAAAGCTGGTGAGGATATTTGTTCTGAATGATTGTTCACTTTTTACCACTTTCAAATAAGAATGACAAATTTGAGAACAAGCCCTGTAATACTTGTTTTGACAGCACTGCTGAATTAAGAAAGCTTGAAGGACCATCCTGATATCTTTCAAACCGCTTTTGTATAATTTTATCAGACATGATTACCGTGTCTCTTTCTAGCACTATCTCCTTAAAATAAACAATCAGAGGCAAAGGAGGCTAAAAAGAAAACAGAGTGTGTAAATGAGGAAAACTTCTTTTTTTTTTCTTACAACAAAAACAGCTCCAAAACTGGCCAATATGTGTCTCTCACATGTTTTATCCTCTCCCCAAATCTTTCCTAGGTTGTGTCATTTTAAAAACCCGCAAGCTGGAACATCAAAGAGAGTCCAGGCATAAGAGGAAAGCAAGCATGGAGGCACTGTAAAGAATTAATACACAAAGACCTGTGGGATTAGTGCCTGGAGATTTAGGTCTGTTCACAGCCACAGTAGAGACTGTGCAGGCAGGGCATGAGAAAAGATCTGCCTTGAATATCAGTTTCCTCATCAAGGGTTTTTACAGCTCTGCTTTGCAGGATGGGAAGGCAAAGTCAGCACAGCAGATCCACACTGAAACAACAGCTGAGTTACTGCCCCAAGTCAAGATCCTTTCCTCCCAGTCAGGGCTGTCACAAAGGCAGGTTTGGTTTTGCTGGGGCAGTTTGTTTTGGTTTTGGAAGGATATGCTTTGTCCTTGAGATTTTTTCTTGTTGGACCAACCAACATTTGGGGCAATGCCATAGATTCCATCAATGCGGTAGCCTGCTGCGCCTTTTTTTTCTAGACAGAGCCCCCAGCCTGTGAGACCAGCATGGTGTCGCTTGATCCCTCCAAATGAAATTAGGAAAATGGGCTGGCTGACTTGCATCTGCCCTATGCTGCACGAAACAGCATTGCAGAGAGGGCGCATTTGCTAGGAGAAGTAATAAATGTAATTTCCTCCACGAATTAGCTGTGCCACAGTGGCCCCAAAGGGGTCGAAGGGAAAACAAGAAAAGAGCCACTGTCTGTTAAAATACCAGCCCCTGACTTATCAAAGGAAATGGGATATCAGGTCATACTTCAAAACCTTATGACAGCAGTTCAGGGGATTTGATCAGATCCATTTCCTTTGCCCAATTTTTACGGGGCACTGGGTACCTTAGGGTGAGCACGGAGCCCTCTGTGCCTTTGAGGAGAAGGTAACTGAAGGATTGACCAAAGGGATGGAGGGGAGGGCAAAGCAGGGCATCGGGTTGTAACCAACTGGCTCTGTTGGTGCCTAAAGTGACCTTGTGTAGAAGCAGGAAGAATTTCAGGTCGGCAGAATGTAATTACTCTGCTTGGAAAGTTGCCAAGATTCTGGCATTAACATCCCCATGCCTCTAAAAAATGCCACAGGGCCAGAACTATAGATTTCTCCATGGCTGAAAAACAGCACTGGAGAGGTAGAGGAGCCTGTAAGCTTTGTGAGCAGCTTGAATTATTATATAGTGGGGATTGCAAGAGCAGTTAGGTTTTTCAAATCTCTCTTTTAGCTTAAAAAACATGGCTAAATGAAAGTAAAATGGAGGATATTCCCTTCCATTCTCCATCCCCCAAGCCCCCCTTCCCCACCCTTTCATCTATCCAAGAAAAGCAAGAAGAAGTTCCCATAGAACTGTAGCAAACACAACCTGGTAAAATAGCACACACGGATTATTTATCTTCCCCTCATCCACAGTGTCATTGCCTTTTGCAAATCAATCTCATTCAGGACAAAGTCTATAGCAGACAGAACAACACTCAATTCTAACATTATCCTAACACCAGATAAAGACTGAGAGCTACAGTGCCCCCAACAACACAAAGGTGAGGGTTTTTTTACTAAGCACCTCCTTCTACTTTGTGATAGTTCAGAGGAGGCCAAACTGAGTGCCCTACGCTTAGCCAAAGTTTACCAGGACTTTCTGTAGCACAAAAGGCAGTAACACTATTGCAGAGTATTGAGTCCTGCTTGAATTCATTGGCCAGCAGAAACACTTTGTACAACCAGGTATGGAGGTTTCCTATACAGATCTCCAAAACCCAGGGGCCCACATCTGGTGCCAGAGGAGAGGAAGTGACAGGCTAGCACAACAGCTGTACTGGATTATATTCATAATTCTCAGAAATGTACTGAAACGCTTTCCAGCATGCGAACACTTGTGCTTCAGGATTAGTCTCGAAAAGGCAGAATCGAATTCTTCCCTTTCCTGGCACTCTCCTCTTTGACCCACAGGATCAAAAGGTAACTGAAGGATTGACCAAAGGGATGGAGGGGAGGGCAAAGCAGGGCATCGGGTTGTAACCAACTGGCTCTGTTGGTGCCTAAAGTGACCTTGTGTAGAAGCAGGAAGAATTTCAGGTCGGCAGAATGTAATTACTCTGGTTGGAAAGTTGCCAAGATTCTGGCATTAACATCCCCATGCCTCTAAAAAATGCCACAGGGCCAGAACTATAGATTTCTCCATGGCTGAAAAACAGCACTGGAGAGGTAGAGGAGCCTGTAAGCTTTGTGAGCAGCTTGAATTATTATATAGTGGGGATTGCAAGAGCAGTTAGGTTTTTCAAATCTCTCTTTTAGCTTAAAAAACATGGCTAAATGAAAGTAAAATGGAGGATATTCCCTTCCATTCTCCATCCCCCAAGCCCCCCTTCCCCACCCTTTCATCTATCCAAGAAAAGCAAGAAGAAGTTCCCATAGAACTGTGGCAAACACAACCTGGTAAAATAGCACACACGGATTATTTATCTTCCCCTCATCCACAGTGTCATTGCTTTTTGCAAATCAATCTCATTCAGGACAAAGTCTATAGCAGACAGAACAACACTCAATTCTAACATTATCCTAACACCAGATAAAGACTGAGAGCTACAGTGCCCCCAACAACACAAAGGTGAGGGTTTTTTTACTAAGCACCTCCTTCTACTTTGTGACAGTTCAGAGGAGGCCAAACTGAGTGCCCTACGCTTAGCCAAAGTTTACCAGGACTTTCTGTAGCACAAAAGGCAATAACACTATTGCAGAGAATTGAGTCCTGCTTGAATTCATTGGCCAGCAGAAACACTTTGTACAACCAGGTATGGAGGTTTCCTATACAGATCTCCAAAACCCAGGGGCCCACATCTGGTGCCAGAGGAGAGGAAGTGACAGGCTAGTACAACAGCTGTACTGGATTATATTCATAATTCTCAGAAATGTACTGAAACGCTTTCCAGCATGCGAACACTTGTGCTTCAGGATTAGTCTTGAAAAAGCAGAATCGAATTCTTCCCTTTCCTGGCACTCTCCTCTTGACCCACAGGGGATCAATCAGCTTGTGAGCTACAAATGAATATTTGCACACAATAAAGATTCTTTTCAGATACAGTATTTGGCAGTGAGGGGCTCATTAGAGGAAAAAATGGCACTGATTTAGACAAGGAGTGACATTAACTTTTCTCCTTGCAAAAGGCAAAGGATATCAGTTTCACAGAAAACAGATATGAAGTTCTGAAAATGGGGGCCCAATAGAAAGGCCTGAGGGACTTTGAGAGCCCTATGGCATAGCCACACACTGCACATGCAGCCATGCCATGTGACAAAGTGGTGAATATGCACTATAACTTCGCTTTTGGGTCAGAGTTGTGTCTCTTTACATGACAGTTGTACAGAAGAGATTGAAAAAGCAAGTTGGAACAGTCACTGTGACAACTCTCACATCTTTCTTTTCAGACATTGTTTTAAAGCCCAGTCTCTGAAAGAAGACAATGATGAAATACTTGTATTTTCAAAATTAACTTCTGTCCTTCTCTGCTGTAGAAGAATGTCTAAAAAATGCTGGAGGCCCAAAACAGAAGCAGCAGAATTTCATTTTTTAAGTGTCAAAATTTCTTGGACTCATGCTCTCTAGCTGGCAAGATTATTTGAAAGCCCTGGGGCTTCTTCCTCAGGAGTTTGCCTGACCTGCAACATCTAAACAAACATGCAGGAACACATCCTTTCATTGCTTTCCTACCATTTTTCTCCTATAATTATGCATATTTTATGAAGGCTAACAAGAGAGGTGAATAGTCTAACTCTCCATGAGGGCTGTGTTTTTCCGAGTGGAAAAATCTGTAAGTTTCCACAGTATTGTTGCTCTTCTTTGGACCTAAGGGTCTAACAAAAGTTAACCACTCCTGCACAGATTTTTGGTGGAAGTGCATTTGCTGCTTTTTATAACAAGGAAAAACAGAAGCAGACTGCCAAAGAAACTCACATGACTGACTGCAAGTGAATCACTCAGTGCTATTTCTTGCGTATGCATAAAGTTTTTCAGTCCCAGCATGTCCGGTCCTCAGAGAAGGGTCTCCCCCTTACTCTATTTTGACTCACTACAACTGCATTTCTTCTGTAGCATCAGCCCAAATTGAAGCCCAAACTGTTCTGCATGCCATATACAATAGTTCCACTGGACACATTTAAAAAGACAGTCATGAGATGTCTCAGATCATGCAAAGTGATGCCCTGAAGTAATACAGAAAACTACCCAAGAAGAGAGTAAGGGAATAAAAAAAGCTGGAAAAACTGGCCACAAGCTTGTATTTTAGGCAGGGGAAGGGAGCTCAGCTGGTGTCATTCCAGTACAGACCAACTTTGTTTCACAATTTAAAATGAGTTTTGATTGAAATAAAGCTGTCTATACAAGCATTGTCTGCCTCAGAGGTACTCTGTAATTCTAAGCCCTGGTGAGATTTTGTGCTCACAATTGTTTGATAATGCTCAAGCAATGTATCTGCACCCTGAACCACTGCAGGCACTGCTTTTATAAATGGCAATTTTCAAAGGCTTAAATATGTATTAATCAAGGTGCAATACAGAATAGGTATGTTGCCCCCACAAGGCAGCCTTCAAAGTATTCCTCAGTTCCTGAAGAACAAAGATATGAAGCAAGAACAGCAAGAAATCACCAAGGACTTCCTAGGAGCTCACTGTAAGGTCACTGGATTGCAATATGATAGTCCCAGTGGAACTTTAGGAAAAAGTATTTTCTTTTTTAGAATGACAACAGTGTAATTTTCTGGCCTCCCCATGCATGATTGGAGGTCTCACATTTCTGGATGATCTGGATTAGTGTAACTTTAATCTGTTGCAGCATTCATTCCATCACCAGCTCTGGCAGCAATCCAGGCAGAGGACAGAAAACCTCCAACAGACTTTCTTTGGGAGTCTTCTTTTCCCTGTCCACTTCACAGACATGGTGAGAGTGCTTTTTCTGACTCAGAAATAAGCCTGTCTTATACTCCTGTTGGCTTTGAGAGCCTGAGATAGCCACACAGCCATCTGCCACAGGTATCATTCTTCTCACTTTATCATACCACTATGTGACTCAAAACCCACAGAGTAGGCAAGTAGCAGAACCAGGAAGTTTTTTACACCTTCAAAGAACAACAGCATTACACGGATGGTAACTTATCATGAACTATTTTATTTGGTTCTGGTTTGCATCAGTTTTAAGAAAAAGGTGTTGACTGCATGAAGAATCCATCATTATATACTATAATAAGAGGGGAAGAGAAAAAAAATCAATACTCTGTTAAAAATAGACTCTCCCCAAAACAGACTTTCTTTAGGTCAACCCAGTAAAGTGAGAGCAGAAAATGGAGTCCTGCTGAACAAAATCTAGAATTGTGGCCCTTCTCATGTGTGGTGGCAGATTAAACTGTGATAGTTATGGAACAATCCCCAATCTCTTCCTGCAGCTACCTACCGTGTCTCCCTCAAGCAGGGAGCTGCACCCTCGCTGCAGGATCAGCTGCAATCAGGTGAAGTGCCATAGCAGCTCCTGTACCACCATCATGTATCACAGCCAAGTTCACAATGGGGGTTTTTTTGCTATCTGCTGCTAATTATCAAGAGGTGTGATACTCCTCACCACCAGATCCTCTTTCCTACTTAACAGAGTTGTTTAAGCTGGTTCAAGAAGAGAAGTTGTTCTCTAAGGTGTGAGCACTGATTTTTCTCTTCTACTCAGATCTTCCCCAGCTAACACCACTGCAAAGCAACCATTTTGGGAAGGGACAGAACAGCTGAGGATCCTAATCAGTTCAGACATCTCAGCTTAATCTGTTGCCTTTACACATCATCCCTAGTCTGCAGCTCTTAGCACTTCTCTGGAGCTTTGGAGCACTGACAGAATTATGAAGTGTCCTGCCTGATGATGGCCTGACCAAGACTCAGGATGTAGAGCAGAGTAGAATGCTTTGTGGAGGACACAAAAAGTTACACCACTCTGTGGCTGCAAATCTTCCTAGCTCTTATTAAATATCAGCCTTTACAAGCGTCCAGTCCTCTCTCAGAATCACCCACCACATGACACAAAAAACACAACCAGTTTCACTCTAGAGTTGGGGCTGCTATGAACAAGCCCCTTTAAAGATGAATTAAAAGTGTGCTATCTGTAAATAAAGCAACCTGCACTTGTGAAGCCAGACATCTTCACTAGGAAGAAAGGCTCTCAAGTCAAAGGCAATAAAATATCTCAGTAGGACTGTTGCAGAACTTCAATTCTCTCTTTGAAGTAGCACACAGTACTGTTGTTATGTGTGCTAATGAATAGCTCAGCATTCTCAGACTAGTCAGTTAAGCACTACAAAGAATTAGAAATGCCTTGTGCCAGCCACTCTTTTCTATGGAGCCACTGGCAAGATTTTTGTAGTAGCTTGTCTCTGAAGTCTTAGAAGTGGCATTGATGAGGCTTCCCAGAGAAGCAGGGAAGGAAGAAAGTGAAAACAGGTGTACTGGATAAATAATAAAACCCCTGCAATTTATTTCCAAAAAGTCCCAAGATGCAACTTCAGCAGCAGCAAACACAGGTGTTCAGCAGCATTCTGAACAAGCACATGCAAATTAGGATGAGAGGGAGACATGTAGAAATGTGAGTTCCCAATTCCCTCTTAGTCCTTTTGGTTATGTTCATCTGAAAAAAAGACTAAAGCCAGAGAAAGCAGTTAGGTATCTGTAATCAATAACAAATCAACTGCTTTTGAACAGGAAACTTTGCACCTCTCTGCTGTCTGAAAAAATAATGTATGGGGCATCTTTCACAGGAGATGCACAGTATTATTATGTGGACCAAAGCCAGGAGTCAAAGCCAGGACAGCAGCAGAGAGAAAATAACTGTGATAAGCTATTAACAGCAGTTTAATGACTCCCAAGCTTAGCCTCACTTTTGCCAGCAGGAAAGGTCCTGGATACTACTTCATTGAACATAACTGCCTTAAGCAATATAGCCTCATTTATTTGAGCATCTATTTCACCTGCTAAAGAGAAGTGGTTTTGGTCTTCTATAGGCTTGAAGTGACAGCAGCCTTGAGAACACTTTCAAGGAAACTTATGGAGAGGGAGGCTCTTAAAAACATTAAACCCCCTTTGCTTTTCTGTATTCCAGATGCACTTCTATTTGTCCCCTAAATAAACCCTCACTCTCTCCATTCCTTGACTCAAAATGTTGGTGGAGAAGTTCCAGTACCTCTGTGGATCATTGTAACTAGTGTGACAGCCTCAATTCTACACATGGTGCCTGGGAATTCAGTGGCAGACACAGTCCTGCTCAACCTCCCTCAGAAGGAACAGGCTTAGCAGCATTACCCTCTGCCAGCAGTCAAGGAACTCTGCTCTACCAGCTAACAAATGCAGCTGTCTTTGCAAAGATTAACAAATCTGGGATGGGGGGAGATGGACACAGTCCAGACCCCATCTCTCCTCCTGAAAAAACCCCCTTCCCCACATGCAGATACCCATAACCCAGCTAAAGAAGTCCCCTTTAAGAACAAGGGACCCTTCCCCAGCCTCTGCTGCCTGACAGAGCTCTGCCCAAGAGCTCTGCCCATTACCAGCAGCCTGTGCTGTCCCTGTCTCCCAAGTGGCCTGTGCAGACCCAAGTCCTACCACGGAGTGCCTCTGTTTCCCATGGCAGAGAATACCTAACCCTGCAACAGTACTGCACCTTACAGTCTGCCACTACTGCAACCAGCTAACATCAGGCAGGTCCCTGTGCAAGGAAAGATGCATTAACACACAGTGCTCTTTGGGAGAAACATAAAACCCAAAACCAGCTCCCCTCCACCCCCCACACACTTGTTTTTACTTACACTCTGATCAGTTCCAAGAAGTCTGTTTTTCACCCAGCATGCTGCTGTCAGGATACACACAGTCTCGCAGTTGACTCCCATTTGTCATGATTATTGTTTCCACAAGAGAGATCCTGCCTTAGCTATACACATTATCTTTACATATCCAAACTCTCAGCAGCCTGAGACACAGTAAATTAAATAGCTCACTGTTATCAAGAGATGAAAGTCCTTTCCCCTTTTCTCACCTCTTCTGTCCCTACACATACCTTGTCAGATCTTACTGCCCACTGGTGTCATCCACAAGCCAGAAGAATCAAATGCCAGCTCAGATGCATGTGAAGTCTCTGCCTCAGGCTTTTCTCTCTCCCTGCAGGGCTTCTGGGCAAGACCCAACTTAATCAGAGGTCACCTGTTCAACAGAATGGCCAAAAGCTCCATCTTTCTTCACAAACATCACCCTCTAACACAGGACATGGTTCAGCCATTCTCTTTCCAGAAAATAAATAGAACATGTTAACAAGTGTCCTGCAGGCATCTACAAGGATGGCCTGTAGTGTTGAAGTGGTGATAAATTAGGACAGTCATAGACAGTCTCTGAAAAATACAAGGAACTTAGGGTTTTTCCTCACAGTGACTACTGGGGCCAGTTTTCACTAACAATTGCAGAACGTCAAATTAAAGAAGATGGCTGTTATATGAATTAGCATTTAAACTCTCATGTGTCTAATAAGTTCCAGCATCAGAAGTATCTTTTTCTCTGGCCACAGCCTCCCCTCTTTTTCTTTCATATAGATTCTCTAGTATCTCCAATTCTGAGTGTACACCATGGGTGTTGTCTTTAGAGTCATTCCCCATCATCTGTTCTCAGGAAACTTACTGTAAGTCTGTAAGTTTAAATGTATGTGTCAAATAAAATTGCACTTGGCAAATAAATTCAGAAAGCATAGAGAAAAAAACACAGACACAGAAAAAAAGGATATAACAAATGTGCACAAGCTCAGATGCCCAGGCATTGTTTCCTTAGAAACCAGGCAAAGGTCAAGAAAATCCTGTAACCAACAGCAATGTCTGTAGCAAGGCCTCAAGACTTAATAGTTAATCCTTGTCCTTTAGAGTGTGAGCTCACAAAAATCCTCCCTCTCCTGGAGAGGGAGGATACAGCTGCAACACATGAGCAGGAGTAGATAGTGATTGCCTTGTAAGGTTCAGATACTAAAATTAACAGTGACAAGTGATACGGCTGAGAATGTGATAAATATCATCCTTGCAAAGAACTGGCAGGAGGCTGCTGCATTATCAGCACCCAGAGTAAACAGAAAGGTTTATCAGAGAAAACATCTGCATTTACTATTCTATGGAATCAAGTCTGAATTTCAAAAATCTCCATGTAGATCTTAAACCAAGGAAGGGATTTCACAAAGTAAAAGGGGTTTGATGGAAACTTGTCTGTCATGTCTGCCAGTCCACCTGGAAGACAGCCCAGCATTAACACCCACATGTGTAAGACTGTTTTTTGAGAAAAGTTCTTCAATCCAAATCCTTTGCCAAAAGTCACAGTAAATGACACCAAAATGATTTTTGAGTCAGTGTTATAGGGCCCATTTCAGATTGGGACAGTTAGAGCCCAAGCACCCTATAGATTTCAAACAGTGAAAATCTGTACTACAGATCTTGTGCAGCACAGGAAACTGATGTTATAAGATACATAACTCCAATAACACTGCTCTAGAGTGTTCCAGAGAAGACTTCTTCCTGCAAGGACTCTGCTTAGATATAGACTTGTACGAGGCTGTGTCAATGTGCAGAGCTGCAGAATTTGTTAGAAGAACTCCAAAACAAAGGGAACTGGGAAGTCATTTTTTCATACTAGATATTAGACAGTGCAAAGGTGATGCTGGACCAAGGCAGATGGGGATCTTCTTGCCTTGTGGTACAACTGGGGAAAATTATCTCAGAAAACAGAAAAAGGAAAGTATTTCTGACCAGATTAGTCAGTTAGAGGTCTTGATCACAAGAGGACTGAGCATTCATTCCTAGCACTCTGGGTGCAGTCTCTGACTCTGGCTAAAATCTTAATCTGTGTGGTGGAGTGTGTGTGTACCTCCTGAAATCTTAACAGTAACTGGAAGAAATTGGTTCCTCCCTTACTCTTTCTTAACTCAAGAGAAGGTGCCTGGTTGTCTGACAGTGCAATCTTTGAGCCAGTGGAAACAGAAAAAAACCATGAAACCTGTTCACAAGCTGATTATTATGCAGATCAGCAATCATTATCCTTTCTCTCATTACCTCAAATGCTTTCTGCCATCTGTTGGTAACAAACCTGCATCTGGCAGATTACCAGAGGAGCCCTAATCAATGGGTAATTGGGGTAGAGGATTGTGTGGACAATCCTGGCAATGAAAGCACAGAAAAACTTAGAGTGGGAGAAGAAAGTTTGCCCATTACAAAGGTGAGATCCTACACCCAGCATTTCTCTACCATTCTGACATAATTCCTTCTAGGTGTGAAGTGTGTGGAGGGGTTAGACAGATATTTGTCACAGGCAGTGGGATGACTCATACCAGCCTGTGTAACAATACCTCAAGCAAAAGGTTAATTTCTGACAGATTATGCCAGCAAGTGCTGCCAGGAGAGGCACAAGCAGAGCAAGCACAAACATGCATGAGTTTGCATTTCCACTGTTGCCTTTTACAACCATCTGTTAATGAGACACAGAGGATGCTATGGAGTCATTCAAGTAAGGGCTCCTAATCTAGTGCCTTCTGACAGGAAATGCTCAAAATATGTCTACTGCAGGTTTTCCTTCTCCAGCCATGCATTCAGGGTTCTGCTCCATTCCACACAGTCCCAAGTGTTGATAACAGCAGCTCAGATCTAATATTCACATTATTCCTCTGGCTTCCAAAGGAAACAAAACTTCTAAAATCATATTTCTGGTGCTGCACTCCCAACAGAGACATACTGACAGATTTTAACTGAAATTTCAGAATGAGGCAGAGTTACCAGATTCCTACAATTTTTGGAGGGAAATGACATCTGAGTGGAACAGAGAAACCCAGACAGAATCAGCAGTCAGGGAAAGGAAAAGGGAATTTGCTGCTCTGCATTCCCATTGTCGCCTGGCTGGTCTGTCAGCAAATGCTTTGAGCTACTCTGCACATGAGGACCTGTCAAGCAGCTACCTCTGCTGATGTCCTTCTCTACCATGAGCACCCAGGAAGTAAGATGAAACTTCAAATGTCAGTTGTAAAGATTTCTGTAAGAATCAGATTTTATTGATTCCCCTTTCAAAGAATGGATCAAAACAAAACCAGTATGGTTTTGTTCGGAAGTTCCACCCTTCTGCTACTCTGTAGATCCAGAGGAAATTATCAACCAGAAAAATGTTCAGGGCATTTGACTTTCACTCCCTCTCTAACCACATTGTAATGGTGCTTGAGGTGTCAAGATACCTGAGTTTAATAGTGACACAATAAATCAACAAGGCTAAGTAATCTCCCAAAACTAGATCTAAGGGTGTGAAAAAGGTGGTACTTTTTTTCCCCTCAGTGCCTTGCAGGCCAGTGCTGTGCCATGCCTGTTTGCACTGGCCCTGGCTGCTGGGGAGGTATATACATAACATCCCCTGCCCAGACACCACCCTAGCAGGATTACATTCATTGGTGCATGGAAGAAATCAGGAATTCTTGTAGTAAGAAAGTGGCCCAAAGAAAAGAAGGAAGTAGAAATCCCTATAAATATCCAAGTGCTGCCAATGCCCACGTATGCTGGGCTGGGATCCAAGCTCACTGTTTTGGGGTGATAAGAATCCATATTAGGCACCTGAACATGGGAGAGGAACACCAACACCCAAATTAAGATGTTAGTAAGACTGTGACTAAAAACCAACACCCTCAAGTGATCTAATATCCAGGCTGAGGTGACTAAAATGTGACAATGTGAATTTTTACTATTCAGAGGGACTAAAAGGAGACATAGGAATGCAAGTGAAAGTTGATTTTAGAAGCATGTTCCCAAGAGATACAGATCTTATTTCCTTCCTGCTATTAAAGGAAGGGGGCCTTTGATATGTACTGGACTACATAAGGGCAGAGAGCAACACCCCCATTTATTCAAATCCAACAACTTTACTTTTTTTTTTTTTTTTTTTTAATTCAGTGTTTCAGGGCCATTACTGCAATCTCCATCTAACAGCTGGAGCCTGCAACATGTTGCGTTTACGTCCCCACTCAGAAGGCATCTGAACACAATAACTTCTCATAGGCTACCAACTTGGACTTCTACCAAAACCCAAGGGTTTTGTACAGCTTGTAACCCACATTAGCTAACTTAAAACTTTCAGAGAGGGAACAGAAATAAAGCAGGTTGAGAGAGATTTGCCACACTGTTTTTTGGGGGGCTGTTTTTGTTTTCAAGGAGATATTGTGTGGCCCATCTTGAAACAGGGAAGAAGAACTCAGTCACTTCTCTGCAAGATCAGATTCCTGTTTGTCAGTGGGAGGAATAGTTTCTCTTGCCATCTTGAGCCTCCCATACTCACTTATAAGTCAGAAAGATGGAAGCACAGTGAAAAGCCAAATCCTCTTCACATGTCATTTGTGGCACTGAAAAAGGAGTGAAAAAACACCAAAAAATCCAGACTCAGTTCTTCAATATGACTATGCTATTGTGGGTAATCTCTGCAGACTTAAATCACAACCTTTCCTAAAACTGCAGTCCCATTGCTTTGCTACTGAGACATCTCAGCACAGCTATGCTGGACATGCCAGAGGTGGCTTTAGTTCAGACACGTCACTGAATTGCCCTTCTGACACCTCAGGAGTGACTCAGCTGTGCAAGCACCTAAGGGCATTTTAAAGATCCTGAGTATTTCCATATATACACAGTGTTGCTTAGGAAATAAAATCACCTAAAAGCCAGGTATGATAGCAGCCTTGAGGAGAGCTGTTTATACACCAGTGACCCTCTTGAATCCAAAGTATGCTCTGTCCTACTCTCTAACTCCTCATTTCACTAATAAAAGAGGCTTGTATATCATCCTCTGTGCCTGCTGCAAATTATAAAATCTGAAACTCTTTTCCCTTCACAAATCTGTGATGCTCCTGTCTATGACTCAGAGAAAAGTATTACACTCTTCAGAAAAGAGAGACTTGCCAGAAGCAAGAATTTTCACAGCTTGTACTAATTCAGCTGTATTGAAATAAGCATTGCAATACACATCACACTACCCTTGCATAACTTTGGTCTGTATCCCACGTGTTATCCTTCTGAAATCTGAAACCCAGAGGGCCTCTTGTTACCTTCTTCATAAAATTCTATTCCTTTCTTCCTTAGTTTTCAAGCTTAGTGGCAGGGAGCTTCACCACCCCCCACATATTAACATTTCCTCTATTTATGTCAGAATCAAACAGTTCTTTGCTAAATCAGTGAGCAAAGGAGGTGAAAGAATTAAGTGAGAGACAAATATGGCTGCTAAGATGGTGCCTGTCCCAGTGATAGAAAAATCAATAAAAATTATTTTTAGGCATCACTCTTGACTCTGGGTCTCAAATGAAGGTAGTCAGCTCCACAAGTGTCCTAATTTCTGAAGAACAGGATAAGAAGAGAGCACTTTGAACTTCTGCCCAAGGCCCTACCTACAGATTTTTGTGGACATACAGAGAGCATTGAACCTTGCTCTGACCTAAAAAATGCAGATGTGCTAAAGGACTCACAGCAATATCTATGTTGTGTGCAGAAATTCTTCCTCTTTCCTCAATTTAACATGAATTTCTCAAATTGTTGATTTCATTCAGAGCATAACCCAGGGCAGGACAAGATGTCTGGCTGGCAAATAATACACACCTTTACCTTTGGTTCAGCTGCCACAGCATCAAGCAAGCACCACACAGCTTCTAAAACACCATACTGAACCACTCAATTCCATAAGTTACCACTTTCCAGGTAACCTCTCCATAAGGGTACAGGGGCTGTTCAAGATTCTTCTGAAAACTCCCTTCTGTTTCTGTAACCATACTGCAGAGAAAGACAGCCTTCAGGGAGGAAACTCTGATTCTACACCAGCAAAGACACTACAGCCAGAGTCTTCTCTGGCTGCCTTCTGAACACTGCCACACATTGTTCCACTGCACTGTCTCCTAGGACTGGCTCTAGGTACCAATACTAGGTGCATCCAGGTCACAAGACATTTCCCAATCAACAGCCAGCAACAAATTTAAGAAGATGCTACTTATAAACAGAACAGTCCACATTAATTGATTTGCACCCCCTCAAGTTCACAGAAGATGACATTTCTGTTCACCCTCCATTAGATCTTTCCTGTACTAAAATACTTTTTGCTTTGGAAATCCTGCCACTGCAAGTCTTTGAAGCATATACTGAGGATTACCATAAGCAATGTATCAGAAGAACATAGAATGATGACATGGTCCTAGTTGTTCCAATCTTGTTAACTGGGCAAGCAGGCAAGTGTTTGAAACAGACTGCAGAACATAAGGAAATGTGTTTCTTCCCAAAAGGCTGCTCAGCCTGTACCACTGTGACACAAATGCAGGTGTCACTCCCAGACAGTCACACTGTGACACACAGGCAAGTATTCAACAAAGAACTGAGGCATCCAGGAGCATAAGCCTTGAGTCTCTCTCTCCTCCTCACCCAACCACTCTTCAATTCTCTCAAACAACATGAGCTCATCTAAGTCTACAGTCCTGTTATCAAGGATGGCAAAATATTGTTCAGCTTCATAGAGAATTTTTTATTTAGATCAATGATACTGTTATCTTGATAGATACTGTGAGAAAAATTGGACAACAGATATTTTGCTAAAATTGTGGTAGTTAGTCAAAGACCAATTTTTTACTACCCATGCCTTCCTAGGCGCTTAGCAGAGAATAAGTGTCTTGTTCACATGGTGAAAAACATGCAGCAGCCATCAAACACAGCCTGGGCAGCTGCTAATAATTGTCATGCAGAGTCTGTAGAAAAGAGTCCTCAAAAACTAATCCATCAGCCTTTGTGCTTCCCTGTGCCTGTGACATTCCTCAAAACCACACTGTGTACCTCACTTTTAATAAACATGTGAAAATAAAAGAGAATCTGTAGATAGGAACAACTTCCTTATGAACCCAGTTTCACAGTAATAATTTGTTTACTAGAAAATCTATTCAGCATGTACACACAAAGAGATGAAAAAAGACTGTTGAATAACTGACTAATTGGAAAACACAAATGTCTGCTTAAGCAGAGCCCAGCAGCCTCCAAGTTCAGGCTGTGTTCTGAAGATCATGCCCCATGCCTAGTGACCAGCACACATGAAGTAGGGAATATCTGGTTTTGGATACCAAACCAGTTGTTCAATCCTTTTCCTCTTAGCCATCACCTACAATGAACCATTCAGGATGGATCATGAAATGAGGGGCAGGATATAGTTCAGCTCCTCTGGAACACTTACACTGTAATAAAACTGTATTAAAAACTAGTATTTTCGGTTCAGATGAAGCAAACAAACCATGTGTTAAACAAAAGGCTCTATCTAATCCTCTTCTGAAGACAACACAGCCCACAGCCAACACAGCAGGAATATATGAGCTCCTGCAAAGTAGGGAAATTCCTACCTGTCACACATCAGGTACAGCCTGTTTGGCCCTTTATAAAGCAAGGGTATTTCTGTGGTGCTAGGAGCCACATGATGGAAAGCTCTGTGCAGTGAGGCAGCTTGATATCATACAGACTTATCAGTTGTGCTTATTCCCACACCTACCAAGCTCTACAGCTCAAGTGTTGAATTAGAACAGCTCTCCCATCACCACAGGGACCTAGAAGCACTGTAGCAAGTCTGAAGCCAATACAGACATGCTGCAAGTTGAAAACTCCTCTCCTGAGCTGCCCCTCCATGGCAAAGACAGTGTATAGGATTAGTTAGAGATGTACTGTAACCTTAGAGTGCTCCTGTAGCTTCCCTGTTTCTAAGCAACCAGTCCTACTCAAACAAGCTGCCTCCAATACCTCTGGCCATGACAGAGAGGAAATGCCTGAGCCCCTTTTTCTCTCCATCCCAACAAGTTTCAACGAGCAGATCTAACAAGTTTGTCCTTTCACCTGAGAGCAGCTGCAGGCCAGGTTGCTTTGAAATTCATACCCTAAATAAGTTGCCTGATGCCTTTCCATGAGATCTGGGAGTGAAAAAACCAAACAGTGAGTTGAGAGGGAAGTATCACAAGTGTCCAAAATCACAGTATTACCATAAAATGCAAATCCTAAAGGGTTCAGAAGGTGTAAAGTCATGACTGGGCATAAACAGAGATAGCAGACAGTTTAGGAGCTGAATGCATGCATAATTCACAATGAATTTAAGGAATGCCTGTAATGTCTCTCTTTCAATCCCTAAGCTCTTCAATTTTAACAAAGCCCTTATTTCAAAGGAAATTATTTTTTTTCTTTATCACCTCAGCACGAGAAGTACAGATCCATCAATATCACAGTTTCACTGCAGAAGCTTCCCTGAAGTCAGATACATGAAGTTTGGCCAAATTATTTTACAGAAACCACCATTCCCTTTCCCTTCATCACTATGAAGAAAGTGCATCACTTCCTTCATATACAAAACCAACAGAAGACCCTGGACAGCCCCTCTCTGCTTTGTAGATGCCATAAGATTCTCTCATAAACACTACACATAGCACAGTGAATCACATCTTACTCCCTCTATTCTGGAGAAAAATACTTAATCCATCTCAATAGTAACAACTTAAAATTCAAAAACACTGTAAATCTTGTACATTTCAAACCTCAAACTTCAGCTCAGTACACTTACTGTAAGAAATCTAGTTTTGGTCTGTCATCCCACAGCTCAGTACAGAGTTGTTGGATGAAGTGAGGGAAGGAATGAGAGACTTCCCATGAAATCCCACTAGAAACTAAGAATTTGCACTTGAAAACACAGACAATCTATATGTTGGCATTGACAGGGCAGGGGTGAATGGGAACTACCCATTCCAAGAAATACATGCTAATACATGACTACAGATAGAGTACAAGATGTACCTACTCCCACTTGCTGTTTTACGGGAATTATGATGCTACAACTCAAAAGGAAAAAGCAAACATACTAGCTTATCTGTTTGTGCAAGTCAGTGTCCAATGCCACGTTACAAACCCAGCTTTAATGGTGCTTTTAACAAGACAAACTAAATGTGAACTCAGGCAACTAAGGAGCTGCCTTACATTCTGCTGTCACGAGAGTATGAAGAAGAAGCAAGGAAAGATGACCCCAGAACCAAGGCCACCGGATTTTGCAACCCCAAGCCCAGGGATGATCCTTCTGAAGTTTGCTAAATCAGCCAGGCCTAAAGGGAACTTACACTAGAATATAATTCAACAAAAGAGGCCACACCTCAAACCCCATGTTGAGTCTCAGGCCTCTCACTACAAAACAGATACTGAGGTGCTGGAGCACCAAAAGGCGTCCAAAGAGCAACAAGGGTCTGGAGCACAAGTCTTAGGAGTGGCTGAGGGAACTGGGATTGTTT
This sequence comes from Emberiza elegans, assembly GCA_024865655.1. Taxonomy (NCBI): domain Eukaryota; kingdom Metazoa; phylum Chordata; class Aves; order Passeriformes; family Fringillidae; genus Emberiza; species Emberiza elegans. The sequence goes on along the minus strand of JALJVW010000139.1, from coordinate 16,394,935 downwards.
AGACTGGAGAAAAGGAGGCTCAGGGGGAATCTTTTGTTCTTTACAACTACCTGAAAGAAGGTTGTAACATGGGGCCAGTTGGCCTCTTCTCCCAGGCCACAAGAAACAGGATGAGAGGAAATGGCCTTTAAGTTGTGCCAGGGGAGATTAAGTTTGGATATTTCGAAACATTTCTTTACTGAAAGAGTGGTCAGGCACTGGAATAGGCTGTCCAGGGAAGGGCTGGAATCACCATCACAGAAGGCATTTAAAAGGCATGTGGATGTGGCACTTGGAGATGTGGTTTAGTGGTGGATTTGGCTATGCTGGGTTAGCAGTTGGACTCAGTGATCTTAAAGGTCTTTTCTAACCTAAATGATTCCACAATTCTATGGTACTCATTTATTAACATAGTAAATCTAGCTTTTGATGTTCATTAAAATCAGTGATCTGTGAGCTGAAATTGCCATTTAGTTAAAGACAATTTTTTTAGCATCTTTACCTCCAATCCTTACATCAAATCCAAGCTACCCTACACCAAAGGCTGTGTCTCCAAGCACCCAGCACACCCCTCCAAAAGCATTGGGATGCTGCTTCAGTTCCCCACTTTAGGGCCATTCTTCCTTCTGCTACAGAACGCTTTCAGCTGTCTGCAGCAAACCCCAGTATTTAAATGGACAGCAATGACATCTAGTGGCTGCTTAAGAATTTGCCTTTCTATATTCCCAGCCTGGGCATTCATTTTTAGAAAAAAGACAGAACCCACTGCTTTCAGCATTTCACTTAGCTGCCAACTACTGGAAGTGCACCTGAAATTCTCTACAAACTCTTTCAAAACACACACCACTGTCTCACTCAACCCAGAGCATTTCTCCCTTGCTCAAAGCCTAGGAGAGGCCATGTAGTAGGCACAAGTTTGCTCTAGGCCTTTGCCCACACTACTAAATTTCTTCAGTGTACATGGAGCTACAGATATTTGTTCCGGGTACACAGGGCTGGGGCTTCCACACACCTTTTTGGTTATGCTGTTCTTCAGCTGCATGAGGCTAAGTGGTAGGAGTTATTCACACAGACAAGGACAAGACCCAAGGCCACAATTTTTTAACAGCTGGTACAGTTCATTCATAGCTTAAAATACATACAAAGGACTGCAAGTTCTAAAATGTAACTGTGCTGAAGTTACAAGGAGAAAAGATAAAATGCTATTCTGAATGCAAAGAGGAAGAGATCTTGCAGATTAGATTTATGGGAGAACAGTAAGCAGTTCACTTCCTTCCACGACCACAAACTCAACCCACCCCCACCTCCAAGAAAAATAAACCCTCTTACCTTTTGCACTGAGTGATGTTGCAAAATTGCCAAGAAGCACAGGTAAGTGGTTACTGAAACTTTTAAAGCATGTGACAATGTAAAGAAAGTTTGGAAGATACCTTTATGTACCTTTTTGTATTACTGGCACTAGTCATTTAATCACCACTGCAGTCTTTGCCAGCAGTAACTCTCTATAACCTTGACAACATTTGGCTATGCTGGGTTAGCAGTTGGACTCAGTGATCTTAAAGGTCTTTTTCTAACCTAAATGATTCCACAATTCTATGGTACTCATTTATTAACATAGTAAATCTAGCTTTTGATGTTCATTAAAATCAGTGATCTGTGAGCTGAAATTGCCATTTAGTTAAAGACAATTTTTTTAGCATCTTTACCTCCAACCCTTACATCAAATCCAAGCTACCCTACACCAAAGGCTGTGTCTCCAAGCACCCAGCACACCCCTCCAAAAGCATTGGGATGCTGCTTCAGTTCCCCACTTTAGAGCCATTCTTCCTTCTGCTACAGAACGCTTTCAGCTGTCTGCAGCAAACCCCAGTATTTAAATGGACAGCAATGACATCTAGTGGCTGCTTAAGAATTTGCCTTTCTATATTCCCAGCCTGGGCATTCATTTTTAGAAAAAAGACAGAACCCACTGCTTTCAGCATTTCACTTAGCTGCCAACTACAGGAAGTGCACCTGAAATTCTCTACAAACTCTTTCAAAACACACACCACTGTCTCGCTCAACCCAGAGCATTTCTCCCTTGCTCAAAGCCTAGGAGAGGCCATGTAGTAGGCACAAGTTTGCTCTAGGCCTTGCCCACACTACTAAATTTCTTCAGTGTACATGGAGCTACAGATATTTGTTCTGGGTACACAGGGCTGGGGCTTCCACACACCCTTTTGGTTATGCTGTTCTTCAGCTGCATGAGGCTAAGTGGTAGGAGTTATTCACACAGACAAGGACAAGACCCAAGGCCACAATTTTTAACAGCTGGTACAGTTCATTCATAGCTTAAAATACATACAAAGGACTGCAAGTTCTAAAATGTAACTGTGCTGAAGTTACAAGGAGAAAAGATAAAAATGCTATTCTGAATGCAAAGAGGAAGAGATCTTGCAGATTAGATTTATGGGAGAACAGTAAGCAGTTCACTTCCTTCCACGACCACAAACTCAACCCACCCCCACCTCCAAGAAAAAATAAACCCTCTTACCTTTTGCACTGAGTGATGTTGCAAAATTGCCAAGAAGCACAGGTAAGTGGTTACTGAAACTTTTTAAAGCATGTGACAATGTAAAGAAAGTTTGGAAGATACCTTTATGTACCTTTTTGTATTACTGGCACTAGTCATTTAATCACCACTGCAGTCTTTGCCAGCAGTAACTCTCTATAACCTTGACAACAAATCACTTAAATGATTTTTCAGTTAACAATGGTGAGGAAGAATGAGATTTGTGGTACATGTATCTGGTGCAGGTGCCTACAGCCTTCAGAGAATACTGCATACTAGTCATTAAAAAATACATAGTTCTAGTTTTGTTAACTGAGATCTATTAACACCCATGACTGGAATGAGAGGTGCCTTTCCCCACCACCCAATCTCAGGCAAAGACCAGAGGGTTTTTATTTACTTGCTACGCCTCATTTCCCACAGCTTCTTCCAATAGTCTGAAAAAGCAGATCACTCTGCAATGGTCTATTTAGTGATGTGACTTCTCTAGCACAAACAGGAAAAGAATGGAAGACTATAGTAATTCTAATATACCAGGAAAGCATTCGGTAAAAAGCCAAAAGAGGTTGGGTTAACACTTAACAAGTGTTAATAACATGTCAAAATAATGTGAAATTACCCATGCATCAGAGTGAACTGATATTCTGCTAAAGGGGAGAAAAAGAGCCACTTACCTTTGACCAGAAATTGGTTTGGGGGGGAGGCTACTGTTGGTTTGCAATGACATGTACAACCTTAAATATCACACTGCTTATAGGAAAAGATGATGATTCACAGGAATGGCCAGTTATAATAGGTTTAATGGTAAACTTCAAAAGACATCACATTTAGTTTTCATCAAACCCTTTCAACAAATCCTTCTGCCAGACCCACCAACTTATTCAAAGCAAAAGGCTATGCAAAGCCAAAGAAAACTACAGCATGTGGGTTTTCTGAAAAAGTGCTTTCTGACAAGCCAGCAAACACACACCACGAGGTGGTGATGGGACTGCCTATCCCATGGCTCCATCAAAGAAAACAGGATCTTGAAACCTCAGGTCTTCCTACTTTCATATCTGTTTTTTATTACTCGTGTCAATTCTACACAGATAAAATTCATTTGTTCCAGGCTGATGCTCCCAACAAAAACATAAATGTTCTTCAGAAGTTCTGAAATCAGAATTCTAGGTCAGATCCTTGAGGAAACCAACACATATTCTCCTACAATAACATGAAGACCCATTTCTACAACCCTACAAGCAGGGTAAGCTGTTAGGTGATTGAAAGAGGTATTCAAGACAAGCACACATATTCATGTGAAAAAACTGAGGTGGCTTTTCAGAAGACAGTGTTTTCTATTGCCTTAATTATAAGAATTCTATTTTGTCTTTTAGAACATTGAGTTCTTCTGTCAATTACTACCTTTGTGATTCAGTCCCAAACAGCAAAACCTAATTAAAATCTTATTTTCCTAAAACAAAACAAGGAACCCTTGCTAAACTGTTAATGACAATTTTTTCTTCTCTCACTCACAACATAGTGATTGTTACCTTCTGGGAAAAATTTTCCAAGTTGGAGCAATAGACAGATGCATTGACATGCAGCCATCCCCAAAAAGTGGAAGGCAAAAGACTGTTTAGGCACAAGGTACTAGCTTCAAAGGGCAAAGCAAATTTCACACCAACAGAACATTCCTGTAGACTACCCTTGAGCAAACCTCTGACTAGATCTTGAGTCTCATGCTCAAGTGCAGCTCGAAGAGAACCACAGCAAGATACACAAACAGATTGTGCTCCTGCTTGCAGAGTGTCAGTTGAAGCCTTACTACTGCATCTATCAGTTTTGGTTTGGGTTGAAGAGAAAATCAAGAGCCACTATACAAAGGCAGTTATAGTAGAAACAGGATGGAAAGAGGAGTGGTGAACAGGCCTTCTGAGAAACAGTACCTACAGAAAATCCGAATGTGCCTAGTCTCATGCATAAAGCTTGTGAGAAAGAGAATTATACACCTTGAATTGCAGGCAAATTACTTTTATCATTTTCCTTCAAGATTGTATAATTGAACAATTGAAAATTATATGCATTCTTGTATCACATTGTGTAGAAACATGTATCTGTGTAGCATGATGTTTACAAAATGTAAGTATGTAAGAGCTTCTGTCCTTTCATGTTCTTTCTATGTATGTGGTTATAGACTCTCAACAAAAAGGAAACAGAGGGCAAGTCTAGCTTTGAAAATGATGAATGAAGACTACATTGCTTAGTGGCCTTCACTATCTTTCTCTTTCAGCTTGTCTTCACCAAAACAAATACCACACAACATGGCAGATAAATCACAGGCTGTTCCCAATTCCTTCTGGACAAAAAGGCACTCCATTTAGCTCCACACTGAGAACCTCAGAAGAACTGCAAGCAGAAACACCTGCTAAATATATTCCAGTATGTTAGCTGTAAGTATTGTTAAAGTTCTTAGACAGCCATAGCTATATCTCCCCACTTCTCAAGACTAGTTTTTCCTAAACCTGGTAAAAAGACTGCACTACCCTTTGTTTAGAGTTGCACAGAAGTCACTGTGTTCCTGCTCCTGGAGGTTATATCCCCACCACAGAAGCTTCACAATTTGTTTGACAGTTGAAGATTTGGAAAATTACAGCCAGCTTTGCATCTCCTCCTCATACTTCTGGGGATCAATAAAAGGCTTGTCAATGGACCGGATCATCAGCTCACCACAGTACACACATTCAGCTGCCACAATGTCATCAATGTCAGCTTTTATCTGTTCCCGGCTCTGCTGCCCCTTCCCCAGGCTAATGGTGTCTGCATCCTTGGGACGATGGTGGCTCTTGGATGGCTGGCTGGTAGCTGCCAGCTTCTTCTGAAGATCTTCAAGTTTTGCCTGCTTATAGGCAGGAAGGTTAGGGAAAACTGCTTGGAGGAGACAGTCATAGTGAAACATGTGACCACAAAGGAAAAGGTAAAAAGGGCGGTTTAGAAGTGGAAAGTCACAAGCAGCACATTTTTCCTGAGGCTCCACAGAGCCATACTTATTTCTCATTTCCTGGATGTCCTCTCGGATCCTCTTGGCACTCTGCGTGGCTTCCTCCATCTCCCTTTTCAGCTCCTCAATGTGCTTGTTGTAATCCTCCAGGGAGTTACAGATTGCCTCCTTGAAATGGTCAATAGTGACAAAGTCTGGAAAGAATGGCAGCACATCCTCAATTTTCAGCAGAGCACAGCTGGAGAGGCAGGCCATTGCCTTCTTGACATCCTTCTCTTCCTGAACAACATGGCGAGCGATCTTCAACCACAGCTTCTTCCGGAGCTCCTCATCATCTTCAGGAAGATCTGCACAGGACTTGGCAAGATCAACATCCACCTAGAAGTTGGACAGACAAGGAAACAGAGTTAATCTTCCCTCTTTGTTTATCCACCATTGAAAGTCAAAGCCTGCTGTCCATTTTAAGAGCCATTTAGAAAACCTCTATTGCTATCTCTCTGCCTAGGACTGCACTACTGGCCTGCTCCTTGTTTCCTTGGCAAACATCTCTCCTCTCCCCCAGTACTCCTCACTGAAGATTAGCTTGCTACCCAACAGAGAACAAAGGCCAGCACAGAAAGGGCAAATTCATGTTATAGTATCTTTGCTGGCCACACATTTCAGCAAAGACACAGCAATTCCAATAGGAAAGAAAATCCAGCATCTCCCTGAAGGTCAGACTAAGCTGGCAAAGACTTTTGTGATACTCACCAAAGCTATGAATAGGTAATTAGAATCCTTAACAATCGCTATACAAATCTTGCATAAATGTAGACATGTTAAAGGTATTTTATGTCAGAGGCTGAACTTGAGACAGACAGTACTCCTCCTTGTATTTTCCCTGCCTCCACTCTCAGTTATGGCCTGTCAGTCAGCTGCCTACTTGAAACAGTTGTGAACGCACAGAAAAATGTTAACAGAGCCAGGTCTTTCTTCCAAGCCTCAGCTACACCGCTTTGATACCAGTGAGCCCGTCCAGCTCCTCTCAATGCTCTGCTGTTCAAGGTAACTTCAACAAGCTACATTCCCATGTATCACAGCATGCACAGATACACACATACCTGTAAGGCGAGATCCACAGCCTCCTCATACAATTCCATCACTTTGTAAATGTGGACACATGCACGGTGGTGCCCGTGCTCTGCACACAGGCGTAGTGCATACTTCAGGTCGTAGTGGATCCTGTTTGGGTTGGTTCCTGCTTGCTCCAGGTATGACAGCAGCGAGTCCGGCCGACACAAAGCATAAAGAGACAACAAGTAGTTGTGAATGGCTTGCTGGGTTTCCTCCAACTGGTAGACACAGAACTCCATATATCTGATGGCTTCATTGATCTGCTGGGTGCTGGCACTCTGGCTGTAGTTAACAAGGGCTGGAATGAGGTTCCTGGCATCCAGTCTAGAGCCCATAGAAATCCAAGCATCAACCACCTTCTTGGGAATATGCTGGATGAGAACCGGAGAGAACTTGTAGAAGAGTTTCTCGTCTCTGTGCCTGGACAGCACATTTAGAGCCTCATCGTACTCGTCATGCTGGCAGTGGTGAGCTACTACACGCTCATAATCCTGCATGATGACTGCAAAGTAGACCATGTGCTCTGTGTCGCCATGGCTTGCCAACAGCTCATAAATAGATGCCCGATTATTAAAAAGACAGTCTTTGTTTTTAGGACTGCTCAGGAAAGTGCGGAACTTCTCCCGTGTATCCAAATAGAGATTTCGCTGTGAGGGATCTCCTTGCAATATGCCCAGCCAGTTCAGGTACAGCTCTGTCAACCATGTGGTCAGCAGAGTAGTCTGTGTCTTCTCCGAAGGCTTTAGGTTACTTAGCTTCTTAATCAGAAACTCCATCAGGGCCTCTTCTTGCTTAGCTTCAATGAACTTCAGAGCAATTTCCTCAAAGTAGTTCTGAGTCAGTGCATAACATTTGGCACTGTCCAGATACCTCTTGTTTTGGAAGCAGTGCTCTGCCTCTTTGGCCAACACAATGTCAAGACACTCTGGACGGTCCTTACAATACTCTTTTGCTAAATCAAATTTGTTCATATTCATATACATCTTCCACACATCTCTGGATTCCCGCTGGACATGGTAGCGGAACACTACTTTCTCAGTGTGGATCCATATCTGCTGGACTGTGGGATCTTTAATCATGCGGGTCAGCAAGCCAAACTTCTCCAGGAACAGATCCTGAAAAACAACCTGTCCGTTCAGAGTGCAGACAGCCTTCACCCGGTCAGGCAGCAGCAACAGAAAGTGGAACTGGGTAAGCACAATGGATATTGGCTTGTTCACAGTTATGTCGATGTCAGGAGGATAAACCCAGACCCGTTCATCACTCAGAATTGAATCAGGACGACTGTAATCCAAGGTACCATACAGAACACCATTTCCCATCATCCAGGCAAAGGAGCGTGGGTTGGAACGCAGTTTTGGAGTGTAAAAGGCTATCTCGCTGAAACCCAAGTTGGCTGGAAACTCCCGAAAGCTGGGCAGATGGTCAGCATGCACAGCAAATATGGAGCTGAAGCCTTGCTGCTCTGTCCCTTCAGGCACTTTGCCAACAAACTGAAAGAGTCTCTTCCTAGTAGTGGCTATAATAAAAAATTTCCCTTCTAGCCCTCGTTCAATTTCCAAGCAGCAGACTGGGGCAGGTCCAGATTCCTCCTCCAGAGTGTAGACCTGTCGGAAGTACTGGTCAGGGTTAGTGCTGAAGAGGCTTCCTTCACTGACAGAGATTTCAGCCTCATAGATCTGCCCCTGGGATGTCCCCACCAGGATTGGCCCTGTATTGGTTTCTGAACCAAGAAATTTGTTCCAGCCCACACTTTCAATTAAGTGTCCTTTCCAACGGGAGAGTGCCCGCACTTTCTGAACACTTCTGTTCAGGTAAAGGCATTCGCTGGTGTTCAGGGCAATCAGGAGATGAGAGCCTGCCAACAGCAGAGGGGTATGGGAGTGAGAAGGAGAGAACAAATCAAGACTGTGCCTAAGCAAGCCAAATTCCTGCAGTTTCTAATCCTAACATTTGATAAATTCCAATATCAACATACTTAATCCAAGACTTTCCCAGGCACTCATGAGAATGTGGGGGATTTCCATGCTGGATCAGAACAGTAGTCCATATGTTGCAATGTTAAATAACTAGTACCAGATGCTTTAGCAAGAAGGTATTCTGCTTCAATAAATGTTCTAAGGATAAAGACTTCCCAGAGTTTCCTCCTATCCCTGGCAGTTGGCGAGAGATACGAGCATCTCTTTCCAAATTTTTGTTTAGTTTTTTAAAATCAGTCTAGGCTACAGTGAACTACAGATGTTTTATGGCCCTTTTAAAAATTTCTATATAAACCATACAGCAGAGAGTGACTGCAAACCTTCCTTTGATTGGTTTTAGCCTTGCTCAGAACAGCCTAGTTGCATGTGTTCATTTCAGAGTCTGAAAACACAACACAGGCACAAGCCTGTGCTTTACTAATAGCAGAATGGCAAACCAGTGGGCAGGGGCCCTGGGAAAGAGTCTGGCTCATGGAAGATTGATCTGTTCTCCTTATGCACAAAGCAGAAAGAGAACTCCTTCACCAGCACCTGCTCTGCTCTGTCTGTAAATATCCATCACCCACTGCCTCACCTGTGTGGTCCAAAAACATCTTGTAGACTCTGGCTTCATCTTTGCGTCCCAGCTCTACCTGATTAGGTTCATCTGGCTTTCCAAGATCAATCCTGCAAAAAAAAAAAACATGAAAGCATGCTGCCAACAAAAGTTCACATGGTTGTCACTCCTCACCTGTTTTCCATACTGGGCTTGTGGCTTTTTATCCAGTTTGCAAATGTAAGTTCTCTAACAACTTAAGGAAAAAAAAAAGAAGGCAGGGGAAAAACAAACAATAACTTCAGGGTTCTGGCAGCATTACCTGAGAAGGGTGTCTTTCCCAAGGCTCATACAGAGCTGGTTAGAGGAGACTACTAAGCTGTTAATTTTCTCAGGAGGAGCAAAATCAATCCTCTGCTTGTTAAATATTGGTGTTTCCTTCTCCAGTCGTGCATTGACATATCCTAGAGAAAGACGTGAACACTTAGAAACAGAATAAGACAAAACCCCATAACAACAACCCCAAACTACATCAAAATCCAGCCTAAAAGACTAAGAGGATTGTGTCCTGCTCCAAGTTTTACAGAAAAGGAAGTGTGCTCCATGGAACAGGAATACAGAGGGAAAAAAACTCTAATTCCAGCCCTACTGGTGTTGAAAAAGGCAAGGTAGTAGTGGTAAGTAGCTTGCTACTAGTAGGCAAATCCTTTAATTGTCTATTCCACCAATGCTTTCTCCTTGCCTCTGCCTCACCTCGAGACCAGTTGCAGAATCCTTAAAACACACTTTTTACAGAAAAAAGATTCACATGCAGGAAGAGACAAAGCAACCACAACCTGAGTAGGCAGCCTTTTGCATGCACTTTTTTCTTACACATTGATCCACACCTTAAACACTACCCATTTATACAAGTGTGCATTCCTTTATTTCCAGTTAGGTAGAACTGATGTTCTTCTTTTCAGATTAGGGAGCTGCAATGCCACAGTTTAAATTTGCTGGTATGAACTGCAGTTCAAAACACGTACAAAAAGCTCCCAAGGTACAGATTCACATGATATCTCAGCTAACAAATAAACACCTATTTATATATATGTAAAAAAGGAAGGATTACTCTGGAAAACCCACATGTTACCACCTCATCAAGTCACATTCATCCAGGTAATCTCAAATTTTTTTCAGACTGTCACCTGGCAAAGCAAGGTTGACTCAGCAAGGAAACTTAGAGGCAGGACGAAAAGGGAACAAATAGCACCTGTACAGAGGTAAGGGTTTGGAGTTAAGGAGAAGCTGATTATGGTTTAATTCTGTCACAGTTCAAGCCAAAGTTTTGGATTTCAGCATTCTGGGCTTTTTAGGCCTCTATCCATTACATTTATAACACCCATAGGATCATCACCATTAACATGAGGATTTTAGCTATTGTCCCTAATAGGAGAAGGATGAGCTCCCTTAATATACAGTTCTCTATACAAAGGAGATGTCTATTTTATAACATTCATTCCTTTCAAACAGTCTTCTCCCTCATCTTGTCCCCAGAGTCCCTCTTCTGTTTAATCAAGATTCTACTGCAGCATTTCACACCCCGATTTCTGGGCAAAGCTACCTATTTCCTCGGACCTTTTAATCTGTCCAAAGATCTAGGATCACCAATATGGTCGAGTGGATCAAAGTAGGCTTTTCCAAGCTGGAGCTACAGTACTTGAAGTTCACAATGCAGCAGGATTTTAGGTTGGATACAGAGTCACAGCTTGTTTATCTACAACCTTGAGAAACAGTACCTGCAGTTTAACAAGCATAGGGAACAACTCCCTGAAATGGAGGAGTAAGTTTCAACATCTTCCAAAGCTGCAAACCTAACCTTAAGGACTGCTTTCAGGAAGGTAACTAGTGTGTCTTTTTACAAAATAAATGTACTTAAACTTCAGATTGCCCACAACTTTTACCAACCCAAATTTTATTAAAAATTGCCTGTGTAGCCTGATTTAAGAATAACTGAAATCCTGATTAGGCTGTGCCTTTGCAAGTTTCCCAAACTTCCTCTGCCAATATCAACTGTGAGCAAACAGGCAGATTTCTCAACTGTAAGACAGCCATGACTGAAGACAGTGTTGCAGCTGTCAAGAAGAAAAGCCAAGTCCTGAAAAATTGATTTTCCGTGACATGACTTGCCCCTACACTGTTCTGCACAACACCTATTCAGGCCACTTATTCTGTATCTAATATTGCACAATGAAATAACCATGCATGTCAAAACAATCAAGGGGAACATACCTACTTCAATATCTAGACTCAGAGTAACTGTGTCAGTGTATTTACACTCCATAGTATACACAGCATGACAGAATTTATCAATTCTTAGCACATAGTTGACCCTCACAACCCGGTTTCCCCAAAGGTTACCAGTGGGCAACATTATACAAGGAAAAACAACTTGAAAGAATGTGTCCATGTATTTCCAAATTTGTAACCCAAAACCACCAGCTCTGCATAGCAGCTGGTACTGCCATGGCAATACCAGGCACAACAGAATTCCCTCATAACCTATATTTCCCTGCCACACTGAAAAAACATTGAGAGGTCACAACTAGTAGAAAATGGTTAGTAAACCTAATAAATCTTGAATTTATCATAGAGTAATAATGAAATAAATTTCTCTGACATGAAAGAAAAAACGGACCGGTCATCACATCGTTACTTTACACTGATGAGACACCTCCCTGAGCAGTACAGTATAGCAAAGCCTCACACCCCTAGACAGAAAAGTGTAGTAGTGATTCAGACTGCTTTGCTGGTCACCTCGCCATCGCGTAGTCAGCCTAAAGGAACCACTCTAGAGAAACGAAGTCTTTGGTAAACTGCGCCTGGGTTAGGAAAGGAATTCCGTGCAGGACCAGCTGTGCACACATCCAACACGGTAAAGCGTGGCTTCCTCAGAGAGGAGCAGAAAGGAGAAGTAAAGTGACGAAGTGTTCTCAACCCGCTAGCACAGCTCTAGCTGCACAGGGCTGAGGTGTGGCTGGGTGTAATTTGTGACACACAGGCACCTGCGACTCCACGCACCCTTCAGCGTTTGCTCCCGCAGCCCCTCCGGCCGCAGCCTCCCACACTGAGCAGCACCGCGGGTTGGCTGGGCTGGCCTGCATCCTGCATCAGCACTCCGCCCAGCCAGGAACGGAGCGCTCCCCGTCTCCAAACACCTCCCACAGCAAGCCGTGGGAAAAACAAGCCGCAGCCGAATGCTTTGCCCCACACGCACACACTGACACACCTCTTCCAGGCAGCACAGCCTGGCGTGCCCTGCTCCCCACCCGGAGCTGCCGCCTCGCCTCCCCCTCTCGGCAGGAAGGCCGCACGCGGGAGGCCCCGGCGCACACGTACCGGAGTGCGGGATGCCCACGGTGGCGCGGCTCTGCGGCACGGACACGGAGCGGTGCAGCGAGTCCTCATACTCGTCCAGGATGGACGCCATGGCCCAGCGCGGCCCGAGCGCGGCGCGCTCAGCTGACCCGCGGCACGTGCGCCTGCGCATCCGCGGGCGGGGCGGGGCGGGGCGGGGCGGGGCGGGGCTGGGCCCTCACAGCAATGGCGGCTGCCTCACAGCAATGGCGGCGGGATTGTAGCGGCCTGGGTGTGGCGCGACACTCCTGTCCCCGACACTCCTGTTCCCGGTGTTCCCCCGGAGCTGGCCGGTCGGCCTGTGCCCTTGCTGCCGGGCCTTGTGCTCCCCGCGGTGCCCGCCGCTTCAGCTCACTGCCGCGGATACCGAAAGGCTTATGTCGAATTAAGGAAGGGCCCACTCGAATAAACAGTCAGCATTTTTATACGCCAGTAATAACCAGAAGTTCCTCTAGGTGGGATGTACGCTCTGGGTTTGTTGTTGAATATAACATCAAAACTTGAATTTGCCACCAAAGAGGGCTAAAAAGAGGTAGGCTGGCATCCCACACGACCACTGGAGACCCCTCAAATGACCACTAGAGACCCCTTCCCTAATGAGCATGGGTAATAAGACCCACACAATTAATTAGCATATGTACAAGGCTGCTTGGAAATAGCTGTAAACTTCTTGGAATGTAAATACATATTCATATAAAAAATTGTGTATAGGCAATAGAAATGTGAATCTTTGCATGCATAATAGGCAGAGAGACACCCCCTACTCCCCATTAACCTGGCACTGTAACAAAGTGCTGTCAGCTTTCCAACCTGTAACTCTGGTTTGAAAGTTTTCTTTCCCACTTTTCAGTGACACTGTCCTGTTTTGTGCAGCTACATGCGTGAGAAATTACCTCATTAATGCAGCAGTGTGCCCTACTAGAATCAGTCCTGATTGCCAGAGCAATTCTACTGACTGCAACTAGGAATTATCTGGTTTAAAACACTCTGTAAAAACTCCTGTGTTGTGGCTCTCGTGTAGCACTGGGTGGCAAATTCTTGGCTTTATCACTGGAATGATCATTGAGACACAGTGTAAGGGGATTCAGCATAAGGTGCTCCTTGAACTATACTAGACTTGCTCTGCAAGTTTATCCCAGTTTCTGTGTCGCTAAATAGTATTTATAACCTGGAGTTTTCTTATGTTCTGGTGTGCCAACAACTGTAATTTACAGTTTTACCCTCTAGCTTAAACTAGCAGAATTTATAACAATGGCATTAACAAAAAAGAATAGTCTCTTACACAACCCTTTGTGTTTCATCCTATGTAAAATGAGCAGAGATGTATATGTGTACACTGTATGTGTGCCATACCCCATACTGTGAGTATACTGTATACTGCATATTAGATACAAGCTTCACTTTCTGGAAGCAATTAAGAAATGTCTCGCAGGGTACAGGACAGCTTGCAACTCAGAGGGTTCCATTACAAGACACAAGAAGTCTTCCCAAACTTAGTTTGCACATCAGGTGGCAGTGAGGCACCACAAACAGCAGTTCCATGTGGTTGGCCTCTCACAAACAGAGTTACACCTCCTTTTTCTCTGCTCTTACTGGACACCACACCCTCACAGACTAGAGCTGTGGTCTGCATCACCCAGCCCCAGGCCTCCCTCCCCAGTGCTGAGCCAGACATGCAGGTCCCACGCTAGCTGGGTTCCTGGAGGCTCCATGGCACGCCTCCACAGGGTCACCTCTGCCTGCTTTGCTAAAAACAGAACGTGGCTTTTGCTGACCTAGCCTGCCTGCAAGCACCAGTCCCAGCCTCTGCTGTTTACCCTCTTTATGTGGCAGCTCTGAGCCAAAATAGCAAAACCACATTATTTTGCTGTCTAATCATCCTGATCTTCATAAGCAGTGACTGTTCTCTTTCAGCATCTCAAAAGGCACAAACAAACTACATTAGGTTTAGGGTAATGAGGTAGGAAGGGACTTCTTGGACTATCAGATCCATTCTCCCACTCTTGTAAATACCACATCATATAGTCCTTTCTCTATTTCTGTCAAGCTCTGTCTGATAGTGTGGGTATTTTTTCCCCTGACTGCTGTAGCTCATACCTGTTCCAAACACTCCCATGATTTCAAGCTGTGATTTCCAGTATAACATAAGTTGTGGCTAGTCTGAATCCTTTTGTTCTTGTTCAAACACTGATCTTTAGTATACAGGACATTATTGAGCTTTTCATTTCCTCTGCAAAAATCATCACCAATCATAGCCTTCATTTGGATGTATCAAATCCAGGATTTATCAAACCAAGAAGTTCTTGGCTTATCTTAAAAAGAGGAGATGATTAGTTCCTTGGAGCTTCCTACAATTCTCTATATTGGTTGCAGCTTCAACTCATGTTTATGTCACAGGGGTGAGCCTAGCCGACTCCTCATTTGAGATGATGTCTCCCTCTGTTGTCTTCAGCAATGACGCGTCTACTTTTCCTCTTTGTAATCATATTTTGGCAGTAGAAAACTGAAGGGTTATTTGGTAAGGGGAAAATAAACCGTCTTGAAATGTATCTGGATATTAGAGTAAATTGACATTTGTGCGCACACTTCTCAGTATGGAGCTCTGTGGGCTGTTTCAGCTCAAAGCCTAGATCAGGCCATGTTTTATAAGTTGTTTTTCCCTTGGTCAGGTCTAGAAATGGAAGAGATTTTTGTTCTTATTGTGGCAGATATTATTGCCTGTTAGGGCTAATACCTCATGAGAAACCTGTGTCTGATTTTAATGTGGTTAAATTGGAAGCCAGATTTTCACCTTATTTGGAAATAAAACATCAGCCTAAAGCTAACCCAAGCCCACAAGCCTACTCCATCCATCTGCAGTATCATCTGCTGTGATTATTTAATTTACAAACATGTGCAATAATTATATCCCAGTGCTACATTCACAGATTTGGTATTCTGAAAAGAAGGGAAGAGCAAGGGTTGCAGAGGCAAGATTTATCTGCTCTTTGATTCACCAGGAATGTGTGGAGAATCAGATGGTTGCATTTTGTGTGTAGCAGTGGTGTAAGTCTGTAAGAGGAACTTGTGTGAGAGAATTTAGGAGATTTTGGTGATATCAATTGGAATTTTTGGATTGGAAACCTAAATCCTTGTCCTGCTTTGGTATGGCTGTGGTCACAGCAGCAATTTGCAGTAAATTAGACTTAAACAGTTAATATTTTCTCCAAGCTGGGGACACAGATATCAACATCTAGGTCTTCCATGGCATGTTATTCTCCTCAAATGCCTAGAGAAACAGGTAATTCTAGATAACTACACTGACAAACATACAATGTGTCCAAGGTTCAGACTCCCAGCAGATAAACCCTGTCTAAATCTGGGCTTCCTCAATGCTGTCTGTGTCATTCCTGGCTGCCCTGTCCAACCCACCTTGGTGCACAACAGTTTGTATATGAGTGCAGAGTGGGACAGTTCATTGCCCTGCAGCAGATGACTCTGTGATCCATGATCTAAACATGAGTGCTGGTGCAGAGGAGAGGGCAGGAAGATGTGGCTGTGGAAAGAACTAAGGGCAGAATCTAGTGACACAATTGAAATTTGAATTAAACCCTGGACTTCCTCACAGATTTCCACTACAGACAGTACTGATCATCACTCCACCTCACTGTATATAAAATATTCCTTCACAGTGATCAACATAAAAAATACCCTGTATTCCTAAAAGCCGTAGGCAAATAGGTGTAACTCCCTAAATGCACCAGCCTCCTTAAGATACCCACAAAGGTGTAACGTGCTTCCAGGCTATGAGACACCCCTGTAACTGCTTTGAGGAGAGTGCTGCAGATACCCGTGTCCCCCACTCAATCAAGAGACCTTGTCCCAAGAAAAGGGACAGCATTTCTGAGTGACCTTTTGAATGCTGTATACAAATTAAATGCAGTAAACAGAATTTCAGTGACTGTGTACCCTGGGTATAGCAGTTACCCATGAGAACCTGAACTGGAACCTACACGGGGAGCCATACAACAATTAGAATTTACCCTGGAAGAGATCAAAGCTCAGAATCTTGCCAGAACCCGCCTCCTAACCATTAACCAACCTCCCAAGCTCTTCAAACCCATTGTCAGAAACAGACTCCTGCAGACCAGTAAACACTGGGTGGAATTGTATCGTGCCCGAGCAGCAATTGCAGGCCTGCAGACCGCGGCTCCCCTGACACTTTGTTTTTCCACAGGTGAACTATCAATGTCTGTTGCTGCTACATGTGCTTTCCAGAGCAGGCTGCCCTTTGTAAACCCACCGAGTGCCCCCATGGAAACCCTAGGGCGTAACCCGTCTGTCCTAGAGTGTGAAAAAAGCAGGATGGGAACATGCTTTTGCGGTGAGAAAACCTTTTTCCCATCATCAGCACCCTGTGGCTAATCCCTCAGTTTTGATCCTCAAGGGAGATCCATAAATGATAAGCCTGAGAACTGAAACTGATAACTTGGCAGAGACAGTGATCTTAGATCATTTTATGGTATTCCGATTCCTCTTAAACCCAGCCCTTCACTGTTCAGTGTTAACTGCCTGCCTTTCCTCGTTTCACAGGAGGGATGTGAACTTTATCACCTTTCTCTTGCTAATTCCCTCACCCATTCCTGTTAAACCTTAGCGCCTCTTTGGGTGTAAAACGTCCGATTGAGTGACATAATTAAATTAAGCTCAGATCATTGTCTTCCAACCGGTCTTTAGCCTGAAATTTGCTGTTTCTCTTTCAGATTTAAAGAAAGTCTTTGAACGCTTTAAACTTTGCCTGTTCTTTCACATTCAGCAGTTGATGTATTAATATATGTACTTTCTCCAGCAGATGGCAACACACTTCTAAATTATTCACAGCATGTCTGAGAGGTAGGACTAGTTCCTAAGCAAGTCAGGAGATGAAGTTGAGTTTGAGAAAGGAACTTAGTGAAATATGGTGCTCGTCTCCCTTTGGAACGTTCAAGAAAATATTTTTGAAGCTAGCGGCATTGTTATTTCATTTAAACTTACTATTCTTTAATCTGAAAATGTAGTATAATGCTGTTCTGGTGGCTCTTTGTCTCCACATTTAACAAGAGTGACAGGGAACAGGTGCACCAGAACCTCTCTGTGCATCTCTCAGACATTGCCTTTATTTCCAAAAAGCAGTGAAGTAGTTCAGAGGCCAGGATAGTGGGAGCTGTATTCTAATATTTTAATATGGTTTCTCTCTCCTTTTTTTTTTCCCCAAAGGCATTTCGAAAGCACACACCTCCAGTTCACACCAGAAGCATCCATTAGCTGCTATAGAATTGTAAAGCATTTTTATTGCTGGAGACTCAGAAACTATGGAGTTCGTATTAATCAAAATCTCTATAAAGGAAAGTAAGTACTAGAATAATTCTTCCTTGGATTTCTCCTGTCATGATTTTTCTATGAGTGGGTACAGCCTGATGTTTCAATGACTTTGTGTTGTGTCTGTTTCTGCCTCTGCGAAGTTGATAGAAAATGATACAAAGAAGCGTTTGACATCACTTCCTGAAAGTTACAGTAACTAGACAAGGCACACCGCAAGGGAAAACCAGGCTCGGGCTCTTGTCTTCACCCTTTTGTCTGTCACTCCTTTTAAGCGGTAATTATAGTTAGCTCGATTTTTCCCAGGGAGGAAGCACACTCAGGTGCATGACAAACACAGGGTGACTCAGAACTGGTTGTGTCATTGCTTGCAATTACGAATTCAACCAGCCGGGCAGCGGCTGTACCTCGATTTCTTCAGTGTCTCTTGGCATCAAGGGATCCAGTTTAGCACCTGCTCTCCAGTTTAGCCCCCCTCTCAATGTAGATCCCACCCACCTGCCCTGTGTGTGATGGCATTGTTGCCTGTTCTCACTGTGCCCCCCTTCTCGTTGTTTAGGTTTCTGTTGTGCAGCGCTGTGAACAGACTCAGGAATGGGATCCCAGGGCGCCATTTGCTAAGGAGCCGTATGGACAAATGCAACCCACTTGTACAAATGCAGGTAATGCTGAAGGCTGGGTTTGCTCACTACCATGTTAGGAGGGGCTGATATTTTTTTTTCCTTTCCCTTGGTGAGATGGGAGCCATGCTATTTTTAAAACTGCCACCTCCCATAACATATGATGCTTTTTCTGAGGCAACATGAGTAACTTGCTAAGCTTTGCAAAAATGAGAATGGTTTCCACTCTGTGAGTTTCTGACAAGACTGGAAAGCAGAATATCATCCAAGGCAGCAGAACACAATGATGTCAGAGGAACAGAATACAAGGTCAAGTATTCCTCAGGAGCCACTGAAAGTCAGGGCCACAATCTGTTGAAAAGCCCAGTGTCACCATTTCCCCATATTATAGTACTGCACTTCAGAATGGAAATTATATGGAACAGTGTGAGCTGATCTGTAGTTTCATCCCCACAAGGGACAAGCCCAGGTGTCCTCCTCATCCAAATTGGCTTATATACTGTTCTTGATTTGGTCCATAGGTGGACTTCTCCTGCCACAGCAGTGGTGAGAAAAGTTATCATAATTAATAGAAATGGGCAGAACAGGAAGTGTCTTCCTCTAAATAACTGGTTTTGGTTTTTTTTTTAATAGCAGGACTTTGTACAGATGTATAAAGTTTGTTTGGTGGTGACAGTCACACACTGCCTGAATGTAGAAATCTACTTCCACTGTAAATCACTTTAATGGAGCAGCTTTTCTGTGCAGCCCAGATAGTGCAGCCCAGCTGAGTAATGGCTACAAAATAACAGGACCTGAAATCTGTATTTGATCTGCCTGGAAAGAGTTTGATCTTCTGCACTTAGTTCTTGGTGGATAGGAATTCACATAATGAGAAATACCATCATAATTTGTACTAATTATAATTCCTGGGAGTGAGGCCAAATACAGCCTTGCAGACTGTGTATTTCCCACTCAGGCACAACTGATTTTGGCAGAGGAGCACATCAGGCAAGCAGCACACAATGGGGCTCTCCTAATGTACCTGCTGCCTACACAGGCAGAGACAGTGCCCAGAGCTGTTGGTTCAGCAGCTCAGGGAATGGGACAGACTTTCACTGCAACAAAGCCAGAGCTGTGCAAAAAAATCTAGCAAACCCAAAATATCTGACTGCTCTCTGCATTGTGAAACTAAACATGCATCCACTGTTAGCTGTCAGGACCAAGGAAAGACCTGAGAAACGAATCCATGGGAGCGGCCCTGTTTGTTTGCTTAATCACTTTGTTTAAATGTAGATTAAAAATCACTTAAGCTTATTGACAAATTAAGTGTGTGTCAACCAACGGTTGTCAGAAACTGAAGGGAAAAAGGAGCTCAGACCCAGAAGGAAGAGATTTTAGGTAAGGAGTAAGAGAAAAAGGGCTGGATCTGTGAAGCAGGGCAACAGTGTATCTTGTTAAGGGAGATACATTCCTAAGCAAACAACAAATAGGGAACTTGAACTGTCAACTTCTCTTCATCTCTTGACCTTGCCAACAGTGAACAATTTGGTGAATAATCCCTCATTTACATTCATTTCTTCTGATTAAATGGAAATGTCATAGTTCACAGAAAGTCAGCCAGAGTCTGAAATGCACTGGGAAAGCTTTGTAAGATCCTTTTTTGCTATGCTGCCTGTCCCAGCTGCAATGTAGCGTGTCCTTGCTGGTCCCATTGGAGGCACTGCCACAGCTCACACACTGCAGAGTATGGCCTGCCCCAGTGCATTCTGCCTTCTGGAGCAGTTCAGCTGTCACCTGGCTCTGAACCAGCACTGAAGAGCATGGCACTGGAAAAAGCCAGTCAAATGCAAGCCAGTCCCTTTAGATAGTAGTCACTTGGTGTAGCAAGACTGCCTGGCACATGTTTTAGCACCAGCCTAGTTTCATATACCTTCCCCATTTTTTGTAGCTGTAGAAATTTACAGCTGTGCTATGTGTAAAAACAAATAAGGGGTTGATTAAAACAAACTGCTAGAGAAAACTGCAGAGGAAAAGCCTTCTTGAAGTTCCCAGGAAGCTTTTTGGCTGTCTCCAAAGAGTGGACATGCTTTGTCCACTGAACCTGAAGGGTTGCAATGCTTATGACTTTCTGTCACCCACAGGGAAAAGCACTCTAGACTGTGCCTGACTTAAAGATTTCTTCTCAAGTTCAACATTACTATAGGTGGAACACCTTTGTATCTTTCTCAGCATGGATGCAAACTACAGCAAGACAAACTCACAAACTGCTAATCAGCAGCAGCTTGCAGCACAAACCTGCCTAGTGCAGACAGGTCTGCCTTGCTGAGAGGACCCTGAAGGACATCAGGGTAACTAAATGAGTGTTGTTCATTGATAGCCTGAGTTTAGCTCCTCCATTAGGAAGCAGCTCCACATTCAAAGCTAATGTTGCAATATTGGGTATTGCAGGAATTAATACTTTCCCTCCAGTGTTTCCAATCACTTGGAGATGCTACACTGGCACGCAGTGATGGCTGAGATAGTGTGGCTGGATCACTTCTTTTAAGTGGTGTGTTCCCACTCCTGTGTTTAGTCATACTGCTTTAGACAGCGAGCTCCTCAGGGCAGGGATGGAGCTCTCTTCTTAGCTGCCAAGGGCACAGTGTGGTATGGGAGCTACCAGAGGTGAATATGAAAAACAGGCAGCAGACTGGGAACTCCTGCACTTGTCCATGCAGCTGGGAAAATACACTTTGCGGCTTTTGCCAGCAGGTAGGAGCAGCTTGGCTGGGCCCCAGCAACCCAGTAATGCCAATCATGTAGTTAACAGATGGGATGACTTTTGGCCATTTGTTTTATATTGTCCTTCACAATGTTGACCAGCACTGTTGGCTTTACTTCTGTCCTGATTTCATGGCAGAAATCACAGATGCCCCAAATGGCACAGTGGAGCTGCTGCTTTCAAAAAGCGACTTGGATGGAGTGTGGCTTTCCCGTGTGTGCGCGGCTCAGAGCGCGGCGTGGCCCCTGCCGAAATTCGAGGGCAGGCGCCGCTCGGGGGCATGGCGGGGGATGGGGGTGCAGCAGTGGGACCCCTCGCCTGCGGGACGGCGGCGGAAGAGGCGGCAGGGCCGGCAGAGCGGGGCTGGGCCCGGCCACCTCCCGGCGGGGCGGGACAGGGCGGGACTAGGGAAATAGGGGCTGGTTTTGTGCGCAGGGTGGCAGGTGCAGTGATGAGGAGCGAAGCTCGGCGGGCTGGAGAGCGTGGCCCCGCACGGCAGCTCCGACAGCAGCCCTCTCTCAGGAGCATGGCAGCGGCCCCACCGCGCCGGTCCCCACGCTGAGCCCTGTCGAGTCCGCCGTGCCACCGTCAGTGCCATTGCCATGCCTCCCCAGGAGCTCCTGGATTACGCGCCCGCCCTACGGAGACACAGCCCGTCCCGGGGCAGCGGGCCGGAGCTGGGAATCAAGTGCGTGCTGGTGGGCGATGGCGCCGTGGGCAAGACCAGCCTGGTGGTCAGCTACACCACCAACGGGTACCCCGACGAGTACCAGCCCACCGCCCTCGACACCTTCTCCGGTAGGTGCCCGCCCGGGCTGCGCGGGGCACGGGGCGGCCGGGAGGATCCAGTCTGGAGCAGAGAGACCTCGGGAAGCTCGGGAGGAGCGGGGTCTCGGCGCGGGTGGAGGCGAGCGCTCCCGGGACCACGGGCTGTGCACCGGGGGCTCTGCGGGCAGCGCAGCCTGCGGGCACACAGCCCGAGGGGATTTCTGGGACTCGGACCGAGACCCTCCGACGTTTTGTGAGGTTTAGCAGGTGGAGATCCTCCGTTCTGCATCTGTGTCAAGTTGATTTGCAAGTTCTGTGAACTTGGGCATCTTCCTGGTTTTGTGGCGTTGTTATGACTGAAATAGAAGGGGTCTTAGTTGTTGGTTTTTTGGGTTTTTTTGGTTTTTTTTTTTTTTTTTTTTTTTTTTTTTATTGTTAGTGGTGGTTTTAGCTTCAGAAATAGCCTAGAGTGTAAGACTGTGATTTTAGCTTCAACTGATACTGGAGAAAACCATCCTTTTCTCTCCATGTCTGGTGAAGTTTGCATTGAACAGAGGTTGTCAAAAAGTTGACAGGTTTTATAAGTCTGGCTAGAATTGCAAGCTCATGAGCGCTCATTAGTTTCCACTTTCGTAAATGCTATCTTTGTTCATGTTCTACACTCCTCTTCCTTTGGGCTCCAATTTCTAATATAAACCCCAGGAGAATACAAAGCCCTTTGAAAGACTTATCTTCATTTGATATGAAGAAACATAGCACTACTTGACAATGTAGATTGGTAGATTAGAGATGTGCTCAAGTCAGACCAGGAATGAGACATCTAATGTGTCATAGTCTTAGGGGTGCTTAGAGGGAGTGTTTTGTTTCAATGTCCCCCCCTCAGTTGCTCACTCTGAGAGCTGTTGATTTACCTTGACCTTCTCCAAACTATTCTACTGTTACTTCAAGGAACTGGTCTGGGAACATGCTGCTGTTTATGGTCCAGAAGCCCTTTGTGAGCAGATGTAAGGAATCATGACTCCTCCAAGGGAAAGGTTACTGCTCTCTCTGCTCTCTTTGCATTAATGTGTATGGATTAGACTAAGAGAGGCTTAACATTACTGTAGTTATTAGACTACACATTTTTGGAAGTGCAAATCTATAATAAAGTGGTCCAGAAAGGTGAAGGCAATATGAGTGCAGAAACTCCCCGATTAACAGCAGGTATTCTGAAGGTAGCTGCACATGGGTTTAGTTCCAGTCTGGATGTCCCAGTACTGAGTCTGCCTTCAGAGGTTCATAGGATTTGTAATTATATAAATCAAACACATTAAAAATGTGTCTTGTGAAGTTCACTTTCTGCTTATTGGGAAGAAATGGAAGAACAGACAAATTTTCTTTTCCACTCCTACTTTTACCCTGGGTAAGCCTGAAGAAAGTCCCTTCCTGGAGTCAAATATTATGCTTCAGGATCCAGCTCAGAAATTTCAACCCAATTCCTTCCACTTTTGGGGAATACCTGCCATTGAAACAGCCTGCAGAACTCGGCAGTTTAAATTCTAACCTTAATCCTGGTCATGGGACTGTGATGCCAATAACAAGATAGGAGAAGGTGTTGCATTATCAGGGGGACGTCTCTGGGACAGCGACCCAGCCACATACAGATGTAGTCTGTCTCTACCTCCTGCTGGGTGTCGCTGCCAGCTACAGCAGCCTTGAGTGAAATGTGCACCTGGTGACCTTTCTCCACCAGGCTATCCTGTTCTGCCAGCCCCTTCGCTATTGTACCATCATCCATCCTCATCCTGAGGGTGTGGACCTTGTGAGGGCGGTATTTGGAGGGCTGTTGCAAAGTTGCTAAAGTAGCTCAAGCTAGCAACAGATGGGACGAAACTCTGTGCAGACACAGGAGCAGGAGGTAATATGTGGGGTGAGTTTCTTCTGAAGATGGCGAGACATTTCAGAGATGCTAATTCCCTCTCTCAATGCACTTGTGAGACAGAGAAAACCAGATACTAGAAAGTCAAATGCCTGCTGCCTTGAAGATCAAGTCAGGATCTAGTAGGTTCTTTGATCAGGAACAGGTTTCTCTTCCTCCTCTGGGGCAGATATGGTAACAACCCAACTGTTTCCCAGTCACACGGAAGCAATGACTTTCAGCTATGCCACGAGGAGTGGCTCTGTGGTGGACGCACCCACCCCTTCTTTTTTGTTCCAGTCTTGGTCTCCCACCAAACTTTAGTTCATCTATTTGTCTGTGTCCCCTTTTTTCCCCAGACTGCTTTCAGGGACGAGTGCTCTCCATCAAAAGCTTGTTAAACTCTCTTGTTTCTGTCACTTCTCACCTGACAAGTTACTTCAAGAATTACAAAAGATTTATGCTGCTTCTGGGAGACTTTTTGTTTGTTTGTGGGTTTTGGGGGGCTTTTTGGTTTGTTTTTGTTTTTGTTTTTTTTTTTACAAAAAATACAATAAGGCCTCCTCCCTGCACACAGCAGTGGAGTTTTGCTAACTCATGTCAAGTGTCAGCCATTGTCACCTTAGCCATGATGTCTGCCTCTATTCATCCAAGCACAGCCCCATACACCTTGTCAGGACTTTCAAGTGATTTCCAGCTCCACAACCCTTTTTTCCCTCTCCTCAGTTCCTAGCCTAACCTCTGTGGTGTCTATGCACTTAAACATCTAACAGTTTCATTCCTGATTGCCATCAGAGGTCCTGCCAGCCCTCAGTCTGAGTCAGCTGATACCACATGAAGGCTTACTGTGATTAGGGAGTGAAATGGGAGCAAGCCTTACATGTGTAACTCAGCATTTTTTTGGTGTGTGGATAGTCTGAAAGGGATTTCACTCATCACTGTTTCCTTAATAGCTTCTTCATTACAAAGGTGGGTTTTTCCTTAGCTAGGACACTCATGTAACATTTTTTTAAGGCCAAATTTCTGGGCTGGATGGGAAAAATCTCCAATAGCTTGTTTGAGGGAAACTGATTTGAATTTGCTTGGCCAAGAAGATAGGAGCAAGTTGCCAAAGTTCTCTGGTTTTATCCTTGTCTTTTCTCTTGGGTTGTGGAAGAAGAACAAGTCGTTCTCAGAGAACTGTTTGGCTAAAGGCTCTCCTTGTCCAGAGGAGCAGTCGCCCAGTAACGTGGAACTATTCTTTCAGAATTCTGGAGACGAGCACAAAACACCTGAGAGCTAACAAAAACAGGTCTGCTGCAGTTCTCGTAACATTTCCAGTGTAAGCTTCAGGTCTTAGTGAGGTTTGGGAGGATGCTCAGCTAGGAGGAGATGTGAGTGACTTCAGTGAGCCTGTTCAGTAGGGTATGAAGGGAAGTGCTCAGCAGGGTATGAAGCAAAGCTATGTGTGTATGCTGGCCATCTGTTTTAGACTCATTCTCCTTCTGCTACAGTGCAGGTCCTTGTGGATGGAGCCCCAGTCCGAATTCAGCTGTGGGACACTGCTGGACAGGTAAGCTCTATCAGAGCTGTCAGCTCTGGTCCTGTGGGACAGGCATTGTTTTCAGGCTTTGAGGAAGGAGGTGTTTAACTGGGAAGAAAGGAAATGCACTGGTCCAGCACCAGCCATTTGCTGGTATGGCAGTCATAGACAAGTAAATGACAGATGCCCACAACTCTGAAACTTGTGTCTGAAATGTGGCATGGCCACAAAATCAGTACAATGCCTGCCTCTGTTGCTATCCTAGTAAACTTGTAGAAAAGCAACTGCAGCATCATGCTGTTAGAAGAGCAGTACAGTGAAGATATTTTTCTCCCTCCCTTTTCTACAGGAGGACTTTGACTGTTTGCGCTCGCTTTGTTACCCTGACACCGACGTCTTCCTTGTCTGCTTCAGTGTGGTAAACCCAAGCTCCTTTCAGAACATTACAGAGAAATGGATCCCTGAGATACGAACTCACAACCCGCGGGCACCAGTGCTGCTCGTGGGGACACAGGCAGACCTGCGGGACGATGTCAATGTCCTCATCAGCCTGGATCGCTACCACGTGAAGCCCGTGCCCCGGCCTCAGGCAGAAGGTCTAGCTGACAAAATCCGGGCTGAAGCCTACCTGGAATGCTCAGCACTGACCCAGAAGAACCTTAAAGAAGTTTTTGACATGGCCATCGTCAGCGGTGTTGAGCACAAGGCACGTCAGGAAAAGAAGATGACTGCCAAAGGCATCAAGACTCTCTCTAAGTGTCGCTGGAAGAAGTTCTTTTGCTTTGTCTGAAGCTGCTTTGAGGGAGGGGAAAAGAAACACCCAATGCCAGAATTGGCTCTGCACCTTCTTGGAGTGACTGCTCCTATGGCCCCAGCAAGGAGGGTATGATAAGCTGCTGGGCTTGGAAACCTGTCTCTTGCTGGGTACAGTATCAGATGCCAAGGATTCATGAACTAGATTTCCATGGTGCTGAGATGTGGAATGGTCCAGGCAGCTGTAATACCTGCTGGACATGTCTGTAGTGTCCCAGACTAATGGGAGCCTTTAACACATCAAGACTCAGTACCCCAGAACAGGCAGGTTCCTTACATTGTTCAAAATTACCAGTTTTCTGGTTGAAACTCACACACTTTCAGAGTTCTGATGCAGCATAATAAACATGAGGGACTTCTGAAATCAGCCTGTGTTTTGGCTGATTTACAGGCATGGCAGAGAGTAGGGCAGGGGCAGTTACGTGCAACTGCAATGTGGTCAGGCATGGGGTGCAGAGTTTGTAACATGAGACTTGGGTTCCCCCTCTGATTCCATTTGCCGAAATAGGTAGAATTCATTTGGCTGTGAAAAAGCAGCTCTCTTTCTTAAAGGTCCTGTACTAGGAGTAATCTTGAGAAGTTATTTCCTAAATAAGGGCTATTAGCAGGCTGAAGAGAAAATGCACTGGGAGCTACAGTAATACTTTGAGCAAAACCTTCTCTGAGAGGACTCTCTAGTCCTGTGGGTGCAGGTGTCACAGTCCTATCCTAAGAGGTAGTTGTGGACTTGGAGACCAACTTTGAAAGGCCTTTTGTGTGTGTGGTGTTTCGAAATAAAGAAGAGATGAGGAAGAGTGAGGTGTGGCTCTGTCTAGCAGAGAAAAAACTGTGTCAGCAAAGGGTTTATAACACTACCAAGGGGTCAAATGTAGATGGAGGGAGAAAGAAAAAAAGGAAGCAAATAGAAAAGAGAAAGATGGAATGAAGAAAGGTAGATGGAGAAAGAAAGGAGAAGGAATGTAGTTAAAGTTGTGATTCTACTTAGCTGAGATGCTAATATGCAGGGCAACATTTAGGGACCTGAAAATTTTGCTAGTGATATGAATTTCAAAGTAATATTGTCAATACATTCAGTTCTGAATCAAAAGGAGGGTGTTGTAGTGAGAGAGAGTTCCTCTTTGTTTGAAAATCTTCTGTTTCAGATCTACACAGAAGAATGGAATTTACCTTGTACTGTTTTTCCTGAGGCTGCAGAACAGGAACAGAGGACTCAGAGCTTCTTTTTGTTATGCTTCCCTTTTTAAAAAGTCACTGATTGATCTGCTGAAATCAAAAGCAAAGGAAATCCATGAAGTTTTTGCTGGAGAAAATAATTCCTTAAGTTTCACTCCCTTCCCCTCTCACCTGTTTCTCAGGGGATTAATACCTCAAGAGAGTCTATTCACATTTTATTGTATTTTATTACAGAACTTGCAGCAATTTCTAAATGTTCTTTTGCAGAGACATTTCATTTTGGTTTATGTAGCAGAGAGCATGACAGGTCTGTCAAGGGATGCTTTTGATACTCAGGGGGTTCTCTGCATCTGGCCACAGCCCATCACTTTGAGGACACTCTGGAGTAATGTGACAGAAAGAGAAATAGCTGTGGATGGTTTGCCCTAGACCAAAGGCAAGCATAGGTGAGCTGGTGAGCCTGTAGCAAGGCAAATGTGACTAATGCAGTCTGGCTCCAAACAAATGCCTCCCAACAGCTTTCACAGCCGGCTGGTTTTGTAGCGCAGCTTTATGTAGTTCCCAGGATGTGAGACAAAACTGCTGTCTCCCCGGGCAGTATTGCAGGATGAAAGAGGTGAAGTGTTCCTGGGAAGGGAAGTGTCCCACAGCCTTGGAGCTGCTTCTAGGGTAAGGCTCAGAGACCTGAAAAGGATGGTGCAGCAAAATGAGCTGAATATTGAAAGGACTCCTCCAACTGAAATGCCATTTGAGTCCAGTGAGGAGTCCTAAGAGATGGTGAGCACAGAGACAGTAGCTAGAAGTAACATGTCTGACACAGGTCTAGGTAGGACACCTGACAAAGCTCTCACTCAGCAATGCATCCCTGTGTGCATATCCTACCTGTACAGGCACCTTTGCTGTATCACTAGTTCAGGTTGTCTGTTGGGTCTTTACACATTTCTTTAGCCTGTGAGACCAAGGGCTGTGGTATGACCTGCCAAAGAGCATGCCACATCCCTGTGGAGCAAATCCACAGGTGGAAAGAACACCAGCCTCCTTCGTGCCAAGGACAGCAAGGGTTGTCCTGCAGTAACTTGGTATGAAACAGGGGTTATTTCATTCTGGAAAAGAAACTGTACTGAGAGCTACTTTTGTTCTATGTGATTGTGTCTAAAATTCGTTCAAATAAATTTTTTTAATGTCCACAATTTGTGTTTGTAATTTCATCAGTGCAAAGTTAAATTGGGCTGTAATATGGAGAGGGAGTTACTCCATTTTACTGACAAAAAGCATAACAGGGAAATGGCCCCACTTCTCACTCCATGTCCTAACCCCCACTAGCAATGTTAAAAATCCCCTCATAGCTGAAACTTTCTAGATTCCTTCTCTTACCTCAGTTAATCTTTCTCTACCTCAGCAGCCACTCAGTATGGAGGCTGCTAAGGGGGATGGAGTAGCAAACATCCAGGGCTTTCAATTCCTCTCCCCAGAAGCCACTCTCCAGGGACCAGTCAGGAAGCCCTCCCAGAACCCACAGAGCCAAGCCCATGGAGGACTTGCATTTGGAGCCTCAATGACAGCATGTTGCTCTGTCATTAGGCTGATGGGTAATTTAGGACCAGCTTCACTTCACTTACCTTGGCAGTTAAACACTGCTCAAGTGCTGAAAAATTTTGTCTGTGCCACATAGGATGCAAAAGGTCATAGGACTAACCCTTTTAGCCTTGTCTTCAGTATTACAGATGGGTCAGGGCTCCTGCCTGTCCAGATGTGGGGCCCCATAGCTGCTCCAGAGTCAGAGGGCTGGAAAGTGAGGTTGCTGAGGGAGGAGTGTGGTGGTTCAGCCAAGAGCTAGGAAAGAAAATGGACAAAAAACAGAGTAGCATAGGTAATGGGCAAATTTAGAAGTTAGAGGGAATAGGAAATCACTGCCAATAAAACATGATTTGGGAACTTGTGTTTTGGGTGAGGAGGTAGTTGGGATTTTTATTATTTGTTTGCGTTTTTGGGGGGGAGTGTGCATAGCTGTTTACCAAGTCTGCAATCACGCTCTCCTTCTACAGACCCACTGTTTACTAGGTGTAAAGTAACCCATGGGAGTATTTAGAGCTGGCTCCCAGCTTTGTAACTTCCTGGCACTAAATCTTACAGAAGCACCTGTGAATGGAAATAGCAGCAAAGTGTGAATTAACTTTACAGGGAGTGAGTCATTCTACTGAGCCATATCCTGTCATATGCACAATAAGCACTCTAAAACTCCCTGAAATCCACGAACAAAGCTGAACTCCTGGGTGTGGGGAGGTGAATCTATCTCATTAAATGGAGTTTCCTACCAAAGCCACCTGAGGTGTCCATAAAGCCTTGCTCTCATCCTCTTACGGTGCAGTACGGGCTCTGTGCTACTACCTGGCTTTGGTAGAGTCTGGGCTTGTTTCTGCCTTGCAGTGCTGCTTGACCAACCTGTATTTTCAGATGCTGCTGAGAGTACAGAGGAGTTCCTGGGAAACTGTTGCTAACACAAGCCACCCCACCAGGCTGGGTGAAGTTAGCCCAGTCCATTGCTAGGCCAGCACAATTCCTCACAAGTGCTGCTTAGTTTCTTCCAAAAAGGATCCTTATGATTAGTTGATCTGACTTGTTCCATAGCAAAAGCTCAGCATCAAATGCTAAAAGCACCAACATTTCTACAGGGTAGAAACTCTCTAGTACCTTCTTTCTTGCTCAGGGCTCTGACTTGGATCCTGGGTAGCAGACTCCTGCATATCCTTGCATCCAGCAGAGTAACTGATAAGGAAGACTGTCCTTACTGTACTGGAGAATGCTGGTTGAGACTCAGCATAAAGTAACAGTACAAGTACTTCAGTATAGGTACACACCATGTTTTTTAAATCCACAAGAAGCCAGCGTGCTTGCTGCCATTGCCAAAGGACCTGAGCTTGGATGTCAGAAACAGTAGGGACACAGTATGGAAAGGACCCTTTAGTTTCCTTTTTCTGTAGGTATTGCACCCTAAATGGGCTTAGCTGTGCCAAAAAGTTTTCCAGCTAATAACGCTTTCCTCAGCTTCCACTGAACTCTGACTGGGAACTAAACCCCAAAATAATACGAAGCTTCATCTGACTCAGCACATCCTCATTCCAGCACCAAAAGGGCAAGTCTGAAAGTCCTTCTGGAGCTCTTTATGCCCTGTAGGTTACATCCTATTTATTTTGAAGGGACAGGCTGAACTATTACCAGGTCAGGAGCTGACATGAGCCCAGCAGGAGGAACCCTGCTGAAATGCAATTACCTCGGAATGGCATCCTCCCCCCATTTCCTGAGAGGGTGTGATTACATTGACAACCTTATCACTTTCTTAACACTCCCCAATTTAATCCTCAGGTGCTAACTGGCTTTTTCTTCAGATTGCTCCAAGTTTAACTGTTATTTATCAATTAGGCCCAGCTTGAAAACAGGGTCTGACTTTTCTCAGCTGTAGTGGCAGATAGGTAACCTGTTTCAACTTTGCTCCTAATACATTCCTGCCCCTAATTTGGGCTAGATTGGTCCCTTCCCATGGTCTTTTCTGCAGTCTCTCAAAGAGCAGTGTGGGAACACCACAAGAGCAGAAGGGAGCAGAGGCACTGCTCAAACAGATGCTGTCACCACAAGGCATGTTTGTCCTCTCACAGCCTGTGTGTTAACTGAACTGCTGCTCTTCCAAATATTCTGCTGAGAGACCTTTTTGCCCAGGATGCTGCCCTTGGCCACATGGTCTGCTTGTACATCTTGAGTCAGTTTACATCGTTGCCTCTCTTTGACCATGCTAAATCACTCTGTAGTGAGCCTGGGAGATAAAGCATTTTTCCAAAGGAACCAGTTGAACTTTACAATATGGCTCTAAGACTGTCCTTCCTGTAGTGGAGAATGCTGGTTGAGGCCCAGCATTTGGTCTGCATCGGCTCCCAGAGAAGGAATCAAAGAGCTGGCCCAGCTGGCACCTGGGCCTCCTGGAAGCTGCTTACTCATGCCTCTGCAGAGTCCAGCCCTGGGCTCCCCATTCCCACCGTATAAATACAGCATTGTACTTGCAAAGACCTATTGCACAAGAGGGCAGGGTATGTCTCAACTTATCCCTGAGACAGGTTCCCTCTGCTGCAGCCCCACGTGATCCTGGTTCCCAGGGTGACACCATGCCCTTTCCAGCTCCCAGACTGAGCTGCTTGGCATCCAAACTTGCAGGACTTGTTCTAGAGGAGCAGGAGGAGATGTGGGTCCCATCCTCCCCCTCCAACCCCTTATCCCCAGCACTACCCCTAGGGCAGTGTTGTGAACTGAAATACTCTGGTTTCTGCTGCTATGGAGGAACATCAGGTGCAAAGAAATTTGGCTGTGGGACAAGTTTCACCACGAGTCACTGAGCCAGGCTTTTCTTTCCCATGAGATAATCTTGGGCGGGGCAGACAATCTCTTAAAATTAAAATACAATGAAAATACACGGGCTTCCCAGGGTCTGGGGTAAAGCTCTCTTTCCTTGTTTTCTCAGAAAGCGAGCCAGGCACTGCTGAAACCTTCCCCAGGCTCTCAGCGCAGAAGGAAGCACTGCAGTGGCAGCCTCAGAGCCAGGCCTGGTGCCTGCTGCTCCCCCAGCTGGCAACAGGAGCCCACCCATGGGACCTGGCTCTGCCGGTGGTGAGAGTGGAAGAATTAGACCTCCTGTGGAAGAGAGCCCAGTTTAGTGAATCAATCACAGACAGCAAAGCCCCTTCCTGTGGCTGGGCTGCTAGTCACTGTGCTGGTGGCATGGTGGAATTTCCTGGTGGTGCCATCACAGATGTTAAACACTGCAGGGAGCTCAGGGCGCTCAAGCCGTGGGCTCGTCCCTTCCTCCACCATCCTCACAAGCATCTCACCCTGCCACAGAGCTTAACTCTCTGCTTCTCCAGGTAAGCACCTGGTTACATTGCTCAGTGGCAGCAGGGACACAGGGATGTAGCTGGAATCTGCCAAGGATCTAGCTGGGATCTCCCTGGAAGGTGGGTCAACACCTCAGCCCTAACACTGGAGATCCTTTCTCATCCAAAAGGGAAAGTCAGCATCACGTGCTGAAGGAGAGCTCATCAGGGGAGGATTTGGTTTTCCCGTCAGAGGCTGCATCCCTGCAGGGCTGGATGGCAGAGAGGCTGGGAAAATGCTGCCCAAGCAGTGCCCATGGGTTTCGGATGGTGTTGCAGAGCCCTCGCTGCTCTCCTGCAGGGAGCGCTTTGCCGGGCTGCGCGCCGGGGAAGCGGCAGTGCCCGGGGACAGCCGGAGCCGCTGCGATGGCTCTCCGCAGTGAGGAGGCAGCAGGAGCACCCGGCTACGGGCAGAGCTTCAGAAAGAGCGCATTCATCTTCCCTGCCAGCGAGGCAGGGAGCGCCCGGGGCAGGCTGATGACGCACAGCACACCTGAGATCATTTTCATGGGAATAGACCCGTGAGAGACTGAGAGAGGAAGAGTCAGGGAAACTCTCCCAGCACTTCAGTCAGTGTCAGCACTCACAGGGCAGATTTCACAAGATAAACAAAAGCCTTTAATAACCGCAGTGGAGGGAGACTTTGAAACCCTGTGAAACCTCTGCCAGGAAAGGAGAGCAGCAGGCTTCTTGCGGAGTGCCAATGCCACCAGCCAGCCAGAGGCTTGGCAGGCATGGAGAAAAAAAGGCTTGCAAAACCCAAACCATAAAGATCCAAGTGTGGGTACCCAGGCTGTACTCCCAGCTGTGAATAGTTGTACACATGGTGCTATACATAGCACAGAGGAACTTTCATTCCACTTGCTAAGGGGTTTTAATAACACAGAGCAGATGAAAGATGTCAGCCACCCTGGAATATTGTCTGAGCAGCAGTGTATAATTTGAAGGGAGGGTAGGAGAGGCTATCTAATGTTGTGATATCTCCTGCAAGATGATTTGGTTTTTTTCTTGCAAGGCAAATAGATTTGTAGAGCAATAAGTTATTAGCATCTAACAGTAAAGTCTTATATGTACAGAACTCCTGTCAAAGGATGCTGAACCTGAAATACAGGGACTCTGTGCTAATAAATAAAATACAACCATACTTTGAGAGGAAGAGGACCTCTTGCAGTACCTGCCTGCCTTGTGAGTACCAGTAATGGCAGTATCCTAGCTTTACACACAGTGAACTTATTCACTATCTCCAAACATCTCTTTTTGAATAATAAAGATACTGCATTAGGTGTTGAGGGAGAAGATAAGTCTAAATATAATTTAGGTCGTCAGAAACCGAGAAATGCTATCCCAGGCTTTAACATAATTTCCCTGTGCAGTTTTGGGTGAATGACTTCCCTTTTCCATTTGCAAAATGGAGTTCCTTCCCCTTCATGGGGTATAATAAACATTTATGAACTGGTACACAGAGGGTGCCATAGGAGGAGAGAGGTTATTGCTAGAAACATGACAATGCTTTTTTTCACGGTCCTTAAATGGGGTAAAAGTCCTGAAATGTGTCCATTATTGCCCTCTGTGAGTTTCCAGAAAGACCTGGAAAATCAAACTCTCTTGGTTACACCTCCAGCTCTGAGAGCAATTATCTCCAATATATCTTTATAATATATATCTTATAATATTATATTATCTTAATAATATTATATATTTATAATATCTTTAGTATTGCTGAAGGAAACATGAATCATATGGTCTGCAATGTTAGGAGATGATTAAAAGGAAGCTCTATGCCAATTGCTACTTAATAGTGCCTATGCCACCTTGGTGATGTGGTGGGAGAAGAGGATGACTCAAACATGGTGTCTTCACACAGCTGTCAAGTCCCTGGTCAAAATAAAGAGATGGGGCCAAGAGCAGAATGTGGGACATTCATGTCTGTTTTGCTTCTTTCATGTGATGCCTGTAGCACAGGCAGCACTATCTGAGCATAGCCACAGCCCATGTGGATGAGAGGACACCACATAGGAAGTCCGGAGCCCAGCAGCAGCAGGAACTCTTCCAGAACAGGAGTCTGAACTAGCTTTAATTATGGGTGTAGAAACAGCATCCCATTCTGAATCTATTATTTTTAGGAAGGGCAGAAGAGGAAGGGGCATTCTGAGTACTGAGAGGCCTCTGCAGACTTCAGTAGACAAGAGCAGCTGATGAGCAGCACAGGCTTCCAAGCAGGCCAAGGTCTCTGGGTAGGCAGCTGGTGCCCAGGCAGTCATGTCCAAACCCACACTGAAGTCTGTGCTGCTGTCATGACACTCAACATGGCTGAACGAAGTGAGCTCAGCACCACCAGGCTCTCACCGTGCCTCCTGTCTGGGCTGCAAAAGATGCGCCCAAGGGGCATGGAAGCCTTGTGCTGCCACTTGCTGTCAGGCATGGTTTGGACCATTCCCCTCTCCCTCCTCCAGAGGTGAGACCAGGATGGGGCTGCTGAGCACTGGGATGTTCATCAAGAGGAAACAGCACACTCAGGGGTGCAGCCTTCTGCCTGCCTCATCCATATAAATAGCCAGTAAAGATGTAGTGTTTCTTCTGCTAAATATCAGTGCTGACTTCACTGATGCTGCCCTTCCATGTTTTATTGGCATCCACTGGAAATCTCTGGCTACATCCGTTGTCTAAATAATTACAGCGTCTGAGCAAGAAAGGGTGAGGGGGCAGCACAAGCATTTAAATGCTGCAAATGGGAGTCCACAGCAATCCTGGGTTGCTCTTCCCTAAACTGCTTTCTATACTTCAAGGATCACAAAAGAGTAGGAAGAGACCGAGTCCTGCTCTCAACCCTCTATTCTAGAGCATGCCTTTATTGGTAATTAAAAACTACATCTCAGCTTAATTTTCTTCCCACACTTGGCTGTACTCTATCTTACCCCCATCTCAAAGAGGCATGTCAGTCCTTTCATATCCTCATTGGAGTTCACAGAAGTTTGCCAGCATTAATCAGAGGCAATTACCTTTGCCTCTTTGGGCAGGGATATCAGACCTGAGCCGAGGGTGACTCACTGCAGGATCGCTTCCCCCTGCAAGGTTCTCCCAGACATCTCCTTTGACTGGAGTCCTCAGCTGTTGCCTTTGGTCATTCTACTCTTGGGAAACTCTCCTGGCAGGGAGCAAGCACCAACTACTACACAGCCTCATGTACTCTGCATACCTGTCTTTTCATCTCACACGGCATGACTGATAAAAGGGTTACAGGCTGGTACTGGCCAGGAATTATCTAACCAACATTTTCACATTTTTATCAAGTATTTTTTTTTCCGATAGATTTGTGCGTGGAACAGTCCCATTTTGGTGATAATCCACTGTAATGCATCAGGGCTGCTGGATCACAGGCCTGTTCTCAGAACTGAGTCTTTATGAACCCTGGAAAAAAGCCAACCACACTGACCATTCCTGATTTGGTCATCTTCTGGATTCTTGCCTTCCTGCTGAGAAGAAACAAGTTGCGCCTTCAGCCCTTGCAGCTCTGATACCATCAGAGCCCTGGCTGGAAGGATATCTCTTTCAGGATCCCTTGTGTCTGTGGGAAAAGAGATCTCTCAGAGGTGAGCACACCATGCTGCTTCTCTCATTTATGAGAGAAAGAATTCATGGTTTCCTAGAGGGGAAGTTTTCTGTGCTGCAGAAATCCTGGGGTTCAGTGTAGCTCATAACAAAAATCTGCATTGGAATATTTGCCAGAAATATGCCAAAGCAGTATGCATATATGCCCCAGAGAAGAAATAGAGTTCCAGCAAGCTGCAGCACTTAGATGAAAAGTGAAAATTAGTATTATGCACAATATGAAGTAGGTACTATGTTACTATTAGTAACTAATTCATGTTTTTGTTATTCAGCTCAGCCTGCCAACGCGACACTCCTGCATGCTGGCTGTAGGCCTCTTTACAGCTGAAGTCTGTGCCAACCTCACAGAGACCCTGACTGAATAGACACTCAGGTGACTCTGGCCTACCAGCCTGCCTGTACCTCCAGAGGTCCAAGGAAGCATTTGCAGGAAAGCAAAAGAAACCTGCTGGTTTAAAATTGCACTTCCATCACGACTTCCAGCAAAACCTCTCTAGCTGGCCAGGAAGCAGAGCATTTCATATGACCCCTGTCACGCTTTGAAATGAGGTTGGAAAAGTATGAGTATTAGGAGCCTGCTGAGATAACTCCATGAGGATCACTGCCCTTTTATTTCTTCCCTTGCCCTCCAAGCAGTCCTCAAATTCTGTCCATCTAGGACAGAATTCTGCTCTTCTGCAATAACATGGATGTACTCTCTGTAGCTCTGGCTGCTGTGCAAATACACTGCTTTGCTGTTCTGGGGTCAAGAAGGAAAAATGAGCAGGAAGAAAAGCAACTGACTGAAAATAAACCACATCCCAGTAAAGAGATGAAAGACTGTAAGGGGTAATCTAGTTTTGTGTACAAGGGGTGGAGTTCTAAGAAACCCAGGGAACTGGAAAAAGGCCTGCCTTTCATAAAGGCTGGAAAGCACCTTGAAGGGACTCACTCCATATGTGAGGTGCTGCACAGAGAGTCCTGCCTCAGCACTGCTGAGTGAGCAGGGCATGAATGCTTCACACAAAGCATTCCTCTGCAAAGTAAATACTGCTCTGGGTATAAGGAAGCTGTCCAGTCATAATATCCATGGCTGATTGCAGAGTTGCACAAGAAGAAGCTGGTTCTGACGTAGGTGAGAGCAGCTCTGAGAGCACCCCAGAATGGCAGGGCCTGGCTGGACAGTGCCTTACATCCCACAGTTTCCCAGATGATGCTGAACACAGACTTAATTTCAAAGGCAGAACCTCAACTCAGTGAGCAAAGAGGAAAAAGGGACATGAGGAAAAAAATGTAAATGTCTTCTGCACACTACTTAATGACATGCACAGATGTGCTCCACTGCTGGCAGCGAAGGCAAAACAAATGAGCTGTCAGTTCCATTCCAGGCACTGCTGGTGACAGGGAAATCCTTTGATAATAGGGACAGATTTGAAATGAGAAGAACATTTTTTTAGCTTGGCACTTCCCTTTTTACTAAGACCTTTTTTTCATCTCTTTAGCCAGCAGGTACACCCCTAGCTTCTGTTCTTAAAAGGTGGACAATAGCCTCCTTACCAGCAGGAATTACCTCTGTGCTGTGAAGAGGACAGGGACATGAAAAGCAGGCTTCTCTGACAGGGCAAGCCTTTCCTTCACAGCAAAACACTGCAGTGCATAACAGGCTACAAAACTGTTTTGGTGCCCATTTTTCCTTTGCATAAAAGCCTTTGAACCAGAGTCAGTAATTATGGGAGCCGCACCATGCTCAGCTCCTCAGCTGCTGATATGTTTATCAGCAGAGCATCAATCTGACTTGCTTCCTGGAGGTTTAGATGGCATGGGGTCATGCTTGCATCAGCTAATAAACTCCTCAGAGCTGGGCTGATCTTTCTTCTGTATCTGGGAAGCAGAGAGCATCAATGGATTTCCCATCCCTAGTTTAAATATGTGTTTCAATTCAGCAATGACAACCTGCAAGGCTTTAAGGCTTGGGGACTGGAGAGGCAAAGGGGAGGGGTGCTTCCTGAGAGTCTGGGGAGGTTGAAAATGGATGGGCTTTTAAACTAAATGAGCAAATAGGTCTTGCTATGCTAAAATATATTTTGTCATGAATACCTGGAGGTTTGCTTTCCTCTCAACCTGTCTAAACTTTGGCCAAATATGGCTGGCAAACAAGTGACTTAGAAAGAGTCACTGGCCATGGCAGAATCCTCTTGGATACTAACCCTTGCCTGAGAGGAACAGCAATGCTGGGACAGCAGGGTAGTCCCTCTAATTTGTCCTAGAGGTGATCAGCAGCCTTAGTTTCTTTAGACACCCCAAGAATTTCTGAAATCTCTCTTATTTTGTGAGATTCACTGCTAATCCTAAGGAGCCAGGAGATCCAATGTTCTAATGATTACACACTGCAGTTTGGGATGAACTGCAAGGAGAAGTTGAGACACAGACACTGGATAACCTCGTCATAAGATTCTCAGCCTGCTCATGCTAGGAATAGAAAAGAAACTTTTTTTTAAAAAAAAGAGCAATTTTGCCCAAAAATTAAGTGGGTATGAGCTGGACAAAATTCAAGACAGGTTAGAAAGCAGACTTTTTTTCATCACAGAGCCTGGAGGTTCTGGAGAGTTAGCAGATGGAATACTGTAAGGACAACCCCTTCCCTTGGATACGGAACATGTCTTGTTTGTGAAAACTACTAGATGACAAAGTTGTCTAAAATAGAAGGTAAGTGGACATGAGTCAGAAGGCCCTTTCCAGCCCTGCACTAAAAGCAGTTTCAAAGGACTGCTGTGCCTCACAATTACAATCAGGCTGGGGCTGGCTCCTGAGCTCTTTCCAGCTTCACAACACTCATCTCTATGAGAAATTTGGACTGTACCATATGCAACATGTATTATTCCACTCTAATAGCAGCACAAACAAGCATTGACTTGGTTAGGAGCCAAGCATGGTGTGTCTCAGCGCTTTCAGTGGCCACTTTTAAGATGCACCATGCATCATCTTTTCCCTTGTAACAGTGTCCTTAGTGAGGAGCCTGGGCTCCCAATCACCACTTTTGTCCAGAGAAAACTGGGCAGAGAACTGATTTAGTTATTGCTTCAGCTGGGATAAGGACTCTGACCCCCACAGGTTTGGACTCACAAAAATCTACCCAAGACACCAGGAGCACATCTCAGTAGACAGCCCCAAACCCATGCCACATAAGCAGCAGTCTGGTCACAAGGAGGTGGCTAGTCAAGCATTGAACATTTTAAGGAGAAGTTGTTTTGCCTTCTGCTCTAAGAAGATGAAAGGCACTCTGGAGAGGACAGTTTGGTTCATATTTGCTGAAAAGTACCATTAAGCTGGATGAGAGAACAGCCAGGTCGTTTTTATCTTCACACAATTGCTGGACGTTGCCCACAGATAGGAGCTGGAGCGTGGGTCCAGTGTGGATATACTGGGATGAACATTTCCTTATCTTGAATTTCGCTGTTTATTCAGCTGAGGTTGGCTTTATTCAAATCAGAGGCACTCCTTTTTTTTACAGACAGGTGTATTTTCAATCTTTAGAGTTCCCATGGAACTTCCTGCAAAGTTTGCAAGTGTCCTGCCCAGAGAGCTATTGCAGTGGTTTGCACAGTGCCAAAAATCCCCTTAGTGGTTCAAACTGGGAAAAAGTATTATCACTTCCTTTTTTGACACCCTTACATCTGGTGCAGAAAGTTTACCATGTCCAGGAACATACAGAGAGACATGGGGCTTCTGCAACAGGAGAAAGATGCTATCTCCTGCCTGATGCTGTGATATTTAGATTGTGCCACACAATCTGGCAGTTCCAGACATCTTGCAATGCATATCAGAAGTCTCTGGTGGAAAAAACAGAAAGACAGGAAAGGAGGGTGTGCTGAGAGTCAAACAAAGGTAGAGTTTATGGGAAAGTGAACGGGAGAGGGGCAAAGGAGCAATAGGAAGTTAAGACTTCGAACAAGCCCAGTCATGCCTCAGGTACTGGTTCTACCTGTCTGCTGCCTGACCACAGCCCAGTCTGCCCAGTGACTGCAGTGGGAGCTGGGGTGCTGAGCAGTGCTGAGCATGGGCCTTGTTTGCTGGTCATGTTCCTGTGGAGGAGAGGTGGCCAAGACACCCTGCAATGAGTGTGCCAGTCAGCTGGCAGCCCTTGCCACAGGTTCATGTGTAGGAACCACAAATGGCTCTGGAGAGGAAACACTGGTCCACATGTGGCATCTCTATTGCAGGCCTTGGGAAGCAAGTGGATGGTGACAGAGGAGGCTTCAGTGATCTCTGCAGCACACCTCAAGGTGCACCTGTTTGCTGAAAGGGATGGCTGCTTTCAGCAGCATCCCTGCTTGCTGAAAGGGAGGGCAGAGGAGACCCTGGCTACAGGACCAGGTATATTCACAAGTCATTGCAGTTTAACATGATCCTCTCTCTACAGAAGAGAAATTACCCTCCCTATCCAGAACATTTGCCTTTCTCCTACCCTACAAAGTATGATTTCTGTATGGTCTGACCAAGCTCTGAGCTTGGTAAGAAGAGGCAGCACTCAAAGCAAACGGATGGGCACACAAGCTCTTCTCTATTTCGAAACAGAAGCAGCATACTCCAAAGCCAATTACAAA
Source organism: Emberiza elegans (assembly GCA_024865655.1). Taxonomy (NCBI): domain Eukaryota; kingdom Metazoa; phylum Chordata; class Aves; order Passeriformes; family Fringillidae; genus Emberiza; species Emberiza elegans. The sequence goes on along the minus strand of JALJVW010000139.1, from coordinate 16,354,424 downwards.
CTGAGATTAACTGTTCTGGATTTCATTAATTACATATCAATTAGGCCATCTCAGAAGGAAAGCTCATTAGGAGCTATGAAGTAGAAAGGGCATTAGGAGGACAGAGTCAGGAAAGACAGTTATCTCCCAGGGAAGGACAAGCATTCTGTGCTCTCTGCCATCCTCATTTCCTCAGTTTCCTCTCCAGGTTTGGAGACAACTGCTATGCATTTCTGCTTTGCTTCTGCTGAAGACAGTGAGTAAAGGGAGACTCAAGAGCCCAGCCTGCAGATTTTCTGAGATTCGCAATCAACTCAGCCACAAAAACTTCAGGAGGAACTTTCTTGAGTACAGGAAGGGGAGCAGGGACAAAAGGCTTGGTTCCCTCCAGCCTAGAAACCTGACGAGCTCTTCAGCACTCCTGAAAAAAACCAAAAAGGCTTTTCTCCTGACCTGCTGATGGTCACACACACAACCCTGCCAGGAAATATTTGGCCTGCTGTCTCAGGTGACTTATGCAAAATCACTGGTCGCTTTTCTCCCAAAGACAGGTTCTACTTGACACTGCACTCCTGGGCATTTGTAGCCTGCTCCTCCTGCTGCAGAAATCCAGGCTCAAGGGAGAAACTTTTGCAGTTTCATATGCGGGCTGCACCACCACTGTTTCCTGGCTCTTCCCTCATGGTTTCCTTGGAAAAGACAGTCAGAAGAGTTTCCAGCCCACAGCTAACTAATCACGCCCAATTAACATAAACCTGAATGTAGTGGGGGAAAAAAGAAAGCTGGGAAAGCCCCCTTTTCTCAGCAGCTGGATGAGGCAATTTGCAGAGAGCCCGGAGGCATGGGGGAAGCAGGAGCCTTTCATGAGGTTGCTGCGGGTCCATGTGAAAGGGCAGATGAGGGCAGTTTAGGGCAGCACTTGGGCTCCCGCAGCTTCAGCACTGTGGGCCAAAGCAGGACAGCAGGGAAACTGCCTGCCCAAACACCAGCCTTGCTACAAATGGAGTAGGGGAAATCTCTCTGAACCATGGCGTGGGGCAAGAGCAACATGACTTACAGGACAACAGCCAGAACCTGGATGCAGTTTCCTGGAGCTTCAGTCCAGCAGTGTAGAGCCAGAGCACATGGGGCATGGGGGGATGTCAGGACTGATGGGTACAGTTTGATGTTTATGGGTAGCTTCCCTCAGAGATGCTCTCCAAGCCATGCTCCTGTAGGCTCTCTTCTGCCAGCACTTGTGCTCAGCTGCTGCCCTGGGTGGGGTTCAAGGAGCTGTACTAGCAGAAAACAGATCCCTGAAAAGTGAATTGCTTTTTCCAGGATGTTTCAGGGCCAGCAGCACTAATGTGAGGAAAGCTAAATGAGTGTAGACTACTCCTTCAGCAGGGGCTAGCTGTAGGACAGACTGAGTTGTAATGCTGAGCTGCTCCTTTGGGCTCAATTTTCACCATCGGCTCTGCAGGCTGCTGCTGGCCCAGGAGTCCTAAACTGCCCTGCACCCTTGGCAGGAGGCTCCCACCACACAGAGGGCAAGGGCAGCCCAGCACAAAGCTCACCCTGCAGAGAAAAAAATGTCCCTGCAGCCTGTCCCACCAAATGGACCTGCCTGGCACTTGGCAATATGAAGACCACTACCCATCTGAAGGAGCACAGCTCACCCCCAGTGCACAGAGACAAACATGCTCTGGAAGAAGCTGCAGTGGATTGTGAAACACCAGCTGTGAGGCACAGCATGTCAGATCTTAGATCAGTTCTTTGAATCCAGGGCCTTGTAGAGAAAGAGTGGCCTAATGGTGAAAAAATACTGATGAAAATAAATAGCTATTTTCTTGGTAGCTGGACTTCCTTCTGGACCTCACCCACTTGCCCCAGGATTTGCCAACAGTGGAAGTTCTCCCAGTACACAATGCTTTAATATTTAAATTGCAATGTCTGGTACATTGACTATTTCCAAGCAGAGCCCTCCAGATGCTTACTCATTTGGTGATGGCCGGGTATTTGCATGGGTTTTACAGCCTTGAATACTTAAGGCAGTGGTAATGTGATGGGAATGCAAAAGAAAAGAGAGTAGATAAAGCCTCCCTGGCTGAGAATGTGCATATACAAGGGGATGTGAAGAATGGCATTGGGCACATACACACTGTGCTAGCTCTTCCCTTTACCTGAGGGGTTGTGCTCTGCACAGATTCTGTCTCTAGCCAGTCCCTTAGTTGCTGAATGGGAGGATAAATGGAAGTAGGATGGAAATTGCATGGGTGAGCAGCAGAGGAGTGGTGGATGGATCGGCTAGCTGAAGACATGGCAAGCAAGAGGCGATTCCTGGGAGAATTAATTTTCCATTAAAGTCAGATTAGTCCAGGCTTTGGGGTAAAGGGGAGAAGAGCTCCCCCATCCCAAAATACTAAGAGGAGAGGGAAAGGAAAATTTGTTGACAGGGTGTAATTCTACAGCATAAGCAGGGGTAGTTTCTAAATATGAGAGAGAACCAGTTCAAACTGGTTTAACAGAAACTCCATGCACCAAAAACCTCTAGCAAGGACATTAGAATAAGAACGATGCATCCTCGCCGGCAGCTCCTGTCTGCTCGCCTGCAGAGCTGCATGGTCCAGACAATGACCCCACAATTCCCTAGAGCTGCTGAGCCACCTCAAGTGTGTCACAAATGCCCCATCATCCTCTAATATGGATTTGCAGGGTAGGATTGTATGGTGAAACTTGGGAGACAGAGCTACCAGCTTCCAAATTTGATGACAGTCTAGTAAAAGAACTGTTTTGTCTTGTTTTTGTTTTAATGAAGGTTCTTCTGCCTGAAGTCCTCTGATTACTGGGAAAAAGTCTCTTATTTCTTTCAAATTGTAGTGTGTAAGTTGGGGACAGCAGTCAAAGTCAGCAGAAGAAATCTGGGAAACTGTTCCAAATAGCTAAAGAGAAGCACTCACGTGTTTTTTGTTTTTTTTTTTTTTAAGTCGCACTGATAAGTTTTTGGGGCTGGACTGGTGACCCCAGTATCTGGGGCTTCCTCTGTGTAACCCATACAAACCAAAGGGAAGTCAACCCAGGGCGCAGAACACCCACAAGAAGTGTGGGAGACCCTAAGTCAATCCTCTGTTCTTCTGAAGGTTTTACCACCTCTCCCCGTCTTGCAGGTGGATATGATGCTTTGAGACCTGGGGGAATATGATGCTGAGCATAACATTAGACCATGATATAGATGGGGATGAAGGGAACAGGACCTCACATCCTTTGGAGCTCACAGAGGCTCACATCTCACACTCAGCACCAACTGCAGCAGCGCACCATGTCCCTGCTGCTTTGACAATACAGTGTCCAAGGCAACACCAAGAGGGATATTAAGAGATTGCTGCCCCCTCTTGTGGACATCTCAAAAGGAGCTGGCAAACCACTCTGGGCAGCTGCTCTGGCTGAGCAACACCCCACACTGAATAAAAAATGCAGCAGTGCAGCCCGGAGCCCATGGCAGAGGCAGAGGTCTTGGGGCCCCTGGGGACGCAGCTGAGGGAGGGAAGGGCTCCCACAATGCCTACATGAGAAGGACATTATAGTTTCATTTAAAGAAGAGTTTCTGGCTGGGGGAGTCCCAGCAGCTCAAATTTCTGGACCTATGTTTTGCTTCAATTGCTCACAAATATTTTTAACAATCCCGAAGCAGCTGTCATGTGGGTCAGGTGTGTCAGGGCAGAGAACAAAGACACAGGCTCTTTGTATGCACTGAGACTTGTGGAAAAATTCCCTTCCTATCACAGCACCTGACTGGCTCCAGCAGGGCTCCTCTTCCTCTGCATCTCTCATCAGCTGCTCACAGTCATTTTGTGTATCCTCTCATGTAGGCTGGCTCTGGGCAACCTGGCCAAGATGGTAATTAAACATTGGGTGGCCTCTGCAAAATCTTCTAAAGCTGTTACAGGAACTGATGGTTAGTTTCAAAACTCCTGACACAGCTGGAGATGAGGACATCTCAGAGAGGCAGCTATTGAATAAGGGCCACAAACTCTGTCACACCTCACGTGGAACCTTGCCCAGGAAACACTGGTCAGCCAGGTTTCCTTGCAGAAAGGTTCATCTATGCCCTGTTAGGCGCTGCAGAAGAAATCAGAGCTGCTAGAATTTCTGTGACTGTATTTCTCTGAGACTACAAGCTATTACAATAACATGCAGTTCTATGCTCGATAACCAAGGGACAGTATTTACAGTTTCTCTCTCCATGAGGAAACCAAAGAGGAAAAGAAAAAAAAAAGACTGTCTGAGAAAGTGTTCACAGGCTATTTCTTACACAGGAGCTATTTTAGTGAGCAAGGTTTGCTTACCACATGGCAGACTAGACTTCAAATCTGCGTGTGTGCCATTTAGGAGCTCAAAGCACACTGCAGTAGGAGCAAGTCTGGTCATTCCTAATGCCTGAAGTAAGGTGGGCAAAAATGAGATTCAAGATCTGTCTTTACATCATGCAGTGCTTGCACCAAACTGTTCCTTCTTTCCCCCAGCTTTAGAGCTCTTCTTTTTAACCAGAATGAACAGTTTGGTCTCAAAACCAAAATAATTTCTTCCTTAGGCAATAAATTAGGCCTGAGGGCTAAAGCAACTTATCAGAAAGTTTCACCCACTGCAGCTTTTGTGTGTGGAACTGTACTCTGGCCTGCCACTGTGGAGCCATCCCTTGTTGTATCAGGGCAGCTGCTGCACTGGTTTGCAGAGCCGTGGTGCCCTGGGGGAGCCACACACACACAGACACAGACACACAGACACAGACACAGACACAGACACGCACAGACACACACAGACACACACACACACACACACACAGACACACACACACACACACACACACAGACACACACACACAGACACAGACACACAGACACACACACACAGACACACATAGAGACACAGACACACACAGACACACACAGACACACAGACACACACACACACAGACACACACACACAGACACAGACACACACACACACGATGTTTAGCTGTGAGCTAATGCTTCCTGTATCCAGGCCAGTAAGCCACACAAACCCTGTGAGGTCCCCTCCAGCCTGCTGGGATAATCTCTGCCAAAAGCTCAGGCAAATCCTCCTTCCTGACAGTCCAAGCAAGGCGCCTAAACAGCTTTGCTGGTCAGGAAGGGCAGAGAAGTTTCACGGATATCCTTCTGCAGAGGTGGACACCACCAACAGGCAGACTGGACAAAGTGAAGGAGCAGGAATTTCCCCTCAGTGAGGCAGCAGCTCCTGGGGTCTGGCAGGAGCCTGGCTCCTCAAGGCTTGCAAACAGCCCTTTGGAAAACACTGACCCAGGCATTGTCTGTGTACACTGCAAGGACAAGGGGCAGGTCCAGAGCTCAGAGCCTCCTGCCCTGAACCAGCCAGCAGCTTCACACAGCTGCATGTTCCTGGCACCTGGGGAACATGGAGGATGTGCTCCCTGTGTGGCACAGCCAGTGCAACGGGGCAGCTCAGCTGTCACTGAACACTGCTCTTGCTTGGGCAGTGAGGCAGCCTCCCCTCACTGCTGGCCCCTGAGGACTGGGATTCCCATTTTGCAAAGTTTCAAACTCTGGGCTCTTGTTCCCATCTGAAAATTTCCAAGAGCAGAGATGTCCTGGGAAGCAGGAGCCCTTGTGTCAGGTGGGGGTGCAGGGGCTGAAGGCAGGCGGGATCTGGGGGGAGAGGGCCCAGAAGCCTCACGGGGAGGGCCCAGGCCGGACCTGCAGCCTCCAGCAGGGCCGTGTCCAACACCAGGGGACACAAGGGTGTGCTGCAGGCGAGAGAGACGGCAAAGCACGTACCTGCCTCCCTCTGGAGACTGTCACGAGAAGCACTCGTGGTTTCAGTGGCGCTCCCAGGCCAGGGGTCACTGCCGGGAGAGGAGCAGGGACCCCACTGGCCCAGCTGAGCCCCTGGAGCAGCGCTTCAGGGGACAGGAGGGATAATATCTGCACTTACACCTGGAAGTGCTGGAGATGGCACGTGGGAGGGCTGCTGCAGAGTGTGTGGTCATGCCAGAGCAAAGCCCACCCAGTGCAGAGTGCGGGCAGAAAGCGTTCCTGCCGCAAGCAGCACCCGGAGCCCAGCCAGGGTGGCCGGGTCCGTGGGGCAGGGCAGGTCCACCTGGTTGCTGGACAAACCCACTGCCAATTAGCCATTTAGCTGACTTTACATCGCAGTTCTCGAGTGATCACCAGCCTGAAGACACAGTTAGAGCAACTCCTGTCTAAAGAACAGCGTCTGCTTTTGGTTTCAGACCCAAAGCCCAAACCAGTCTGACCAGCTGGAACCCAGTTTCAGGTTACACCCTGCCTTGCTCTCTGGGTGACTTAGTGGGTAATAATCTTTCTCCCAGAACACCTCCTGCAGGAGTTTCCTCTTCAGGTACCCACATATGTTGCACGCCTGCCTGCAGCCCTCCCCAGGCCATGGGCTCGCTGCTGCTGCAGCGGCGCTCCCGAGATCCCACAGCTGGGGCAGATGAAAGGCTGTGAGATAGCAGGCATGGGAACTCTATCTGCACCCTCTGTGGGTCATTGCTCTTCAGACACCACTCCCAAGCCAGATAAGACAAACATCTCTTTATTATCAGAGTAAGCACACAAAAAAATAAATCAAGACATTAGGTTTATTGCATAGGCCATGACAGGCTGTGGGAAAAACAAAGAGATGGAAGAAATGATACGAGACAGGTCACAAAAAGGAGGAATCTGACCCAGGAATGCTGAGGCAGATACCTGTGATGGGGAGAGGCCTGCAGTTTCTTTCCCTTCAGCCCAGGCATCAGCCCAAGGAGGCAGCTCTCCTGCCACTGCACTTGAGAGGACCTGAGCCGGGAATGGCTTCACCAGAGTGTTCCAGAACCTCTCTGCCCTTGGCCCTGAAAGAGTCTCAAGCATTTAAACTGAAGTCTGTACATAGATTTATGTTCTTACACACACACACCCCCACCCACACACCCACCGTGGTTTCCTCTCTCTTCACAGCAGTTTTCCAAGAGCAGCAGGAAGTTTAGGGATTGGTGCCAGCCCCACAGCTGACAGCACATCAGGCCCTTCACAAATAGCTTCTGCCTCAACAGAAATCCTCAGCTCACTGAGGTACAAGCCTGGACCAGCAGATGCAGGACAGAGCTCAGAAACATCTCATTGCAAAGGGACTACAGGGGAACATATAGGACCAGGACTGGGAACAGGATATTGGCAAAGTGGGGATTTCACATGCTGCCTTAGGGCCAGAGATGAGCTTTGGACCTGCCAGAGCTGGGCTGGGCTCATCTTGCATCAGAAGGGACAAGCCAGCAGGAGCAAGGAAGCCTGTGGATATTAGCTGGTGGTATCCAGCCCACTGCTGTGCTCTGGGAGATGCCAGGGACTCAGGACAGGCAGTGTGCTCAGAGGAACATGCAGTGAAATCAGAGCTGCAGCTTTCCTGCACAATCAGCAGGAAAAGCATGGACGTTTACTTCATGCGAGAATAAATAGATATTTTCTCAATGTGTTTGGGTTCACACTGAACACTGGGAAAGCAACCAGGGCAACTCACAGAGAGAAAAATGGTGAACACGTACCGTACACAGGAGACTGAAACACAGCAGGCAGACAGCAAAATGTATAGGTGTGCTTTTCTGTTAAAAAACAAAGCCTAGTGACTTAAGCAGGTATTTCTGTTTCTGTCCATGTTGAAAACAGGAACTGCCAGAGAGTGCCAGAGAGCCCTTGGATCATGTCTGAATGACTATGAGAATCCCACAGACCTCAAGGGATGCACCATGACCAGGTAGACTGCTGAAAGGCAGGGCACCTTGCTGAAGAGGAGGAAAATACAAGGTTGAATGGCAGAAAGTGACACTGAAAACAAATTGCTGGCTCTGGTGAGCTTGCACCATTCACCAACATGAATGCTACACAGATGCAGTTCCAGACTCCTTCAGAAAGTTGAGCAAAGTTGTGCCCCAGGTTTGAGCAGGAAGAAAGACGTAATTCAGAGTTTCACTGGATTGTTTGAGGTTAGGAATGGATGGATGCCAGAGAGCCACAGAATGCTCCCAGTTCCTCACTTTCCAGAGCAGCCATTTAGCCTAGACAATCACAAATACTAGTACTGCCAAATCACAGTTAAATCCTGGCCTGATGCTCCAAATGTCTTCACAGAGACAAATGTCTTCACGAGTCCTTCAGGCACAGACCTGTGTCTAAAAACAGAACCCCAGAAGTTTTGGGGAGTGCCCCAGTGCTGAGCTGGAGAGAGAGGCTGCAGGTCAGACTGGTTTGATGCCATTGCTGTAGAACAGATGCTCAGTGTCCTCTGTGGTGGAGAGGGTTGAGTTGGTAGCAGTGGGAGGCTGACGGTGGTGGCTGCTCTTCTTCCTTTTCTTCAGGAAGAAGTAGCCAATGAACACCAGGACCACCATGATGCAGATCCCGAGGAGCACAGCAATCACTACCTCAAAGGCACCTGCAGGAATACACGAACATGTTAGAAGGTTTGCTCCACAAACTCCGATGCAGCAGGAGTGGCCAGGATGAAGCAAGCACAAAAGCCACTGCAGAAATTGTGCTGGCAAAGAGGCAACAGCTGACATGACAGCACGGTGATCACTGCACAACCGGCAGAGAAGAAAGATGGCAGCGGCACGGCACAGCCAGCCTGTGGCTCCCTAATGATAGTTCCCATCCTTTCCCAGATGCACCACGCCCTCTAAAGGCTGTTCCGTGACTTTGGCAGGCTTGGCTATTTGACAGCCCTAGGAATATCAATCCTTCTGCAGCAACAGCCTTGTGCCATACCTCAACAGAGAGGCCACCAAAGGGTGGTCACAGAAGGCACCTCCTGGCTGGGACAACACCGAGGGAGAGAGCTATGGAGGACAGGCTGAGTTTGTGGGAAAGTACTCTTGGCAGTGGTGTGAGGACTTCTTCTCCAACCAAGCAAACTCCCTGTCTCATCAATGGAGACAGTCAAACACGATGCTTTTGAGAGACAGTGTGAATTTAAAGATTAAATCAATCTCTAGGATTTAAGAACAATAACCTTTATATGACATTTTAAAAAGCATTTGTATTTCAATAGAATTGGGCTTTTTTAGTGCTGTAGAGAGGTTGTATAGCGTCATCACATTTCCCCACAGTCTAGCACTTGATATTATCCACATTTCCACTTGAGCTTTCTTTCTTGTAGAAGTTAGTAGTCCTTATGTGAAACTGGTTCTTAGGAAGAGTTTTACTTCCCATTTTTTGATGTTGAACTGTGGAACATTCATGCAAGTTGATGGAAAGAAAAACAGGAGTCTCTGTAAGAGCTACTGAGTCACAGACACAGGAAAAAATGGACCACAGCTGCACAGTGCACAGAAGCACCTCTTGCCACTGCCAGCATCCCACAAATCCCACACTGCTCCCCCCGCTTCAAAAGGGATGTGGGAGAGAAGGCTACTCTTTGGAAGGAAAGACAAAGTATTCTTCAGGACAAGGAAAAGCAACAAGAAAGATTGGTTGGGAAAATTGTTACTCACTTAACATAGCAGTTTGGGACTCAAATGATTCCCATCTTCGGCCAATGACATCTGCTTCTGAATTGGGAACACAGAGGGGAGAAAAAGGGTTTTACAAAGAAGGCTGGGAACAAGGGATAAGACAGGTTTCTGAGGAGCATTTCCAGTGCTCTGAAGTGACTGAAGGCACACAGCATCCCTCCTTGACAGCCATGGTACTGAGCTCCCAGGGCAGGCTACGAGGCCCTGTGCAGTGAGGGAGGTAGTTTGCCTCTTAGCAGATAGAGTTTGGCAGTATTCTTCCTGTTGGCCTACAGAGCAGTATGTACCAAGTGTTACCCTTTCTCTATTTTGTTTAAAGCTTCAGGCTAATATGTGTCATTGAGGATTTTCTCAATTTCTCCCCTCTCACTTGCGGAGACCTGGAGCCAAGACAGGAGGTTAGATTCTCTTCAAAGCAGATATATCTCTAGTTAGTTTTGTTATCCTCCTTTGTCTCTTCTTCAATATCAGCACCCAAAACGCTTCCCAGCTCTGTGAAATGACAGGCTGCATTGCAGAAAGATGCTGTAGATCCCCCATACACCATACTGTGGGTCATGGCCAGGGTTTGACAGCAGAACAGCTTTGACTGAAAGCTCCCAAGGCACTGCCTCTTTGGGACCACAGAACTTAACCTGAAGTGGGTTTCCCAGTTTGATCAGTAAAACTCCAGCCCTCACTATGAATGCTTACTTGTGATGCCTGAACATGATTTCATGCACTCTTCCTCTTGTTCAAAGTTGTTGTTGTTGCCACCACAGCCCCCGTAGGTGAAGGGGTCACATTTCTCCAGGAATGGGTTATAGTACCAGCGGGAGATGCTCTCGGTGCACTGTCCAGTATCAGGCAAGTCCACACAGTGGCCTGGCAAAGCAAGGCAGAAGTGCTTTAGCCCAAGCAGTGTCTTCCCAGAGCAGCAAAATTTTCTGCTCACAACAAAAGAGCATAAGCACCATGGCAGGAAATCCATAGCCAAACAGTGGCTCTCAGGTCCCCACTGCTCAGCTGCCAGCTGGTGAAACTGGCAATGCCAAGGTGAGCTGGCACCTATGAGCTGGCCATAAATCCAACTAGCAAGCAGAAAAAGGAGCTTCAGAGTGTGGAGTCACGGTAAATCCTGGATTCACTCTCCTGTGGAAATGACCTGTCTTCCCTGGGAGGCAGAAGGGAACATGAAGAGCCTGGACACACAGATCAGCTCAGGTCTCCTCTATAACCCAGCTGCATTTAAGTGACTTGGAGTATATTCTTTCAGCCCTGTGATAGGTGTACTGTCTACAGTTTAACAAACAAGGCAAAGATATGGGATTGAGCACAGACATTGCTGTGTCCCCCACACTGCTCTGGTTTGCACTATTTAAAAAAAAACAAACCGTGCTGCAAGGTTGTGTACAGGCCAGGTACTGTGCCCAGCAAGCAACATGCATGAGACCTACCTGGATGGAAAAAGTTTAGGCAGGAGAGTGAATTCCTGCTGCCAACAGCTGTCCTCAAGGTGAGAGAACAGGCCCTTGCTCATTTACAGTACAGGGACTATCCAGATGCTACACCTGGTTTTGGATTTATAGAGGGAAGCAGTTTTACCATGGAACAACAAACTGAAGAAAAAAACAAAAGCTGGCAGAGGTCAGCCTGGATGCTCTGGATGGTACATACCTTGCTTATGCGTGACATTGATTTTCTGCAGTCTATTAAACTCACGAGCATCTGCAAGGGAAACATTTCATGTTACTTCTCTCACCAGTTGAAAAGAAATGCCTCTGTCCATGCAGACATGGGCAGAGAGGGATTTCCTGCACCTTTCTTTGCTATCATGAGCCAGAGGAAGGGAGATATCATTTGATGCTCTTACATATCTCAAAGCCATGAGAGAAACATGTGAAAAATAAAATGTAGTAACAAGAAACTCTTCCCAATTTCCAATCCACAGATATAGAGACAAAACTAAGGAAAATAAAGGCTGCTTTCTTTTTTTTTTTTTCATCAAGAAGTATGGAAAGAGTCACTCCAGGTTTTAAGAAATATAAAAGAGCACTAGTGCAGAATATACAAGAGGGCGAGAGAGATGCATCATAGGCTTGCAAATCTAAAAAGGCAACAAAATGCCCACACACAGGAGAGAGATTATGGGAATTCAGAAGAGCTGAGGAGGGATGGAAGAAGGGAGGAGATAGGGTGCATTTACATTAGCATAAGAAGATATTAAGGGGACTGTGCCACTGGACAGACTTGGAGAAATAGCGTTTTCCTTCCCCATTTCCCCACTCTAAGAGAGCAGGTAAGATCATTCAGTGAGAAAAATATTGAAAGGAGACAGAAAGACAGGCCTGAAGTCTTACAGATAGGTGCAGAGAAGAGAGTCAAAGCCCATTTAAGAGGCAGGAAACGTCACAGAAGGAAGGTCATCTCTTGCAGTCAGCAGAGAAACAGGACATGGCAGAACCTGCAAACAGTAGTATTGTGGAAAGAGATAGTGCAGGGTCAGGAGTTAAGAACAGAAGACACCAAAGAGTATTGACTCAGCACCTGTTACTTACATGGGACCCACTTCTGGGCAGATGGTAAAGTTGTCTGAGCCAGAATTTGAAGTACTTACATTGTTCACAGTACATCTCATCCGATTCATCAGCACAGTCGGGAGTTTCATCACACTCCAGATAGGCATCAATGCAGCAACCATCCTTGCATCTGAAGAAGGGGGCCTGACAGTTCCCATTGCATACTGCATCAGAAACAGTTCGGATAGCTCATTAAAATTCATTGTTTCTCCCTGCCAGAAGCTTTACAAAGGACTTAAAAGCTGCTGATAGGGCTGGCAAACAAGAAACAAGGCAGACTGGTAAAGGTCTCTTCTCAATGCCACCCTAAACACAAAAATAATTTTTAAAAAATCCTGTTTATAAAGGAAACATTACTCTGGAAACTGCCATGTTTCCTCTCAGAAAGTAGTACATAGCAGGTGAAAGCAAGAACGAGTTACTCAGGAAGAATATGGAGACATTGCCCAAGCATGGGGGATTAAATCAGGAAAGCCAAACCGAAACCTTCACTTGGGCTGCAAAAGCTTCAAACCTCTTTGCTCCAGAGGTGGTCCCAAGTGCTGGGTACTGCGCCAGTATTTAGCTCCCCAGTGACAAAAAACACTGGCGTACTAGAGTAAATCTCAGCAAGAGCCTGGAGCACAAGGCCTCCTATGAGGAGAAGACAGAGATTATAGAAGAGACATTCATTTTGGAGCACAGTAATAGGATGAGCAGCAACAGACAGGAGTTGCAACAACAGAAAGCAATTCAATATAAGGGGAAAAAATTATAATGAGGGTCATCAAACACTGGCATGGTTTGACCAGACAAAGTGTAAAATCTTCTTTTTTAGAGATACCCAAAACTGAACTGGATAAAGAGCTGAGCAACCTAGTGTGACTCAAACCTGGGCTGCTTTCAGTAGTGGGTTGGATCAGATGACCTCCAGAGGTAATCCCCAACCTAAATTATCCTATGACATGAAAGTGAAAGGCTTACTAAAGAAATTACTCTCCAGTGCCTCACTTTCCACACTGAGTCCTAATCAAAAGCCACAGGAATGGACATGAGACACTCAGCCCAAGCTTGCAGTAGGATTACACTGTCCTGTGGGAGACTCACCTGGCTGTTGTCGCCCACCAACAGAACCTGAAGAGACAAGGGGAAAAATAAAATAAAATAAAATAAACTTACCACAGCATTTTTTCAGCTTAAGATCAGCTTAATATTGCCTTCATGTATCACATGAGAAGAGCATATTTTCTGGAAGGGGGCCCTGGATTACAGAGGTGAAATATGGATGCCTACTACTCAAAGATCCAGATGAGCTGTACCTATGTGTCTAGGCAAGCCTGGAGGAGTACAGGGGAACCTCCTACCACAAGGTAGACCATTTCCAAATTGTCTTTCTTTTCCAAGGCTTTAACCTCCTTCTTAAGCTGTGCACTGCAATGGGCCTGGCAGAGGCTCAGCCCATTTATCTGAGCAGCACTAAATTGTTCTCAGCGGCTTGAGGGTGGCAATGAGGGAGATTAACTTCATTTCTGGTGCCCAACTGCACGATGCTGCTCTCTGAATTTAGGCTTCAGATGCAACACAAAGATTGGATGAGGGCTTCTGCAGCTAGAGGAATACCAGGGACACTGTCCAGGGCTTTAGGAGCTGGCTCAGATACGTTGGCAGCTTAAGACAATGACTGCCCATCCACAATCAGCCCAGTCTCCTCAGCTTACTGGGCTCTAAGCAGGTGTCAACCAAGAGGCTGCAGCACCTATCCATAGGGTCATCCCAATCCTATGAGAAAGAGGGATGCTGGATTTTTGAAGGACTCACCTCTGACATTCTTGCAGGCGAGTTCACACTCCTCTTCCCGTAAGTAGTTATTCTTGTTGGGCTTGCAGCCACCAAAAATGAACTCCTCACACTGCTGAAGGCTCGGGTTGTAAAACCAGCGTGGAAAAGATCCCCGACACCAACCCACCTTCTTTGGAGTCAAACAATGTTCTATCAAGAAAGTTAACACAAAAGGGTCTGGGTTAGATAAGTCCTTTGGAAGACCTTTCTGTTTTATATATGTGAAGGCAAACAAAAATCTTCCAAAGGACGTGCCTGAAAGGTTTATAAAATCTTGACCTACATGGAGAAGGAGAGTAGGAAATCATGGAATTAATTTTTTTATATAAAAGGGAGGGTCACAAAACCTAATTAGAAGTGCTACATCCATAAAAAAAAGGAGCTGCATCCCCACACAGCTCATAGTTAAGCTGTGAAACTCCTTGCTTCAGGAGGTTGCTACTTTTCAAAGATTACATGAAGCCAAAAAGGGATTCTACATGGTTATTAAACACAAAGACACCATCTTCTGCTCAAAAACATCTCCCAGCTACAAAATCCTTGGGGGTTATTGAAGCATAGTAGAGATTTACTGATAGCATGTAATGTTTTTGCACTCTTTCCAAAGTACCAACCTCTGCACACTGTTGAATGCAGTGTATTGGACTTTGGTCAGACCTTTAGCATCACTTGACATGGCTTTTCTTATATTTTTATGGTACCTGAGGTAGGAGACATCCTCTGTTTAGCTATTAGTCAACCATTTGTCCAAGAACTCCTCACTCCTAATACACTTGTAATGTTAAACATTTTCATCATTAATAAAGCTATTAAAGAAAAAAATAAATAAATCCAGGGATATATTGAATGTCCTGCAGATGACTCCACCTACCCTGCAAGCTAAGGGCCTTCACAGCAAAACCAAGAATCAACAAAACCTTTCATGTTCTCCTGTTTTGCAACCTCAGTTGCACCCCAAGCTTCATCCGCTCTGATGTCACCCAGCAGAGAGCAATGACAGACAGAGCAGATGGGGTTATTGCAGGCACCATCTCCTGCAAGGGTACATGAAAACTCCAAAATAGATCACTAAGAATGCAGAGACCTTGCACTACTGGTGCAGGCTATTACTGGGAAAAGCTGACATGCAAGTCCAGGCTCTTGGCTGTGCTCTGCTCCCATCCACCCCTCTGAGAAAAGCACCAGTAATGCCAGAGCAGCACCCAGGCTCAAGGACTCCAGGTAGATATATGTGGGCTCAGGCTCACCTTCCGTCTGCTCAGAGCTCAGCACCACAATGGTGATGTTGGTGAAGTCTTGCTGCTGTGCAGTGTCCGTGACAGTGAGCTGGAAGACGTAAGTCCCCACCTGGAGGTTGGAGATTTCTACCTGATCTTCTTCGTGCTTCTGAAAATGCAAAAGAAAGGCTTATGTAGGAGAAAAGTACTTCTAAGGAAGAAGTGACTGAAGGTATGCAAGGTCCATGTTCCTGTATTAGGCAGAAAGGAACTTGGATGGAAACCTTCAAGCAGATGCCTGGCATGAGAAATGTCTCAGTACTAGACAATTCCCCCAAACCCATGGACTGCTACCCAACTGGAACAGAGAGAGAACAAGTACCACAAGCATAATCAGATACTTCATGGTTTGGGGCATTGTGAAAGCACAAGGGAAAATAAAACTCTTTAGAGAGAACAGAAATATCTGTAGCTTTTACTTGACTTTTTAAAACTCAAAACCTATTATGAATCATTTAGTTAGTACATAGGGAATAAGGTAGCTGTATTTAATTATTTTGTCAGAAAAGAAAGCTACAATATTATTGACACAAACTTTTCTTCTATATTTACAATAGAATTGGACATTCATTTCCATGTTATCTCTGATTTTGATTAGGTTTCAAAAGAACACAGCCTTGCCATATATAATTTTTATGTAGTTAATACCGTGTAATATTAGGGGACCTCCCCCCCTCCAAGGAAGTTGCTTTGGTTGGGCTAGGGCAAAGGGAGAAGGAAAGGAGCCCTTGCTGAAATACACAGACCCCTTGGCACTTTAGAGTTCATCACTGCTGGTGTTCAAAATCAGTTGTGGGCCTGATGTACTCATTTGCTAATTCTTCCAAAGGTGCAAGAACTCGGCATCAACTCCATGGCTTTCCAAAGCATTTTGCAGAAGTTTGAAAGAAATAATTTGCCCTTCTAAAGCCACAATTCACTTTTAACATCTAGCAAATAGGCAGCATTCACACCCCAGAGATCTTGGATCTCTGCTCCAGCTCAGATAAAATAGGAGGAAGAAAACACTTTAAAGAGAGGCAAAGTCCAGGAAAAGCCCCAGGAGAACAGAAGCAGAGACCAAGACCAGATTGTTCAGAGACAGAAGAGGAGACAAACTAAAGTGGACAGAGTAAAACTAAGAGAAGGCCCTTTACTGAACTATGGGATCTTGGGACCAGAGGCGGCTCTTGCATGGAAGCTCTGCCCTCTCAGCTGCTCCCACCCAGGCAGGTCAGGTGTTGCTCAGGAAGCCTTGTGACAGCATCCTGTGCAGGGAGCCTGAGACCTAAAGAGGCCAAAAATGACACTTCTAAATAGTGTGTGAGACAGGGAGGGCAACTGCAAGGACCGCTCCATAGTTCTTGGGAACAGGCTCCTGCATGGACTGGCTTGAAGAGGGAAGGACAAGGTGAACTTTAAGTCAGGGCTCTGACTGACCAACCTAGTGCAGAACACAGGTGCCATGAGCAAGCTGCTTATTCCTTGCAGTTCCCTACCTTCATCTCCGCAGAGGGGTCGCCAAGGATCTGCTTCCATTCATAGCTGACTATCCCATGGTCATCCGTGCTCTCTGTGCCTCTCAGCATCACTGGCTCCCCTGGCTGTACCCTCATGTCCTTGACAGCACGGGCTATTGGAGGGTGGTCATCTGCAGAAGAAATGTAGAACAACACTTGGGTGAGAAGCTGAAGGATCCAACCATTGTCTCCACTGCAGGAAGACAAGGGAAGGGGATTCTTCCAGGCTAAATCAATCCAGACTTCAACTGCTGAAAGGAAAACAATTTATACAGCTGTGCTCCTTGCAGCCTGAGCAAGCAACAGGCAATCAGTACCGTTATTAGTGCCCTCACTAATTTAATAAGTCCACAACCCACTATGGCAGTCTCTTTGAGCCAGCTGGCTCCCTGGGCACTTCTGTCCACAGAAACCACCATAAGAGGGTGGCCCTGTGGCTACAGCCATTGTGCTCCTGAGAATGGGCCCACATCCTTGCAGAAGAGCACAGAGCAATGCCCGCCCTTCACTTGGCAAGACGGCCTGATGTGGGTGTTGAAGAATGTGGAACTGACTCTCATCATTCCTCCCACTACCTCTAAGCACTACATTAGCGTATTTAACCAGAGCTATACAATGTGGGACTTGGATAGGAAATATTTCTCTTCCAGCTCATCTTCCACCCCACTCTCTGACATACATGCTTTTAAAACAGCACAAAAAACCATTCATGAGATTGTTATTTTTGTACTGTTCCACAGATTATCTTACCAGTAACTTCCACAATCTATTAAATGTTTTTCCAGCCTGTAAGTACAAGAGGTGTAAACTGATCCCATGCCAGCAAGAACAGCCTATACAATGACACCACTGAGCCTGACTCATAATTCCTTCTGGCCTGAATGTCTCTGATTGCAGGCTTTGTGCATAGCTCAGCCCATAAAACTCCACCTGGCAGCACCCGTACCAAGTCCAAGACTCAGTGTTCCAGCTCAGCCTGAGTCTTTTGTAAAGGCACCAACCATCATAAGCTAGATAGAAATCACTCTGCCATTACACTGTTCTATCGACTGTGACTGAAGGAGAGGATTAGTGTCCAAACCCCTTAGAAAATTACTCCATTAGCTGATTATTTTCACTGATGCAGACTTGCTCCTAATTTCCTGTTTGAATTCTGTGTGTCTGGATTCAGATCCCAGCTGCTGACTCTTGCTGCAGTCTACTGAAGGGACATTTAATACAAGGCATATGTACAAACAAACCTGACATTAAAACAGGCCACTTAGTTCTTTTGTCACCTTGTACACACCACTGCAAGCTCTGGAAAGGGGACACATTCCTGCCATTCCTGCTAGGCAAACACCAGGAGCCCGGCAGGGAGAAAGGCAGCCTACTCCCTGCCACTGTCCTGCCAGGGTGAGCCCAGTAGGTGGGTGCAATTGCACAAGGAAAAGACCAGTTTTTCAACAACACGGGCTGATCCTTAACTCGTGACTCCAAATCATGTTTTTCCTTGACATATGTAAGCGTGTACACTTCAACAAAAAATTGCAGGCCAAACATCCAGCTATTTTGGGTTGTGGGCTGCATGATCAAGTAAAAGCTCAGTTCTATTCAATGGGTCAGCAACTTCTCCAGTTCCCATCTCTGATTAGCCAAATTTACTGACTCTCTTCACACCCAGAAGAAGAATCAAGAGTATTTTTTTATTTGTGGTGACTGCCAAGGAGTAATGCTCACTAGAATTTACAGACCTGTTTTTCAAGGCTTTCCCTTTTCTCCTTAGGATGCCTGAAAGTTCAGTGACTATGGAGTATTTCTGCCACACTGCCTGCAGGAAGCCTTCCCTGGCAACGTGGCTGTTTTTCACCTGAGCTTCAGAACCAAGTGCTGACCGACCCACAGTGAGTATCAGCAAACTGCTCATACAACAGAGACTCCACTGTTTTGCTCTGAAAGTCTGGAGGAAAAAGGAAAGTAACCTTTGCTATAATGCTCTTTCAACCATGGAAAGCTTCTGCTGTAAAACTGTAATTAACAGGGAGGTTAAAGCTTTATGATGCTGTCTGTGGCAGGCTTTTTACTGTGAAACATACTCCTGGAGTCACATCATAAGCAACAATTTCCTCTCCCATTTATATAACACATTAGTGGGGATGTAGCTTTTCTTTATGATTCCAGAGAAAGGCATAATAGAGAGACTCCAAATTGCTTAAAAAAGTTTTATTACTCATGCTCTATTCACGCCTGAGACCCTGATTTTCGCTTGCTAAAAAATTTCTTGTTAAAAAGCTCATGCAGTCAGTGGCTTGTCTGGCTTCACCTCAAATGAATTAACTTGAACCAAAATTGATGGGGGAACTAGAATTTAAAAGATATTCATTTCTACAAGGGCTTCAAAAATAAGCATCTAAGTGGGGGAAGAGACCCCACTAAGGACCTTGCTATGCTGGCACCATTGAAATCCCATGGCAGAATGTACTTGCAAAGCTCACAGTCTGGAGGTTTTTCTCTTCTGGAATTCAGATATTAGCTTTTGCCCTTGAGATCTATAGAAAACCAGATTTCCTCCATTCCAGAGCTCATGCAGATACACTCTGAGTGGCTGAGACTACAAAGCAATGCTTAAAAATACCTCAGAATGATTTGAGGTTGTCACTAGAAAGAGAAGGAAAGCTTTCTCATGGTGACTGAGGGGCCCTACAGCCCTCTGCTGACGGCTGACTCCTGCTTTGCCAGAGCAACTTGCAAATGAAAAAAGTGTGGTTTGCACCAGGGACAAAAGGCACTGCTCAAAGCCACTGACCAGGCCAGGAGCAGAGACAGGAGCAAAAATGAGGCCACCCAAACTCCAGCATCCATGAGACACAGGACCTTGGAGATTTCAAGTGTCAGAAGCCCGCAGAACCTGTCTGCTGCAAAAGAAGGTGGGCAGCAGTGTGGCTCTTCCACAAATGTTAAACTTCTGCTGCTGCACTGCTTCCAGGGAAGTCACTCAAAAGTGAACAGCTTCCTCACCCATCCACACTAGAAAACTCTCCATTTCCATGGGCAGAGGTAATGAAGGATGACACTGCTGCCACAATATTAATTTGCTTGAGGTGGAAAGAGAGAAAAGGGAACAAGGCAACGCAATGCAGTGCCTGGAGAAAGAGAAATACAGGCTCTTTCTTTAGGGCTTCATCCTGACTGGGCAGCAAATAGAGTCATGATAAAGCCATACAGTTTTCTAACAACTCATGCGCAGCCAAGCAGCTCTCAGCATTAGTTTCTAGTGGTTTTTGTAGTGGTTTGTAAGTGGTGCACAGAGCAGATCAACTCAACGTCTCTAAAACAATACAGTATGACTGAATGGATTATATTTTCAGAATAAGATGCTGCTGTCACTAGGCTCCCTTCATCCTTCCTCAGAATGTGGGAAACCACTCCTATTTGCTTTGGCAGGCAGAGGGAAATTCTCTCCCACAGGTATTTATGCTATTTTAGTGAAGATTGGTTCATACCTCCAGTCTCTTTGAGGAGACTGGAGCTCTGGAGACAGGACATGATGTAGCCACTTCAGTAAATGCTGCATGACAAACACTCATTTCACAGCAAGTGGAGTGGAAGCCCCTCATCACCCACTCTGAGCAGGGAGCTGGACCAGCTGGTCTTCCAGGACCCTTCCAGTAGCCTCTGAATCTGTGCTGTGGGTACTGACTGTGCAAATTCCCATCTCCTGGCCCTTAAGGATAAGCAGCTGGCTCAGGGCTCAACAGCATCACCCAAAGGGGACCTGTCCCAGCCCCAGCTGGGATACCAGCGCTGCTCATTTTAGTTGTCCACAGAATGGAAAGTAGCATAGGACCAAACATTTGAGGAAGGATGAGCTTTACTCTCAGGGAGTTCTCCCTTTGAAATGCATTACCAAAGTTTTAGCCTGCAAATCTCCCTCCATGGTGAGGCAGGAGCAGACATATCTGATCAGAACCCTGTGGTTCTTTCTGTCTCCCACTCACAAACCTTGGATTCAACAGGAGTAGGAGAGTGTCACTGAGCATTTCAAAACAACCCCGAAAGGTTTAGTTCAAGAAATGGACAAAGGTTCAGGGAGGTTATTTTCCAGTTTCACACCCAAAACTGGTTTGCCTAGACCAGAATAAGCTGGGCTAGTTACTTAAACACTGGGCTCCATTATAACCAATAAAGTGCATGGTGAGCCTGCCCCTCCCGGATGAGCCAGGCAGAAAACTCGCACCAAAGTTCAGGCTCAGGAATCATTTAAGAAGATTGTGCCTTTTAACAATAACATCAGAGACTTCAGGCTGTACGTTAGCTGGAACAGGCAAGAGACAGTGCCAAGCTGTCGTCACCAGCTTACAAAGAACTCAGAAGCTCTTGCTCTGCAAAACACTGAAAATGCATTCAGAAGACGCACAGAATCCAGATTTCAGCTGTATTCATTGTTGACTGTACTCATAGTTTTTTCTGAAGTCATAACAATGTAAGAGTGGCCAGAGTGGTTTAGAACAGGTACCCCTGTCCCTGAGTTCACTTGCCATCCATCATTGTGGATGCTTGAACAAGAGCAAGAGCACTGCAAGAATATGCTCTTCCAGCTTCCACCTACTTCCATCAGGCTCCAGAAACACTCCAAGATTAAATTTGTCCATTCAGCAACCCCCAGCTGTGTGCTCTCTTTCAAATGTTACCTCATCTCCTCCTAGACATATATAAACCTCTTAATTCAACAGGTCTGCTCCCTGTAGTAGCAGTAGTAGTGTGGGTCTTATAACCTGTGACTTTTTTGTTTAATGTCACCCACTGGAATCACTACCTGGGTATTTCATTATTCACTAGAAAAAACATGCATTTAATTTTTATCATTGCAGAGGGTGTTGAAAGAGTGATACAGGTAAAGGCTCCTAGGACACCTGATAGCAGGCATACAGGAAAGGAATGCATGATAAAGCAGCAGATAAGCTTCCTGCAGACCCTTAGGGCCAGAATCAAGGGGCTGACAGTAACCTGGGATCCAGAGTAGTCACAAAAGTTCATGTTTTAGCCGTGATACAGTGCAACAGCAAGAAAACAACACAGTTCTGTCTCCAGTCCAAAACCTGGGCCAAGATTCTGGGAGGAAGGCCTGACATGCCAAAACCAGCTTCCTCTAACACTTGTTTCACCCGGCCTCTTCAGGCATCCCTAAAAGGTCTGGAAGCAAAAATGCTGTAGAGCTTCCTTATGCTGCCAGGCACACACGCTCAGTGCCAGAGGCTCCTGCACCTGCCCCATTGTGCCCTTCCCCTTTTCCCCCTCACTGACAGCCAGGCATCCACCTTCCTGTCCAGACAGGTCCTGCATGGACCTAATTCCAGCATCATGGCTGGAAGAGTTGCGGTTTTGCTCTGGATTTTTTTGCTTAATATCTGAATCAAAATGGACATCCACATTTTTAAGTATCTCATCAACTGCTGTAGGGAGGAGGACTCAGTTATTTCTCCAGTATGATAACACCCTTGGTCTCTTTCCCCTGCTAACCCTCCAGTGTCATTCAAGGCTATTCAAAGAGCTTTTGGTATCAAAGACAATGCCTAAAAATTTCAGAGAGGAGGGAAACACATTTCCAATAAAAGCACAGCACGAACATTGCAGCCTGACCCAAATAACAGCGGTGAGTGCCCTGTGTCTGTCACTACAGCTGGAGACCTGCCTGGCACCCAGCACCCTCTGAAAGACAAAGGCAGCTGCAGCAGAGACTGAGCCCTTCCTACAGGCAGAGCAGCCCGAGGCACAAGCCCCATGTGAGTAAGGAGAGGCACCTGAACTGCATTTCTGGAGTGCTTTTCACCTCTCACTGATAAGCCCTCCTGGGTCTCCCTGCTCCACCGCAGCCATGCCAGGATCGCTGAAAGGAGCACTAGGGATGGATTGCAAGACAGCAACTTCATATTCTGGGGTGCTGCAGCTCGGTGCCACATTTTAGCAAACGTGTCACTGCTGGTCACACAGTTACCCTGGGACACTTTCTAAAGATCTGCACACAAGGAATGCCAGGTCCTGGGACCAGCCAAGGGACAAGGGGCTTGCAGTCTTCTTGTATGAGGCACTGCTCCACAGAGGTAAAGAGGCTGAATTGCTCAACAGTGCATTGTATTTTAATCTAATCTTGTGAAATCAGGATGTACTAGAGATGATGCATTCCCTTTTCCTCCTATAGCAAAGCATATAGGAGTTTAGATAGCTGCCAGTATGCCACCTCCAGTCTTGGTGATGTGGCCTTCAGTTCCTCCCTAACTGCAGCTCCTGTGAAAAGGATTTTGAGCCTGGAACAGAGATGTGGGAGAACTACTGAAACAGTCAGACACCTGACAAAAAGCCCTAAAATCCAGTAGGAAGCCATGAGCAGAGACAGAGGATCAGGAGGACCACTTCTGCCATGCTGCTGTTCAAACCAGCAACACCCAAGGGCCGCTTCAGAGAAGTTGCGCCCTGCTCCAAACCCCTCACACTGCTACTCGGGATGGAGAAGTGGTCATTGTGGAGTTTGGGGCCATTTCCCACTTCCAGCACGCACAAGGCCTCAGGCTGGCACATCCCAGCAGAAGATCAAAGATCTATTCAGCTTACATCATCAAGCCCTTGCACCCACCTGGGTGCTCCCCTTGCCATCTTCACAAATCCTGCCCTTCCCACAGGTGGGCTGGAAGGGGGTGTGAGGAGGATTACCCATTGAGCTATCCCTAACAGCCCTGCCCAGGGACCAACAAATGATAAACTGGTTATGGTTGCCAAAGACCCAGCCAGGCTAGAAACATGCCAGCCTTCTTAGGCTTCAACCAAAACACAGAAGGAGGGGGCAAAAGAAGCTGCTGTGGTTTTAGTGTTTCTGAGCACACTGCAATTCTTTGGAGATGGCAGGTGGCCAGCTTCAGATTAGTTCCTTTTCCACCTGGCTCTCTGTGTCCAGGTGCAATCTTTTAGAGCAGGGAAACAGGGATTGCAGAAGAGAAACGCACCTCCAAAGGGGAAATGTTATGACCAGCTGCTCCTCTCCCGGCAGCAACAAGCAGAAACAGCCCCAACAAGCAGAGAAGTACAGATGCACTTCACCATCCAGGCTGCTGTTAAATAAAGGTAAGTGGATTGCATCCTGCCTCCAGCCCCTGAGCAATTAAGAGATTAATGCAGCCCTTTAAAACCTGGTGATGTGTAGCTTTTTAGAAGATTTCACTTTCCAACCTCAAAGGCCCAGGGGAAGGGAGAAGAAAAATAACACCTTCTTCTCTACATGGTCAAGTAGCAAAAACTCTGACTGGTTAATCACACACTCCACCTGCTTCAAACAGGTTAAAGAGAGAGATTCCTTTTTCATTTACTAACAAGTAAACTGAAGCACAGATCTTAAAAACACCATCTCTAGCATCACCCTACCCCGAGTGTTTGGCAGCACTGCTGCTCATAGGATGGCCGGAGGAGCTGGCACCAAGTGGCCATTAATGCCCATAGGATGGCCGGAGGAGCTGGCACCAAGTGGCCATTAATGCCCATAGGATGGCCGGAGGAGCTGGCACCAAGTGGCCATTAATGCCCATAGGATGGCCGGAGGAGCTGGCACCAAGTGACCATTAATGCCCATAGGATGGCCGGAGGAGCTGGCACCAAGTGGCCATTAATGCCCATAGGATGGCCGGAGGAGCTGGCACCAAGTGACCATTAATGCCCATAGGATGGCCGGAGGAGCTGGCACCAAGTGGCCATTAATGCCCATAGGATGGCCGGAGGAGCTGGCACCAAGTGGCCATTAATGCTCTCCCAGACCCGGCTGGCAGGGATCCATTACGGGCACCTTACCACTAGGTCTGTGATTCTGCATTGCCAGGTAGGAATCGTACACGTCCTTCTTCAAGAAGTTGAGAAAGCCGATCTTCCTGGCAAACCTGCAAACGAAAGCCTTCTCATAGAGGCAATTGAGGAGAAAGCAGCCCTGGATGCGGTCTTCCTCCGAGCGCGGGCCCTGCTCCACGAGAGCCAGGTTACAAGCGGGGTCCTTACAGCAGGCTCGCATGCAGTCCCTGCTCCGATGCACCATGGGGGACGACAAGAAGGTGGCTCCGTTCTGGACGGAGGCGTCTGTGTCCAGCACCCAGTCCGGCAGCCCTGCCGTGAAGTCCTCCAGGCACATCTCACCGAAGGGTTTTTCCTTCTGCCCTTCGCCCAAGTGCAGCACCAGCACCAGGCAGACCCAGGGCACGAACCACGGACCCGGACTCCTTCTGGCCATCTTGGCGCCCCGATTCTCACTGACTTAAGACTTCAATCCTTTCCTAAAGGAAGGGAGAAGACACATGAAGCTAAGAGGGACAGCGTTCAGGGGCACGACCACCGGGGGCGAGAGGGAGCCGGCGCCTGGCCGAGGCTGCGCTTCCGGGCTCCGGCTCGCCCCGAGGTAGCCGGGGTGGCCGCTGCCCCTGAGCCCAGGCATGGGCTCTCAGCCCCACCTGGGCGCTCTCCGCTCAGCTGCTGCGGGAGGGAGCGGGGTGTCCCCGCCGCCCCGCTGTGCCTTCACCCCTCAGGTGCGCCTTCAGCGGCGTCCAGCGGAGACAAAGGCTCGGCGAGCACAGGAAGTGAAAACCAACTCCCTGAGAGAGTGGAAAAAAAAATCGAGTCACTCCCTCGCATGCTGAATTGCGTAAGAGGAAGGGGAGGAGAGGCAAGCTGATACGATCTTCTACACCCTTTGGAGCAGAGTCGAGGTGGACTCTGTCGGTGCCGCAGGTGCGAGCGCAGCTACTGCAGAGGAGCGTCCCACCTGCAGGGTGCTAGCTGCATCCCCGTGCTAAGGATGCTCAGAGAAACTGAAAGCCGAGAAGCAGGCGATCTGCGTCCCGTGGCAGTCGCCCTTGTGCTCCGGTGTGGTCGCTGGCACCATTAGCCCGTGTCTCGCTAACCCAAATGAGTCAGCCTTGGAGCCCTGCCTGCAGTGCTCACGGCCGCTGCTGCTGCAAGAGGTTTTGTGCTCAGTGCAGGCGTCCCGAAATCATTAATTCCCTGCTCTTGGGACAGAGGATTTTTTGGTTTTTACAGCGAAAGCCCTTGGGATCGTACCTGGAGGGTGCCTGAATGGCAGCACCCCTGCTACCCCAGCAGTGAAGACGAAATAATCACCCCCCCAGTCATGAGCAGACCTTCACTGTTCTCCCCAGTCTCGTGTAGGTTAGCCATGGTCCATTTGTGCTGCCCTTGCCTTGCAGGACGGTGCTGTTTGGGGCCACACGAATGCAAAGGCTGCCTGACTGTATATTTTCCTCCTTCATGCTTTTACTTGCAAATCCATGATCAAATTCCTCTGTTCAACACATACACCTGTGTCATCCACCCCCTCTATGTGTAAACAGTCCTAAAACTCCTGGACAAACTGCTCTTATCCCTCTGTCGTTGTCCTTAGGAAGGCTGGGAGTAATTTGCTTGGACATTATTTATAATGAAATATTTCATCACTTAAAATAACAACAGCAAATCTGAGATGGCATTCTATGGTATGTCTTCAGAAAGAGGTGGCATGTAGCAGCTATGTACCAAACAGCAGTTGGCTTTGTGGTTTGTGAGAGCACTCTGGTGTCCAGCATTTCAATTCTTGCTGTTTCTTTCTGTAACTCTGATTCAGGAATCCTCACAGGATCTCTTGGGAGTCCTTGGAGACACATTTTCTGCCTCCTGGCTGTCACAAGCCTGACAGGAGGATAATATTGTGGAAATATAATTTTTCCTTACCTCTAATGAACTTTCTATGGCCTGATCTTGACATCTGTTAGGAAGAATGAATTGCTTTGATCTGGCAGTGGTAAAGTATAAAATAAACCTTGAAAATTGATAGAAAAAACATTCATACCTGCAGAGCAAAGAGATGTTTGCTTTCCTCATTGGCTTTATGAGTCTGTCTTTGTCAGAAAAAGCATGGGTGTCTCCCACTCCATTTACAAACCAGACCTTTTGGACCTGCTTGGAGACCATGCAAGCAGTAAAGGGGGAGCTGACCTTGCTTGGTTTGTTGTATTTGAACATCTAA
This sequence comes from Emberiza elegans, assembly GCA_024865655.1. NCBI lineage: Eukaryota > Metazoa > Chordata > Aves > Passeriformes > Fringillidae > Emberiza > Emberiza elegans. The sequence goes on along the minus strand of JALJVW010000139.1, from coordinate 16,327,719 downwards.
ATATGTGCAGAAGAAATAAAAATGGCAACAAGGTTGTCTCCTACTTCTGTTCTGCACTGCCTGAGATGCTCTGCTGGGAACTCTCTCTTGTGCTTAACCTGGAACAGATTTTTCCTGGATAAATATTCAAAGCCTTCAGAGTGCAGCCAGGTAAGGCTCAGTGCAGTTCTCTGACAGAGGAGCAGGGAGCAGTTGGCCCCATGGCAAACCAGTGACTGTGTTTGGATATCCCCACTGGCAGAATTGTGCCTAAACACTGCAGTTTGGTATTTTTGTCTCACTGGCAGCACAGAACTGTGAGGATTCATTGGCATCTCTAGTGTCTCCCCCCAGTTTAAAAAAAAATAATTATGATAGCCCCTTCATAAGAGGATGAAGCCTAGCCTTTAGAATAGGTGTTTTTATTGGCTTTTAGCAGAAGGCTGTGCTAAATTCTGCTGCAAGATTTTCTGCTGTTCACACCAACTGTCTTTATAGCCACTTCATACTTAGTTTTATTCAGTATATTCAGTAACAGTAGCACAGTTTCTAAATATGCCCAGTTTATTCTGGAGGAATTCAGTAATTAAAATTTTAATTGAGATTGGGCCCAAGATCAAGGGCTTCTACTAGGAGCCCCTCTCTGTGGCAGCAGCTTTTCTTCCAACTCAGTAACTCCATTTTTGCTCTCCTAACCTCAAAATCCCATTACAGACCTCATCTTCTGCAAAATGAATAAATTCCCACAGCTTCAGCTGAGACATGTATTATTCATGTTAGCATGAAGGGAAAGTAGGGTGTGTGATTTTATAACTTGGGAGTGTTTTTAAGGGGTCCTGAAACAGTGAGTCATTGTTAACTTTTGTCTGTCTTTAAAGTGTCTGCTCTGAGTCTGGCAAGAACTATTCAGACAATGACTCAGGGGGGTAAATCACACTATAGTTTAATATTTGACTAAGATTAAAAGAGGTCTTAGACATGCATGCCTTGTAACAAATGCAGTGCAGGAGCCTCTATCACCTGCCTTCTTTCTGTGTGATTGCTCTTGAGACCACAGCACCTTTGGCAGCTGGATGCTCACCTTCCAGGAGGAAGCGACTCCAACAGGCAGAAAAATAAGGAAGGCTTGATTCAGGTTCCCCTTTGCCCCGCTGTGTAGCCCAGCTCCATGGCATCATCATCATCATCCACAATGACTTCCTCACAGCAGCTTGTCCCACCGGCTGCTGCAGGTGAATCCATTCTGCTGTGTTTTACCTGGGAACTGCTCCATGTGTAATTAAAACTTGGGAGACAGGTTTGCTTGCTTGTTTTGTTGTATTTGCCTCAGGTTAAACCTCCTGGTGTGGTTTAGGGGTGAGACCCGGATACAAGGGATGGCACAAAGATGTGGCTAAGGCAGGAGACAGGAAGGGATCTCATCAGGCTATGACTAACAACTGGTCCTGTGGAACAAAGCAGGAGAAAGGATGACAGCCTGCTGAGTCCTCCTGAGAGCCATTCCCATTGCACCGAGGTAGCTTTGGGGAAGGGAGTTACAATGAGGCTATATTGTTTCTTTGGGGATGTTCTTGCCTACGGTTTCATGGCGCTGGTTTTTATTTTAAAGTTGCTGGTCAAGGTAAACCCTTAAAGGCAGGAGCAATGGGAAAGGAAGAAGTGGAAATTGTGTCTAGACTGGTTACACCAAGAAAGTATTTGCATTTTTGCCCTGTCTGTGCTAGGCTTTTACAGGGAGATAGGTATGGAAATGTGAAGCAAAGAACCTTCAATTTGCAGGAACTAGAAGAAACATTTCCCACTGAAGCTCTCACAGACAACTTGGTCTGTTCTTCATTGCACCTGTGGGTGGAACAGGATTAGCCATAGGGCTCCCTATAGGCTTTCTTCCATTACTTCCTACAGCAACTGCATCCCCAGAAATCTTCTTTCCACACCTTCAGGCCAGCTGCCAGTGCCTCCTGGGAAAGTCTGCTCTCCCCTCTGCTTGTAGATGGCAATTTCCCTGCAGGTCTGAGCAGTGCAGTCCCTGCAAATGGAATGTACCCTTTCAAGGGGACTGGGTCATAATAAACTTATTGGTGCAAGAGCTGTACAACCTCTGCAAGCCTAAAATGTTGAAAGCAGGCTGGAAAACAAGGAAGATCCCCTTCAACTATTCAGTTTGAGTAGTGCTTTTATTGTCTCCAACTTGACCACTCAAAGACGTGCTGAAACTTCTGTGTTACATGAAGACATGGGTCATGCTATCAGTGTCTCAGACCTCTAGGGAAACAGCAGTGTAATGAGGGAGAGCAACTAACAAGAGGGATAGAAACAAACACCATGGGAAGGTTTTCAAAGATCTCAAAACAATTATTTTGGCATCTAATTCATGTTGTCAGCTTCACCTAAGTACTCAAGGGGAAGGGGATTTTCTTCCTCAGTGGAGATGCTTACTCAACCTGCTGCCTCCAGCCAGTCTGTGGATGGACACAGACAAGGAAAACTGGTGTGCCAAAGGAGTAGGTGCAGCTATTTCTCATTTACCCTTCTGAACTGCTGATGAGACATCAGCCTTTATGCTTCACTTGACTGGCAGTTAACTGAGGGCAGGTGGGCAGGCCAGCTTACCTGACCTCTTTATTGCTGAGACCTCTCTATTCTCTGAGACAGTGCCAAATAGTGCAATTTGGGTCAATCAGTCAAATTGGGAAATGTTTTCCTCTGGCACTTGTCATTATTCCTTCCCAGTGCCCTTTCAGTGCCTTATGAAAGGTGAGCCTCTCAGGAGAAAGGAATAAGGCTGATTACTTACACCTGGCTTCTCAGCCTGTGCTGAGGTGAAGCTGGGGACTATGTGAGCTGGATATTCCTTTCTGCTTCCCTACATCTCCAGAAGCTGAGGGTGAGAGATGATGCATTCTCCCTCTACTTGCTAGAACTCTGGGGCAATGATGAAGGCTTTTTTGTTTCCATGCTCTCATGGAGACACTGAAAAATAAAGAAAGTGGATGATGAACATCACGGTGCTGGGTGTACAGGGTTTGCTCACCTAGGGCTCTGGGTTTTTGGAATCTCTAGTCCTGGTTACAATGTCTTATTGCACAACATTTTTTCTGTGCCTATTCCTGTTCCCAGGAAGGAACAGAACCTCTTTACCTTGTGGTGTCACTCTAGTATTGATACAGTCACCTCTGCTGGCTTCTCTGGTTTAATTTGTGTTAACTATCACACTTGCAACCACAGGGAAAGTGATTATTTCTAAAGCAGGTGGAGACTGGCTTCTGCCGTATTGAAGGGAAACGTTCCTCACTAGGTTAGAACTCAGGGGAAAGGGGCCAACCTGGCTCTGTGGAAAGATGAGCTGGACCCCTCTGAATTATTAAGAACACACCAGAGTCATCAGCTCAGGACGAAAGAGAAGCACCAGCTTAGGTCACAGGTGTGGGATGGGGATTATTAGCTTCAGGAACAGAGGAGTGTAACTGGATCTGACTCATGCCCTTGGATGCTCTGCTGCCTGGATCAATGTCACAGCTGTTTGGTACTGTATTTGATGCCTATGCTCAGCTTGGTTTGGTGGCCCTCTCTGGCACCATAGACAGCCATAAAAGTCCAACTTCACAGTACTGAACCCTCCCCTCCTTTCAGAAGCACCTCACTTTTAGGGTAGGCCTGGAGGATCAGCAACCCCAGGTCACACACATGGAAACTGAGGCATAGTGCTTCTCTCAGTCTAACAATTCAAATATGTTGGCCATGTTTAAACTCCCTTTATTCACCAACATAAATGATATGCAGATTTGCAGAGAAGATGGTCACAAGCAGCTGCAGCAGGAGGTCCATTGGAGCTTATGTGTGCACAGCTCTTGTGTAAAAACAGATTGTCTGATTAGATTACTTAGTTCCCAGATAGATGTGTTCACTCCAGAATTTTTGCTCCAGGTTGTATGCCTGAGGCTATAAGGAGAATAACTAAGCTGAAAATAAGATTCCATCTCCTAGCCATGCCTGAGATCTCTGAGATTCTGTCCAAACAAAATGGTGAATGTCTTTTTGTCCCTTTGGCCATGTGAATGTGCTGTATGCAAGCAAAGGACAGGATGGGGCGTGGCACTATGAAGGAAGTCTTGGCGCTGCGTTTGTTTTGGTGGCAGCTGGCATTTACCAGCACTGGCAGGTGGCACCTGTAGGAGATGCTGCCTCGTTCAAGGAGACAATATCCCCTACCTTGAATGAGGCACCCAGTCCTGTTCCTGCAGGAACTTCTGCCGCACCCACTGATCTTGCACTGGTTTTACTTCTTCTTGCTTTAATCATAGATTAAAACATTTTATTACTGGAGGAAGCCTACTTTATCAGTAAACATTTGTTTCTACATTGCCACCTTCTTATTACAACAAATGCATGACTAAGCTGAAATAAGCCAAAGCAGTATGATGAACATTCTGTAATCTGGCTCATTTTGGCCTGCAGCTTTCCTGAGAGGCCCTCTGACTTCACCCTCTGAACGTCTTGTTCAGCTGTAGGGTGGCACTGATGGAGCAGCAGGAGGGCTTGTGCCCCTTGTTTGTTGCTTTGTTGGTGGAGAACAGGCCGTGAGGTGAGTCTGTTAGTCAATGAACACGACTATGGACCTCTTCAGATGTGGCATCTCAGCTCAAGTGAGGTTACAACTTAGCAGTTCAAGCTATCTGAAGAGCCACTAGAGCAGGTTATGTTCCCTTTTCCCTCATTTTCACAGCTCTCTTGTAACTTCTGGATGCTCTGCTTCATAAATTCAACCATGCTGGCAGAATATTAACAGGGCAAACCCCACCTTTCATATAGAGATTAACTGAACTGCTCAAGAGCACCAGAGTTAGCACAGGGGATGGAAGAAACGGGCTTCCCTGCCAGTCCTTCAGCCGCTGCAGACATTTGGAGTGACTCAGAGATAACAAGCAGCTTCTCCTTTAAGTCTGGTCCTCTTTCTCTGCTCTTTATGCCAGCCTCTCTGGAGATTCTGGGACCAAAGAAGTACAGTTTCCCTCCTCTTTCCCCCCTTCAAATGTGTCAATCCTTGAACACCAAATAGAGCACTTCTATTTGGGGACAGGAATTTATCACCTGAATGTGTGTCCTTTGGTCCAGACTTACCTTGTGAATATCTGCCCATTTTAGGCCGTATTAACCTTTGAAAAGTCAGTAGTTGTAAAGGCATTATAAGTTGTTCAATGGATTTTACAAGGTTTCCACTAGTTAAGAATCTCTGAAGAATCTGCACTTACTAAATATGCTACAAGCCTCTCAACACAGATTTTTCTGTGTAACTTTGATCTAAATAAGGAAGTTTTAGGAGTGGAATTAGATCAGGGATACAGCCAAGCAGTAAGGAAAAATGGGTAAAGCTGCTAAAATTAAATAGCTAACAGTTGTCTTCTGGACAGAAGTTTTAGGCTGTCAGAGAAACAGAGGAGATAATATCAGTTTCAGGTATACTTTAACACTTTATTCTTCATTTATGTGAAAGCAAATTGCAGAATTTCCAGTCTGAAAAGGGTTTAAAAAGAATTAATTTAAATTTTTTTTTTAGGCTCACATTAAGGAGGAAAAGGGCTGTAATGGCCCTACTCTTTTTTCTACTACCCTGTGTACAAGATTTTGCTGGCTGGCTGTACCACCATCCCTCTGGGGATGGGGACAGAGCTGTGCCAGGGAGACTGGGCAAGCTTTTGAGAGACCAGCCCCTCTGCAGACTGCCTCATGCTGCCTGGCAGCACCTTTCAGTGGGAGAAGGGTCAGCTGCTTTTCCTTTGGCTTAACTAGCTCTTGGCCTCCAAACTGGAAACACCTTGGCTCCTGTCAGCAAAGGCTTATGTGCTTTTTCCACATGAATCATGAAACTAGAGGTGCTTGATCTGCTTCAGGATGGACGGTCTCAGTTGGTTTGTCCAAGTGGTGGGGCAGCTCCCTGGGCAGGCTGCTGGAGGGCTCTGGGAACAGCTGGAAAAAGAGGTGTCCTGGCACCCTGTAATCACAGCCAGCCTGATTTCTGTTCCTCTGAACAGAACAGCAGTGTGCATTTCTCACACATATTCTTCTAAATGTTGTAGAGCAATAATGCTGCAGACCTTTAACCAGGTGGGGAGGAACTGTAAACCAAGCATTGATAATATATAGTCCGATAGCCATTTATGATGCCTCAGCAGGTGAACCTGTTTACCATGAATACTCTTCTATGGGAAGGAGATAGTGCTGTATCCCTAGTGAGGTCTTCCCCTGCAGTGCCATCACATCAAATACTGTACTTTTTGGAGCACAGATATGCTCTTTTATCCCAAAATTTCCTTGCTCAAATAATTTCAAATTAATGTTACTGGGATTTCTACAGAAATTTCTGAGAGAGCTGGACTTAGAGAATATAGAATGAAAAATGGAACTGCTGAGCCCAAATTTGTGTTGCAGTGTCATTTCCTGACCTACTGCTGTAAAATAATAAATGAGCTACCTGATTCCAGACCACTTCTTATCTGTGCTGGGTCCAGTGCTTTAGCTGGAAAACGCCAAATATACCATCTCAAAGGGAGCTAAACCCTGTAGCTGCAGGCAGTTTACTGAGTATGAACTGCAGCAGGATTCAATGCATTATGTATGGCTCAGCCCTCTGGAATTGCACATGCATGTAAGTTATGCCTGTAGGAAAACAGTAATTTAAAACCTCCTTCTTCCCCACCTCTCAGACCTGACTTGTGTTAAATATTAACAAACATGGTTCATCAATTCCCTGGTTCACTTGGCTTCTTTTAACAACAGATGTTATTACAACAACTCTGCCTGCCTCCCTGCTCCTGTCAGCACATCTGATGGTGAAACCCAAGAGTCTGTGGCTGTAACTCAGCCTGCAGAGCCTGGCTGCTGCCCCAGCCCAGTGGCCACCCCTAACTCTCCCTAGGATCACCAGTGCCTCCCAGCCTTGGTGCCTGCAACTAGCTTGTGCTGGGAGGCACTGGTTGCAGGGAGGCTTTGGTTAGAGGAAGCCAAGGAAAGGTGTGAGGGAGCCCAGAGGAGGGAGAGCTCCTGCTGTCAGAGGAGAAGGCACTGAGGATGGCCAGCAACTCCAGTGCACTGCCCCGGGTGACTTTCCAGACACCAGAGAAACCTGGGGAGGAATCATCACACAGGAAACTGGGCAAGCTGACCATAAAGTACAACCGCAAAGACCTACAGCGCTGGCTGGACCTGGAGGAATGGATCAACGCCCAGCTGCAGGAGCTCTACCAGTGCCGGGTGAGTAGCTGGGGCCCATGAACCACTTGCTTGTCAGGTAAATGGATCTAGAGGCCCTGTGTGCTGGCACAGAGGTTTGCTTGCTCTGCTTCACTGGAAATAGTTCCTTGTCTTCAGCTTCCAGCAGGTATCTCCATGCCCCCTCTGCAGCGCTCTGGCTGGTGTGTTGGCAGGCTGGGAAGTTTGCACTGATGCAATCCCACTGGCTTTGAACTGCCTGGAGCTGCACCCACTGGGGGGGTGTAGCTATTGCTCAGCATGAGTAGCACAACCTAGAGAGATGTATAAACCCAGGATGATTCCTGTTGCTGAACTCCATGTGATGAGTGGCTTTGTGGTGAGCAGTATCCAGGCCAGCTGGGTTAGAGTGATCAGTGTATCCCTGTTCCTTTTGGACACAACAGTGAGGTTCTACCTGCTGTTTGAATGAGACATTCTGGAATGTGCTGTATCTGTAACCGCAGAGTCTGCACACACTACTGGCAACAGGAAAGATTGGAAAAAAACCTCTTTGCTCACATGTGGAGATCTTATGCCTCCATCTTCACCCATCCCCAGAGCTGTCTCCCTTGCCTGAGCTTTCCCTTGCACCAGGAACAGTCCCTCACAAATTCTTCCTGCCTCCCTGAGAGCTGTCCCAGTAGGAAAGATCCAGGAGTGCCTATAGCACCTGAATGGTACAGGATTTTACTTCAGCTGTTGCATTTTTTCACTGGGTTAATGACATTCAAGTTCCAGCACTGCCTGGATATATTGAAATTTTAACCCTGTACTATCGCTTCTATTAATATATTGTCCTTAGATGCATGATAGTTATGCTGGGTGCTTTCAGAAGCAATAGTGTTCTTCTGTGTTTGAGATAATCCTTTGGAGTGTGGTACAGTAAAAGATGAAAGGCTTTCCCTCATTGTACATCATGATCTTGAATACATTTAAATAGCTTGATTAAGGATTTTGCTTTTCTCTCTAGGGCAGTGGCTGATACAGTAAGAGAACACATCTTTCTTGACTCACAGAGAATCTCCATCTTCAACAGATGACACAAATAGGTTTATCAAATTGTGTAAAACTGCTTATTTATGTCCTGGATGGGGATGGACTAAATTAACTGCCAGGCCCTTTCTGTCTTGTATTCTGTATTTGCACCCCAGTGCAGTGTTAAGCACACTTTTGAGACAGAAGGAAATAAGAGCTGATGATTGTTTAGAGCCTTCCGCTCTGAGCATCAGCAGTTTCAAATTGCAATCAACACTGAAGTGGACATGTCAGAACAGGCCACGAATGGTGGGTTTTGTGCTACTTGCCATGATGGTACAGAAAAATTTTTGCCTGCCCAGGCTGATTTTCTGGCCCTGAGAGCTATAGAATAATGTCACCTTCACAGCTGAAGACCCAGACTTCAGGAACTGCTTCTAAGCCTGTCCTTATTATTGTTGTTGCTGTTGCTTTTATTATTATAATCATTATTATAATAATTTTCAGTGTGACTTCCTGTGTGACTGTGTATTTGATATTTGTGTGGGGATGTGCCAGATTCTCATGCCATGTTAGGAGATAAAATATTTCTGTTTTAATTTATGCCTTATGCAAAGAACAAGGCAGAAAACAAATATGGAGAAAAAGGTCCTTTCTTCTTCTGCAAATGCATGGCTCCCCTGAAAATGAGTATATTACCGCTTCTGTTCTGTTAACTAACTGTTTTAGATTTCCCAAACACAGCTTGCTCAGTAAAAATGACTAATCTCTTCAAGTTAGTTGTGAATTTCCAGTTGTTTTCTATAGTTTTTTAAAATGATAGTAAGAAATTCTTAGCTGTATCTTAAGCCTCTTGATAATGCATTATGAAACATTATACAGCGCACATGGGAGTAGAAGTTATCAGCAGACCCAGTCAGACAGGCAAAATTCAGTGTGTCTGCAAAGTGCAACCGTGGTAGTCCTGCTGAGTGAAGGCTGTTCGAAAGAGTGGCAGTGACAATATTGCTTCCCAACCATCCTGCACTGGCATTTGAGAACTGTCCCTGGAGTTGGTAGCTCAATTCAGACTCCTTTTCCGGACTGTTGAGGTTTGCTAGAGATAAGCAAGGAGAATGGCTGCTGCTTTGAGTAACAGAACATCTCGCCCTTTGGAGAATTACTGCAGTTTTAAAGAGTTACATTTTTGTCACTTTTTTTTTCTGAGACAGACAAGAAGCACTTGGTATGACCAGAAACATGACCCAAGATGGGGTCCTCCATGTGCTACTCTTATTTGCTGAAGTGTACCGAGATAGACCTTTTACACTTGCAAAGGTGTCGGAAAAACAAGTCAGTTTATGTTCAGTTCTGTTTTCCAGAGAATGAAGAGCTGTTTACTGTCATCAGAGCAGATGCCCAAAGGGGATTCTTTTTCCCTACTGCAAAATCCCCGCAGGCACAAGTGAGAAACCCAGCCATGCCCTTACAGGAACAGATTGCCAGTGGATTGCCCTTGCTAGTATCTCTTCAGCACCGGAGATTCCCCTGCTTCCTGATGTATTCAGGCCAGCATAAGAGATTTGCTGCCAGCAACTACATAACATAATAATGCTGCGCCAGGTCAGAGACTGTTAACGGGATCTCTTCAAATACATACATGTGCCACAGTAAATTACTTGTAATCACAGAGATGTCCAGCAGGTCATCCTGCTCTCCTCTGTGCATTGTGACAAGATTATTTAGTTGCCCTGCTTCTTTGGGCTTCCTTGTATCCATCAACTTCCATTACAATTGTCTCTTTGTTACCTCTTACTTTGCTCCACCTGCCCTTGGCAGTGCACAGTTCCTGGGTGTCTTCCTGAGATTCAAATGACAGCAAGGTCAGGTCAAACATCACCTCCTGATGCAGGGAATGCTATGATGTTTACTGTCACGAGGCTTTCTAGCAACAAAACTAAGACTGATTTTCAAGATGATTCCTTGCATATGGAATCCAGAAGAGTGTCCACACTAGGACTAAAAACCACAGGGATTTCCTACCCTGTCTCACCCTCCCAGCCTACTTAGCTTCTTAACCAGAGACAAAGTCAGACTGGATCAACACCTGTTTTCTAAAAAGTCACATGAAAACTATTACTTTTAAGAAGAAATACTGTGTGGGTCATGGTGCAATATATTTAACTCTGGTTTATTATTTATTCTTAAGTCAGCTGAGTATCAAAGCTAAACAAGGGCTTTCTACTTCCTCTTTGGCTTGGTATCAGTGACTGCCCAGGAAAAGTTTATTTTTCTCCTGTAAGTATTGTCTTTAATGTTTAATGTTTTACAGACACATCCATAAATGCCACAACCTGGCAATAGGAACTGTGCTGTTCACCCAGTATCCTTATTCTACTGATTACTATGCCAAAATATCACTAGTGTTGTGTTGTGAAAGATTCATTTTGCAAATACACTGGAAAAACACAAGCTGCTTTCCTTGCAGAGATTTGTGAAGCTAAAATGTGTCTATAATCAAGCATACAACTAACACTCCCATGCAGTACAAGATTATCACTCCAGCCACCAAAACCTGGAGTCCCTCTTACATTAAAGGAGACTATTATATCCCTCTCATATCTATTAGAGAAAGTTGGCAAAATATTGTTAGGTCTTTCAACAGCATAATTTTCTCTCCATTACTGCCAAAAGCCTTAGTATAAATACAAACTAGTTGAGTGTAATCAGCATAAAAATCTAAAATCTCCTTCTATTATTTATGCTTCTCTAAGATTAAGCCTGTTGGAGTCCTGTTTGGTGAATTCTTCATAGAGGAAGGGTGTCACAGGCTGGTATACATGGCACTGCAGTTTGATATCCTTGAAATGGTCTTCCAATAGTGGGTGATGATCCATGAGCCATGTAGTAGTTGGAAAAAATGAAGAATGTGTACATCAGGATGTGTGGCTGTAGCAGACACTACAAAGGGGCTGGAATCCATGCCCTCATTACAAGAACCTCCCTTTTTTGAGATGATTAATATCTTGACCTCAACTTTGCAGCATAGTTTTATTGTAACTCATCTGCTTAGTTCTTTAAAGATGGCCTCTAGAGTTCTTAGTTTGAAGGTTAATTAACTCTGGCGGTTTTTTTCCCTTTTAGCTAAGGGAGGAAACAGAGGCAGCAGCTCCTGAACCCCAAATTGATCTTGAAGATCTCCTGGAGGTCCCTAATGAAGAACAGAAAATAAAACTACAGGTCAGATAGAGGGACTTGGTGATTTTAAGTTAGTGAAGTTCTCTTCATAAAGATTAGTGGCATGTGGGGTAGAGAATAGGTGTTTGTAGTGTTGCATGATGCTTTCTTGTGCCTTCCTCTTTGTAGGGAGGGGAGAACTAGATCAACTCATAAAATACTAAAATGATGACTCCTTTGACTCCTTGTTTTTTTAGGAAATCCTCCATGAGTGCTCCAGCCCCACAGAGGTGAGTGAAGCATATAAATTTACACATATACATGTTATACTATTCTGTTACAGTGTCTTTGCTGGTGCATAGCTGAGTTGCCAAGACACTACAGCGCTGCAGATTTGTTTAATCACAATGGGAGGTGCTTGTCACTTTATTCTGTGATTGTAAAATTACATATAAATGCACATGAATGAGCTCAAGACAGAGCACTAGAGCAAATAAGGAATTATGCTTTACAACCAGAGGAAGTTCTTTCCATGTTTTGGACATCCTAAGCTGATCAGTCTGAGTTGCTGTTTGATCCTCAGTGTAGAAAAGCCATAGACAATGACACAGCTCACATAAGCATTTTTTACACTATTAACTGAATGCATTCTTAGCTTAAAACACTCTAGGGTTATGACTGACAAGGATGTAGAATGGCCCTTAGGTTGGACTGGGTAGATAACTGCTGAGCAGTGGCCATGTAGGTTAATTTTACACATGTATTTTTTCCCCCACATAACTTTGCAAGTTTTTACTTCGAATTAGACAGTTAAATCCCACAATGTCCAGACAATTGGAGGCAATGCTGTGTGCATGCACTGCACACCTGTGCAAAATGTGCTTCAGCCACATGCACTGCATGTGAACATTCTGCTTGCACATTATCCATCAGACTCCACGTGATGTCAAGCTGATGTGGCTGTGCAGTGCTGAACACACAAAAAATGAGTGAATGCATGACTGAAATTCAATCACTGAATCAATATTAGTATCACTGAAATTAAACTGGGCTGTAGCAATCATCACAGATACTCTCCTAGCAGGGGTTTCAGCAAAGCTGGCAATATGAAATAGTTTTCAGAGTGTCTGAATGTCAGATCTGAGGCAAGAAGCTCACATTCCCAGAGCGGTAACTGAAGAGAGTTTGCTCTGCTAAGTCAGAAGCCTTGAAAGTGTCTTGTGGGCAGCACAGTACCACAGTTGAATACAGATACTGCTGCCCTGTTGGCAAAAACACGTACTTTCACCCTGGGGATCTTGAATCCAGTCCCCTTGAAAGATCTCAGCAGTTTAACTGCAGAAGGCAGACAAGAAACTGAAAGGACTGACTGAAAAGAAAGGCATGATCCTAGGCATTTACTTCCAGAGCATGTTGTGCCAACCTCTGATCACTCAAGTGAGAGCACTGGGCTTCCACACAGCACAAATGGTAACAAGCTGCAGTATTTCCAGTGACCTTGCCTAATTACAAGAACATGTAGTGATATCTTTGGGTAAGAAAGGCTGCACACCTCTTTATGGTGGTGTTACTTGCCATGCAGAGGGTAAGGTTTGCACATTACCTTCTGCTTGGAATAACCAGATAGGCCAGTTTAGTTCATAGTCCTTGGCTGTGTCAGCAAAGTAGTCAGGGTTTGTCTCCATTAACTGCTCATCTATCTGCTCTGCCTGTCCTCAACCCCTGCTCAACATTATCATTAGTCCTACACGTTTTGCTCCACCTCTTCTCTGCCAGCCACTTCCTTGTAGAACTGGCACAGCTCCAGGATGGTTTGCAATTCACAACATGGAGCTCTACTGGTTCAACAAGAGGGACAACTTGCTTTGCCCTAGATTGGGAGGGCAGCAGAAGTGGGCAGGAGGTTATGGTGGCAACAGGAAGCAGTGGAACCTAAAAGAGAACAACAGCATCCTGAGGTCATCTCATGGTGGGAAAAGCAGGTATCTGGGATAAAGAGGGTCAGGCCAGTTCCTGAGGAGAAAGTAAACATGGCTGCTCCAAAGGGAGACAGGGAAAGGGGAGGAGCTTTTAGACCCTTCTCATCCATCACAAGGTCTCCTTTCCTAAGCTAAAAGATGTGTTTGCTCAATACATGTCAAAATTGTGGCTTCTGCTCAATGTGAGGGTGACTGTGGGAATGATGGAAACGCCACAGTACGCTTTGGGCTGGTGAGCACTGAAATTAATACAACATCCTTCTTCAACCAACTCTCATTGTAGGACTTCATCACGGAATTGCTCAGTCGATTGAGAGGTCTCCGAAGAGTCACCAATCCTCAGAAGAAATGACCTTGCTCACATGGAACACCCAGCTTTGGTTACAAGGAAACATGTATCTTCCTGACAAAAACCAGGATCAGCAACAGAACTTCTGAGTATGTTTAGGACTTATGATTATTGAGAAACTTCACCAAGTTTGTGAACTTTGTACCAGTGGTTTGAAGTCTCCACTCCTTCCAGATCTACACACACAGCAGGGAGCTAGATTGTACATTTTCCTGATTCTTAAAGAGTGTGATAACCTGAGGAACAGGACAAGATGTCCCTCCTTTAGATTCTTCTAGGAATTTCCATGCTGGCCAAGGAGCACTGAATACAATTCTCAGGAGATCATCAAGACTTCTTTTTTTCGCCCACTGCAAGGAAAACAAGGCATTGGTTATCACTCATTCATCAACACAGAAAATCAGCCACTGTTAAGCTGCACCTCATTTCAGTCTGGCTTAAACCCAACTGTGATCTCCTGCCTGTTACTGCTGTACCTGACTCTACAGCATTGCACATACTTTATAAGTCTTACTAAGCCTCTGTTATTTATGAAGGTTGGACAGAAAATATATGATAGTTTGAGTGCACATGGTCTACTTAAGGGGAAGTTTGTGAAAAAGCTGCTACAGCTAATGGCTATTTTTTTTTCCATTTTGTGGAATTTAAGACTTAAAACTTAGAAGCCTTTTCTAAAGGAACAAGGTCTGGGAATGATTTTTCTCCTAGTTAAAAAGATGTTGAAAATATACTTATTTTATATTAAAACAGAGAAAACCAGCCATGCACTGCTTGATTTTGCTCTCTCTTTAGATTATAAAGAAAAACTGAAGTAAAAAATACCTGCTCCCAACTTCCCCTCAGGAAGAATCTTGGATCAAGTCTTTTGCAGACAGGTAGGTCTCACAAATGAGCAGGGAAGTAGGACACAGTACCCTGCTGAACTCTTCTGGCTACAACTAGTATTTGCTTGGAAAAATGCAGAGGAAACTACATCCAGCCTCTCAGCAAGTCAGTAACTTGACACATGTGACTAGGAAATAAGACAGCAAATGGAGGCTGATTGCTTAGGCAGAGTGCTCTCACATTATGCCCTGTCCCTACGTTGATACCCGGCCACGCAAACACAAGAGATGAGTCTGAGTCACATCCAGAGGAGCTTCTTCACAGCACAACATTCAAGGCCAGCTTTTGAGTAATCTTTTGTCTGTTTGGTGAGCCAGACAGAAGGGACCAACTATGAAACCAGAGGGGCATGCAGGTTAGCTAACAAAGACAAACAAGGATTCTTGGGCTGGAGCAGTAATATCTTAAATGCATTAGTCTTTCCATCTTCATCAGTAGCAGAGTGATGACTATTATCTTGTTCTTCCCTCCTATTTTCCAGCTGTCAGTGAAGAAACTGTAGGTTGTGTCCTCTAAGCTGCAGTAACAACTGTGATGTAAGGGCCTGCTTCCTTTCACATGCTTTTCTTGTATCTGACTGGAAGTTGGACCTCATGTCTTGTTCTAAGGCTGGTCCAAGATGTTCTAAGCCTCACCCACTAGGCTGGAGAAATGGTCTTTCTTTATCAGGTCCAATGTATGTCTTTGATAGCTCTGGGAACATGCCAATTTTGGCTTAATAAGGGGCTAGTGGGACACGCCTACCCTCATGAAATCTCAATCAGTAAAGTAACAACAAAAACTTAAATCCAGACCTGCAATGGTTGCAGATCTGGCTTATGGATGACACCTGCTAAGACTCATGGAAAACACCCCTGGAGAATGGAGAGCAGCATATTGACAAAAAGCTCGGAGCACTGGTAAAAAGAGACTAGGATCAAACAGAAGTTGAGGTGGAAGAGCTAGGTGGACAGGACATGAGGAGAGTGTCCTAAACTAGAGATGCAATTAGCTACAGCACAGCAGTATAGGAGTTCAGATTATTTACATACCCCACTAAGAGGCTTTGTTTTATTCTGCTGAGTTGCAACAGCACAAAGACATGACATGCCTCTCCTCTGGCCCAAGAGAAATAGTTTCTTCCCCCTGGGAACTGTTCTGTATTTCTTCAATATGGAGTGATGCAAAAAGAATTTTTGTCTGTGCTTTAAGGTAGACATTGTTAGAATCAAAGACAAAGCAGGTTCTGAAAACTCTGCTTGACCAAAGTTGTCTTTATGCTTATTCTGCAAGTAGCAGGAAAAGAGTAAGCTGCAGACCCCATCATCTGCAGTTGCTTCTGATACATAAGGAATTCTTATACATAATGATACCTGAGAGCACTTCAATTGAGCACAATGAGATCAGGGAAGCAAGGCCATATGTGGTCAGTGGTAGATGGTTTCTCAGCTCACTGGTGCAAAAGAAAAAGCAATGTAATGCAATCAGAGTAACTTCTTTTTTGTTTCATTCTTAAACAGTAGTAAATCACACTTGGTTTGATTTACGTTTTGGCTGTTCTCACACTAGACCACAAGGATAGATTAAAATCAATGTTTGAAAAATTTTTGTTACAAACATCTTCCAGTTAACTTTGCTGTTTCTCAGCACCACCACTAGCATAAGTATGTAGATTCTATCTAAGAATGTTGCTTGAAAGAACTTTGCCCTCTTGATTATACCAAGATAACCTAATGTATGAAAGGTCATGAGCTTTTATAATTTAAATTCTTGTTGGAGTGGAGCCCACATTTGATAATTCACATACAAAATATTTTGAGAGGGAAAGAAAATCCCTCATGACTTGCTACAAAGACAAGAGCAAACAAGTTGAATCTCTTTCTGGAAGATGCCAAGCTGTGTCCTTGAACAGCTATGACTGAAGTTGATCTGGCCTGTCAGGAATTGACTGATTACCAGCGTTTTTGTTTACCAGCACCTTTTCAAAGACAAGGATAGGGAGTAAGTAACACAACTAACAGTGCACTGCCCACTTAAAGGTCATGCAGCATTCCTCTTTCACAACAGAGATTCAACTAGGTGTGCTGTCAGCAGATAGCCCATCTGGATACCCCTCTGCCTCTCCTACATGGAGTTCACTGAGGCAACAGCTACAGTGGGAATGGCTTTTCAGGGGAAAGTGATTGGGCTACTACTAAAATGCCCCATTACATGCAGAAAGTGCAGCAGCCACAAAAATGTCCATTAGTGGTGCAGGGAAAACAGTAGCTTGTGTCTGTATGACTTGAAGATAGTCTTCCATGTATGACTAAGTTCTATTTCAGGTAATGGGTTGGGTGCATTTCTGGATTCCTTGGGATGGCCCCACAGAAACCAATTTTGGAATCTAAATAAACTGCTTCCAGCTGCAACCTGCTCCATTACTACTGATGTGAAGAGGGCAGGGCTTACAAGACAGAGGCTGTCTAACTGCAAGGGAGCTCAAAGTTTTGTTGTGGCTGATGAAGCATTCAAAATGTTGCAAGTATCATACCAGCTCATACTAAGATATTGAAAAAAACAGCAACTGTAAATCAAGAAACAAAATTACTACTAACTACTTGCGGAAGACACAGGCTGAAGCCCAAAGCAGTGGATCAATTTAGGAGAGAAATAAGAACAGAGAGTTGCACCTTCCCCTCTACAAGTAAAACATGAAGGCTTTAACCTCAGACAGAACTGGGCTGTTTTACTATCAGACTAATTATCCATGTCAAATAGCAATGAAAAGGTGTCACTTTTGATGATAAATAAAGAACAGCATATTTATGTTATGATAACATAAATAAAGAACAGCATTTTGTTTTGATTTTTAAGAGTGCAAGCTCCTCAGGGCTTACTTAAATAACTTACTTAAATTTTGTGTGTCACAGGGTTAATTGTGAGCTCTTGCATCAGAACAACTCAAGTAGTTTTCCCATCTACCTGTCCCAAGGAGACAGGCACTGGTGAAGCAAGGGCTGCCAGGAGAAAGAAGGTCCTCCAAAGAAGTTGGCTTTTGCCACCCCTTCCTAAGAAAAGGTTTTGATGGCACTGCTGGATATGCTTGCCATTTTTAGTGTGTTGACCTAAAGTATTACTATTCTACATTGTTTGAATCAGGTTTTTGTTGAAGACTCTGATCTAGAGCAACACATTAGCAGAAACCCACCCTCAACAGTGGTTTAATTCATTTGCTGTCCTCTGACCAGAGGTGCAGGTAAACACTGTTTCGTCACTTCACCTCGGAGGCACTGACCTTAAGCACGGGGGCAAGGCAGACAGATGGGAGTGGCAGTGTCAAACCAGACAGGCAAGATTCATTGGAAATTCCCTGTCAAGGGCAAATCCTTTATTTTTTTGCAATTGGAAGTTGTCAGCCTTAGAGAGCGGAACTCACATTATTTGGAAAGAGTTCATCCTGATGGAATAATAGAGCATGTTTATAGCCAATTTACTTGGGTATTTGAAGCAATTCTGGGTGTTCTGGGCACTGGCAAGTACCACTTGCATCTGGATTGTCTCCCAGAAGAGATATGGACATATGCAACTGAGCTTCTCTCCTAACCAGAGGAAGAGCATCACACAGGTAACATTTTTATCCTACCAGGGGACCAAATAATAAACAAAGTCAAATCCTGCTTTCAGACTTCTACACAACTCTTTCAGACTAACATGTTGTTCTTACAGATGACATGACCTTGGCACAGCCACTGCAGGCCACAACACTGTATCAGTAGCAGATTACCTTTTCAAAGCATCCTTCCTTTCATGTCAGTGAGCAACACTGCCCTGCATCTTTCCAGACACTCCACAGAAACATTTTTGATGACTTCATTATTCATTTCTTTCCCTAAGCCGCTTGACACTAGGACTAACATACCATTATAAGAAACCAGCACTTTGTTAAGGGCTATCAGGCATTTTCAGGAGAGACTTTAACCACAGGCCTCTGTAAATAGTTTTTATTATGCTTTGCAAGTTCCCATCACACACGTGATCACAATGCAGACATTTTTCTCAGTGCAAAGTGCTTTGCTGCCTGTTGAACCAGTGTATAAGCTGTTAGTAAAAGCAGGAAGTTATTTATCAGCCAGTCAGTACTGCCTTAAACACACATCTTTCCTGCTAGCCACATTGTTTTACCACCTGTATTTATGGACTTGTATCCACCTCCTCATATCAAGTCCTCATTTATCCCCAAGCATGCACAGCAAACCCTGCACTTCTCAGGTGTATTTGTGAAGACCAAGTCACACGCCCTGCAAACCTCTCTCAAATTACAGCACATCCTGTAACTGTCCAAAACATCACCCATTTTGGCTGCAAATCCACTTAGATTCTTCCCATCTGGCTGGCTTCTCTGTTTTCCCATTCTCCAGCTCCTCTTCTGCCCATAAGTGTGGTCACTTCTGTTTGCAAGGAAGATGATAGCGGGAGGTCTGGTGGTCTTTCAGGTCAAACTCCTCATGGCCTTCCCTAAGAAGCAAATACAAATTGCAGTCAGAAGCAAATACCCAGGCCAGGAACCCACCCTTAGCCAATGCAAAAGATATCTCCCAGCAGCCCTTAACCAGAAACTTATCCCAAGGGTTGGCTGTGAGCACCTGACTGGCAACCATGTGGACTAACTACTTAAATATTTGCTTGCAACAGAAATTTCTGAGGAGCTTTATGGGAAGGTCTGCTCATCCTTGTCAGTTGGATTTGAAAATGACAACAGGTCCTTCTGTTTCTTTCCCTCTTGAAGAGATTCATGTAACTCATGGCTCATTTTCAGCACTGTGTCTGTGATTCCAGGGACATTAGCAACTGTGACAACAGACAAAATGAAAGTCTCCTCCAGAAAACTCTGGAAAATAACTGAAAATAATGCAGGGTATTGGCAGCTGTCTTAAGCATGCTCAGGAGTAGGCAGTGTTGAGTAAGATACAAGCCTGCATCTGCAGTGTTTGGATGATATACTCACCTGCCAGACTGTTAAATCTGCTCTTACTGATGTTTGCTGTCAGATACTTTTGTTCATATGCTTTGTTTTTAACAATCTCACACTGCCAGTCATATGTTTTCTGAACATTTTGATATGGATTTCCTCCACTGCATTTGCATTTCCCTACAAATACATTTGCAGGGAATGAGAGAATATGCACAAAAAGCATCTCTTATTATCCCAACCACATTTTTAGTAACCTGCTGTCTTAATGTCATCCAGCACTAATCTGAGAACCCAGCCAGCTACCCAATACTTCTGAGGTATGAAAAAAATAAGTCACACAACCTGTCAGGAATAACTTTGTATTCAAATGAATTAACCCTCCAAATCTGAGACATGAAAATTTTGTCAAAAATCAAGCCATACGTGTTTAAGAACAAAGACTACAGCTGCTGCAAGTCTTTCACCAGCCTGACATACATATTTCAACAAAGAATTTTTTAATATGGTTTAGGATTGCAAAGTCTCAACCTAAGAAAACCCTCAGGAATTCATACTATCTGATCTCCCCCTTTAAGGGAATCCAGCCTAGGTCATCCATCAATGGCATTAACAAGCCATAGGAGTCACTGAACAATGGTCTCATTTATCCCATCCCACGTAATGCAGCATTATCAGCTGCTCCAGAGAACACTCAGACAATGTGCCCAAACATTCACCCAAGCATTTCTGCCTAGGACCAGTTTAGTCCCTGAAGCCTGGGACAACTAATGATCTCACAAAGTATTTCTCTAACAACTAGCATTCAGCTCAAATCTGGATTCCTCAAATCTTGCTCCTACTGCCTGTTTTTCTGCCTCATACAAAGGGGGCCAAGCTTACCTCTGACCACCTCTCAGACCCAGAGGAATTGCAAGACTCACCAAAAACAGCGCTGACAGTAGAGGTCCCCATCACACCCATGGCAGCGCAAAGTGGCATCTTCATTGCAGATGCAGCACCAGGGTAACTCATCCTCATCACTATCATCTGCCCTTGCAAGAGCTGTGGTGGCTGGAGTGTGGCTCTAAATCACACAGAAAACAAGAGACAGAGAGTTCAAACCCCAGCAGGGACAATAAAGGACCTTAACTGTAACACATGATGACCCCAGTGACCTGTCCCATAGTCCACAGTTTCCTCTCTGTTGATCCTAAGTCTGTGAGATGAACTTGCCCAGAGTGCAGGGACAGGCTCCATATGCATCTAGATTGTTAAATAAAAATCCAAGGTACTTCCCAGAATTTGGGTTAAAATCTATGTTGCTTGGAATGTAAACAGGTATTCAGCCTCATTTAGTGTCTATAGTGATGTAAACCCACATTGTGTGTGCTAAGGGCATAAAGCTCAGATATTCTGGCAGGCACCACAACAATACCATGTGACAATTCCTGCTGCAAAAGCAAGAGATCAAACAGCTTTGCTGAAAGGGGCTATGTGGGAAGGGAAAGGAATGTGGAGGTGGGAGCATTGTTTTCTCCCTGTTGTGGGAAGAAAACTGTGGGACAAAGGAAGTGCTTTGCCAAAAGGCCCCTACTATTCATTCATACCTGAGGCTGGGAGAAAAAGATCTTCTGAAATCATAATCTAAATATATCCATACAGCCAACTATGGCCTCCTTCTCCCTTACAGAGAACTCTTGTGGAGCTGAAAACACACTGAGGCATTGTGCCTGGACACTGGCAAAGGCAGCTTCCTGACACAATCTTTTCCTAACACTATCTTTTGCATCAGTAATCCCAGAAATGCAAGGTGTCATACCTGAGATGGATGTTTTTGATAATGTTTACAATTATATAATTTCTTCCACTGGGAGGTCTGACAGGTGCCTGTGAGTCACAGGTGCATTTAATTCTTGTAATATACATTAGAGATTATGTATATATTTCCACAGTAGGCCAGAATCCACCCTAAGCATAGGGTATCCTGCTACTAATTCCTTCCTCTGACATTATATGAGAACATGAACAGTAGAATACTATCTGGAGGTTCTATTCTGCACATGCTGAAAGCACTGGGAAACCTCCCATTTACTCTGGTTCAGATTGTATGGTACATGTATGGTACATGGCCTTGCTGATCTTATTATACAAATATATAAAAGTATAATTCTCTAATACCCATATTGTGAGGTGTCTACCAACTTCTCCTGGTTTACACAACTCTGTAACATTCAACTCAAAGCCAGTCTGAAAGGGAACAATTCCTTTTATAATTACAAGGATGATTCACAGCTGAACTCAGATCAGGTCAGCCTTGCAGAAGCTGCTTAGCTTGTTAGCTCTGGAGAAACTGGTTATTTAATTTTTTTCTGCATCAAGCCTAGGATACAACAAACTTCTGCTGCAGAACTGTACTGTCCTGACACCCTGGAACATTCCAGATGTCAGTTCAAGAGACCCTGACGAATTCACTAACCTTTTGCTTTGCTTGCTTACACGGGTTCTGTTGTGAGGGTCCTGGTTGGGTGGTCTGATCTGGGGGAATGTTGAATCCACTTGCTTCATCCAGGGCTGCTTCCTCTGTGAGCTGGTAACAACACAAAGCAAGAAGTCTCTTGTTTCAAACACAGCGGGGAGCCTTGTTCCAGGCCCTAAACCTCCTGCACTTGATGCTGTCATGCAGTAACAGGAGATGACAAGTCTGAATGCAGCTGCTGTTACCCAGACAGATGTAAGCTCACTCTGCACTTGGAACACTGTGTGTGCATTGTGGACAGTCTGCAGCAGCAGGGGCCTGCAGCTCACACACACTGCATTGCAGCACAGCTAGCAGGCCCTCAGCATCATGCTAATCAAACTCATGTGACATATCGGACAAACTTAAGCTCAGGTCTGCCTGCAAGACAATTCAGAGACATTTTGGGGAGAAATGTAGGTGTAAACTGAGCTACAGAGCACACATCTCATCATCCATGTTCTAAGTGGCTGGAGGAAAACAGAACAAGGAGAGGAAGTACCAGCAAAGTGTGGTTATACAGAAGACACATACAGACCACAAGAGACACTAAGCATGAATGAGAAAGACAGTGTGACAGACTAGAAGTATTGTTTTCAACTGCCTGTCAAATAGTTGAATGGCCCCATGGGAGCTAGTATTGGAAAAGCACTAGGAAAGTAAGGAAGGAAACTTCTCAGGAACAGAAACACAACCTTTGTACGCTCACCAGGTAACACACACACAAGACATAACCAAGAGGAATAAAAACAAGGCCACAGCTGCCACTTCTGACCTGTTTTAGCACTCGGCGAATGGCCTCCTCCTCAGCCACTTCCTCATCACTGTCAGGAAGCCTGTAGGTTTCCAGTGTAACTGCAGGAGTAAGAAATGTGAGACTGTAACTCACACCTGCCTCAAGCCTTGTGCACACTAATGTAACAGACACAATTCTTTGTGGTGTGAGCTGGCTGTGGCATTCTGGCTCTGACCTTTTAAGGTGCAGGTTCCTCACAAAGGACGTTACTGTTTATTTTTAATACTTGGAAGAGAGATGGAAAAGATCTCCACCAAAACCAGAGTTTTGCTTCTAAAAGTTTTGTTAACCTCACCAGAGCATGCTAGAATTATCCCAAAGAAGGGTGCAAGACAAAGCAGTCTGACCTTACAGTCCCAGCCCTTACCCTCAACTTAGATCTTTCAAAATGATTTCATGACAAACCAACCTGTACAACTTTGCAGACAGAACCAAATCTCAGTCTGTTTCTTGCAGAACAGAAGAATTAAATGGATAAACACTAATAGAAAATTTACCCTGTCACAGCAACTTGATTCCTCTCTTGGCACTGTATTCTCATCTGCTACCCACCTTTCTCTGGGTCCTCGCCTTTGAGTGCTGCCAGTCTCTTGGCAACCTGTAGGATCTTTTCCTGCCTAGTGTTCTCTTCCTGCAGCTCAGCAGCAGCTTCTGCCAGAAGTTTATTCTTCTCTTCCTCTAGCTGTTTTGAGTCCAGATTTGCAGGGCAAACACAATCTTCACTTCCCCGATTGAGATCATTCAAACTCTGGCTACTAACATCTGCTGACAGACACACAGAACACACTGGTGACTCAGCAGCCATGTTCCTTGGGCACAGAAAACATGACAAATAATGCTATGAGAGCAGCTTGCTGCTCCCCCTAAAACTGGATAATGAGAGGAAAAGACATGCCAGTAGGATCTTCACTGTACATGAAGAGAAGAAAATGAGCTAATCTGTAGCTTACAGTGAGATTACAGAGAAGGCAATGCAGCCAGGAAGATAATGGTATGCTGGATTCTGTTGTAACAGTGCACAGGTGCATTAGGAGTAGCAACAGCTCCTCCCCAGGGAGGAGTCACTCTAGAGATACAGAGAACCTGAATAATACAATCCTGACAAGAAGGAACTATCTCCAAGCAAAGACAACAAGACCCAGCGTGGAGCCAGATGACTGCTCTTGGTCAGTGCAAGGGATTATAAGGGGAAGATATGGACAAACTGGAGACTCAGCTCACCTGTTAAGTTACATAGAGAGGCACAAACTCCCTTCTCAGCATAGCACATACATTATTAGACATAAACAGATCTTTGACACCAAAACAGATACCTTGAGGCTGAACTCTTGGTCTGTAATGCTCATCAATGGCAATCTCCTCAGACAGTTGAGTTAACAGGTCATCTGTCTGCTGGACCAGACTTCGGGTATCCGGGGCTTGGTGCACCTAAGAAACCAGGGGAGTGCAGGAAAAGGCAAATGAGAGGAAAGTGGCATACTCAATCAAAGGAGAATTTTGGCAGTCAAGATCACTCTAGATGGGAGCAGTATACAAAGATGCCTCCACTAACATTGAGAACCTCAATTTACAGTTATGTGGTGTAAGATTTGTATGGGCTTCATTTTCAGAGGTGCTGAATGCACACAGCTCTAAGAGCAGTCACCCAAAGAAGGCAAATGGGTGCTGAGTGTATAGAAATATGTGCTGCTGGGTTCCAACTCCAGCTCTGCCACTACCTCCAGTGTAAACAAAGTGCCATTCTCAACTGTGCCAGCCAGCAAGCCCCACAGAGACCTATGATAACAGCTGGGCATGCAGCTGAAAGAACCATAAGGAAATGATATCTTGGGGGACAAGATCATTCCTATAGGCTTTCAAGGCATATATCCAACTAGTTCCTCTGCAAACTCAGACAAATCATGCTTGGCTTCCATTTCTGGAAAAATTAACAGGTTTCTGCCCAGCTGGTAAGCAGTAACAACTAGAAGATGTAATTAGAAGGTAGGGCTGACAAGCGTCCAACACAAAGAGCTCTGAAAAACTATGACCACTCATGTACAAAAATGAATGGAGAGTAAAAAACCTTTTAACCTATTGTTAAAAATACACACAAACTACATCTGGCATGAAGGAACATGCTGCATTCAAATTGAAGCAGTGAAGGGGTAAAGGTTGGTGATTTGCTTCTGGAGTGATGACACAATCAGAAAACAGAGATTTTTGAAGAAAGCCACCTGGACACAAAAAGGCTGAAGAAGGAAGAATGGTTAGCATGTTGTGACACCAGTTACTGTGTCAGCTCAGAATAAATTGCTGACTAAAGAGCTGAGGGAGCTTACAGGTCTGGGAGCTTGGGAAGGAGGATCTCTACCCTGCAGGACAGCCAACCGGTCCTCCATTTCCTGTGTGGATGGAACAGGTCCTCGGCCATCCTCCTTCAGGGCTGCCAGTCTAGCTTCGATCTCAGCCTGGGTAGGGATGGACTCTGCAATTCACAATAACCCAAGGGAAGAGATTATTTTGTTACTGAAAATGAAAAGCTACATGTTTTTTTTCCTTAAAATTGAATTTCTTTCTGGAATCAGACTCTGAATACCTGAGCAAAAACCTCACCCAGCCCTGACGTGAATGAAGGGTCATACTGCAGTGACTCAGAGATTACCCTGATGCTAACTGCTATCTCCTTTCTTCCAAGCCCTTGCCTTCTTCACAGTTTATCTCCTAGCCATAAGACAAGTATTAGGGTGACGTCATCTGAAAATCAGCTGACTTAGGATTCTAGGGACAGGCAGAGAAATGAGTGTAATTTAGGCAGTTCAGTCCATTGGTCCCACATATCCTAATGCAATCCCAGCCTTATCAGACTAAAACTCTCCCCTACCACATAACTTGCATGAGGCAATGGCTGCAAGTTATTCCAGGGGAGGTTTAGATTGGATATTAGGAAAAAATTGCTTCACAGGAAGGGTTGTCAAACACTGGAAAAGGCTGCCCAGGGAAGTAGCTGAGTTACCATCCTTGGAGGTACCCAAAAGATGTGTAGATGTGGCACTTTGGGATATGGTTTAGTGGTGGACTTGGCAGTGCTGGGTTTTTGACTCGATGATTCTATGGTAACCAGGTAACCACTCTGAAGAGTGTTCTTTTCCTTTTAGAGACCATACATAACATTTAAAATAGTTTACTCTCATGCAAGCACCTCAAAGTCCCAGAACCTGACAGTTGTAGACAGGGATGAAAATCCTCTTCCTTCTCTGTGAGACAAGGTTGGTCAGAATATAATCCCACAGAGACTAGAACTGTTGGTGCCCAAGACAATGACTCACAGGAAACCTTCTTCAAAATAGTTTGGCCAAAGACTTTAATTTCATTCTACTCCAAGTGGGTTTGACACAGGTTTTTACCCCCAAAAATGGAAAATGAAGAATGATTTTACCCATAAGACACTGCTCCAAAACTGAGTAGTAATTTCAAGAGAAACCCCAAGAAGAAAAATGAAACTGGAACATTGATCTAAAATCATGGTAGAAGTTGGCCATTGTGGCAGCAGACCTTGTATCCTCTGTCTTATTTTAAACTCCATCCCCCTAATACCACAGCCACTTAAAGCCCAGCATGTCCCTCTCCCTCCAGGTTCCTTGTTTCCCAAATAGTAGTGTTCCCATCCAAGGTATTTATGGTGTTCTCTAAAACTCACTTGGTTTCCTTTCCTCCCTGAGCCTCTCCAGTCTCTCTGCAATAGCTCTATCCTCTTTTGAGAGCCCCTGGTATCTGCAGCCTGCTCGACCTGGGGGTTTTGCAGCTGCCTTCTGTTGGTCTTTCAGCTGGTTTTGTTTAGCCTCAAAAGCTGCTACACGCCTGTGACAAGGATGGAAAAAATACATGTCAATTGAGAACAGTGATTTTAACCTGGAGATAAGAAAACATCCTCTGTGAACCCAAGAGGCTATCTGAAGAATGCCAGTGCAGAACAGAAATGAAACTACTCTCTCCAATATCAGCACAATAAAGTACTCTTATGAGTAAGGGAAACCTTAGCTCACAAGACCACATCTGGCAGCACTTCCTAGCAGACAAGGAACATTTCACCACAAGGTTCCTGTTTCCAAGCCAACTCTGATCAGCCACAGATAATTGCAGGCAGGTGGCTGTTCAGGAGTCTATTCAAAAGAGCATAGCCCCCACCCCTCCAAACAAACTAACAGCCTAAACAGCAAAACAAAAAGTCCATCCTTAATCTAACTCTGAACAAGCAAATACCCACACCACAAGCCCCACTTTTGCTGGTATCCATGGGGGAAGAGGAGGCCCTAAAAGGCTTGTCTGCAGTAGAAAGAACTGCTTGGCAAATGCAACTCACTTTTTGTAGTTTTCTGGTGGTGACCATTTTGCTGAACTGCTTTGAGATCCTTCTCTGAAAGACAAAAATGATTTCTCTGAACTCAAGACACTGACAATACTTGACAATACTGACAATCATCTAAGTCTCTCATCTCAAGAGGAATCAGTAGGTGTTTCTTGACCTCTTGGTACAGCCTCTTTCTTAACCTCATTAATACTGAGAGGAATCATCTTATGCAAGGGATTAAGACAACATAGGCTGTCCAGGACAGCGGGAGCCTTCATCTCTGTCCTTTGGTCCAGTTGTTTTGCATCTGGACAGAATGTGACTTAATATGGTCACCAGGGATCCAAGGAGGTGGGGCTGAAATACCCTTGCCTCCCACAGCCTGCACCTCCCAGCTCAGAGGGCAGGCAGGGAATACCTAGGTAAGACTCCCAGGGTAATTAGCTTCCATGCAGCAGGACTCTCTGGAAGGAGCTAGGGCATGCAACAAACACAGAATTATATAACATACAAGTAAAACAAAGTGTTACAGAAATTATTATATAACATCTTACAAAACACTTCAACACTGCACACCTAAAACACATCTAACTATTCTACTTTGCTGTGCTCAGGCTGAAGGACTAAAGTACACAGTTATGTAAGTTAGTTAGCATATTTCATTTGTTCTTAGAAATCACAGCTAAGGCCCATATAGTAATGACTGAATGCAACATTGTTGGAACACTTTCCAAAGTTCTAAGGCTTCAATTCTGAAAGCTATTTGCATGCAGAACAGCACCATATGCAGCTTGCAGCACTGCAGCCTATGTGTGTTACCTGCAGGACAGGATGCCATCAGGATGCCATCCAGAGGCACCTGGACAAGCTCAAGAAGTGGGCCCTTGGGAATTCACGAGGTGAAACGAGACAAAGTGCAAGGTGCTGCACTTGGGTTGGGGCAACTCCTGGTATCAACACAGGCTGGGGCACAAACAGATCAAGAACAGCCCTGCCAAAAAGGACCTTGGAGAGCTGGTGAATAGGCAGCTGGACATGACCCATCAATGTGTGCTCCCAGAAAGCCAACTGTGTCCTGGGCTGTATCCAAAGCAGCATGGCCAGCAGGGAAAGGAGGGGGGATTCTACCCATCTCTTCCTCTCTCATGGAACCCCACCAGCAGTGCTGCATTCAGCTCTGGGGTCTTCCCAGAAACTTCCAGGAAAGATGGAGAAAGACTTTTTTAGAATAGCATGTAGTGACAGGACAAGGGGGAATGGTTTTAACCTGAAAGAGCACAGATTTAGATTAGATACTAGAAAAAAATTATTTACTTGGAGAGTGGTGAAACACTGGAACAGGTTGCCCAGAGAAGCTGTGGATGCCCCATCCCTGGAAGTGTTCAAGGTCATGTGGGATGGAGCTCTTAGCAACCTGGTTTAGTGGAAGGTGTCCCTGCCCACAGCACAGGGGCTGGAAATAGATGATTTTTAAGGTCTCTTCCAACCCAGACCACTCTATGATTCCTAGAGACCATTCTACCTGCTATCCAGTCAGGGAAGACTGTTTTTCTGCTGTAGCTCCCTAGTGCTGATGTTAAAATTAAGAGAAAAAAACACCCAGAGGAAATGTCAAGACAGGTGGCCCTGTTTTCTTAATGGCTTTGAACTTGTGAAGGAAATCAGATAATTTCAAAACTGAAAAGACTGAATACTGTCCTTCACTGTTTTCAGCAGCCTGTGAAGATGAAGACCTTCACTAATGAGGGCCTTCTCCTTTAGACACCTGCAGAACCAGAAAATTCCCCCCTTGCTGCTGAAAATTCCATGCTATAGGGGAAAAGTGAGGAAAAGGAACAAGGGAAATGCAAGAGAAAAAGGAGAACACAGAAGAATTGGTTGACAGAGGAATTCTGGTGTACACCTGTGTTCTTGTGTTGCGTGTTCAAGTGTATAATACTGCTGCTACTGAATTACATGTTTTGTTTTCAACAGGAAGTCTACTGGTTATGAGTGCAAATAATTTTTAAAGTTTTCTTTTAAAAGCAAAAATTTTCTAGATTTTAGGCTACAAAACTTTACGTCTTCAGGCCACACATAGCAGAGATCCCTCAACAAGGAGGATTTGTGTCATTGTTTGCCCACAGAATGAATAACATTTTGAACATCTTATCGTTAGGCTACTCAGCTATTCACATCTGAAAAGACTGCCAGAACTGTTAAAGCAGTATAGATTTCTGGGCAAAACACAGCATGGCTTAACCTCAGCCCATCTAGTTAAGCTGTCCACAGGTATTCAGTGTCCATCCATGAAGATTTAAACCTGATGTTTTCAAACTACTTTGTCAACCATAGAGAACAGGCACAAATCCTGATTCCTATTTTAGGACTGCACAGCTCATATAACAAGTTCAGAAATGTCCGGTCTTGATATTCTGGGGTACAGGCAGCATCCCTGCACATATGGAAGGCAGAGCTGTCCTGCAGAAATCTGCAACACCACATGGAATGTACACTGAAGGAAAAAAGCAGCAAACTCTCTTTGGGTGAAGAAACACTCCCGTCTTACCCAGTTAGCTTCCCATAGCACTGCTTGCACACCTTCTGCTGAGTGTTTCCACAGCGGGGAACAACAGCGCTGAAGCTCCGGCAGCCCGAGCAGAAGGAGCGTCCGCAGTTCTTGCAGCCACACTGCAGAGACAGGAGAGAGGGGCAGGACAGGGCTTCACCACCTCGCCACCACACTGCTGCCGCTTGCGGGCACAGTGCCCGTGCCGAGGCACACACAAAATAATGCCGGGGTTACGCTCATTTTGGTGTGACAGAACTGTTTCACCAGCTGCTGGTGAAGATATGGAGACTCAAGAACCCTGGAGACTCAAGAACCAGATAACTCCTGCTGGGAGCAGAGTCACCACTTCACCCCATAGTTTAGCGAAGTGTGTGTGTGAATTGTCTGAGACCATGACAGAATGCTGGATTAGAGGGATGGCATTCAATGACTTTTTGGTTTTTTGGTCAGTAATTTCTCATATTTGAAGACACATCGAAATCAGGCACCACGAGAGCTCAGTAAGCAAGGACAACAACGCCAGGATGCTGGCCGGGAAGGGGGTCTCGGTGCCGGGCGAAGCAGCTCCCGGTTCCCTTCTCAGACCCTCGCACGGCGGGGGAGGCACCCGCGGGACCGGCCCGTTCCTGACCCCCGCAGCCGGACTTGCCTCTTTCTTGAAGACAGAGAACTTGGACGCGCATCCATAGCACCGGCTATCCATGGCGCTAGCGCCCCAGCCCGCCCTCAGGCACGGCGGTGCAACCCCGCTATCCCAAGCTCCATGGTCTGCCCGGTGCTGCGGCTGCCTCAGGCCCAAGGATCGGCGGTGAGCGGGGCTGTCACAAGCCGGGAGCCGCCGACACCGCCCTCCCGTCCCCTCAACACAGAGATGGCGACGCACGGCCCTACGGGAGTTGTAGTCCCTTGCTCCTCCCTCCCCGCCTTCGGACGCCAGGCGGCTCTCCGCAAATAAACTACACTACCCAGAGTGCCATGCCATCCCAGCGGCCGGCCGGCTCGGCTACCATCGCCGCGCGATGCATTGTGGTACGTGCAGTCCGGTGCCCCTTCCCTCTCCCTCCTGAGGCGCTCTGGCCCGGAGGACATTAGCTGGTTTTGGATGCTAATAGGACAAGAAAGTGTATTCTCTAAGGCTGACAATGTTGCCCTGAAGCTACTCTGGCTGGGTTTTTTTTTTTGTCCTAAACCTGTGGTGAGATCCTGGCTCAGAATAGCAAGAATCAGCTGAACTGCAAAACTCCAGTTTTCCCCAGCCCATCCTTCTGCCGGTGCTGATCCGCCTGCCTTCAGGAGTGAGTGTCCTGCAATGTTTGCAAAAAGAGTCACTGAGTGCAAATGAGTCATCCTGCTAACTGCGTGGGTTTGCAGGTGTCTTGTGCATTCTTTCCAGTTTAATATATAACCCCACGTTGTAAAGACCTACACAATTAAATTAGGAAACTTACTGATTTATTCAAGGAAGTAACACTCATGAAAATCTGAATAAAACTAAGTTTAAAGGGAAAAAATGGGGGAGTCTCTCCCAATCTTTCATTTTTGGCACTTGTGTGCTTGTTGGGGTTTTTGTTCGGTTAGGTTTTTTAATGGTAAGAAACATTAGAAAGATAGATGGAAGATAAACTCGTACCTGTCCAGCAACTGTGTTAGAGACCACCCGGACATTCCAGGTATTGTAGGCATAAAGCAGGGAATCGGGACAAACTCAAATAAAAGGCTTCATTGTCTTTGCTATTGAGCTGCTCAATGGGAAAACAGGACCAGGAAACTTCAATCTTGATGTTACAGTGCAACCTACCGGCTGACTGGCAGGTAGAATTTGGAGTGCAGCTCTGGAAGAGAAAATACCACCAGCAGCCCAAGGGATCCTTCCTATCCATAGAGCAGCGCCAACAGGGAGAGGAGCGCGGGGGGATCCCTCTAAGGAAACGGAGCCTCCGTGCTGGGAGCGCATGGAGCCGCATGGAGCTGGGGGCAGCACGGAGCTGGGGGCAGCACGGAGCTGGGGCAGCACGGAGCTGGGGCAGCACGGAGCTGGGGCAGCACGGAGCTGGGGGCCGCACGGAGCTGGGGGCAGCACGGAGCTGGGGCCGCACGGAGCTGGGGCAGCACGGAGCTGGGGCAGCACGGAGCTGGGGCAGCACGGAGCTGGGGGCAACACGGTGCCGCACGGAGCTGGGGCAGCACGGAGCTGGGGGCAGCACGGGGCAGCACGGAGCCGCACGGAGCTGGGGCCGCACGGAGATGGGGGCAGCAAGGGGCAGCCGCACGGAGCTGGGGCCGCACGGAGATGGGGGCCGCGGCCGGGCCGGGCGATGCCTCTGTCTCGCCTGTCTGCAGAAGCGGCCCTACACGCCCCCAGTCCCATTCCTGTTCCCGCTCCCTGCAGGTATCCGCCAGAGGGGGCCCGGCCCCCGCGGATCTCCAGCTCCTGAGCCGAAGGCCATTTGGCAGTAGAGCAGCAGCAGCTTTCCTTTATTTCTCTTTTTTGCCCGCGGGCCTTTTCCCATGGTAAAGCGAACTCGATTATAAAATCCTATGTGATGACTTAGCCTATAAGGTTTTCAATTTCTATTTGAAGTGCAGGAGAGATTAAATGGGTTTTAGTTTGTGTGTCTTCTTACCAAACTCAGTTGTTGCACAGTAAGTTCTACATTCCCTGTCCTACAAAGTTATAGGCACTCTCTGCTCTGGGCAGCTCCCACCCGAAGTGCTGCATCCTGGTCTGCAATCCTCAGCACAGAAAAGACAAGGACCTGTTGGAGCACATCCAGAAGAGGACCACAAAGATGATTAGGGAGCTGGAGCACCTTTCCTATGAGGACATGCTGAGGGAGTCAGGTCAAGCTGAGTCAAGAGATGAGAAGGCTGTGGGGAGACCTTTTTGCAGCCTTTCATACTTATAGGGGGCTTTTATGAGATGGGAGCAAGAATTTTAGCAGGGCCTGTTGTGATAGGACAAGGGACAATGGTTTTACCCTAATACAAAGAAAAAAGTTTTTATGTGTGGGTGGTGAGACACTGTAACAGGTTGCCCAGAGAGATGGTGGATGCCCCACCTCTGGAAACATTCAAAGTCAGGTGGGTGGGATGGGGCTCTGAGCAACTTGGTCTAGTTGAAGATGACTGCTTATTGCAGGGTTTTGGACTGGATGACCTTTATGTGTCCCTTTCAACCCAAACTATTCTATGATTCAATAACTGGGGTTGTAGTCATGCAAGCAAGTGTCATCTCAACCACAGTTCTTTGTTTATGTAAGGAAAATGTATTTTAAATTAAACACAGAAATAGACCTATGAGTAGTACATTTTTGCATGTGCTTCTGTAATGCTTTATTCCAGGCTGTCTTTCTCTTGCAGCAATAATTGACAGATCTCTGTTCTGGTTCTTACAGGCTACAAAAGCACAGCACTCAAAGGCTCTGATTTCCCTCCCAGGCAGGAACCAGGACAGTCTCAAAGCAGGTAAAAAAGGAATATGTGGGCACAAACACTCTTATTTCTTCCACACACACAGGCTTCTGGAAGTGGGTCTCTCTTTAAAAACATCTGGTTTTGTATGCAGTTAAGGTAGTACCTGTTTGTGTCATGAGTTATGTATATCTATGGGAATGCATATATTCCTCACTGCTAGATATCTCTCTGTTTTAAGGTTAAATCCTTGCATTTTGAATTTCAAAATTGTGTTAAGTGAGTGCTGAACTTTAGTTAGAACTTCTGAAAATCCTCCTATTGTGGTATTTGAATCCTAAACTTTTGACTATACTGTCCCTTGTGTCTATTAGCTGGTCACTCTTCCTTCATATAGTTCAAAATATGAGTGTATTTATACATGGGCAATGTCCCACTTAAAACCATATTTTAGAGACATATTGCAAGACCAGTATTCCTGTACGTGGTATATTGCTTTTGAAATACCC
The DNA here is from genome assembly GCA_024865655.1 of Emberiza elegans. NCBI lineage: Eukaryota > Metazoa > Chordata > Aves > Passeriformes > Fringillidae > Emberiza > Emberiza elegans. The sequence goes on along the minus strand of JALJVW010000139.1, from coordinate 16,294,121 downwards.
TGTTGTTCTTTTACCAAGTATGGGTAAACATCTAAAACATTGCACATCTGTAGAGCTCCACATCAGACCAAGGGCAGGGAATCTAAGGTAATACTCAAGTTACAAAGCTGTTCATCACTGTCTGTTTAAAACAGGGACCTGCTCAACTTCATTATATAATCAGAGTTGTCATGGGGTTGTTACTTTTGCACCTCCATCAAAGTCCTCAGACTCAAGGAGAAGAATTTGCATTTTTATAGTCTGAAGCTGAGCTTAAAAATAGAAGTAGAGTTTAATTTTCTGACATTCTGATGAAATGGTTACATTCTCCAAAAATATGCCAATCTAAATAGTGAGCCAAATTAAATGAAGCCATGCTTTTTATAGCCAGAAGATTGAAGCTTGTAAGAAATACAAATATTTGTTGCCTGCTGTGCATGCACTTTCCCACCATGATGCAAGAAAGCTCTAAACCTTGATGTTCACAACTTATCAATTATCATTCTTCTGTCGGTGAACATTAACCAGTGCTTAAAAAGCAAAACATTACAGATCTCAAAGCCCTTCCCCCCACTGCTACAAAGTCATCATAATTCAAAATTTTTTTGGCTGCACCAGGAAAGCAAATTGGCAATTTCTAGATGCTCTTCTTCACAAAGACATAATTTCAGCAAAGTCTTTTATTATTCATTATGCTTTTGCATCTCCCAGTTTGTCACTAGCATTTAATTCTGAATACATCAAGTCAAGGCGAAGTGTTAGGTGTTTACAGTGGTGATTTCTTTCTCCATTCAAGCCATCTCTTTAGAGGAGGAGGGGGATTTCTCTCTACAGACAAGGTACTTCACACCTAAAATGCTCTCCAAAGGGAACATTCAGTGGTCTTTGCATTAGGTTTTCAGGCCTCACTTTTAAAAAGTATTTTGGTAACACCTTATGGACAATTTCAATACCCGACTCAAGCCACAGCAAAGTGACAACAGCAGGTGCTTCATTCCATTCCCTCTCCCTCAGTGCTTGTTCCTGCTACTCTTAATTTTAGTTTCTTTAGTTAAATCTGTTCCCTGACCCAGTCCATCTCACAGAGGAGTCGTGCAAATCTTTGAGTTGAGGTACTGTGTGTCATACTGCACTATGACACCATTTGTTTGCTGTCAAGTGGTGATTTCCAGGCTAAGCTCTGGTGCCTATATGAACTGTGATCTTGGCTTCAAAACGTAAATAAATGTGTCTGAAGATTTTTCTGTATGCATGCTGAAATGCACATTTAGGCTGGGTAATAGCATTTGCCAGAGTACTGGTTAAAGTTGCTGCATAGCCATGTTGTGAATTTTTTTATGGGCACAGTTTTAACCACTAGAAGTTCTTGAAAATCTGCTTACATAGTTTCAGCTCTGCTATTATGTTTGGCCATGCAACACCAACAATGAGAATACTATAACAAAAAGCATACAGTCTAGACAGAAGCATCCCATGGGCAGGAACATTTCTGTCCTTGATTCACCATGGAAATTACACCACTGAAGATGTAAGACTAAGAGGTCAAACTTCATGCTTGTTAAAGGTATCAGGCTATATATTTTTTTTTCTGAAATTGGTGGCATCTTCACTTTTACATGAGGCTAGCTGGACTCTTACTCTTATTCATTTTTTCAAACCCCATCTGTATTATACTTACCTAGCAAATGTATAACTCATCACAAATCCAGGTAACTCCCACACTAAATCACTGTGGAATTCAACCAGCACAAAGTTCCCAGTGGAAGTAAAGTCTGCAACCTTCTCTGTCCCACAATAAGGGCCAACTGCAGGTGACATAGGGCGGCTTCCATCATGTATGAGCAAGTAGTCATAGATGCATCTGTCACTATATTCCAGCTCAAAGGATAACATTTTGAGAGATATCTGGAGAAAATACAACCAAAGCACTTTGTTTCCAGGTTGCAGCCTTTTCTCTTGCCCATTTTTTAACAACAAACACTCTAAACTCCTTGTGTGCAGGCACCATTTTTTAATTCTGTGTGTGCACCTCCCATATGGCAATGCAAATTAGTAGCAAATTATTTGCTTAGTTCATCAGTATTTGGATTGGAAGGATAAGCAAGGGACAAGATTGATCTTCTACGCTTCACATTCTTTCCTCTAGAGAAATATAAAAACAGCACCTGTGTGATGTTTCAGTTTTCTAGTGGGAGCTCTTACCTAGGGATTATTTTGAACAAAGCCTTGTGGTAAAGGCTAGATTCATGAGTTCACTTGCTCATGTAAAGGTTTTTCTCTTGCAGAGCACCTCAGAACCCAAAATTCAGCATAAATTCTTAAAATAAATTTTTGCTTTCAGATTTTTACTCTGAGGATATCTGCTGAAAAAGTGACATAACAGCTCTTATTCTTCAAGGGAAACAGAGGTTTCATCAGAGAACAGTGATGAAACCCTCAAATGAATTCATCTGTGCCTTACCTTATATCCCACTGGGGAAGTGATGACCCAGAAACATGCTCGGTTTTTGGGGTATTTATTGGGGTAGTTTGGAGAGGTGATGACTCCCTTTGAATCTCTGAAAGTGGCTCCACAATTCACTGAGGAGAAAAGGGAGAAAACCAGATATATTCACAAGAGCATTTTGTCAGTAGAAATGAGCTTGCTTACAGCCTATTTTATTATTTCTTCAAACCAAGAAAAAATGTGCTACCATGAAAGCCCACTGCTGAAGTACTTTATTTCTTCACTTAGTATTTGTATCAGCAGCTGTACTGAAGGAACTAGAAACATGTCTGATAAATAATCTTTGGAGAACAGGGAACAGCTGCACCTAAAGCTGTATCTGACTTTCCAATCAACTGTTACCATATTAGCACAGCATTCTGATGGCACTGACTGCCCTTCAGAAAAGAATCAGTTCAAGTATTCAAATTGCATTATCAAGCTGGATGGATCTAGTGCTTTCTAGAAATTACTCAATTGAATAAAGCAAAAAGAGTAAAAATAACACTTTTCTAAGACTTCTTCAATTTATGCTCTAAAGGAGCTTGGATTTTCAGTTGAAATAAGGCAACTTTGGGTTACTGCCTTCTTGCTGAAAGCATGACACAGAAAAACAGAATTTGGTCTGGCAGTCCAGAATGCATTTGTGTGTTTGCAAAAACCCCTCACACGATTACAGGAAGCACAGTGTTTTGTGTATATAATTTTTAATAAAGTTTTTAATTCAGAAGGTGTAAGGCACCCAAGGTCAGTACCTCTGCTGCTGCATAAAATCCCAAAAAACCTTGAATACTATCTTGCCCAGACACTGGCTTTGCATCTCGTTGGTTGAGGTCTCTTGTTGATTCTGCAGGTTTTGTGTTCTTTGGCTGCACTACTCCTATTAATTTCAGCCCTTGAATTGTTTTTATTTAAAGACATTGTTCTGGAGGTATGAAGAAGTCTAACAGAGGCTCTCAGAAGAATGTGAATGAGATCTCAGGATAACTGACATGACACCCATGTGACATCCCATTTTCTGTTTCCTGCGAACCTTTAGACACATCATTGCCTGGCCTTCTGCATTTCCAATTGCTCTGAGTGTGAAGAATGAGCAAAAAGACCTACTCTGTAGTGTATAGTAAAAGTTTTCAGTTCTTCTGTTCAAGTACTGCTAATGCTGTTCTCCAAGCTTTGTAAAGGAGTGTTCATACCCCTGTTGTAGGAGGCTCTGAATCCTGTGCCTGTAATGCTCTCATCACTTGCAAACTCCACCAGCATTGTGGATCCAGATGCCACCAGGGAGGGCAGTGGACCCTTCCCACAGTACTTGTCCAGCAAGACAGGGGAGCTCTTGCTGTTCCCGTTGTAAATTTTTATATAGTCAGAAGAACAGTCTGAGGAGCGTTGGAGATCAAAAGTCTCAAACTGCAGAAAGATCTGGAGAAACAAAAAAGCAAAAGTTGGGTATAATGTTATACACAGGGAAAGTCTCAAACCTTCATGTTCATTTACTATCCATATATTACTGAAACCTTATTTCCTCTATAAAAAGAGCACAGAATTTCATCTAGCTGTCCTTTTACTAAGATCCCAGAGACGGATGTTTCACTATTGCTTGTCTTTGAAAAGCCATCCTATCTGAACTGGATAAAAATTGAGTGAAATAATCCCTCTAATAGTCTTAGTTCTTATGAAAATTGTTGAGACTTTCATTTACTGCATAACAAAATAAATGTCTTGATGGATGAACTGACTCCCAGGGGTTACTCACGGTAATGAAATAATGCTGTGTAGCCTGGCTACTGTGCTTCAAACCTTTTTCTTCCTGATAAAAATTACCTTGCTCCGACGGATGCGGATCAGCCAGAGACAGTTGCTGTTGTTGGGGTATGGGGATGGGTAATTGACAGAGGAGAACGAGCCTTTGGGTTTAGGCAACACAGAGCTACAACAATCTGAAGGGAAGAACCAAACAGCATTGAAGAGAATGAAAACTGCGCAAAAATATTCCCATAATGCCTGTTTCAGCTATTAATATTTTTTAAAGACAACAGGGCTTCGTTCACATATATTAGTTTACTAAAAGAGGCCTGGATCTTTCACAAACTTCCTTAACTTCAATAACAGAAGTGCATTCAATGATAACACTACATAAAGTTCTATTAGCAACTGTGTGTATTCATAAGTGTGTGCAAAAATCAAGTTTGGAAACAAGATTTTGTCAAAGCAAAGAGAGGTAGTCACTGAGGGAAAATGGTAACGGAGAGAACTGTAGTCAGCCTACAGACCTAGGGACTGTTATACAAAGTCTGATCTCATCTATCTTTTGTTTTTCCACATCTTCATTTTTTTCATTTTATGTAGCTCCCCAAATTACAAAATATGAATATATGACATCTGCTCATAGGAATTTTTTGACATTTTTCCTCTTGCTTCCTACTTTTCCTGAGACAACCAGACTTTTTATGGGTTTTTTTTAGTCCCCAAGTTTTTCTCTCTTTTTAAAATTTAGTGCTTTTCTTCCAAAACATACAGATCTAATTATGAAATATCATAGTAATGGTACTGAAATGTGATTCATTCCCAGCCCCACTGTCAAGAATAAATATCACAAAATTCTTGTTATCACTATCTTTGAGACACATAAATTGTAAAGTTGTCTCATCTGCAGTTGTGAATGTGGAGGAACCACTCTCAGCAATAATTTCTGTACTTAACAATCCAACTGAAGGAATGCTGATTTCTTCTAAATTCTAATTATTTAACTAAGTTCTAACACAAAAGCAGAATTTAGTACACTAATACTTAGATCTTGTTAGTGCTTCTTGCTGTTTTGTTGAATAACATCTCAAAAAAGTCAAATACCATATAAATCAATTAGCCTTTGTCCTGGGAGTTAAAGCAAAACCCATCCAGTGCAGGAGTGTGATGTTATACCTGTTTTGTGCATCTTGGTTGAAGAGTTCCTGTTTACAGAGGAATGTTAGGTATTTCTACACTTTAAGATGCCACAGAAGAATGTTAGGTATTTCTACACCTTAAGATGCCACAGGGATGAGTTAAGAAGTGGATGTGGCAAGAAAGTAGACGTCTATACAAAATGCCAATGGTTTTCTCCTCCAAGGGGTTCTGATCAGGCTGAATGGCACCCATGCTTACAGCCCTGCAGACATTTTGTAATTAAGAGAAATCACAAATCTGCTGGCATTTCTGATACACATGACTCTAAGCTATACTCATGGCTGAGGAGAGCTTACATGCTTTGCTACCTTCAGAGCTTTCCTGAAATGAGAATTTGACAGAGGTAGCAACCATGAGTTCTCTGATGGATTTTGCTTATCTCAAAGAGCAGGGATTAGGTGAGGATAACTCAAAATGAGAGTGAATTATTGAAAGCAAATTGTCCTTTCCAAGAAGGCAGCAGTTTGGCACAGGGACAGTTCTGTTTCCTGTTGTAGGGTGAGAGAGAGATAGTGAAGGGACTGTGGGCCACATTCTTTTGGGGGATGTCTGTCAGTACCTACAGACATCAGCTGTATTCATATGCCTTCTATCTACAGCACTTACTGCATTTGTAGAGCTTGTTGATTTTAGCTACATCCAAGTTACTCAGCCCATCTCTCTGCCCAATAGGTATAGAGGGGTCAGGAATTGGTACAATAGTTGGTTTTCCAGGAAAGCTGGAGAAATCATACCTGTAGAAATAAGGAAATCACATTTCTAGATTGCTTTTCATAGACAGGGAAGTTCTCTACCTGCATTATCATTTACATGTATCACATAAACAGAGTTTTAGTGGAAATGGACAAGAAGCTTCTCAGGGACCTGGTAGCCTTCCCTGAAATGAATCACCATGGCAGATACTTGATGCTCAGCAGGTGAAAGCAAGCAAGCAAGCAGAAAAAGCTGCTCTGTCCTGAGTGAAAAGGCCTTTCACCAATGTCCAGGAAAATGCACTGAATCCCATCTTCTTGGTTCCTGAGGCAGAGGAGCAGAAATAGTTCTGTCTCAGTTACTAATTGCCTATTTGCTATCTGCAATTTCCTGCCTTCTTCTAGTCCAGTTTTGTTTAATGGTTTTCTTCAGAAATTATTACTTGTTTGGGGAAATAAAGGAGAAGGTACATGATACACGCTTGTACATTATGAACTAAAATGCAACCTTAGACAGTGTTCCCAGATTAACAGAAGGCAGCATACAACATCTCAATAATATAAAAAAATTCCATCTTTCTTGCCTCTATACTTAAATGTTGTTGTCTATGATCAGCTGTTACTATGTTTATGAAATAATTTGAACTTCAGAACTGGTTTGGATCAGTGGAATTAGACTTTGGGCCAGAGCCCTGTCAAAGGCCTTTAGCAAGAGGCGAGAGTACACTGGAAGAAAAATGCTGTCCTATGTTTTGTTGCTATCCATATCAACTCTTGTTTTCCAGGAATCCTGCTGACAAAGGAAGTATGCTCACCCTTAATTATGTCCATGCACTCAAATGAACAGCAAAAGTCACTCCCTGCACAGAGCAACTTCTTCTTCCTAGAGCTGAGCAGAAGATCTGAAAGCTGTTTGCTCCTTTGAAACGATATTTCCACCATCAACTTACGCGCCATAGTGCATCACTGAAGAGTAGTCATAGGGAAGGCCCAGGTTTTTGGAATTCATTTTTCCAAAGTTCCCTTGTTCCCCTGTAAAGTAGGAAAGCAGCATTTCAGTCAGAACTGCACTAATACAGGCAGTACACTGCCTGCTGTCATAATCCAGAGAGTAACACAGGATACTAATATGTGTTCTAATGAGATCTTGGACCTATCAAAACCACCAGAGATTTTTGAAATCCTTGGAAACCCATTTTTATAGTCTAGTAGGTTTCAGAATATAAAGTTAATCAAACTTGATATAATCAATGAATACATTCTACTCTTCAAGCAAAAGTATTCCTCTCTCCATCTTCATTAGGGTGTCTCCAAATACATTTCAGTGTATTATCTTGAATACTATAAGCATCCCTACTATGTCTCCAAAGCTGCATTTATACCTTGAGGGGGAAATCTGGCTGACCACCTAGATGAAAAATTAGGAGCTATGCATGGGTGATGTCATGGTGAGTCCTAATGCCACAAAAAGAAGGAACATATTTTCCCTGTTACTTGTCCCAGAGCCCATGCTACCAGACATGTTCTGGCTTTGTCTCTGATCAAACCCATCAGCAGTGACTAGAGTGAAGTGATATGACTCACATGAAGCAGAAAAACAAATTCTGTCAGAACAGCTGTGGAGCATGCCATTACTTTTCATCAGCCTTAAAAAGTCAATATGAGATAAGATGTTACACTGATACAGTTCTGGGGCCCCAGGGACAGAGACTGGATTTCATGTCACCTAGCTTTATTTCTTCAAGTTAGGCACTGAAGCTATCCCTCAAGGCTTCCAGGATAGTCAGAGGAGAGGGAAAGAAAGAGAGACACAGTTGGAGGGAGTTTCATGTGAAGAAGGCACTTATTTTTCTCACTGACTGGAGATCATGAGTATGAATTATGTGCTGGGTCTCTTCTCCATGGTGAGACAGGCAAATAAGCACTGTCAGAGCAGGCAGCTGAATGCAGGCAGCCTGGCATTAAAACTAAAGCCCTAGCCACTGAGCACTCCTTTCCAGTTCTGTACCTTCATTATTGTAACTACAAATGTGGTTTGTAAACCACAAACCATCTGGACAAGGGTTCGGAGTTGGATATCCTTGAGATCTACACAACTCAGCTGGCAGGCTTCCAACCAGAGCAAATCTCAGCCAGCCAGTAATGTTCTTCAGCACTGCTCCTGGGCTGAGGGCTAAGAGATGCAAAAAGATTTGAAATCCCAACTAATAGAAAATCTGGGGATAAACATTAATTTAGAGCTTTTCATAGCTCTGAAACTCAGTTAAGGCTTAAACTGTTTCTCAACAGCATTGGCTTTCCTGACTGTTTTAATCTCAGTCCTTCTTATCTGCTATACTAACTTCAGAAAGAATTATCAGCAAGTGTGCAGCTTTTTTTGAGGTGATGGACAGAGAACACAGTTCAAACGTGGTGAAGCACTGAAGCATATGGCTACTGTTTGGCACAGAATTGCTTTGCTGAATTAGTTTGCTAAATAAAGAAAAAGTGACAGCATCCTAGCTGGACTGAGGTGCTGCCAGCAAACTACTACCTACCTCATCACATGCCAAAGAGATCTGGCTGTCTAGACCTGCACATGTTTGGGGACTTACCCCATCTTTTCCACTCTCAAAAAAGAAAGAAAAAAATCTACCTCTGCCAGAATGTAAGTACAATGTCTCAGAAGAGCTGAAAAGGAAACTATAGCTGAAGACTCTGAATATATTTTTTTCCCAAAAATGTAGGAAAAACAAGCTGAATTTCAAGTAGCTAAGTGGACAGCAACTGATCGGGCTGTATTTTGTCAAAACAAAGAAGTAGGATGGCTTCCAAGGTAAATTGCTGGATAAAAACAAAACCCAGAAAACATTCACAATATGAAAGTCCTGGTAGGAGAAAAACAGCTTTTGTATGAGAGCTGAGACAGTGGAGAAGGTCTTGAGATCTAGTTCTGCACCACCAAGGTCAGCAGGAGCTCTGCCATCAGCAGGCTTAACAGCAGCAAGTTATAACATTACAGTCCTCATGAACGTAACTCTTTCTCCATTTCTTTTTCCCTGCATATCTTTGCATTTTTTCCTACAGTGCACACTCTGCATTCCAACTCCCTTGCCACACAAATCATCTCATTCTCCACCCACAGTGAACACTCAAAGACTGATGATACACCTCATCTCCTTTGGCATAGCCTTGTCTTCTTTACCTCTTCCTCCTCATTTATCATTTCATGATACTGTGCCTGAATGACAGTTTAGTTACATCTGTATCCTTCAGGAATTATGACATCTGAACCTGTGGAGTTCCTTTTGCAAAACTACTGTAAGACTAGGTGTGTTTAGTGTATATAACGTCACGATTTCAACTTCTCTTTCCTAGCACATCTTTTGCTGACATTTCAAACATGGCACACCCTTGTTGTGCAATGGCAAACAGCTCACAGCAAAATTACACCTTAATGCTGGAGCTGAAACCTCAATAAAGAACAACACAAATGGAATTTACTTAGGATATCATGGGAATAGCTGAAGAAAGTTCGGAGAGCAGTGTGTTAGGAATTTGCAATAAAAACAATCAAGTTCCATCTGGAGAAAAAGATGGATATATTTTTAGCTGTGCATGATATTGTGTAGTTGAGTATCTTATTTGTTGAAGAGACTTAATAGAATTTGGCATTCAATTGTCTGGCCTCATTTACTATTATTTTCCATAATGAACTAAATAGACTATTGAATTTTCACAATTGTTATGGATTGTTCAGCTCTCTAAACAGTTGTCAGACAAGTGACTCCCTGCATACTTTCTTCTGGTATTTTCCTTCTGTGTACCACTTTCTCACTTTCCCTTGGATCTCTTGCCATTCTCTCTATCCTTTCCTTCCCAGAGCCTGGAGCTCTTGTGTATGATGAACCCATGTTCCCAGCACACAGATCACGGGCATGTGCCCAAACGATTCATTCTGCATGCCTTTCCATAAATAGGTATCCACTTGTTTTTCCTCTACAGAACTACCACTCCTGATTGCTTCCCATGACTCCTTCTTCTCATGTGTCTATGATCCTGTCCATGAGGAGGAAATAATTGCAGTCTTTCCTCTCATATCAAGCCAGGTCCCAGAATTTTGGAAATGCTAGTGGCTGCATATGTTTCCAGTGCATCCACATTGAGCCCCTTGTTTGTGTACATTTTAGGATATGTGCATTTCACTCACTGCCTTGTTCATATAGATTTTAAGATATGTGCATTTCACTCACACCAAGATGTCTACTGGCTGCCTTCCCCTATTTCCCTGGCTTTCATGGGATATAACTGTTGTGTGAATCCCCAACATAATCTTGAATGTCACACTTCACCCCCCTCAGTTAAGGGTCCCATAGTCTTCCTCCTGGCCAAGTCTATGCAACAACATTTTGTAATCCTGGTGATCCTGGTATTTTGGGGTCTGGGCTCAAAATGGCAATCAAAATAAGAATACAGAGCTACTTTCAGGCTGCATCTTTCACAGTGCCATAGGTATAGCCACGGAAATTCCTGTAGTACAAACACTGAACACAAAATTCTATCATACTGAATGTGCTGCTGCTGCTGCTGCTGCAATTCAGCAAGCATTAATCATGGTTCTTATTTGCATTGTTGTTCACAGGAGAAACATTCTCCTTTAACTGTAAGTATATATTTTCTCTTAAGACTTAGTGGACGTACCTGCCACTATGTGCTCCCACATAATCTTGACAAACCTGTCCCGATCACTCCGTGCCTGTTCATGGATGAAACCCAGCGCATGGTTCATTTCATGCTGAATTGCTCCTTTATCCATGCAACCATTTTTCACCAGGCCTACTGCTTGGCGTCCTCCAATCTTTCCAAAGTAAGACCAGCAGCTAAGAATAAGCAATCAATAACCAAAAGGATCACATTTAGCAAGTACAAATATATAGATGTATTGATTATGTCACCAAGGTTCTCTAGATATGCAGCCACAGCAGGGGACATGCAAATAGTCACTGGCATGAGATATCTAGACTTCTGAAAGCTGCCAAATGACATGGTGGGAGGGAAATAAAGCCTTTGTGAAGAGGATGGCAAATTTTAAACCAGTAAATTTGCTATATCAAACTAAGGCAAAGCAGTATAAAGTATTAAGCAAAACCTGAAACAATTATACTTATTTAAATTTTTACAACAATTAAGGAAAATTTCTTATTCTGAATTATACCCCATTATCTTTAAATCACACACACATTTATTCCTGCAGCCTATTAGCTGATGTAACTACCAGTATATCTAAAGAAAAATGAAAAATTCCATTGTGTCTTTAAATCTTTACTGCTAGCATGAAAAAAACCTGACAAAACTATTACTTAAATCCAAAACAAACCAGAAAAAATCGAAAAGACCTTTTGAGTGCTGCCACTCTCAGGAGACAGGGAGCTTACCTCTGCCCTCGTTCAACATAAACATAGTCTGTTTCCGTAGTGCGATTTACAAATTGCACACAGGTCAGCATGGAGATCTCTTGCAAAGCATCAGCAATCCAAGACCTCTCTGTTATTGCTAGAAAGAGAAGGGGGCAATCTTTCTTGGTTAATCAAAAAGCAAGGTGCATTGATGGGGTGTATTCCTTAAAAACTTCACAGCACTCATGAGATCTTTATTATACAATTATAGTAAAAAAAAGGTATCAAACATTCAGAGATCTTCAAACTGATTGGACTTTTATAGGGAAGTATAACAATTACAGCTATCCCATATGCATGTTATTTAGGAGACAGCTGATGGAAAGCAAAAGATTGGCATTATTCCTTCCATTAGGCAGAACAGAAGAAATGAGGCAGTTTCAGAGAGAAATAGTTGGTTTAGAGTATCCCAAATAAGCCAGCTGAATGTAGCTAAGCACCAAAACCTTATTTTGTTTATCAGAAAGAGCAAATGCCTGCCACAGCCCCCTTGGAATCACTTGAGACAGCCAAGGCTCAGGTACCAAATAGAGATCAGAGTGTTTATCTACTTTGGAACATTTTGGCTTAATTTGGCTTCCTCAGTTATGAGTCATCTGCAACTGATGTGTATCTCAATTTCCTAATATTTAAACTTTGGAGAGAGGCAGATAGAGGAAATAACCCTCACCTATCCACAAAAGTATATACTGCAGTTCTGGAGGCACATGGGCACAGAAGCAGCCTAGATAACACAGAGATAGAGCTTTTTCAGTTCCTTTCCCTGAGGAACAAGAATCAGGCTCAGGCTGTATTTTACTTCCATACTGTTTTCTCTCAAGGGAAGCTCTTTGAAGAAGGGTCTGTATGGAATTCACTCCTGCAGCTTTTTGCATAGGACAGAGCTATTGACTGACTAGAGGGAATCAATAAAGGAAAAATTTCTTAAAGGATTTTTGCTCCATTTTTGCCTCTACAGGAGTTCTAGTGTGGGAATATTTCTATGAGAGATTTAAAAGAAAATTATAGGATTAAAAAAACATGTTCCTAGTGGTGATTTTGACAAAAATACATTCATAATGTGAACAAATTATGCCTCTTCTAATGTACTTTTTAAATATCAAAGTACATTGTAGCTAACAGGAGCAAGCTAATATTTGAAATTACAATTAATTACTATTGGCCCAAGTAACCACATATTTTAGTGTGATCTGTTTGGAGTCTTAGCCAATCTTCCATGGGGCTAACAGGATAGAGAAAGAGACATGTCAATAAATTCTCACTTGTGCAAAGGTTGCTTTTGGTGCATGCCAGAGAAACATAAAGCAACAGGGAGTTAGGGACTGGAAAATCAAGGCTAACTTTAGAGCATCCATTTGCATACACTCACAGAAATCAGAAGAGATGTTAACTGGAACCTTGACCAGTCCATCTTGTGACTTGGGCCACAAACAACTCTCACAGTTAATTGCACTGCGTCGCCCTCTTCTCAAGAGGATGTCTCCTTCATACACAGCTATTTCACTACCTGGCAGGAGCAGAAAATAAAGAACATACAAGGCACTGAGAAGGCAAATACATGTGCAGAAAGGGAGATGAGAGGTACACGCTAACCAAGATTTTGCATCTTTGGAAATTTCTTTCACTGGAGTTCATTTCCTAATAATGTGAGGAAGGATTAGTGTGCTAAGACTGGTTAGGTCTGCCTTGCTTCCTGCATAGAAAAGTTTAGTATTAATGTAATGTCATAGTGCATCTGTGATCAAAGTTGTGACTAAATAAACTTTAGTTTAAGGAGCTTTGGAAGCTTTCAGAGGGGAATGCTAAGTGTTATAAGTCATTGTCCTCTTCATTAGAGCTTGTGGAATTACAGAAAATTCATAACTGACCTCTGTAAAAATAGGATTACTAATACATTACTTTTAAATAAATTACTATTTTTACCATGTATATTGAATGTATGCAAGCTATTAATGTCCAGGTTAACTGTGAATTTGACATAAGACATTATGACATGCTCCTCAGTTGTGACTCTAAAATACTGGGGATACATTTCTCACAGACAAAAGCTATCTGTTTTTAAGTAAAAAAAATTACAGAAGTCTTGGGTATAGCAAAGAGGCAAGTACCATATATCACATAAGATAGAAAACAAAGTGAAAAATACTCTGATTTGCTAGAGCTACATATGGAAAAGAACATTTCATGTACCAATTGTTCAATAATTCTTCATAATTTCTTTATCACAACAGCATAAAAAAATCACAATTAATGTGACTTTAAAACACAGTTGAGTTCTGTGAATTGCCTTCCACTGATGGTTGGAAAAAACCCCCAAAACATATTCAAAGAGAAAAATATACCAAATCATGATATTAAAGTATACAGATGTAGTTCCACCAAAACCTGTAGTTATTTATGCAATAATTATAATCAAACTCACCTAAGTCATTCTTTCTTGTAGTTATCTGGAAAAAAAAAATAGTACATATATTTTAGTACATGCTCATCTCCATAGCAGAAAACTTCTATCAAGTAAATTCACAGCAGTAAGAGTTTCTAATTTCTAATTAATTTTAAGATAGAGCAACTCAGCAGCAGCAATGCAAATTCTCAACATCTCAGAGCAGGGACACACCTGGACAGGTTTACATAGTGCAAAGCTACAGAGAAATGCTAAATGAGTTGGCAGAAGAAAGTACTTCATCTTCAAATTTCCAAGATGAACTTCTCTGCTCTGCAGCTCAGTTCTCAAAATTGTGGTTTTTTTACTTGGGGCAAGTTTTATGGGAAAGCTGCTGCTGTTGTTAACAAGCGTAACAAAATTAGATAACAAGAAGTATTTTCACAAAACAAACAAGCTGCAGGACCTCTCAAGAGAATTTCCAGGCTCTCATTTCTTATTTATCTTTAGAAAACAGAGGAAGTGGAGCAATAGGAAAGAAAATTCAGTAACCTTTAAGTGACTCATCTTTAATTCTAAGAAGAAGCCATGAGCTGCTGCAGGTCCCCTCACTGCGGACCAAGGGACAGGATATCCGGCTGCAGTCTGTTTACAGCCAAACTCCATCTCAAGGAACTCTTTGATCCATCCACACTGACTACCTGTAAAAGTAATTCCTTAGCTTGCTGCCAGGAGACGCCTTGCTCTGCAGAGCCCATCTATCTGCCTGTCCCCTCTGTGCACAGCTCCCAGCCCAGCATTTCTGGCCAGGAGCACTGAAAATCTGTTGGAGACAGAGATGACTCTGATTGTTGACAGAAATTGTTTTTTCAACATGGTATCTTGCAATATAATCATTGCTGACAGAAACTGTGTGTCTTTCTGGAGTCTGCAAATGCCTAAAACCACCAGGTCACAGAGTTTTGGCTTCCCAGCTTCTGAGAAGCCCTCCTTCCTTTGATGTCCATGAACTGAAACAAGACTAGAAAAGCAGGCTCAATCCTAGAAAACTCACACTGTAAGAGTAAGGCAAAGAATTAGAATATTCATGCTAAAGCCACATGAACATCACTATAGGCAGACAGATCCTGTTCTCTTGTCCCAGCTTCAGTCCCTGCACAAATACTGAGGAGCTGCAGAAAATCACAAAGATTTACTGTATCAGATCTTTAAGAAACAAGCAAGAAAACCTTTGACATTTTCTGCAAAGACAATATTTTGAGGAACCTATGTGGTTCACAGCAAATCAAGATGGCATGGCAAGTGCCTTTCCAGAGAGATTTATGGGCTGGTCCACTGTTTTTAAGGAGTACTTTGCTAGGAAAATTTTAGCTGACATTATGTAAAGCTTTGCTACTAATATTTTAATTTTACCCTACTAATAGTTTGCTCCTCAACTTTCTAAAACAGTCCACATTTCTGCGACTTCCATAATTTATCTGCATTTATCATTTCCATGTAGAAAAATAATGAGGTGCAGATAAAAAGGGCCCTTTTTTCTTTGGCTGATCAGGGGATGAAGTATAGAAGTCCTCATTAGTTTGTTGTATCAACCAGAGGTCCTCCAGTACAGTTCCAGGCAACCTCTGTGTCTATTCAAGATCAGGCTCAAAAGAGAGGCAGAAGGAGTCACAGGAATATATTTCTGCTGCTACACATCACAAAATAACAGCAGAGAGAGAAGTTACTAGGCAATAAAAGCAAGAGAACAAGACCAGATCACTGTGGAGAGCCTGCAGCTGGGTCACTCCAGGTGTGCAGTAAGCAGAAATGGGAGGGCCCTTTGAAGTTCTGCCATAGAGTTTTGCATATTCGTTCCATGGGGAAAAAAAAAACCAAAAAAAAAAAAAAAAAACAAACTCAAATCAAGAGATTTATTCAATGGTTTAATTAGTTTTCCTGACTGCCAGAAACAACTGGGTATTTTTTCAAGGCTAATTTATAGACCAAAGTCTTGTATCACCTGATAACACATTATCAGGAGTTGTCTCATAGATGCAAATTTCCTTTTTGATGATGCTTGTCTACATTATCTGATTTGATATTCTACCAGAATACTCTTCAGGTCTTGGTTTCATTATCTCTCCAAATAATTTGACTACACAGCTCTAACTTGCTTTACTTCTCCCATATGCCTTTTCTTACATTGCATTTGACAGTTCTCATTCTTAGCCACACTGTTCTTGATCTGCCACATATTTTATCACTGCTATTTGTTAGAAATTTTCATATTATGTTTATCACATTTTTGAGGATACATCCTTAGTTTCACCTTTATTCCATGACAGAGAATGGGCACTTGTTTCACCGTGTGATCCAAATCGCTCTTGGCAAAACGTTAAATGACAAAGTCAGAAATAACAAACACCTGAAGGTGTTTAAGTAGAAGGTTTTTCCCTAGTTCTGTATCAGTAACAAGCATTAAGTATAGTATGTCCCATGTTTTTTCCATAATGAGAAAATACAGAGGCATTTTCCTGGCTAAAGCATTAGAGTGAACGAGCCTATGAAGGGTTCCCTTCCTGGGAAGGGAAGCAAAATTCAGGAGGGTGAATGGCCATGTGATTGTCTAAGCAGCCAGTGGAATATCACATTAAAGCTCAGTTCCTCAGCTATTCACTCCAAGGCTATGCAGGCAATTTCTAGTGAACAAACAGTTGGCATAACTCACCAGTGTGTTCACCTTAAGAAGCTTATTACCTTTGAGGAGGAATCACAGATATCTCTACATGTTTGAAGAGGCCAACTGTCCTTACTACATTAAAAATCCAATTTTTAAAGTAACAGTTATAGAAAGCATTGCACTTACTACATGATAATTCTTTTAAGGCTGTTTTGAGCAACTCTGCATTTAGGGAGAAGCCAGGTTCTGCAGAAGAGCATTTTAAAATAACTTTTAGCCATTAAGTGAAGCTATTATACTACACTATAATAGGCTGAAAAGAGTTAAACAATAAAAACATAACAAAAAATCCTTTGTGTTTAAAATTATTATATTTAAGGGTTAAATGTTTACAGATATTTTGTCTTTCAGGATGCTAGGATTAGTGAAAGCATGCAATTCATGCCTCATTAACTGATTGAGAGAATAAAATGAGCTTTCGTGCTTTCGAGTTGTGAGTCAGTTAATCAGTTTAGAATAATGAAATCATTGACCTTGATCAAGTGCAAAAGTGTTTTGGCTTTTGCAGAAAATGTCAAAATCACAAAAATGAGATTTAAATCTGGTCCCTGGTCCTTACTTTGTCCCAGTTACCAGGCAGCAAAAGCCAACCTTTCATAGCAGAGGTTTTGAGCAAAGTATACACTTGATACAAAAAAACTTTGAATCCTAGATTTATTATAATCAGTCGAGTGAGGTGTATGTTACAGCATTTTATTCCACAGCATATATTGACATATTTCCACATTTTGGGTATGTTTTAGTTTAAAAGAAATATTTATTCTTTAAAAGAAAAAAGATCACCAGTGTCAATACTGAGCTATGTTGAAATCAGTTTAAAACCATCATGTGGGCAGATTCTGCTCCTCCCAGACCTCCTGTAGCAGTGTGATCTCTGCTATTTTACCACCACTTACCCTTTACCTTTCCAGGGTCAGAATGGTACCATCATGTTAGAAAGGAGAGGCACAAGTCCAAAGACTTTGCACTGGAGATAACTCCAGGGGTCAATGAGCCTCAACCCCAGATGATGCCTAGAGACAGGAATCAGCTGAAGCATTGTTTTCTCTGACTTGTAGTAGCTGTAGACTGAAGAGAACTTTACTATAGCTTTTGAATTTGATGCATGGGGAAAGTTGGGTTCCTGGAGACTACAAAGGCTGTTTTCAGTGTTTGAGTATTAGGTACCCAAGGACTGAGCCACATGAGATTGGCTGGTCTATAGCTTCCCTGCTTCTGGCAAAATCTGGTCTGAAACCAGTGTCCAACTGCAAACATCACACTAAAGCATTGGTTTATGTTCAGACACACAGCAGAAGTCCTGATTTAATGCTGCTCTCTAGTGGTTTGCCATTTGTGCAAGTGGGACACATTTCCAGAAACAGCCAGGAATGCCCCATCACCACTCACAGCCTGTTTGCTCCTCTGATCCCTGGCTCAGCACGGATCACTAACTGCTTCCTGCAGAAAATGCTTACAGGCATGAAGAGTCTGTTCTGTAAGTTGTGCTGAGAAGTGATGCATCAGTTTTAGCCTGAACCACCTCAAAGCTTTGGTTTAGCTTCTGCAGCTTGTGGCTGCAGTACACACCTTCTCCAGACACACAGACTACACATACAAATGCCACAATGTGTTTCTGAGGTGCTTTGATGGCCCATTAGGAAAATGGGCCATTTAGCTGCATCATTTTCTCTAAGAGTCTCAAATCTCAAGATTTGTTTCATTGATGAGTGGAACCCAAATAATCCTCCTACTCTGTTCTAGCTCCACTTTAACTATACAGCATAGATTATTACCCCTTTCCTGATTTGTCTTGAAAGAGAACCAAGACAAATGGGCCAGAAGGGGACAGACTGAAAAGGGTGACTCTGTAAGGGGGGCTCCCGCGGGGAGCACAGCCTGCTGGATGTGAATTGCGTCCAGAAGCCAAAGGCAGAGACAAGACTAAAGACAAGGACACAGCATAGATCCAAGTCCAGGAAAGAGACCAAGACTAGGCCAAAGACGCACTATGGGAGAAATGCAATTGCTCATCCTGGATGCTTTTCAAAGTTCAATTGCACTTTCCTGTAGCTCTGGCTCTGTGGTGATTTAAGCAGAGCTTACTGAGCTCACTTAGCAGCCAAACAGTTTCTCGTGTAAGTTGCCTCTGAACTCCTGGGTGAGCATCATCTGCTCCTAGTACTATTTACTGCACTGGTTTGTGCTAAAACCCTTTCTTGTCAGCAGTGATATTTTCTCTGAGACAGTCTTCCAAAATGTGAGATTTCCTCAGATCAACTCCTGTAAGGAATGTTTAACCAGGAACATCCCTGTTCTGTAGCACATCAGCCTAGGGATGCACACCTTTGCTGCAGTAACCTTTTCTCCTTTACTACTTGCTTACCTACTGATTCCCTCAAGTTTGATTGTGGTTTGTTGTTTGTTTTTTTTTTTAATTCTCATTTAATCCATGTTATATGATGCCATTTGTCAGAATTTACATTGCTTTTTATTTTCACTATCCAGATCTTCCATTCTTTATTTCTGCTGCTTCCTGTGTCTAAGCATGATTGTTGCACTTTTACAATGTCCAGTACACATCTTATTTCCATTCCAGAAAATGATATTTTCTTGCCATTTTCAAGTTTTTGTTCCTTTACTTGCTCCTTTTGTCTAACTTGTTTGCCTTTTGGGAATATTTTTAAAGGTTCATATTACAAGTGTGCATTTTTCAGGTCTTTCTCTGCAACCAGAATTTAGACTTTATAAAAACACAGAAACATATATACAGGAACATGCATTTTCAAGCAGCTTTCAGGGCAAGAAAGAAAAATGGTTTCATACAGAAGAGATTATTTTCAGATGAAATTTCTTACTAGGTAAGCATTGAGCACCTGGGAGAAAGCAAACATTTCTTTCATAAATCTGTCAGGCTGATACTTCAGAAATCAAATAGGTTCAGTTTCTCTGAATATTTGTAGGGACAGCACATGTTTTGGGACTACACTGCTAAGCTAAAAAAGGTCCAAAAAATGTACAAGTGGATAACAATGTACAGAACTTTCTTAGCATGTCTCATTCAAATTATTATGAAACTATATTAAAGTATTACACTGAAAAGTGTGATGAGTAGCTGCATTTCATCAATAAGAAATTTAGATGCTGAGATTCTCAGAATGAGAACTGAGTCCCATGTCCTCACTGTCTGTGTGGATTGCTACACATTCCTGACAAGCAATATTTGGCAAAGGAACAGAGCCTCCAGTTTTTAAGCATTCTCTTGTAAGCACTTACAAATCATCTGGGTGCTATTATCTCATTTCTACACAGAAATTAAGGTCAAACCTGAAACAGGGAAATCTGAGAATCTGCTGTAGAATCTTAGTGCTGGTTGATATTTAAGTCAGATATTTTAGATGCCCATGTTCTGCTAGGAAAAAAAAATTAAAATTCAGTTGGTCACTGTCTTTTTCCTGGAGATTAAAAGGAGCTAAAACCACTATACAAGGGTATATTGCTCTCTCTGTCAGCTGAAGAACCAGATACCTCATGAACAGTAAAATTAAAGCAAGGAAAGAAGGAAGAGAAAAATCCGGTGACAGAATTTGAGTCTCTTGTATCTGAATGTGTGCTTTCTGACAGCTGTGGCATTGCTACTCCATTTTATGCAGCTCTGCTATGCAAACTTAGCACTTTCCCTGCTGCAGTGGAGAACTGACACCTTTAGCATTTTGCTTTTTAAATAGCTCATATATTTTTCAACAGTCACTAGAATCCATATAACTTGCCTGTGCTTTTATCTCCAGGGCAATGCTGGTATCCTATCTCCATCGGTAGCTCTACAATAGGAAAACTGAGGTCAATTTTTTTCCTTTTAGAGCTATAATTATCAAGGCACAGCCCATTAGTGGAGAATAACATGAAGAAGATGAAAGTTCCCTTTCATGGCAGTAAATGGTCCCACCACATTTCAACAGGCTCAGAAAAAGGATTAAGTGTACATGCTCATCTCCATATGCAGGCATAAAAGCTTAAGTGCATAAACACAGAAACAGTTTTGCATAGGGGCAGTGTCTCTTGCAAGCACCTAAGCAAACAAACACTAACAAATATTTGCTCTGCAAGGGGTTTTTAAGTGTGTATGAAATCTGTAACAACCATTTAAACAGTCTGCGCAAAATACTTCTTGTATTATTTTGTGGTGAAGCCAAGGTATGAATCTCACTCCCCCACCCCCTCCAAGCCACTGCTGTGAGCTGTGTCTGAGATGGAACTGGATTCCTGTCAAAATGATTATGTATTATATATCATTATATATCAAAATGGTTATGTATTATATATCATTATATCAGCTGTAAAGCATTTTGCAACTCCAGTTAAATATTCAGAAATACATGAGCGTATTTCACTAATGTACTGCCAGGCATTTTTTAATAAGTGTGCCCCCATCATTCCTGTTCATACAGCATCCCCAGTGCATGGTTTATTCTCCCTCTTTCATGCAGCTTTTGCTTCAAGTAATCTGAGAGTCTCTTACTAAAGTGAGACCAGCACCTACAGAATGACAGACAGTCCTCTGGAGTTCATTTATCATCTGAAGACTGGGACTTGCTCTAACCCTAATCTATAAGAAGTGAGTCAGTCACCTGTGGCAGCTTGCAATATCTGTGTTGACTGTAAACTGCAAAACCTATGCATGGCTTGCATATTACACCAAATAAAGGAACCCTATTCTTTGTTTAATACTAGTCATTCTGGGACTGCACATAGCTCATTTGAAGTGTCCAACACTCTAGACCCCATTCCAGGTGCTGACATCTGCCCTAGCCTGACATTATAGGCAGCTTGAACACAGACTTACCTATGTGGCTGGTGTCTGGGAGACTTTTAGAATTATTTTTTTTTTGCGTAGCAATTGGACTTTCCCATCAATATTAAAGTGTATTGTCAGCTGCTCTTGGTGAAAACTTGTTTTGGGCAGAAGCTGTTGAATGTGGGTAGTTTTAAAAGAGACACAAAGTGTGCCTGTGTGAGAAGTGAAGCGTCTCTGGCAGTTACTGTGTCAATGTGGTGACACTGACTGTCATTTTTTTTTTTTTTTGCTATTGATTCCCAGGTAGATGGTCTCTGCCTGTTTCCTAGTGCTGCAGTTCAACAACATTGTCACTACTCCAGAGGATGTCTTGGAACATTAATATGGACCTAATGCAAGGCAGTGGATCAGTGGTCAGGGTGGAAAGATGACCTGGGAGAGGGATTAAGAGGGGAGGACAGAGAGAGTTGGCTAAAGGTGCAGTGGACAAGCAGATCTGGACTTAGCTACAGCCCAAAGTACACTTGTAGCTCTTAGGAAAGTTCACACAGTGCCCAGCAGAGAAACAAGCCGCTGATGTTAATCTCTCATCCCTAAAAGAACAAGGGAAAGGAAAACTTCACCTACTCAAAAGGAACACAGAAACTCAGCAGAACATTAACCAAGTCAAAATTTCTTTATGTCTTAACACTGTGAGGTACAATTTAGGTTGGAATAAAAGTGTATCTCAGAATACTAGTGGCTCTGAACTTTCTGGACCACAGATTCTAGGCTCAAAGGCAGCTAATTGATTTTTCATCCCTGTTGTCAACATTGAGAAGAAACCTTACCCTGGACAGGGGAGATCACACAACAGATAATAAATTCATTAGAGGATGTTGGCCAGAAGCACAGATTATAGGAAACACTATAACTCTGCAAGCATTATCATGTCAGTGTCTCCTTTCTGTAAAAGAATTGACTGTTGGTGTAGGTGGAAAAAAAAAAAACAGGTAAAAAATACCCTGTAAAGAGAGGAACCATCATATGAATTTTATTGTTCATGATAGGGGTGAATTTTTATCAAGAGCCTTGTTCTGACATCCCGAGAAAAAAAAAAACACTGGTGATTCCAAATGTCAGCAGAATCTACTAGCAAGGCTTTGCTGTCTGTACAGTTCTAAGTCTTTGGCATGAGTTCAAAGTAAAAATGAATCTGAAAATCCCTGAAATCTGGGAAGCCCATATGTGAATCCAGTTATGTATTCTGGCATTTTGGCAGAAACAGTTTTCTATTGCAAGACTTTGAAGCCTACATAAAAATTAAATTGCCTTTGTGCTCTGTAACTAAAGGCATATTAAATATAGCAGCTTTGTTTAAGTGAAGCCAAAAGTTCAAACTTGTTTATTTTAGGTTTTTTTTCCTCATTAAAATTATCAAAGCCTGCTTTTATTGCCAAACACATGGCTATTGATGAAATGCAGCTTTCAGTCACTTTTTAGGCTGATTTTGCAATTAATCTCATTTGAATTTTAATTTTGGAAACATATAAATATAGATGCATTCATAGTTTATTTGGTATATGAAGTGATTTCAAAAGGAGGTGCAACCATTATGGTTAGGCTTCTACCACAGGTCTTTATAATTTCTGCCATTCTTGTAGGTTGCAGCACTTTCTACCTATAGTTTGCAGGGATGTGAAGATAGAAGATGTAGGTGAAAAATCAAGCTTTAAGAATCTTTGGTTGCCAACAATTTGCCCTTTTTTTTTACAACCCATTTTGTATAAAAATCTCACTAGAAGATGCCATCATCTGTTGGTGCTCATCCATTTAGTAGAATCCTCATGAAACACCTTGTACCATAATGAAATAGAAACCCATTTTTTCTTGGTGCTCTGAGAACAAGCAGACCATGTTCATAGTCAGTGCCTCCTCATATCATCTTTAGTGTATTTATTTTCTTGTCATGTAACAGGTTGGGAAAGGCTCCATCACAGACATTAAACAGCTTGCCTCATTTAACAATGCTCTTTCAAAGAACAATAAAGAAAAACAACAACCAAAAAAAGCCAAGCTGATGTTTGGAGTTCAGGATTTTACACAACTGAGCAAAAAGCATTTGCGTTCAGAGAACTGGCCAGACTGATTACAGCTCTGCAAGGTAATGGGTAAGTGCTCTATCTCTGTGCAAAAGGATCTTTAATAGAGACTTGAAATGAATTTTAGATAAGAACTTTCCCAATAAGAAGGATACATGGTCACAAAATGTGCCTGATACACAAGGAGCGTAACACATTTTTATTTCATCACAGAAACATCAACATCTCTTCCTTCCATGGGCAAAACTCAAATGCTATATGCACACAGTAATATGTCAAATCCAGTTATAACTAATTTCAGAAACTATTAATAGATCTCCTATTGTTACTATCCCCTAACAAGGCATTCAGGAATATGCTGACTATTTGTCGACACTTGATTCCATTCCTTTTCTCAATACCTCTTGTCCTATATTGCAAAGGTTCCATATTGTTGCTTCCTTATTGTGAGTTTCATACCTCCTTGCTGTTTCTCATAGGCAGCTCCTCCAAGCACTGCCCCTTTCTTCTTCTCACAATAGCCAACTGACTCCAGTTCCCTCTCAACCAACCATTCCACTCTTTTATAACACTCTTCTTCTTATTTGCTACAGCTGTGGCCTGGTAAAGTCAGGCCTGCTCCTAATCTTTAATAATTAGCCCAGCTGCAACTCCTTAGGGGTAAGATTACTTTCTATATTATCTTTATTTTCTTATATTCTATCCTCCTACAGATACCTCTCCTGTTTCCTGATAAAAAGACTTCCCACTGCTCAGGGGGAACCGTAGCTTATCTTTATTTCATGCAACACCAAGCCATTATTTTGCATTTAGACATACCTGTACACTTTGCACCTAATGCTAAAATGCCATGTGAAATACTGAAATTTGCACAGAGGAAAAAAGCCCTGCTGCATATGAGCTGTTGGCATGTCGAATTCCTCAGCTTGAGCACAACAGGCCCTTCACAGGAGAGGGCAGGTGGAAACCTGTGAACCTGTAAATGGTGCTTCCTACAACTATGAATCCAATGATGCAGCCAAAACACAAGACTGTCTATGTTTTCCTTGTTATACCATTAGGATTTAAGGGTGTTTGAAAATGAATAGGAACTCCTTAAAAGGAGTCAGTTCCTGAATTATTCTGTTACCAGTCCAGGATGTAGGAGGCTAAGTGATGCTCCTTGCTCTGCCACAAATGTTTTCTGTGGCAGCTGACAACTTACTCAGATTCCAGTGTAGTGTTGTGTTTATGCAACTGACTGCTGTAGGTGTATAGCTTCCCTTGATTTAGTTACCTTTGTGTCTTCAGCTGAACTTAGTGCCAGAATTTTATTAATTCTCTGCTGGAGTCGAATATTTTCCAATATCTAGCAACCCAGTGCAGAAAGTACCTCCCTACCTTGCAGGGATGTTGTGGAAGGGAAGTTAGGCAAGAGAGAATCAAATGTTGCTGTACTGACACCTATAGAGACCTGTAAAGCATAAAAAGTAAGGGAAGGTCTCAATACAGAAGTCCTTCACCAAGATGTAGCATGAGCAAAACTAATGCTTATGTCTTTGCAAAGTTGTGGCTAATTTGTTTGTTGGGTGTTCTTTGAATGCTTGAAAAGGCCAATGGCAAATTTATTTTCTCAAGGTAAGGGAATTTTTTTCATCTGGAACAGAGATGTCTGGAGGAGTTATAAAAGCTCCAGTTGTTAATAACCAGCAGCTTTATTGTCTGGAAATAATTTCCTTTCTAGCAGGACCCTTTAACATGAGCCAACCACTACCACCATACTGTGATCACCTGTTTCAATGAATTATTATTGTGTATTATTTTCCTGTCTTACACCACCTGGCACTTGCATTTCTTTTTGCTGCATTATGCTTTTCAACAGCAAGCAATGATAAGGCTGCTCAAATGTCACACAGGGCAAGAATATGACTTAAAAACCTAGGGATGAAAAAATGGAGGTAAACAGGGGTAACAAAGCAGGGCCATTCTGCTTGATGATGGCAGCCACCTGCACTCAGGTGAAACTGAACCTTGCAGCAGTCTAATCTTGTATCAATTATCTCTGTTTTAATGTTTCTGTCCACTTGAGTACTGTAAAACAATCATTATCTCAGTTATCTCAGTCTTTTCAAATACATCTAAGGGAAAGCTCTGTCATTGCAGGGATGTGATTTGGGACTTCAGTTGTTGATATGGTTTTTATCTCTGAGCCAGTGTATGGTTATCAGCATAGGCAAAAATTGCTGAAATCTCACCTCCTAAAGTTAGTAAAAGTGACAGGAAGAAGCTGTTAGTAATTTTGCACCTGAGGAGTGGGCTTTCCAGTCTACACAGAAAAAAAATATACCTGAACATCACTCTTTCACATGGTAACTTCTAAAAAACTGTCTTTCTTTTTCTAATAAGTAGTTTGGGAATGTACTGTGACCAAATCTGAAGGTAACTTTTTTGGTTTTTTCCCACTGACTTCAACACCTTGAACAAAATGATAAATGATCAATGCTTTAGTTAAGATGTTTGAGACCCCAGCCTTCACTGAAAATTCTAGGTAGGCAAATCTCCCCATTGGTCCCTACCTCTTGAAGGCTGGGAGAGGAAATTCTCCATGAAAAGACATCACTTTTAATTTACAATAAAAAGTAGAATTTATGGAAGCATATACATTAGCCATTTTGCTTCAGTAGAGGCACACTTTTGAGGTGAATCTCACCAGAGCAGGACTGGAGTGCATTAAATGGACTAAATCCTTTTGGATGAAACTAAGTAATAATTTTGGTGCTGCTGAAATAGTTTCACAAATAAAGTTCTTTCTGTGTTTAGCACAAAGTAAACAAATTGCTTTCTCATTCTTTGCCCGCTCCCCCTCATCCCCTATTTGTCTATCATCCAGAATATTCTGATTTTTCAGCTGGAGCATTCTTGAACTGTTCTGCAGACATTGCAAACATTACAACCTAAAGTAGACTTATTTAAAAGATTCCACTTCAATCTATTTTATTTTATGGGCTTAGGAACTTGCTGAGAAAAAATTATGTTCATCTGAAATTCACTATTTTAAATAGAGAAAGTTGCATTTTAAACTTCACTGGAATGAATCATTTAACCTGGATGAGGGAAAATATATTTTTTTTCTTTAACCCTTTATACTTTAGGCAGTATTATTTTATTGTTAATCAGGCTATAATTTACATGTTAAACTCAACACAAACTTCATATAATCTTCTATCTACCCACCAAAATATGGATTTGTATTATACAATTAAAATTTTAATATAATTCCACCAGTACTATTGACAAGATTATTTGATATAAATTTTGTTTTGAAGGAAGGACTTATATTTTGGTTATATTATCACAGTTAGTTTTATATATCTAATATAGATGCACAAACATCTATGTGCAGATCTGTAGAAATTAGTGTGGTATTGAAACCTTCACTGAATTCACTGGCTTCCACTATTGCTCTTCTGAAAAGATTCACATGTTTGTGAAGTATTTTTATATTTGCATAAGAAATTATAAATTCTGCTATGAGAGTCTGTGCCAGGAAAGGGCTGCAGAATACTTCCTCTAAGAAGTGATGCAGATAATTATGTAAGGCATGGATTTGTTGTGAAAAGCAAAGGAAATGAATCTTTTTAATTGTCAGCCCATGTGAGGTGAGGGAATTACTTTGTTTGGTGTCTTTCAAGAGTTTCCATTTTAACTAAAAAATGGAAACCAGTCTTATGGTACCCCTCCAAGGAGGTTCTGCAATTAGAAATGATAGTATGGGACAAACAAAAAAGAGAGAAGGTATTCCTTGACTTTAAGCAATGTAATTGTTCCTTTTATGGTTTCTGACTAAATAAGGTCCACTGTATTCCAGAATGCCTTAAAATACATATGTATAGGTGCCTAGGGTATTTCTTTAGAGAAGAAATTGCAACATTTCTTAGTCAAAAAGTTTAAAAAATGGAACAAAAGCAGGCTTTCCTCCTTTGGATTCAACAACTTGCTGAGTTAGTTTTATTCTCTACATACTAACTCAGCCTCATATGTAGAATAATATTAAATCAGAGAAAAATGAACTCTTAATCACTGTCATTCACTTAACGTAGTTTTCTCTCCCTGTTTCAGGAATCATAGCTTCAAACCATTCTTTTTGTTTTGCTTTGTCTGGCTTCCTTCATTGCACCAAACCATCCGCTAGGAGAACATGCTTCTACCCATGTGCGTGGTGGTGTGCAGTGATAGTTTTAAAGCAATACACAAGAAATAAAACTTCAGACGCCAAAGATGATGTCCAGACTCTTTTCTCTTTGCCACCAAACTGTACTCCCTCGTGTGAAGCAGCAGCATGGGCACAGCCCCCACCCTGCGGGCTGGAGCCAGGCTCCGTTGGCTGAGGACAGGGGAGGAGAGGGCTCGGGAGCCCCACGCTCCCCGGGCACCCAGCTGGTCACCGGGATCCTGGGCCAGCTGCTGAGGGGTCTGGAGCGGGTGTCCTGTGGGGAGCGGCTGAGGGCCATGGGGATGTTTAGCCTGGAGAAAAGGAGGCTCAGGGTGACTTTGCTGACAACTCCCTGACCTGAGGCTGTTGCCCGCTGGGGGTCAGTCCCTTCTCCCAGGTAACAAGTGACAAGATGAGAGGACATAGTCTCAAGCTGGTTGAGACGAGGGGAGGTTTAGGTTGGACATTAAGAGGAATTTCTTTACAATAAGGGAGGTTAGACATCCGAACGGATTGACCACGGCATGGTGGAGTCACCATGCTTGGAGTTAAGACTGGATGTGGCATTTAGTGGCATGGTCTAGCTGACACGGGGCGCTTACGTTAGACTCAGTGATCTCATTTTCCAACCTAATTGATTCTATTTGATTCTGTGAATGCCAGCAACCCTGCAGTGAGGGCAGAGCTCGGAGAACTGGCTCCTCATATTGGCCAAACCAACGCTGCTGCTTCCATGTTTGACTTAAGGCTGAGGCAATTCATCTCCCTTCGCTGCATTCCCAGGAAATTGAAAGGGCCAGCATGTCCCACAGGTGAAGCGCATCACCTGCCGTGTCAGGCAGCGGTGTTGCCTGGGGGGGGTGTCTCAGCGCGGGCTGCGCAGAGCCCTGGCTCCGTTGTGAGGTGCCGGCTCCGAGACTCCCTCAGCATCACCGCGAGCCCCCAGCCCCCCGCCAACATGGCGCCCTTGACCCCCGCGCTTCCTCTTCCGGCCGGGTTGCCATGGCGCTGCCCCCCGGCCCAGCCTCCCCCCGCCCGCCGGTGTGTGTTTACATCGGGCAGGAGGAGCCGGAGCCCCAGCGCCGGGGGAGACGGGCACGCAGCCGCCGGCCGCCCGCCCTCCCTGCATCCCCGCCGGGCGGTGCTCCGGGAGACGCGGCATGAAGGTGATGCTGGCGGCCGTCCCCGGGGCGGGGGGTTCGGCTGGGCCGCGGCGGCTCCCGGCGGCTGCGGGGGGGGGCGAGGGGCGGGGGCCGGGCCCGGCGGTAACCGGTGGCGGGAGGTGGCGGCGGCCGTGCGCGCTCGTAACCAAGTACACAACTTCCAGAAGCTTCCAACTTCGCGGGGGATGCGGTATCGCTTCTTGGGTCCGTCTCCCTGGAAAGAATCCCCCCCTTCTCTCCGTTAAAACCCGGCTCGTTTCCTGCGGTGCTGACACGGGAAGGGAATAGCGTGGGAGCAGGGGGAGGCTGCCTGCCCCCGCTGCCCTTCCAGGCTGGTGTCTCCACGGGGAGCTTGCCCTCCTTCCCCGGGCATGTTCCCTCATCCGCAGCATCTCGTGGGCGGCTGGCTGCCCGGCGCTGGGCTCCGTGCCTCGCTGTGCGGCCGCGCTGCCCCGGTGCCCACCTGTGCCGCTGCTCTTGCAGGCCCTTCCCTAAGCCTGGCGGAGAGCTCGCCTTTCTTCGTAGTTTGCTGTGGAAAACTGTTAGGATGAAGAATGTCTAACCTGAGCCAGTTATTGGTGTGGATGCTGAGGCTGGCTGGACTATAAAAGCAGTAATATATAACACTCAGATGTGAGGTTGTGTCTTCTGTTGTGTTGGTTAGGAGTCAGTAATGCTGTTGTATTGTTTTTTCTTCACTTTATGTTGTCATATCTCTGTAATTTTCAGATGTGTAACTTTTAAAGGGGTTTTCTGTCATTAATCAGTCTGAAACTTGAGGCACACCAGGCATTCCCTGTCTCCTGAATTTGTCTAGCAGTAAAATAAAAAATGTATTAGCTAGGTTGTAAGCTCTTTGAGGCAGAAACTGTATCGGTCTGTACCAATCCCGATGGTGAAATTTGGCTCAGGCCTTCCTCCAAGCCTCTGTCAAGTAAGTGTGTGTTAGAAGTTCATCAGCTTGTGCAGGTGTTGGGTTCTGGGAAGTGCATGTGTGGCACTCACTGGGCTTAACAATTGTCTCTGGGCACCAGGGGCTCTGAATCATAGTATCTACACAAAGGGCAGGCGAAAGAAAAGGGGCATCCTTTGCATACATGCAATAAATATATGTAAAAAGAGCATGTCCTTCTGTTCAGTGTATATTTTGTTCTGCATTTGTATAAAGCCTGATAGTAAAATGTGTATTTTTTTCTTTGTCTCTGAGTGTTTCTTAGTTCCAATAGTGTAGGATAATAAAAAGTATGTATTGAGAATGTTATTGATAAACAGCACTATGGCTTTAGGTGATTTGTTGACTTACACTGTAAAACAAAAACCTCAGAATGCTGTGTGAACAGTACATCCAGTTTGAGGTCAAAACTGAAAAGATTTCCTTCAGCTTCTGTTTTATTGCGCCCAGAGTAAACAGCTGCTTATTCTTGCTAAGCCCATTATTTCTGCTAAATTCCTTTTTTGCCCCACTAGAGTGGGGAAAGCTCATGGTATTTAAGATAAGCTCATCCAAAATACAGCAAGATGTGAGCGGAATCATATTCTGACTACAAGGAAAATGAGTGTGTTTGGGGGAAAGTTATCTGTTTGTTTTTAACCAATCATTTTCCAGGTTATAAGCACTGTGTAGAGCTTTTCAGTATAAAAGGGTTCACTTTTTTTCTGAGAGCGGGTAATTTCTTTCAGGGCACATTTCTTTCCATGTGTGCCACTTTTTGCTGTAGGAGTTGCTTCAAGTTTCTTCTGGGTAAGATCATTGCAGATGCATTATTTACATTCTTAAGCTGAGGGTGGGGATAATTATATTTTCATTTAACAAGTGGAGCCCATTGAAATGTGCAGTATTTTCACCCCTTTAAAAGGGTGGGGAAAGGAGAAGTGAAGGGAAGGAGGAGGTATCTGTGTGGTGTGAGCTGGATCTGAATCCCTTTTATGGGCCTGCTCATGAGTAGTTCAGTGTGACTTTAAAACAATTAAGTTTAAGGATTTGATCATTACAGGGAAGACATCAAAACTAAGCTTTTCAAAAGTCATTGCGTCAATTTTTCCCCTAGTTATTGTTATATCCTGGGAAATAGATTTGAGTTTGTGTGTTTCTGGCAGCATTGGTTTTGATGCCGCGCTCATTGATGCTGGTTAGCATGTTGCTGAGAAGGCAGAGCAGTCAAAAGAAAACAGGTTAATGCTAGTGTGTAACAAAATAGGCTGCCTGCTTAGGGAAGGGAAGAGGCAGGCAAAGGGAAGCTAAGTGGTAACATCAGGGATGTTCTTCTGCTGTAGAAGTGATCCTTTCAGGATCCATTACTAATGCTGATCATTGCTGAGGAAACTGAAGCCTGATATAGATTATTTTCAAGATAATCACATAATAAATACCCTGTTGAAAAGGTAGAGTGAAGTAAAGTAGTGTGGCAAAGCAATGCTTTAAAACTTGGTGTTAAAGATGGGCTGGATTCAGGATAGTCTTTATGTGTACTTTTTCTGTTCCCATGTCTTTTGAGCTGTGTCTGTGCTGAAGGGTGGTTCCTCTGGGCTCTTCCAGGCTATGCAAAGTACAAAACTGGTTAAAGTCCCTTGTCCTGCTTTATAGGAGAGGAGTGAGAGGCAAGCTGCTCAGATTGTGTCAGGAAGTGAACCTTTTCTGTGTGTGGTAATAAGTGATACTGTTTGAATACGTCAGTAAAGTTTGCTTTCCTGCAAGGGCAGATTGTCCTGATGGGAAGGAAATACACCTTTCCAGGCTGCGTTAGGAGGCTGGGTAAGGTGTCTGTCCTGTGGGGAGGGCAGTTGCATTTATTAGGGCAGCAGGGAGATAGGCAGGGATTTGGTTATCAGTCAGCTGCTAATTTCTGTCCCACAACACAGTATCTTTCCAGTATTCATCTCTTGTGGCTAAATGCTGGATTTCTCAAGTCTTAGGCAGTACTGGAGAAGGCTCTTGTGCCCTTGCTAACAGAACCTCTTCATGCTATATCTTCAATGGGTGAATGAGGCATCAGGATAGTTCCTGGTTATGGTTCTGCTGTGGTGACTGCTTCTAACACTGCTGCTGTCACTGGGCTAACCTAAATCCAAAATCAGACATGAAAGGCACTGAGAGTGGCAGGTCATATTGAAGTTCTTGTTTGTGAAAGTAAGCTCAGGATGTCATTTAAATAGCTGGTCCCCTCTTTATTGAAAGGATTCTTCATAGTAGAATGAGAGCTTATGGTGCTTTGGCATGGGCTCACAGTTAAGTTACATAGTTTGGGATATGGCAAGTGTCATAAATGTGACATTTTACTTTGAGAAACTTAAAGCTATATTTAAGAAAAAGAATGTGAACTTACTGCCTATAGTTCTCTTTTTCTGACTGTGTGTGATAGTGAGTGTTGACAGATAAATCTTAGAGATCAGAATAAGGCAAGATATTTTGAAGATGCAGTATCAAATTTATGGAAAGCTCAAGTAAATATTTTTCTTGCTTGTGTTTACAGACAGCTCTGTTCCTTAAGGATGTCGTAGGTTGTCCTGTCAAAATGATGTATATGTAATCTTTTTTTTTTACATGTGTCCAATCTTATTTAGCAGGCCTCTTTATAGTTGAAATGAAAAGTGTTTGGGAAAGGAACAGCTTATAAAAATAAGAGACAAGAGTTATTGCTTTCTATGGAGTATATAGTAATATTTTGTTTTCTAGCATGTAGTCCTAAATGTGGTCTAGGAATGAGTAAGAGCATGAATGTAAGTGATAGAGTAAAAGTTACATAAAGGTACGTAGACTATGGAGTCCATATTCTGTAGATAATTTTGAGTGAAATATTTGCCTGTGATTGGTCACATCTGCTTTTCTTTATTGCTGAACTGCCTTACAAACCTTGTAGTGGTTTTCTTTTTCAAATTTCAGCTGAATTTCAGAGAGATGGGAAAGGGTTGCATGCCTTCGAAGTTCTGGGCAAAGATATGTTCTTACATAGATGGGACAAATAGTAGAGCTCTTAAGTGTCTTCAAAAGAATGTTCTGATTGAACTTAGCAGGTGTCACAGGAGTGGCTTATGCTGGTAAATCTTAGTCTTGATATGTCTGCAGAGCTGCTCAAGATCTACTGCAATTCTTGGGCTTTGATTCATTCTAAAAACATTTTGGAGGGAGAACCTTTGCACCTCACAGATCTTCAAAGTAGAAGGCAGCAGTTACCAAAAGCTATTGCTTTCTGAATTAATTCTTACTAGCGTGTTGCTTGTGTTCATAATGATGAAGTGTTTTTTCCATCTGATGGGTGTTTGGTTGCTGAGTGTAGTAACTCTTGTTGGAATCTTGTGTGCAGCAAGTTGTGACCTTTCTTACTACTTCTTGGAGTGAGTTTGGGAGGAAAAGAGCTCTCTGTGGAGCCTGAAATAAAGGGGGTGTTACTGCTGGCAGTGCTTCTGGCAGTCAAGTTTTGACTGTGCAGGCTAGGTGTGAAATTGAAGGGCTTAACAGTACCAGAAGATGTAGCTTTTGTTCTGTAGAGTTAGTAAATATTTCATCTGAAATGTTTCTTCTTTAAAGCACTACAATAAGTGCATAGAATGACAAGCAATACTGATATTGAAAAGCTCTGTTGTGAGTTCAAAACTTATTTGTAAGGAAGGAAATACTTAACTACCTAGCCATCAACAAAATAAATTTTAAAGTTGTGTGATAAATAAATCATAATGCAATCTCCTAGCTAATTACAAAATGCAGAAAATGCATTTTGAAATACCTAATGAAATAAGGACAGGAGTAAGTTCTGTCCTGAATAAAATATTTTATATTTATCCTCAATTTCTAGCATCTAAAATTACTTTTGAATGTTTTGAAACAACTTTTTAACTTAAAATGGATTTGCAGATTTTTTTTTTTAGTCGAATTTTTAAAAAGGAAATTAAGATTTTTGGCAAGATGACTTGTGTTTCAAACTCTTGCAGTGATGTCTTTTGTGACTCTTTTGAGGGAGAATGCTCATATTTTTCAAGCTATATATATGCTTATGTACTTTGAATTCGAGTCTTATAGTAAAAATTCTGATGTTCTAGCTGTAAAAGCTCTCAAAAATTACTTAAATTTCAGCTCATTAAAGCTAAAATGGTAGTGGTGGAGTTTTAAGGAAATAATTGCATGGAAATTGTCATATGAAACCATAATTATAGAATTCTGCTTAATACATCTTTCCATGAGGGTTTTTTTTTTGTTGTTGTTGTTGTTGTTGTTTTATTTATTGTGACCCTACTGGGGATAATGAAAAGGTTATTACATTATAAGTCTCTAGCATGATTGAGAAAATCTTAATGATCTTTGTCATATATGCCTATATTATTAGGCAAAGGACTTCTCATTTTTCAGACAAATTTCTCATGCTGTCTGCAGCTCCCTAGAGTGATACTTCCACCTCTTGTTAGGAAAATGGAGAATATTCTTTCTGTAGAGTGCATTATCTCATTAATTCAGGCAGACTAAAACTGGCATTAATCACTAAATACGTCTGTCAAGGACCAAGCTGGAAAAGTACATTTATCGTATGTTATAGTATAGTTATAATATGTTATAGTATAATATAGTATGGTATGTTAGTTATTCTCTTTGGGCCAACTCAGTACATGATCAAATGAAATGTGATTTGCTTGGTTTAGATTTTGAAAACCACTCTTACATTCTTTCTGTGCTGACATTGATTTAGTAGGTGAAATCCAGATGGAAAATAAATGATCAATCGAGACAAAATTCAATACAATAATTAATTCAAAATCCAGAACTGTCTGGTCTACCACTGAGCAGACTGTATTGGCTGTTTGTTGTATAAATGGTGCTATCTATCCTGTACAAAATATGAACATGGAAAGTGTAAACCATCAGTTTACTGGCTTGCTGAATGGAGAATAGGCTGTGGTGTCATTAGTACTCTTGAAAATTTATTTATGCCAAATAAACCCTAATTTGAATTACTGACAGTACAAAGTTGTTTTATTGCTGTAAAAATAGGGTTTGACTGTTCTGCTGAGAATAGAACTCAATCTTGACTTGGCATTTGCAACATTAAATCTTGCTCTCATTGCTTCTCCCCACTAGTCCTGTTGTCAAGACAAAATTAAGTGTTAAAAAATTGTAGCCTCCCTAATGTGTCTGTCCAAACTCAGAAAAGAGCAAGTAATCTAAGCAACTTTTCTATTCTTTGTTATAGAGTACTTTGAACAAAGTGCTGCAATTTTACACTACTGTCATCCTCAGCACTTCTATTTCTGTACTTTCCTTTAGTGTTCCAGGGGATTTATAACTGCAACTCAAATTCCCCTTGGGCTGAAACCTGGCACAGAAGCTCTCATTATAAGTGAACTTTGTTTTGCAAAATTAAAAGCAAAGCATCCATCAAGAGGCTTTCTTAAACATAGAGCAAAGCAAAAAAAAAAGTTTATGGTTGCTCATCAATTTTATTTCCACTGCAGGAAAAATCCAACTGACATTGGAAATCCCAAAGGTGTGGGTGTGCAATCAATAATGATGGCAGATTCAATGGAATGTTTCTATTGCATTTAGAAAACTTTAAATTAAAGTCTTAATTCCTTAAAGTGCTGAAATGTCATTGCTGAAGGAAAAGCTACAGCTGCAAACTGCCTAACAAAAGTACAGCGATAGTTGTAAACTTGTTCCCAGTGTCTGAGCAGCAGAGAATAAGGTGATGGTTGGGAGGTTCTGTGCTTCAGGTAAAGTACCTGTAAGTCCTCAGCTCCCTGGAAAAGGTGGTCATCATGTTGAGCTACCTACCCAGTGCTTGGTTGTTTAATTTTTATTTTTTTTAAACAACAGCCCCCTTTTTTTCTGTAGGAATTGAGACCTCATGTAATTTTGTAAAAAGCAGAAAGCGCATTGTGAGCCACAAGCCATTTTCAGATATGGAAGATGGAACAATTTAATTTGTTTAAACATGAAATATCCAATATAAGTTCTGAGAAACTTTATAACAGTGACTGGATAGAGGAGAGATCCGAAATTAACACTGTCATTAATGATGTCATTTTAGGAAAGCCCGATGAAGGTCAGTTTCATTGTTCATGGATCTGACAAACCCTTTGGCATCTGTGAACATTCAGCCCAGTCATAGCATGTATCATCTCTCACGCATTTGGAGAAAGTGAAGTTGGGATGAGAAGGGCTGGGGTTTTGATTTTGTGGTGTTAGGAAGGGGCAAAGTAGCTAATGTGCAGGAAACTGTGGGTTTTAGTCTTGTGGATTTGAAATAAGTATTCTTTAAACCTGATACACAAATAGCCAATGCTTTCACTGGGATACTTTAGCATCCCAAAGCACTTAAACTGCCCTGTGTTTGGGGATTACTTGTTTCTTCACACAGAAAGAAACACTGAATCTTGTTGTTCTTTAAGGCAGCATCTAATCTTTATGATTATCACTTGACATATATTTGATGCTGTATGAAAAAGGCTGGGAAGCTTGCAAGTGAAATCACAGATTTGGAGGTATGAAGCCTAGGCTGCCACGAATTTTCCTCTGCTTAATTGCTTTATTGGACTTGTGCCTACATAAAATACCAGGTCTGAAAGTCACTGTTAGGCAGGACAGAGGACATGTGATTTATGCTGGCAGTTGAGGATTTGCATAGAAAGAAGTAAGTCTGACCTTCTGGGCTCTTAAGGAGAGGCTTTAGGAGGAATGAGGCAGTTTCTTACAGTGGAAGAAGTAAGATTCTAGGCTCAAGTCCAGAATATAAATGAAGAATATTGTCAGAAAGGAGAAACTGGAATAAAGTGTTTAGAAGCAAGAATGGGAATATGAAGGTTTAGATCAGGAAATAAATACCATTTTCATTTGAAAATGCACAGGGAAAGTAGTAGCTAAAGCTGCAGATTTTAGAATTATTTCCAAAGTGTAGTGTCAACTGAGACAGTAAACTGCTGCTGAATCTGTGACTATGAGCTTTAGATTCCTCCAGCTTCTGTTATGAATGGGGGAAAAGATTGCTTATAAGTTTGAGTATAATGGAGAAGAGTATTTACATCATGTATTTTCTTCTGGTTCTGCTTATGGTAGGGGATTAAAAAAAAAATTGTCTCTAGTGAGTAGAGTAGGAATGGTGAGAAGGAGCAGAGTTGTAAGGTATGTGGTTCTCTGAAGGAAATTTGAAGTTATTTGTCCCAAACTTTTTCAATGTCATTAATAATTTTTCACAAGATATATATATATATATATATTTTTTTTATTTGATTGCCCTCCTCATGGTTGCCCTTCTTGGACTTTGTTTTGGAGTTTTGTATTTTGCTGCTCATTAACAAAATTAATTCCTGACTCAATGAACGGTCAATTGACAGACTTCAGTTCAATATTATATACCATAATTAATATAATGCCAAGTACAAAAGTAGAGTCTAAAAGGCCTAAAAGTGGTGGTGGTGCTGGTAAGATTTTTGGTTGCTTCAAGATGACTCTTTAGAAAGCTGAGCCATATTGGGGCATTTGCAGTGACAGTCTCATGTTGGTATTGACTTATGAGCAAAATGAGCTGACACTGATCGCTTGGTGTTGGGATTACTCCTGTACTGTGTGGGTATTTTGAGCACTTATTACTCTGCTGAGATTGAGGTAGTGGGGCTCTTTTTGTGATTGAGCATGCTGGTGTCACTTGTTAGTACAAATGTGATAAATGGAGCTCTTGGTTTCAGTGTCATAAACATAACTCTGTACCTTGTGGAAAATGCTGACCCTGACTGGATAGGAACTTGCTTTCTGTCATGCATGCATTTACCCCAGCACTTGTAAAATGTACAGCCTTTAACTATACTGAAAATCTGATCATATAGCATAGAGCTGAACTTCTGGTCAGGATTATTCTCAAAATACAGTATCCTGTGGAAGAGCATGAGGTGTACCCTGAAATGCTTGTATGCAATTTGTCACACTTGCTTAGTTCAGTACTGGCAGCCCTCTCCATCCATAAATACATAGCTTCTATGAAACACATTATAAATACACAAACACTAATTTGCCAGGTCACAGCAGTCCATAGCATTTGGCTTAAACTGCATTGCAAGGTCAGTAGTCATGCAGTGTGATCAGAACAAGGGACTGTATGTTTCTCAGTTTCTGTGAGAAACCTTTAGGATTTTGCTCTTGATCTTTATCATTTGCTGAGTTCATGCAAAGCTTTTCAGCTTCCTTAAGAGTTCATTGAAACTGTTGGCAGGGACAGAGTGAGCTACCTTGAAATCTCATATCTTTAACTTCATTTTGGAAGGGTGGGTGTTGCCTCTGCCTGAGTTTATTTGTTCAGCTTGGAGATGGTGTTAAAATATGACAGAAAAATTGCCACTAAGTCTTAATGGTGCTTCTAGTCAAGTACTCATCAAGGAATTGTATGAAGTGCTTGCTTGTTGAGGGCAGGGACTGTCTTTGAAGAGCTAAGAGATTTTTCTTAGTTATATATTCTTAGGCTCTGTGCCATAACCTAACTTTCTGTAATAATACCTATTTAAGTTTGTGCTTCTCCAGTGGTTCTAGTGAGGAATGGAAACTCATTCCCAATTTAAGAGGCTATACAAACCCTAAATAATCGAAAGAATATTGTACAGTAATATCTGCTGATGTTTCTGAACTGTTGATCCACCTTCCTGCATCCCAGATGCTCCTGAGGGAGTATCAAAGCAGAAGCAATCTGTGTACAATCCTTCTGCCACCACTGCAGCTCCAGAGGATTACTATTGAACCTGCAAGCCAGTAACTTACACAGTTGTGTGCCTCCCATTCCCCTACTTGTCACGGATCCTTAAGAATGAAAAAAGGAGATGTAACGGGCGCCTCATTCTTGAAATGATAGTGTAAAAAGAATGGGTGAGACAAAGTTGTGGGACTCAACCTTAGCATAGTTACAAACCTTCTCAGAAGATAATTTCCTGATTTTTTTTTATTGCTATAGATGACTGTGCTGCCAAAACTGTAGATATGGTAAATGTTCATTTCCAAGTTTGCAGCAGGTCCAGTGAATTGAACTCAGCAGATGTAACTAAAAAGCAATGGGCATGCTAACACAAGAAAAAAAAGTTATTGTAAAGAGAGTTTGTAATCTTGCTAGTGACACCTGTCAGTGTTTGAACCTTAAATATTACTTCTGAGATATTTCTGAAATAATACTACTATGAGAACCTAGAGTTTCATCTACTGTTAACTGTTTCACATTTTCATTAGTGAATCTCAGTACCATGCACACTTATTCACTGGCCTCAGTGATTAGACAGACATGCTGAAGTCTGATAAACAGATGTTTACAAGACTACTTTTAGAAGCTCCCTGTATCGTAGATGAATATATATGTTGATAAGATTATTGGTGAGCTGAGAACTGGAGTTACGCTGTAGAAAACATTTCTAACTTTATTTTAGCAACTAGGAAATCTCAAGATTGCAAAGTTTCTTGCAGAAGAGTTCTTGAAAAAATTAAAATTGGGGATTACCTGACATGTCCATGCTTCACTTTAGACTGTTTTCCTTTTTAAAATTAAATTGAGGAAAAAAAAT
Source organism: Emberiza elegans (assembly GCA_024865655.1). Lineage (NCBI taxonomy): Eukaryota > Metazoa > Chordata > Aves > Passeriformes > Fringillidae > Emberiza > Emberiza elegans. The sequence goes on along the minus strand of JALJVW010000139.1, from coordinate 16,254,757 downwards.
GGTAAAGTTTTTTTGTTTTGGAAGAATTCTCAAAACCATACAAGAAATGTATGCCAAATACAGTCAAAATATGCTGTGTTATGATTAAGTGTTTTTGAGTAGTGAAAAAAATCCTTTAAAATTCTGGTAATTTCTGTTAGACATTCAACATATTCTATAGAAGCAGGAGTCCTGGATTGAGCATTTTAGTATTCCAGTAGCAACTGTTAAAAGTTTTGAATTGGAGGAAAATTGGTGATGCCAAACAGTGTCTCAGCCATGGTGGTCTGTAATGAGCTCTTTTTTTCTCACAGCTGGATTTGTTAATACTAGCTTAGGTACAAGGCTGACCTTCAACTAAGATAAATCTTTGTTTTGGAGTAAGTGTTGTCAGTGATATCCACCATACTGGAGCATGGTATTGCTAGTGAACACCAAGCAGTAGTAGTTCATATGTGAGGAAGAAAAAACCATAACTACTCACTTTGGGTAGCATTTTGCCCCATGCCACAACTCACTTTGGGTAGCATTTTGCATCCTGTTTGTATTCATGTAGATGACAACAACTGTAACCCAAAGGAGCACTACTTATCATGGGCTGTCATTGGGAGAAGCTGCTGAGCAGGTTTGTCTCTTAGGAAATTGAGAATACTGACTATTCTAAGAAGGGAAGACAAAGCTTTTCTTGCTGGATTTTCCACAGTCCCTGGAAGCTGGATTGTCTCCTTGAGCAGAATATAGATAGTATGTGCAGATGGCTCTTACTTGTTTTAAGAAATTAAAGTAATTTTACTGTTGTAAACCAGAAAGTACAGGCACAGGATTCATATTCAAGCCCTTTCTAGTTTAGGAGTTCCATAGTTGTGGTTCAGAATGTTTCCAAGGCACATATTGGTGCCTCATGTCTTACATGTCCACGTGTTTTATATGAAAAACAAATCTTCTGTTCTGGTATACTGCTGCAGCCTCACCTTCCCTTTTTCTTTTCTCTCTGTGTCACTGATGGGTAGGAAAGAAGCATCAATTCACATATTGCCAGTTGGTGTAGAAACTTACTCAAATACATACTTTATATTCGACTTGTTGCTCTTACCCAGAATTATTTACATGTTCTTAAAATCTGGACCACATTATTTAGCTGAAGTGAGGAGGTGGTGAGGGATGTTGATTACTGGCTCCTGGGATTATTTTTTTTTATTTGAATAAGGCAACTTACTACTTTCCCATCTGTACCATGTGGTAAACACTTACTTGCCTTTCTGTGATGGCTACTACAAGGCATAACTTAATGTTTGAACTCTTCACTGACCAAAGCTAGACACTGTTGATATTGTGTGATTTTAAACAAGGAAAAATAGGTAAATAGCCTAGGTAAAACTTGCATAGTCATGGATGGCAGAAATCCAGGTTCTGACCCTGGCACCGTCACAGTAGACCTGTACACTTCACCTGGGTGGTCTCTTTTTTCCCTGCTGTAAAACATCTGAAAATTATGGTGGTACTTTTTGTTTTCATGTCCATTTGGTTGAAAAAAATGGGGAATGGATGAAAATGTGAGCTACTTGTGCAAAGGATGGAATTTGACAAGTGTATTACTTTTTGGAATGTGCAAATTGAGGAAAGAGAGAATGTAGCCAATGCTGTTGAGGTAACCTCTCAGTCTCAGAGTTTGGAAAGAATGAAACTAAACACTGCAGCTTTAGGACCATGAGCCCCTTTTCTTCCTGACTTAAAATAATAACATTTTGCAAGCTGTTGATGTACCAGCTGTACTTGTGTAACATTCCAGCTGTGTATGTTAGTACACATTTTCAGATAGTTCAGACTACAAACCCAGTCATGTTTTCAAAGTGCACAAAAGCTTCATTTCCTGATGACTGCTAAGTTTGTCATTTTATTCTTCACTGTACTAACATTGCAAAGAAAATTAGGCTTTTTTAAGGGAGCCCTCTAGCTATGCCTAGTGTTTACTCTTCTGTAACTTAAAAAAAAAGGTAAGTTGGATGGAAGAAGATGGTGGAGTTTTTTTCCTGTGATAGTTTGAAACTGAAAAAGCAGCTACACTTTTATAGCTCCACATGTCATGAAAATACTGTGTGTGTAAAGTTAGTTCAGCTGCAAATCTTTTAACTCTGCTCATGTCCTTCCAGCAGTAACATTGCAGGCTCTTACAGGATCAAGAAGGCTGGAACATGGAAATGCAAAACCTGTGAGGATAGCCCAGTAGTTTCTCAGGAATGATTAGTTTGGCATATTACACTTGGAGGCATAAATGGATGTATTGAGCTTGTAGGGGAAAACTCCACAGTCAATGGACCTGCATAGGTTAGAAGATTGCAAACCAGTTTGCTTTGTTTTCCTTTGAAACAAATGGCATTTCAGAATCTCGTCTTGATAAAACAAAGAGAAGGTTTTTTTTCCCGAAAATTCCAGTTGATGGTGGGTCTTCTGCTATCCTTGATAAATGGAAATTTTAATGTATTACTGCATTATGTGTTTTGGAAATAGTAATTTAGAAATTGTGCTTCACTGGTTTTCAGGCAGTTAAGAAATTCAGACCCTTGTAACTTCATGTGCTGTTGTGAAAAGTCTTTTTTTTTTCTTTTTTATGTTTTTTTTTAAGTTTCTCCTTTCTGTATTTCAACTGCAAACAAATCTCCCAGCTATTTCTTTCTCATCAGCTAAAGTGAGCTCCTTGTGTCCTTACTGGCTGGCATATTCTCTAGTCCTGTAACCATTTTTGTGGTTCCTGTCTGAACTTTCTGCAATTTACCTCCTCTTGCTATTCTGTTCTGCAGGGCCCTAGCTTAGAAACACAGATGGTGGATGATGAAACTGAGCCTACAAGTGAAGAATTGCCTCCTCATCTGCGGGAAGAGCCTCCCGAAGGTACAGTGCTGGCACTCAATATAAATTCTTTGCAATCAATTGAGGAAAATATTCTGGCCAAGATGTCTGATTTATCTGTCTGACTTGAACCAGTATCTGCCTGTTTTCTGAGAGGGGTAAAGCTTTGTCAGAGCTGACAGTTTAGCCAACCTCCCAGCAAGAGGTCTAGCCAGCCCCTAAGCCTTCTTTTGCATTCAAAGGAAGGCTTTACCCACTGAGGTGCAGACACAGTTCTGCATTCTCTTTAACAATATGGCTTCTGATTAAAATTGTCCTGCTTGATCATCCTGTCTTCAGGCTTAGGAATAAAATGCTTCCTCTACTGTCTTATTTATGATGTTTTGAGTCTTCATTAGGGGAGACTTGCTAAGCAGTCGTCTTTTCTCTCTTTACCTCTCTCTGCAGCATCCTGCTATTGAAATTGTCCCCAGCAGAGACTTGTCAAAGTTAGGTATTCTAGTGATTTTGTTTCTTTTCACAGTCTCTCTTGGAAGCCAGTTTAGCCATCTGAGGAGGAGGCAATGAGATGCTGTCCGTCAGCAGGAGGCTCAAAGATGCCAATTTTAATTAAAAACCTTGTTTGCAATGACATGCCCTGGATTTATACAGGGAACAGATTTTTTTCCCCACTGTGCAAAAGTCACAGACATTGAACATATGCAGCAAAATAGGTGTTGCTTTCTTTTGAATAGAAGCTGCTAACATTGCTTCAAGTGCTAATACATCCTGAGCTTTGTCTTCAGTTCATTGGCTTCTAAAACACAATCACTCATAATCACTATGGATGGCTTAAACAACCCAGAGAGTGCTGAGATTCTTATGAGCAACTCACTGTTAGAATACCATGACATGTCCCTGGGAAATGTAAATGTGTTTTATGTTTTTCCTTTAAGAGAAAAAGTTGCTGATACAGCATTTATACTGACAGCCATTCTTAAAGGGAATATGAGCCAAGTGGGTGGTTTTAGAAAGTTGCTGCTCCCATCCCTTCTTGTTGAGCATTCTGTTAAAGTTTTCTTATTAAGTTGTAATTTCTTGTTCTGCCATTTCATATACTTTATGTTGATAATTACAGGATATAGAGGTAAGTGGAAGGTAGGTTTCTTTTGCAACTCTTATAAAGCCAGAAGGAAATAAATGTGGAGGATGTTGTGATTATTCTATAAATACATGGAGGATGTAATATTAATATTCCCTTCCCCTCCTTTCTTTGTAAGTAATGCCAAGTTAGCATGTGATGACAGTTCATTGAAGTAAGAATTCTGGTCACTAGCTGAAGCTGATGATTACATGAGCCTGGAGACTATATCCTGGAATGTAAAGCCCGTCTTGTCTCATCAGTTTATCAGAAATAGGCTTAGATTTTGGACTGTGGCTTTGACTTGTATAATCAAAAGAGGTTTTTTCGATGTGGCTCAGTATTTTTGCAAACTAACTTCTTAAAATGAGAGTAAGTTATTCTGCCTGCAACCCTGCTGGTTTGAATGACAATGAAATACTCAGTGTTGAATATTCTACTTCTGTGACTTATTGGATGGTCTGGGAGAAGTATGTGGTCTGGATATACCCACTTTGCTGGTGTGAGGAAAAAGAACTGTAGCAGTTGAGCTGATTTGATTAAGCAGTGATACAGTAGATAAAGTCTCAGCTCAGTATGTATCTTTTGAATTTACAGTGACCTTAAGAGTAGCATTATAGGAAGGATGTTGAGAGCACAACTGAAACTAGGGTCTGCTTGGCAGAAGTGGAAAATTTGTCCTGAAGGAGAGCAGTGAGGATTCTGCTGAATTTATAGCTGACTTTGGATATTGGTGGAGTTGAGCAATGGAAGTGTTCTTAGAAGCTGCTGTCTACCAACACAGACCTACCAGAATCACTATAAATAACATGTAGTTGAAGGAATCATTGCAAATACCTCATGGAAAAAAAAGAACTCTGAAGTTCTTTGACTTAAATACCATTCAGAGTACTATCTTATCTTTGCTGCTCTTCAGTTTTCATGTTTCTTCTGACAGCAGTTTCCTAGTTAAATCAGATGCTTTGCAATACATAAAACAATGTTGTCACTACTGCAGTCTTGTTTCCTGGGATCTATGAATTGGAGACCATGTCTGCTTGCCTTCTGGTAATGAGTGCATAAGGGATGGAAGGTTCTCCAGAGTCTGTCTAGCATTAAACAATTTTTTCCCCAGATGGCATCATAGTAACTTAATTTCCCATCTTGCACAGCATATCTACTGCCCTTCTGAAAGGAGGGGAATTGGAAGCACTGTTCTATGTACATAATTGCAATAAAATAAGTTTTCCCATCATGGATTGTCGTATTTCTAAACAGTGCTGCATAACGGCCTTCTACAAATAATGGGACAATTTTACATGCCCATCATGTGCATAACTAAATGGGAGTAGGTGACTGTGTGGGTAATGACTGGTGTGGAATAGCAGATGTTGGTCCCAAGTGCAATGTGGCAGCCTGGCAGCATTTGAGGCAAGAGAAATGCCAAGACAGAGGCTGGTATCTGTGTGGCACCTGAGTCTGACTGTTTTATCTGCTGTTAAATTTAACTTGTTTTTGTATTTACCTAAGCAGCAGAGTAAATGAGTTAGAAGTACAGCTCCTGCCGGATCCCGTGCGTGATATTAGATGCCACAAGGGGCTTTTCGAGAGCTCGGTGGCGGGGCTGCGTTCCCGGGGCGGCGCTGCTGCGCGGTGCTCGCCGCGAGGAGCGGCCGCGCGGGGGCGCTGCAGGCCCGGCCATGCCGCGGCCGCCCGAGCCCGCGCTCCGGGCAGCGCTCGCACGGCCCCGCCGCCCGCAGAAAGGGCTCAAAGCTATTCGCTCCTCTCCCCGAGCTGCTGTGCGGTGCCACAGGGGAAGCTCCCACACTCTGCCGCAGGAAGGCTGTTTATGCCCTAACGATACTTTACTTCTTGACATCGTGATCCATCTGCCAAATTCACGGGGGTTTTTATTCTCCCTTCATCTTTAGTATCTCTATGATCCTTGTGACATACATTTTTTTATCCCCTCATTTGAAAGGGAGGCACAGGAGAGCAGTAGCAATTAGCATCTGGAGTGCTGGTGTGCTTAGCACATCACGGAGCAGGCTGTGTAGGGCTGGTTTGCCATCAGCAGCCGGTGAAGGGCACTGGGCTCTGCAGAGGAGTGTCCTGCTCTGAAATGGTACGAACTGCTTCCTTCTTTGCAAGAAATTCACCATGGTTTATCTGTGCTGCCACACGTCTGAGCTACTTTCATGTAGATTTTGTGTGATCTTGAATGTTAAATGGAAGTGTGATTGCAGTGAGAGAACTAGATTTAGTTACTCAAGTACAGCTGCACCTTGCTGTATCTGTTTCTTCTTTATTCACCATTTCAGAGTTCTGTTGCTGATCATTTAATACAGTGCAGTGTTAATTGATGTGATCACTTCACTTTTCTGTCCTTTTCCATTGAATTAATCTAGAAAAGTGGTAGCAATGAAATCTGGCGGTGATTAAATCTTCTGTGACATTCTCCATTAGGATATCTCAGTATGTTCTTTGCTGCATATATCTCCCATTTATTACACTAATTTTTGTGGGAAAAGTAGTTTTACTCTGTCAAACTGCTAAAAACTATGCATTTCAGGAGTGTCTGCTTTGTTGATACTGGGGCATGGCTGTAGTTTGTTTTGGCCTTGCATTACTAAGTAGTGCTGCATATACTGAAGCTCATTTCAAGGTGGCATGGTCTAGTTGCAAAGCTACGCCACTGATTAACAGTGATAGTCCCCTTGAGAGTTTACAAAATCAGTGCTTTCTTCCATGGCCTTTAAGTACTAAGCATGAAGATTTTATCAGCCAACCTACTATGATCAGTTTGGCAATAAGCCTGAGTCTTGTGTCTGAACTGTCTGCTACCTCTTCCGTAGTTTTCAGACCAAGCAGAGATGTTTCTTCTTTGTTGCAGATTGGGCCTTGTGGAGTAAAGTTTTATTCAAAGCAATGGGTCTTAGCAGCTCCGTAGTATATAACAGATCTTGGGAAATTTACTTTCCAAATAACTGTGGTGTTCTTAATTCAAATTGTTTTACACTTGTTGTGGGTAAAGAATACACAGAGATAGTTACTGTAAATCAGATGATTTGCAGGAGTTTAGAACATAGTACCTTGTGTGAGCCTTATAATCTGCCTCCATGGAGGTGTGTAGTCTTTGCTGTTTTATATCTTCTGCAGGATAAATCTATATTGCATGCTTATATAGGAAGCTTTAGGACTTATCCTATCCACAGTTTGAGAATATCCATTCCAAAGAATCTAGGAGTTTTTTGGATTGCTCATTCAGGATTGAGTTTTGAGACCAGCATTTGACCTCGATGTGTGTGGATCAAACTAAAATCAAGTACAGTTGTGTTTCATTTGAGGTACTACCATCCATTTGAAATGTCTGAAATTAATTAAACTGTTAACTTCATGTTGGTGTATTCACTTATAAGAATATGACAGTTTATTGAAACCAGCTGATGCCAGAGGAACATGCCTTTTCAGGCATCTCATCTGCGATGAGACCTTCAGTTGAAGTCTGTGATATAGGTGTTTAATTTCAAAAAGGTGTATGTCTATAAACAGATCCAGTTTTGATGAATGGGTGGCACTTTTCCAATTATTGTTGGGCCAAATGTATGTTGCAACAATTGCCATACCAATATTTAAATGCTGCAAACTTTATCTGTACTGTTTTGCATTTTCTTATTGCAAGTAATATTTAGTGTGTCTGTCTCCCAGCTGCCCATATCCAAAGAACCTCAAAGAAATGACCTGGGAAAACTAGACAGTTAATAGCAGTTCAATTTCCTTTCAGTATCAAGCTTTCTGCTAAATTCTGTTGCCTTTTCTGGTGTAAAGTAATTTAACAAAGTTGCCTGTGTGCCTTAGTCATGTACTACATACCTAGGTAAGTACGTGTGTAGTCTACCACACCAGTGTCTTGAAGTTCTGTGAAGCTGGCAAAGCTGTGGTATCTGCTAAGCCCTCCTCTACTTTCCCGAGTCAAACCTCTCTCTTCAGTGTGCTGCCTCACAACGTCCCACAGTCAAATCCTTCTACAGAGGACCTCTTTAAATGATCTGCTTTTTTTGTCTAATTGCCAGTCAGCCTGGATTGACCTCTGCAGTTCTGTGGTCATGTAACAAAAGCAAAAGACTGGGAAAGGGACAGCTATAATCTATCCCAGCAGTGTGGCCTGGCAGCCAGGAGGGTCAGCAATGCCCTGGGGTGCATCAGGGACAGCATCACCAACCAGGCGAGGGACGGGATTGCCCCACTCTGCTCTGGCACAACCCAAGTCCTGTGTGCAGTTCGGGCACCACAGTGTAAGAAAGACATTTAACTATTAGAGAGCATCCAAAGGAGGGCCATGAGAATGATGAAGGGCCTGGAGGGAAGCCATATGAGGGGAGGCTGAGGTCTCTTGGTTCCTTCAGCTTGGAGAAGACTGAGGGAGACGTCATCACAGGCTGCAACTTCATTGTGAGAGGAAGAGGAGGGGCAGACACTGAGTCAGGGGAAGTTTGCATTGGGTATGGAAAAGGTGCTTCCCCCAGAGCATGGCTGGGCACTGGAACAGGCCCCCCAGAGAATGAGTCCCAGCACCAAGCCTGACAGAGTTCAAGAAGTGTCTGAACAGTGCTCTCAGGCACATGGTGTGATTCTTGGGGCTGTCCTGTGCAGGGCCAGGAGTTGGACTTGGATGAACTTTGTGTCCCTTCCAACTCAGGTTATTCTATGATTCTTAACTCTACTGTTGGCTTAGTCTGTGGCTGTAGTCAAGTAGTTTGGCCATCCTTGAACCACAGTATTATTTGTGTGTGAAATAGAAATTATTGTTGTTCTTTATAGATGAGGATGGTGAAAAGGCAAACTGTAAGTTTTTGGGCTTTTATAGGTGGAAGATACTTGAAAATTGAATCAGAAATTGTGATCGTAATGTATAAATAGAACACTTTGACCGATACATAACTTGTCAATTTCTCTCTTTTTTCTTTGGTCTTTTTGAGTCCTCAAAAAGGTGATTGGACTTGTCACATAACCTTAAACAGAAAGGCAGGTTTCTTAAAAAGCAGAAAAAGAAATTAGCAGTGAGGCTGTCTGTTCTTTGGAACTGGGACTTTATGTACCTGGCGTGTCCTCTCATCTGTAAAAGCATTTCCTGAGCTACTTCTGTAAATGCCCTGAGGCTGAAGAGCAACGTTTCAGTATCATCTGTCTCTAAGGCACGATTCCTTGCAGCTGTGTTCTTCTGTTGGCCAAACCAGTTCTTGTTTCTGCAAAAGAAATGACCTGTAGTGTCAGCTCAGTCTTGTGCACAAAATCTGGCTTGGTATTTCTGTTAGATTTTAAAACACTTTCATATCCATCAAAAGTTCTAATGTGTTTCTATTAAATTTATCATCATTGTTTTAGTAAAGCTGAGGTTCTTCTTGAAATTCTCCATTGGCTATATTGGTAGTCATGCTTTATTTAATTTAGATCTCTGGGGGAAATGGACAATCTGAAATGTGTTTAAAAAACAGTGCCTGTGTGTGCTTTTTTCTCCCTCTCTCAGCCCCCACCCATCTGTATTCCTGTTGATGTATGCTTGTTGCTGACAACAGGCATCTTCCATTCAGCAGCTATGTTACATTGTCTTCTACAAACAGCATGAAAGCTATTTAAATTGTTTTTATTCCACTTCTCCCTATGTCCTATCCTTTCCTCTCCACTATTTTCATATGATTTAATGAGAGGTTTCTTTGACAGCTCAGCATCCCTTTTTCCTAGCCTACTCCATGCCCTGCAAATCATTCTGTCACTAAGTGTTGTATGTGTGCACAGCATATGCTGTTAAGGGCAGCATAAATAGCCTCCAAGTGCCTGGTGGATTGCAGAAGAAAGGTTCTCATAACTTAAGTGTGGGAAACCTTTGATCAGTGGATCTTGTTAATACAATGATATTGTGAAGTGTGTGAGTAGCCGTCTGGTTTTCCCTGAGCGTCTTTGCCCATAGGATGGGGCAACAGTAGTTTTACCATTTGCCAGGGGACAGTAGCTGAAAAAAGTGTGAGATCCAAATGAAAAGATACTTCAGTGTGAAAGGTCAACAGGAAGCCTCTGTCAGAAGATACATCTTGGTCAATTACTAGTGAATGTGTTTTTTTCTATCAATAGAGGTTTGTACTGTGTATCTTATTACCTGGCTGAAGTGGCAGACACTTGTCACTCTTTTTATACTGCTTAGAGATATATGAAATGGTGTAAAAGAATATATGTTCTTTTACTATGTATTTTTTATTTAGGGGGGCAAATACATTAACATAAAGATGCAGACAATTGTTCTTAAATAGATGTTGTGGTTTAACCCAAGTCAGCAGCCAAGGCCCACACAGCTGCTCACTTGCTCACTCACCCATTAGTAGGCTTGCAGAGGGAATCAGAAGGATAAAAGTTAGAAAACTCATGGGTTGAGATAAAGACAGTTTAATAGGGAAAACAAAAGCTGTGCATGCTAGCAAAGCAAAAAAAAAAATTAATTTACTGCTTCCCATGGGCAGACAGATGCTCACCCATCCCCCAGAGAGCAGGGCCTTGGGAAGACAAACATCATAACTCCAAACATCCCTCACTTCCTTCTTCTTCCCTGCATTTTATATGCTGAGCATGATGCCATATGGTCTGGAATATCCCTTTGGTCTGCTGGGGTCACCTGTCCTGGCTGTGTCAACCTCCCATGCACTCCCAGTCCCCTCACCACTATGGCAATATGAAAACCAGAAAATACTTTGGTTTTTCTGTGTAATCCCTGCTCAGCAATAATAACAACATCTCTATATTATCATCACTGTGTTCAGCACAAATCAAGAACATAGCCCCTCATACCAGCTGCTGTGAAGAAAATTAACTCTACCCCAGCCAAAAGCAGCACAATCAATCTTTCAGGCTTGTAGTTATCAGTCCTGTTTGGAAGCTGAAAAAGGAAGCAGTTCCTGCTTGTTCCTAATGGACTAAAAAGAGTCAAGTGGGTCTCGCTTTTACGTATAGCTACAGTCTGAAGTACTAAATAAGAATGAGCAATGCAGTAAATCCAGGTCAGGAGTGAAATTGAATCAATATATCAGTATGTTAACAATGATGATATCTTGAACTGCTAAACTATCAGAGTATTATAGCAGGCAATTAAATCATAAGGTCGGTACATGAGGCTGTTAATTCTCCTCAGAACCGAGTGAAATGCCCAGTTAACATTTCATAAACATCTGTAGTCTCAGCCTGGCTGCCTGCTTTGATTTCAGCTGTTTGTGAACAATCTTGAACCGCTACTTTGATTACCAGTACGATTGCACAATTGCATCAATCTGGCCTCTTCTGGACTGATCATTTTGGATCACAAAAACCAATCTGATTCCAAGGAATAGGTTTTTTTCAAGGCTCTTCATGAACTTACGAATGAGCTGTTAAGTGAGGAGTCTTGTGTCAGTTTGCTTGCCCTCTAGGATAATATTTTCGGAGAAAATAATCTAATTTGAAACTGGGTCGAATTCTAGAGCAATTTTTACAGTAAATGGTCTTGCACTAGTATGGGCATGTGTAATTCTATCTCTTCTTTATTTTGTGAACACACTGAAGACCAATGCAGGTTCCTTATTAATGTTTTGGATTACTAAATTATTGTGATACATTTCTTTGGTATATTATGGGGAATCTGTCCTCTTTCTATCTGATACTTGTGTGGTGAGAGAATTTATCTAAGGCTATGTTTTGTCTCCTGTTATGCCCTCTCTCTACCAGTAACATACCACTGGTTTCAAGTTTTGCCCAAAGTATGTAATATTCAGTAGGATATACCTGGTCTAAAAAGTTTAAGTGGCTTTATATTTTTGGATCTTGTATTATGAAAAATGAATGTATTTTTCTAGTTGGCATGCAAAAGGAAGTGAGTATTCTTTATATAAAATATTACATCTGTTTTGCAAATAATGGTAAAAATTTGGCCATGATATTTCTGTGAGATGTGAGAGGGTCTTAGCATATGGGATTGTTAAATGAGTATATTGGAATATTGTTACAGTTGAAGGAACAGATTTATAGTATTGAACTGTAACTTTATTTCTTAGCAAATGAGACCTGATTTTTGGAGTTAGGCATTCACCTAATGAATGCCAGTTCATCCATTTAAGATTCTGAGGACCGGGCAATGTTGTTGATGTCTACTGTTTCTACCTTTCCAAAACTCAAATTTTCCTTAAAGGTATAATCAAAATAATAAAGGTTCTGTCCTGTGCAGAAATTCAAAGCCAAAACTGTTGTTTTTTTCCTTCCTCTTTCCCCATCTTCCCAAATTCTCTGGAGATTTGTGCATGGTAGTGATGTGTTCTGGGTTTTTTGAGTGGGGTTTTTTTTTTGTTTCTTTTTTTTTATTATTAGTTCATTTTCCCCTAAAAAGGGGAAAGGTTTCCCCTGTATCTCTTGGATACAGAAGTGGGATAATTCTAGTTAGTTACATGAACTCATCTTCTTTGGCTGAGCCAGCTGTTCATGTGTATCTACTATTGGAAAGTGTAATTTTGTAAAAGACCCAGTGCCTCCCACTCACCCCTACAAAAGCCAAAGAACAAACCTCCAAGATTTAATTGCTAGTACAATATGTTAAAGTTAGGGCTCACTTTGGGAAATGCAAATTGAGACTCTACATTTGGTTTAGTGTTTTTATAGCTTGAGAATTGTTACTGTTGTTGCAGTATTTTGTTCCTAGCATCTTGAGAATTGTGGGGTTTTTTTTCTTTTCCCCCTCTAAATATTAGATTCAATTGATCAGGGAAGTGGGTAAATTCTTCTAGTCTATGGAGCTTGTACTTTTACATCGAGAAAGGATAAAAAACCCCACATTTACGAAGTTTGATTTTTGTTTCAGAATCTATTTTATTTAGAGAAATCTGTTTTCTGTGATATCTGGAGACGTTTAAAAGATTGTGACTACCTGAACCCAGCTCTAATTAAAAAACAGTTTGGTCGCTGGCTTAAGCTTAACATGTGCTCACACAGGTTCTGAAAGAGATATTCTGCATTCAGCTCTGGCTGCAGGTTACCAGTTTCACCCCACTGCATGTGTGTTTGGGTGCCAGCACAAAAGCTGCTGAGTGTCCATGGAGACATAATGCCTCTGTCTGGAGTGGGTGTAACTGGAGTGAGTGAACCTTCACATCATTCCCACGATTCAGAGACTGAAGGATGCCTTGTCCAGCTGAGTAGTACCTGTTGTGTGCCTGTGAGCTTGTATGGACTGCGAGACAGGCTTAGGGTCCTGTGTGCGCTGCAGAGCTTGCCTGGCTTCCCTGTTGTTCTAGCGAGGAAGAGGTGCAGCCACAGGCATCACTTAAAACATCTTTTTGATAGCATACAAGAGGTCAGCTCTTGATGTTCGTGTTTCTAGCAACTTCAGTGTGTAGCACGGTGATTAAGATAGCGAGGAAAGCAGAGGGATCTTGGCTTTTACTCCTCCTGGGTCTGATCCAAGTCGCATTAATATGACATGAGACGTTTTGTTGGTATTTGATTAACTGGGAGGCTTGTTCTTGTTTTGTGTGACACATGGTAAGTTAACCACCCGGCATGCCGACATGTGCGATTAAAAACAAACACTTAAAACTAATTGAGGAGCGGCTGCCAAGCGTGCCGCAGGGAGGGGCTGGCGCGGCCTGCCCTGCACGGCTCCTCTGGGACAGGCTTCACCCGCTGCTCTCCGGAGCTTGCGTCGGCACCTTCCCGAGTCACTGCTGTATTGCCGATATTTGTTCTCAAACATTTTATTCAGCTGTCTTGCGCAGTTAAAACACTCCCGACGAAATGTGGGAACTGCACATGGCAACTTAGAGCCGTGTTGCTCAAGCAGCCCGCCCTCGGTGACGGCCGCTGTGTTTGGGGGCTATCGGCCCCTGCGGGCAGCGCGGTGTCGCTCGGCGCGGAGCGGGAATGCCGGGCGGGCTCGGGCGCTGCCGCCGGCGGCTCCGTGGCCCAGCAGGGGGCTGCCGAGGGCCGCCCGCCTGCCCGCCCCGGGCCCGGCGGCAGCCGCGGCGCTGCCGCTTTTGTCCCATCGCACGGTTGCACTTGCGGTTTTCCGCAGCTTAAATTCCGGGACAGCAAGAATGGGTCCGGGCTTAGTTCATAATTAACTAATTAATTTCACAAATAACTCTTGGAGAGTTAACAAAGCCTATTTTTCTTTGTAACTGCCTTCTTTATTACGAGATTTTTAACCTCACCTCCTTGTTAGGGTCCTTGCTGTGGAAACAATTCCTCGTTTCTCAGTTAGGAGCAGGGTGTTTTAAAGGTAGCGTTACCCAGACAGGGAGCTGGGTTTGTGGGTGCTAAGCATCCAAAGGAGTGAAAGCCATGGCATGCACAGTAGCTGTTCAAGTCTTGCCAACCTTCGGCTTTATTTTCAGACCTGAAATGAGCTTTCGCAGTGTTAAGGCGAAAACTTCTGCTGATTCAGTGGGCACTTTCAATTCCACTTAAAGCAAAATGTGCCCTCCGACGTGTGCACAGATATGCAGTGCCTGTGAAAACTCACAAATCCTCTTGAGTGGAACTGCTGCTCTATGATTCTGTGGTGTTGCGTGGGCTGGGAGGGCCCCTGCCAGCGCCTTCTGGAAGGGATCGTGCTGGGAGAGGTGCGGGAAGGAGGCGCTCCTACACCTGCCGGGGCACGGGGCTGTGCTTGCTTCAGCACACGGCTCCTGTGGCTGTGACAGGGCTGTTCTTGTCAGCTGAATGCTTTTCTTCCAGGTTGTGTGTAGAATTGTTCCTGAAGTAGAGTAGTTCTTTAATTGATTATTGACTCTGTTAGAAAGTATTTTGGTGAAGGGCTAAGCAGACCTTGTATAAAGCTATCTTGTTCTTCTGCAATATCAGTATCTGCTTTCTTTTCATTTGAGACAAATACCAGGGGAAAAATACCTTTAAATGTACCTGCAAATTCCCAAGTTGAGATTTTAAGCCTTTTGTGTGTAATGATTTTTTTTTTCTCCCAGAGGAACAAATTTTATGCTTGCAGATCAAGGACTGACTAGATTAGAGGGAAGACAGCAGCAGCAAGTGAACTGCTGGGAGGGGACACACACACACACACACACATTTTCCTGCTGCTGTCATGAATTACAGCCAAGGCCAGAAATCTGTAAAGACACTTAAAGTGTGGAGCAAATAAGAGTGTTTCCAAATAGTTGGAGTCTCCATGACATACCAGCAGTTATTTTAAATGTCCTGTGAATTTATGGTAGCTTCTGGCTAAAAACTATTTTCAGAGTACTAAAGCAGAGTGTTTTTTCACCTGACTACTTCTTGCAGTACAAAAAAATTGAGGACTTCAGATGGAGATATAAGGAGGGTTTTGCAAGGACAACTTAGAAAAAATATTCTGGCAGCCTCTCAGAAGGACCTAGTTGGAGTCCATTAGTAGTCATGGGTTTGATTTGAGATCATGAGAAAGCTTTTAGTTCAGAGAAGCCAACCATCCCCTGCCCTCACTTTGTCCTGAGCAAGCTCTTGTTCTCAGATGATCACTTGAGCTACATTACTTTTCTCTGCCACACTGGAAAATGGAACTGTGAGTAATGAGTTGACAGTAAAGCAAATCTTCAACCTTTCTTGGAGTACCTAGGATATTTTTCGGCCACTACAACTGATAAATAGGGAAAGGGTAGTCTTTGAATTGCACAGCAACTTTTAACTGCAGATTTAGCTCTTGTTACTAAAACTTGTCAGAATTTTCCTTTCAGATGTCCAGCCCTTCAGATTTTGAGATCCATCTCTTGTTGGGCAACTAGGAGTTTCACAGCCTTTAAAGGGTGGGTTTGAGGTGTGTAAGCCTCACCCCATGTATTTTTCCGTTTCTGAGAGCTGAGTTTGGAATGGACACTATTTGAACTTAATGCTGTCTTCATTGTTACAGGCAGGGCAAGATATCCTACTTTGCTAGAGAAAACAATGTGATGTTAAAAACTAAAGCAATAAATATGTGCACAACTGAGTGACTTCAGGACAAGGAGGAAGTACAGGAAGGGAAGAAGGAGGTAGGTAAACTGACTCTGGTGAAGGTCTTGACGAGAACGTAATAATCTTAAATGAGATTTGTCCCCAGCAGACACTGAAGACATCGTGACCTTTTTTAACTTTGATTTATTCATCATGGGAATGGATTTTGTAGCTCATCTACTCTGTGACTGATGGGCAGGAGTAATTTCTCTCTCAATACAGAAGAGTACACTGTGGTAGACTCCATTTGCCACACTGACAGGAGCAGAATGCCATCAGCCACAGAGTTGGCTTAAGAAATATTTTCCTTTTCAGTCTTGCACTCTTAATGTGTGCCTAATATATGTGTAATGGTAGGATGGGGGAAAGGCTACTGAATTGTATGAAAGCTGAGTCATGAATTTCCTCTGCTATCTGAGGTCTGCTCAGATCACAAGGAAAATGAGTATCTATGGCTTTACTTGAAAGAACTTAAAGAAGGAAAAAAGAAAAGCAGCAAAGAAAATTTCACACACACCCCCAATCCAACTCATGCTCTTTCTCCGGTAACATAATTTTATGAATCTTTGCTTACAAATACGCTCCTTCTGTCTGTAGATTCTTTAATCACCGTGATCCCCATATCATGAATTTGCTTTGCATGACTGTCTTGTCATATGGATATCATTGAAAATGTAGTGGTCAGCCCTTAGAAGGGACAGTTATATCTTTTGTTTCAAAATACTGCAGACAGATCATTTTTCACTACTTCTTCTTGTGGTTAGCATTGGGGCAAGAGTGGAAAATACAAGAAATGAGATGGCAAGATAATGACCTGTCAATCAATACCTGGTAGGTGTCTTTGGAGAGGCAGTAAAATATATTCAGGAGCCCAGTCAGCATGTCATTCATACAGAGAGAGTACTGTGGGGCAGAAACCTGCAGGACTTGAGGGGTTTTTAAAAGGTTTGCACAGCTGGGCAGCAAGTCATTGTTTGTCTGATATGTTTGGAGTTCTGTTGCTGGATGATTTGGGACTTGCTTGGGATCTCAGCTTCTTCATTCAGAAGTCTTTAAAACTTCTGAATGAAATGTAAGGCAGGTGTAAAACTGTTGCACAAAACCTGTGGTATCTGAGGAAGTTAGCCTGCTTTTTCTGGAAGCAGAGGCATGTTTATAGTGATTTAAGAATTTGAAATTAATAATAGACTGATATTTTTCCCTTTCATCTTTTTCCAGGGTTACTCTGGTCTGGTTGGCTGCAGAATGCAATAAACTAACTTGAGTCACAGTAAGGGCAAACAGGTCAATAGTCAGCTTGAAACAAAATCTTGGTGTTACCTTCCTTGTTTCTAGGGATTTTTCTCTAATGACACATACATTAAATGTAACTAGTAGTCCCTGAAAAACACTGATCTTATTCTCTTTATCTCAGCAAATCAAAGCTTGTAGCATGTTAATTTCACAGGACGCTCTAAGTCTCAGTTGCATCTTCTGAGGTTGACTGCTCCTTATCAATGTCTGCTGTACTATTATTAAAAATAGAAAACTTTTCCATACCAGGAAATGAATATAGAAATGCCATCCAGTATTCTGGACTTCATACTGAAATTAATGGAGGTCATGTGGGATTTTTTTTTTTTGTAATTAATCTATAATTATAAGGGAGCTTCCTTTTATCTGTCTAAATAAGCCTTTGCAGAATATGAAAATTCTACCACTGAATTTTGCACTTGCCTATTACATGATAAACAGTGCCTTGGTATTTGACAGCTGCATGATAAAAGCCTTGGTATTTGCAGAAGAATGAGGATGCTTGCCAGGGTAGGATGATTTAATTTCTTCACACTCTTTGCTGCTACTGGACATCTGACTTTTTTTCCCCTTTTATCTTTAGTGATTCTTTCCTTCTTTCACTTTGAAAAGATAATCTACCACTGCCTCTTTGCTTTCATTGCTGTTTGCTGACCTTTAACAAGCCCTGTAAGCGTTCAGCCAGGTTGTAGGATTTGTACACTTTTTAATAAATAAGGAAGTTATAGAACTGGTAAATGTTCCAATAGTAGTGATGCTTTTTAAATTGCGTAGACCCCAAAAGGATGGCTCTAAAGGGACAAAAGGAATAACCATTATGGAAATGTCCTTTCCCAAAGAGCTGTTAACTTTTTAATAGAGTTTCTCTATAATACCAGTTCTACTTTGCATTTCCCCTTTTCTCCATAAGTGTTGGCACTAGAACAACTGTGATATTCTGAATTGTTTCCACCAGCTTTAGCCCCCAGACCAGAACCCTGGATATAGTTTATGTTGATTGCTCTCCCCAAACTCTTCACCTTTTCCTTATTTGTGTCTATATGGATCTCATGATAAAGGTGAGACACACTGTGAGACACTAAGGTAGCACTCTTGGGGTTTTTTTTTAATGTTTAATATGTTTGGGTATTTAATTTCAAGCCTGACATTAAATTTAATAACTTCAATAATTCCTAAAAAAGTCCTTAATTAAACAATTTCATGCTGCTGTTCAAATCCAGTTTTCCAGTCTCTCTGCAAAATGTAGCCATGCTGCTGCTTAGTTTGTGCAATAAAACCATAATGTCCTGTGTGACAGTGTCCAATGTGCTGTGATGTTCTCAAGGCTTAGGATTCATTTCATTTTGGAGGGTGAGAATCTATGCCTAATCAAATGAGTGAATCAAATGGTGTTAACAAGATGCCAAGTTCTCTAGTATTTCCAGCTGATGGTGGATAATAAGTGCATTGTTAATGAAATGCTGACACCTCTTCCAAGCTTTTCCTTCTCAGAGGGCTTAAATAAGCTTTTGAAATAACCTTGGGAGTTTTAATCATTACTAAGTACAACATTTTTTTTTGGTTTGCCTCTTTCTGCTAGCTGTACTGTATTTCCTTGCAAGTGCTGCATCAGAGATAATAACATCTAGATGCCTGAAAGTGATAACCTGGTGTTGTTTCTCATTAAAAGAGAAGAGAAAATCCTGTTTGTGGGTTTCTACCAAAAAAACCCTTAGCACTGGCATGGCACTGTCCAAATTTACATGCAGGATCCAGCTCCCAAAGATAACTACAAAGAGTTTTTCTGATTTTTTTTTCTTCTCTTAAAATGAATGTGCTTAATCTGCCGTAATCTGTAGCCTAAATGTTTTGCAGGTTACTTGTGTAAGATTGGCTAAAAACATAGCCTTTTAAGGACCGCTTGTCTGTGTGCTATTGGTTTCCAACCTACCCACCATATTTAAGGAAATCTGAAATACATTCTGTTGTGTAACACCTGTAAAGCACAAAGGATTGCAGAAGAGCAGTCTCTGTGAAATGAAGGATTCTTCTTGCAGCTGATCAGTCAGAATTTTTAGTGGAATATATTGGACTGGGTTACAACTGCAGTTTTTGGGGTCTCTTGTGTCATGGGACAGACAGCTTAATTTTCAGTTCTGCCATTCATTCAAGAACCAAGCTACCTCTTTGGGTCTGAATGCCTATGTCCTTATGATACTGTGCCTGACAGTCTCAAATGACATCTAGCTTAGTTTTTAACCTGTCAAAGAAATAAATTACTTCTTTGTTGTCTTAAATGATGCATTGTTTCCCCTCAAGCTGTTAAAACAGGTGCATGTTTGGATGGATATGATCTAAAAGATCATATTTTATGGGAGGGGTCAGCCTTTTCTCCCAGGCAACTAGTGACAGAAGAAGAGAAAATAGCTTCGAGCTGTGCCAGGAGAGGTTCAGGTTGAACATCGGGAAAATTTTCTTTACTGTATAGGGGTTAAGCATTGGAATGGGCTGGAGAGGTGCTGGAGTTACCATCCCTGGAAGTGTACAAAAAATGTGGCATTTAGTGCTATGGTTTGGTTGACATGGTAGTGTTCAGTCAAAGGCTGGAGTTGATGATCATGGAGGTCATTTCCAACATTAATTATTTCTACCATGTGCATCCTGCCCAGTCCTAGAGATAGCAATGTCATCATTTATCGTTTAAAACCCAACCAACACCCCTGTAATTTGCTCTATTATTAGTGGCCAGTATGCAGTGCAAATATGTAATAATTTTTTTATCTTACCTTATATTATAAAATTTTCAAGTAGGCAAAACTAGTCTAAGAACACATTAATCAATAATGAACTCAAAAGGGCAGGTCTAGGTAAGGAAATGTTGACCTTTATTCTGACACCTCTGGGCACACTGTTTGAAACAGGTTTTTAACTTCCATTCTGGAACCTCTTTTGCTCTGCACCATAGTGGGACCATTTTGCTACAACCCTTTCATTTTACCCTAAATCATGAGGAGGGAAAAAGGGCTGGAGAAGTTTTCCTGAGCTTGCTTTCCTCAGTTTACTTTCTCTAGTGCACATCTAACCTTCCTGATCCTCTTCAAGAACTCTTGGTATTTTCTCTTGGTTTTGTGCAACTATGTGGATGCTTACTGTTTGGTGGAAATGAGTTTAATCTGAAACAGATCTTGTTTCTTCTGTGAAAGATGTGAAGTTGACCTGAGAGGATTTTACAATAGAAATTTCTACTTGAGCGATGTTATGTTTCTGGTGGAACCCAAGAGATGTGAATTCTATCGTCAAGCCTCTACATATAATTAGAAGGATAGTGAATTGGGAGGCTAAGGTTCATAACTGTGGTATCTGACCTGAATTTGATCCCTTGGATTTGATTTCGTGTTTTACCCTTCTGTTCATGCTCTTTCAGTGTCTGCAACTTTTGATTTAACAAATGTAACCTAGTGCATGTAAAAAAAACCCCAAACCACAAAACAAACAACTGTGTTGTTACTGATGTTATATTATAATTGGACAATTGTATAGCTTAGAGGATGGGCCACAAAGGAGCAGCCAATTACTCTGTGTCTGTCTAAAAGCCTTTTTGTTACAGAATACTGATTAAGATTGTATAGTTTCGTACTGTTTCATGTTATTGATTTCTACCAACCCCAAGTCAATGGTTCATTAATTGACAATTACCTTTTTTCACCATGTTTCAGAAAATTGACATGAGCAACCTGAGGTGTTAAGTTCAATTTCAACTAGGTATCAGTGTGCCTATTTAATCTCTAACAAGACCCATTAGGTTCCCTGTTTCAATTTTACACAGAACATAAAGGCATCTCCACAGGGAGGCTATGACCCTCTCACTATAAGGAGAGCAAAGATAGTCTTTACAGAAATAATAGGGAATATCTGTGGAAGGGCTTTTTGCCCATCTCTGTTGACAGGAGGAAATCGATATTTTGCCTTTCAGAAGAGCTGCTGTAAAGTTGGGGGCCATTGACATGTAGCAACTTACTTGAGTTGTACCTTTAATTTGTTTCACTGTGTGTGCTGTGTCGGAGTTGTTGGATACAAGAAGTGAAATCTTTGTTTTACATGTCAGAGGTGAGAATGTTTGAAACCTAATGCACAGAGCTAATTCTTTTTGGGGGACAAACCTTGTATATAAAACTTTGTTTTGTAAGATGAACATGGCCTTTGTTCAAAACTCTTCCCCAAAATGCTTGCCTATGTTATGTAAAGCAGTCAGCCTTTGATCAACAGTATGCTGCATCTACCCTTCTAGCACCTTCCTATATAGCACATCTAGTGCCACTAGTTAGTCCTTCAAGTTCCATGTCCAACCAGACAAAATAACTCTGTTCTTGAATTTCAGTCCTTTTGGAAGTGGCAGTACAGAGCTTGAGGACATCAGCCTGCTGATCATGCCACAACCCCAGGCTCTTCATTAACTTTCCCAACAGTGCTCAACTACAGTGAGACCCTTCTTTATGTTTGGGAGATATGCTTCAGGGCAAAGGAACAGTTGGCACAACCCCCTTTGAGTTTAATCAGAAAACTGAAAACAGAGCTGCTTGAGAGCAGCTCTACCTATTCTGGCCTCTCTATGTCTGCAGGACTTTATAATGGTGAGTGGCTTGAGAAGTTTTCTCATTGTGCTTACTGCTTGTTCAAGCAAAGAGCAAAAGTTATCAATGCTGTGGTGCTTCAATTGGTGTTACTTGGACTCATGAGGGGCTCAGTGCTACTAAGTTATGCCAAAGTTTGCCTATTTGTAAAGTAATTGTTGCTGTGCCCAGTCCCTGTCATCTTGTGCACTTCTGTGTCCCACTGTACTCCATCCACTTGCATGCTCTTGACAAATGCGTGATGAGTTGCATTTGCCTTGCAAAGGTTTGTCTTCTGGCTGTTGCCTCAGCTGCTCCCCTACCTGACACATGTTGGTAAGAGTGAGTAGATCTTTCAAATGCTCATCAGCGTGAGGTAGAAGGAAGTTTGCTCGTCGGTATAAATGAACTCATGTTTGGAGCATGCAGTGCCATGTGCCTGCCGGTTGATTTGAAACCTCTTGCTTCTTACACGACAAATTCAGAAAGCAAAGACTAACTTGTGTTTACTGTTGCAAGGCCAAAGGTCAGGAACTTGATTCCAACTGTAGAGAGAGATTAGAAATTTTGTATTATTATTTTCAAAGAGTTACCAGGAACTTCACTCAGTTTTGTAAAAATGATTAGTTAGAGACAATCTCCCAGATCCATCTTCAGCTGTTACTATTGTGTGTTGCTCCATAGAACTCATTTTTCTGTCTTCTTGTTTTAGTTCTGATTCACTGGGTAACCTCAGTGACTCAAAATTAGAAGATGATCTTCAGAGAGTTTCTTGGGAAGCTGGTGTTAATTTAGATTAAAGTAGTCTTCAGAATGTCTTGGGTACTGCCCAAGTAGAGACTATAATCCCTCTTTCCCAAAGGTTATTAATTCATTGATTATTAATTGTATCAATGTTATCCTCAAGAACTTGTGACTGGCACACAAGGACTCCAATTTTAGAGCCATTCCTCTTTGTTGTTCATACTTTCTTTCCATTTTTTTCCTGATGTGGATTTTAATGAGATCATTATAATATTACTTTGAAATAATATTTTGTTTTGTTACTCCTAAGTATATCACTGTAAATATCTACAGTTTTGTTTTATTCACTTAGTCTCTCTAAAAACAAAGGAAATTTATGGTTCAATTACAGACACTTCGATCTTTAATGAGTTGTGATAGAGGAGATTGTAGCAATTTTCATTGAGCCAGAATTTGTTACCACAGATTTCCAAAGAAACAGTTACAGCATTTTTCATGCTGATGAGTTTAAATATTAATTTTAGCTTCTCTTCAGGTTAAATAGTCAATCCATTTGAAGTTGATTTCAAAAATTCTGCTGACTTCAAAAGCATCAGTATTTTACCCTTCATTTCCTCTTTCCCATCTTAGAAAAATATTATTTTCCCTTTAGCTATTGCATCAGGCAAAAGTGTGTTTCTGAGATTACTGTACGTTCATTACATACATGCAACCATATACCCATGTTGGTTTCCCACAGCCTCACTTGTATTTATTATTATAACCTCACTTGTCTTGATTTGTTTCAGAATTGCTTCATTTCAGGATGAGGTGATATTAAGGAAGAGTCGGTTGTTTTGATTTTGTTGGTTTTTTGTGTGTTTTTCTGGCTTTTTCCCAGAGGAGAAGGAGCTGGTTTTAACATTCCTTGTCCCCCGCTCCTCCTCTCCTTGCTTTATTTGGTTCTACTTCTGTAGTGGGTTTGGAAGGGTAAAAGATACAATAAACTGCATTTTTTTTTTCTTTCTTTCACACTTAAAGGATTTGAAGCTTGGTAGGTCTCCTTTTTTTTTTTTTTAAGCCATTGACACAAACCGAATTGATGTGAAGCCTCAGGCCTTCCTCTGCTGAATTTGTCTAGAGCATGAAGAATCTCATTATTACAGAGTGCACTTGAAGCTTGAAGTACAGAGAGGATGATGACTACATTGATAGTTAACTGCTGCACCCTATGAGTCAGTGTCATCAGTGCATTTAATGTCTAGGCTTGTGCCAGCATTCACATTCATGTGCCTGAGTGATGGCAGACAATAATGACTCATGCTTCATTTACTGGTGTCCTATCACTTTTTTCTCTGGCTTCATGGACTTTTCGTGTAATCTCAAAGAGCCATTACTGAGAAAGAATGAAGTCGCTATGCATGAATAGGGTCAGAGAACTCAGAGGGACAATGAACATTGTTTTACCTAAGAAAACAGGATGTTCTTGTTTCTTCAGTTTTTTCTGGTTTGTGTCATGTTTTCTGATTTTATTAGTGTCATTTAAGATCCCATGTTGCAGGTTTAGCCCCTGAAATTCATACAGTAGGTGGCTGTGTTCATTTGTCAACTTCTTGTTTGAAAAGTAAAGTAGATGTGGTTGCTCTAGTTTAAAAATTACAGCAAACAGAAACTGTGATATTTAAATATGTTGTACCAAAAGTGGTTCCACAGTTTCCATCTATATGGAGAAAATAGTGTATTGTACTAAAGATCTGGAGAGATTTTAAGCTCATTGTTACTTAAATAAATACTGCTTCAATAAATTAAATTTATTAATTATTTATTATCTAAACAGAGAACCTTTGAAAAGTACTAGACAAAAGCCATGTGGCACTTACTATCCTGCCTCCTCTCTCTTCCCTGTGCTCTTTCCTGGCAGAAGCAATGCAGAGCAGTGTAGCTGGTGCCGTAACCGGGTAACTGTAAAGGGACCAAACCAGGTCTATTCTGCAGCTGCTTTTTGATACAACATCACATGGTCTGAAAGTTGCAAAAAATTGACCACCTTGATGTGTTTCTCAAAGAGCTGTAAGCTAAGAGGCATCCGCAGCTATAGAATATGGAATATTGCAAAAAGGAAGTTTTAGGTCATGTTCAGAAATGAGAAAATATTTTCTGGCATGACTAGTGAAACATCTGTGAGAGGTCTGGGATTTTTGTTTGACTCAAGTCAGATGGGGAGTGTTTTGCAAATTCTCTTGTGTGTATGAACAACTGAAATTGTTTTCTCGTTAGTGGGACTGAGAACTGTAAACTCAACTATCTACAAGTGGAAATAAAGAGATATATTAGAAAATGTTGGGTGAACAGCAGATTTTTGAGGAAGCTTAAAGATGGTCAGGTTGGCTGCAGGTCTCTTTCTTCCTCCAGCTGAGAAAGAAACTGAGGCCAATACAACTTAGAGGTCTAGTGCATGCATTTTAAGGCACCTTTGCATGTAGTCCAAATAGGTTTGCAGAGCAATGGCTGTGGTTCTTTAAAAATGAGGAAGCTGATATAAATATTAGTTCTCAGACTAAGGTAT
Source organism: Emberiza elegans (assembly GCA_024865655.1). Classification (NCBI taxonomy): domain Eukaryota; kingdom Metazoa; phylum Chordata; class Aves; order Passeriformes; family Fringillidae; genus Emberiza; species Emberiza elegans. The sequence continues at coordinate 16,229,670 of JALJVW010000139.1, read as the reverse complement.
TTCCCTGTAGAGATATTGAAAAGGAAAGCTTGGGAAACAGTTCTCTGCCACAGCACTGAGCACCAAGAGTGTTACTTAGCAAACATGGATGAAGCTGTTTGAGATCTCCTTCTGACTGTGAAACTCTTGATATTCTTCAGCTGAAGAGTTGCAATCTCTGTTGCAGATGTTCAGCCACATGCTATATACATTTGCAGTGCTCCTTGGGGAGCAGTGTGTGTTTATCACCGATTCAAAAATCCCGCATACGTGCATAGTGTGTTAGCTGCCTCTCCTGCCCTTGCAGACTGGTCCTTCTGAGATGGTGCAGCATTTGAAACATTAGTAGCACCCTGACTGTCAATAACTTGGTGGTGGCTTCTGCACCTTATTACATTTTAGGGGGCAGTGGTTTGAAATCTGTCCTTTTTAAAGCCCAGTGTTGGGTCAGAACTTAATTACAGCCTGGCAGGCAATGATACCAACTGGTGCTGAAAGATGATAGCATACACTTACACCAGCCTGAGATGCACTCATGGCCTTTCTCAGATCTCTAGGGTGTAAGCTGGAATTGCAGTCTTAACTCTGCAACAAAACCGTGGTTTTGTTCAGTATCTAAGCTTCCCCTCAGTGACATATTAGGAGCTCTGCTCACCATCATTAGGGCTGTGCCCTGTCTGAATGCTCACAGATGTACTGGGCTCTTTTTTGAGGCAGTATTCCTAGCTGCATATGCTGACCTTGGAACAAGATAGATTTTTTCCCTGACTTTTTTCCCCTTTTAGTCATCAATCTTTTTCAATTGATTTTAAAAATTAAAAGCAATTAGGAAGTTTTAATAAAAGATTGAACATCAGATAAACTTGCTAGCCATTAACAAAATCACTAGAAGACAGTGCTTCCTATTGGGAGTTAGAAGGGATGTAAAGAGAGCAGGGCTGGAGTTTCTTCCCTGAATTATCATTATGCTGTGTAATGAAGCAGAAGCTTACACAGACATGAACTAATTTGTTATGGCTCCTCATGAGGTCTGCAGTCCAGCTGGAGAGAGGTAAAGAGATGACAGTAGTTGGTTAGGGAAAGGAAGGAAGAAGCTTTCTTTAATAAGTTATTTGAATTTTTGGATTTTCTAGTGCCATCTCTGTTCAAAAGCCATTTGGATTAAATCAGTTGTGGCTGATCCATAAATTGTTAGTGCTTACCTTCTTCCCCTGTTCCCCTCCTCCCGTGCCATTTTTTTTTAACATCATGAGTGCAAAAAGGGAAGGTGGCTAAACACCGACGAACGATGCTGTTCACACATTTTAGTCATCTGTTACCAGCTTTAAGGGTAGGATGCTGTTTTGGATCTGTTTAAATGAGAAATATGTTTATCACAAGTGTGCTGAGCTCTGCTTCCTTTTTGATTTTTTAATTTTTAATGTGTAATGATTCTGCTGAAAGCACTTCTCTTCACATTTTTCTTAAAGCACTGCAAACTTCATTAATAAGAGCAGCACTGTTGTAAGGTGCAGTGTGTTGCTGCTGTATTAAATAATATATATTTGAAAACTGCATTTAAAATGATGGTTTGAAGTTATGTTTCCCATGAGTGGAGCAGAGGAACTGCTACTTTGTCCTTAATTCACCTTGTTATGTTACAGATTGCAAGAAATACAAGAAGAGTAATGTTTGGAGAAAGTTATTTTCTGTTTATGCTTTTATCGCTGTGATCTGTTGTCTTCAACATAGATTGTAGAGAATGTCCTAATATCTTTTCTATTAACAGATTTCAGTTCATCTTGCAATGAGAAATATGATGAAACATGTTTAAATAATTTAATCCTATAGCTCAAAAATTTTTAAACTATTTTTCTGAAAGCATGAGTTAGGGTTTCATCTCTGAACCTAACCTGCTTGATGTAGAAAAGAAATCTTTCAAGGTCTTTACAAACATTTGATGCACCAGGTACTAGAAGTTAGTTTTCCTGCTTGGTTGCTCACCATTCTGGTAGATGATGCCTGTTTATGTAGCCCTTTAATACATGCAATATTTTGCTTTTTACAGATGAAAATGGTATTTTTATTTTATTGTTTGTCTTATTCCTTCTTTTAGAGTTCCTTCTTTAGGATTATGGAGTCCTTGACTGAGATTTCAACAGCAAAACAAGCATATGTGCTAGTGTGAATCACAGTTGCTACCAGGTTTGTTTGCAAGTGGTCCCAGAGTGCAGCTCTGTCTCTTACAATCTGGCTTTTCTGGCATGGGGCTCATTTGCTTTCCCGTGATATGGAACAGGGATTTTTTCTGAAGCCCTTTATCACTCAACACCTTGACCTCCCCTGCATGAAGAGTAGCACACCCAAGAGTGCAGAGTGTCTGTCATTTCTCCTTAGCTTCCCAAGGACTTTTTGGAGGAAAAAAAAATCCAATTCCTGTGTTGCAGCCAAGGGGGTGATACCTACTTGTCACAGACAATCATTCTAGCTCTTTTGGCTGTCTCTTTTAAAATGCTGGTGGCACTTAGGAACAGCACTCTCAAATTTTATGTATTTTTTGTGTACTTGGAGAATGCCACATAGTTCCTCTGAGTTCCTCTGGCAGTTTTAGACAACTAGTGTCTTCTTGCAGGAAAGAAATATGTTTGTACTTCCGTTTTGATTTTGAGTTTGTCATAATGAGCTTGGATAAATTGACATCTAAGGAATATTGAAACAGCACATTCTTATCAAACAACGATACAACATTTATATGTCTTGAATCTACTGGTGTACCTTGCCCCTTGCTTTTGTGTGGGAGAAGAGGGTGAGAAACTCTTTTGTTTGTTCATCAGGTGTGTTTGCCTGCCTGTCTCCAGCAACCATGCCCACTGAAATTCGACGTGAATTCTTGGTAACTGGTCATCAGGTTCCTACTTTGTCTTGTACAGAATGCCTAACTCCCTTCTTTGCTGAAACTTAAAAAAATTGATAGAAGGAAAAAAGAAAGCAGGAACTCCCTGGTGAATAAAATGCCAAAAAGAAATCAAACATTAGTCACAGCAAAGGTGTTGAGTGTTGCCCTGTAGCTGAATTCTGGTACTGTCTGACAGGTGTTTAATGCGTAGGGTAAACTAACCAGTGGTTAAAAAAACCCTGGAATTTTGGTGTCATGAACAAAGTAAATGCATTTCTGTCTCTTAAAGCAGAAAGACAGCCTTCAAACTGCAGAAGCCAGACACAGTCAGGAAGACTGAATTGATAATCATAGAGACATGTAACTAACTTGTGAACTCTCTTGCTATGATGAGTATCCCTCCTTTAGTTTTATGAATTTGGTTGTTGTGAAAGATGGTATTGAGAGCAGCAGTGAAAAGAAGTGTCATTTGTGAATAAGTCTCTTGTCTAATGGTGACTGCCTTTCTGCTTTACTGGTGGTGTGTAGAGGTTGTAAAACAACACTCTGTATGCACTTCTAACTACAAATACATATAGGTTTAAAATGACATATAGAATGGGGGGGAATAAACACTTTGTTAGATTAAAGAAAAAATTATCTTAGAGGAAACATTATATTGAATTGTCACAAAAAAAGAATAGTGATCACTGCACAGGCAAAAGGAAGCAAAGTATTCCATTGAATAAAACTATGTTATATGTGATTGGCAAAAAGAAGGGAAAACCTTTTCCCTTCTCTCAGACAATAATAATCCAGAACAATGATTCTTTTGTGGGAATAACTTTGATGCCAGGTTCCAAAAGTGAATCCACATGATTTCAAGTTGGTACATTTCCCCACTTGTATTTTTGGCTGAATTAAATTTCCTTTTGGAGAGCTTGTTTGATAGCTCCTTTGGTCACTCATGTAACAAGAGGATTCATCTCACAATGTCAATTTGGTAATAACATATCATTTTGATTTCAGAATAATAAACCAATATGCTATTGCAACACGTCAAGCATTGCTAGGCCATAGTGTACCTTGGACATGTGAGAAAGCTTCTCTTAATTTAAAAGTAAAACCTCACCATGTCTCAAATGGGTCTGAGGATAACTTAGGCAGGGAATGCTATAATGATGTTCTTCTGAAAGTCATCTGAAGTTATTTTGTTTAGTGTATATAACTTTCATTTCTTCCTTCCCATTAGCTTTCCCAGTTCTGCTTGTAGAGCAATTCTCTTTGAAATAAAAACAGACAACTGTTAAACTGAGATCTTAAGCAGTGTGCTTAGATCTTAAGTAAAGTTTAAGAGGTGATGGATTTAGGAACAACAGCTACCACCATTTTGTTTTGCTGTGACTATCACTATGGTAGAAAATAATGGAAAGTGCATCCCTTGTTTTAGCTGCTTCAGACCAGTCCACTTCACTGTCTTAAGCTGCTGAAAAAGGTGAGTTTGAGCTGGATTGTGATATAAGGTACATGCACACACACACTGGCTGGGCTTTGTAATGGAGGTTGTGACCCCTGAAAGTGATAACATTCCCATGTGTATTTTCCTGGTGATTTTTTTTGAAGATACAGCATTGCTTTCCAAAGTCACCTCATTTGTTGTATGGTTTTAGGTCCTAGAGCCAAATTGTCATTTTTAGTAGCCTGAAGACAGAAGGATGTTGGCACTCCAGTATGTTCTCAAAATAATACTCTCGAAGATGTGTAGCGGAGGGAATGTGGCATATCAAACCTCTTGCTTTTCATCACTGTTAACACATTTGAAACCTTTCAGATTATGTTATTCTTTAGTGGTAAGGCTTCTATTTATGTAGATAAGGAGGATCGTTGACTACTTGGCCCCAGTGAGTTGGCTTATGTATGATGGTTCTTCTGCTAGACTAGGTTGGTAAAGCTCCATCCAGCCTGGTGTTGAAACTTCCAAGGATGGGGTATCCACAACTTGTCTGGGATGTCTCAGTGCCTCACCACTTACAAAGTGAAAAATTTCTCCTTAATATCTAAAATAAGCCTACCTTCTTCCAGTTTAAAGACATCCCACTTGTCCTTATTACTACACGCCTTTGTAGAACTTCCTCTCCAGCTCTCTTCAAGACCCCCTTTTAAGGTACTGGAAGGTTGCTGTAAGATCCCTCAGAGCCTTCTGTCCTCCAGGCTGAATAACCCCAACTCTCTCAGCCTGCCTTCACAGGAGAAGTGCTCCAGACCTCTTGATCATCTTTCTTGCCCTCCTTTGGACTTGTTCCAACAGGTCTATGCCCTTCTTATGTTGGCGACCCCAGAGCTGGATGCAGTGTTTCAGGAGAGGTCTCACCAAAGTAGAGTAGAGAAGCAGAGTCATCTCCCTCAATCTGCTGTCCACGCTGCTTTTGGTGCCATCCAGGATATGGTTGGTTTTCTGGGCTGCAGGAGCATGGGCTGGGCCATGTTGAGCCTCTCATCAACCAGTCCCCCCCAGTTCTTCTCCTCCTGTTATCAATCCATTTTCTGCCTAGCATGTATTTGTACTTGGGATTGCCCCAACCCATGTGCAGGACCTTCCGCTGGCCGTGTTGAACTTCATGAGGTTCACACAGACCCATCTCTCAAGCCTGCCAAGGTCCCTCTGGAAGTCATCCCCTCCCTCCAGAGTGTCAATCACAGCACAGAGCCTGGTGCTGTCAGAGCCTTGCTGGGGCTGTGCTCAGTCCCACTGTCCATGTCACTGACAAAGGTGTTAAACAGCCCCAGCACCAACCCCTGGGGAGCAGCACTCCTCACTGATCTCCACCTGGACATTGAGCCATGGGCCACAACTCTTTGAATGTGACCATCCCACCAGTTGCTTGTCCACTGAGTCATCCATCTGTCAAATCAGCCCATGGCTCGCCAATCTGAGACAAGGATGTCATGTGGGACAGTGTCAAATGCTTTGCCATGTCCAGAATGTTCATCTTTGTAGTTCTTAGAACATTACCATGTGTTCATGGATCTGTACATTACACTGTAGTTTGGCACCCTCTTTCTTTACAACATTTCTTGAAGGTAAAAGATAGCAAACTTATTACTTAGAAATTGTATTTATTTATATAAATTATACAGTCAAATTTTCTTGCTTCAATTCTGTTTGTAGCTTTGTCCTCCACCAGCTCTTGTGCTAGGGCTCTGCTACTTTGACAGCTGTACTAAATTTTTAACTTCAAATAACATGAAAATAAATCCAGCCTGCCAACCCTGCATTTAAATCCAAATGGTGCAGAGGCACTTGTAACAAAGCAGTGTGAGAGCTCTGATGCTCTTCTCGTTCAGTTTCTTCCTACCATGTGTCACCTGGCAGTTTTTGTGATTTTAAAGTTTTCCTAAGTTGAATCTAGCACTGGGAGACCTTGTTGTATTGTATTTTGTTTGGCTATATAGGCTAGAGTAGTGCTTCTTTACACAGTACTGTATGGCTTTTGCTCGGAAGCCTGTGGGTAATGTAATCTTGCCCCACAGTGAGAGCAGAGGCTTGGGCTATCTTTCTGTATTACAAGGCAGCCATGCTGCAGTCTTCACTCTGATAAGAGTACTTTATCCTAGCTCATGCTGATTCAGCAGTGCAGTGTCTGAGTCTGTGCTCCCTGCTTTGGGGTGACATTCTGTAGGAGGATGGATTGCAAGCAACTTAGCATGAGTTGCAGCTGTACTAATTACCAAAACCAGCCTTGCCCCTAATAGGTCACAGCCATGTCCAGTAAGGATGGGTGTTATAAAAGAGTGGGTTATGTGGCTGAGATGAGACGTCTGCTGCAAGGAGTTTGGGGTCTGCAGGCTGTCAGGAGGTTGTGTGAGGGACAGACAGGGTTGGGCTATTCTGCATGAAGAAACAAGTTCCTCATCTGTCTCATCTCTGTCTCTAGTATCCACGATGTAATGACTTTTTTTTTCTTTCTCCATTCTCAATTCCCTCTCCAGTTTTGAGTTTGTAAGCCAGAATAGCATTTTTCTTCATAGTTTTTGGTTATCTTTTGTGCTGATGAGATAGGTACACTGTAGATCTGCCATGCACAAAGGCATGCCATGCTGTTCTGTACACTAGTGTCAGTGAACACAGCTAGACAGAAGGCCTCCAAAGGCTTGTCAGCTTTCACTACAGCAAGAAGCATTGGTGTATGTGGGTCTTTGTTCCAGGGATCATTTGTAATGCTAGTGAAACTTTGAGTATCTGCAGGATAAACCGTATCTTGGAGTTAATAACCATAAATGACCCTGGTCTCTATCATTTCCTCTAGACTGTGTTGTTAGGTACCATAGGTAGCATATAATTTTACAAAGTTATCTATTTTTGCTCTTTTTCATGCTAATACCGAAGATATTGGTACTTCCTTAAATTGTTACATATACAGAAACAGTATGTCTGTGATGTTAAGCCTTTTACTTGTAGGCAGCTGTGTGGGTGGAGAAATAGGAGGTGAGTTATTTTTCTACTTTTATGAGTTCCCCATGTCTCTGGAGAAGAGTAATATTGCCCACACCATAAGAAAAAATGTAAGAAAATTGGAGCATATTCTGGTAGCACACATGCAGTAATTAAGCTTAATATAGTTTAAACAGGAGCTCAAAGTTAGCAGGTGAAGTAGGATACTTAAAATGAGAACAACTGCAAATAATCTTGGCTGATGAAAACTTTGACCAGTAATGGAAGGAGGTTGTACTCTTGTTCATTCTGGTTATTATAAGGTCAAGTTCTAGGAGAATACTAGTGCAGCAAGGCAGTGGTTGTAGCTTGTGTGGGAGGGAGGGAATTCTTTGTTTCCACTTCATTAATTATCCAGCTCTCCACAGATTATGATCTAGTTGGGAGCCAGAAACTCTCCTGGGGGTACTTTACCCTAGGCTGAAAGCAGCAGTACAAAGTGGTGGTGGAACCCTTTCCCTGAATCTTCTCAAGGCAGGGAAAACCATTACATTGGTGTGATTCTTTCATGCATTTTCAGTATCAACTGACACTGCCACTCCCCCTTCCCTCACCCCAAAAACAAACAAACCAAAATCTAACCCAAAACCTCAACAAGTAACTGCTTTGATCTGACATTTTTTGAGGAAGAACTTGGCATCAGCTGGTGCTGAAGTAGATAGGCTGTATAAGGGCCAATGTACAAGGCCAGCAGGCTGCAAAGAAGCACAGAAAACATGAATATTGTGAGTGTACTAGTATTGATTTCTAATGTTGTGGGTGTTGTTTGTGTTCAGAGTAGTAATATGAACATTGGTGGTCTCTGATCGAGGGAAAAAAAGTGAAATGGTGCAATTCCAGTTTTGAATATAGTGAAATCCTGGCCCTAGTACAAGATGTCACTCTGCATGGTGGGAAGTCACTGTACACCTTCCAGATAAACTTTGCTAACTTCTAAGTCTTAAAATGATCCAGTGTTTATTCAATAAAGACTGGCTCTACCAGTTCTCACATTGATGTTTCCCATATTGCTTTGCTAGGAATCCATTTCTAATCCTTTTTAGGTGGGTGGATATGACACTTCAAAAACTTTAGGATGATGTCAAATTTGACTTGAACAAAGTTGCAGCAGAGATGCAGTGCTATGATTCAGGTGAGTTCTCACCATGTTTTACTTTTGGGAAAGGAGTTGTTAAATCTAGTTGTATACTAATGAAGCGCAATCGACATATTTTCCTTGCTGCCTCACCTCACGACATTGTTTCTTCCTGTGGCTCTTCCTTTCTGTGACTGAGTATATGCTTTTTAAGGCAAACAGTTCCTGTGTGAAAGGACTGTGTAACTTTGTGACAGATTTAATGCAAGTGGTAGCCTCGCAGAGTTAGTTTTTAAGTCCAAGGCAGGTGTTTGATTTTGTAATTGTAATGAAATAGGGTTAAAGGTGGAAAAGACTTATAAGCCATCCTGTGTATCCCTCAGCTGATGCTTGGGTCACAAAACACTAGACTCTTGTGGTGTTTGTTAATGCTGCCGCATGAGATTGTCCAGACTGATTTGTTCATCCACCCATCATCATCTTGGCTTGGAAAATGGTGTCAGATATGATTGTCGTTCTTGTGTTTTGTGCTGGCAGATTATTGTTGTTGGTTTCAACTACTGTTGCAGCAAGCAAAGAAAATAGGCCTTTTCCTCCCCCCTCAAATTCAATTACAGCTTTTGTTGTGGATATCAAATACATTCATAGCATCAAAGAACAAAAATAGTCTAAAGATGTTTGTCATAGCCATAGGCTGCAATATCATACTGACTCATTTCTGCGTGCAGTCAAGTATTAGGGAGGGAAAAAGGGGAGATGAAGCAGAGTGTAGATGCTATGCCAGGCTGTCTAATGCATAGAAATAGATGAGTAGCTTTTGTGGGGCCAGGCCTTTTCTCATAGGAAATCTTGAATTTACAGATTTGTTCAAGGTGATTTGATCTGTACCATTTCCTGTCACACAATGTGCCATGTTCAGATATTGCAGTGCATCTGTTATGACGGATTTGGTAGATTTGGGGAGTCGTATGAATAGTGAAGTGGGGAAGCTGAGCTATTCGTAATTCTCCTTCAGGATGGCTACCAGAACACAGCCACTTAATTTTGTGGTTGGTGTTTATTCACTCTGTTTATCTCTTAAGAAAACAAAAAGAAAAGTACTCTGACACTCTGTATATAAACCTTTGCTGAAAATTCAGCAGGAATTGTTGCTGCTGCTCTTGGTGGTCTTTCTGTATGTGTCTTTATTGCTTTTTTGTTGTATCATATCTGCAAATGTTTTCTGTGTTCCTTGAGATAGGAAGCGTGGCTATTTTCGTCGACATTTAGAGCCTTTTGAGTGCTTCTTGAGGAAGAAAAAGTGAAATAAAAATGTGCCTGCCAACTAGCAGAGAGGTTGCTTCCTCCCTCTTGAGAGCTTCCCTTTTTGTTGATAACCTGTACAAACAGGAATGGATCTGGGGAGAGCTGTGTGAAATTCCTTCTTTGTCTTGTGTTTCTTTTGTATAGACCTTGTTAGAGTAAGCCGTGACCAAAACAGAATTTCAGAGATGGGGCAGTGTCTCAGATGTTTTTTGTTTTGCATTTTGTGTGAAGGTTTTCTTTCCTTCCTATCTTTCTCTTATTAATTAGTGTTGTGTGGAAAATCTTATCTGCTTGCTGATTGTTGCCTTCATTATTGAGTTGTAGCACTAAAGCATTGCCATTATCCTATGAACTACTTTATTGTCTTTAATAAATTCACTCTTACTACTTTGCACAAGGTGTTAGATCAATGGAAAAAGCTCCAGGTGAGCGCGCAAGTTTCTTCACTGTGTTGTGCTAATGTTCTGTCTCCTTTGAGCTGCTGGCTCTGGTCCTTGAGCCATAGGCATAAGGAGCACAATCCTTGAAATTGTTGCTTTTCAGTGAAAAATGAACATGTGTTACAGTGGGTGCCCCATCTTTGCAAAGTGGCACGAATGCATTCATTAGAATGATAAAGTTTGATGAATACACACACCTTGAAATGAGTGTGTGTTTATGATTGTGTATGTGTACCCAAGATCAGAAATAAAATAAAAGAGATCCTTACCTAGAGACAGGCTTCTCTCTCTTTTTTTTTTTTTTTTTCATCTTCTAAACAATCTGATTATGCCTTTGGGCATTGAATGACTTCTGCCACTAGAAAAAAATAAACAAAGGCCTTGGAAGACTTTCTTTAAATAGTCCAGAAAATAGATGTTGAAGTTGAAAGAAGTTTCATGTATTGATTATCTTTTATCTTACCTCCCAGTCTTAGCTCACAGTCTTAAACTAAATTACAGCTTGTCCAATATGGCGATTTTCACAAGTGAATTGATGCTTGTTTGCAGTTCTTCAGACCTCTTATAGTAGAAATTAATTTCTTGAGTAGCTAGGCTCTAGGACAATCTTAAATGCATGCTCATGCTTGGAACGACCCCTCAATCCAGAATAACAGAGCACCAAAACTCATGTGAGTGTGTAAGGCTGTGCCATCAGAAGAAGAGTTGTGTGCCTGTTCAGACAAACAGGGCAATGGGGAATGTATTAATTTTACCTACTTGGTGGACATTAAATCTGCATAACCCAGGATACAACAGATGTCACTGATAGTGTGTGATAGAGTTTGGCCTCTGTCCTCATGTTTATTGTGTTTCAATGTGGGCTCAGACAGAACAGTGGCAGCCAATCCAGCATAATTGTGTTGAATTCTCTTAAAGAGAATACACTGTTCATCAGGATTAGCAGACTGTTTTCTTTCATAGCTATGCTGTTATATTATCTCTCTCCTTCATGACACTCTTTCCTCCTCAGTGAAAGATAGCTATATTTTTCTCCTACAAGTAAGACTGATTACTTGCTATTACTCATGTGAAGGATGAACTTCACCTAAGTGAGAGAAACTTGTAAAATATCCTTTACTTGGATAAAATTATTGTGATTCTTCCTTGTGTCAGGTAACTTAATCTCTTCAAGCATATACTGCCTAAAAAAGGGCATGTCCTTCAAAGCCCATCATTCATCTCCTTTTCTAACCTGAATAAATTTCTGGTATGTCAGTCACCTCCATTAATTGTGTCATTGTCACTGAAGGATTCTGCTGGATTTTTAAACTTTTTTGTTAATCTTTCAAAAGTAACATTTGAATATGTTATCACTATTAATATAGAAATAGAAGTCTGTAGTAGATCACAAGTTGTATATAGGCAGAGAAGCTGCCTTAGTTTGGCTAAAGATGTTGAGAACAGCAAAGTGGAGGCAGGAACTAGTTGGTTGACTAATTCTCATGTAATTGTCTAATTTTCCTTCCTTTGGCATCTTCTCTGAATTTACCAGACTGCAGAGAGATCTTAAGACTGATACAGAGGAAGTGTTCACAGTATAAAGATGAAGCTGTGTTAGTGACAAGATGCCCTGTAGATTGTCTTATCAGCTGCAGCAGACTGGGAACAAAGTTGCCTTGGTATTTGCATATTAATTGTTTGTTTTTAATAAACTCTCAATTTACAAACTCTGAAGGGTGGAGTTAAATTCATTTTTTCTCCTAGCTGTGAACTTCCTGGGGAGATGTCTGTAAATGCTCTGTGAGTAGTAAAGCTGACGCTTCAGAGGGAAAGAGACTGAGTGTGCAGCAGAGCTAGGCAGAGTATGGCTGTCACAGCCCTTCGTGTCCCACCCCCCTTTCTGCCTAGTCCACAGACTGCAGCAGTAGTGTCTTCAGAAGAAGAAAGATTTGGCCATTTCTGTGTATGCTTTGCTTACAGCATTGTTGCAAGTCTTCTCTGTTGATTCCCATGACTTCTGAGAAAGGAAACACAGGTAATCCTACTCCATGGGCTAAAAGACTTAATAAAAAAAGAAGCTCACTGAATTGTCTGAAACTACACAGCAAGAGAGTGATGAAGGCAGGGAATCCTTAATATTCTACCCCATACTCTGACTGGCCAAAGCAGCATTTATAACCTTAAAATTGTGATGCAGTCTGAGATGTTCCAGAAGCATGCATTCTGTTCCTGCATGAAGGAGTAAGCTCCCTAGACAAGGGTTGTAATGCATTGTTGTTTGTAGACTTGGCTATTTCCCAGTGAGCCATCATGTCAGTTGTGCAGTTCTTGTACACTCTGAGTTGGGTGGGTGCTCAAGCTGAATTACACCACTCTGCCTTCTGCTCAGAGCAGCCTTTATCTCATAGTGCAACTTTGAAGAAGGTTTGGAATGGTGGAAAAAATAATTCCTTTGAAAGGAACAGAGTGCAGTCATGGTAGAATTTGTATTCTCAGATTTATCATAGTATTCCAAACAGCACTTTCCCACTGTTGTTAAGAATAAACAGGATATCTGATTTACTGTTGAAAATCAGTTTTGTTTAGGAGATTGTTTTGGAATGGACTATTTAATGTTTTTTTCTGTTTCTGCAAGGACACAGAAGCAGCTGTTTCATCTGATGAAAGGGAACTCTTTATTAAGAGGCAAAGTAATGCAGGGTATTTAAAACTCTCAAGTGACTCTGGCTGTGGTGAAAATACTTTTTCTCTTAAGACTTTACTGTGGGCGTTGTGCTTTCTCTCTAAACTTTAGTAATGGTCTTTGCAAGCTAAGCTGTTCCTTCCATGTGTTGCTTTTGAGAGAAAGCTGAACCTTGTGTAGTTACAGGTATATCTGCAATGTAATTTACTGTGTCTTTTCTTCAGTGTCTTCATAGAACACTTTGTCTGAAGATGGTAGTATCAACCAGCAGGACTTCTATACAGTACTTTCAGCTCAGCCTTTCCATTATAGAGCTCCCCAGTGAGTGGCTTATCCTCAAGCTCAGATGTTTGAAGTGCTTTCAGGCTGAAACTAAATGTAGAAGTTCTCTGCCTAGAAGCAATCCCCACCCTAATATTCCCTTAAAAGCAGGTTAGCTGCAGAGAATGTCATGTAATCCTCTGTCTGCCTTCAGCAGTTTTCACATGAAAGTGTTTAAGTACTTTTGCAAACACTAAAGTAATACTTGCAGCACTTCTGTCAAATCAGTGGCTTGATACCAAGGATAAGTAGATCAATTTCATACATATGAAGACAGAAGAGCAGAGTGGCATACACACAGTCATGACTGCAGAGCTAGGAAAACAAAGTCTAGTGTCACAACTTCCAGCGTGTCTTAAGAATAAGAGTCCTTAAAGCAGCTGAGGAGTTGTTTAGTTTTTGTGTTTCTGCCATCTGAGATCATCTTATTGTTCCCAGAGATCAGTGTGGTGGTAAGTCTCTGATTTTTCAAATGTGCTTGTGTGGCTCTTGACTAATTGAGCCAGCCTCTTGATCTGGTCTTCTAAAAGTAGCCTTAATAAAATAATAAATTATGTTAACATTTTGTAACAGATGACCTAATTATACATCACTGTAAGTAGAGAATACAGTGCTTTAGAGCTTCCCAGCATCTGCTTTCAAAGCCTTCTTTAAATGGGTTACATATATAGGTGTATATTTCAGGCAGGCAAAATAAAGTTAAGCTTTGCTTTGCATTTATGCTAAGAAACATATCACATTGAGGATGGACTCTCTTGTTTATACTTGACATGATTATGCCAGTTTCATTCAGGAAAACAAAAGCCTTTGCTGTCAATGGTCCTGTACTTGTACGGTGCAGCCAGATTGTTGGAATGTGTTTTATAGTAGTTTGACCAAGGAAGAAAACTTATGATCTGCATAAATTGGATGGATGTGGTTTTTTGCTTTAGTTTCTGCCCTGTTCCCCTTTCTCTGTATTCTTCTGGTTTAGTTCCAGCAGATATAAAAATGGAAAAATATGATTTTGATTTGATCTTGGGATGTCATTTGAGTTGTGTCTGTCTTCTCAATGTGTATGTCCTCATGGTACATCTTAGCCCCCATGATTTCTTCAGGCTGTTGTTCTTACTCACTTGCCTCCAGATAGTAGTTGTCCTATGCCTTGTTTGAATGCTCTTCAAAAATGTTTTCTGTAAGCAGTTGGTCACTGAATGTCTGTCTAGCTGTTTCCTAGTCTAATGACCTACTCAGCAACCATCCATTGTGCAGTTGCCTGTTTGGCATGGGTATTTGGAGAACTGTGGGAGGCCTGGGGATACAGAAGTCTTGGCAGATGCTTGAGGCAATCATCTTGCTTGTCTAACCTGAAACCTTCCATCTGGGAGATGGAGATGTATTGCAGCATGAAGCAAACCATTTTCCAAAGTGTTTAAATCTATAAAAAAGGAAATGAAAGCTTTAGCCTTCTGCAGAGTCTTTGTCTAAGCCTCTTGTGTCTCTGTGTTAAGACAGCTCTTTGCTATGCAGCAACACAAATAACTGAGTTTCTTTGCTATTATCACTTTCAGACCAAATGGCAGCATTTATGTATTTGTGTTTAATAATACAGAATTGAGTGAAGGTCTTTAGTTCCCTGCAGAGACAGGAGTTGAAACCTGTGAAGTCTACACAAATGAAACAAGAATTTGAAGATTGACTTACTTTATGAATTACAATAGGCCCCTGTTTGCTATTGCATTTTAATAGGAAGATGAAGGAGCAATGCGATAAAGACACAGCATGTGTGGAAACAGAGATTCCATTAGCCTGAGATCCTGTGGCTTCTGATGCTTGAGCATCACTCAGGTTGCATCTGCTCTCAAGATGGAGTTACTTCATGGCACAGCTTTATCTATATTGACCAAGGGATCCAGCAGTGGCTTTGCAGGTCTCTGTGGGGCCAGATAATTAAAGTGACTTGAGCAATTGTGTAACTGACTGAAGCCTGCATCTCATGCTTGTTGCCATGATGCAAATAGGGAGATTACCAAAAGCTGAAAGCGATCTGAAATAAAGTTAGAGGATACAGTATAATCAGAGGTGCTACTGTTGAACACTGGGGAAGGTGCAGAGAGGGAAAAAGAAAACAAATTGTTCAACAACAAATATTTCAAGTTCAAAATGCTCTAGGAAAAGTAACCTGTAGGATTTGATTTTGACTTAATGTACTGAATTTTAATTTTTCATCCTCCATAAGCAAGCAAATTAGGGACAGATTTCAAAGGAAAGTTTGCAATGTTTTCTTCTCCCTTAATCTGCAGCTCTGTTTCTTTTATAGAAGAAGTATCTGCATTCATGAGGCAACCATATCATTGTATCTGAGAGCTGTATGGCTCACGTAAAAAAAAAATCTATACACTGGAGGCAGCATTCTGCCTCACACTTTTGCAGTTCTTACCCACCATTAAAGGTAGTTCACAGGTGACATCATATTCAGGTGACTTCTGGCTTGTGCATGAAGTACTGGAGAGCTTCAGGTGACACTTAAATCCCACAGAATACACACTGGAATCAAACTAATGCATTTTTTTGTGTAGCAGTTTTTTAGACTGTTCACAAAGTAGTTTTGTTTTTTTTCCTTTCTGTTTTTTTCTTTTTACTTTTGTAAAAATAAGTCCTTTTCCTCAAAGTCAAGAGTATGTGATTTTTTTGACGATTTTGCTAAAAAGCGTTTTGGGGTCTCTTGGAGTCTCTGGCACAAACTGGTGCAGAAGTCTGATTCAATGATGAGCAGACATAAATTTTAATTTGCATCCCTTAAAAAATTCTCTCGATGCAAAAGCTCCTGTGAGCTGAGCTAGAGCAGATTAGCTTCCTGTGTCCCAGCTCTCTGCAGGCACAAGGCTGCAGTCACCTGGCAGGGAGCTGTTATAAACTGTTTATACAGATGGGTTCTGGTGATCACGTGCCTGTGAGTACCTACAGCAACACTCTGCAGTTGTCCTGAAGACTGGAGTTTTACCAATAGCTAGCACAGTAGGTGGGACTGGCTTTTGTGCTGCAGATAGCCATACACATCTGCTTTGATGTATTGCTAGAGATCAACAGTAAAAGTTCATGATTGGTTTTATGTTGGTTGTTCTTTTTTAATAACTTGTAATTTGTTCCTCACTTGCTATTATTCTTCTTTCCCTCACTGATAGTGGAGACAAGTTTTAGCAAACATCACTCTGCTTCTGTCTTTGCATTCTGCTGTGAAGTGGGTCCTACTTTGCTTATCCAGTCTGTGGTCATGTGAATATTGGGTTTTTTTCTTGGAGTAGATGGACTGAAAGACACTATGAAAGACATTTTAGAGATACTTACTGTTAGGAGAGCTGTTAGAAATGAGAAGGAAAAACCATTATAATTAACTGCTGAATGATATTCCTCCTGACTTCCATGCAGAGAATTGCTCATTAATTTTAAAATTATCCCCAAAAATAGGTATCCACCAATTACAAATTCTAAGCATTGGTTCACCAGTTAAATTGAAGTTACTGAAGTCCTGGCAGCCAAACCACAAAAAGGAATAGTATCTTGGCAATTAGACATGAAAGACCTTCCATCCAAGAGGTTCTCCAAGTCTCTGCCATCAGAAAATACTAGATTCAAGGATAAACTTTAATCCTGAAAGTCACAGCTTGTTTGTAACTAGCAGGTCACTGAACCCCAAGAAGCCAGCCAATACAGACTTTTCACAGCTGCTAGATGATAGTGTGTGCTGTGCCCATGCTGTTCTCTGGGGACTTGTCATGACAGCATTGTCTCTGTCTGCCAAAATGCAGGGTTATCATCCCTGCCAGGGAAAGTCCATGTGTTCTGAGCACCTGTGATGCAGGTAAAAGCTAACAAATTAGGCCAAGATGGGAAAAAACAGATTTGTCATGCTGCGGCCATCTCTAATTTATGTGTGTTGCTACCAGTATATTTGTGTCCTAATGTTTTGGTATTTGGAAGAGATTTTAAGATAAAACTTTTTAGTCTTTAGGGGGGTTTTTTTCATATTTGTGCTGCTTTATTTCCCTTGACTCTCCACAATCAGTGGAAGGAAAGAGAAAAGTTTTCCCAAGGGAGACGATAAAGCAAGAGCCCGCTGTAACTGTTCTGGATTATCTCCTACGAGATTCTTTGTCTCCTTGTATTGGCTATATGGGGATGTTGTACAGCTTCAGATTCTCAACCTACAATTATGCTTTATAAACAGTTCCCAATATTTTTAACCAAGGTTTATAGAAGTGGTGTGAGGTAGTAAAGTCCCTGAATGTTGATTTCATAATGATGCCACTCTTTAACGAAATGGTGACTTGAGGGATTTACTTTTGATGATCTTGAGAACACCAGAAGTAGTTTTGATATTGTCTTGTGTTGCTCAAACGTCACAGCCTACACATGTGAGGTTTCAGTCTTTTGGTATAGGCCAAAGTTCCTAAGAGCTTTATGGACATTTTCCTTTTTTTCCAGGGTACATCTTTTCCTGGTGTTCCTGCGCTCTGTCTCTTCTGCATAGGAACTTTTGATGGTCAGTTATTGTGTGCTCAGTTTCTAAACACACTTCCATGCAGAGAATTGCTCATTAATTTTAAAATTATCCCCAAAAATAGGTATCCACCAATTACAAATTCTAAGCATTGGTTCACCAGTTAAATTGAAGTTACTGAAGTCCTGGCAGCCAAACCACAAAAAGGAATAGTATCTTGGCAATTAGACATGAAAGACCTTCCATCCAAGAGGTTCTCCAAGTCTCTGCCATCAGAAAATACTAGATTCAAGGATAAACTTTAATCCTGAAAGTCACAGCTTGTTTGTAACTAGCAGGTCACTGAACCCCAAGAAGCCAGCCAATACAGACTTTTCACAGCTGCTAGATGATAGTGTGTGCTGTGCCCATGCTGTTCTCTGGGGACTTGTCATGACAGCATTGTCTCTGTCTGCCAAAATGCAGGGTTATCATCCCTGCCAGGGAAAGTCCATGTGTTCTGAGCACCTGTGATGCAGGTAAAAGCTAACAAATTAGGCCAAGATGGGAAAAAACAGATTTGTCATGCTGCGGCCATCTCTAATTTATGTGTGTTGCTACCAGTATATTTGTGTCCTAATGTTTTGGTATTTGGAAGAGATTTTAAGATAAAACTTTTTAGTCTTTAGGGGGTTTTTTTCATATTTGTGCTGCTTTATTTCCCTTGACTCTCCACAATCAGTGGAAGGAAAGAGAAAAGTTTTCCCAAGGGAGACGATAAAGCAAGAGCCCGCTGTAACTGTTCTGGATTATCTCCTACGAGATTCTTTGTCTCCTTGTATTGGCTATATGGGGATGTTGTACAGCTTCAGATTCTCAACCTACAATTATGCTTTATAAACAGTTCCCAATATTTTTAACCAAGGTTTATAGAAGTGGTGTGAGGTAGTAAAGTCCCTGAATGTTGATTTCATAATGATGCCACTCTTTAACGAAATGGTGACTTGAGGGATTTACTTTTGATGATCTTGAGAACACCAGAAGTAGTTTTGATATTGTCTTGTGTTGCTCAAACGTCACAGCCTACACATGTGAGGTTTCAGTCTTTTGGTATAGGCCAAAGTTCCTAAGAGCTTTATGGACATTTTCCTTTTTTTCCAGGGTACATCTTTTCCTGGTGTTCCTGCGCTCTGTCTCTTCTGCATAGGAACTTTTGATGGTCAGTTATTGTGTGCTCAGTTTCTAAACACATTCAAGTTATGTCCTAATATGAAAATCAATCTCACCAACAGTGGTGGTACATTTCTGTCAAAATTGAGCAGAATCTGGACTCTTGCAGAAGCAAGATTTAAATAACCCAGTTTAAAATGAAAGCAAAGGTGTTAAGGGGAACAAATCTTATTTACCTTTTCTAAGATTCCAGCTGCATGCAGGTGTCCACTGTCAGTCTTATCTTTGGTCGCGTAATGCTGTCACTGTAATGAACATCAACACAAAGCTAGAATGTGATTCTATTGTCACTCTGCAGGTAGGATATAAATAGAGTGTTAACAGATTCTGTATCACTTGAAGGCTCCTGCTGCTCACTGGTGGTGGTGATGCCTTAAAATGTTTATTAAAATGACTTGAAGTGTTGTTTAAGCAAAGTGTCTTGCAGAGTCAGCTAACTTGGCTGCAGTTTTCAATTCACTGTATCAATCAGGACTTTAGGTCTCTACATTTTAATTTCTTTTGCATCAGAATCAACTTTGTCGGCTTGTTTTTGCACTTCAGTTGCATAAATTGCCTCCTGAGCTGTCAAAAGTAGGTAAGACTGCTTTGTAAAGAGCCTGTACTCTGTGGACTCTGGAAGGCTTTTTCCAGACCAGATATTTTTCAAGTGCAAACTTAGTAAAAGTAGTTTTAGTTTTTTCTTCTGAAGTTTAAGCATTACAGCTTAGGCACTAGCTAGTATTTTTAATAGCTGATAGTAAAGGTTCAGCCATGGGACCTTGTCAGCTGCTAAATGCTGACAAGCTCTGTCAAACATCTGGACTGTACATTAAGTTGGCAGTATTTTGAGATTCTAACCAAGCACACAGATACATGTCCAGGACTCAACTGATTTCTTTTTTTTTAACTTGAAAAGCTGAGCAAGTGTGCTTTAACCTTCCTGATTAATTCCCTCTCTGCCTTAGGGAAGCAACAGGAAAGAGTGTTGAAAGCAGTGATGCTGGCCTCCTGTACCCATGAACATTCACTTCAGTAGTTCTAATGTTTGATACAGACATTTTGTTTTAACTCAGCTGTAATATTTCCATTGTAAAATTATAAAATGATCAATGACTTGGTATTTTTATGATCTGAAACCTGTGAACAGACCTCAGAAGAAACATGGTTTCTTCTAGCTTTTCCTAAAAATGTGTATGGATGAGTTTGCGTTCTGTATTTTCATCCTATGTCATAATGTGCAAGTCTGGTACCTTGTTTTTATCAGGCAGGGCCATATAACCTTCTATATAAAATGATGAGAAGTCCTCCTGAGGCTAGTTAAATTATTGGTCCTTGTACTAAGTGTCTCCTCTTGCAGTTAGAATCTCTTAACTTCTTGTGTAAAAGGGCAGTAGAGCATGTCAGCAATTTGGATCCTTGGGACTGCAAAGAGATTAGTCACAACTTCCTTCTCAAGCTTCAGAACTGACCTTTTGATGAACACAATCCCTGGTTTAGGTGCTAAAAATTAAAACACTGTGTGTTTTCTTTGCATATGCTTCCTGTCTTTTTCTTCTGTGACTAGCAGAATTATACAGCAATCAAAATCCCATTGTTTTCCTCTACCTCAGAAATGATTGAGGCAAACAATGAGTATATTTTATTATTTCAGCCTTCTGTTCCTTTTATTAGAAAATATTCTGTGTTTGTCACTTTCATGTCACAACCTTTTTAAGGTGAGTTGTTTGGATAACTCTTTGGGGACAGTCGGTTCTATCTCTGCTTTCCCTTAAGATGAGACTGCAGTGAGGTTGGCAGTTGTTGGAATTTGAATTTCTAATGACTGTCAGAAGAAAAGGATTTCTGCATTAATGACTATTCATGATACTTTTGAAATACTCATAAGCTTTCAGTGGCTATTTCCCTGCTTAAAGGGTAAAAGTTGTGCCTGGTCAACCCACCATAGTGACTCATAGCGGTTGGCAATTTGAAATTTGTTTGCAGAAAAACTCCTGTGTTTCAGTGTTTAAATAATAATAAAATAAAGAGTTTAATTGTGAGTATTCAGGTAGGGATCAGGTCTCTTGTGAGGCAAGGGAAGCTGCTGCTTTGTGGAAACCAGGGGTAATAGTCTTCATGTCCAATATTTGATCCTGCAGAAGAGCTGCTGGAATGGCTCATTGTTTTTAACTGTCTCATTTAGCTTGTTTGAAAATGGTCTAGTGGTATGAAAAGTATCCATTACTCAAAGCCTGCATAATCTGAGGCATCTAAAAAAATGACAACAAATTTCACACCAAACTGCAAGATCACTGCAGCTGGCCATGGATTTAGTGGCAGTAAGAATAGTGTGGGTCTGAAAAATTCACACCTACAGTATTTCTTCACAGTTTTCCTAAAACTGTGTTCCTGTAGTAACAGGAGATATGCAAAACCCAAACTCTGAATTTCGGTTCCGTTAATGCATGCTTCGATCCCACCCTCAAGCTTTCTGTTTCTTATAGCTGTTTTCTTAGTAATGTGTTGGAAGTGCAGCATCCAATATGAAATGCTTTTTTTTTTTTAGCTCAAGTGAGATTGGTGGTTCTAGATGGGATCTTAATTGCTTTTGGTTCACAATATACTCTGTGTTGCTAGGTAGTACATAGTGCAGCACAACATCAGTCTGCTGAAATGAGTCTCAGGAGAGGAATAACAGAATTGGGGAGCTTGCAAATTCGGTGTGATGTACAATGTCAGAGAAGTGGTGGAGAAGTGGACTAGAGTTGGCCTTCGACAGCTTCTTCTAGTCCAGGAATAAGAGAACTGACACAGAGATAAATTTAACACAAGGGGTCAGAACTGCAGTAGCTGTCTGGACTGCAGGTCAGAGCTGAGGCGTGTCATCAGGGCTCTGTCTGAAGGTTTTAACAGCATCTGCCTTCTCTCTGCTGGACGTTTAGTGTATGAGCTTGCCTTTGTGAGTGCTAAAATATGCTTGTATAAAAATATCTATCATATACTATGTGTAAGGGTTTTCTATAGATTTTGCAAGAGAAGAAGTGAGAAGGATATAGACTCTTTTTGCAGTGTGTGTTTGTAGATGACAGCTCAGCTTTGTCAGCTCTGATGTTTTCCTTGAAAGGGCATGCTCAAAAGACAGAGCAAAAACACTGAGAAGAGAGTGTTTTAAAAAGGGCACATACTAAATGAATATGTTGCTGACAGCCCCACTGTATTCTTAATAATCCATTTCACAAGAAGAAAAACTTATAGTGCACAGCCTTGAATTTATTTTACATCTATCATGTTTTGCAGTCCTGGCCCTGTCTTTGATTGAGATTTTTTTTAAGCTCTTCATTTCTCAGGTAAATTAAATAGTATTGAAACAGCTGTGTGTTGCCTCTCAGAGTATTGCTTTTATGTGAAAGACAGCAGTGTTCCATAGGACAGAAATTAGATATACTCCTCTGGGGCAAAATACTTGTAAGTCTAAATGCCAGCCAGATGAGTGCAGCACCCATTTTCTCATGTGGTTTTCAGTGTTGGTCACTGCTATTTTTGCTGAAAAGATGTGTCCTGACATAATGTAGACAAATGAGAATGTAATATCTGTGAGGGATAAGGGACAAAAAGATGTACTTCAGACATTGCTAATTCAGAGTATTAGATGCATTTGACCTGCAGTTGTTGAAAACTGCATCTATCAGATCCCTTTCATTCACTTAGTGCAGTAATATTATCAAAAGAAAGTGGGCAAGACTTTGTGACATTTAATGCTTTTGAACTCAGTGCTGCTCTTTGCTCACAGTTTTATCATCTGGTTATTTATATATTTAAAAAATATTTTTTTACTGAAATCTCTGTACACAAAGAGTGGAGAGGTTTGTTTGTAGAACCTATGCTGCCTTCTCATCTTCCTTCTCTGCCTTTTATCATTATTTTCTTTTCCTACAGTACTTGAAAAAAAATCATGCACTTAGCTGTGCCAGCCAATATTTCTGTATTCTAAGATGGCTATTATTTTGGTCTACTGATATATGTAAGAATTTCTGCAGGTACCTAGACTACATTAAATGAAGGTGAAGTTTTGCACTTGTTCTAAAACTGCTTTGGTTAAACCTTTAGCCACTGGCTCTGCTCTGTATTATGATACTGATTAGTAACATGTTCACATACTGCTGTAATTTCTCACAGAACAGCTGCCTTGGTGCACTGGCTTTTATTTTTTCTGTGACTACACCTTAGGTACTGCACATAGGGCAAATCTTATGGTAGGGTCAGAAATAATTTCTCAGGAATGGTTCTGTAGTAGTACTGTGATACCAATGACAAGTGTGGGTGCAGTTACATTTGTAGTAGTGAAACAAAGTATTTCCATCCAGACAGAAACTGCAGCATAAGGGAATTTGTGATTCTTTTGTGCTGGACTTTGTGTTCAGCATCACAGCAGGAAGTGTCCTTGCGTTGGCAGGAGGGTGGGGTGGCAGCAGAGCTCCTCCTGTCCCTGCTCCAGTGCCTTGACCTAATGTAGTGCTACAGCTGTGGAGGCTCCACTCCAGGCAGCTGAGGCGGGTGGAAGGGGAGGCTGTGATCTTCTTCCCTGCTGTGATGTGCAAAATGGATTTTTTCAAAAGCTTGTAAACAAATAAGTCCACAGTGGTTTAGATTTTTTAGAGTGGGAAAATCAGGGTTCACAAGTGTCATGCAGTTGTCACGTGTTTTGCTTCCAGCTTGCTCATAATCTTTAAAAGTTAATGAGTGGTGGTTGGCCTTTGATTGTATCTCGATGTAAAGTCACTCTTGTGTTGACAGCCCTTGATAATTAATTGTTAGCAGACAAAACACCTCTGTGTGAATCATTCTCACCTTCATTTTATAATTCCTCCTGCCACCCAAAACCTTTTAGTTCTATCTGGTCTCAGTACAAAACAACTGGAGACCAAATTGCAGAAGTTTAAATATCTCCCCTGGAAGTATATTGGGAATTACTTTTTCCTCACACAAGTGTGCTTCTGTTATGGAACTTCATAGAGAGTCTGGCTCGGTGACACTGCTGTGAGTATCTCTGAGCCTATAGAAAACACGGGACCAATTGAAGTTGTTAAGAGAACATATACAAACATTTCTTAATAAAATCAATGTTCTGTGGGAGGTAATGATGAACCACTTTTGCAGGGTTTTCTTTTCTGTTTCCATTGACCTATATAATGTGTAATGAGGTAATTCCATTGTAGCCAGGGTTATTCTCGATTTTGTTCCTTTTCTACAAGGAAAGTTACTGCACTGGTATTTTTTTGTATTGCATCACATGTAGCAATTGTAATGTGCAGTGTGAAACACTTTGTTTAATTATCCTCAGATTAAAATAATTTTTCTTTGAAGTAATGGAAAAGCTTTGACTTTCCACGTTGGATAAAATTGTAAGGAGTTAAAACTTGTCTTCTGATGTGCTAGAGTGGCTTTTGTGCCAAATAAAATTGATATCCATACTACATCTGCAAACACAACCCCCTTATTTTCTGTGTTTTACCTCTGGTGTTACTAGCTCCCAATAGAGTTTATTTCAATACTTGAGATTAGAAAAAAATTTTAAAAATCTAAATAAAAATAAATCTAATAAAAATAATCACAAAGGTACTTAATGATGTAGGCAGTCAGATAATTCTAACTGTAAAAATTTGTGCAATGTGGGAAAAAAGTATAAAGGCAGAAGGGTGAGCATATAAGAAGCATGGGCATCAAAGTGTTCTGTCCAAGAGTGAATGAGAACTGCATAAACAAATGGGACCTGGACAATCCTCACTTCCCATTCAGTAGGAGCCAGGAAAGAACATGAAGTCAGCTGGGAGTTGCTTAGCTGTCTTCACGGCGTGATCTGTAAGGCTGAGTCCACAAAGCACGGAGCCTTGCTTTTAGCAGGAGAATTAGCTTATAAATCTGCAGCTGTTGTGTGCAGAAGCACAGGATGTGTGAACTTCCTTGCCAAGCTTTGGAATTGTAGCTGGGGTTTTGCTTGAACTGGGAAATCAAGGTCTTGGAGAACACCAGGCAGATAGGCAAGAATAGGCACGAAAAGTACTTCAGCTGGGGCAGTGCTGAATGTTACTGATCAGAGAGCTTCAGGTCAACTGGGCAGGATCGTTGTGAAAGGCGTTAGGAGCCCTTTTGCCCTAAGCACCTGCAGTGCTTTACAGCGGCTTTGTCTCCACCCGCACAAACTCCTAGCTGGAGCCAGCTGTTTACAGAGTGCGTGCACCTCTAAGGATCCTTTGTCCTATGTGCCTCTGCCAGCTTAAGGCTGAGGTGAATCTCTGAGAAACTGTTCTTCTTTTCAGTTTTGTTATGCTTCATTAGAGCTCAAATCCATAGGTAGTCCTCCTCTAGAAGAAGGTAAATGCCACCAAGGGACAAAAGAACTGTGGTCACTTCTGTAGTTTCTGTAGAACATTATCAATGCTACATTAGAATCTCTAAAGCAATGCCCAGATGCTTTGGGAGGGATGTGGGGTATAAATGAGTATGAAAAGTGGGGTTTAAAAGGCTCTTTATGGTAGGACTAAAAAAAACCTCAGTCATAACCTAATGATTAAATGAATAGACAAAGTTCATAATAAGATTGAGTATCTGGCACTGAATTCTGTTTAAATTGGTAACATGGGGCTTGTCTAGTGCCTCTTGGGTAATATATGGAGAGCAAGGTCTGAAATCAAAGTTTTTCATGCTCCTGAGAGTGACTTAACTACTGAACTTTCCTTTCCCAGATCTGTTTACCAGTTACCAGAGTCACACAGTATTACTCATCCACCTTGTTAGCACTGCCACCTACAACAGGGCTTTATGAACAAGTAAGCTGAATTTTAGTCCTGAACTAATGTTCTTTGTTTGCTACCTTTATTTGCTTACCTGAGGCTCCTGTCCCTATTGCATCTCCTCTGTAGATAAGCTGAGGACGTGTTTTAGAGCAATCCAGCCTGCAGTTCAGCTAAAATGACCTCTTACCGTTCCAGGGAGGCTTCTTTTGCTTTGGTGTTGGAATAATTCTATAGATGTCCCTACTTCAGCTCTAATTAGATTTCACAGACTAATTTAATGCCAGATATAAGAGGTACTGAAGACATGTCTGGTCAACTACTCTCTCCTGAGTCCTTGTGGAGTGTGAGATTGTCTCCACTGAATATTTATGAAGACTTGTCTTTTTTATTTCTGAATATTTATCCAGGAGTGGGTGCTTGCACTCTTGCCTTGAAGAGTATGCCATCTTCTCATTCTTCTAACTCTGGAAGCTTTTCATCATACCAAGACTCTGTTCTCTCCAGAGTTATGTTCTTGCTAACATCTTGGAGAGGCAGTAAAATATACTGTTCAAAGACACTTAGCAGGTATTGATTGACGGGTTATTATCTTGCCATCTCATTCTTTAACTTCAAAACAGTAAATATTTTTCTGTCTTCATTTGTCTGCTTCTGTGTGGTTTTTTTATTTTACTCGTGGCTGCCTCTTTTTGTTTTGCTTGTTTTTATCTGAAGTCTCATGACTTTGGGGAAAAGCTTGTTTAGCCTGCTGCGTACTGAGTCAGCAAATGATTTAATGGAACAATTTAGGGGGCCTGTATGCTTGTAGTACTGATTCCTCCCTTGCCCCCCTTCAGTGGACTAACTAAATTGATTTCCTCTTGGAGAGATCTCAGGGGTACCATTTATACTTTGAGTAGATTGATGAACTTTAGACACAGTTTGTTAGTCTGTGATTTGGTGGTTTTGTTTGCTTGGTTTTGTTTTGTTTTTCTTTTACATTTTCATGCTAACCAAGCATTGCCATGCAAGTGGCTGGTACTATCACCTTGTTCCTTTTCCTTGTGCAGACCATGTAAAGCCAGTGAATTTGGTGCTTGACCACAAGCAGGGTACAGAAATGTTCATGTCTCCAGTGGGGTGGCTGTGATTTGAGCAGCACAGTGAGGTTTGGGGACTCATTCTGAAAACTTCTTTCTGTCCTTAGGACAACTTATGTCCATATATATCCCTCATTTCTGCTGTTCAACCTTTCAGTTTAAAAATTTAAGGCAATTAAAAAACCACCCCCAACAAAATCCAAACCAGTTCTATCTGCCTAATCCCTATGGGACAGTATAGAGTTTTCCTGTGCTTAATAAGTGTTAGTAAGCTGCAACAAGTGTTATTAATTATAACTTTGCAGTATGTTCTTCTCTTTTCCTGACAAAGGATTGGCTTTGATAATTTACATGGATCAGGTTTCTCTGAAGCCTTTGAAAAGAAACACCAACTAGTGCAGCTTCTGTCCCAGAAAGAGGTTGGCATGCTCTCCTTATTCAAGTACTGTGCTTGTAAAGGAGCCCAGGCTTTCTTCTGAGTTACTGATCTCAGCCAAAGACTTTACCTGCTGTTGACGTGGAAGGACAGAGATGTCTTCTAGCTACCTGCAGAAGGGAGTGGTCCTGGGGGCTTCTCCAGACAACTGTACAAAAGCCAGTTCCATTCCCAGGGGAAGAGTGTAAGACCCTCTCAGCCAAAGCTCTGGTAAAGAAGTGCTGAAAGTAGAGGAGAGAGGAGGAATGATCCAGAGCTCTTCTTCAAAGGTCCTTGTGCAGCATAATGACCCATGGCCTGTTAAAAGCTATTCACTATGTTTAAGTGAAAACTGGGAAGAGACATGAATAGGAAGTTAAACATAATTTCTTTAGCTATTTATTAATATAATTCTCCAATGCTCCCAGTAAAATTGTCCCAGTTTCAGTCAAGGTTTTGGATATTCAGTTCCCATTTGGTCAACACAAATGAAGTGGTCAGCTGCCATCTGCTAACAGAAGTACCACCCTTCCCTGCAGTGAACACAGATGTGGCTGGAAGATCTCCCTTAACAACCAGATACTGCACGTGTGAGCTGCCAAGTAAAACCTGTGAGAATGCCCTGGCAGTGTAGCTTTCTGTGAGTCATGCCCATCACCAAGCTGATTGCATCCATTTGTCTCAGTGCTCTGCAGCCTTTGAAATGAGTATCTCTAATAGAGGACGATGTGATTTTTAAGGCAGTTCTAAAACTATCTAGGTAAAAATAAGTGAAATATGCTGGATAATGAAAAGCGTTTGAAAACTCCAGTGGTGCATGTAGAGGGGTAATGTTCACTGCTTGTTTTTATCTTATTGAATGCATACTAGCACTTGAATTGTGTTGTTTTAACACCTCCAAATAGCACATGCTCTGAAAAAGGAGGGTTGACATCACAGTAAGTGTTAGCAAGGGACTCTCAACTTGCACAGCATTATCACTCTTACTGTGTATGAACACATGAATATACAGATAGGAGGGACTGCTGGGTCATTGAGTGTGCTTCTCCATTGCAGCAGCAACTGTGTTAAACTCAGAAATAGTCACAGAAAATGAACTCCACATATTATGGGTGATAATGTGCTTCTTATCAATGTAGTATGAATTGATAACCTGCAATAAAAAATCAGATATTGCAACTAAAATGTGCCATGAAGCAGAGCTGAAAGGTTTGAGGATATCACTAGAGTGTTAGGCCAGTGTATTTGCATGGCATTTATTAGCCAAAATTTGTAGATTTTTCTGGGAATTAGACTGTATATCTCACTACAGAGAGTGGCAAAAACAATGCAAAAACACCTCCTGGCATTGTGACTGGACTGTGAGGCAGTGGTACAGTGTAG
The DNA here is from genome assembly GCA_024865655.1 of Emberiza elegans. Lineage (NCBI taxonomy): Eukaryota > Metazoa > Chordata > Aves > Passeriformes > Fringillidae > Emberiza > Emberiza elegans. The sequence continues at coordinate 16,201,218 of JALJVW010000139.1, read as the reverse complement.
AGTTGGATTCCTCTCCAAATTCTTGTAAATGATTTAACGTCAGACGTGAGCAGGTCACAGCACTTCGGCTGCTGTCCACGCAATTGCAGTAAGAACAGCAGCACAGGGAGTGGTCCATTCCCTGGCATCTTGCAGCTGTGTTTGCCTTCTGCAGCATTTCCCTATGCATGTGTCCACACCCCCACCCTCCCACCCCAGGAGAGGAAAATGTGGAGGCCAGAACATGAAATAGAATTTTAACTCACAACAGGTTTGCTCTAAAAAACAAGAGATGAGGTTGGGAAAAGTGTTTGGCAGTGGTTCTTTCTGAGCCTCAGGTTTGACAGTGTAGACTGGAGTCCTCTGTTCTCTGCTCCCACAATTTCTGAGCTCTTACAGCTGCCTGGTCTCTCTCTCTGCAACTCTTCTGTTAAGCTTTTCCTACCTGATTTGCTCATGTGTTTTGCTCATATCTTTTGCACTGTACATCTATCCCAAAATCAGGCTTACCTTGCCATCTCCTTGCTTGAGCAATCAGTTTATAATCTCTGTCGAGGAGAGAATGAAAGTATGGAGTGGGAGGCTTGTGATGACAGCAAATCAAGTGCTCTCAAACACTGGAGTAAATACAGAGTAGTTTTTGCTTGGGCTCTGCATAGGTACTACCAGGGTCAAAATACTGCTCATTTGTAAATCTGTCCTGAAACACACACAGATGCCTACTGAGCACCCAAATCATATGGAGATGAAATGGAAACAAATCTGCTTCCTAGTTTCTCAAATATAAAGTTAGCAGATGTGTGTATATTTCTTCCTCATGCTGCAAAATCTCTTATGACAGTACTTGGGAGAGAGTTGCAGATATTTGCTGCCTTTTGAAATTGGGTTTTGTTTTCTCCTTCCTTTTGAACTTCTCCTGTATTGGTATTTTTTGCCTTCTGGATAAAATAGTGACAAAAAAGAAGATATTTTTTTTTTTTCATCTTTGCCTTGGAAGTCTGACAGATAGGGGCTTTTAAGCCAGCACACCATTGCTTAATTATGATACATTATTGCTTCTGTTTCTCTGCTCTCTCTTTTTGCTGCTGGAAGGATGGGGAAGTTAGGAGAAAACAAAGGTTCAGGATGCCTTTGGAGGTGGGAAACCTGAGGAAGGAAGACCATGACTAAAGCAATAAGAGAAAGGACACATTGTAAAGGGAAAGGAAAAGGTGCCCAACAGAGGTGAGACTGCGCCAGCAGACAGGGGGTGTGTCCCAGCAATCACAGAAGCAGGATGTAAACGCTGAAAGCAATCCTGAAAGAAAGGTTAAAATGTGTTTGGAGCTTATCACTGGAGGCACAGGCAAGCTTGCTGTGGTCACACAACAAATTCTAACCTTGGCACATACTGAAGAATTTTTTAAAGCATTCACTTTGCAAATGAGTGTCCATTTAACACATAGAAAAAATCATGTGTGTTCTATAGATTTCTTCCAAGACAAGAGAGCTAACATGTAAATATTTAGCTCCATTCCCTTTGGTGGGATGCAGGCATTTGGCACGACTTCGTTGAAGCTGTGACCTGTTTCCATGAGGTGTGTGACCTGCTTGCTGGTGCCCCTGTGTGCACTGGGGTTTCTCAGCAGGGCAGGTGCCCTCTGCTAGGTCGGGCCCCCAGCTCGAGTTCTCAGGCAGGGCTGACACAAATGGTTCCATGTCTTGCTAATACATATGCTCTTCTCAGGCTGTGGAATTTGAATGAAAACAAGGCTAAAGCCTAGGCGTGTCAGAAAACTAAGTAACAGGTGAAAGACGATGTATAAAAGATACAGGGAGAGTAAGGGGTTTTTTATATGTATAGGTATATATGTAGGAAGAAAGGAAAAGGAGTAATTTTCCTGTGCAGCTGGAGGAAGGGAAGACTGAAAGACTGCCTTGAAAGAACTGGGGCTGTGGAGGAGGGGCAGGCATAATGTACTTTTTTTTTCCTGATGGAAATTAGAGTTCGGAATTTTGCTGTAACTTCTGAGTAAGAGCAGCAGTTGATTTATTGTGTTTTAATTAGGTGCTGTAACACACACATGCTGTGGATGCATGTCTCTGAAAATTATGCCCTAAATTAACTCAGTAGTAAAAAGACTTCCTTTTTAGTGCAGTTAACAAACCAAACAAAACCCAAACAGAAAAATGCCCTTAATCTATACTGATCTGTGGACAATTTAATTCCTAATTTAGTAAGTTGCTTAAATTGTTAACTCATTTTCTGATGTGCTATATGAGCACCTTTTAATTGTTGGGTCACTTCAACAGTGATTCAGAAAAGCAGACTTGCTAATTGGGTGTTTCAGACAGCAGTTAAATCCAGTTAAAGTTTGGGTACCTTGAGCACATGTTAGTTTTAAGACATGACTTTGACTGCTTTGAGCATGGGTTTTACAAACCTCTCGGTCTTTAGAGAGCACCCATGATCCTCAGAGAAACAACCAAGGCAACAAGACACTTGCTTTAGTTGAATAAAGTGTTAAAACCAAAACACTTTAGTTGCATAAGGTGTTAAATTCTCTATTGAAATTCTGGGAAACCATTTTTACTCTTCTCAACACTGGGAAAAAAGTGGAATTACTTATCTTCATTTTGGAGGGATTTATAGTTTTAATAATGCAGCATTCCCCAATAATACTGCTGTGCAATTTTGTTCCCTCTAAAGATGATTTGGAGATGTAGATGTAAATTTTTAAAGATAAATCTGATCGTGCTAAATTGAACATCAGTAGTTTTCACAGGAGCTGTGATCTAGTCCATTAAAGCAGGCATGGAGAATTTTTTTTTTACTATTTATTCTTTCCATATCCAGAACTCTTCATTCAAGAGATAAAGAAGTTTAAACTTGTCAAGCTGTAGGATTCCCATCTGAATTTTAAGAAGCAGGCTAAAAAATTGCTAAAATTCTGGAGAAGAGATTTTAAATGTAGATAATTATGTCAAGATTGCCCTCGAAAATTATGCTGAGGAGCAGAAGCTCCGAGTTCTTGGTACAGCCAAAGCTCTCACGCTGTTGGCTCCTGTGTTCCTTGCCTTGCTTATGGCAGTGAGTGGCTGATGAAATGGGGGTGATCTCACAGGACACAAGCTGAGTTTCACATTTGAACAAGTTTATCCAGCCAGCCTGAAAGCTGCAAGCCTGTGGTTTGTCAGATGGTGTGTTAGTCTTGGTAGCATTTTGTTTGTAATTAATCAATTTCAAATATACACAATCATCAAACATCATCCTTCATATGTGTATTTCATGTATATTGTGTGTAAGCAGAGGAGCAAAGAATAATGGTAATGGAGAGGGAATAGCTTTCACTGACTCCTCAGGTGTCTGAACCTGATGTTTGTTTAATCCTGGAATGTCTATCAGTAGTACTGGAAAGAGTCTTCCAGAATGAAAGTATTTTAATAGTTGGGAAGATGATAAAGGAATTGTTTTCCAATTTCTGCTTTTATGGCATGTAGTTAAAATGGAGAAGTAGAATCCCTCCCCCTCCTCCTGATCCTGCCCTCCGGCAGAAAGGTCAGTAGACGTTTGTGATCTCTGTCATTTGTATCTAAATTCAGCTGGCATGCTCTGTTGACCTGTACATTTGTAATGGATCACAAGTTCATAAACGACAACAGGAATATAACATGGATAGAGGCCTGAATGCAAAGGGATGTGCAATGTTAGCTTTATTAGCATGTAAGCTTCTCTCTCATATTTGTGATAGCTGATACTGCATATCTCTCCAATATTTTGGTTATCATTGACAAGAAATTTAGCTTGTGACTTTTATCTGATTTGGTATTTTGATTATAAATTGTGAAACAATTAATTTCTAGTGAGTGCTTCAAGGGAAGTAGTATTTCCAATGGATTTGCCCTTGGAAGCAAAGACCCCTTATTAATGGTTCCAGTTTTAGTAGTTGGTTAAAAACAAGCTTTTAGAATATACAATTCTCTTAGAAAAGTTATTATTCAACCAAATGTAACTTGTGGAGGTAGACTTTGAAATGGAGGATTTAAGATTATTTGTAGAGACCTTACTCAATGTATTCTAACTTTCTGAGGTGTAGAGCTCTTTCAAGGATAGAAAATAAATGACTTTTCAGAGGTTGGATGAGAACTAATTCCATGTATTGCTCTGGGTAGTAAACATTGATTTCCTCTTCGATTGAAGAAGCTTAGAATGTGTGAAATCCTCTTTAAGATGAAGAGGTCCCAGTGCATCAGCAGGGCCAGCTTTTCCCACAGTTACTGCAGTTTACTGCAACAGTTATATTGTTGTAAGTTGAACAAGGACTTTCTTTTCTCAGTACATAATTTTGCAGAGATTAACATGGGAAGCAAAGCATCTTCCTTGTGCTACACTTTTGTAAGGCATTCTGCATGTAGTTATTTTCCAGTTAAGAATAGAACTTTAAAATCAGATGTTTATAAACTTCTCATGTAAAAAGGTTAATTGATGATCATTTATTGAGAGTAAATTACAACAATACTGTATTAGGTTTCTAAGGTAGGCAGATAGATGTCCACCAAATGTTTTTATTGCCATTCTGTTTTAGCAGATGTCTTTTCTTTTCCTGACACCATACTAAAAAATATATGGCATATATAGTAATCGTAATGAGCTAGATGCATTCCTGAGTTTTAAAAAACCTAGTGATAAGTTTTTGAATTCCAGGACAAATAAATTTACTTATTTCTTTCATAACCACTTTAACAGTGGCTGGTATCTCAAGTTCAGTGTTTGATCCTGCTGTAGGTGGTCACTGAATGTGTACTTTAGCAGACTTTATTAAAAAAAAGTCTCAGTAAAGCACTGTCATTAGTTAGTAGACTTAATCTTCTGAAGAAGTGATGCCTTTTTCTCAATTTCTCTAAAGTCAGATAAAATCAAAACAGGAGCTGTAGTAAGGATGGATGCATATATAATGTGAGTTTAACATTTCTGTGCTTCTTTAAGCACTGTTGTTGGCTTAAAGGAACAGCTGTATGGAAGAATACACTTTAAAGAAGAAAATTCTTTAAAATGGCACCTTTGGTTTTATGTTCTTCCCCCCCCCTTTCTTTCTGAATATCAATTAGGTTGGTAAAATACTACTTTAAAACCAAAATAAGCAAACTTATGCAATAAAAATCAGAAGATAAAGGTATAGTTTGCCTAAAATTTATTTAAAATACTCTCAGAAATTAGACCTTAGGATGTTCATGAAATGTGACAATGTAATAACAGGATAGTTTTTTCCCCCTGCTTCTCAGCAGAGACTCCACAGAATGGTTGTTTGCACATAGTGATGTGAGTGGCAGGCTGAAAGGTTTGCTGCTAGCACTGGAAGCCCATGGATTATCTGTTGTATGTCTGAGTGGGCAAGACTTTTTCTGTGGGACGGAATTTTTGTAGAATTGCTCAGGAACTGGAGAGCTGAGTGGTATGTACAGACATGTTGGCCTTTGCAAATGCTCATCACTCCCTTCCCTCTGCAGTCAGTGAGGCACTTCACAAGGGCAATTCAGAACTTGGTGTGAATCATCTTCTGGAGGTCCTGCTTGTGTAGGAAGATAAGGAAAATTGTACCTTTCACTCAGGGATTCAGTCAGCTGCTTAAAACTAGGCTGGATAGAGCTAAGCCAAGGTCCCCGCATCTTTGAAAAGTAAAAACTAAAGAACAAATGAGAAATCACATTAGGGTTACCTGCCTTGGTCTGTTAGATCCATTTCAGGACACAAGGTAACCTTTCAACACAAGATACCGGAGTGCTGAGCCCCTGTCCCATTCTGTGTGTGCTCTGGGGGTGTGTGTCAGGCCATGTTCCCAGCTTTAGAGGGGCACAGCAGTTTGCATCTGAGAGCCCCCATGGTTCACCTGGGCAAAAGTCCCAGATGGGAAACTTACAGCAGGTGAATGCTTAGTGTGGTAAGTAAGTATACTTACTATAGAAAAATAAATAAATGTATACTCACACATTCAACAGCCAGTCCCTGCTCCCCTAACACCCACTCTCTCCCCATTTCTGGAATCTTTATTTGGGAGAGGAGTATGGTCATACACATTCATCCATCCATCACAGTTCTACTTCTCATGAAGTAGGAGAGCAGTTCTGCCCACCACTGTGGTGATGTTATGAGCACATCTGAGCTGAAAACAAATACAATTAACCTAAACCATTTTTTTTAAGCACAGAAAATGTTTCTGAGCCTGTATTTTGAATATTTATTTCTAGAATACCTGCCATTTAAAAGCAAAAATTTCATCGTGAAAATGTCATTTTTTCTTAAACTGTTTTGCTCAGGAGTTGGTTTTATTCCAAGAGGAAAGATAAATTCAGATGTTTTTCTTCTTCATGGATTCATTTTTTCCTATCCATTCATTAACCGCAGCAAAAATACTTGCTCTGCTTTGTTAGGTGTGTCCTTTTGGACTGCATCTCATAGGCTGTGTTCAGACTAAATTTAGAAGGAGCTTCACCATTCGTTGCAGCCCTGTAATTATAACTGCAGCAACCTCAAAGCTGATCCAACTAAATTAAAACACAAATTGCTTCTGCTGCTCATGCTGTTTGGATCACCTCAGTATTTCTTCAGTTAGTGATACTTCTGAAATTGGAGAATTTTTGGTTTTGAAGAAGGGGGAGAAAAATAGCCCAACTAAGCTTTGACATTAGAAACCAATAGGGCCGAATTCTCTTGGCTCAATTTCTGATGATTTCTCTCTGTTCCCACTATCTGGGGACTTTTCATCCAGTCATGACCCCTATGGCAAAGTGCCTGAGCCCTGCTGGTGAGAAGATGTCAATAATTCAGATCACATTATGCTGGCAATTCAATCAAATATAAAGTTACCTGTGTTTCAGAAACATTTAAAATTCCTAGTTATGTAGGAAGTTAATTTGAAAGAGCAGCTGAATGCCTCCTGGAAAATTTGGAGAGTTTCTCTTTAGTACCCATTTTGCTGGCTTGCTCTTATCATATATTTTCTGAATTTCTCTAACCTTGTTCTTGATGACAAAAGACATTTGCATGAAAACAGGATCTTTGTTTCTTAAGTGTTCATCTGTTCCTGCTGTTTATTTCCAACCTAAAGTCATAATCCTCAGTTTGTGGCATCACAATTGGTTGCAGTGGAAATTATTATGTCATCACAAATGGAGGATTATGACTTCAGGTGGGGGGATAAGCAGCAGGAACAGATGAACTCTTAAAAGCAAAAATGCTGTTTCATGTAAATGTCCTTGGTAATAAAGAAGAAAGGGAGGTGAAATACAGAAAACCAGAAAATTGGTATGGGCAGACTTGTGTCTGAACAGTAGGGCAGCAGATTTTCCTTCAGGCAGGAACAGCTATTTTAAATTAAGGACATGTCCATGTTGAATTTAGGTTTTTAAATGTTTTCCCCTCAATTAAAAAAAAAAAAACTGATTTTGTTACTCAAATACTGATACGACTACAGTGTTCAGGGAGAGATTTTTCATCGTTGTTAAGCATTCTTTTATTTCTTTGTGTATCTGCTTGTCAAGGTACTTATAATCTTGGGGGAGTTTCCCTTTTTGTGCCTGCTGATGGGATTTTTCAAGCCCAAACCCCACCATTTGGAATGGAGCACCTGCCCTGTGTGAAGCAGGATGACCATGGTGGAAGCTCATCTAAACCACACTGCTGAGCCAATCAGTCAAATGCTTTTCACAGGCTGTTTCCATTTAAAACCACAAGCAGCAAGCTGACATTTCTCTTCAGCATCATAAGATGGAAAGCTCTGAAATACCCAGAAGCAATCTCAGCTTGTACCTTATTTGGCTTTATCCGAGCATTTTCCCCCACCCTCTCCATCCTAGAGCTGCTCTATTCTTTAGGAAAAGGAGGTTAAAAATTATTGATGCAAGCTAAAAGGTTTATAAGAACAGAAACTAAAACAACAAATAGAAATAAGGATTAGTAACAAAGCCTATTGTCTGTTTTCTGTGGTGGAAGCCAATTTGACTTGCTTTCATTAAAATTCTCCTTGTTAACTCGGGTGATGTGTTGGTGATGGACTATTTGATGTCTGAGAAGTGGTGAGAAGTTAACTATCTAATGATGGACTAATTAGAAAGCCCATCCTAGCAGGATCCATGGAAATTGATTTGCACAGTGCCATTTTTGCTAATGACAGTCATGAATACGTTTGCAGTCGTTTACTTACTCTTCCTACTCCCAGCTAATGAAAGAGAAGCGATCATTAAGAGCTCAGCTATAGTCTATCTGAAGTTTTCTTTGCCTTGTAGGAATAGCCATACTTTAAGAAGTTGAGCTTTAAGTAATATTCTTCCTAGAGAAACACATGCCTGATGTCTCTCTTCTCTAAAATGAGCATGTTTTTCTATTGTATCTGGTTTTGAGTTATCCTCACTGAGTGTCCTTTCTGTGCTATTTACAGAAAATGACCATCACTGCATGGGAGTAGAAGAAGCCATAAATATGTGGTCTGAATAAAATTAAAATTAATTAGACAGTTTTTCCTACAAGGGCATAACATGTCCATCCACAACTAGGTCAAGCATTTTAATACGTTTCAGTCTAAGGCAAACAAAAAGTATTACTCTTAGTATCTCTTCTTATGATTTTATTTACCCAATTGCTTTCAGATCCCTTTAATCTGCCCAGATGGTATTTGCCCAGCCAGGTCCATATGGCCCAGTATTCATAAACTAGAAGTTTTTGCACAAAGACCTCCTGAATAAAATATGACAATCAATGCAGTGTGGTTACCCATAAGTACATCCTTCATTGCCCAGAGGGCTCTAGCTTACTACCACCTTCCGTGCTTCTCAAGGCCTTCTCTGGTCAATAATGATCTGGCATTGCACTGCTCTTCTGTTTACTTTCTGTACTTTAACTTCTGTTTTACTTCTAATTAAGCTCCTGTAAATTCTGCCATAGTTAAAGAAAAATACTGACCTTTTCAACTATCCCTAAACTTACCTGCTTTAGGTGTGTTCTGACAGATGAAACCAGTAGCTGGGGGTATTGCATTAAGTTCCAGGAGTTAGCTGTACCAAGTTTTGATATGTTTTCAGTGAAATGGATGTCCTATAAAACCTGTCAGACAAAGGTGGAATCTAAGAAATAGAGGTGAAAAGTGTAAGTGGACAAGCAACTGGGAGTTGAAAGTAAGAGGGCAAGCAATGGTGAAATGTCCTTGCTGGCAGTCGTGAAGGAGTCTGAGGTTGTGCAGTGAAGACTGGGAACAAGGGGAATGGATAGCCTGAAGCTGCTGATATCTGGATGGGTTAGAAGAAGGGACAGCAGAGGAATCAGAGTGAGTTATCAGAGACAAAATAAGAATGGAAAAGGAAGGAGGGAGGTTTGGATGACTGTATCTGAGCTTCTTAGGGTTTCTTTGTAGTTAAAAGAGACAAAAAGAAAACAGGAATTCTTGGGGAGTCAGAGACAGCAAGAAAGTGGGGAAAACTTGGAAATCTTCATGAGGGATTCTGCTAAGAGGACAGCTAATTTCCTCTGAAACAGGGAGATTATATGTAGTCAGTATCACAAAACAACATCATGTTGGTTTCAATATCTGATTTAAATATGAAGAAGAAAAATCCACTTAATTGTAATGAAAATTAGTTACCTTGACATAAAGGAAAAAAAAAGATTGTCCATCTTGCCACAAAGGAATTTAGGTGAGGTCAGCACTTTAATTTATTTCTGAGACTGAGCCTGCCCAGTTTATCTTGGGCCTGCATTCACTCCTTTACTCTGAAGAAGTTCCTATACATTAGTTCCCTGAAGCAAAAACCTTATCTGATTTTAACAGCAAAACCAACTGTAAGTATATTCATCTAATGGCTTGGGGTTTCCCCTGAAAGAAGAAATTTTCTAATTTAAAAATTTATTTCTAGCTCCTCCATTCAATTTTTTTTGGTAGCATTGTAAAATATATATGCGTGTGCATATTATACCTATATGTGTACATATATGAGAACCACCTAGATCTGATAGGTGCAAGATTTTGAATTTCTTTTGCTCTTTCAGTATTACCTCCCAGCACTAGCTGTTCATTAGTTTTGTGGGCTTTCATAATATTTATTCCTTTTGGTTCCTGTAATGCATCCTACAAAAGATACTAAGAAGAGATAGCAAATGTTTATGTATCTCCTGCACTCTTATGAGAGGGAGCTTTCAGTAGTCCTGTGATACATATTATTCAACATCTAAATATGCTAACACATGTAAGGAAACAGCTAACACTTTCTTTAAATTAACCTTTTTTGGAGTTTTTGGTATGCTAAACTTACTTAAAAATTAAAATTTACCTGGAAAAGGAATTGAATGGATGCATAACTCAGATGAAGATATTCCAAAACGGCAGTCAGGGATGACTATCCAGTGGAGCAGACTAGAGAAGATTTATATGTAGACCATATTAGGACTTTCAGAAGTAATATTTAGAAAAATAAATTATGAAAGATATGGGTATACAGTAGTGTGATCTGCTAGCATTACATAACATACAGTATTGATGGCTGATCTTTTTAAAGAAATATTGCTATATACAGGCTCAAGATTAGGTTTAATTTAAAGTTTAGGTCATGTAGCTGTTCACTTACAAATAAATAGTCTAGATTAATGACTTGTTGGCATGCTTAGAACAAAAAAACTGTCAATATGGACAAGTGGTTTGTAGTGTCATTTACTCCTGCACAATTTTGATAAACATATTATTTAACTGTACTGTATTGTGTAAGCAGATATAAAACCATATTGAGCGACGGAATTTTGCCAAGACATGATTAACATTGATCATGTGGCTGAGTATCTGTGTGCAGTACTCAAGTCTGATGTGTTCTTTCTGTATGGAAAACATCCCTGTTCCTGAAGAGCTGCTGTATTTTAGAGGATTTGATAGCTGTTGATAATGGATGTGATGGAGAATAGGCGGCCACTGGACAGTGAATTCACTATAATAATTTAAAATGCTCTGTGAATAAATCTCTTACTCATCCAGTTCAGGTCAGAGGTGTAATCTTCAGAGGCACTGAACTACCTGTCTTCAATGAAGCAAAACAGTAAAGGAAAGGCCACATTAATGAAAAAGCAATGAATGATGTTAGAAACCTAAGACACTTAGAAAAACAGTAGTGATCTACCTAGCTGGTATCTGGTGTACTGCCATCTAAAAAGAAATCACCTACACGGTTCTGTTCTCACCTAAATGCAGCCTTTGTTCTGCTTTACACGTTCTCCCCCTTTGCATGTGCTTCTCATCTTTCTTCCCTTAAAATGCCCTTTCCATTTCATATTCCCTGTGGAATTGCCCTACCTCTTATGCAGGCTCTTTTCCTTTTCCCCACTGCCAAGAACTTTGTATTCTCTCTCTTCCCTTTCTTCCTCATTATATAGTATTTATTTGCCACTAACATTTGCTTTTGTGAGCTACAGTATTCTTGCTTTTCCTCAACTGTATTTTAAAAGAGGAAGAATTTGGGTTTGTTTTGTGGTGGTCAGCCTTTTGTGGTGGTCAGTCTTTTACGGTGGATGTGTACCATGGAACTTCTGTAGTTCTCCACTGGGGGTTTTCCTTAAGCAGAGCCAGTGGCCTTGCGAAGCACAGAGGTTAGATGATTGCTGTCACTTCTTGCTCAAGGTGGAGATTTTTTCAATAGACTGGCTGCAATATCCAAAGATACCTAGCTTCTGTGTTGTGCTTTATTGGGAAATTTCTTTTACAAGATGTTTGGGTTTACTTTCAAAAATTTTAAAAAAAATATTTCTGTTGCCCTTGTCATCTTTGGATCACTTGAGTTTACTGCAGTCAGGGAATACTGGTGAAAGCCAAGGCAATAAGTGAGCTCTGGGTAAACTTTAATGCTAGGAGCTCCTCTGGAGCTGACATTGCTTTTATTAGGAACCTCTTGTGAGTTTTGCTCCAAGATTTGCTTTCCTGTAAGAAGGTGTTAAAATGTAGCCCTTCATAACCAGGGAAATCAAAGCCACTGTGCAGTTGATAAAGCCAGCATTTCTATTCTGGCAAGTCTGTCCAGGATTTCGTCATTTGTTTAAGAGTGGTGAAATATTGGAAGTATTTTCATCGTTCTGAAATGTAATTGAAGGAAGCAGTTACAGAAAGCCTTTTGTGTGTTTTCAGTAGAGTGGTTAGGAAGCCTAGTCAGGGAACAGAGAAAGTCTTCAGAATTAAGGTGATGAATCACAATGTTCAAGTTCAGCAATAATGACTATTAGGATAATTTTTGAGTAACTCATTGACTGGAATATGTTTTAATAGTCATATTTCATGTTATTTAAAAAATGGGAACCTTCAGGTTTTTTTTAATGTAAGGGTTGCACATAAAGAATAGATAAGTTATCTTGCTTTAGTTGCCTATTTAGAAGAGAAATGAGTAGAATATTCTTGTGTTACCTATTCATCAGTCATGCAAATTTTCTGTGTACTCTGATTTCACCACAGAAAAGTTCATTTATCCCTGGGGAACTGAACAGTGAGCTTGTGAGTCATCCTGCATTGGGTAGCCCTCCTAATCTGCCTCTCCCAACAACCTGTCCTAGCAAAACCAAAGAATTAATCTGCTTTGCACTTCAGGGGGCACCTCCTACCCCCATGATTATCCTTGACTGGGTGTAGTCTGGATTTTGTTAAATCAGGTGGGGTGAGGAAGAGGACCCCACTGGATTTTCTTGCTCACCATGTTACTGGCTCACTGCCTATCTGTAGATATGATTACGTTTTTCTCTTTGTTCCCTTCACAGTTGGGTAGCATAAGTTAAAGAAAAAAACTGACAAACAATAAAATCTTGCAGCTTTGAAAATCTGTAGTAAAGGATCCATAGCTTTATACAGAACTTGAGAACAGAATAAAAAGGGTCATATATATTTTTCTTTCCTGTCATTTTTCAGGCTATGCTAAAAGGAAATGAAGACCTTTGCTTAGAGAAACATATTAGAGAAAACAGGAAAAAATAGTTAACTGGATTTTTGACACGTTTCTTAGTTTCTAACCTTACAGCCTGAAGTCCCTCAGAGTATTACATAGGTGTAGGCATGGGTCATAGAACACCACTGTTTTCAGCATTAGGAATTAGTCTTTGTCTCAAGAGCCCCAGAAGTTTGATATCCCAGAAGTACAGCGTGAAGCTGAAGAACAGCTACAGGAATGTGATTATCAGTGAAACCATTGTTGAGTGTAACACTTTGCTCCTGTAGCCTTGTTTGTTTTGTTCAAATGACTCAACAGCACAAGAACAGGAATTTTGAAAATGGCAGCTCAGTTAAGAGGCATCTGTTAACACCAAACATTAATTAACTTAGAGATGGTTGTGGTTGGCTTCCCATAGCAAACATGCCCTACACAGACAGGCTTTGTATGCATTTGCTCTGCAGTGCAAGAATTTAATTCTCTAAGTTAGGCATGATTCCATTTAATTTCAACACATACATTTTCATCCAAATCGAGCTATACAGACTAGCTCCTTGATTCAAATAAATTTAATTTTGCAAGTCTTAGCCTTGCCTGAGAGACTCTGGACCCAAACCCTTCCCAGGACTTCACCTGTCCAGAGATGCTGCACAAAATTCCAGGCCATGGCCCAGCAGATAACAAAGGCTCTAGTGCTGCCCTAGCTCTCCAGAAAGGTGTGTGTTTATCACCTTGAATGAACTGGCTGTTACTGATGTCCTGTGAGTATTCTGAGACTTCAGTGAAGGAGCTGTGCTTGTGCTCTTGGCCCAGCTGCTCCTGCACCTGCCAGTAACAACTGGATTCCAGTTTACCACATGACTTAACTGGATTTTGCAAAAGACAGGTTTCATTCCCATGTGTCTAAAAATTGGGATAGTCTCCTCAAACTATGAAAAAGCTGTAGGATGCCATGAATAGTGACAAAACAAGAGAGTGGTTTATTGTTGCTGGGAGAAGTGCCTGGTGATTGTTACTGAACAAGGCATCCAGCTTGCTATGACAGGTAGAAATCTTAGTTAGCACAGGGAAGGTTTCCATTTAATTATGGATGCAAATAAAGTTAGAGAGAGCAGCTGAAATACATTATTGTGTATCATGTCTGCTTGAAATTTGTTGGTAATGGGTAGTGTGCTTGGGAAATTGTACCATTTAGCCAATGTTCAAAGCAATAGCCACATTCAAAGTAAGTCAATGCATCTCTCCCTAATTGCATTTTAAATATGAGAGTATTTTGCCTCATAATTATCTGTTTCTAATATATATGGGGTATCTTCTTGGCTGAGTATTTTATGCTCTGTAGGTCGGTCTTTACTAGAGCAAGACCATTTTTGACACTGAAAAAAGAGATTTATATTGACCAACTAACGGCCCATCCAGTGATTAAACTTGCTGATTCTTCTGAAATTCCTAGCTACTAGAAGGAGAATCCAAAAGTGAGGGGAAGTGAAGGAATAAAGTAGAAGAAATACATCTATTAGCAGTAAAAGTATAGACATAATATTCTCACTTTACTAATGGATTTTTTAATCTTAATTTCTCCTTGTGAGTGGATAGACTGTAGATGTCCGTGCCTGATGCTTCTGCAAAAATATGTTTCAATTTATACTCATTTATTGATTATATTACTTTATATTCATGTAAGCAGGTAGAATGTGACTATTCTGCTTTACTGAGTTGGAACTATATACTGCAATATTGATTTCATCTGTCTCCTGTGTTAGAGACCAAGTGTGAGGCAATCAAGAATCTACCATGAAATAGTTTTTTCAGGCACCTTTAATTACAGGTGCATGTTGGGATGTAGCATGTTGTACAATGTTCCTCTCAGAGTACTCGAGTTCATGAGATGCTGCTTTGAATCTGCAGAGAGAATAGTAGGGAAAGGGAAGGGGGAGAGAGGATTACTTGTCTTTCCTAAAGTTTCTCTGTCAAAATGTTTAGCTGCATTTTTATAGTAAGAGATTCTGGAATTATGCATAGGTGTGTCCACAACAGTCTTCTGCACCCTGTTTAATAGTCTTTCTTTGTTGTAGGAATATTAATGCTAATCTTGTGACAAGAGTGCCTTCACAAGATTTCAGGTCTCTCTCTACAAGCATAGGAATCTATGAAAGAGACTAAAATAAATGGAGGCATATATGGGCTAGACCTCTAAATATTCAAGTTTTTCATAGGTAGAAGTCAAAGGCTTGGTAAGGTGAGAGTACAAAGCACAATTATTTAGACCTGTGTTTTGAAGGAAGATGAAAAATTCTTATTCTTTCTAGCAGTAAATAAGTGAAGCAGGTGACATAGCAAGGAATGCTTAATGGCACGTGTGTTGTCTCATAGTCTCAACCTGAAACTGTTGAGGGGAAAAACTAGATGGGATTAAACACTTCACAATATTGCTTCTCCTGGAGCTCTCTGGAGGTGACTGGGTCGCTGGGAAACCATGAAGTGTCAGATGAACTGGAGCTGAAACCCAGTGTCAGCTGCTGACAGTGATGAGAATAGTGATCACTGAACACCTGAGTGGAGCTCTCTAGTAGCTCTGCTGCTTAAAACTAGGGACTTGTTATGAAGACCTGCTTTAAAAGTGCTGTGGTTTTAGCAGAGTGAGCCTGAGGTGTCCTGACTATGCAACATGAGCTGCATGTAAGCAGGACTTGGTACACAGGCTGAACAGTGTAGGTGGCTTTGGAGCAGAGATGTTCCTTCATTTTTGGATGTGTCTTTAAAGGCCATGAGTAGCCTGTGTAATTTATGGAAGTACTTACTTGTGTCTAGTTGTGACAGAACTACCATCATTTTGACAGTCAGGGTGTCACATCTAGAATGTCTGCCAAGCTTTGAGGAGAATATAAGCAGCAGATTAATCCAGTCTCACTCCCCTTTTCTCCCAAGCAATTTTAGGACAAGATTTTTTGAGGTAGAAAAAGGATAAATACTAATATATTGCTCTTAGGTATTGCCTTTGAATATAAGTTAATAAGTTAGACTCACTGGTGAAATGAAGAGAATCCTGACTGAACCTAATGACCATCCAAACTGACCTTAGGAAGAATGGGGCAGAAAGAAGTTTGCTGAGACTCAGAGCACTGTAATAAGATTGGAGACAGGGCATTCAGTTTTTTATGAATATAAATAGAGTTCAAAATCACCACCAAATAGGCTTCAAAAGCCAAACTTCGTGTTGGGAATGTTAGTGAGAGGAACACAGAATAAAACTAAAAACATAATTATAGCACTGAATAAATTCATGGAGCATCCTCATCTCCAGTTTTTTTGTGTGGCTTGTGTTCCTTTGTCCCTTCTATCATCAGTCCCTCCATCTCAGGGAAAAAAAATAGACTGGGAAAGATGTAAAGTGGCAAATATAATTCAAGGTTTACAACAATTTCCATATTCAAGTAGACTGAGTCTCTGTACTGTGAAAAAGAAACTATATGGAGGAATCTAGGGTACAGGCTTTCTTAAATTGTGGGTATCAAAACAGAACAGTTGTTCACTATGTCTCCTCATACAAGAACTGGAGATCATTAATAAAATTCTTGAAGAAATGAAAGGCAATTTTTCTTTTTTCTCATACCATTTGTAAATTGGGATCTTAGTGCCATGGGTTATTTTGATGCAAAAGTTCACTTAGGTCTGAAAGGTGAAAAAAAGAATTTGAGAAAGAAAAATCCATCAGGACCTATTAAACACAAGGTTACCAGGTGTAGCTTAGTTCCAATGCCTTACCTGGAAATACCTAGAAACTAGGAGAGCATACAGAAGAAGTGTAATTCACTATAAACTTGCCTTTTCATCCCTTCATTTGTGCCCAGGTGTTGTTACCAAGCAAGAGATACTGGGCAAGGTGGGGTTTTGGTCTGATCTATTTATCAATCACTCTCACTTAAAAAAAAATATCCAAGGTTCTTGCTTTAGGACATAACTGATGTTTCCTTTAGGCTATTTAATTCCTTTATGTGCTTGTATGTAATTTCCTTTATATGCCCATAAACATCTGATAATGATTGCTGTGGAAAGCAGTCTGCTGGGTCCTACCTATTGTCCCTTTCAGTCAGTGCTTTGTATCTCACTGTGCCTATGCATTCCAGTATAAGTTTCCTTCTTTAAAAAATATAGAATACCTTTTAAAAAATATAGAATAACTATGGTATTTCATGCAATTGTGGGAACTGCTAGAATTATTAAAAAGATACTGTGAACTCTAAAGTAAAACAGCCTCTTAGGGACACAGGTGATAGGTAATTAGGAGTGCTTTACTGACAGTGTTTAAATTCCTCTTCCTTTTTTTATTGACACCTTTATTGTAAAATTGAAGTCTAGGGTAACAAATGTTACATAGTCCTACTTAATGCCTTGTGTTGAAGTTCCAGTCCTTGCCCCATGTTTGGTCTGTTTGTACTGCTCAGGAGAAACAAATGAAGCACTGAATATACCCAAGCATGGGAACACCTCCAAAGGCATTTGTATGATGGTCACAGAAGCAGCAGCCGTGTATTGTTAGTGTGGCAGGTGCAAACCTCCTTTGAACTGCAGCTGCTCTGGACATCTTACTCTCAAACTGGCTGCTTAGAGATGACCCCTCAGATGGCCTGAGCAGATCTGTGCTGTGTCCTGCAGAGCTCTCTCGCTGTAGCATTTCCAGCCCCCAGCTGGGAGGCAGCCTGTTGGAGAGTGCTGCCAGCCTGCTGATTTACGTCATACCCAGGTTGCTCCAGCTTACTGTGGGGCACACTTAAAATAAGCTGTAGAATGGATTAAGCAGTTTATTTGTCAAGTCACACTAACATTTTATGGTCTCTTTTTAATCAGCATAATGCATTTTACAAAATTCTAGGTAGGCAAATACTCAGCTAGAGGGTATTCTTCTGCCTTCTTCTTCTGTGTCCAGTTACATGCATCTCCCTAACCTTGAAGATGGGGTGAGCAGTCTCCTGCTGCTGTTCTCCTCTAGTCTGTGATGTATGGCTGTGTGGAATGGAGCTTCTAAATGCCTGTCACAGACTGTTTTGCACACAAGTGCAAAAAGGCAGGTTAGTGGGAAGCACACAGAATTGGTGACATACTGAGTTGCAAAACAAATGTTGGTTGCTTTGAGGCTGTAGAAGGCAATACATACAAATGTTAATTCATGATGTCGATACAAATGCTCTCCTCTTTAAAAAGCCTTGGGATGCCTTCAGCCATGTGGTTGTCATGTAACAGCACATGGCCCTTTTCCTGTAACAACATATGGCCCTTTTTTGTCTTCATTAATACTACACTTAATTATCAGAATTAAGGAATATTTTACTTGAGTTTCAGATATATCTTCCTTTCCTCATGTTTTCATTTAAATAATTTCATTGGTGTCTGTCTCACTAGGCCCATCTCTTATAATGCAGTTCTCATTGCTTTTGTGACTTCTCATTCCTTTGTAGGAGTTGTCACAATCAGGTTTTTTCCCATCTTTGGAGAATTTCTTATTGTCATAGTTGCTAAACAGGAATAAAGCAGTTATTAGCATTTTCAGATACAGAAGGGTAACTAACACAATTGAAAGAAAACTGATGGTTTTCACCACAGTGTGGGGCACAGTGTTACTGATAAGATAGTATTCAACTTGTCATTTGTCTGAAAAGGGAAAGGACAATCTGTTTTTTCCAAACTGAAATGAGTTCCTTGACTCCTAGCCTCATCCACACTCTTCTAGATGATGAAATCTAGAGCTTTTGCAGATGGAGGAGGAAGTATGAGATCAGTGGGGTCTAGGGCAAGACTGAGTACCTAATGCTACTGGAGAGCAGGCAGCACCACAAACAAGGTCCAGTGCAGAACAGGGATGTCTCAAGCCAGCCCAAGGATGTTGAGGTGGTTGTTTGACAAGCACAGGGGGGCATTGGCATGCTAGGTTGATTTCACCTTGGGTCAGCCTAACTGTCTTCTTAATTTGAGCTGAGACTTAGCTCTAAATTTGCCTAGATTTAAAAACAAAACCCAGAACTTCTTGGTTGGTTTTTCATTTTAATATGGCTGCTTATGTTGCTGTTCTGTTCTTATAGTGAATGAAACAGGTGTGGTTAAAATTGAGTTGCGAGCTCACTTATTTGGGGTCTTTCATTGCATGCTCAGGAGGAAAAAAGGTATGGGTGGAATCTGTTCTGAGCTGTCTGTTCTGGTCTGTGCAGCTCAGTGCAGCATGCAGTGTTTACTGCAGACAAAAGAGAAGGAAGTATAGTTAATTCCTGCTGCACCATTTTCTTTGAAACCTGAAAAGAATGGTAGGAGGATTTGGATTTTGTTTCTGTTTTTGTAAAAGCCATTTCACGTTTCCTAGGGTGTTTTCAACAACAAGCCAGATGTCAGCAGAACCCAGACCAGAACTCAGCCCTGCTTTTCCTAACACCTTGTGGTGCACTTGGAAGCCTGGCAGGAAAATCTGTCATCCATCCTTAACCCATCCTATTTTGCCACCATTTCCCCTCAACAGTAACCCAGCGGAGTCCTGCCCCACGCTGCTCTCGGCTGCGGGCTTTTCAGTCTGCACCGATAATTAGACTTTGAGATAAGCCATCTGCTTGCTGGCCCCCGGTGGTCTGTGGGCTTGGCACGGAGCTGCCGGGGCCCGCGGAGCGCTGCCGCAGGAGAGGCCGGCGGGGACAGCAGCTGCTCGCCGGTGCGGAGCGCTCTCGCACGGAGCCCGACGTGCCGCGGCTTCCAAACACCGCCGGCCCGCAGCGAGCGCTAATGAGGGGGAGGCGGGCTGCGAGGGCAGAGAGGGGCTGGATGCCGTAACGAATTCATTATTTCATCACGCTTTTGAGCATCCGGGCAGGGATGGGAAGGCATGTTTTGCCCGAGTTAATTCTGGCTGATTATAAATGGAGGAGAGCAGGGGAAAACCTGGCTCTTAGATGTTTGCTCTGTGTTTTTGGCAGTCTTCTCTCCTTTATTCAGATCAGCACTTCATGAAGCTGCAGTGGGATAGATAGCTCAAATTAACATCTTATTAGAGGCTTAGAGGTACTAGGCATCAGTTTCAGGTTTTGTACTGTGAATGAAAGACCTTCCTTCGTTTAGAGTCACTTCCAGTTCTTTCTTTTGTTTCTCCTCTTGCCCATTAGAGGGATTTGGTTAGAAATGCCTTCCTGTTGCAGACTTCTTTCTGCTGAGACTTTGATGTTGGAGTGCAAAACCATTATTACTATTACTATTATTATCATTATTATTCCTCCAGTCTAGTCCAGTTCTTACTGGTGAACAAAGAACCTGTCTTCCTCCTTTTCTTTTTCCTGTTTTGCAGTGAACATCTTGTGTGAACAGAGGGATAAATGGCTTCTTTTCTTTGCAAAAGTGAGCAGCAGCTTAACTCAAATCAGTCTCTTTCCACTCGGCTAGATTAACAGCAGGATAGCTGCAATTTTTGTTTTATTTGACAGGAAACTCCTTTCTTGTAAGGGTAATCCCATGAATTCCAGCTCTGTGGGGCGGCTGGCTTCAAGGGCATCCCAGAGGGTGGAATGGCCTCATTCTGGATGTAGGAAAAAATGGAAGTCTTTCTATTAACTTAATGGTCAGAAGCTTAAATCCTAATATTTGGAGGCTAATTTCATATACCTTTCTAGTGATGAGGTGAAATTGTCAACAACTGCAAAGAGAGGACTAGGTGCCCACCTTTGCCTCAAAAAAAAAACAGAAGTGTTGGTGTGTTAATTACTTGGAACATATTTCGGATTCTGCAGTGATGGAAACGGTGTTCAAAGCAGATGCAACAGTGCATGCCATATGCAGTGTGGGGACAGTGTGGTGTGAGCAAGTGCCAAACCATTGATTTAATTACAGCTGGGGTTTGATATTCCAAGCAGCAGTTTGCCTTTCTGCCTTCCTTGGTGGATGAGATGATGCTGGTAGTAAGAGAGGAGAGGGACTCAGGGCTAAGCAAAGGATAACAGGGCAAAGAAAAAAAAAGGACTATCAGTAGAAACCATATCAGATTAACAAACTTTAATTACATTTAATTTTAATCCTTAACATTTATCTAAAATGTGATTGAGGGAAGGTTTATTAGGATTCTGTGTCCCTATAGCCCTTCTTTGAAAGAACACTGAACAAGATGATTGCTTGCGTCTCTAATTAGAAGTTTTTCCCCTCTTGATCACCTAAAGTCAAATTCATTTACTCAGCTTGAAACAAGGATTTAATTTGATTTTTTTTTTTCATCAAAAGATGTCTCTCAAACATGATACAGAACCACAGCCTGCTAATCAAGAGAGAACCCATTACCAGCCCAGTTTTATGAATATTCACATCAGAGGGCAGCACCAACCTCATTAAGGAAGGGTGTTGCAATCATTATTAAACTGTTGGAGTCCATTATGATTCCAAGTGCTGTAATGATGACAGATACCCGCTGAGGGCAGCTGAGAAGAATACCAGAGCATAATGACCTCACCTTTTTTCATAAGCCTATAGGGCTTTTAAAGTCTTTCAGCTAGTGTGGTTTGTATCCTTTTAATCAAGTGCGTGAAAGTGGTCTTAATATCCTTGATTCCCTTGCTCAAGTGATGTGCAGAGAAACACAAGAGCAATTAGGGAATCTGGAGGTTATGTTTGGGTGATATGGTAAGTCAGCAATATGAATTCTTTCAGATCTTAGGTCTCTTTTAATGAGTAGATTCTTGTCAGTTGGACTAAAAGCTCAAAATTGATAAGATGGATTAAGCCCCTTCTGTTCCTTCCTTGTAGAGTGAGAAGACGTACTGCTGCTAAACCTGAGTTTGATCATTTGGGCAGCAGAACTGCTGCAGTTAATGGACCATCAGCACTGTCAGCACAAGTCCTTTCTCCACTCCTCTTTTGCTTCCCTGCTCTGAGGATAACATCCGCTTGAGGTTAACTGTTGCTACAAACAATTTGCTACCCCTGTCTTGCTTTCTTCAGATCCATGCTTTAATCAGGCAGAGTGAAAGAAGGTTAGCCTTGATTCTCTGACTCACAATCCCAATCCTGCCTTAGTTATATTTACATGAATTAATTTTGTGCAAATTAACACAGTATTGGTGGAGGTTTTTTTGGACATGTACAATAACCTGGAGGATGTGTGTAGCTGTTAGTATAATTTCTGCACTCAGAAAGAAGTTTCTGATTCCAACCTTCATGTAATTAGGAAGTAGCTGTACCTAACCAGAGATATTTGTATTATTCTTGCAGTGTCAAGTAGCTTAGATGTCTACTGCTCTGTTTGAATCCTCAAGACAATCTACTATCTTCTTTTACTTATACTCCTCTGTTCTTTTTGCATTTTAGAGATCACCTTTCAACCCAGTAAGAAGCTCCCTCTGGAGTCCTTTGGGTTCTCTCTTTGCTCAGCCCTGAAGGGTGCTGAGCAAGTTGTGGAGGCTGCATTTGCCACCTCTTCCTCCTGCAAGCTGGGACTGGAACCTTGATGTCTCTCACAGTGCATCTGTTTTAATGAGTTTTTAATTGACATTTTTTGCTACAATCTTCTTTTTATAAACTTGCAAGAGACTGTTAATGCAACTGGTGAGGCTGATTGTAAATTACTCTGTGATAATTATGCTATAAAAGAGGAGGCATTATGGGAAACCAGTTGTAAATTTCATGCAGGATGGTTTGTGCCACCAAAGATCATCATCTCTTTCTTTATGCTTCTTCCAACTTGGCTTCCACTCTAAACTGTGAGATCTCTTTGACTTGAGAGCTCTCCTTCCTTCAGCTCCCCATACTATGAAATGCCAGTGATTGTGTCCTAGTTGGTTGTTAAAGCAGTTCATGGCAAAAGTAACATCGCTCTTTGTGGGATGGAAGAGGCAGGAGCTTCAATCAACTCCAGTATTAATTAAATCTGGTGAAGGGAGTGGAAATTAGGGGTCTTGTAATAAGCAGGGAAGAATCTGCCTTTAATTAATGATATTGCCTGGTGAATTAATTAGCAGATAAACTCAAATACTGCTTATTTGGGTTTGTGGAAAAGAATGTCTAGCATTTCAACAAGGAAACTGCAGTGGGCATCTTACAAAGACTGGGACGTATCTCCTTTACAGTGATTTGGCAGAAATGCCAGGTTGTGAAGCAGCCTGTGTCTGGCAGCTGAGAGCATCTCCTAATTAGACAGTTTGCACAACACTTGTTGGCAGGAGAGTATATCTTATTTAGGATCTATGGGGATGTTCCTCAAGTAAACCTTTCCAAGATGAGTATTTAGACTAAGTCTTTAATGTTTCTGTCATGTCCTGATTCACCCCAGTTTCAAAATTTTATTGCTGGTAGCATCAACCATTTATCCAGTAATGTTCAGCAAAGATGGTCTCTGATCTGAAGTAAACATGGACCTTATGAGAGGCAGATTTTAGGCAAACCATTGTTGGATGACAAAATGATTGTTACCACTTCCTAGGTGAACTTCATATTTTGCTGAATGATGCAAGGTCACCTTCTTAGGTTGATGTGTTCATTATATAGCAATAAGCAAGAAATGGGAAAACTATGGTTCAGGCCTTCCATGTCTTTTGGAATCATTGTAATTTTGTATTTACAAAACAAGTGTAGAAAGCTCATAATTGGTATGAGAAACAACCATTTCTTTAACCGGGGAATTTCCCTTCACCTATATTACATTTTATGTGTCCTTTTAAACAGTTTTATTTCAAATAAGTCTATAATAATTAATCCCCCGAGAGCCTCTGAGAGGTTCCTTTCTGCACAATTTTTTTCTCATTAATGTCTTTTACTATTAATAAAGATATGCAAATACCAAGTTTTTTTAAAAGGGCTTCACCTCCATTATTTCACAATAGGTTTGCCATTCCTGCAGGTATTTGCTGATGTTAGTTAACAACAATGCTTGTTCCTAATGATCATCTTGCACTGCAAAATAACTTGTGATATGTTGCTTGGAACTGAATGAGAAGCAATAGATGGGCTCCAGTAGCTATACCCAGTGCATCAAAGGAAAACAAGAGTTTGCTGTTCCCTCAAAGGCTTAAATTCTCAGGAGACACTAAAGATGCTGGCTTCCCACCTGCATTGACTTTTGATAGTATTTTAGTACCTGACTCTTTTTATTTTCCTTTAAAAATCTCTCCTTTTGTGAGTTGTGCAATCCTGAAATTGCTAGGAAATATTGTCCTTATACCTCTCTGAAACTTGAATTCCTGACTTTTTTTTTTGTTTAATCACTTGAGTACAGATACCATTTATAGAGTTCATTTTGTTTGGTCCTTGACAGACCCACATAAATCCCTAGCCAGAAGAGTGCTGAAAGGTAGAAGAAATGCACCCACCTTCTGAGATGTAATTGTATGCAAGACAAATGATAGGAGAGTCTTTGAAAGCAGGTAGAATTAAAGCACTGACACAGTAAGTATAAAGCCTGGAACAGTTTGGTAGCATCTCTTCAGTATCCATCACAGTTGGTCTGTCTTGCAGCTTGTCCAGTTTTCTCTTTGTTAGGCATCAGAGGATGACTAACATGCTGCTATTCAGAAAAATGAGGCTTTTATTGGCAGTAGTCATTTTATGCAGCAGTAATGCTATTTTTAAGTTATAACATGCATTCTCCACATAAATCTGTGCTGATTTCACTGTGCCTTTTTGACTGTTTTCCACAAAAAGCAAAGCAACCTTATTCTTCTCTGATAGCTGGGTTTAAGTTATGGTTGGTCCACTGACATATAACCCGATGTTTTCAGAAGCATTAGGCACCTGTTTCTCATATTGGTTTTAGTGGGCTTTCTTCTGTGTGTATGAGGAGTTGGTCATTTTTGGTGTCCAAATATACAGCTTGGAGTTCAGCTTTTGTCATCTAGCTTTGGCAGCTGTTAAGATATCCTGAAACTTACAGTGAGAATTTTGACCCTAGTTGAACAGACATTTAGCCAGGAATTTTCAAGGGGCTTGTTATTTCCAAAAACTGCAGAAGTATGACTCTGCCTGTCCCTTTCAGGTGATGGCAAGGATTATGTGACAGTTGGAGTTTGGGACTGTCTGTACCTGAAACACTCAGAAAAACAATCCAGTGCATTGCCCATCTCTTGTTTTCCATACCAAATAGTGACTCTTCTTTAGGATTGCACAAACTAGAGGTGTTCTGAAACTAGACTCTAGAAATTGGCTCTTTTCCTTTTTTTCTTTCTAAGAAGTGACCAACCCATTTATAAACCTGGTTGAGTAGGAGGGGAATGGTTTGTCATATCTTCTCATGTTTATGTGCTCTTCAAATCATGTCAGTGGACAATTACTTTTGGACAGATTCTGGCTTTTCGGTGATGCTTTAGATAGAAACACATGTACATTTTTACACATGTTCATTTCAATGTAGTTACAATGAAGTTGCTGGAAAATCTGTTTCTGACATGTTCTTTCTGAAAAATCCCTTAATAGTCATTGTCTTCAGGGATAGGACACATTTCCCACGTATAATTAGCCTGTCTCATTTCAGACTTCACAAGGAAAGCTAAATGAGTGCTTTTCCATCATATTGAAGTTGTCTCCTTGATTCCAACCCACAATCCAATTTCGTATTTCAGGCTTCCTCTCTGAAGTCAAAACTCTGTTGTGAAATAATAGAAAGGAAGTGTGTAGCAAATGAGGAGTAAGTTCACTTTATAATGGCTTATATTTAAATGTACAGCAGAATATGTTCTTTTAGTACTTGTGCTTTCATGTTTAACATCTGTGTTACCCATAACAGCGACTGAATCCTTTACCATAGTGAAGTTTGTGGTGCAGAGGAAACCTCAGCCCGCTGGAACTGAGGTACATTGTTACCTGTGAGAATGACACACCTTTTTGCTTCCCTGTGATATGTATCTTTACATGTGTCTATTTGACATCAATATATGATGACCTCACATATACAAGATCTACAGTTACCTCAGTATTCCTCAGCTTAATGACCTGTTTTAGTCACTTAATTTTGCTTTCCTTGTCAGCCTAGGCATTAAATTCTTGGGCTTGCTTTCCCCCAAAGGTAAATACATTTGAGAAATTTTAAGGGGGTTTCTCTAAGCACAAGAAAGGTGAATAAAGTGTCTGAAGATAGTGCGTAGGGTTTTTCAGAGCTGTGTTGCATCAGTAGAATTGCACTTTCAGTAAGAAGCTGAAATTTATCATGCAAGTGCTTCCATGTGACAAGAAGTAATTTTGCATCTGCCAGTGAAGACTGGTTTACAGTATGACTCCTTGAAGACCTTTTACCTGATTTATTGTATGACCTTGGTAAGAAAAGGTGTCCAGCTCAGAAAAAAACATGAAGACAAATACTCTTGATTTGTAGTCCTTATAGTTCAATAGAAGACAAGCCCTCTGGATCTTGGTGTTATATATGGAGTTTTCTTTCTAGCATTCCTTTCTACCATCTGAGCATGCAATGTAAAAAAAAGTCTGAGAATATTGTCCTTCACATATTTTTATGCTCAAAATTCAGGCATAGCAGCATTTGCACTGCATGGACAGCCTTGTTGCTTTTTCTTTATGTGAATATTTTTGAGCATACTATAATCTAAATGCCTTGTTGCATACAGCCTCCTAGACGTGTGCATTTTTGTACAATCCATAAATCCCTTGGATAGCACCTTTTACATTCCTCCAATCTTGTCAGTTTTCTGCTCCTCTCACTATTGTTATGGTTTAGAATCTTTTTTTTTTTTCCTTTTTCATAAAATTCATTATTTGGAGAATTCATTATATGCATTATGTGGCATGTAGAGAGTAGTAATGAAGTGCATCTGATTGTTCAGAGGAACAAGTATTTGTCCAAGTGGTTACAGCTCTGTAAGGTTGGGGCTACAGATCATAAGCTTGAGTTTTACACAACTTTTTCAAATAACAGCCTTGCCTACATTAGGTAATTTCCAGAATTAAAAGGGCCACAAAAAGGCACTTTTATTGGAAAAAAGAAGGTTGCCAGAACACGTGTATTTGCCTCTAATCTTGGAAAGTGCCTACATATCTGGATATCTGGAATAAAAGTTCACTCTTTAATGAGTGTTGTAGGGATGTTACAGGTTTTAAAACAGCAGTTACAATTTTCTTTTGCTGCCAGGGCATGCCCAGTTGGACTTAGAGTATTAAGGTGACTTTTTTCCCATAGGCCATATGGAAAATAGTTCCAATAAAATACCACAGAACTCTTTAAAGAAGCCTAAAATAGACCAGCCTTGTGGATGGGATAAAAAAAAGGTATTTCTATTTTGTTTAAGATGACCAGAATGATTTGTTTGCCACCTCTTTAAATCTTTTCATCACACTGTGCTACCTTGTATTTGTTTCACTCAAAACCGTTAGAAATTCCTGGCTGGAATGCAAGCACTGGATAGTAAAGAGAGATTATGGGTGATGAGTGGATTTAGAGCAACTCAGCTGAGAAGGACCTGGGGATACTGGTAGATGAAAAAATTACATATGAACTGGCAACGTGCTTGCAGCCCAGAAAGTCAGTCAAATCCCAGTCTGCGTAAAATACCATGGTCAGCGGTCAAGGGAGGTGGTTCTCCCTCTTAATTCTGCTCTCATGAGTGTTGCATCCAGCTGGAGTCCTCAGAAGAGGAAGGATGGACCTGTTGGAGCAAGTCCAGAGGATGGCCACAAAGGTTGATCACAGGGCTGGAGCACCTTTGCTGTGAGGACAGACTGAGAGAGTAGGAGTTGTTCAGCCTGGGGAAGGCACTGGGGAGCTGTCACTGCAGCCTTTCCATATAATTAAAGGTCTCTTAAGAAAGGCATAGAAAGACATTTTACCAAGCCCATGAGAAGACAAGAGTGAACTGAAAGAGGGTAGGCTTAGATGAGATTTTAGGCAGAAATTCTTTAGTCAGAGGGTGGTGAGGCACTGGAACAGGTTGCCCAGAAAAGTTAACTGTGCTTCATCCTTGGAAGTGTTCAAGGTCAAGTTGCACAGAGCTTTGAGTAACCTGATCCAGTGAAGGGTGTCCCTACTCATGGCAGCAGGGATAAGCTAGATGGTCTTCAAAGGTCCCTTCCAATCCAAACTGTTCTCTGATTACACCCAGGGCTCCACAGTGCAATTAGTTAAATCTGTTTTGTGTTCAGCTAACGCAGAGGAGAGGCAGCTGAGCAGTTAGAACTCCTTATTCTTGGGACCCATGCTCTTTCAGGTGGAAGTCTGAGACATCACATCCTGACAGGATACTTACCTTTAGTGACTGTCTCATGGATTATTCAGTTTAGTTACACAGCAGTCGTGCTTGAATTGGAATAATGCAAGTAATGGTGACACAGAGCCCTGTTGCAGTGGTGTGACATGATAGGACAGCCAGCAGATTGATGGGCATTTCTAACAGATATGTAGTGCAATAGCTAAAACTTCTCAGTCCCTCCAGTGAAGGGTAAGCCCTGATACTGAGCTCATGTGTTTTGTTTATGAAAAAGGAAACATCTGGACATAGTTCAAATTATATTTAATATTGATGGTGAGGGAAAATTATGCCAGTGCCAAACGTGACCTAAAATTTAAGCAATTTAAAAAATAAAACTGTTGTTTCCTCATGAGATTTTTCATTCCTGTCTCCAACAAAAAAATGTGTGGGAGGTGGAAGGTGGCAGGTTTTAACTCCCATATTGACATCATCTAACAGGCTCAGTTGCAGTGTGAGAAAAGTCAAGCTGACCAGGGACCACTGAAGTCCCCTTCTGCATCAGTGAATGTGTGCAGGTGGGAGGTTACAGCTTTTCTGTGACCACATCTCCAAGAGCCTGAACAGCACCTGACAGTTCAGGCACTAACTAAACTAATTTCCAGTAGTAGTGGGATTTTAAATTAGAATATGAACTTGTTGAAGGGACAAGTGTGCAAACTTGCAGAGCCCATCTGCTGGGGCAGTCTGTCCCATGGACGTGCATCATCAGAAATGTCCTGAATAAGGTTAGAAAAGGATGTGTGAGACTGCTAAGGACACATCTGGTTTTGTTCACTTTAACTCAGGTGTTATGTAGATGGTTTAGTCAGCTGGAGAAGATGAATCTGAAGAGGCCACTTAGATCAGTTTTCTCAGGAACGCAAAAACTACTATTTACTGTACATGTTATCCTGAGAAGAAAGAGATAAAGGCAACTTTTCCTGCAAATCTGGAAGTCTCAACATTTTAGTCCAATATCATGAATCAGAGTGGCAAACAGGGCTGCTCTTACATTAACTAATGTAAGCAAGTGTTAAGGGTGACGAATTGGATTAAAACACAGAATTTTAAAGTGTAGCTGATAACCTTACTGGTGCCCTTGTACTTCATGAAAATAATGGGAGAAACCTCATTGTCATTCAGCTTAGAAATTTGTATGGGGAGAGAGGGGCTAGTAGCTGGGGTTTATTTTTTTTTTAAATTACACCAGGAGGTGTGTCTACCAATTGCCAGTCTGTTTCTAGTGGATTTCCCAGAAACCCAGTGGGCTACATCAAAGACAACTGGAGGGGTGGCTGGGAAAGATTGTCTGCCTGGTAATGCTGTCTTTTTATGACATTTAGCTACAGCAGAAAATAGATCACAGATCTGAGAAAAAACAGCCTAATGAGAGTATTCAGAGGTGTTGAAATAAAGATAATATTGTCTAGGTGGTGACATAAAAGACAACTTTGTGTCTGGAATGGTAATGAGGATGTTTCCACCTTTTAGTCTCCTGACAGACTTTGAAGTAAAAAAGGGAAGAAATATGGGCAAAAGGGAAGAGTCAGTGGTGGCCAGAATAAGGGTTGGAGAAATCATAAAATACTAGCAGGAGGAGTTACCAGAAAGTGCTGGAAATGCACCCATCCTACACTTTGCCCTACATTGTAAAAAATAAATGGTAAAGCCATGGTTTTACCATTTGAAAACTGGCTGATAGTTAGCTCCAAATGGGTGTAGTCTAAATAAAGAGCCTAAAGAAACAGACTACAGAAACCCTTTTATTGTTAGCCCCATCAGAGCTCTCCCAGGGCTGTTGCAGTGGGTCCCTGAGCACCATCACACACTGTGCTGTTTGTGGCTGTTTGCAGGCACTGCCACACCAGATCCTGCTGCCTGCTGAGAATTCAGCCAGCAGCAGGGCAGGTTTTGTCCTCCCGTGAGATCTTGCCCATCTGATTTCTTTTGCCTTGAAGCTCCTGCATGACTTAGTTTACCATCTTGCAGTGCTTCCTTGCAGCCATCTTTTGAATGTGCCTTTCTGTATGGTAAGTTTTGTAAAAGCTGTGGTTGATTCATAGCTCACGGTTGCTTGGAAGCTGTGTTAAATCCCCTCTTTTGGTTAGCAGAATGAAACCTGATAGCTTGACCTAGAAATTGAAAGAAAAGAGGCAGAAGGGAAAGGAGAGTTAATGGATTAACTCTGCCGAGCAGCTGTGATAAAGGTTCCATGTTTCATTCTGCTGCTGTTTCAACAAAGAGAGGGTTTTCTTTAAGTGGCTGCTTTAACCTGTGTGGATGGATCTCTGCTAGCTGGTGACCCAGGAGAGCAAAGAACTTTCATCTGCACCAAAAGGGACTGCACAGGTCCTTTTTCTTGCCTTGCAAACTGATTTTAAAAATACAGTTCCATGTTATTTAGTGAGAGGCTAAAAAGGCAAACAAGAGAGGGAAAATGTTTTCTGGTTAGCGTAATGGAGAACATGGTTAGAAAAGGTGTTGCATGTGGCAGGGACCACAGGGGGAGGTGCCTATGCTGCCAGTGAGAGAAGGATCAATCCACTGACCAGATCTTAGTTATTTTTTAAAAATAAAATGTACAGTTATCATTGAGTTTCTGAAAGCACATAATGATTCTGTGTATTTTGTGAGAGGCTTGTCACTGATTGATTAAGCAGTGCTCTAATTTCCATATTATTCTGAAGGATCCAAAAAAAATGCTAGTGTTTATTTACTGCCTTGCAGGTGGCAAAGGTCTGCACATTTTCTTTAGATAAGCCTGTTTCCTATTAAGAAGGTGCTGATCATTGACATTTAACGTGTGTGTCCAATAGAGAGCACACAGTTCTCTGAGGGAACTTAGATTTGGGAACGAGGCAGGGACCTAAAATTGGTTGTGCTCCACTGAGACATTCATATTTACTGATGGCTGAGAGATGCTTAAAGGGCTTGCCTGATAAATTATTCTACTGTCTTGCTTGAGTCTATGCCTGACCATTGGAAAGATCACATTTTGCCATTAAATGAAAAATGCAGGGACAAGAAGGTGTCTGTCTCCCCGCTCTGCCTGTGTGATGGCTTTGCTGGCACCATCCATCTTGCAGAGCTGTGCACTTTTTAGTGACCTAAGAGATAAACTCTGTGTCACGCAGTGTACCCTGCTTCTGCTCAGCTGTTAAACGATCATTAAAAGAGCTCTGACCTTTCCATTTCTTTCCTTATGTGGTTTCTGGTGTCATCTAACAACAGTAGAGTAACAGCCGTGGTTGGAAGTTCCCCAAATAATTCTCTTCTGTTCATTGAGAAACACTGCTCCCCAGCCAAGAAACTCATAACGCGGTTTTTAATAGATTTTACAAACAATTTTATTTTTCATAAAAAAGCAACAATTTCGCTTTGCTTGGGATTTGACACATTCAGATTAATGGCATATGTAATCTTTTGTATTTTTATTTTTTACTTCCGAAATTTTAAATATGTAATTTGATTATTTTGTCGTTTATAAACTTGATTTTTTTTTCTGAGAACTTTTTTATTTTACTCATGTAATTTTAATCTTTTCAAGTCAAAGGGCAGTTCAGGTACGTGCTCTCTCTTTGCATTTAGACAGTGTTTGAGGTGCAGGTCTGCAATTTATCAGAGAACTGAGATGTGACACCTGAGCTGCTTGGCCCTGCAAGTAATACTGATTACCTGGACACTCAGATGGTTGAACTGCCTTGTCTCCCTTAAGTGAGTGTGCCAGTGAGGGAGTCCAGGGTCATCTTGCACTTATGGTTTCTCTTTTGAATCAGGGAGAGAGTCCTGGAGGCGTGTCCTTATATTTATTGGTGGTCAGTTAACTGAAGGTTTTTAAGTTTTAGTAACTGTCTCTTTGGAGGAATGCACATCAGTTACAGAGCTACATTACCATCTAGAGCAACTGGGCCACACAGCTAAACAGGTCATCTAGTGAGGGATGGTCACAGGAAGACTCTGAACAAGACAAGTGCCACCTGAAGCAGGGACTAAACAACCTGAATGTTGAAAAATTGAGGTTTTAGCCTCACACATGTACAGAGGTGATCTTCAGTGTGTAGATGATTCTTTATCTGTACATTGCCAATTTTCCAAACCATGACATAGTGTAAGTTGGGATTTTCAGTTTTTCTTTCCAGTTTATTACTTGTTAAGCAGATTATAAAAGCTTAGAATATTAGAGTACAGATATGGAGAAATTAAATAAGACATTTATACTCCTATCACATCATAACTCCCAGTGTCTGTAGTGCACACTTTGAGATAGACTTATGACAAGAATAAATTCTGCACTTCAGCTGGCTGATGATGCACTTCTTGATCCTTAAGTGAGAGTGAAGGCTTGAGGCAAAAGATGTTAGTTCTGCAATAGTAGTTAATATATATATATATATATCCACATCTAAATGAATTGCAGTTAGGCATTCGAGACCTTCATTTGTGGTATGTGGACAGGACAAAGTCTTACCATGAAAAGAATTGAGATTCAGGAATTTCAGACCCCAGACATGGATGAGAATGAAATCTGTTTGTAGCCTTTGAACCCAAGTTTTGAGGTTGCCATAATAATGAGATGCTGCAATTGCAGATCTTATATAAAAATGCACATCATTTATATTTTTGTTCTTAATGATCACACACTCAAGCTTTTTTTTTTCATACTCCAGATGAGATTCTCCTCTCATCATGCAACTCTGGGAGCTTAAGCTTTATACAGAATACTAATATTGCAGGCTTTGTGACAAAACCCAGAATACTGACAGTGCTATGAGAAGAAGGCTAAGTTGCTTCAGATTATAAGCATAATGAATTCTCAAGACCTGTGATGACTTTCAAGAAATCTTTTGTTGTTCTGGTTTTTTGAAGAAGGTGTATGAAAATCATCTGAGAATAAACAGCCTGTAGAATGACCCAGGAGGGAGTTTTTCATCACTGTTGTATATATCATTTAGCACAACCTTGAGTTCTGTCAGACTTAAATGGCAAGCTCACTGTTAATTTCAAAGTTTAAAGTGTTCTTTAATCTTTCCCTTCTTTTGCTCACTCACAAATAGCATTATGGTTTTCACTGATCAGTTCCAGGGTTCACACCTGTACTATCAGGTTGTCCTCGATAGGTAGGAGACTCCATCTTGCTGAGGTTCAAGAGATCTGTCTCAGGAACAAGGCCCATAAAATACAGTTCAGCAGCAGGTCTGTCTGCAGTATGGAGCCTGAACACACATTTGGTGACTGCCTGGGTGTCAGTGTTGAGGAAAGAAATGAAAATAAAGAAAAGAAATACCCAGTACTACTAAGTACTTGCCAATGCACTGAGTAATAGAAATAAAATCTTAAAAGGAGACACTTTTTATTTTTAGTAAGGAGTCTTCTTAAACAAGGATTAGCTCTTTTTGAAATATGCTCATGGTAGTTTCACTTTCTAACTAAATAGAAAGGAATGTTTTGTGAGAAGCTCTTGCATTCAACCTTTCTTCCCCTACAGCTTTTGTGCTAATGAACTGCAGAGAAGCAGTTTTCTATATGACTGTGACAGGTTTGTTGTAGATTACATGGTCAAGGTGGATTTATAAAGGGATTTTGTATGTTTGGAGCTTGTGAGAGATTTTGAGTTTCAAACTCACTTCACTAAATTATTCCCAGAAGAGATAAAAGTTTGGCAAAAGTGAGGGAAATCTCCCTTTTAAAATAATCTGACTTGCTCCCTCACAATCTAATATAGGTGAAAGATAGGTAATATTAATCTTTTCAGTCCTGGATTTACAATCTGGTTGGCTTGCTTTGGTGAGAAAGCTTTGGTCAGAAAGTGGGTCTGGAGCCCAGTCTGCATGTAGCCCTATTAATGTTTGGCTGGATTCCAGTCTAAATAATATTGAGATTGGTAAACTAGAAATTGAAAATCCCATTGCTAATATGCTGAGCTTGTTTTATTATATTGTTTAACAGCATGTTGTCCTCTTGACCAAGTCCATTTCAAACTGGAATGAATGCTCACAAAAAATGCTATGTCAGTCCCTTCTCAGAAGCCACTGGAATTTCATGATGCCTGTATGACTTTGAACTGATACTCTTCCACACAGACACCCACAAGAGTATACTACCTTTGTTTTTGTACTAAAAAATTCTTGTAGTATTTTTAATGATTTTTTGCTTCAAGTTTTCTCTATTAGAAATGCATTTTCTATATTGGGACCGTAGGACTGCAACTGTTGTCTTTTTCAGTGTAGGCTAGGGACCGTAGGGATCAGTGTAGGTTACTGGTTTTGGAGCTGTTTTGCAAATGCAGTTTTTGTGAACTTTGGTTTATTTTTTGTTAATACAGAATACCAAAAGGCAAAGGTAGCTTTTCAGCAATTGATAATTCTCCTAAGTTTTAAGGGCATAAGAAAGATACTGAGGACAGTCACTGTGCTGGTCTGATTGATGTTATACCTTCAGCTGTGGTGATTCAGTTCCCTGCTACCCATCACCATGCTTCCTTGAAGGCAGGCAAATCAAATAAATATGTGTGTTCTGGACTTGCCACTCTTGGGGCAGAATGTCAGCCTTGGACCAGTGATCTAATACCTGATTTAATTGAATCCTGGGCATGCCTATCAGTTCTCATCAAAGGTTGTCTACTCTGCCTTTATATGAGGAGCTACTATCAGCAGCATAAAAACTTGTTTAAAACAGATGATGATAAAAAAAGTGAGATTCCCCTGCTGATGCATCTGTAGCAGGTTCACATGTACTGGAAGGCACAGAGGAGCTGAAGAGATCTTCTCAACCTTCTGAAAGACGCAGCAGTGTTAATTTAGGCTGTTGTTATATAAGATGTACCACTCTATGCAAGCAGATGCAGGTAGGGTCACTGCTGAAAATAGTTACTGGTAAAATGCTCATCATTTTTTCATGTGTCAATTAGATTTGTGAATAGCCTTAATTTCCCTTATCTGTGTGACCTGGCCCATATTCCAAGGTCTCAGCTTGAAGGGCCATTTAAGGCCCATGCATTTGAAGAGTCCCAGGATATGGAAGAGTTGTTCCAGCCATTTCTCTTTCTGCCAAGGCAGCAGCTGTTCAGCTCTCTCATGTCCAGCTCCCTCAGCCCCTTTGTGCTGCCCCCCTGCATGGGGCGGCACAGGGGGAGGGCGATGGGAGCCGAGGGGAAAGAGGGCAAGAAAGCAAGTCCTGGCTGGAAGGTGTGGTACTTTTGATGGAGCAAAATAATACTTGCCACAAAAGTAATCACTAAATTAGGAGGATGTTTTATTAGGTGCTGGTCAAGTAAAGAGCCTGTGGGGCCATACACAGTTCTCACGAACACTGTTTGAATTTTGCTAAAGGTTGAACATGGTGCAGTTAGACTGGCTTGCTGGTTTTATGTTGATAGGGCCTATTTTTTTCCTAATCCTGTTGATTTTATGGAAGATGCTCAATCTCATTTATGTATATAGCCAACCTCTACTTTGATTAATTGTACTTTGAGGAGAGGAGTTGAGGTTTGAGGAGGCCTCATCCAAGCTGACTGATTCCCTGGTTCTGTGGTTCCATACTGCAGGCTGCCAGTTCAGCTCCAGCCATGTCTCTCTTTGCAGTCAGCAGCTTTGTCAGCAGTGTTGACTTATTTGTGCTATCTGGGGGCACCAGCTGGAGTTGTTTGGACATGCTGTCTGTGAAGTAAGTCACGAGGTATTTTCTTACCATGAATTTAGTTTTCAGGGCTTTGACCATTTCCAAAATTATGTCAATTTGTCTATCATGCAAAATTTCTCCTTTGCCTGAGACTTCATAAGCTTTATGATGATTATTTCTGGGTTTGGAAGTTACAATCATAACAGTTCTCCAGGCCAACTAGCTTTGCTCTTGCATAAATGGTGCTTTTTGTTTGCTGCTTTGCAAGAAAATTTCTGTAATGTAAAATGTAAGGCTTCCATGTTGGGATGAAATATAATTGTTCTCAAAAGTGCAGATTATAGTGTGGGAAAGCAGCCAATTCCTGATTGAAAGTAATTTCATACTACTGTGTGTAGGCTTGACTCAATTTACTTAAGGTCACTGTTCTATCTGTCGATGCTTGTCACAAACTCAGGAGATGATGTAGTCTATATGAAATGGAACAGGTTTTATTTGTTGTTGTTGCTGGGTTTGGGACTTCTGCATTTTTGTTTGTGGCTTTGTTTTAAGTAAACATCCTACTGATGCCAAACACAGTTTAGAGCATCTTCTTATTAAGGACGGCTACAGTGCCATGTGTTCTCAGCTTTTATATTAAATACACTGACAACTGTGAAGCAGATTCCTTGTTTTCAGGAGAAGCATCTCAGCTTTGGGCTCTGCTGGAATCATCGTGGTTAGGTGTACTGTGTGGTATGTAATTACACGTACACAGTTGTGCGTGCACATAGCTCTAAGCAGCTCATATGAGTGCTCATATGAGGAAAGAGTTGCTGACAGAACTGCTTTCAGAAGAAGCCTGAAGAATTTCTGCTTCCTGTGATAAAGCAATTTCTAAATTTCATTGGGTATTTTACCTGTGATTTGACTCTGTTAAGATAATGTTTTCAGTCAACTTTGCCTCTGACAAGAGTAATTTCTCCCCCAACCATTTGTTCTCTCGTTAATCTCTTTTGTTAGTGTGAAAGTGTGTGCAACTGTATGGTAAATCAAATTGAGGAGCTGACATGGGGTTTTTGGTCAGGGCCAAGGGTAAGCTTAAGGGTCATAAGAAGAGGCTGGGGTAGGGAGGAAGGACTGCTTTCAGCAGCAATGTCAGCTTATGGCAGCTTTGTCTGTTAGTGATACTGCGACCAGAGGCACTGGGATTTTTCAGAAAGGAAGCATCAGTCATTTCCTGAAACTGACTTTTGCAAACCACTATAGACTAGATGTGGTGTGCGTTGGATAAAAAAAATCTATCCAAATCCAAGAAACCAGTTTCCCCTTGATAATATTCTGGATGGATTAAGTATGTGTTTGACCTTTTAAATTGCCCTGTGTGCATTTGCCTTCAATGTGTGTGTGTGCCTGCTTCAACACCGAGAGATTATAAACTTAGCTTGTTTCAGGCTCCTTAGTTCTGCTCTGAATCATGTCAGCCATGGGCATGACACAGCTGTAATTCCATTCTGGGGCTGAAGAATACCAAGTCTTTTGCTCACAGAGAGCCTCCAGATTCACTAGTCATCTGCCAGGTAACCAGTCTGGGTGGAACTGAGGGCCCATGTTCTGGCAATTGCTTTTTATGAGGATAATGATTGTGTTCAAAAGGGTAGAATGTACATAAGATGACAGAGAGAGACCTTTTTCCATTATGAATTATGAATACATGTTTTATTGTAAAGATGCTGGATTGCAGCTGGAAGTAAGTGATAAGGAACATAGCAGAGCTGGAAATGAGCACTGACAGTCTTGTCTTCTTTCAAGTGTGTTGTGGCCTCTTGGGACATCAGGAAGCTTTCTGGTTTATAAAGGCCAGTAAATGGTTGATTAGTGAGCAGAAAGGATCTGTAAATCCTTCCAAAAACATACTTTGCATTTTTATCAAGTAAAAAGTCCCCTTGAATGATGTATGATCAAATGTGTTTGTATTTCCTATCAGCTAAGCTAATTGATACGACTCACTGTATAGAAAAGCTTCTTTCCTGCATTTCATTGCTTTATCTTAGTCTAGATAAGCTAGAAAAACATATCCTTCTTGCAAACTGGCAGTGACCTTCAGGACCAATAAATTACATAAGTTTTTAAGCAGAAATAAGCATGTTGTTTCATTGTTCTCTGCCCTTTTTCCACAGCTAATCTAGATGCCCTCTAATGCTGCCCACCAGTAGAGCATGCACAGTTTGCTTGTCCATTGCTTTTGAACTGAGGAAAGCCTTAGGAAACCAAATTAACTTCATTCATTGTGAGATGTCAATACAGTCATGAATATGATCACCTAAACAGTGAATATAGCAGAAAAAGGTAGCAGCCACAGATGTCCTCCAGTTTCATCACAACCCCTATTCGTGCTGTCAACTTTGTTTGAGATGAGGAAATAAGGTGGACTGGAATTCCAGTGCTACCAGGGAAGCCTGAAGCAAAATCTATGGATGAGTGTGCCTGACTGACTTGAGGGCTGTGCTGACCTGCCCTTACTCTTCTTCTTTGTGAACAGTTTTTTAAATCTTTCCTATCTTCAAGTGAAATAATGTAAGCAGCTAGAGAGCAATCTGAAGCCAGGCTTTTGTTATATGGTTGCTTTAACAAAGTGTGTATTTTCATTAATCAAATACAACTGCAATTAATTTTATTGAATTACTTAATTAGAATGGAGA
This sequence comes from Emberiza elegans, assembly GCA_024865655.1. Taxonomy (NCBI): domain Eukaryota; kingdom Metazoa; phylum Chordata; class Aves; order Passeriformes; family Fringillidae; genus Emberiza; species Emberiza elegans. The sequence goes on along the minus strand of JALJVW010000139.1, from coordinate 16,162,853 downwards.
GAATTCTGTGGAGAAAATGCATGGAACTAATGAACTTGATGCTATTTAAGCATCTGGAATTCAGGTAATCTTTAATTTCAGTGCACATAACAAAAGTAATTTGGGTTCAATTAATTCTCTGTTTTCTAGACTGTACCTTTAAAATTTTAGCACCTGGTGAAAGGGAAATACTTCATTGCCTTATCTTTCCTTTTCCTTTGTCTGCTTTAGTTGATTTTGGGAGGGTGAGGGTTGCTCCAGTGGCAAGTGATTAGTTTGTCACTGTGCTTTTTTTTATCATTACTTGCCTGTCATTTTCAATCTTCTTTTCTAATTCTTTCCTATATAACATCTTATATGCATTTCTTCTATCATCTGGGCATCTTCTGCCTCTTCTTTTCTCTACTTACTGATTTTTTAGCTTTCCTTTCGAGTATGCTTATTACTAGCCTGTGCTGTCTGGAGTCATAAGTATGCATGTTGCTTAGTTTTTCATGGCTTAGAGAGACTTGGCTAGCACCTTGTTAAATAGTCTGTGACTATTCCTTGCAGATGGGCTACATGCTCACTATGAGAGGGAATCTGTGTGCCCAACTGCATAGCCACCAGTGTCACCACAGCTCCTTGCCTCCTTTCTGTGAATTTGCTGACTGACAGACTACAGAATGTCTCTCCCCTTTCTCTGTGTTTTTTTGTCTGCTATCTGGGTGTGTTAGGATTCAGAAGAGATCCAGTGTGAGATAGGGTTGTGTTCATGCTTGGGTGCTGTAATTACCTGTGTAAATCTGAGCTGCTCTTTCAACTGAATCACTGCATTCAAGTGTTGTTTTCTGCTGTGCCAAAAAGCTGTGTATTTGGGCCTGCTTTTTTTTCCCCTTCCTTTTTCAGTCCATGGCACAACAGGTAGGATAGCCTATTTGCTTTATGTTTTCAAGGCAGGTGTATGTGCAATCAACTCCTTGAGACAAGATGCTGGGTTCTACATTGCTTTGCAGCAATCCTGATTTTCACTTTCCACTCGGTATATACAACATTCACTTAAGTTTTAGTGTAGTGAAAAGCAGCAGGGCTATGCTGCTAGTGACAGTATTCTGTTCTTTTTACCAACTGCTGTTCCCCAAAAGAAAGGAAAAGAGAATGGAGGCAGGGCAAGGGAAGCCACAGACTTTCCCAGCAATAAAATGATACTGGTTAAAGTGTTTAATGCACTCTTAAGGAAAGGATCTGGTGGTAGTGCTTGGTTTGGGGATTTTAATCCAGTAATCCCTAGGACAGATGAATCTTCACTTGCTTTTTTTGGCAGAATGCTTCATATGTATGATTTGGGGAGAAAAGAAGTAGCTGGGATTTTGGATTGTTCAATGGGAGAGGAGGAAAAATGTGATTGCAAATCCATGCTGATTTGTTCATAGTTTGTGGGTTTTTTTCTCTCAGCTTGAAAACAGAAGTTACTTCCAATTTTTTTTTTGTCAATGTAAATCCAGAGGAAGGAACCTAAAAGTTTGTTTCCTCCTTTTCTCTCTCCCTTTTTTTGGGTTTTTTTTTTTTTATTTTGTTTTCATATGCCACAGCCTTCTATTTCTTGCTTTTATAGTAGCTAGCTGTACCTCCAAAATGCCACTTCTAGTGAACACTGCTAGCAACTGGGACTGAAAGAAGAAAAACTGAGGTTTTGCAAAATGGAGCACCACACTGCCAAGGTCAGCAGATTTGTGGTCTGCCCTGTTCCTCCCCTTCCTACTCTTCCTGACCCAACATTGTGACTTCCTTCAAAGCCTGTCTTTGATTAAGTCATCATCATCTGTAGTGTTAATCAGCTGTGAATGCTCAGAGACACCTGGAAGGAGTGGTAGGTCTGTTGAGAGAAATTGTGGCTGCTGTGTTTGGAAGTGGCCTGGACAGGACAACCTCTGCTGAAAGGCAGCATGGTCTGTAGCTTGTCCATGGATGTGAGTGTCCATACATCTGCTCATTATCCAGATACCATTGCAGCAGGAAATGTGACTTGAACTTGGTGTGAGGGCACAGTCTGTGCTGCCTGGCATGGGAAGTTGGTCCTGCTTGCCAGCTCATCACCACGTTGTTGTGAGGTGCATCCACACCCCACAATTATTGTGTCAGTGGTGATGACATTCATTCTGTTCCTTTGATGAGCAGACTAGAAAAATCACTGGAAAGAGAATAAGAAAATGTAAAATATTACTTGGAAGGGAGGGTACTGGGTGCTGAAGGTTACTTAACACTTTTACTGTCTGTGTTGAGGTTGACTAGAACTTAAGGAAACTCCTTTACTGAGAAGAGTTGATCTAGCATTTCAAGTGTGGTTGGTGCCATGTGATACTTTTTTTTCAGTCCCAGGAAATTCCCGAACATTATAAGATACTAGAAGATGGTTTATTTCACTGAATTTTCACTAGGCTAGAATTATAACAAGTTGGTCTTTAAGGCAGTGGAAAACCTCATTTTTCTTACTACAGCTAAGACATCTCCCCCTTCTCCTTCCTTCTGCTAAGGTTTGGAAGTAAAGGATGTGGTACAGGGAGGAGTGTTAGACTCAGAAGGTTTATTCTTAAAATATAAACACAGGGCTCCATGTGTTTAAGGCTTTACAGAAGGCTTTGCTAAATCTTCTCTGTGTGTTTTGCATACCTCCCCTGCAAAGCAAGAGCACCTTGGTGCTACAACCATAGATAATGGGCCTTGTGTGGATATTAGCCCTGAAAATTTGTTCTGTCAGACTGGCATGGTTGGAGTTGTTTGGTCTGAGGTAGTTTAATAAACGTGAGACTGAAGATAAGACTTATCCTGGCACTGGGTACAACCAGATTGTCTGAGACTCAGACTGTAGGTTCAGGATAAGATATTTGAACTATGTTTGTCTAATAAGAATGTTTTTATGGACTGTGCAGCTAAGGGGAAAATCAGAGCCTGAGTGCCAGACATGAGAGAAACAGGGTGGTTCAGGTGGTGTCTCATCTGTTTCTTCTGCTGACAGAGAAGGAATAGTTTCAGAGATGAATCCACTGAGCTGTTCTCTAAACATTTTAAAGTTTCTTTTAGGCCCTTGATGTTAGGGAGAGGTTGTGACACAGAATCACAATGACAGTGCCTTGCAAGGTTTTGTTTAGTACTAATAAAGAAATGTAATGTATCAGAATTCCTGAAATACTACAGTGTTGTCTCTATACTAGATGTGCATAGATGTCCATTTGTAAGAAGAAATAAGCAAAGGAGATAATTTTTTGGCATTCTCCAACTTCTTCATATTTGCTTGAAATACTTAACGCAGGAAGAGGCAGTGAAACAGTTTGATCCTATGTCTGTTCCAATTTTGGCCTTTTTGCTGACACAGCTAAGAGGAGGGTAGTTATGAATTGTTGCTGAAACTGCATAAATTGTAAGTCAAAGACACACTATGAAGAGATTGTGCTACAATGTCCTCATATGTATTGAAGAGGTGGTTCTGCTGTACATTACTTTCTCATTTAGTGTGCTGCTTGCATTGCATGCAGGAATCTGTAACCTTCTGCAGTCAATTCTTTAGCTTAAAGATTGTAGGGCACAGTAAAAACAGATAAAATGGCCAGTGAACAGGACTGATGGTCAAGTGAAATAAACCCATTTTCAGCTCTGCTACTGATGCTTTGTAAATTTTGGCACCTCACCTGATTTTGGTGCCTCAGTTTCAATACCTTTAAATGCCACGAGTCCCTAGAAACAAGTTTGGAATAAAAATGTTCAGTGCTCTCTCACAAGGGAACCTCTGTGTCACAACTGTATGAGACCCAGTTTTTAGATGACTGCTGCACAGCTGTATGAGAGCCCCTGCATTAGCAGAAACTAAATTTATCAGCTGCTGAGAGCTCCTTTGAAGGTCATCCTGTCCTGAATATTTACTGGTTTCTGTTACATTTTTTTGTCTGTCAGGAAATCTCCTGACTCCTATTGCTCTGTAAACAGCACTTTGAAAACTGGAAGGTTTTTTTCCAAAGTGCTCTGCTCCCGGTGCTGCCTCCCTGGCCTCCCTTCTCCACCTACCTCAGGCTCCTCTCTCTCTCTGAGTCTGTGCTTCTGGTATTGCTGGCTGAATCTTGCACAGCCTTCTCTCCACCCCTTCTAACTCTTATTAAATGCAGTTTATCTCTCTGCTGTTAAGTGGTCTATTGATTCACTTTGGAGTTTATTAGATTATCGCTGTCTGGGTTTTGAATTTTTTTAAGTGCTTTTTCAGACGTGTACGTGTGCACATATGAAAATAAATCAATGAGCAGGGACAATGCACAATTATTTACACAGCTACAGCCACCACTCTAATGTAATATTATCATTTAAATGCTTGCTGAGTATTCAGTCAGTGAAGGTCTGTACTGCATCACAGTGCTGGAGCCCCAGGGTAATGTTTTTCATAGCTGTTTATTACTAAATACTCTTGATGGAAATACAAATACTACCAAAGCTCCATATGTGGTTTCAAGCACTGGGGGGCCTGTATTGTTTAAAAAATGGCACTAAAATTTTAAAATGTATCTGAAAAAGAAACTGAGATTCAGTGGGTTGTTCAGGAGAAAAGAGTGATAAAACCAAGTAGAAAATTGATCTGCAAAGCCTGTAAGTTTATTTGTAAAATTCCCCTCTAGCAGAAGCTTAGACAGTTGACTAAAACATGCTGCCTGTGCTGAAGTTAACCTTTAGCAGCCCAGAGTAGTTTACATCACCTATGCCTTCCTAGGGAGACCTTTACTGTTACCTTTGCATGATTGTTCTGGTAAGGAAAGGCAAACAATTCATCCCATCCATGCCTTACAGTTGTGTCTCTGAAATGTTTTGGTTTACGGTTTGCATTTATTTAGATTTGGAAATGCACTGCATGGTTTTATGTTGTGGTGGAGCTGTGTCATGCTCAATGGTGTTATGTTTTTCAATGTGCTGGCAGGGCTCAGACTTCCTCTGCTGGATCACTTTCATTTTCACCAGCTGGTGGGAATAGTGACAGGAATTTGGGGATTACAGATGTTCATGCAGCCAAAAAGGAAACAAGCCAAGTTAAAGGCACATTGTTAAATCTACCCCACGGGCTTGGCTTTTATTCTCCTGAAGATATGAAGACCTCAAAAGATTTCTTAGTGTTGTAGTTCTGGACTCCCTCCATTTCTTGGTAAATGTCCTCCATTAAGAAAGAGTTTGTCTAAAGATTTTCAGTTCACTAAAATGACATAGTTGCACCAGAAAAGACTCCATCCTTCCATGCAAAACCTCCAATTTACTGTGGATGGTTTGTATAGGCACAAGCCTCAATTTCGCAGAACATTTAAACACATATAAAAACACTGCTGTGGTGATTGAATATTACATTTAGAATCACAGAATGTGCTCAGTTGGAAGAGATTCACAGGAATAACTTTGTCCAGCTCCTGGCACTGCACAGGATCATCCCCAGAAGTCACACCATGCACCCAAGAATATTGTCCAAATACCTCTTGAACTCTCTCAGTTCAACCACTCTCTGGGTGAAAAACGTTTTCCTAATATCCAGCCCATTAGTGACCAGTTGCCAGCCTGATGTAAACCCATTCAATATCAGCCTTTGTGCTCAACCTGTGAGCCATTTCCTTACCCATCAACTGATGTGTTTGTCACTCACAGTATCCTTGGGCCACTTGGGGCCACACTCTTGTGGAGGAAAAACTGTAAGTATACACATAGGCATGTATGCTCAAAGGAAGAGATTTCATATCTAGTATTAAAACTGATACAAAACCATTGATGTGGAGTCACAGAATTTTTTTTTTGGAGGTTAAAGCTCTTTCAAAGAGCTTCTTGTTTGTCACCTCATTTTTAACTGATTTTTCTTTCTTCGCTGAACAATTCCTTTTTCCATCCCCATTTCAGTAGGGTATTTTCTTTCTGTGGCACAGCCATTGGTGTGGCACAATCAGAACTCCTCTGTTCCATTCTTGTGCTAAAGGGCTTCTTCCAGCCTAGCTTTATTTTACCATCAAAGTCTGATGAAAAGCAACTCTATTGCTTCCCTTCTTGTATTTGACAAGCTCCACTGTAAGGTTTGCATTAGTTCAGCTGGAGTTAAAAACACGTAGTCCTATTCTCTACCAGATTTTCTCTGCTGCCATATATACTGGTGTGTATTGTTTTTAGTGTGGTTCTGCAGCCAGTGCTCTCCTGCACAGCCTAATGTGTTCATTTCATTGTCACTTACCTGTGGTTTTGTTGATACAAAACCAAGGGCAGATTGTTGATGTTATCCAAAATAGATTGCATTGCCAGAGGTGTGCAGGGTTTAATTTCAGGTGCTAAGAATTTCTATTCCAAGCACTATGCATCTCTCTGCTGCTCCCCTTTTCTGCACCTGCTTTGCTGGAGCAGTTTCCATAGCAATAGCCTCTTCAAGTTTTCCAGAGGTGTTACAGGAATGATTTTCTATCTCCTCCTCCTCAACAATTCAGGAAAATGGAGCTTATTAGAGATACTTTTTTGTCCTCTGTGCCTTGATAGGAGCCTGGCAGGGGCACTCTGCAATCCCAGGTAAAGCTGTCTGCAGCACACAACTGCTTGTCCATGATGAGGACCCCAGCTGGGCTGCCCACTGCTGCAATTTGCTTGACCTAATATAGGTTGTCTTTGCATCTCTCTTGACTCAGGTAACAGTATTCTTATGAAAAGAAGGAGCAGGACAGATGGGAAAAAAAAAGTCTTCTGAAAAGGAGTAAAAACTGAAGTCTTAAAGACTGAGAGCCAATAATTCAAGTTTCCATCACGTTTTGTTCTTCTGCCAGGCATGTGTGGTAGAACACAACTTGCAGCTCAGTAGCATATGGGAAAATATAAATCCCTGGAGAAGGAAAGCATTAAGCAGGTGCCTGGAATCCCTCAGGAGCCTAACAAAAGGGAGAGTTGGATATTAACATGGGCTTTTCAGTTATTATCTTAAAAAGTACTGCATTTAACAGCAGATGTGAGGTTGTGGTATGAAAGTGAGATGTAGATTATGAGTTCTGTAGCAGTGTGGCAAAACCTTTGTGCTACTAAGCCAGGGTGGAGTGACCTGCTGAGTGCAGGTGTCTGTGCAAATAACACCCGAGGAGCCATTCTGAGACACTGCCTAGAGCTACTGCTCTAGCACCAGGTATTAGCCCACTGCTATTTCTAAATTGATAAGCAAGCTATTATGCTAGGAAAAGTTGTTATTATTGGTCAGAAATGTGCTGAAAGCAGTTTATAGACAAAGCTGTAAAGTCTTCTACGGTGACACGTGAGGAAACAGCTCCCAAATACAAGGAGGATAAGTTTTGCTAACAGACACCTTGGGAATAGCTGATTTTTCTGAGGCACTGTCTGAGACACAAGTCTGTATGGCTGCTGCTTGATGTTCACATTTGGAATTGAAATAGTTGAACATAAATTTGCACTTTTTTTGTATTCTCTCTCTAGATTTGTGACCAGGCAGCAGCAAAGTTGTGAAATTCATGGGAAAAGCTTCTCTGGACACAGGAGATGAGCCCCATCCCAAATCTAATGATCTCTATGCGCCCTTGCCCATATCTGAAGTCTGCCAGAACTCTCAATGTGCAAGATTTTTCTCTTTCACCATTTGTTGCAACCTTGAAAAGACCTTTTTGAATGCTTTAAAATAACTATGTTGTCATTCCTTAGTTAAAAAAGAGCTTTTCTTCTTTCTGATTTTTTCCCCTTCAACCTCCATTGTTCAGACATTTAATAATTCATATCCCTTTTGACTTCACACGCTTGTGCTACCTGTAGTGCTCAGTGAGAAATGTGCTCTTTGCAAAGCTCAAAAGATCAGCTGAGAAATTAGTTAGAGAGATGTAGGTGGAGCATTATGTTTCACCTCCTAATTGAAGTAGTAAACCTACAAGTGTTAGGGCTCCTACAGCAACTTGGTCAAAATGCCAGTGTATTGCTGGCTGTTTTCTCCAGGAAGCATGGATGCAGGCTTTGTAGAAGGGAATTGTTGCTGCAGAAACTGTGAATTGGAAATTGCCTATCTCTGTGTGTCACATTTCAGCTGCAACACTGAGCTCTTGTGTTTTGCACAGTTACATGCACAGACTAGTACAGGGAAGTTTGGAGAACAACAGTAGTCATCTGTCCCTTTTACAATGTCTCTAAGCTTCCTTTATGTGGAAATCCCAGGTGTTGTGCTATCTTACTGACCTAAAAAATGTCATTTTGACAACCTAATCTTGCAAAAAAGACGAAGTCAAGTGTATTTCTCTGGGAAGTGTCTTAGCTGCATACATACAAGATTTGGTTTTTAATTATTGCTACACCTTCTAGCTATAATAAAAGACCTGTCAGCGTATTCATGCTGTCCCTATTCATATTCCGAAGGTTGGAAAATAGAGGTTTAGATTCATTCTGGATTGAGGTTAGGCAAGCAAGGTCTTTTCTTCGGTGTAATGACTTTCAGCTCGGCTTGGTGACTGATCAGTTCAGTTATCTGAATTGTGTATGCGCAAAGAGGGGAAGGGTTGTGCTTTTGCATACATTCAATTTTTATATTTATAAATCAGAATCTGCCTTCATTTAAAAAATGAAGTGTTGTTGCCTTCAACTTATAAAGAGCAGCTGCCACTGCCATTAAAACTTTGAAATGTTCCCTTGGGAACTCTGAGGATGCATCTATCTGAGCCTAGTAGTGGTCTGAGCTTACAAGTGGGAGCAAAGTGTCCCTTATTGCTGAAGAGTTTAGGCAATAGATCAAAGACTTCAGGTTTAAGCAGCCATCTTTCTTTGGTGAGCCTGTCTGTGTGGGTAGTCACAGAGTTCCAACTGAAAAGGATAGTCCTGTTACAGCCAAACTCAGGCAGAATACTGCTGTTGATTTTTTAGAAAGTTTGTTGTCTTAAACTAACAAACCATTTCACGGCATGAGAGACCTCTTGTAGCTTTTTTTTTCTCATTGTTCCAACAGCCTAACTGCAGGAATAGGAGTCATATTGTGGAGATCTGCAGGTAAGGGCTCTTTCTTTCCATCAAAGGTGGTGTATTGGGTGAGACTCCCCTGAGTGTTTAAAAGAGTACATCCATGCCTTATGATATGAAAACTTGTGAGGTAGTTGTGGGCAGGTTTGCTCCAAAACGAAGCAATTGGTCTACAGGGGTGGGTGAGATACAAGACCAATGAACCCAGGGACACACTTTCAGTGACATGGCTGGGCTGCTTTTGGGACTTATGCTGGAATTTCCATCTGGCATTGCACTACACAGGCTGAGAATTATGAGGGAAAGGAGGAAATGTAAGAGGTCATTGCCATGCTCATTGACTGAGATTCCTTAGCTTGTTTATGTGGGGCTTTGGCACCATGGACAGTGCTAGCCTGCAGCTGTGGCTGTACCAGCAGTGGGATGAGCACCCAGGAGGGGTTGAGAGCTGAGGTCTCATCCATGGTGGAGTGTTGGGACTGTGCTGCCTCTAAAACTGTCGGCCCAAGCCAGAACAAGCCAAGTTGCATCCTCATGCTTGGCAAAGTTCTATTGTGGACATGCTAAGGTGCAGAGGCTGCTTTCTGAGCATCTTTTCCCACCAGCTCTCAGCTTCTGGTAGGTAACTGTGTCCCTACTGTGCACACCACACAAGGAGGCAGCCATACCTCTCCTCACATAAACATCATTTGCCATGGCTGCACTGGAAGGACGCAATGGCACACTTGGAGCAAGCTTTGGCTTGTGTTGCATTTACCCTTAAATGTTCAGTACATTAATAAGAGATGCAGTTGCAGGTTATGCTGCAGTTATAGCCATGCCTCAGTCTTCATTACTGCAAAATGGTAGCTGCACATCAAGGATCTTAAAAAGGGATTTGTGGCTACATCTTACTCAGCTTTGTTACATCTTCCTGTAGCCTATACCTCTGGTTTTGCAGGGGACAGTCACAAAACCCCTCTTGGGCTCCATTTTGAGTTAATACTCAAATTTAAGCTTTTTTCTCTGAATTTTGTATGCAGAAAATATGAGGGGATAGGAGAGTTAAAGTTGACTACTGGTGTAATTTCATGGTGTCTTTTGGCTTTGTACATTTCATATCTAATTAATGAACTGCCTTGGCGTCTCTGTGGGCTCTACAGCACTGAGCTCATTATTGGCACCTTCCAGGCAATGACTGGAAAATGCTGAAGAAAGTGGTAGTGCTAGGTTGTTTTCTTTTTTTCTTTTTTTCTTTTGTTATGAACAAGGTCATCTAGACTGTCTTATTTCTTATGTCTTTTTCCCATTTGGTTTCCTTCTTCTTTATTTTTGAAGGTCTTCCCAAAGACCTATGTATGACAAAGAACCATGATGGGTATGTGTGCTCCTCTGTGCTGGGTATGAGGAAAGCAGAATTGTCTTCTTTCTTCACGGAGCATTACAGCCCTTGTGTTGAACTGGTTTTGTTTAGCAATAGGGTTACCGCTGTGCAGTTCAACTTTCAGTGCCAGAGAATTGAGTGATGACACTTGCTTAAGCCCACACTCATTTTATCTCTGAATCATGCCCGCTGAAGTGGGATGATATTCTAAGTGGGTGGGTTTTGGCCTTTCATTCCACAGTTAGTCTTGTGAGATTGGTAGCTTCATATACAGTAAATATCTGAAATGAATGCTGTGTACTTGGACAGATAAGTAGGATATAAAATAAGTGTAAGCTCAGACCAAGAGTTTTGGCTGCGACATCAGCTGGTTTCACCTTGTCCATTGATGAGTGTTATCTGGAGATTGGCAGCTGTGGTGAGGTGATGGCATTGCTGTCTGCTGTGAGATCCAGGCTCCTTGTGTGGCTGTGTCCTGGGGCCAAGGGAGGACAGAGGAGCCAACAGGGCAGGCACGAAGGTGTCCCCTCTCAGGGGGATCAGTGGAGTCACAAACGGGTAAGTGTCAAGCCTGCAGACCTTCCAAGTGCAAGTGTTTGACTGCACTTGAATTCTCTTTCCCTGGGGGAGAAAAAAGAGCTTTAATTTATGAAGTGAAGTGTCACAACACATTACAGCACATCACATCCCAACATGCCGTTACATGGAGCTGACATTTGTTTGCTTTAATTCCTCAAAATAGCTTTTATTTAGAGCAAATGTTCCCTGTTAATTCAAACAGTTCTCATTTTTCTGTGCACTGTACTTGCCAGTTCCCATGGGGACAGTTGTTCCTGTGAGCTTTGCCCCTATGTTGGTGAGCTGTCAGGCCTTTCCAGAGCTTTTAGTTATTTTTCTTATTAGTAATGGAGAGCTTCGTTGTTGCCCCTCAATCCAAATAATATTAAACAGGAGGCAGTGATGCTTATACTTTTTATTACACTTCTGTGACATACCAAGTGCTTTGCAAGGATAGAGGTCTTTCTTGGCAGAGGAGCAGTCTTTGTGCATTTGGTGATCACCTTACTGGCTGAGGCAATGGAAGCCAACAGGGCTGCAAGGTGGACTACATAGACACAGAAGAGATACCTACACCTGTGGTGAAAACCTAGAGGAGATCACCTCTTGTGTGTTCAACAAGGAGTTTCCATTTCCATTGTGTACATGTCTTGTGGGAGGACAAGTAGGTAGTTGCTGGACCTTGTTCGGAGGTGTATGTGCACTCTTACTCTTTTTTTATCAACTTCAAGACACCTAATAAAGTCCTTGGGTCAGGATTGTTCTTCCATCTCTCTTTATTTGGTATAAGCAGAAGAGTGAGGTGAATGTCAGTGGCACTGCAGTTTTATTCCTTTAAATCTTCTTTCTATTCCCCCAGTCTCCTTCACTATCCTTCATTTTGCTCTGTCTCCTGTGAGAAGAGAGCCAGAGCTGCCTGTGCTCAAAAAGGATTTTTGCCTCTCACTTCTCCAAATGGTTCAATGCATCAGCAAATCCCAGGTCTGTGTTGCATCAAGCCCCATGTCACACTCCTATGGAAAACTGCTGCTGTCAGAAAGTGTGACAACAAGCAAGGTGGGAAGAACACTGAAAAAGTAGGAAAGGCTATAAAATTCCTGATTCTTTCTCTGTTATGTGCATTCCTGGGGACATTTCTTGATCTCTGCTCAGAACCATACTCATCTCTAAGTGATGCAAAAACAAAATCCTTGTGACCAGCAAGCTTGCAATGGGTAAGCATAATACATGAATGAGGCTCCATGAACCGTTTGTGTCTGTGGTGCTTCCTTTGATTACTGTCTCCTGGGAATCACAAATAATTTAGCCCTTCTTCAAATAATACATCATGCAAACAGATCTGCCTAGACTTCTGAACATCTCAGAATACTCTGCTTTGGATGGAGCAGTAACTTGGGCTGTTGGGTAAAGCAAGAACTTAAGGTGTCAGAATAATGTCAGAACTGGTTTATTTTCAGAAACATTTTCCCGTATGGTTGAACAAGCTAAATGAGTAAGGGAGGCTGTTTTGGAAGAGAGAGTGTGTGGGGGAACAGTGTGAAGCAGGAAGAGATAAGTGAGCAAGCAAGTTGATCTGTTGATAGGGGAGTCTCAGTTCAATCAAAGCAGTGTTTATGTAATTTAATAGCAAAGTGTGCCTCTTGCTTTCCTTTTCCTTACATCAAATTATTTTATTCTATTGCATTGTAACGTAACCTACATAGATTTAATCCTAAGTGGTCATGATTTTTGCTTCCTGTAGTGTCTCCAGATGTCTGTGTAGGACTTGGCTTCCCTCCTGAAATGTAGAAACAAGGTTGTAAGGAGACTCTGAAATGTGATGGCCTGAGCTTTGAGCATTTGGAGCAGTCCTTTCTGCAGCAGAGGGATCAGCTAGAGCTCCTGCCACTATAAAGTTATCAAAATGACAGTGAATAGTCATAGGGGGTAGAAGGCCTGGTTGCATCAGCTCCTTTTCTCAGCAGTGTTAACACCACAATGGTAAGCTGCCTTTAAGCAGAGGCTAAGGGATCATTGGTATATAACAGCCTATAAAAGTTATGTATGGTATTTTTCCCCCTTCGTAACAGCACATTATTTCCCAACCGTCCATCAGCACTTCTGTGGAGTTGGTTCTTGTTCAACTAAATAGCATCCTCCTTCTCTGGGCAGAGACCCAACTCGCTTTCCTCTTCCTTTTCTTCATTTCTATTCCTCACTATACTCCATGTCCACTGCTAGATAAATAATAACTTCAGTAGAAACCACAATTGCACAGCTTATTCCATGCTGCTCTGTGCTTTCTTTTTCTGCTCATCATGGTGGGATTTTTTTGTCAGGGTTATTATTTATAAGTTAGAACTCAGAAAGCTTTTCCAACTACAAAGAATGCCAGAATTTTCAGACCAAGAGTTTTGGCTGTGACATCAGCTGGTTTCACCTTGTCCATTGATGAGTGTTATCTGGAGATTGGCAGCTGTGGTGAGGTGATGGCATTGCTGTCTGCTGTGAGATCCAGGCTCCTTGTGTGGCTGTGTCCTGGGGCCAAGGGAGGACAGAGGAGCCAACAGGGCAGGCACGAAGGTGTCGCCTCTCAGGGGGATCAGTGGAGTCACAAATGGGTAAGTGTCAAGCCTGCAGACCTTCCAAGTGCAAGTGTTTGACTGCACTTGAATTCTCTTTCCCTGGGGGAGAAAAAAGAGCTTTAATTTATGAAGTGAAGTGTCACAACACATTACAGCACATCACATCCCAACATGCCGTTACATGGAGCTGACATTTGTTTGCTTTAATTCCTCAAAATAGCTTTTATTTAGAGCAAATGTTCCCTGTTAATTCAAACAGTTCTCATTTTTCTGTGCACTGTACTTGCCAGTTCCCATGGGGACAGTTGTTCCTGTGGAGCTTTGCCCTATGTTGGTGAGCTGTCAGGCCTTTCCAGAGCTTTTAGTTATTTTTCTTATTAGTAATGGAGAGCTTCGTTGTTGCCCCTCAATCCAAATAATATTAAACAGGAGGCAGTGATGCTTATACTTTTTAATTATACTTCTGTGACATACCAAGTGCTTTGCAAGGATAGAGGTCTTTCTTGGCAGAGGAGCAGTCTTTGTGCATTTGGTGATCACCTTACTGGCTGAGGCAGTGGAAGCCAACAGGGCTGCAAGGTGGACTACATGGACACAGAAGAGATACCTACACCTGTGGTGAAAACCTAGAGGAGATCACCTCTTGTGTGTTCAACAAGGAGTTTCCATTTCCATTGTGGACATGTCTTGTGGGAGGACAAGTAGGTAGTTGCTGGACCTTATTCGGAGGTGTATGTGCACTCTTACTCTTTTTTATCAACTTCAAGACACCTAATAAAGTCCTTGGGTCAGGATTGTTCTTCCATCTCTCTTTATTTGGTATAAGCAGAAAGAGTGAGGTGAATGTCAGTGGCACTGCAGTTTTATTCCTTTAAATCTTCTTTCTATTTTTCTATTCCCCCAGTCTCCTTCACTATCCTTCATTTTGCTGTGTCTCCTGTGAGAAGAGAGCCAGAGCTGCCTGTGCTCAAAAAGGATTTTTGCCTCTCACTTCTCCAAATGGTTCAATGCATCAGCAAATCCCAGGTCTGTGTTGCATCAAGCCCCATGTCACACTCCTATGGAAAACTGCTGCTGTCAGAAAGTGTGACAACAAGCAAGGTGGGAAGAACACTGAAAAAGTAGGAAAGGCTCTAAAATTCCTGATTCTTTCTCTGTTATGTGCATTCCTGGGGACATTTCTTGATCTCTGCTCAGAACCATACTCATCTCTAAGTGATGCAAAAACAAAATCCTTGTGACCAGCAAGCTTGCAATGGGTAAGCATAATACATGAATGAGGCTCCATGAACAGTTTATGTCTGTGGTGCTTCCTTTGATTACTGTCTCCTGGGAATCACAAATAATTTAGCCCTTCTTCAAATAATACATCATGCAAACAGATCTGCCTAGACTTCTGAACATCTCAGAATACTCTGCTTTGGATGGAGCAGTAACTTGGGCTGTTGGGTAAAGCAAGAACTTAAGGTGTCAGAATAATGTCAGAACTGGTTTATTTTCAGAAACATTTTCCCGTATGGTTGAACAAGCTAAATGAGTAAGGGAGGCTGTTTTGGAAGAGAGAGTGTGTGGGGGAACAGTGTGAAGCAGGAAGAGATAAGTGAGCAAGCAAGTTGATCTGTTGATAGGGGAGTCTCAGTTCAATCAAAGCAGTGTTTATGTAATTTAATAGCAAAGTGTGCCTCTTGCTTTCCTTTTCCTTACATCAAATTATTTTATTCTATTACATTGTAACGTAACCTACATACATTTAATCCTAAGTGGTCATGATTTTTGCTTCCCATAGTGTCTCCAGATGTCTGTGTAGGACTTGGCTTCCCTCCTGAAATGTAGAAACAAGGTTGTAAGGAGACTCTGAAATGTGATGGCCTGAGCTTTGAGCATTTGGAGCAGTCCTTTCTGTAGCAGAGGGATCAGCTAGAGCTCCTGCCACTATAAAGTTATCAAAATGACAGTGAATAGTCATAGGGGGTAGAAGGCCTGGTTGCATCAGCTCCTTTTCTCAGCAGTGTTAACATCACAATGGTAAGCTGCCTTTAAGCAGAGGCTAAGGGATCATTGGTATATAACAGCCTATAAAAGTTATGTATGGTATTTTTCCCCCTTCGTAACAGCACATTATTTCCCAACCGTCCATCAGCACTTCTGTGGAGCTGGTTCTTGTTCAACTAAATAGCATCCTCCTTCTCTGGGCAGAGACCCAACTCGCTTTCCTCTTCCTTTTCTTCATTTCTATTCCTCACTATACTCCATGTCCACTGCTAGATAAATAATAACTTCAGTAGAAACCACAATTGCACAGCTTATTCCATGCTGCTCTGTGCTTTCTTTTCTGCTCATCATGGTGGGATTTTTTGTCAGGGTTATTATTTATAAGTTAGAACTCAGAAAGCTTTTCCAACTACAAAGAATGCCAGAATTTTCCCTGCTTTGGGTGTGGAAGCTTAAAAAAAGTTTTGACAATACACAAAAATTAGTACAAATTTTTTTTTGTGTACAACATAGTACATAAAAAAATCCCCTCTTGGTTTATGAAAAGCAGTTACTGTTTTGTATTTGGGAGACCACTCTGTTACCCATTGATTCTCCCAAATCCAAGAGTCATGGAATATACCTCAAAGTGTTGATTTTCTGTCTGCAAGGATTATGTGTAAAAGTGCTTCTGACAGTGTTGTTCCTTGTCTGAGACACATTTCTCTCAAGGGAGCTTGTGTCACTTCAGTTCCATGCCTGCCTTGCATTCCTCATATAATTTAAGATGTTGGCTTTAACCTTTAAAGCTTGAAATAGGATGAGTAGTGTGTAGTATAGCTCAGGTGCATCTGTTGATTTTCCCATCCTGCTAACAGCCAGTTGGCTTAAGGAGGAACAGTTTGACTGGAAGCCTTTGTCACCGTGGTACCTTTCGTGTGTTGTCTTGCCAGTGTCTCAATGTGTCATCCTTTTAGAGGATGGAGAAGGTGGATTTTCCTGAGTGTTGGGCGTTGGCAGACACAGGAGCAGTCCTATGCTCTGTATAGTTCTGTGGGAATGCATGAGGTATGAGGGTATGCATTATGTGTATGTCCCCTGCTGTTATCCAAGCATGGGATACCTGAAATTGTAAAAGCTGTTAAAAATTGCTAAAAGTGAGCATGAGGAGAAACAAATATGGACTATTTTCCTCTGACTGGTAAGTGAACAAGCCAGAGTCACATTGAAGTACCTGGTGCTTTGTGGAGCTGCCTCTCCCTTTCCCGTTTTTTCTATCCTGGGAAAGAATTGGATGCAGACCAGAGGATTCCTCAGTTGCTGTAATCAGGCAGAGCTCATGGATTCACTTCACCTTGTGTCCTCTGACAAGGGATCTGTACTTCATTCACACCTACTCCTTACTGCCTGTCAAAAGTGATAAAAAGAACTTTCTGGAAGGCTTTCTCTTTAAACTATGTTTATTTGTATTGCTTAGTGCCTTAATGCGTGGCTTTGCCTTCAGCAAAAGAAAGAGGTACTTGAATGAAAAGAAAGGGCTAATAGCAGTGAAAGAAGAGGGTTGTTATGTATCATAATGTTAGCATTCTTGGGAGAGATGATACTCTAGTTGGAGGAACTAATCTTTGCTTGCATAAGTAGACAGAAATGCAGGCAATTTACAGCATCCGCTCATACCCAGATGTCAACTCACATTTCCAAAGAGAATCATCAAGTCAGGAGATAAACAGCTGGTACAGGCAAGAAGAAAATAAGCTTGTAAGTGTTTAAAGAAAAAAAAAGTGTTAATTTTTATGAAGTGTAGTGTGCTGGCATCTAAACAAATGAAAGTTAACAGCCAAGAATGGGAAAGTGGAAGGGCTTCTTTTTTTTAGTAACATGTGAGAATTGAAGTCTTGGTGCCTCTTGTAGCAGCTTTAAAGCATCCCTGAATTTTTGTATCAAGTTCCTTCTAGAACAACTTCTTGTATGCTAACAACAAAACGAGAGGTAGTGTTGATGAATTTTGGTGCCCTGAAGTGCATTGAACTGACCTGAGTATCACAGGATGGCTACAGACACGTCTAATTTTAGATTTTAACCTGACACGTCTTGCAATTGGAGAGAGTCTCAGTGGCAACTTGAGTGGCTTCAGGGACACTGCTGACCAAGAGGCCTTGGGGACATGTTCTGGATGTCACATACTCAAGAGTTCTCAAAATTAGTGTTCCTT
Source organism: Emberiza elegans (assembly GCA_024865655.1). Lineage (NCBI taxonomy): Eukaryota > Metazoa > Chordata > Aves > Passeriformes > Fringillidae > Emberiza > Emberiza elegans. The sequence goes on along the minus strand of JALJVW010000139.1, from coordinate 16,145,245 downwards.
TTTTCCTGAGAGGTGATGCATTTGCCTAAACATGTAAGTATCAATCACTACATAACTATTAAATATTTTCATGTAAAAACAAAGTATTTTCAATGGTTAAATGGCATAAAATTGTAGCTTCAGGGAAAGCCAGTACTGGGGCTATTGCTTAAAGAACATCTAATGGAGAATGCTGACTTGCAGCATCCTTTGCATGGAATGAGAAACAGCAGGTCTGCCACTTGCCTGCGGACATCTTTTTGTGCAGGCAGGAGGTAGGTTTGCATCCTAGTTGGCTTGATAACAAAGCAGAGTAAACAAATTTTAGCAAAAAAACCCTGAAAGAGATCTATAAATTTCGTACTCCTTGAAGGAAAATAAAGTGTGCAGTATTTACTGTCTCACTCCTTCCCTCCCTCCCTCCTTCCCTCCCTCCTTCTCATTCCCACTCCAGTCTTCTGATGCTCACAGGGCCTAGCAGGGTTTTAGGTGGAAATCATTGGGATTATCTCCCAATTTTTTCTCAGATAATTCAGTTGAAAGGTTATACAGAACTGAACAATTTGGAGACTGGGAATCACTAAGCTAGGGGCTTTAAGATGTTCTCAGGCTTCTATCCAGCCAGAACAGTTCAATAGTTATTGGATGTGCTACTAGTGGGCTGAAAAATCCATCTTTCCCACTTTTAAAGTTTTTTATCAAGGTCATTTTCTGAGGTTTGGCAAGGTCAGGAGCTGGAAGCAAGCATCCCAGCTTTCTGACATCTCAGCCTGTCCAAGAATACTGAAAATGGCTACAGTGACTTCCAATTTAAACTACATATTTCCAGTGTAGTGCTTTCCAGATGGGGCAGTGACTTGCTGATGATCTCTGTCCTGTCCTGGGCTGGGAATCCCCACAGTTTAGCCTGACCCATGCAGCCCTTCCAAGTCGTACATGACAGTGTGTGGAGAAAGCCAGGTAGCACAGCTTGGAGATGAGACCTGAAGGCATGTTTGTGTGCCTGCCTTACTCAGAGCAGGACTCCTGCTTAGCAGGGGTGAAAGGTGCAACTGCAGGTTCCCAGCCGCAGGTCACCCCCAGCAGCCATGCCTGCAGCAGCAGCCCCTGTGGCCCCTCTGTCCCGCATCTCTTCCAGTAACAGAACCTGCAGCTGCCAGCCCTTCCCTAGACCAGTGTTTGATACAAATAAATTATAATGAGCTGTCTTAGCTGCTACGCTATTTACAGGATAAATAGTTTCCACTTCACAGCCATCAATACATCCACCCTTGAAATCCATTAAATTCCTGACTGCTATATGCTCCCTTAGTAATGGGCTGACACTGATTTAAAGCTGGAAAACCCCTGTTTAAAGCTCTGCATTAGTGAGAGTGAATGTAAATTGTGACCATGCCATTTGGCCTGGGACTAAAAAGTGGCTGCAAAAGTGACACATTTCAAACTCTGCTTTGGCTTGAAACAGTGATGGTTCAGTGTTCTTCTAGTCTTAGTTGGTGGATTAGCAGGAAATCTGGAAATTAGTAGCACCAGCTTTCCTGTGAGTCTTTAATCTTGAAACTAGAGAAACATGGCTGTTATGGACTGCTCTGTAGCAGGTCTAAAATCTAGTTCTGCCCTGGACTGTCATGCTTGCATATTTTGGTGATGTTACTTCCCTGAATCAGTGAAAGCCTTTCAGAAAGATAAATATTTCAGCCATGTTCAGTTCCTCTCCTGGACTTGTCACAGTAGCATCAAATGGTAGCTGGTTTTAATCTTTTTTAGCTGATTGGTTTAGAGGAATTGAAACAGACTTCACTTATTTATTGATGGCTGGAAACAAATACCCTGCAGCCTCCCTCTTGCATTCGTAGTGTGACAGAGAGAGGTGTAGAATTGAAATAGAAGATCTATCACATTCAGCCTGCAAGGCTATTATTTGAGCTGCCTCAGAAATGTTTAATTTTTTTGTTGTGTTAAAACAGTAATAGTCGGATTTTGCTAAAAATTACACAAGTTTTATTTGTATCCCACACATATGATCTTCAGGGATTTCTATACAACAGAATAAGAAGCTCCTTCCCATTTTTAGATGTTGCAGATTGGCCTTTCTTGTCATATGATACAGAGAGCATACATGTTTCAGAGCCTGGGAGGGGAGGAAAGGGGAGGGAAAAAAGAATAGGTGAGAGAAGTGCATCCTTTTTATCTTCCCCTGGTATATTTAGTGCATGGTTGGTTGAAGCCTCCACAGCCAGGTACAGCAGGACACTGAGAAATGCAGGCCATGCAAGGACAATCAGTTGTGTCTAGGCTAGTGATGGAATGCCATTTCAGGCTCCCACTGGCCTCTCATCGCCAGAGGCTCTGTACCTTGTGTATCTGTGAGCAGCAGTTCTGTAGGTGGAAGTCTGTCACCCTGCACAGCTAATACAAGAGCAGCTGTACTGTCTTTATCCCACAAGAGCAATCAGCACTGAACCATCTTCTCCAAAGACACAAACCTCATGTAATTTTGCTGCTGATATATTTCTCACAAACCTTTCCTCTCCTGCTTAGATGATTTCAGTCAGGGACATGGAGCAGGCAGTGAGAATATGATTTCTGACAGTGTATCCTTCAGTACACAGTGAGAACCAGTCTGATTGTCTTTTTTTGCTATTTGTTTCCTTCCTGTTACTGTAGTACTGGTAGGAGATTGCCAGTCTCCATTAGAAATAAGCCTCCTCAGCTCCATTTGAGGGAGGACCGTGTAGAGAAAATACGTGGCAAGAACTTGTGAAACACAGCCTGTCACTTCCAGGAGGTGAGAAATAAAAGGGAAGGTTGCTCTGCAGTCTGCCACCATCTTCACTTGTGGAGTGAGCAAGGGTGGGAGGTTTCCTGCAGGGCTATTTGTGGACATAGCAGCCAAGGATGTTGAGCATCTCTTTCATTATTAAACATTATCATTAACTAATTTCTCAAAGCCCAGTCAGTTTAAGAAGGGGAGCATTCTGCTTTTTGCTGTGTGTATACCTGCAGGTTACTTCATTTTCTTTGTGGATGTGATTACTCTATTTGATAGTTGCTAACTGAAAAACAGTAAAGTTATTAAAGGGCCATAGGTGCCCTCTGGAGCCACTTGCTGAATGTTGATAAAGGAAAATGCTACTGTAATATAAAATATAATCTGATCATTGCATCTAATTACAGACAAGAGTAAGCTGCTAAAGAAGGGTTCTGTAAGAATATTATAATTGCTTTCATACAGTATTTCCAACTTGAAAGCTATAAGCAAATATCGACTAATCCTTCCAACAGTCTCTGAGGGTGGGAAGGTAAATCTATTACTATTTATTAAGAATTTGTTTCAATTAACTTAGCCACTGTTAAAATAACTATGAATTGATGAAGAAATTACCAGCATTTGCCTTACAACAGTTTTGAACATCTTGGATGCCACAGTTTTGAGCAGCGTTTCTAATATCTCTTATAGATGGGCATCATTTGATTGGAATTAATTTTGGAAGCATCAGAGAAATGCCTATTCCTTTTTATTTCCATTAATACCTAGTTCTTATTAAATACTAAATATTTGTGTTTGTTAAATATTTAACAACCTATCTGGGGCTTTGTAGAATTTATTGTATTCAATAAACCTACACACCATTGTATTATTATTTCTACTATTATTATAATTTGAAGTATTTTTCTATACAGCATAAAACTGCAGATCTTAGTAGTAATGTTTCTTTTTACAGTATAGAACCATTGATATTTGCTCCTTTAATTGGTAATATTCTCTGCCAGCCCCAGGCTGGGGAGCAGGGGTGGAAATTGTGCATAAAATCTTTAACTGCAGCCTAAGCCATCTGCAAGGTGTGAAATGAACAAAATGCTGGTTTGGCTGCTCCTGGTTTTCAGGTTCTAGATGATAGTCCTTGATGCTGATTGTCTGGTTGACAGCCACAACAAACTTCTACTGATGTCAGGTTGTGCTGTGGATGCTTGGTAAAACCTTCCCAGTAGAGGAGTGGCATTTCCTAAGAAAGGCTGCTCTAGGAAATATGATACTTCTTTTTCCACATGGTAGAGACTGAAAAATTCTTGTTTCCTTTTGTAACATGTGTCTCAGTGTCAAGTCAAAGATGGGGGGTAATTTTTGCTTTGTTTTTTAGTTGGTTGGTTGCTGGTTTTGGGGTGGTTTTTTGTTTGTTGTTTTGGTTTTTTTTTAATAGTGGTTATACCTTTATTCCAACTTCACACCTAATGTGTAGGCCAAAAAATTGAATATTCTATTTGAAGAATAAAATGGATCATTTATATTAGTCTCATGAGAACTTGGCTTAGTTTAAGTCTGAGGATTTATACCCTGGCAATCTTTGGGGAAAAAAAAAAGCCATAGTTTTGGTGTTTTGTTATTTATATTATCATACATCATTTTGGAACTATCCTCTCCATGCAGAAACATGTGGCAGGGTATGTATTGTATTCTTGTTGCTTTCCCAGTGAATGTTTTAGACATCATTTTTTAATACAAACTTCCTGGATTTGACTCAATGTTTAAATAGTTGTCAGGTGCTTGCAATAGATGGCTGAGTGTCATGTGCCCCTTTTTTGCTCATGTATGCTGAATGAAAAGCTGCTGTTTGTCACTTGTTTGGCAGGCTCTCAGTGCCTGTACGCAGCTTGCATTAATGCTGATGGGAGTTGCACACACTCTGAAGAAATGAAAGAGCCAGGTTCCTCCTTAATCTACACAATCAGGTAGTGAATGCCTTGTCATAGTACCCAAGGTGGCCTTTTGCTGCCCAGAAATGCAGTCTACCATGCCCTTATTGCTTAAACTGCTTCTAGAAGCGAATCAGATTCCTCCCCCATTCTGACAGGTGAAATATGGGGTAGTGTATGAAAGACAAAGCTTGAATGAGCAGTAACAATTGAGTAGGCAAACGGTGCGTGCACAAGATCACCACATCTTTCTTCCCTTGGCAGTGGAAATCACTGGGAAACACCAGGCTGGTGCAACTGAAGCTTTTGGGCAGCTTTCCTCATTGTTTGTTCTTGTTCAAATGTAGCTCCTCACCCTTCTGCTTTTGTCTAGGTGATGTGCTGGGTACCTGGTACCTGCAGCCAACAGTCTCTCTGGGGAGGCATGGTGAGAGGGTGAGCAAGCAGCTGATTCTTTGGCAGCCCTGGGCTCTCCTGAACTCCTATTGCCTCCCCTCTTCTTGGTCTTTTCATGTTTTAAAATAATCTTTCACTATATGTCTGATAGTTAAGAATTGCCTTTATTTCTTCAGTATCTCACAATAAAATTGCCAGAGGAGTTGGGATAGGGCAGAATTCTGCCAGAAGCTGCTTGAAAGCAGAGTCAATACTTCCTGCCTGAGTGGTTCTCTTCCAATTGTGTTCCCTTTACCAGATTCCCTCTGAAATGTCTCTGTCTCAATATAATACAGTGTTTTGAAGCTTGATAATTTCCATACTTTTCCTGAATTTCCTTTTTATGGCACTTGCAGCCCTTAAGGACAAATTAAAGTGATTGGGCTTTTTGGTGACTTTTTTTTGTGTTACTTTGTCTTTGGAAGCACAGATTGAGGCTCTTAACTGAGACTGTAGGCATACTTAGTGTGCTGCCTGCTTCTACTTTTTTCTTCTAGTGGTTCACTCCTGTTGTTCTTGAATGTCTCAGCAGCTCCAGAGTTGCTTTTTCCATAGTCAGAGTTGATTACAGTGATTTTCAGACAGGAGAATCTGTTTTATGACCCCTCAGCCAGCCTGAGTACAGTCTTCCCAGTGGAGCTGCTGACCTGCTTTGCATGGACTGCCTGCCAGAGACAGCAGCTGTGGGTCTTCATCAGTGCCCCTTTTAGAGATTAACCTCTGCTCTTTTCCCATGGCATTATTTTGCAGACGTGTTGACAAGCTGCTTTGATAATAGGAAGTGGGTGTGTATCAACTGGGAAAATGTTTTGGCTCACCTTTGAATATCGTATGAGCCAATTAAGCAGCTGTGTCCCTCCCTCTGACTGGGATCTGGGTGGATGAAGCCGGTGGTTAACTATAGGTGGCAGCAGCTTTCTAATGCTGTTGTATGTGCATGTGGTTGGCTTTCTCTAGAGTGGAGATGATGCTTCACTTGGATCTCAGCTCCCATTCTTCTTTGCTTAGCTGAGGCTTTTTTAGTGTAAGCTTTTGTAGGAAAAAGCCTGGCTGGCTCCACAAGTCATTTCTACTCGAAGGATTTCTTTGTCAGCAGAACAGGATATGCTCTGATTGTCACAATCCTTGATACTTATTAATTTGTAACTTATATGTATTTCCAGAAGTAAAAGGTTTAAAAAAGATTTCTAACTTGACCTGATTTCTGACTGCCTTCTCTGCTGTGCTGCCTCAGGTCTTCTTGAACTTGGTAGAGGTGTAGAGCTTCCTACACCAGCATCAGGCTGGTGCTGTGCTCTGTGTAAACAGCCCTTGAACTGGCTTGCTGTGGCAGAGCAGCAGCCTTCAGGGGCCATCAGTGGGCCCTTGGGGACCCATGTGCTAATTGAGGGGGAGCAGTGGGAGTCTGTTAAGAGCAACTAAGAAAAATCAATCGACTGTGGACTCAGGCTTGCTTATAAGGCTCTGCACCTATCCTGGAAAATGCCTTCAGGGGTCTGTAAATTGCAAAGGCTGAAAAATACTGAGTAATATACTGTAAGGAGAAACAAATCTCTGCACTTAAAAATCACCTTTAAAGCTGTCACTGTTAATGCAACAGACAAAAACATTTTTGACAGTGAAGCCCAAGCACTTCTCTTAACAGTGCTGTAATATATTGCTTTGTGAGAGTTGCAGCAAATGTGGCAATAGACATTCTACTGAAATAGAAGAAACCTGCATTTCTCTTAAATCCCTTGAATTGAAAACTAAATTAACTTGCAGTTTTATTTGCTAGATCAAAACTTTGCACTTGTCTTCACAACTGATCTTTCGTGTGCTTACTGTAGGCTGCTTCTCAGTCTGGTGGGCAGTGTGGCACAGACAGTGAAACAGGGATTGCAAGAGGACATTTCAGAAATCTTGTTCCTGAAGCTACCTGAAGGTATTTTGAGAAAATGGAATACTTAGGAAATTATGGTTTGACAAACAAAAATGGTTTGCACTATGGAAACTTTCATTGGAATAGTATCCTGTTTCTAGGGAGGAATTTCAAGTAAAATTTGAGAGACTCCTTTCTATGTTCAATACTGTAACTTTCCATGTAAGAGAACACAATTCAGTTTCTTCCTCTGCCTGAATTAAAACCAGGGCTTGGACTTCACTTTTCGAGACTAGGTGAGAGCCCGGGCCACTAAAATGACTTGACAGCTCTAAGGAGCTTTCTTGTTTGTTCTGGAGCAAAATCTGAAAAGCCTCTTGGTTTCATTCAGGAGAATCTATAGAATTCTGGAGTGGCATGGGATGAACTGCCACTCACCTGTAGACACACCCTGTTTTGCATCTGGACACCTGTTGACTCCTGTAGGCTTTTCTTTCAGTATTCTGGCAGGTGAGCCATACACTCGTTCTGTACAGTGCACAGGTGAATTTCCGCATAAGGACTTTGGTGCTAAATGCAGCTGCACAGCTTTTAATATGCAGGATAACTGGTTAAAACTAGTTTAGCTGTCATCTCTGTATAGAACCACTTAACAGCACTGAGAATTTAAATCTAATCCTTCTTGTATAGGGTAGTGCTTCCAGTTCCATGGGGTTGGGTCTTTTCCTGAGTCCCCAGCAATACTTTACTATCCCTTTGTGTCTCACAATGCTCCTTTCACCCCGTGTTACACACGCTAACTTCACTCTGTGTCAATAAAAAAAGACAGGCGCTGGGTTTCCCAGGAGTTTGGGGTGTCCTTGCAAAAGCCATTTTGCGTTACTCCGAGAATCAAACCACCCGGTGGGAGATGTGTCTGTCTTGCCCTTCTGCCTGCTCACTCTGCAGCTTTCTGCTGGCCAGGAAGAGGCAGCAGCATGACTGACTGGTGATATTTCTGGTTGCTGCTGTTGCCTAATGAAATGCTTCAAAGCCAAAGGGATAATGTTCTGATTTGTAGTCCATGCTCAGAAAATGGTGGTTGCGAATAAGACTGAGTTCATAACCTAATACTTTTTGTCTCCTTGTAGAAATTACAGAGCCCCAGCTCTACTCATATTTTTTCACAGTCTTCATTCCCTCCTTTTGTTTGTTTGCTATATAGTTTTGAGAGGAGACTGTAGTGGGACAGTGAGTGAATGTAACTATTAAATTTTGCTGGAAATTATGAAATGAAAGTGCATATTATATTCATACCTAATGCATCATTCTCCTGCCTTTACCTTCCGGCCCATCACATTCCAGTCTATTTCAGAGATTTAGACGCATTTATGTCAGATCTGCCGTCCCAGAACACAATCTACATCCAATTATCAACCCTTAGGGATACATTAGATGTAACTATTATATCTTCTTCTGTCAATAAAATTATAATCACGAAATGCACAAATGTCGTACTTTGGTTTCTAAAAGCATCACAGATAAGAATGAGATGAAATGAAAAGGCTGTTATGCTACATTTTACACATGCTTATATGCAGAAGATTGCCAAAATCTCAAGCTGAGGTATGTATCTCCTTTTTCTGTCTGCTACTAACAAATCTCAGCCCTGAGCAAGCAAGTGCCTGCACGGAATCTGACAAAATTACGTACAAAGATGAATTAGTCTTTTCCCCCATTTGTTCACATGCCACGTTCAGCAGAATCATGACTGCATGAGGGACTTGTAAAGGTTCAGCAAGGACTGTCACATACAGATTTCACAGGCCTGTCTACCCAGGAGTACTTGGTTAAGTGAAACCAAGTTAATGAAAAGAGTTGAATTTCAGATATATTAGAACTCACTAAACCCCATCAATGCTCTCAAGAAATGAATTGCTCTGAGTTCTCATTAGCTTGCTCAGACTCGTTTTGACTTCTGATTGAAAACATCTGTATGGGAGTTCCTTAGTTAATGCACCTTAAACTTACACCTGTACTTAATTTGGCTCTCCTTGCCTAAGTTTCCCTTAATTGCAGACATAGCCTAGGTGAAATAAGCCATATTAGTTCAGGAGAGCCTGGAGAACAGTCGTCACACTCTATCAGATAGAAGTCCTGTTCTCCCTTTCAGGCAGGCATGGTTAGTTTCCTCTGATGAAACAATCATCATTGATGGTAAAGAAAGAATTTTATATCCTTAAGAAAACTGCACAGCACTTGAAATTAAAGGAGTAAGGGGGAAAGGAGAAGTTATACTGTGTGCAGAATATTCTGTAATAGTCTGCTCCAGTGTGGTTTTGCACTCTTATCTAAATTTTCTGGTATTGACTACTGTCAGAGATAGAGGAGCAGGCTTGACAGTCTCTCACTGATTCAGGAACATGGGAATTTTTATACTCTGAGCTAAGCCTCTGTGGCAAGGCTGCAGGGAGGGCTAAACAGACTGCATAAAACAGAATTTCATTTTTAAATACTTCTAACCCAAGCATTTCAAAAGCTGAAATGCCAATGTAAAATACTGGTATCTGGCAATTTCTCTTTTAATTCTCAGATTTTAAGCTGGAGCTCATACCTGAGTGCCTTGGAAGTGGGAGGAAGAAGATGTCTTAAACTGCAGAAATGTCTGAAAATACAGTAACTTGGTAAAGGATCTGGTGATCACTACAAGTAAAAACACATGGGCTAAGTTGTGTTTTTTTAAAAACAAAAAAAAACCCCACCAAACAAACAAAACAAAGAAGCAACCAAACACAAAGTTTTCTTTCCTTGGGCTCTAATTAAGGGTGGAATATCACCCACCCTCCAAGAAGAAAGGTTTTTGGCCATGTATCAATTTAACATTTCAGTTGCCGCAACTGAAAGCACATGATAACAGTTGCTCTACCATGTAATATACCAGGGAAATGTTTACCTAGATTCAGAAACATACAGTGATATCAGTGAGATTTGTGCAGTAGCTTGTACATATGCTGAATGAAAGACATGAGATTTTAGGAAAGATCATGAGCATAAATCTGATTGTTAACATTTTAGGAGCATAGAGTTTAATGGGTAGTCAGATGTTCAGCTCTGCCATGAGATTATATTCACCAGAAATTTTGCTGAGAGATACCATGGTGAGCATCTGTAAAACTCCGACATCTATTTCATGCAATCAAAGTTTGCAAGGATTCAGCTGGACTAAATTTCATCCCAGACCTTAAAGGGTTTGTTAACAGTAAACCAGGTACAAGTTAGGACTGAATAAAGGAAGTTTTAAAATGAGGAGGCTTTGATTTTTTTTTCAAATTGCCCTTTGCTGTACAGCACTGCCATATTGAAGTGGAGGAGCTATCACTGTAAGAAATTCTGTCTGTGCCCTTTCACTTTTCACTGTTACACTCTTTCAAGGTACTGCTATTTCTGAAATCACAAGCATATCTGTAAGATGAAGATTGGTTGTATGTTTACTTAAGCTTCCTTGCAGAAATTGCTTTCCTTGGTGTGCATGCATGCATGTATATGCATGTCTGTACTCTGGTATATTAGACAAAAATGATTGCCTGTTTTGGAGGGCTACTCTTTTTTTTACCCTTTTCCCTTTCTGTAACTCTAATTTACAGTATCCTGTGAGCAGTTTGTGCTTGAGTAGACAACTGCAATATAAGTTCAGGAAGAAAACAAACAAGACTTGGAAGCAGCAAAGCAGATCTGTTTGCAGGAGGATGGGTAACAAAAGAAATGTGCTGAAAAAATGCTCTCCTGCTCTGCACTTTGGAGTGCTATATAATTTATACCTGTTCTCTGCAAAGTGTCTGAGGCAGTGCCAGGTGGTGGGGAGTTAAATTAACCCCCGTGGCGTGTAGTTATCGGCAGAGGCCAGACCTGCGGATCGATAGCTCGGTGCTGTGAGTCACCGTATCAGCTGAGGAAAGTGAATCTCTAAGCTCCTTATTTCTCCATTCTTTTAATCGCAGCGCTCTGGCTGGCTGTGATGAAGATGGAGCAGATGCAAATGTCTGATGCTTGAAGCTCTTTGATTTCTGAGTTGGTGGGGTGAAGTCAATGAAATGCTGTGAGAGACTCAGAGAGCTGATAGTATATTGTCTTTTTCCAAGTATCCTCAGTTCTCGTTCTTTTTCTTCCTTCCTTACCCATGGATCTGGTTACACTCGGTAGCTGCATGATCTGTGCTTTGCTTGACCGACACAGATAATTTCTAGCATCACTAGTTAAGCCTATTTTTTATCATTATTAATAATAAAGGCTGTTTTAGTCTCGCTTAAATGGATTAGCCTTGCTCCTGCCTGCTTTTTGATTGTTTTTGCTGCTGGGGGCTCACTCTTCTGATGAGAGTTCTTGCAGATAGAGTTATTGCCAAGCTTATCCGTCACTGAGGCATACCTAATATGGATCAAACTGGATGCAGTAATTGGGTTTTCAGAGAGCTACCACACCAGGACAACGTCATCCTCCAGGAATGAGGATTTTTGTTGCAGTTATGGAAGATACTTGCACAGCTGCTGAGTCAGCCGCCTCCTTTTGTGCACCCTCCCACTTTGTGGGTGCACCCATTTTCTGCTCGCAGCCCCCAGAATTCGTGCCTGTTGACAGCTGAGTCTTCTTCCTTCCCTGAAGACCATGTGTGTTTTTCAAATCTATTCCTACCCCCTCCACCTCTCTCTTATAAAAATTAATATATAAAATGCTATATTCTTCCCTGTTATATTTTTCTAAGCTCAGACTTACTCATAAATTGCCCATGTGGAATGTACTGGTAAATTAAGTAACATATTGTTCTTTCCTAGCTGCACCCGCTCTCTAGAGGTTTGAAAAATTTCCATCTGGAGCCATCACCCAACAGAAAAATAAACAGGATTAAACAACTGCAATTAGTTTCTTATAAAGCCAAGTGTAATATGCCATGCCAGTCAAACCACTCACTTTCATTTCCCTCACCACAAATGAATTATTTTCTTTTTTTAAACAATGACACTGACCCTTGGCCTAAAAATCAGTCTCCCCTCAGCTGAGGTGTGAAGCAGTCACAAGGTAAGCTGGCCTTACAGTTGAACAGTGGTAGATGTGGTTGAGTTACTGGTTTTGGTGATTATGGAAGCTGAATTAAAGGCAGATTCTCAGCCTAACAGCTGAGCTTCTGGCTGTTGTTCTGTGTTGTGTCTGTCCTTTTCCTCATCTTATATTCTGACTTTAACCTTGCTTTCTAGTTCAGTTCCTGTCTTTGTTCTGCATCCAAAGTTGCAGACATTGATCCTTACCACTGGGTGTGACCATTCATGTCCTGGTCTCTTTCTTCTAACAAAATCATCAAGCTAGGACTGAGCTTTCCAGATTTCTTATTGCTTCATTCTCAACCCACTGTCATCTTCTCCCAGCCATGGGGGGTAAATACATATGTGCAGATTTCTGCATTACTGTTCCTAGCATAGCCTGGGACATTCCTGTATAACAGTGGGAGATATCATTTATCTTCATATGCTGGCCACGTTGTCCAAATTGGTTGTCCCCCTTCATCTTCTCCCCAGCTCCCTGCACTGTGACAATGGTCACAGGGGCTCTTGGATGAGGGAAGAGACAAGAATGTTGACTCCATGTTCAGAAGGCTTGATTTATTATTTTATTATATATATATATTACATTATAACTATACTAAAAAATAGAAGGAAAAGGTTCATCTCAGAAGGCTAGCTAGGAATGGAATGGAATGAATAACAAAGGTTTGTGTCTCGGACAGAGAGTCCAAGCTAACTGGGCTGTGGTTGGCCATTAATTGTAAATATTCAAGATGGGCCAATCACAGACGCACCTGATGCATTCCACAGCAGCTGATAACCATTGTTTACATTTTGTTGCTGTAGCTTCTCAGCTTCTCAGCAGGAGAAAATCCTAAGAAAAGGATTTTCATAAAAGATGTCTGCGACATTGCACATGGTCGATTCTTTATCCTTCAGCTTTCTTCTTTTTTATTCATATATGGAGTCACATGTAATACTTAGGTCGAATACAAAATACTTTTATGATTAAATTAGAATGTCTAGAGAGTTTTTCATCCAATAGTTTTATTTGCAAAATAGTTGTGTAAGGCCACACTGGACAAGTACCTGTTGATTTTAGAGACTTTGATTGGAAAATGTTTTTGTGAGCTTGAACAGAAGTAACCAGTTTAAATTCTTGCAGCTTTTACTTCAGTGCAAGTTTGTTTACTGTCCCAAAGTGGTGGGTGAGACACATGTGAGAGACTCTCAGGGTAAGTTTCTGGGTCTTTGAGCTCGGATGACACCAGCATGCTTCATCTCAGCCATAACAGAAAAACAACTGTGGTCATAATAATTGTGTCAGCCACAGGCAGAGGGCTGATATTGCAGCAGAACTGCATTAAAGACGTTTTCTTTGGCTCACTGGCCCTCGAGGAGTGACTGTAAACAAACCACTGCAAGGAAGCCAGTGAACAAATAGGTAGACAGTAGCTGGGATTGTCTGTATCCTGCAGATGGGAAGTTACTGCTTTGCTGGTGTACTTCTGACTTTGCATTGGTTATGGTTTGTGCATCAGTACAGAGGTCTTTGCAGAGGAGTAACTGAGATTGAAAAAGTATTGATATGAAATATGGAGAAGCGGTGTTGTATGCATAAAAAGAGAAGGAAGGATCAGTGTTCCCTTTGTTCATCCCAGCATGATTTGTCTTTGGAGGGCTCTTGGCAGAGTTGTGAATGAGTGTTCCATAGACTGACTGGCAAGGTGAGGTCACTGGGCTTTCAAAATATTTGAGGTAGTGGTTTTAAATAAGTGGCTATCTCAACACAAACAGGAATAATGCCATCTTGTATAGTCTTGGTCATACAGTAACCACTTTGTTCTGCCTTCACTGCTCACAGTGGAAGGATTTGGCTTGTTAAATTGGAGGCTTTGTATCCTTTCGTGTTCATCTACCTCCATCTGAAGTCTGCCTGAGTCTGCATTGCAGATTTTCTGTGCTTTGCTTCTCCACAACTGAATTTATGTTTTCAGTTCTTTGAGTGAAAAAATTGAAGCTTTGGTGAAAACAAATATCTGGAATCAGATGGTTTTTTTCATATAACCCTGACAGCATGTGATGCAATGCAAGGGACTGAAGGGAAACTCCTGCATCCTAGTTGATGCAGAACAGGCCAGCAGCTGGGAAGCTTGCTGAAACCAGATGCCTTGTGGTAGCAGTGCCATGGTTACGGTTGTGTGTTGAGAAGAGTTTTAATTGGGGTGTATTTTTTCCCTTTTGAAAGAAGGTGGCTAGCCAGGGACAGATTACACATAGATTTAGTTCTTAAATGTTGCTCTGTAATTGTTTGGCTGATTTCTTTATAAAAGCTTAGCATGAAGTCACTGAGTTTGGGTTAAGGCTGAATTATGTATTTCTTGGCAGTCCTGGTTTTCATTATTGACCAGAGAATTTAAAAAAAAAAAAAGCATTGTCCATGTCTGTGAGGATCCCTCAGAAGTGAATCTTGAGTAAATTGGCCAAAGTGTATATTTCTGGATTTTTAATGCTGGATTTAGGCTTATACATAAAAAACAGAAACAAAAGATAATTCTAAGTGCTGGAGGGTTGGAATAAGACAAGATTGAATGGGTCAATTGTATGAATTGGCAAGCACAAGATTCCCTCTTTCACACACTATGCTTCTCTGTTAAAAGTTCTGCAATTACAAAGAAAGATGAAATGTTTGGTCTGTGTGGTGTATGAGGGCTTTCTCAGAGGCTAAGCACTTCAAGTAAGTAAATAAGCAGAAGTTTCAAGTACAGATGTTATTTGTGAAGCAGAGAATGATGCTACACACACATCTAACACAAGCCTGCAAAAGCAAAGAAACGAAGAGCTGAGTCCTTGCTAGGCAGTCAAACAGCAGCTTTCCAGTAGCAGCTCAGGGCCCTTTGCCATCTCCATAATCCTGGTGGATTACACTGGAGGTGGGGTACAGTCACTGAATCTAACTGGTTCTAAACAAGTTTGGTGTTCTTTGCTTTTTTTGTAACAGGAGCAAAAAGAGGAAAAACCTCATATTTTACTAAGTCTTTTATGCCTGAAAGTTTCAAACATTGCTCTCATTTCATCCTCTTTCTTATCTTTCACTTCCTGCATCATATTTGATGTGCAAAGATACGGCGTCAGTCAGAGGCATTGTTTCCTCCCAATGTGTATTGGCTTCTTTCTGTAGAGCTGAGGTGGATTTGGTTGGACAAAAGGAAACCTGTGGCCCCAGATCTACACACCCATTTCTGTCTCAGCTCCGAGAGAGGGGTATTCATCTGACATTTCAGCCAGAAATACATGATTTTTCCCTTGGGGACGTTGCCTTGAATCAGCAGAACAGCTCCATATTGCCCTAGATCTACCTCATAAGGACACCACCACACTTTGGAGCAAGGCCACAATTTTGCTGACAATGTGGGAGTCAAGTTTCCCACTGCTAAAGTATAGCTGCCTCTCAAAAGGAACACAGCAGCTGTTTTATGACAACCTTGTTTAAGAAACCTACTTCTGCTAATGGTGAAACATTGCTTTTCAGCATAGCATTTATTTAGAAATTACATGTAATTTAGAATTAGTTTTCCTTTCCAAACATCAAAGGGAAGTGCAGCCCATATATCTCTTGAGTACTGGTGAGAGAATAACTTGTGTAGACTAACTTTCTGCACAGAAGAACACTGGCAATGGGCTGTGAAATAAAGGTGGTTTTGGGGTTTTGCAGCTCAAAGTAAGGTATTTCATAATAGGACATGTAGTGTGTCTGGGAGTTGCACAGCATTACATGCACCAGGGGTATATTCATGGACACATTGTGGGCAGCATCATACCTTCTACATCATGCAGTGTTCTGTCTTCCCACCTGAAAACAGGCTTTTTATAGTCTTCATGGCTTTGCTATCTGCTTATTTGAGATGACTTATCTGTAGTTGGTGTTGTTTTGTTGGCAGCATACATCAGGCATCTTGTCAGAGAGCAGCTGTTCATCTCTTCCCTCCCCATTATATCCCAACCCACTTGCATGTCAGCTTTGCTGTACTGTTGTCTTATCAGTCATCTTCAAGAAGGGGTGGTTTGAATTATTTTCAACAGAAACATTGTGCCTACTAGTTTGCTGTAAGAAAATGGTTTGTAATTACCTCAAAAAAAGAAGAAAGTACTGCCTCATCCTTGTGATGCCCAGTAGTAGAAAGACCCTTGGGGTTATATTTTCTTACCCTTTCACCTCAGAGGCTGACTGTTTTGCTGAATTGTATAAAAAGACAAGGTGATTACCATGTTTCTAGCTCGTTCTCCTCTGACTGTGTTGCCATTCCTTCTGTCTTTCTAAGGATTGACTTGGCACACGGCTCGGCATGGATGTTATTTCCTGGTTTCCATGGAAGTTAGCAGAGCAGAATAATGGATACTCCAGTAACAGGACCTAGGTGGCTGAGTTGTATGCTGGATGTTCCAAAATCTCACGTTTTCACATATCTGATCCAGTAATTTGTGAAGTGCCCATGACTCCTGAGGTTGTGAGATGTGAGCTTCTTGAGATGATAGGGTTCCCCAGAGAACAGCTTACAAAAGCATCAGAGCTTTCTCCGAGGGAAAGCATTGGAAAAGGAGCAGATTTTCTGGAAATGTGAGCTTAGTAGAGCTAGAAGTCAGTTGCATTTAAGTTATCCAAACAGGGTTATGCCATCTGGTTGGGGACCCTATGACAGTCTAATCCATGTGGATTTTTTTAAACTCATCATGGGAATCAAAACTTACACTTGAATAAATAACTTGCCAGTGCCTTGATTTTGCCATCTTTGAGGTCAGCAGGGGCTATGAAGAAAAAGGTATAAAACTGAAAGACTTGGAGCAGTAGATGGAGTCAAACATAACATAAATAGGTAGAATGCCACATTTAGAAATCAGGGTATGCTTAAGGCACAGACTGCAGCAGTCCCTCTACTGCCAGGTTTAGGCTTCTCTTGAATCTACTGCCAGATAATCACTTATTGCTGGCAGAGAGCTTAGAGCCTGACTTGAGGGCTGAACGTAGTTATGAGGCTGGTATGCATCATGCTGTCCACTGGTGTGAAGACATTATGGTGTAGAGTAGAGTGATTCCAATTACTCCTCCTCCTTTGCAGTCCTACTTCTGAAATTAAAGGCTGTAACCCACAGTTCACTCTGATTCTTCTCCCTGTGGATTTCAGGGTATTCACATATAATTGTAACATAAGGTTTTATCTGCCATTATCCTGCTCCTGTGAGCATCACCAGTGAAAACTACACCAGATATGACCCATCATCTACACAAAACCTTATCAGGCAGTGACACTCCTGCCACTCTGTTCAGGCAAGCCCAGGCACCACACAGGCAGGAGTTTGAACTGCCATCAGCATTTTCATTCTTATTTCTTGTGATGCTGTTGATCATGAAGGTACACAGCAACTGTGAAAATCTCAGGAAAAGCAGTTTTTAGCAAATTTTCAGTGGAATGATAGAGTTTTGGCTTAGCTTGTTTTAAAAGGCTGTCCCATTTCACTTGCATCTCAAGCATTTCCTTTCTTTGTAATGTGAGACAGCTGGTCTTGAAGTTAATCCCCAGGGTTTTAGGGTCTTTTTCTTCTCTTGGCAAACTTGAGAGGAAAGATGCTTCAGAAATATTAGCCATCGGCTGTCACTTAGTAGAAACTTTAACAGTTGGTGATGGTAATAGCATTGGCTTGAAACTAGCAGGGAAATGCAGGTCTAGCATATGGGCATCTAAAATCTGTGCAGTGATGGAGCTGAGGAACACGACACATTCAACTAGCTTTTGAGTTGAGGGCTCTGAGTTCAGGTTTTACAGCATCAAGCTGTCTTGGAATTTGGCTGCAGTAGGCAGTTAGTGCTTCAGTAGAGAAATTTCCAGTTAATCTTTTTACCTGCATTTGCCAGGCAGACTGCACTGAGTCAGCTCAGCGCAGTCCCCACTGTGCAGTGGCTGCAGCCAGTCTCACTCCATCACTTTTAATGAATCTGAGTCTCTGTGGTTTTCACTAATTTACTCATTCGCAAGAGAAACGAGGAAGTGTTTTCCTGTCTCTCTCTGATAATGAATGAGATATGAAAGAGCTTCATGGCCAGTAAGCACCCTGGAGGGACTTGAGTTTGTCAAAATGTGCAAGGCATCTTCATCAAAGCAACAAGATTATTTTCTTTCCCCTTACTCTATGAATTGAAAATTCATGTGACAACAGCCAGACACATGCCCAGTTTTGCTTAGACAATGGAATTGACTTTGAAAAACGGAACGTGTGGCAAAACCAATAACATCTTTTGCATCAATGTTTTTCAGAGGTGTATCTTGAGATAATAAATGGTTGCCTGAGGCAGGCATTAATGTGGGGCTTTTGCTGTAGTCTGGCTGGGTGTTTGTGTACCCCCAATTGCACAATGTGGCGTTTTGCACTCAGTGCAGACTGTGGGCAGCAAATGTTTCCTTCGAGGGATGTCTTGAATTCTGTTTACCGTGAGTTTTCATTTCTGTTTGCTGCCCTCTTCAAATGTACTTTGTATACATCAGAAGGGCAGAGATAAGAGTTTACAGAAGATTAAACAGGCACAAATACATTAGGAGAGACAGTAAAGGATTCAAATTGTTAAACAGAAATATTGAAATCCACTCTCTAAGTCTTTGGGGCTTTTCAGAACCCAAACTTAATAAAATTAGCCAACTGCTGCAGCTTGGTTATTTTAGCACTAGCTCTAGTGCTTACCGTTGCTATCAGAAGCAATCAATAGGAAATCTAGGATTATGGTATAGCTTTGAGGTACAAACTGTAGGTTCCACTTTGAAGTGAAGAACAGCTGCCCAGGAATATTGTGAGCCATGCACTTTCAACAATGTAACTTGTCACAGTGCTCCTGATTGCACTCCTGTTCTTCAACCCTTTTTAAAACACAGTCCCCTTTGAAAGGTAGAGTAAATAATTTGAACTATTGCTCCAGTCCCATGTCCAAAAGGAGACAGGAAATACAAGTCTTGGAAGGTGAGCTGAACACTTGTTAGTCCAAGGATTAAATTAGCTCAAGAGAGAATTATCACCCTACAAACCTCCCATTAAAACCTGAAGGGGTACAAGTATTTTTTGCTGTTACGTTTGAACGTGTGGTTATTCAAGTGGTGACAAATATTCACTGAAGTGACTATTTAAATATTATTGCATATTAATGGAATATTGTGTCTGTAGCATGCAATGTCACATGCAGTTTGAATGTCACTTAGTAGTCTCCTGTCTCTCACTACTTCACTTCGATTTTAGCATTTTATGGGCTCTTAAGCATTTGTCATGTATTGATTCTCACAGAGTTCCCAATTTTTTATCCTCCACAGGGAGCCTAAACATGCTTGGTTCTCAGGTCTTTTTGTTTTGGATGTATGCTAGATGCTGACTAGGTGTGATACTATTTCAGATTTGTTCAAATTTTAAGATTTTATGTCTTGTATCAGATAGGACCTGATACAAGGTGGCACCAGGTTCAGGTGAGTGTTGTGGTGCATGCTTTGCATGCTTATGACAAGACAGTTTCTGGTCCAAAGGACTTGTCTGTGTTCTAAGATGAAACCCATGAAGTGAATGCAGCAGGGAAGCAGAGGAGTAAAATTGTGACACAAACACCTCATTATATGGATTGTCTTCCTGCGTCTTTTGCCAGTTCAAAATCCATTTTTTATATAGGTTAACTATTAATAGCATACAAGCCTGTTAGCAAAGAGGAGAGTCTCGCCAATGCCTCCTTCTGTGTGTGCAATAATTAACAGCACAGCAGTTAATGCTCTGCATTCTGTGGCTTGTCCCTGGAGCATGCAGAGCACAGGACAAGCTCTTCTGAGGTAAGATGAAGGTAGCTCCATTGCTCCTGCAATTTATCAGCTTTCATCTTAACCTAGCTTCATCCCACAATACAGGTCTGAGGAAGCAGTTCCTCTGAGGCCATTTGGGCTCTCCTGTGCTGAGCTGTGGTTGTGCCAGCACATCTCCCTGGCCCCACAGCCTTTGTGGGGAGTGGCTGAACAGCAGGAGCATCTACTGGAACAGCCCCTCACCAGGGCAGAACAGTCCCTGCCCTCACTGAAGACAGCTCTAAGGAAAGACATGGGCTGGCACATCCATGACCTTCTTCTGGAAGGAGCCAGGTGTGGGGGAGCCATTTGGCCTGTGTTGACATCTGGACTCTCCCTGGACACCTGTCCCTTATCAGTGCACATCAGCAGACTGATCAGACTCACAGCTGGCAACCTTTAAGAAGTGATCTCTGAGGTTGTATTTCCCTCAGAAACAGGTCCTGAGCAACAGACCTGTCACCTGCAATACCTTTTGCAGCGCTGTGACAGGATGAGTTTGAATTTCAGGTTCCAGTGCTCTGTGCAACATCTCTAACTCTCTGCTTCCTGTAATGAAAAGTTTTCACAGTTCCTGTGCTGGATGACATTCTGTGTTAATCAGGAGTGTGAAATACATCTCACCTGTACATATACAGAGAAGCTTCTTCAAATAAATATTTGAGTCATTAAGGATGCATTACATGGAGCTGAAGCTCCACACAGTTTCCACTGCTGTGTGTCCTTTACTAGCAGAAAGAATGATTCTAAAAATCTATTTAAAATTAACAAAAAGAATCATTAAGCAGAGTAGGATTTTAAAAAATGCACTTTCAAGCTGGGAAACCACCTCATTTAGTATAATGAGTGAGCAGATCCTTGGGCCCTGAAGAGAAGCAAATTGAAACAAAATGGCTCCAGCACTGACTTGCATAATGATGGACTGAGCACGTGTCCTGGCATGTAATGATCCCATCTTTCCCACGGGGCTTCAGAAAACAGTGCTTGTTGTGACAGTACCTCTGGCCAGGACACTGTTTCCATGAGGAAGAGGAAAAGGGCTGGTAAAAGTTTGGATTTGGAATAGAAGAAGAGGATGAGAAAAAAAAGTTAGCGAAGTTTGACGTCACAAGCATTGGAGAGGAGAAGAGTGATAATGCCCACAGAAGCAGAGCGGGAGGCAGGAACAGGGGAAGGGCTCGAGGGACACCACAGCCCTTGAGCTGGGGCAGTTGAAAGATGCTTCAAGGCAGGGACAGTTAACTGGGTTAAGAAGGAATAAGCAATTCCTGATGGGTTAACTAACCTTCACATCATCCCTTGCCACTCCTAAAACCTTCTTTCCATCTCCTTTTTCCAAAGCAGCTCAAAGGTATTTTGAGAAAGAAGGAACCAGGACACCAAACACCAACTGATAGCAGCAGTATAGCTGGCAGGTGCATGTACTTGCACCTGCCCCACATTCTTCTGCCTTTCCAGCAGAAATGAATGCAGCTGCATGTACTGGTACTTGTCTCATGCTCTTCTACCTTTCCTGCATAGTGAAGATTTCCTTAAGTGGAAGTTTCATCCTTGGCCTCTCTACTGAGTAATGGGGTGCAGATGTTATCTCCTGAGAACTGGACTGGATCTTTCAACAGCTATTTCATGTTTTCCATGCTAGAAATTAATGGGCAGCTGTGAAATGTAAATGAAGCTATGGATCTCAGCTAATGGATGCTAGGATTTTCCTGTGGCACCCACAAAGTCCTTGAAGGTCTTGCTCCATTTGTAAATTCCAACTGCTACTTAGTCTGTTCTGGCTAAGTAGGTTTAATGGGTAAGTGTGCTGAATATTGCCCTGTAGCTAAATCACTTGTCCACTTCACAGATACAGTCTGGAGAGTGGAAGATCCTTAATTAATTACCCATTTTGTGATGGAGTCTGGGGGATTGCTTTTTCCAGAGTGTTGGCTAGTCCAAATGTGGTCACAGCATAGGTAATTTAAAGCTAGATTATTACCCTTTACAGTAACATCAGAAAAAGTCCAACTGTCCTTATCCATGCTAGCTAAGAATTCAGGAAAAGCCTGGAACTGATGTAGCAACTACATGCATACTCTTCAATACTTGGTGGTCCCAGTGGAACGGGGCAGTGCACTGTCTGTTCTGCATGCAGCCTGCTGCTGCCTGATCTGTCATCCATTCCCTTTCATCTGTGATTGTGCATGGGAAGCAGGGAGGCTCTTTGCTCCTCTGTCTGTGGCTTCTGTCATTTTTTTTTATTATTGTATACTGTCAAAATGTTGTCTCTCCCTATACCTCCCTTTTGCCTGTCTCCCTTTGGAATTTGTGCTGAAAGATGAAAGCAAACCCATCTTTCTTGGCTACTAAAAAGGCAGAAGGCTTATTCTGACATGTGCACGGCCCATGGAGACACAGAGATCACACTGGGGATGAAGAGGTGAGTATTTGGGTGGAGAAAAGCCATCTGTTTCTCTGGCTAGAGTATAGTCTACCTTCTTGTGGGCTCTGGGAGGTTTACTTACTGAAAGAACCCTTATCTTGCTTATCTAAGCCTCCAGCCACTTGAATGCATCTGTGACCCAGTCCAGCACATTATTACTAGGCAACACATCAACCTCAGCCATAGATAAGAACACATAAATCTGTGCTTCCTACTCCTGCAAATCTCCACTGACCACAGGACTGTCTTTCCTGCCGGCTAGTCTTTCCTGGGAAGTCTGGCACACACAAATGTCAGTCCCTGTATTTTCACTGCATGCACCATTTAGATTCAGCTCTTTCTTTCCAGAGTCTCCTTTCCATGGCAGAGACTCCTTCAAAAGCACTCAAAGAGGAGGAGGAGGGACTTTGGGAGCAGGCTGATGTTGGCATTTGGTGTGAGGGTCCCTGGAAGAATCAACAAGCACTTTAGCTGACTGAGAGTAATGATGGAAAACTGCAAGGGAAGCTGTGGTCTCATGAAATATTGGTCTTTCCAGCGACTTTGCACATCAGCAAGATTTAGAGTTGAGAGTTGTCTTTACCTCTGATATGAAATAAGATTTGTGTGTCCCCTCACATGTGTCACCATCCCTGCCACCCTGAGCAATAGCTGTTGATGAAGAACTTGTTAAGAAATACAATTTCTAATGTGACCTTTGAAATTTGGCAATTTGGTTGTGCTCCCTGCTCTTTCTGTCTGTTTGTTTGTTTTCTACCTTCTTTTTATATTCACCGTTTTGAAAACTTTTCCCTTCATGTTTAAATATATCACAGAAACATAGAATCATTTAGCTTGGAAAAGACCTTTGAGATCATCGAGTCCAACCTTTGACTGATCGCCACCTTGTCAACTAGACCATGACACACTAAGTGCCATGTCATGTTGTTCCTTGAACATCTCCAGGGATGGTGACTCCACCACCTTCATGGGCAGCTCATTTCAATGTTTAAACAAGTCTTTCCATGAAGAAATCCCTCCCAATGTCTGGCCTGAATCTCCCCTGGCACAGCTGGAGGCTATGTCCTCTTATCCCATTTCTGCTTGGCTGGGAGAAGAGGTTGTTCCCCACATGGCTTAAGGTCTCCCCTGAGCATGCTCTTGTCCAGACTAAACAACCCCAGCTCCTTCAGCCACTCCTCAGAGGACTTGTTTTCCAGACCCTTCACCAGCCTCGTTGCCCTTTTTTGAACCCGCACCAGAACTTCCACATCCTTCTTGCAGTGAGGGTCCCACAGCTGGACACAGCACTTGAGGAGTGGCCTCACCAGTGCTGAGTACATGGGTATCAGCACTTGTGTGGTCCTGCTGGCCACACTGTTGCTGACTCAGGCCAGCATGCCACTAGCCTTCTTGGCCACCTGGACACACACACACACACACACACGCAGCTGGATCATGTTCAGCTGCTGTCAGCCAGCACCCCCAGGTCCTTTTCTGGGCAGCTTTCCAGCCACTGCTCCCTCAACCCGTAGTGCTGCCTGGGGTTGTTGTCATCCAAATGCAGGACCCAGCACCTCACTTTGTTGAAGCTCATACAGCTGGCCTCTGCCCACCAATCCAGCCTGTGCAGGTCCCTCTGCAGAGCCTTTCTACCCTCCAGCAGATCAACACTCCCACCCAATTTGGTGCCATCCACAACATTTACTGGAGGTGCCCTGGATCCCCTCATCCAGACTTTAAGGCTGGGCTGCAATGGAAGGGACTGAACTATGGTTAGTGCCACACTGACATTGCAAAGTACCTGCATGTGGTAGGGATAGTTTTATCTCTCCAGCACTCATCTACTACCAGGAACTTTGGTATTGGAGAGGGATTTGTAACTGACTTCAGATTAAGGATTGCCGAAACTCTAATGTTACTATTCAGAATTCCTCATGCTTCTCCATGCAAAGCACCATTCTTAATCTGGTTGGAACCTGAGGTCTTCTTAGATGTTCTGGTCCCTTTTCCAAAACAACTGAACTGTTGAAACCAGGGAGCTCTGGTTGGATTTCAGCAAATGTGGTTATGACAATGTGCATCTCTCTGCAGTTTCAACTGCATTCTCTCATGTTTGTTTCCTTCTTAAATATTTTCATAATGGTTTTTTTTCATAATATTTTTCATTATGTTTGTTCTGTCACACATCAGAGACCATTGGAATTTAGGGTTTATAAACTATAAATTGCCTTCTTTTGTTGTTTTAAAATCAAATACTGACAGTCATTTGAGTGCCTTAGAAGGCCATTAGATTTGCACTGGTTTTTGGAGGCTTTTGTAGTTAGTTCTTAGTAACTTCAGTACTAAGTTACAGAATGTACAGATGTGCCAAAGATTTCCTGCAGCATTAGGAGAGTAAACCAGCTCTGTTATGTGCCATCCCACCATACATGTCCCAGCAGTTCAGCTGCAATGCCAAGTGTTGGCACCTCACAGTGTGACCGCAGGCCAGCCCTGACACTGACCTCCTGCAAAAGAGATTGCTGGCAGCCAACATGTTCAGCAGGGCAGGATTAGGAGAGGAGGAGTGGATCATGTAAATACAGACTAATAGTAACTGATAAACAGAGAATGGAATCTTCCTGAGCTCAGAGGAAGGAGTGATCAATTATAGAATAGGAGATTTTCCTTTTCCCTTGGCAGGTGTGAGATTTCACTTATTCTGCAGTCACAGTCCTGGCTCCCTTTTAAAGACAGTGAGATATTCTGGTTAACATCCTTGCTATATGTGAAATTGAAGGTTTATCACTGTCCTTGAAAATAAGAATTAATGCAGTTGCTTCTATAGTGCCAATTAAATCCCCCATTTAATTCTGTGAGCCAGCTGGAGATGTTTGTGACTGAGACTTTAGATGTACTCCTCTTAATCTGAGTTGCTGCTGGTGTTTTCCCTCTCTGGTGCCTTACATCCAGGACAGCTGCTTCTGAGGTCATTAGCACCTTCTAATCTCCCGTGTTCACAGCCTCCTTGTTCAACCCCTATCTTTGATCTCAGATGGAAAACTGTATTAGTTGTCTAAATTTGAAAGCCAGGGTGGTCTCATCCTTACATATGAAAGTGAACAGTTAAGAATTGGTTTAAAACTGCCCAACTGAACAGAAACTTAATGCTGGTTGTTAGAGGATTACAGTTCCTTCTAGCAAGTCATATTTGGTGTGTGGAGGTAGCAGGGATGAAGTTGCTTGTTAGTCAAAATTTCTAGATGTTGTCTAATTCTTCTTGTAAAGTTTGCTGGTCCCTTGAAAGTTTCTGAACCAATTGCTGTTCTGGGAATCTGCCCTTTACCAGCATTGTCAGGCTTGTTGAGCTTTTAGGAAGTCTTTGGCTAGTCATAGGATGGCAAGAGCTACTGCTTTATGGATTTCTTAATTTAATGCAAATTCCCTCTTTTTTTTTTGGCTGCAGCATCTTTCCTGTTTCTTGCTACAGGTACAGGTGAGTGAAGGCTGGTGTTCAGGGAACAACATTGAATTCAAACTGAGGGCTCTGATTCATGACCTAGCCCATCTGTGTCCACCAAACTGGAATAGCTTCTTGTATGTGTATTCTTATCCAACTGGAGGTAATTTGGTTGATTTCACTTTCCCATGAAAGAGGATTACTGGATTTGTGTTGCTTTACTTTACTTTTCCCGCTGATAACCACCACCCACAAAGCAGAACTTGAGTTTCTGAACCACTACCCAAACCATAGTACCTTGTGAGTCTTTAATACCATAAGTTTGTGAATTGTGAAACTCTGCAGTGACCAAATTATAAATTAGGAAATGGGGGTGGTTTTTAAAATTCCTTTATTTCTAAGTTAATCTCTGTTTAAAACTTAGTGAGCTTTTTTGACTGTACCGTTGAAAACCTTTGTAGACTTAGGCAGGTGTTACTATATTCAGAACTCTTGGTATGAATACAGCCAGTTCCTTGAGCAATTGGATTTTCATCAAGCTTTTTGCTCTTCTTGCAAAACTCCAAGGTTATCCAGAGCTGTGAATGTAGAAGCCTGGTTAGTCACACTTTCTGAAGAACCCACTCTAAGTGTCTGCACAGAACCAAATGCCCTTTACTTAGGACTTTGCAAAGCAATAGAAGAAATTAATGAAAGGAAAGCGAGCCTTGCATGTTCTCTGGCAGTCAGTTCAGTCAGCGTAACCTGTGCTGTCAACATTATGGAGCAGGGGAGGTTGGCTCTCTCCAATCACATCACTACTGTTCAGAACTGCCCTTTTCTCCTAGTACTCACTGGAGTACTTGTCAGCTGGCCTAGCTCACTTGTCATGTTATCTGTTGTGTCTCTTCAACTAGTCTGTCTCCCTTGCATGATTGATAACTCTTTAATTGGGTTATTATGGAGGATAGACCTGGCTGCAGGTCTCTGTTAGAAACATCATCATCCATTCTTGAAACGAGCAGTGCATTGCATTATTTCCCAAGAGCTCATCTAGCCCCAGCTAACTTTTCCAATGAGACTTCCTTTTTTAGTGAAGAAAACAATCTTTTTATTTTTTTAATTTTATTTTTCCCCCCAGAGAGACCTGATATTAAGATATTCAGCTGTCTGTCTCATTTGCTAACATGTAATTTGTCAGGAAGTGAGTTTCCATTAAATTCTTGATAATTAGCATACTTGGACTTTGATAGACATTTTTCCTTTTCGCAACAACTTTTTTTTCAGCTCATTATCTGCATGCAAAATCAGTCAGCTAAATTCCTGTCTGTCAGACATCTTTATCTTTGCTCATTTTTAACCAGTTTGAGGTCCATAAGTATTGCAGTGAATTACTGTGCTGAATCTCAGATTTTACATGGATCACAGGTGAAATGAGCTGGAAAGACTACCTAAAACATGTTAAATGCTTTCTCCTTCCATTTTTCCCTATTTTTTAATGCTGAAAAAGGGACCCCTGCTTCAGGTCAGCAGTGGGGTAATATCTGGACAGCCCTAATCCTTTAAAACAGGGTGTTTAGTCCTCAGTCCCCCCTTTGGAAGGAATTGAGAAAACTTGAGAGAACTCTATGTACATAATGCTTAGTTCTAGCTCGGTTTATTGAGGCTATCACAGGCACTGGATTCAACTATTTTTTTATTATCACAATGAATTCTTTGATTAAATTGAGTTTTCTATTGCTATTGCAGCTGCTTTTTCAAAAGAACCAGTTGAAAATGCACAGCCTCTTTTTTTTTTCCCTGAACATACTTCTTAAAAAACACATGGACATGGCTGTATTAACATAAAAATCTCTTCTTGCTCAGTTACTCATCCACTGGCCTTTTCTCTTGTGGGTGGCTGTTGTAAAAGATCTCTTGGAAGTGCAAACAGTGCTGTTAGTTCTCAACCAGTTCTGTCCAACAGCTTGTCAAGATGTCAGAGGAGAAGACAGCTGCAGTAAAAATCCAAGCCCTTACCCTGGATGACATCCGTGACAGCATTCAGTAATTTTTGCCCCAGGGTAATGCTAAAGTAAATTATATATTAAAAATGAGCTAGGGAAAGGAGCAAAGAAGTAGCTAATCCCACTAAGCCATGGGCTAGAGAGAGCTTTTGGCCATGAGCATGGAGTGGATAGATCCCAGTTGGCCACAACAGACAATCCAGTCGTATTAACTTCAAAGGGGTGCTCAGCAGCTCTGGGTTCTCCTAGGGATACTAACACCATCCAGGAGCAGAGAGAGGAGGAGAAGATGCTCAAAGGGGGCAGATTGCAAAGGCCACGTGACAATTCCTGAAAGGAGATAAAGTGAGAAGTAAAATTGTCATGGCTCTGTATAAATGCATTCCTCTCTGAAGAAGCATGGAGGCTCGGGGATGCTGTCACAGTGAGGCAGGAAGCACAAGCAGTAAATGACATGAAAAGCTCTTCCCAAACTCTTCTTCTAATCGGTCCTCACTGTGCATGTGTGCTGTGGTGGTGTACTTTGTGTCAGGCGCTGTGTAGCTCTGACTTTGAATCCAGGGCAGACAGGGAAATGGCATTTGGAAAGAGTGCCAGACTCTTCGTGGCCCTGTGTTACATCCCTTCAGTCTGGAGTGCAGATGGAAGCATGAGCCAGCTCTTTGGACTTTCCTGGCCCCAAGCAGCATGACTGTCAATGGGCCTCAGGTCCCCTATTTGCAACTGATTTGAATCTTGTGCACTTCAAAGGTACTGTCTGCAAAAGATAATGATGAATGTTATGCATCAGCCTGTGGCTTCTGGCAGTCTGACTTTAAAAGAGGTAGAACAAACTTTGAAAATAATACCAGCAGGTGTTAGTTCTTCTTTCCTATACCTAAACCTTGCTCATACTGCTGCCTAGTTGGTGTTGCGAGAAAGCAAGCATATGGAAGTCAATGCAGAAGTTGAATATAAGCTAAAGACCAATGAGTCACACCATGACCTGACCATAATTCAGGCTTTGGGAGCCTTCCTTCTGTGTGGGCTGCTTGGACAACAGGGCAAGGAGGAGAACACAGATGAGTGAGAACAGGGCTTGAGTGTTTGGTGTTGAATTATCTCTTCAGATACAGATATTGATGCAGGATGGTGGGTGAGGCTGTCAGACTTCAGGTAGCTGAGTCACTTAAAAGCCACACAGCTAAAAAGTTAGCCAAGGATAAAGGAGGGGCTGCTTTCCCCACTGAGATGGCTGCAGGCCACCACACACCGGGGTGAGGTTTGCAGGCAACTTGTCAGTGTGGTGCTGAGGGAGCTGCCTCACAGCTGCCAGCTGGTCAAAGTCAGTGCTCCTCCCTGCTCTCCTTCAGAAGGGGACCCTGTCCTCGTTTCTGGGCTGCAGCAAGCCGAATGGCTGCTTTTAATAGTGTGCACAGAAGATGGTTGTAGGCAATTGAATTAGGGTTGCGTTATTAGTCCATCTGTGCAATATGCTCTGTTTATTGACAATCTGGTTAGAGTGGCTGGAGTTTGTTAAAGGTAAAGTGTTTCCTACTGTTGAATTTTGGGATTTGTCCACCTGTTAAGAAGCAGTGCTTGAGGAAGGGTTCTCTTTAGAATGAAAAGGGGCTCCCTAAGAACTGTCTGCACTACTTTTCTGGCTTTCTGGGAGGGGGAAGAATTGCATGGGAAGGGCTCATCAGATAGCAGGATTTCCTCTGTAGCTCATTGTGATGTGCACGTTCCCACTTCATCCGCTTGCGGCAAGGGGCAGCTGCTGGCATGTGGGATTGGATGCAGGGCTTCAAGAAGAGCTCTCTTGCTTACATTTCTAAAGCTTGCCTGATCTAAAGGGTCCGATCTGTAGCAACCATAAACCAAAGTCATTTTCTTAATGTCATTGGGTCCATGAGGTATCTTTTGAATTAAGTGTGTACATCAGAAAGAAAAAGCATGTGCTGAGCTGTTGGTTCAGGAAAGCGTGCCGTGACTTTTGCAGCAGGTTTTGTGTGTGTGTCAAGATCTTGCCTGTAACAGCCTCACTGTGGTATTTGAAATGGAAAGCTTATCTCTAAGGTTGGTCACTAAGAAAGTAGGGAACCAATACAGCAACTGCTTATGCAACAAGTACATTGCTTTTTGAAGATAGCGGGCGCGCACTGTTGCCTGGGGAATAGAAAAATGGTCAGAATCATAACTCTTACAAAAACCATCAGGCTTTTGACTTCGCTGCAAGCCCTTATTTCAGAGCTTGGCTGTCAGTGCACTCCCCTTCTGCTCACCAGCCTCTGATGTTTGCTCTTGTATACCAGAGCTATCCATAGTGGTGCAGTCATGGCCTGTAAATAAATAATTTTGCTAGGTCTTTTTCAGTGCTGCGTCCCCATAAGTGAGCTCAATTGTTACACTTTACAAGACAACACAAAATGTCTTTGTTATCTGTATCTGCTTATACATTCATAGTGAAAACCTCCTGCAGAGAAGCATCAGTGATGACTAAAGAGGGTGTGGCAGTGACTTAGGAGAACAGACATTGAAAAGCTTACATAGGTGTAACTTGACTACAAGGCAATTTTTAAGACATGCTGTAACTGTATTTGGAGTTTGAAAGTAACAGGAATATGGGTAGTTGTTTAGGATGATCTAATGGAGATTCAATTTAAACAAAGGATCAAGTATCAGAATTATTTATGATAAGTTTCTTCATTCTGAATAAAAAGAACTTCTTTCACTTTCTCTGTACAGAGGACAAAGTAGTCTTAATATTTGGAATAATACTGCATAACACAAGAGATGCATTTAAACATTTTGAAATAAATACTGTTTTTGAACTCATGTTATGAAGCAACTTCATTTTCTAGAGTTCCAAGCTACAAAGGACAGCTCTTGAGCACTATAAGCATTCTTATTGTGGCTAATTATTTTCAAAAGAATCAGAAGGAGCCAAACAACAATCTCTTACTGAAATGCAGTACTCAACTTGGAAAATTTAAAGCAGTTTTGTTTGTACCAGCATGAAGGTTGATGTAAACCTGGGACAGCTTATCTTCAATTACTTGAAGCAACACCTGTGAAGCAACACAGTATGAAAAGGGAAGAGTACTAGTGCACAAGAATGTGGTATTCTTCAGACCATCAGCTTTTTACTTTAGTGTGTCAGTCCTGCTCAGGAGCATCTCTTCACAGAGAGCTGTGAGACTGCAAAAGTCAGTCCATATAAAAATGAGCAACACAGTTCAGAGGCAATCTGCAGTTACAGGGATCAAACCTTGAAAAGCCAAGGATCACATAACATATCTACATTGTGTATTCATTCCTTCATCTGGAAGAAGGAAAAGTTTAATAACTGAAAGCTAGACTAGGGAATCCAATCCATCCAGATACTACAGAGGGAGAAGACTGTGGAATATCAATGCACTTTGAAATCAGTATCCTTGTAGACCCTGGTGTATTTATGATGATTTGCAAGTAACCTGACAGTGCATGAAATAATTGTCTTTGTAGATATGAAACAACATTGACATCAACTTTGAAATTTAAATGAAAGAAACAAAGTAAAGTTCTTTTAGATGCATAACCTTGGTGCATTGACTTACTTTTTCTTTATAATAGGTTAATTACTTGAACAGGTATTAGTTTCTGGTTTACTTGAACAGTTACAGCATATTGCTTCCCACCCTGACATAAATACAAGCTAAACCAAAGTGATTTAATTGTCTGGGAATAAATGTTATTCAGGAAATGCTTTGTTTGGCCTGTCCTGTTGCCACTGTGAAATGCAAATCACAAAGCAAATAGCACTATAGTCTCTTTTGTTTGCGTGCTGTGTGTGGTGCACACAGCAAATGCACGAGCAGCGGCTTTGGTGGAAGGTGGAAGGAAGCTGCACTAGTGTCCAGTGTCTCCAGTGCAATTTCTTTGTAACAAGAAGTTGTATTTGAGCAGAAACTTGAGCAGTGAACCATTCTGTCCTTTTCAGCATCTTGAGTTTGCTGTTGTATGGCATCTGCAGATTAGTAGGAAGTTATTCAATATTAATAGGTTTATTTTGTATATTTTTATTATAATATTGAATAATAGTTATTCAATATTAATAGGTTTAGTTTAAGTGTTTATTAAAGAAAGTTCCCTGGTATATGATAAAATCTTTATTCAAAGCTATGAAAAAGTGATAGAATTTGATGATCCTTCCAGAGCATTTGATACAAAACCATTTCACATCTCCAACAAAGACCAGTGCTGCCCTAATTACAAACTGTTACACTCTAAATAATAGAATTTAATCTTGTCTAGTCTCAATATCAGCATTTGCTTTATCAGTCTTGTGAGGTGGTGTGTGCTGGGAGGGCATTCAATTTCATGCCATTTTTAGCAATTTCACTGGCAAAGAACATAGAGTCACAATGTATTTAAATGGAAAATGGAAATTCTCAGTAAAAAATTCTGAAGATCTCATTTGAATTAGCATATGGGTCTCTGTGGGACACTGTGTGCAATCCTAGCTGTTTCTGTAGCAGCATCCTTCAGCAGCCTCCTCCACATTGCTTTGTGGAAGAGTAATGAGTTTAGTTTTACATTTGGCACCTGAGTTCCCCATTCAATAATTGAAGTAAATTCACAGTGTAAAATACACAGAATTGAGACTGTCCAGGCAAACACAGCTGAGGTGAGCTCCAGCTGTTAGCCAGAGCTAATGAGCAAAGTGTTGTGTTGTGAGTAGCTTAAAAGTTATTTTTCCATAAAGCCAACACAACAATGCCACAGTTGGTGTCATTTTTGGTGGAGAGGGAGGACCAGTTGCACTGCTTTCTGTGGCTTTGCCAGATTCAAGGTGTATTCAGAACCAAGTGCACTCTGGGGAAAACATGCTGAGGTCCTGACAGCCGTACAGGTATGAATGAGCACATGTGCAATGAAACAGATTGTCTCTTCTGCTATAAAAAATGGCTCTTCTGCTGTAAAACATGGCAGGGTCCCACTGGAGGAATGTGCTCTGGCAGGAGGTTGAGTGGTACAGAGAGACTCTTCTCACATGATCCCAAACCTCCAAGTGATCTGTATGCTTTCCTTTTGTTCTTAAAACCACAGCTGTGGCAAGGTGCTGACTGCTGGTATTGTCCTGCACACTGATATGAGGAGTGCATGTGAGCTGTGGAGGAATATTTGCTTGCCAGGATTTCTTACTTTCCCTCTCTTCCTTTTTTCCTTTCCTTACCTGCAACACAAGGGAATAAATCAATAATAAGTGAGAAAATACTGCTTGGGTTTATTGTTTAATTCCCTCAGTGCTTGGTTTCTGGAGAACTTAGGTTTAGTTTAAAGCAGTCCCTAAGCAACAATCTGGCTGTAATTCATGCTTCCTTTTCTTACCAAGACACAGGAAGCCCTAGGTCTTCACGGAGATGAGCCTTTCTGAGATTGAAAATATATCCTCATTGCTCTTAAGTGTGCTTGAGATGTTTTGTCACACTGGACAATAGTCACGTCTTGGTAGTGGCAACTTGACTTCCAGAAGTATTATATTTGCCCTAAAGTCTGTTTTTTTCATCAGTTTTTTTCAAAAGTTGTTAACATGAGGGCAATATCCAGCTCCCACTGAGAATCTAGCTATTTCTTTCAAGTGCTTCCATGGGAAATAAAATATTTTCAAAAGCTACCTCCAGTCTGTGCTTGATGAGCAGGCCGAACATACAACTCCCAAGCTGCTGTTCAGGCATCTTATTTTGTGTCTTAACTGCAGAAATCACTGAAATCAGGAGAGGTAGGAATGCAGCTGGTAATTTGTGCTAGCCAGTCTTTTTAGCTCGCTGGACTTAATGAAAGTGCCATTTCAGTTTGGTAATATGAACAGTTAAGCCTGTTTTCATTACTGCTTGCACAGACTTTTGTGGGAAAGAGATCAGATAAAAGCTGGAATTGTGACTGCAAACCAGAAAAGGAAAGGAAGTCAGAGCAGGAAATGGGCATGTCATGTCCCATAATTTGCCAGCATTTCTTAATTCTCCATTGTTGTAAACTTCATATTCTATTTCTGTTTATCCATCCTTTTCTCCAAGGCTGAAAACTCAGAATAGCTTTGCTTGTGCTATCCCCATCTGTCCCAGCTGTGTGCTATTTCTGAGCAGATGATGCCATTTGCAGCATGCTGCCATCCTGTGTAACTTCTGCAACAGGCAAATATCCACCAAAGCCTGTGGGGGCAACCCCAAAATTTATTACCCTGGTGACCTCACTCAGCTCTCCAAGAGTTGAAGGTTAATGCACTAATTCATGGTATCAGTCTACCTTCTGCTGTGGTACTGTTTCAAACCTTCTGCATTTCAGGGAGTGTTTTGAGTTCAGTACATTTAAATCACTTTAATATGATTTTTGGTTCAATAAGGTAAATTTGTTGCCAATATAAAATGTCTTCAAGTATTTCAGGAAGAAGGTTTGATTTCATCTGGTGTTCATTATAGGAGGACTAATGGGGCCACTGATCCCATTAATTTGTTATTGACCCTTAACTTACTATGATGGGTCAGGCATCCTTACTTTAGTTTCAGGACAAGTTTACCCAGTGAACACAGTGAACAAATATCCTGTTGTATAATATCTTTCTTTAGAAAAGTTCCATTCATCTTTGGTGTCTGATTTTAACAATTTCTGCTTTGTATCGCATCCTACCTGTGTGTAACTTGAGCTTAAGAGGCAGCTTACACAGCTTTGCTAGGGTCCCATACCACATCCTGGCGTCTCCCCAGTACTGTAATATAACTGCCAAGAGATCTGTGTGTGTAGAGTCACAGATAATATCTTTTTCCACCTGAATCCATCTTGGGTTGTGGCTTTTCTAGTTCATCATATAGAGACATATATGAAATGTTCTGCAGAGTACTTCAAAACAGCCCAGCCTGCTTCTGGAAAGAAGAATGCTAACTCCAGGAGACTTGGCTTTTCTCTAAAAGTGCTTGTGTTGTGGAAGCACCAAAACACAAGCTCAGTCAGTAGTGTGCATGGAGATACAACTTATTTGGATCACTTGGTGGATTGGGAATTGATGGTCACACTCAAAGAGTTGCAGTCAACAGTTCAGTGTCCAGGTGGAGATCAGTGAGGAGTGCTGTTCCCCAGGGGTTGGTGCTGGGGCTGTTTAACACCTTTGTCAGTGACATGGACAGTGGGACTGAGCACAGCCCCAGCAAGGCTCTGACAGCACCAGGCTCTGTGCTGTGATTGACACTCTGGAGGGAGGGGATGACTTCCAGAGGGACCTTGGCAGGCTTGAGAGATGGGTCTGTGTGAACCTCATGAAGTTCAACACATCCAAGTTCAAGGTTCTGCACCTGGCTTGGGGCAATCCCATGTGCAAACACAAGTTGGGCAAAGAATGGATTGAGAATAGCCCTGAGGAGAATGACTGTGGGGTGTTTGTGGATGAGAAGCTCAACATGACCCAGCCCATGCTCCTGCAGTGCAGAGAGCTAACCATGTGCTGGGCTGCACCAAACCCATGTGAACAGCAGGTTGAGGGAGGTGATTCTGCCCCTCCATTTTCATGACACCACAGCCTGAAGTACTGAGTCCAGCTCTGCAGTCTCCAATATAAGAACATGGACTTGCTGGATCAAGCCCAGTGGAAAGTGAGGAAGGTGATCAGAGGTCTGGAGCACTTCTCCTGTGTAGTCAGGGTGAAAGAGGTGGAGCTGTTTAGCCTGGAGAAGAGACAGCGCCAGGAAGAATTTATTGCAACCCTCCAGTAGTGACAGAATGGCTTCAAACTGAAAGAGAGTAGATTTAGATTAGATGTTAAGAAGAAGTTCTTTACTGTGAGGGTGGTGAAGCACTGGAGCAAGTCACCAAGTGAGGTTGTGGATGCCCCATCACTGGAAGTGCTCAAGGCAAGACTGAATGGGGCTTTGAGCAATCTAGTCTAGTGGAAGTTGTCCCTCCCCATGTCAGGGATGTTCTGGATCTGGATGCTCTTCAAGGCCCCTTCCAACCCAAACCATTCTAAAATTCTGTAATTCTATAGGTGTTGTCATAATAATAGAATTCCTTGGTTTTCCATAATGCATTTCTTCAGATTTTGCTTTCTCTGTCCTCCTGAAACAAAGAGAGTCTGCATGCCTTCCCTTATGTGAGAAGCTTTTCAGGAAGGGCCTCTTCTGACAACTGAGAAGAATGCTGTGTGCTGCAACAGTGCCTTATCAGCCAAGCCAGGGTGACTTTTTGTCAGGTGTCTACTGTCTCTGCAAACAGCTTTTTAGTCTGGCTTCCCTGGTTGTCAGCTTGGCAGCCAGAGCTCAGGTGAAGAAGGATAGTGCAGCTGTGCTTCTCTGTCTGACTGTAACATTCCCAGCCCAGGATACAGTGCCTCATCTCCTCCACACTGAAGAGACGAACAAAATTAGGAGGGAAGGAAGGAGTTTAAACCTTTATGACAATTTGTCTTTAATCTCCAGACAACCTATGCCTTTCCTTGAAAATTTGTGTGTCTTCAGGAACCTGTCAGTGTAAGACAATGACCCGGTCCAGGGTGGAAACCTGAGCTGTCTCTTCTCCTGCTTCCCTGAAAGAGCAGTAAATTTCCTGCACCATCCTGCCTAGGGCTGAGGTGCAGTTCTACAAATGCAGGTTTAATATGGCAAGGTACTACACAGCACCTCCCAGCCCAGCTCTCTGGTTTGTAAATGAAAGCAAAGGGTGCCTTGATTGACATTTGCCTGTACATTTGGAACCCCTTTAACAAACGTTTCTGTGTGTACCATCTGTGCACCCTACGAGTGTGCTGTGTCCCCAGTGCTCCCTCATCTGCATGGCCTGAGGGCAGGCAGCGCCCTGCTTGCATTCAACAGCTCATGCTGGCTTCTGTGCTCGGTGCTTTGTTGAATTGCTGCTTTCCTGTCATGCAACATGCCTTCTGTCTTGACTCTCTTCTTAGCAGACTGTAATGTTACCTGATAGGGGAGAACATGGCCATCCTCATCTGGCTGTTGGGTCTGGTCTTTTGCCATGCTGCTAGCACTTCTAATGGCCCAGAACTTCTTATAAACTCTTCTTCTAATAAATTAATCTTGTAAGTTTATGTTTTCTAATGGACCTTTTTTATTAGGAAATCTTATTTATATACAAACATACAGTAAAAATGTGAGAAAAATGTACCTTGGTGAAAGCATACCCACTGCAACTTAAAAGGCTTTTTTTAAGTCTCTATTTTAGTTTCCGTATGCTTTTTATCTTTTGAACTACAGAGAACAATTTCCTCTGCTTTGAGGAAGTTCTGTAATTTAACTTCTCGTTTCCAACGTCCTCCTGTCTCTTTTATCTCATGTCTTAGAATTTTAAAGAATTTCATTAGCCACTTTAAGGACGTTGCTTTAGCTGGAATCTGCTTTTCTCTGTAAAGCCTTTAAAAAATCTTTTAAAGCCTTATATTTCTTATATATCTCTTATAAGGGCTGTACTCCACATTTGAACCAAAAGTGTTCATCTTGCTCAAGTCTACATCTTCCCTGTAACTCTTGGAATGAAAAGCATTTGAAGGGTTTCCAAGTTCCAAGTTGGTCTCGTTTCTGAGAACCTTCCCGGCTCCTTCACTCCTGGCTGTAGATCTGGACCTCCCTCTCTCACCCATGCTCTTCAGGAGCTCTTGCTGTGCACCCCATGCCACAATCTCCTTGGCATCTGAGCAAAAAGGAGAAGATGGTCTCAGCTGGGGGCTTGTTTTTCACATTGTCTGAGTTCTTCTGCCTCTCCCCTGCAATCTCTATCTCCAAAGCATGTGCAGTTATAGTGCCAGATTTTCCAGGTGTCTTTGTTCTAAAAGTATGGTCTTGTGTTCCTGTGTAACTGCTTGGAGTAGCTTGTCTTGTCCAAAAGCTCTGCTTTCACTAACACTGCTTAGCTGCACATTAATAATGATCTTGTAGTCATCATGCTTCTTATTAAATATTTATATTGTGGTAGCACATAAAGACTGTAAGTGGGGTCTAATTGTGCTGATTTATTCAGGCCAGTTCCAAGACCTTTAGTACTACTAACTCTAAGCTAGCAACCCTCCTACATGTCCCTGTCCTTCAGTGTCATTTTCCTTGGTCAGGTCAGCACATGAGATGGATCCCTGATTCCCTGGTGTGGAAACTGAACAGCAAAAACTGCAGTGTGCTGACAGCTCCCAGCGCTTGTTCTCTCTTCATCCTTTCTTTGATTTATTCTTGGAGTTTTCTAAAAGAAGGGGACAGGGCAGCCTGTCTCCCAAATTCCCCTGCAAATTTGTGCCTTTGTCAGTGTGTCTTTTATGTTTGTTGATTGTAAAGATCGTGAGGCAGCGCAGGTGAACAACTGCCTACTTCCCTTGCACGCATAATGCAAATTGCTTCTCAGCTCAAACTATATAGCTCAGCTGCTGCCTGTGCCTTATACATGTTGAAGAATCTTAATATCTTTCCCATTTTTTAAAAACTAATCTCCTTTAATCCTGGCAGCACTGTAAAGTTCAAAGATGTTCTACATTATGTGCAGGTAGGATTATGGTTTATTCGTTAGTAGGAGGGAAAGATTGATTTATTTTTTTTTTTTCCATTACATCCCTGGTAGTTTTTTCTTTGCTGAAATCCTAGCTGGTGCTTTTTTTCTCTGCTCAGCCTGACTCTGCAGAAGGTGAAAGTATAACATTCAATACAAAAAGTAAATGCCACAAGTCCTGTTGAAAACAGAAAACTATCATTACTCTTTCTGTGACAGATGTGTAGTATTCTGAATCAAGCTGTGCAAGGTGATCTGCCCTTACACCATCCACTCTCCTGTTAGCCACTGTGTTATCATCTCCAGTTTTCATTGTTTTAATGGGTGCTCTGGTTAAGAAGGAGGAGAATTTTGGATCCAGAGCAAGACATAAGCTTGTCAATAAATATTCCCTTCTTGTTTCAGGATTTCCTTAAACTCGTAAGGTCCAGTTGTCAGCACAAATCTGTCATCTTAGGCAGCAAATCACTCTAAGGCAAAGCAAAAGAAATTCTCAGCTTGAAGTGCCCCCAAACCCTTCTTACAGCCATAGGAGCACTGCAAGATGTGCTTTGCCTTGTCTCTCTGGGTGATTGAAAGTGGAGCTTTGTTGACAAGCTACAGACCAATTGTTTATTTTAAGAAAGTGGAACAGAATACATTGTTGCATTACAAAGCAAAGTAATCTAGTAGAACTAATGAAGACAATTCTGAAATAATATAGCTTTCTTAACTTAAGGGGGTTTTTTGGTTTGGAGTTTTTTGGGGGTAAAGGCGTGGGGGGTTTTTGTTTTGTTTTTTTGTTTATTTTTGTAATAGCTGGAAGTCTTTATTAGCACTGTGCTGGAGGTAGGAATCTTTTGTTCACGTCCTCATGTTTTGTAGGCACTAGACAGCATGAAAGACAAGTGAGCCCTGGTCTTACAGGTCCTTATAGGTCCAATGGCTTCTTTTGCACAAGCACATTCTCTATTGTACAACTATTTCTGTGTATCAAAGAGGCTCTTAGGGCTAAAAATCCTTTGTCTCCTAGTCACAGCTCAGTTAAGTCTTGTCTGTAGGTTATGATTGCTAAGATCTGACATGGGACCAAGAGTTTTAAGAATTGCAGGGGTTCTGTCTAGAGTATAAAGTGGATGTAAACTATCTGTGTAAGGAGAACACAGAGCAGAATTGGATGCTTCAGCATTTGGAAAAGACATAAATAGAAAGTCTGGTGCAACTCTGAACATGTCCAGAATTTACACAATTAGCATGGTAAGTGAGGATATATGGACATGAGAAAAGAGGAGGAAGTACAAAAATAAACCTTTCATCAGTTCAGTCTGGAAAGTCTTCTGGCATGATTCAGTGACTGGTAATTAATAAGCAAGGAAGATCTAGAAAAAGAAGGGAAATATGAAAAAATAACAAAAAACCCCAACCCAACAAAAAGCAACAGCAAACAACAGTGAATGAATTCAATAAATTATGAAAATTCTATAGCCATCTGGATAGACCCAGATGCCTGTGGTGGGCATTCTCCATCTGGAGTCAGAAACCTCTGATGTAACCTATAACTGAGTTTGAAGATGATTAGAACTACAGTTAGAACACGTCACAGTGGTGTCTGCTATTCTGAGTATGGCTTTATGGAATTCACAAAAACAATCTGTGTAACACAAAAGCATCTGCAGATTCATCTGGAGGTTGTGTCTGGGCTGAGCAGGAGTATTTGTGGTCCGTGTGCCGGATGCCTGTAAATAGGTCTGCAAGGTTCTGTGGGTGATCAAAATGTTGTCAAACTTGGTTCCTGGTGCCCTGGTTTTAGCCTGACTCTGCTAAGGTGCCCCATAAAGCCACTATTGGCACTGATGCCAGCCCAACATTGATGTTTACAAGAAGGAGCATAAGCCAGTTACCTAAGCTGTAGCCAGAAATATGAAAGAGAGGGATCTCAGACTCCTAAGGGAAACTGGGGGAGCATTGTTTTCCTTTCTGAAGAATTCCCATTGGTCAGGTATGAGGTAAGCTTCTCTTCTGGCCATTACCAGGTTCATGCCCTCAATACCTTACTCCTAAAGATTTTCATGCCAGCGTTGTAAAGTTAAATAGTTCTGCTTTGTAACTGTGAACATCAAAACAGGCTAAAATGCACAGCGCTTCTCTTGCCAATGGGTTTTATCCTTGGTGTGCAGGAATTGAAGACTGGGTTGATTGTTTGCTTCTCTGTGTGGCACTGGTGAGACTGCCAGGAGTGAGGCAGCCCATTAGATTCTGCAGTATTTAGATTTTTGCTGTGGAGAGTTTTGACTGACTAGGAACTGGTGTGAATAAATCCAATTCCAGCTAAAACAATGAAGTTTCATATCTTCCTTCTGATTCCTGAGCCATTCAGTTTCCTTCTACAAGTATTTTCAAGTAAGGAACATGTGAAGTTAGAAATGTAAGCCAGAGGGACCCGAGCAGCAGGGGTGAGACAGTCATGCTACTGTGAACAGGGGGAATGGAAAGTGTGGCTTCTCGCTATCTCCCAGTCTTTTCTAGCCTGCCACTTTCTTTCCCCTGTGTACAGTATCTGCCGTCTGTGTGAGTGTAATTTAGTGCTAATTAAGAAGTGAGTGGGAGCCATAAGCTCATTT
Organism: Emberiza elegans; assembly: GCA_024865655.1. Taxonomy (NCBI): domain Eukaryota; kingdom Metazoa; phylum Chordata; class Aves; order Passeriformes; family Fringillidae; genus Emberiza; species Emberiza elegans. The sequence continues at coordinate 16,104,464 of JALJVW010000139.1, read as the reverse complement.
CATTTAGAACCTGGAAATGGCCTCCTGGGAGCCCGGAGAGGGAACCGTCTGCTTTCTCGCCACAAAAGCTTCTCCACCTCGCTGCAGTTATTCTAACCACCCAGCTCCAGATCTCAAAATTCAATGCCAACTCAGATTTACAGCGCATTAAGCGACTGAATTAAATCCTCAGCATTCACTCGGCGTCAGCCTGACTGAGTAAAGGATTTCACGGGCTGGGGTGCTCTACAAGGCCATAATTTATAACGTTATGCAGAAGCTGCTCCTCCGAGTTTTATTTTGGCTTGCCGCAATTTCTTTTTATTAGTATTTGTTGTTTTTCTGTTTGCTTTGATGTGGGAGTTTTAGATTAAATCTAAATAAATAAATGAAGTTTAAAATTAAATTAGGTTTCATTTGCATGAGTTGGGGAGTGAAGTGCATCTTTCTTTCACCATATAAAACGTAACAGACCCATTACCCATCACAGAGCCCTCAGTTGCTCCTGAAGAAAAATGACATTTCCCTCTGCATAGAAAATACTTAAAAGTCCCGAGAATAGATTTATAGGAATATTTTAACCTTTTCTTTGATCCTTGAAATGTCATTGTTCTGTAGGCTACATTGCAAAACGTGACCTTTTATAGGAACCGTGGGATGGATTTGATCTTTGGAAGATGTTTTGGAGATAATGCACTACAGGGTGCAAAGAACTCATGAAAAAAGAGCTGGAAATGGTTTTGTCTGCAGATATTTGTTTGTGGTGTACCTAGAGGACAAAAGGATTGTTTATGATCAGGCTGATACTTCAGGGACAACAATGAAGAAAATAAGATCACGCAGCATCTTCTTCTGGTATAATGTGCAACAGTTTTATTTTCATTACATTTAAAAGAAAAATGCAAGTAGCAGAAGTTGTTCACAGGGAGGATGCTTGCAAATTGATGTGTCTGAAATGTAACATTTTTTTATGAGCACTAGATGTTTGCTTTTCTGTGTGCACTCTGACTTCCTGACTGGCAAAACACAAAGCTGAGCAGTTCTGGGAGGAAAAGAACTGTCACTTTGCTTCAGATTTGTGTTTGCCCTGGTAGTGATCTCTTTCATGGCGCTGCAGCCCAGCTCTCCTGAGCCTGTACTCTAGTTAACTTACACCCAGCATTGTCCATGCCATTCACAGGATCAGTTCCCTGGTGAGAGATGTTGGCATGAAAAGATGGGTTTCAGCATTTTCACAATGACTGCAAGAAGCTTGTGAGTGAAGGCAGATGTGAGTCCATGGAATCCCACTGTGTGGGTGCTGTCTCTTTGCTTTGCTGGTAACTCTTCCAAACCAGATCATTCTGAAAAATGTCACCGATGTTATGACCAAATACTGCCAGGTTGTACCTAATTCCATAATTCTTGCATGTGCAGAATTTTTACTGAAACCTGTTGTCATTGGCAATATGAATTGGCTTTCCCCCAGAATATGAGAGATGTTTTTTCTGTCCCACTTGCAGCCTAAGCAAATCCAGTGAGAATGCAGTAAGAAAGAAAGAGCATGAGAGAACAAAGATCCCAGGTTGGCACCCTAGCTATTGTTTATCCAAGTTTAGGGTGAAATAGAAGGCAAAAGCACCAAATGAATTCTGAGGCCATACCAATATTGAGAGCTCCTGGCACTGGCTCTTCAGGCTGCTGAACTGCCTGACCCCTAGTGAGACTGTGCTGGACCCCTGTCACTTCAGAGCTTGGAATGAAGGTTTAGTCAAGAATTCACAAACACCTTAAGAAGTCAAGGTGCTGAACAATGAAGGGTAGGAAAGACATAGTGGCCTTGAGGAGATGAAGTTCTAGATGGCAACAGCCCTATCCTGCAGAGACTGAGAACTGTGATATGTCACAGACAGTCCTAGGGACCTTTCAGGGAGACCATGGAGACCTGAGCAACATTGTCTTCAGAGACACTGGGCCTGAAAGGATTTCATACACACCTAATGTGCTGGAAAAAAAAATTAGTGTCTGGGAGTCACTGGCCTTTTTCAGTGTGACATGCCTATTGGGAAGTGATGGCTGGTGACATTTTGAATGTTAGAAGTGAAATGAGAAAAACAAAGATAGCTCAATGGCAGGTTGCATCAGGAAAATGATGCACATGTATATTAAGTGACAGTATAGGTTCCTCATATTGCTCAAATAATTGAGCTGTTACTCTGATGCTTTACACAGATGACTTTTTACAGGGCTGTCCCTCCACTGAGCAAGCAGGGTTCTGCATAGAACAGACACCTGTCTGGTGTGTGTATGATTTTTGGTCTCTGTGTGCTACCAAAGACACTTGTGAAAAACACAAGTGCAATGGTATATGAATTTTTCTCTGATTCTGTGATAAAGTGTTGAAACACTTAAATGTAATGTAGTTAACCCCAAACTGCTTTGAACAGCTAAGAAAAACTTCCAGATGAGCATGGGGTGTTTTGCTTGTATTGTAGGAAAAAGGTGCTGATGTGTAAAGCCTGTTGTAAAGTGAGTTGTCAGCAATATTAATGTGATGTGTACCATATCTAGCTGCATCGTGCACTCTGTTAGAGGTCATGAGATTATCAGAAAATCATTATAGCATGAATACGTTTTATGCTTGATGATTCGAACAACACTGTGAGATCAGAAAGTGGATTTTGTTGTCTAGGGAAGCAGCCTGATCTGTGATAATCCAAGCATGTAGTAAATCGTCATAAATCACTGCATCTAAAAAGTCTCCCCCAACAACCAAAAGCAAACTTGCTCCCAGATGCATTTAGGGTTGTTTCCTTTGCCTTTCTCCTATATGTCATTAAACTATGGCTGTAGGATAGTGTACTTGCTTGTATTAAAGAGTAGGTGAGGGATAAGAAAGGAAGTATCAAATGCCTTAAGAAAAAATGCCCTAAGAAAAAAAAAATCTAGATGTTTAGTGAGACTATACGTCTAAGTCATGATTTGAATGCGTGAGACACCATATTGCATTGTGAATTCAAGCCCTCTGTGCCAGTGCTTAGGAAGCATCTCCAGATTAGTTCTCTGAAAAAATACTCAGTAGTGAAGTGTTGCTGGGTTTGTCCTCTACACCTTGATGTGGGAGGAAGCACTGGACAGAATCCAGAGCAGAAAATCAGAATGAAGTTTCAAGTAGATATTAACGTGCTTTGTTGTTTTGCTCCTTTCCCCAGAAAACTGCACAAAACAGACACTTCCCAAGATCCAAGGTGGCAATGAAAGTCTATAGCAGAGCTCCTTCAGAATTACTGTACCTGTTTTTTCTCTCAATTGCATAATCCAAATAATTGCCTCTGTTCTGTAATCCAGTGAAATTGATTCGTCCTATTCTAAATCTGTTTCCAGTTGGCACTCCCAGGGTGATCTGTGATACTGGGTATGCCATTCCACGGGCACAGGGAATCTGCCTGGGTCAGTCATCAGCCTTGCCTTCAAAGTGAGATGCTTTTGAGACTTTAGAGTTATTGTGTGTTTTCCACTCCGTTGCTAGAGGGGTTTGGGGTGAATATTTCCCAATGTATCTTTCTAATTTATAGCAATCTGCATTTTAGGCATTTTCTGAGCCAAATACTCCATCTCAGCCATCATGTCTGATAGTCACTGATAGACCTGTCCTCAATGAATTTATCTGACTACATTTGGGGCCGTTTATACTTTTGACCTCCAGAGAAATCCATGGTCTAACTCTCCAATTCAAGTGTATGTTATTTTTAAAAAAACCTTTTTCATTTGTTTTAAAACTGCTGCTTGATCATTTTACTGGCTGCCTCCTAGTTTGTGTGGTATAAAAAATAATGAATAATCATCCCCTATTCAATTTCTGTATACTCTTCATGGTTTTAAAGCTTTCTATCATATTCGTCCTCAGTCATATCTTTTCCAAGCTTCAGAGATCTAAACTATTTATTTCATTCTCATTTGGAAGCTGCTTTGTAACTCTCAACCAACAGAATTGCAACATTATTTTATCTAGTTCTATTATGTTCTTTTCAGGGTGGAAAAAAATCACAATTGTGCATAGTATTGTACATGTGTACTCCACATTGATTTATACAGTAGCATATTTAGAACTTCTTAGTTCCTTCTTGGTTATTATTCATTCATGAGGGCTACATCCCTGGTTTAATTTCACAGCAGAAGAATACAGTGGGATGTAATTGGAAAGCTGTGGTCTAACACAATCCAGTCGAGTCAGAAGAAGCCACGTTCTCCAGAACTGCACATCTGTAGCTCAGATCATGATTTATCATTTTCTTTGCTACAGTCTCCATCCATCACCCTTCATTTCACATTCTAATGATCTCGTTTCTTCAGTGTCATGAATTGCTCATCTAGAAAACTTACTAATGGAAGATGTCAGAAATGTAGGTGGATTCTGCTTCTCTGTTACTTAGAAAAATTAACTCCTGGATGCTTTGCATTTCTGAGCTATTTGTTTTCACTTTGGATGCTGTATTTTCAAGGAGTTATTGCTTAATAATACCAAAGTGCTCTAGTTATTGCTTAATAATAGCAAGTTGCTCTAACATAGAAGGCTGAGTGCCTAAAATTTGTTTTATTGTATGAACTTAGTTCAACCCCCGTCTCTTCAGCAAAGACCACTTTCCTCCTATTTTAAGAGGTACCAATCAGGGAGTATGAGAACAATTCTATTCCTCAGTTATTTTGTGTCATGAGCCACATTGCATGAGCACACATATTAATTTAAGAGTGATTTTGTCATTCCCATTGACATTTGGTGGGTTTCACTGCACTTAAGCTTAGCCAGCCCTCCTACCCTCAAAAGGTAATCTTTGAGTTGAATGTTCAAGGGAGCATGAGTTTTGAAGACTGAATTGAATTGCTAAGTTCAGAATGTAACTTGCATCCACATCCCAAATCTTTTCTTTCATCTGTCGCTTCATTCTCCCACTCTAAACTCCACATCCTACTAAACAGTTTGATAATCTCTTGTGCCACTGTTCTGAACTTAGGAAAACATGATCTTGGGGAATACCTTCTCAAGAAGATGTTGTTGGGAACCTGCTATAGAAGTGCAGGAGAGGAAGTGGGAGAGATGTGCTTGGGAGGGAGTGGCTGTGTCCTGGGCGGGTCAAGGACTACACAGTTGCATCTGCCTAAGAAAACTCCAGCTAACAGAAAGGTGAACTCAGCAAACAGAAGGTAAAGCTTTCCAAAAGAGTAAAAGCAAGGTGCTGTATCTTAGACAATTATTATTACAACTGAGTCTTGTCCCAGAACTCTGGCAGGAAGCTGTGGCCCAGCTCTACTACTCTTGGAAGCCACAAGTTCCTTTTCCTCTTCAGTATTGCCCTTTTGCTACCAGTGACTCTGAAGATGGACAGTCACAATACAAATGATCCACCCCTCTACAGGATATAGTTTGAAACCCACCACACTGGCACAGTGCTTGCATATAGAACAACAGGCTGTAGAAAGCATTTGCAGCTACTTTAAACCACATCAAGATTTTTGCAGCCAACCTCCTGACAAGTTGTTCTTGGAGAAATAAGAAGGAAAACCAGATGTATCAAATTGTGGGCTGAAAGTTCCTTGTTTAGGTCTGCTTGAGATTTACTGTTGTCCAGTGCAAAAGCATGATGCCTGACTGGAGATCACAACAGTGAGTCTGAAGAGTGGCTTTGTCCCTAGTGGTGTGATGTCACTTGCAGTGATGAAAGAAAAGCTCTCTGGCTGTGTAAAGAGACACCTGAACCTTTCGTCACTTTGAACACTGTGCTTATCCTAGCTCTTCTCTTCCCCTCTGAGCCTTCATCTCTGCTAAAGTTCTTAGAGTGTTTTTTCCAGTGTTTGGGGAAGTATTTTTTCCCAAGGACCTGTATGTGCTGTCATTTAGTGTAGCTCTGTGATGCACATTAGAATATCTCCTCTGCCTTCACCTCACAAAGCCCAAATATGAAACCCTTTTCACCCTTCCTTCCTTCCTTCCTTCCTTCCTTCCTTCCTTCCTTCCTTCCTTCCTTCCTTCCTTCCTTCCTTCCTTCCTTCCTTCCTTCCTTCCTTCCTTCCTTCCTTCCTTCCTTCCTTCCTTCCTTCCTTCCTTCCTTCCTTCCTTCCTTCCTTCCTTCCTTCCTTCCTTCCTTCCTTCCTTCCTTCCTTCCTTCCTTCCTTCCTTCCTTCCTTCCTTCCTTCCTTCCTTCCTTCCTTCCTTCCTTCCTTCCTTCCTTCCTTCCTTCCTCCTTTCCTTTCCTCCTTTCCTTTCCTCCTTTCCTTTCCTCCTTTCCTTTCCTCCTTTCCTTTCCTCCTTTCTTTTCTTTCTTCCCCATGCTGACAGCAATGCACAAGTGATGCATTAGCAACGCATCTGAACTCAAGTCATGGCTGTCTGAAATTTCAGCCCTTATGAGAGACAGCAGACTGTGGAAGCCACAATATTTTATTGTGCCCTAGGGTTGTTGTGAATGAATCATCAAAAGAGTATGATTCAGTTGTAGCCATAACGTTGTTTTTCCTCTGGTGCCACAGGCATGGAAATGCAGAATTGATATGCTCTGAGTGCTGGTCACAGGTGCTGCCTGATCCCTTTAATGCACAAACTGTAATGGTTCTTATTTCTAGTGAATCTAATCCTTAGTACACAACTCCTCTTCTCAGGCTAGGCTTAATTCAGGGACAAACAGTAATGTAAGGACTTTGCTTGTCTGTCTGGCTCTGTCTCTTACTCAGATAGTTCACTCTCCAGTGCCTTTTTAGATCTTTCCTATCAGAGCACAACCATCTCTGACACAAACACCAACCAAATGTCTTCAGACAGCCCATGCTGCAGGATTTTTGCTTGTTTCAAAATGAGTGTCACCCATGCTTCACCAATGTGGGCCTGGAGACCATAACTGCATAAACAAACTGCGTCAGGGATGGATAGGTGCCAGACACAGGCACAGATTAAGACAAAGGATTAGGTAGTTCTAGAGACTTGATTTCTTGGTGTAGCTCAAGTTAATTTTGTCAGATTGTCAGTCTGAATGGCATGATTCATTCATGAGATGTTAATTCTGTGTCTGGATCACAGACTAACAGCATACTTGCCTAAATTCTTACCCTGATGCCAAACCACCTTCCCTTCCTGTTGCTACTTATAAAATGTGTTGTACTTGTGAACTTATGGAATTAAACCCTTCATTTCAAACCAGACGGTAGCTGCAAAAATCCTGAGGAAACATCTATGGGGAATTTTCTTTATGTGGTTTCTGTTTCTTCCCTGTTTCCTTCTCCTTTGTGACTTCTGAGAGCAAAACAATACCTCTGTGGATATGTTTCAAAACTGTGAACAGGTTTCATCTCAGTGTTCCTCCTGTGCTTTGCAGACACAGTTCAGCATTCTTGTCTTCAGACCTAAGCTTACACAATAATTGTATGAGCCTCTGCTCTGCATCTCCTGTCATGAATCAGCTTTACTACTGTTCATTATTTCTGTACCTGTCAGGAAGCTAGGTAGAAGTCACCTCTTCAGATCTTCTCATTCTTTCTTTCACTATTGGACATGGCAAATAAATGAAGATCTCTTCTCCAGAAAGTTTACAGAAGTCCAGAGGAAGAGAGATGCTGTGCAAAGTGACGCATTGCATGGTTGCACTGGCTAGAGGGCTTCTTGTTTGCCTGACTTTAGCTGATGTATTGGGAAGGATTTGCTCATGGTACCCATGGAAGCAGGTCTTCCTGGAGTGGGAACAGGTGAAATGAAGCAGGAGTAGAGCAAAGAGAGAGAAAATCTTCAGAGTGACCACTAGAAAAATGCTGAAGATTGTAATGGCATTAGCAAGGCTTCAGTATGTGGGTTTGTTTGTTTCTCTAGCTCTTGCTTACCAGATCTCTATCACTTCCCTGAGCTCACAGAACTTGAGAATAACGGCAGGACTACGCAGACCTTGATGGCACATTTAACTGATAAGAGAGGTAGAAGGTTTGCCTGCTGTCCACTGATTTCCAAATGTCATTAGAGAACCTTCATTTTTCTTTCACATTTCATGCACTTCTGCTCCTTTACAAAGAAATAACCAGACAATATCCCCTTCTTTACAGAAGTCTATCTAAAATTCTTTATGAGTGGATTCATGTTGTAGTGCATTTTCCAGAGTGCTCCCACTCCTTAATGCCCAGGTTTTGTGTTTGATCTTACATCATTCCTTTCAAAGGCATCCTGACGAGGAAATCTAATGGCTGACTTCTAAAAGATTGCTCTAAGCTTGGCAGGACCTCAGTTCATGGAGTAGAATAGTACATCAGTGTAAGACAATGTCTGGGCAGTACTTACAGGGCAAGCAATTAAACTGCAACAACAGTGACCCTTGAAATGCAATGTCCTGGCATGCAGTAAATTTTTTCGTGTTAAAGGTTATGTTGCTTCCTCAGGAACCATTTTGGGAGATTTTTCACATCACAGTCTAAATGTAATTGGTGGATGCTGCAGATTTATTCTTCCAACAGGTCAAATAACCAGTATGTTTCATTGCTAAGCTGAGTGGAGCTTTTATTTTTCCGAATTACATTTCTATCAAACATTTGTTTGTCTGTTTCATGGTTCACAGAAGATTTAGACCTTTTGGTGCTTGCAGTAAGTGGATTTACCCAATGAGTCTGTTCTTCCTCCAGCTTCTCCTTTAGTGGCAGCTGTTGCCAGCAGAGGAGTAGTTTGTGTGGCCACTAGTGCTTCATTCATGCAGCCATGGCTTTGTCCCCCCGCCTCCCTCTCTCCCAGATGGAAATGTGAAAATACATGACAAACTGTTCAGTAGCTGGCTTGTAAACTCTTACTATTGCAGCAGTTTGGGGTCCAGTAGCAGTTTCTGTATTTATTGTGCTTTCCAAGAGTTGTAGGGTTCCAGTGTGAGCAGTTTATACTGAGCCTGAACTTCATAGTCTGTGCCCTTCCATAGCTCAATAGAGACTACAGGACTTGGGAGAGCCAAAGAGAAAGCAGGAGAACACTAAGGAGGCGAGAGAAACAAAACAAAATTCTGAAATTACATATCATCAGTTTTTGCAGAGAAATCCTGTCTCTGCTTTTTGCTGCATTTGCATGACAATATGATATCTAATAATACTATGACAATAGTTCTCAAATAAAACATTATAATGGAATATGGTAATTTGTGTGCAAGTTTAGAAACATTTATAGGATTTTAATTTTCTTGTGCTATGTTTCCCTGTTTTCATTGTCATGGGGTGTCTGAATGGACCTCTTACAGACATTCTCAGTAAATAATTTGCACTAATAATTTTGCTAGTAACCTTATTAGACGTGTTCTTTCCTGAAGCTGAGGCAGTTAATGATGTACCTGATTTGACTATTCATACATACGCTGAATGCAGTAGTCCTTAGCTGTAATTTAGGGAATAACGTAAATAAATAGGGATCTAAATTATCTGCAGTCTTGCATTAACCCTACATGTGATTCAACTTCCTTTTTCCCCCAGGGAAATAAAGTCCATCTCTGGTCTGTTAGGTGAATCTGCCTATACTAAAATTTAAATTACATTATTTTAACTGCAATTATTTTTCATATTTAGTTGAGCTTGGCAACATTTTTTATAATGTAAGTATGTTTGAGGAAAGGGATAGGAGGTAATTACTTAACCATTTTCTCATGTAAACCTCTATTTTCTAGTAATGTTCAATGAGGAGACAGCAAGGGGGAGGCAAGGAGATATTACAAGAAAATACTGTCTGAATCCTATCCTGTCTGTGGAAGACTTCTAGTTTAAGTGCTCATGCAGAAAATAGGAGAGACAGATGCAAGTCCATTCTTTCAGGTCAGAGGGCTTTCCATTTTTTAAGAAAGTCCCTTTCCTAACAAGTTAGAGTATGTTTTGAGGCCAATGCCCTTAATCCTGCTTCTTGCAGTCTTGTAAAGTACTGATGATGAGAATCCTGAGTTGGCAGGGAGAATACTTTAATTCCACTTATTCCTCTGTTGCATTTTTAATATTTTTTTGCATAGAAAAAATGCTAAAAGAAGTCCATTCAAAAAATCAGAATAACCTAAGTTTATAGTACCCACAAGCAGTTTGGAGATAAAAATTTGAATCTTTAGGGTCATTAAGCCTAGTTTTCTTCTGTCTTTGGTGAATGTGCTCACCTCTGAGCTGTTACATAAAATTTAATGCACTGCCAGTTTTGTGAATCCAGCCATTCATTTTCATAATTTTTTTTTCTTCTAAAAAGCACTCTAAAGGACATGTTGTTTTCTGGATAAACTAGAGTGTTTCCTGTTGAGCAAGGCAATGGTTTCTGGTTCCGTCTTCTCTGTGCTGAAGGATTTTATACTGAACTTGAGTTGAAGCAGATCTTTCTCTCAGTTAATATTTTTTTCATAATATGTCAGTTTCAACATGCTTGGGATTGTATTGTTATTTTTGTTATTATTATCATTATCATCATCATCATCATTATTAGTATGGGGCTTGGGACCAGCTCTGGATTATTTTGAATGGGTCTGCAAAGTTGGTTAAGATAACTTACTATTTGCAAACATTTGCAAAATGCCACATTTGCAAAATTTCAGAGAGCTCAGGATCTCTGTTAGAAAGCCATTCTGGGACCAAAGGTTGAATTCATGGAAAACCACAAGTCGAGTCTAATCCAGCAAGGCACAAAGACCCCTACCTAATTTTAAGGAATATGCAGTGTCCTGTGGACTTTTATGAATCTCATGGTTTTAGGAAGCATTTTTCAGGAGTGAGGTAGAATACTTGGTGCAGGACAAAATCAACTCTTTAATGAGCTTAGCAGAAAACCCCACAGGCATACTCAGCATGTGCTTTTTAAACATGTATAATTGGGTCAAATGAAAACTAATTCCCACTGGAGTCCGGCCATGCCCAAAGAACCCTTCCAGGATTATTCTTTGAAATCCTTCAGGCAGAAATATTTCCATGCCAATTTATACTTCAAAACCTTTTGATTGTGGAGCTGTTCAAGAATAGGCTAACAAGAATTCTTCTTCTATGAGAATTTTTCCTGTTCTCCATATCCCTCCTGTACCATCCTTCTCCCTCTTGCTTTCCTCACTGCTTCTCAACATACTGGAAAAGGTCAGAAGCAATTTGATCAAGTGTCCCGAGAAACTGCTGTCTTTGAAGAGGGTGCGGGACTGTGAAATTTGAATATGAGAGGTTAATCTTTTGAGGAATTGTTGGGTTAGAAATAGAGCTTTATAATGAAAAATCACCTTTGAACCTTACATCTAAGTGTTTTAGGTTAAAGAAAAGTAAGTCCTTTCATTGGGAAAAAAAAGCCTTCCTACCAAAGGTGTCTTCCCTCCGCCTTGCTGCCTGGATAATATATTTGGGCTGGGTTTTTTTCCATCCTTTGATACATACTCTACAGACACCAAATGAATTAACAGTCCCAGAGGGCTGTCAAATGCAGAAAGTTATAAATTAAAGACAGACTTAGCCTAAATTGGTGTCTGAATTCGTGAATGAATTGACACATGGCTGTGCTTGTTCTCTGAAGCAAGAGCTGCTGAATCTCTTCAGCTACTGACCTTGCCCTCCCTCACCAGAACTGCCTAGCCTTTTCTTTAGTTGATAGTGCATAACGGATGCTGTATTGCTGTTGAAGTGTACATCATTCTTATCTGCTGGTAAAAGTTGCAAAGCTGTCTGTTTACTTATTGATACAATCTGAGACTTTAGTGGATCCCTGGCGCGTGGTAGCCTATGCTTTCTCCTTGATATCCCAGCAGGATTTGTCTACGTTGGAGACTGAGCATCTTCAATTTTGCTATAGCTCATTTAAAAACATGCAGGAAGTCAAGGTGCAAAGCAACTAGTTAACTTTGCAAGTGGAGGGGGAAGCTTACACATGCCAGTGCTGTACATTAAATCTGGTTCTGATTTGGGTTACGCATTTCACTGTCAGGTGTTGGTCTTTTCAGTGGCAGCAGGACTCCTTCTCATAACTGAGATACAAGGTGAGAAACCCTCCAACACTTAGAGACAGACTTTAACTCAAAGTCTTGGGTGCATTTCATTTTGATCTTGGTTCTCTGATTTCCACAAGTTCCACTTTACTTTGAGATTTGTGGGTTGTTGAAAGCTGACACACATGTGATACTTCTCATAGAAAATTAAGGTGCACTTGCCGGAGGACGGTATCAGCCCTCCCTGGTATGGGTCATTTAATGTGTCATCTTTGCTAAATGCATCTTCTCTGGGATATTTTTCATTCTTGACAGTGAGGACAGACAATCTATTGAAAACAAAGGAGAAGGTTTTTTTTGGTTTTTGGCAGTGAGGTCTCTCTTTGGTTTAGGACTGCTGAGCAGAACAGCTAGATTTCATCTCTGAATGAACTTAAGTTCTTCACGCTCCTGTAGGAATACCTGCAGGCAAGGAGTGTTTAACTTCCAGCCAGTGACAGGAGAACACAGCTGATATCATATGCTTTCTCTAGCTGCAGCTTCCTCATGTAATAATACATAGTTGTCACTTTGTCCGTGCTGGACTTGGTCAGCAGGGAACTAATAATGTCCAGCAAAAGGTAGAAAAATGATGATATCTGTTTTATTTTGAAAAGTAGTTTAGGCTTTCTGGCTTGCCTTTTCCTTTTTTTTTTTTTTTTTCCTTTTTTTTTTTTTTTTTTTTTTTGCTGAGGAAGTTATTTTAGTGCTTCTATAAGGAAAAATAAGTGCTCAAGATGGCAACTGCAGGGGGTGGATTGGTCACCATGCTCCAAGCAACTCCATAGAGCTGAGTTCTGCCATAGGGGCAGGCTCCTGGTCATGCAGAGCCCATTAAAAAGGAGAGAAGCCTGCTGGGTTTGCACAGCCAAGGGCAGGGTCTGGTCCCAAGCGCACAAGTAGGCTGCTGGGGAGTGCAGGTCTTGGGATTTTCCCATCAGGCAGCAGCCCTGATGTTCAGTGAATTCAACATGAGGTAGACTGCAGTTTAGCCTAATGCACACTGGTGCTTTGGGAGGGCCCAGAGCTTTAGAGTTTTGCTGCATTTAAACAAATTAACATAGTCATGGCAGCAAATGACTGTGATTTTTCCTAAAGATGAACAAACTGTGGGTCTAATAGAGAGCTGCTGTTTCTCAGAAATTAAAATGCTGCTTCCCTAAATGAGGCCAGGGAGGATGATCAGATGTATAAAGAAGGAAAACATTGCCAGACAGTATCTGGGACTGGATAATTCACGTGAAAATACTCCCTGTGTCAGAATCAAGTAGTCTCTGTGATAAGAAAATAATTTTTCTCCAGCTCAGAGGATATTGAGTACCAAGATTTTTACATCGTCTTAAAAACAGCCCTTTGTTCCTATCAGTGCTGGTGGTTTATTTTTTTCCAGTGGACAAACATTGATTTTTCTTCCTGCAAAACCCTGCATTTCTAATGGAGCTTGAAATTAACACGATTTTTTTGTGGTTGTTGTTGTTTACCTCCTTGTTTGCACACCAACAACCTAAATGATGTTGGCACAGCTTGAGGAACAGGTTTCTTGAAGTTTTAGTTTAATGCAACAGGGAAAGCACAACACATCTTTTTCTCCAGGCACTACACAAGTAACGACAGCCACATGGTATTGAGGGGTGGTTTTGTGTATCTGACATGATTGAAAGGCTTGGGACAGCTTGCATTTGTTTAAGATATCTGAGATCCAGAGGGCATTCTTTATCGTACTCTGCTGGGATGAGTTCAGTGTGCACGTGCTGTACAACCTTGAGGTAGCAGCTCTGCAGTACCCTGTAATTCTGCTCCAAGAACCTATTCCTGTGGAGAATCTATTTCCATGTTTTAGAGGAACCTTTTGTGGGGTCTGTAAATTAATCAGAGATGTCTTGATTCAGAGAAAGTGGCAATTAAGCTGAGATGAGCAGTGTTCCTAAAACTGTCCTATGTATCAGAATTTCCAGTCCCTCCCAACCCTATACATTGGGATGCTGAATTGGGGTGGTACCTTTGTACAAAGCCTTAGTTGATACAATAATCGACTCTTGTCCAGCTGACTTTTGCAGTTTCAACTGGCTATAAATTACAGCACATACCCGTTACAATGAGTTGAAAATCTAAATATCTGACTATTTTTCTGAAACTTCACAACTGTCCTTTGGTCACAGTACCAGTTCCCCTTAATCCTCTCATTCAGAAGAATCCTTGTAGTTAGAGATAATGGTCGTACAGTATGGCTGAATTTCTTTGCTGCAAGTTTGATTAGATAATAACAGCAACAGATTTCTCCCTTCCTTTGATGTTCACATAACAGATTTTTTAAAATGATGTTTTAAAGCCTGTAACTAGAAATTATTAAAGATAAGATACTCCTGAGCTCTTGTACTTGGGAACTTTTGATAATGTGGGTTATTTGAGAGAGCTTTTTAGCCCTCCACAGCAAGAAAGGCTATGACTGAATCCCAGCTCTCCTGTCAGCAATCTGGATCTATATGGGCCTAGTCTCATTTTCTTAACCATCTATTGAATAAGATGGGATCTTGGGCAAGAGCTCATGCTTGCTTGTATTGAGAGTGGGAGATATACACCACAGAACCATTGTGTATCAAACCTGATGGGCAAAGTGTCCAGAGTGTTAGATCAGCAATTTTCCATCAAATTGCTATCAGTTATTGTTGATCCAGTGTGAAGGTTATGAATTAAGCAGCAAGGATTTCGGCAGTTTGGGGTCAAGATCTGAGCAGCTCTTATTCAGTGAGTAAGAGCTTCCTCTCAAGGTCCTTGTTAGCTACTGCAGCTGGAAATACTGGAAATTATTCTGTTATTGTACCATTCTACTTAGGAAAGTGACTGAGCAGCAGTGTGACACTCTACATTTTTTGTTTGTTTTCACTCACTGAGTTACAAAATCTGTTCACTTTCCATCTCCAGCAATGATTTTTCTTCCTGCCAGAGGCACAGACTTCACCTGGGATCTGGAAAAATCAATCTGTGGCATTGTCGTCACAGTGGAGCAGACATAAGGCAGGACTCAAGGCACATGTCCTGGAAGTGCAGAGCATCCTCATTGGTGCTGCACTGCAGGTTCCCAATCTCTTCCTCCTCTCTCAGCTCTGCAAGACCAGGAGTTGAAAATTTAGGCATGTCGGTCAAGACAGTAGGTTTAAAGCTTAGGAGGGGCAGGGAGCAGAGATGGTGGATAAGATCACCACTTGTCAGCACTGCCTTTCCTTGCTCACTGCCTTCAGTTTTCTTGGTGCAAAGTCCCCAGAGGTGAGGTTGTATTTCACAGTAGAATCACTATCATGTGGGAGAAAGCCGAGAAATTTGTGCTCTAAAGCAATTTGGAGGAACTAATTTGGGGGTAAGTCAGCAGTCTTGTGTCAGTGAGATAAAGATGTTAATGAACCAGCACCTTTGTTCGATCAAGTTTATTGCAAGCCAGGATTAGAAAGTTTTTTATTAAGGACTTCTGCATCACTTGGCTGCGATGCTTTGGGGCTTGACTCAGCAGCATTCAGTGGCTTTCCCTGCACTGTGTTTTACTCCTATTCATTTCTGCTCTTAAGATTGAAATGTCGTATTAGATTAAGAGTTCTACACATGTCAACACCATGAAAGGCTTCCCTTTCACTTTAGCAGGAGAGGGGACTGAGGTACTGTGCTGCTGAGGGCGTCTGATGGTGTTTGGCTAATAAGATCTGATTTCATGAGGTTTGCATCCTATTAAGGCAAGAAGGGATCAGGCCTGTGAGCATGATAGAAAAGTGCAAACACAATAAAACTGCTCTTATGAATATTAATAGGCCTTGAAACAATACAAGGCAAAAATGGTGATGAGGTGGGGGTTGAGCAACTGCTATCTGTTGTAGCACAACAGCCTCCCTTTCACCTTGCTTCTGCTTGCAGCTCATCACTCACAAACCCTGACAGATTTGGGGATGGGGCTAGGGAATTTGATAGCTTCCCTGAACCCATTTCAGCTCTGCAGCTTGCAGCCTCTGTGTAGGTATGAGCGCAAGTAAAGTAGCTCATCCCTATGCACCAGTTGTCAATCTTCCCTAGCAGCCCTAACCAAGCCAAGGTCTACTCTTCAGCTATCCAAAGCATTGTTTTTAAAAGTAGCTTGGCTTATTCTTTCTAATCCCCTTCATGGGCAAGATACCATCTATGTCAATGATCTCTCTGCATCTCTAACCTCAGTATAAAACATTGGTGGGTAAAGCTCCTATATTTCCCTGCATTTCTTGGACTGGCTCACAGCCACGGCTCTGTCTCCCTCTGCATGGATTGCTTCCTCAGCTGTAGCTCAGGAAATTGCTGGTTTTGTTTTTGCACGATCTGTCCTGTGATGCACCAGTTTTGATGCTTTTCTGCAGTACTGTCACAGAGGTATCAATTAATGCCTGCCTGGTATCATCCATTGTATCATCCATTTCCTGCCTGCCTAGCAAAGAAGTGCCCTTCTTTGTGCAGCTTCAGCTTTTGAAACGAAATGCAGATAGGACCCATCCCAGAATCCCACAGCACCATTTTATGGACTGAGACACAGAAGCAAAGGAAATTAGGATCAACAGACAGTTAAGACTAAATCTTTTGCTTCGAGTGTGCTCCCATGAGTGACCCTTCAGCGGCCCCCTGCCCGGCTGGCAGTGCCACTCTCATTTCTCCATGCAGCACATGGGAGCTGCCGGACCTCCGGGCTACAAGAATTCAGGGCATGTACTGGCCTTCCAATTCCACATTTTATTTCTTACAATGTTCATCTCTCTGCAGAAGTGTCTGAAATCCCCAAGACATTGATTATATTTCTTTAAACACATTTCTTTATCAATTGAATTATTTAGTAAAGAGGTATGTTCATATTTTATTGATATAATTTGAGGTGTAATCTCACTCCTTTTCCCTTAGTGCTTGTTTAAAGAAAATAGTATTTCATCCTCTGTTGCTTTGGTTTGTTTTTCTTTCATTCATCCCTGAATCTCTAAACATTTTGATTCTTCTTTTGGGGGAGAAAACTGACTTGTGGGGGTTAAGTGATTTGCTGCCATTTGTAGAAGCAAGCAGCAATGAGAAACAGTATCTGGATTTCATGCCTGCTACTCTGGCACTGGCCACACAGAAGTGGTATCAGGCACCAGATGGGCCAATAGTGCTGTCCTTCCATGTATTCGTAAGCTGCCCGTGGGGGGGCTTTTGTAAGAAGGCCCCACCTAGAGTGATGCTTTCCATTGCTTGCTAATGGTTTCACAGCTTGCATTTACTTTCTTGCTTAACTGCTTTCTTTCATCATCTTTGCTGGTCCTTTAAGTTGCTTTCTGCTTCAGTTTCCCATCTGTTAACTGGGGCCAGCTGCATCAGCTTGCTTCACTGCCAAGGTGTATGCATCAGAGCCATAAAGGGTTCTTACATTGTGAGGGCTGTAGAAGCTGAGACACCAAGATAGCCCTCTTCAGGAATCTGGCTCTGTATTAACAGAAAAACTCCCTAGGAAAATGGGGCCTGGGCAGGTTTGACTGCAGCTCCTAAAGCTTGTTCAAGAAGTCAGTAATGGTAGCTTCATTAAACTGCTCTTTGGTGGTAGAGAATTGAGAAGCCAAGTCCTGTGCCTGTGCTATCATCTCTGGCCCCTGGTGATGAGAGATGTTTTATTCTTGGCCTGTTCAGGGAAGGGCTGCTTGTTTGCATTGTATTTGTGGCATAATTACTAATGGTACATTTTTATTAGCCAAGCTGTCTGCATTAAAATGATAGATTTTTTTGTGTTATTAAGAACATCTAAGGGAGTCTCCACAGCAGCAGGAGAAAGATGATAATTTTTCGTTTAGCTTAAGAGCAGATGGTTACAGAAACATTCTATGTAAATAAATTAAAGAGAAGCCACCCTCACTAATAGTTAAGTAAACAGGTTTGGAAACAGCCGTCTCAGGACCAGGCTTTTCTGTTCTCTTCCTTTCTCACAAGAGCTTCATCTGCTCTTCAGCTTACAGGCCCATATGGATAGGGTATTAATTAAACCAATTTGCTTTTGGGCCAAAGTCATCTAAAACAACTTGAGTCCTGCTAGAGCAAGACTATCACTCTCATGCAGCTTTCTTGAGCACTAGAGAATACTTAGCCAGCCTAAGCATCTGGGTTGTAATCAATGTTGTTGATAAGCATTTCCACATGCCTTTTGTTATGGTAGCAAGGCTGTGAGTGATCTGAGAGAAGTATTACTGCCGTTGCTGTATTTTAGAGTTGCATCCTGCAGTCTCTGATGAGTGCTGTAGTCACAATTCCATGCTGCCCTCAAGAATTTCAACTCAACAAAACAAGTAGAAGTGGAGAAATAAGAGGGAATTAATGAAGGAAAGTAATTTTGTAGCACAAGGGCTGCAAATGCCTCAGATATGGTAGCTGTGGAAGAAAGCAGCTTCTCTTCCCACCATCCAAAAGCAAACAACAGATGCTGTAAGGAGAAAATTATTAAAGGCCTAGAGCTCAATAGGTTTAAAAAATGAAAAGCAGCAAGAGCTTGGAGGACCAAGAAAGCTATGCTTGATCTTCTTTGAGTGGTTCTCTCTACCCATAGAGTTGGAACAGGAAAGTTGGCTGGGAGTCAGAAAACTGTACTCAGAAAATTTAGTACACTGTCAGGAGAGGACAGTTCCCTCTTCTGTCTTTGCAACCAGACTGGTGCAAAAACATCACCTGGGCTTCTTCCCAAAGTCTCCAACCACGCAGCCAGGATTCAGTATGTTTGTAAGAGATTTTGGAGTCTCGGGGAGTAGCAAAATGCAGCTTGTGCCCATACCAGGAGGAGATCACATGCTGATGTCTCAGTTGGTGGAGGCTGGAGCTGGAGGAAAACCAATCCTCTTCCTAGTCTGGAGCAGGTACTTGCCTGGGATGACTGGCACTTTTTCTAGGTTCCAGCACAGATTTTTCGTTGGATATGAATATATGAAAAAGCCTGATACAAAGCAATTAGAATATTGCCATTACTGAGAGTAATGCTTGGATGTCATACAGCAAAAACTGATGACTACTGGCAAATATAATAGAAATGTAACATTTGTTAAGAGCACCAGGAAAAAAAAAAGACTGTAGCCTAACTAGTGATAACAAGAAGTGTGATATAAACTGAGAGCTCATTAAGGGGTTGAGAGAAGAGAAGGGTTAGAGGGTGAGTACCTTAGTTAATGAAAGAAATTCCTATACCCTATCAGTATACTGAAAACCAAATGCAATT
This sequence comes from Emberiza elegans, assembly GCA_024865655.1. NCBI lineage: Eukaryota > Metazoa > Chordata > Aves > Passeriformes > Fringillidae > Emberiza > Emberiza elegans. Next base: position 16,085,318 of record JALJVW010000139.1, on the reverse strand, counting down.
CTAGATTGTATAAGGCATGCTGTCCCTTGAGGGAGAAGGCAGTATCATGGCTTTGTCAGTTCTCTCAACACTACCAAACACCACATGCAAGGAAATCAACATTAGACTGCCATGTAGATAGAGGGAAAGGCTCTAGGGGGACAGTGCAGAATCCATTGTATACATGAGAACTAGAAGTGTTTGGCTTGTTTAATCCAGCAAAACAGAGGCTGAGAGGAGATATGAATGCTCTCCATAAACACATTGGAGGGGTAAACACCAGGAAGGGAGAACTGCAATTTAAGCTGAAAGACAACTTTGCCACAAGAAGAAATGGTATAAATGGCCTGTGAATAAATTTAGACTGAAAATTAAGTTTCTAAGCAAAAAAACAGTATGATATTTAGATATCCAAATACAAATACTAGGGTAAATAACCTAACTGTTTCTAAAGTAGGATCTGGTTACTTTTATAATAACAAAAAATGTGCTTAGATGTGGCGCCTCCACTACTATACCTGATACTGGCAGACTGAAAATTATTGTCCTGTGGTTTTATATTTGCATATGGGAAGATCAGCTTGGAAAAAGCACTCTCCATATTTGATATTTCCAGAGTCAGAGACATCTTATGTATAGCTTGTGTGCTTCACTATAATTTCTGCTGTTTAATTCGTCATAATTAAAAAGAAGTTCTAAACAAATGAGGGTCTGCCCTCAAAATTATGAATTTAAAGTAAAACTTGTACTTACCTAATTAGCTATGATAGGGTCCTAATTTATGAGAGTAGGCTCTTTTTTTCAAGGCCTAGGACTGCTTCTAACTTGGGAAATGCTTAGATTCAGGTGTTAACAGCTATAATGTCAAGACTCAAATTGTCATTTGTGCACAGTGAAAATTTCCCAGCCAACCTTAACTGCTGCTGATCTTTCACCACCCAAAGCCAGTGACAAGCCTGTTCTCAAGCAACATATATCCTCACTGCATCAGTGACTCTGAAAATTGAGAAGTGATCTGTGTGTGGTCTACCTTTCTCTTGTTTGATAGACTGATTTTTTTCCTTCCTTACTGTAGCATTTAAACCAAAGTCTGTGTGTCTCAAAGCAGCAAGCTACTTGAAAAGAAGTAGTTTGCAGTGAAGAAAATTCTGTTGTTCTCTAGAAGTAACCACACAGTGAACTGCATTGACCAGAATAAAATATGTAAGGTTTTGATATATGATATACACTTCAGTGCCTGACAGAAGTATGGATTGAGGGGGATGTTTATGCCAACAAAAGATTTTTGTCTAGACAAACAACATTCATATACTACAGATTTAAGATTTTAAAAGCTACAGGCAGGCAGCATCCTATATTTTTTCTCTAAACCTCCTTGTTAACAATTTCTTATCCAAGTGGTGTAAGGTAGAAATGAAGGCAGAATGTTTTAAGGAGGTAGAATGGAGTAAAATTTCAAAACCTTTCCAACCTTCCTATTCATTTGCTTTCTAGCACATAGGGTAGTTAGGGTTAAATGTCTGAGCTGTGGATCTGCAGCCTTTTGCTGGCTGGATTTGCAAAACTGAAGGATTTTTACTTTGATTAACAGGATAATTAATGCTCTATTGTAAGCATAAGCCTCACTGAGCTTTGTAAGTATTAATTTCTTACCTTGACCTCGGAGACTCACCATAGTCCTTAATGCTGTACAGACCAGACCTAGGGTGTCTATTTAAAGACCTCCAGAGCCTTTAGCCAGTGCCTCTTTTCTGCCCTGTATTAAGCTCCCCTTTGGCAATGGTGCAATTTCATAGCTCCTAGGTGGTTTTTTTTCCAGGTTTCTGTCAATCAGCTTAAAAAATTCTCACTGAGATCATTAATGCAGTGAAGTCATGTGAGCCATGAGAGCCAGGGTCAGGAAGCTGTGAGCCTCTCTGTCACCAGGGGACAGAGGAGAGGAGGCTGGTAGCATTATAATGGGGCAGCTTGGATGCTGCTCCCCTGTGCTGACCCAACACCAGTCCCCATATCTTTGTCCTCCCATTCCCTCTGCTCCTCCTTTCACAGTGGAAATCAATCCCACAAGTGAGTCTAACTTGCAATAAAGTCTTTGTACTTAAGTTGCTGACTCCAGAGAAAAGCTGGATATTGTCATCAGTCATTTTGCCTATACAATATCTCTCAGTAGGCAAATTTTCTGCTGGCAGCATCCACTGTCACTCTTGAATCTTTTTGCAAAGTGCCCATTAGGTAGCTCAAACCTATACACTCAACTCGAGAGAATTCAGAGTTACACAACAGGAATCTGTGCTGTTCTGAATTTCCTAACTGAGTGAATTACTTCATAAATAACAAACTGATGAACCATGGTCCTGAACAGGAAAGGTTGGGTGTAGGGCTGTTGGTCTGTTAGCTAAGGAGGCTCAGACATGATCTGGGAGATCTCCCAGAAACTAAACAGGTGGCACAGCACAGCTTGTTTAGTGTAAATCAATCAACTTTAAATCAACACTGATTCTGTGTTTTCAGATCTTACGGTATAATTAAATGTGAACTTGAGATGCCTGAAAGTTTCCAACCCCTGTTGTGATGCTAAAGTAGTGGGCACCTTCTGAACCTGGGATACATGATATTTCACCCAGGGGTTACTGCCCTGCTGACCACTCTTGAAAACTTGTGGTGTTTTCTGAGACCAGGAACAGCCCTTCTAGACAGATTTTAGTTTTCCAGACCTAACAACTGCCTTTTCATTTCCCACTGTTTACGGATGGAAACTTTGGTGTTCCAGAATCTATCATCTTAGTGAAAGCTAATTCCCAGACAAGCTTCAGTTTTCCATGGAGAGCCTGGACAGGTTGTGGGGCAGAGAAGACAGGTGAAGGTAGAAGTGAGTGGACTGCAGTGCTGTGTCTGTGCTGCAGTTCAGTGGTTTTCCTGGCATTCAAGACCAGCTGGACTGAGTACCTAGAAACGCTCCCCCAAACATGCCAGCTCTGTCTTGCTGCACTGACTCCTGGGAAGCTCTGGTATGTAGAATCCAACCATCCTCAGGGCTTGCCATAAGAATAAATTTGTAAGCAGACTGGTTTTGGCTCTTGCTGTAACAGTCTCTGAAAAGAGCCATTCTTTCTGTCTCTCCTCCACCTCCCTCTCAGAGACATGACCAATGTTTTCCACAAATGGAGAAATTTACAGTTCTCCACATATAGTAGCTCCTGCCAGAAATTTTGTTTTAGTTGCCACAGCAACAACTTAATGGATTTTTAAAGCCCCTGCCACTGGCCCTGCCTCTGCCCTGTTTGCTCTTCCTGTGCATTCCCCCAGCACCATGTGAAGCTGCAGAGGCAGTGACTGAGAGCTCTAATAACCCAGTAATGGATCCAATTATGGCTGTTGGTGCCTCTGTTGAGAATACATGAATAAGTAAATCCATGCATAAGGATGAAAGAGTGTGTTTTTAAAGCTGCCTGAGCAGTCTCAAGGAGTGGTGGCCAGGTTGCTTTTGCCAGGCCCTGGTGGAGGATGGCAGCTGAGGACTCAGAAACCACTCAGCTCCCCTCAGGACCATGCCAGCCCACAGGCTCCCTAGCTGATGGCTGTTGTCTTACAGACATGGCCTCACACCAAAGCATTTGTTTGTGCTACTTCCAGTTGCACTTCAGATGTCTCTGTGGGGCAGCTGAGTGCTGCTGTGTCTACTGACAGAGCCTCTCCTTTGGTGGCAGCCCAAACACTATAAATAGCACTCCATTTTCATTAGTAAGTGTCACTGTGTTCACATGGGTATGAAGGTTGTAGCTGGGAATGGATTGGAAAGGACAGAAAAGGTACTAGCAGACTTTTGCAAGAAAAGTTGCATGCTTTGAGTGCTGCTCTGCAAGTGCAGGATGATCCTTGCATCCTCTCCACACCACCAGAAAATCTGTTTCTTCCTGTATCACCGTGTTTCCTTCACCATCTACTGATAGAAGAGGCATCTGTCTTTACCTGGCTGACACACATGGTGACACACGTGTGGCCTTCTATCATCCAGCAGTTGATCAGACAGGGAAAAGTGCCCTCTTCTGTTCCCAGTCTTCCTTCATTGTCTTATGCACAGAGGGGGGGGAGAATAAATGTCTTTTGGACAGTATCTGGCAGATTTTGAAAAGGAGTCTAGAGTATCATCTGTCCCAGAAGAGAGCTGAAGGGACAGATATCTGAGCAGGAGAGGTTGGCTGCAGAAGACCTTTCAACACCTTTCTTTTCCCATTCCCTGCATATCTGTAGTGGCAGGAGGAGATGGTCATACTCCAAGATTCAGGCAGTGAGCTCATCACACCCAAAGTCATTTGTAGGCACCAAGTCCTACTATTATGTATATACAGACATAAATCCTTATGCTTATTCTAGCTACTCTTCCTATGTCATTGTCCATTTGTCCCAGACCCCAGGGTTGCACAGCTGCACTGCCTGGGTTTATTTTTCTGGTACTCTCAGAGTGTCTCTGTGTGGATTGGGTCAAACTGACTACCAAGGCCATAGTGGTAATTCCCCAAAGTCAGGCTTCTGTACTTTGTGGGCAGAAGTTGGTGAATCTCTTGAGAAAATTATGTCCTGTAAGACACCTAGTGGCCCCTGTAAGCACAAGGGTGAGGGTGTCCCATTAGTGTTCAGAAATATCTGTGAAAGGGATTCAGCATCAGCATTTTCTGGATTGAAACTACAGTTTTCTGAGGAGTTGTTGGAGGGCTGCTTTACAGAGGAACGGCTAACAATACATCTGTCATTGGGTGTAGATCCCCCTTTGAAACCTGAGATTTATTTCTGTGCATGTTTGTTCTATATAGCCTTTCTTTCTGAAGTGAAGTCTTGCTTTCCTGCCCTTCAGGGGCTTGCAGAATTCACCAGCCCTTGTTAATTGTTGGAACTCTGAAAGATTAGAGTAGGGATTACAGTTTGGAAGAGATCCCTTGGACTGGTTTGACCCTGCTGGATGCCAGGTGCCCACCAAAACCACTCTTTCACTCCCCTTCTCAACAGGACAGGAGAGAGAAAATATAATGAAAACTCACGAGTTGAGATAAGGATGGGGAGAGATCACTCACTGATTACCATCACCAGCAAAACAGACTCAACATGATGAGATTATTTAATTTATTACAAAGCAAAATCAAAGCAGGATAATGAGAAGTAAAACAAATCTTTAAAAAACCCTTCCCAATTTTCTACCTTCTCCCCCTCAGAGATGCAGGGAGACAGGAATGGGGATTATGGTCAGTTCACCGCATGGTTTCTGACACTGTTTCCTCCTCAGGGGAAAGATGCTTCCCCTGCTCCAGTGTGAGGTCTCACCCACAGGAGACAGTCCTCCACAAACTTCTTCAACATGAGTCCTTCCCACAAACCACAGTTCTTCACAAACTGCTCCAGTGTGGGTCCCTTTCCATGAGTTGCAGTCCTTCAAGAACAGTGTCCTACCTGGATCTGCCTCAGGGCCACCCAGCAAACCTGCTCCAGCATGGGCTCCTCACTCCATGGGCCCTCAGGTTCTGCCAGGAGCCCACCTCAGGTCACAGCCTCCTTTGGGCATCCACCTGCTGCAGCCTGGGGTCCTCTGGGGCTGCAGGAGGATCTCTGCACCCACTCCATGGGCTGCAGGGACACAGCTGCCCCACCAAGGTCTGCACCACGGGCAGCAGGGGAATCTGAGCTTCGGTTCCTGGAGCATCTCCTGCCCCTCCTTCTGCACTGACCCTGGTGTCTGTGCAGTTGTTTCTCTCACATATTCCCTCTGGCCACAAGTACTTCTGAGCAATAATTTTTTTTCCCTTCTTAAGTGTGTTATCATGGAGGCATTACCACCATTGCTGATGGGCTTAGCCTTGTCCAGTGGTGGATCCATCTTGTAGTGGGCTGGCATTGGTGCTATCAGGCATGAGGGATACGTCTGGAAGCCTCTTACAGGAGCCAGCCCTGTAGCACCCCAGCTACCAAAAGCTTGCCATGCAAATCTAATACATTTCTGAAAGCAGTTTCTGGTCAGTGAGCCCATTTCACTTCCAGATCTGCCCACATGATCCAGATCCTAAGAATGTTAAAAGTACTCTGCAAAATAAGATATTCTTTGATATTTGTCTCCCAGACATCAGGGGAGATGAGAAGAGAGTTAAAGGGTGGCTCATCTCCTCCTTGCTTAGCTGATACCTCCAGGTAAAAGGAGTGATTCTTCCCCCCCCCCCTAACCTCACCTAGCTGTGTCACTGGAGAGTTCATTTCTGTTATGCATCATTAATCTGAGTTTCTAATAGCAGTAAAAGACTCTGAACTTGGTTGACAGAGAAGTTAACAACCAGTTCGCCTGAGCCCTAACACTTGATCATTTAGCCTTGGTTATTAACTGCAGGCAAGGACCAGTTTCTGGGAGATAATTGGGGTCATAAACAATAGCAGTGTAATGGAGAGCATGCCCTAGGAGAGGGACTAAACATATTCAGCTGCAAGAAACTTACTGCCTTTGGATGGCATCCAGGTACTGCCATCAGCCAGCTAGGGAATGGGCAGCCAAGTTGTTGCTGTAGGGGAGGAGAGGCCTTTAGTGCTTGGCAGAATGCAGCTATGCGTGCACAGGATGGCCCCAAGCTGGAGAGATGCTTGAATGCAGCCTCAGGAGGCTTGATAAAAACTTCTTAAACATCAGTCTGGAAGCTGGGGCTTGGAGGCCGTGTGTCTTTTAGTCCACTTCAGAAACAGAACTCAGCGTTTAGGAGTAGTAAGTTTTGCAGCCTGGGCTGGTTTTGGTGGTGGCAACTTGGATTTTCTAAGTTGAAGATCCCTCTTGGCCTGCTCATGGGTACCTTTTACCTCATGGGGAGAATGTGGAGACCTCTGTTGCAACTTGGGCAGCAGAACAGCGGCACCTCATCCATGCTAACACCATCCAGAAGTGGTGGAGTGTTTGATTTGGGCCCAGGGAGCTCTCTGCCTCTTCCAGGCATGCCAGAGTTCCTGTGGCATGTGTCACCCAGTGGCCACTCTGTGGGCCAGTGCCCTTCCCAGCCCTCTCCTCGGAGACCACATGCAAAAGGGCTTCACTGCAGCACCTGGTGCCAGGGCCCCAGTCTGTGACTCCTGCTCGATAAATTGAAGAGCAGTGGAATTTTCCTCTTATGCTGGGGTCTCTGTCAGTGTCTCCTGGTCAGCAGCTTGAGGAGTGGCTGCATTTTCCTCTTGTGCCATAGTCTCTGGGTTGCCTGCTTGGCACACAGAGAGGGACCATATTTGCCTCCTGTGGTGCCGGAGGTACAAAGGGTGTGCGGTGCCCCTCTTCCTCCGGAGCAGCAGGCAGGGCTGGCTGGATCTCTGGCACTGCCAGGCTTGCTCACCCTGCGGCCCCTCCCAGCTGCTTGCTGGGGCCAGACCCTTCCAGCCCCTCCAGCACTTCCTTCTTCTTGCGGGTGGCATCATTCAGGTGCAGGTCAGGAGGTGATTTCCACTTGTATTCCTGACAGGAGAGCAGGGGATTTGCAGAGGTTGCCTGGCTCCCTCCAGCCAACACCTGCTGAGCCCTGCTTGTGCTCAGCAGGCATGAAATACTAAGTGCAGGAGCTCCTAGGCCATTTAGGCTCTGTGTTGTTGTAAAATTAAGATTCTTCTGCCTGGAATCCCTCAATACAGAGTTGGTTTTGGTAGGGAAAAGCTCCAGAAAAACACCAATAAGAGCTAGCAGGGTATTTAAATAGAGAAGTTTTTTGTCTGTAGTTTGTAAAATAAAATTCCGTTTCTGACTACTGAGCCCATTAAGAAACCCTGCTGGGAGCACAATATACACAGGGGTTCTCCAAGCCATGACAAGATGGTTTGTTTCAGGAGAAAGCTTGTTGGGACTGGAAGAGAGCTGATGGGATTTCTGATGTGGCATCAGCCTCTGATTAGATTCATGTCACTCCAGTCGCTCCCTGTAGGCATCTGATTGGAAACAAAGAGAAGAAAGTAAAAGGTGCAAACGAGTTTGCAGTGATTGCACTAGCCAAGCTAGAGCGTAGCATGGTGGGATCTGGAGTTTCAAAAGTTTTATTCTGTCGAGAAGGAGGGTAGCATGTGCGTGCATTGAGGGGCCACAAGCTGAGCTGGCAATCCTTATGTGAAATCTAGGAAGAGCCTGACACATAGATCCTGCAGCTCTGCAGTGTGGTACTTGAAAGCATCCTTGGATGCTCCCTCATTTTTAAAGGAATCAATTGTTCTGCACTGTTGCTCCCCTGTGTGTACAGAACTGCAGAAGAAAATTTAGGGGAATCAGTAGAGGAGGGTAATGTTGCTCTTAATTTCCCAATAGTAGAAGCATGACAGCATTGCCAGGCTGGGCTGCATCACAGAATCAAGACAGCTAATGTCTTAACTTGAAGGCCTGAAAGGCTGCTGTAGGTGTGCTGCTGATTTTTTTTTCACATAGCCCTGTTCTGACAGCCAAGTTGGCTTTGCTTGGCTTTGCCTCACAGCAGGTAGATACCAGAGAAGGGTAGTGATCCAGAGGGGTCTGGGATTCTCCAGCCTTTCAGCCTTCTGCAGCACATCACTATCCCAGTCAGGCAAATGGGAAGATTTTCAGCAATTGTTAAAGCAAACGAGAGCAGATGTATTAGTAATGTTTTTGAAAGTGATCATACATTAAATCCCTGCTGGGAACTGGTTTCATTAGACTGAAGGGACATCTTTGAGGGGTTTGGGAAGGGAAGGTCTTGCTGAAATATTTGGGTGGGAGATTGTTTGATATTCCCCCTCCCAGTGCAACACAGATGCACTGCAGAATAGAAACTCTTCAGGAGAACTAAACCCGGAATAGAGAGGGAGTTGGGCTCTCTCTCCCTCTCTCACTTCACACACTGTGATTCTACTACTTTGTGGTCAACTGGTCTTCTCCAGGCAGTGGCAGGGGATATCCCAAGCTAGAGTCAAGACTGGCTCAGGAGAAAGCTGAGAGGCAATAGGGGCTCCTCCCTTTCAGACAAAGCACTGCCTGTTTAGCAGACCCTCCTGATGAGAGACTGAGAGTGTAGAGACTGATTTGTGGCAGCAAGCAAGAGTCTCTCTTATTCCAGATATTCCTCCAACTAAATGAAGCACTAATCTTAAAGGGAGGCCTAGATATCCTAGCATTTCTGAGAGCCAAACTGGACCCTGACTCCATGGCAGTCCTGCCACAATGTCAAAGGAGTCCAGTTTACCTGCAGCACCAGGGAGAACCCTTCAGTAACCACCCAAAAGCCAAGTGTGCCTAGCATCCCTGCTCTGCTGTGTTGAAATCTGCCCTGGAAAGAGAAAGGACATGAATATGCAGGGAAGCAAAGGGAACTGTCACACCGTGTTCCTAAGCAGCAGCTCTTTGTCTGTGCAGTGCAGAGGCAAGGTTTGATGTCTCTTTGGGCAGTGTTAGTGCTATCTCTAATTTATGCATTCCAGGCTGAGATTTCCAGGTGATGGGCTCATTGAGGAAACAGCAGGTAGCACCAGCTGGCTCTCTCTGAAGTGACAGGGTGAGGGGACACTGGGAGGTTTGGGTGCAGAGCTGGGGGATGATTTTTGCACTGGAATAGATCTAATAGTCTGAGACATGGATGAGTTCCCATCCTTCTCTGTTCAGCCTGGCTGTGGGGGAGGGATGCTCTGCTTGTTTGCTCCCAGAGGCACCATACCTGCCCACTCATGACTGCAGTGCTCTCCCCTTGTCGACCGAGATGTGAAACTGAATTTTTGAGACTAGGCCATCAAATACCTTCCTCTAGCAGAATAATAAAGGCCTATCCTGCCTGTTCCTAGCATACTGGAGCATGAGCAGGCAAGCATATCTGTACCTCCCCAGTAAATCCCCCACTCAGCTGCTTCTGTAGGATGCAGCTTTTAGCTTGGCTGCCTTGTTATCCTTTGGATAGACAGAAAGACCCCTGGATAGCCTCTGGGATGAATGGGTCATTTTTTTGAGTCAAAGGTCACTTAAAATTTGTGCCTTTGCTTTTTGAGCTGCCATTCATTTTTTCTTCAGTTCCTCCATGTGCCTTGGAGAGGAGTAGGGAACACATAATCAGAATAAATGCAGAATTTCTGAATATTTCACTGGTGCCAGCCATCCCGCTGAAAAGCATCAGCATCCATTGCTCAACTGCTCCAGAAGTGGAAAGAGGAAATGTCTGGACCTGGATCCTTCCCTACTACCAAGGCAGGATACGTTCTCAACTTTACTAGGAATATTTTTGGACAAATGCTTGGATATCTCAGCTATAAAATGCTCAAGTTACAATCACAGTGTTTCCAGAGATTAAGCCTTTGATAATATAATGGCAGAGTACACAAAATATTCATGGCAGTTTGGGAACAAATAGAGGGGACTTTTGATGTCTGATCTTGGCAGCCTAGAGCACCTTCCTGTTAGTTAGTCTCACTCCTATGCTTCTCCCCAAACTGCTGTTGGGACCTAACTTCATGTGCTTTTTTGATAGATTGTGAGTTAGCAATACTGTCATGGGAAGGAGTTTTAGCCTCACTGGACAGAGGAGGCCCAATGGAGCCTGCCTTTGTTTAAAATCCACTGCGTAGCACTGGAGCATGGAAGAAAAGTTATTTCTTACATAAGCTTGGATTATGTTATTTGCTCTCCATTGTTTGTAAGGGCCTCATAGCACCGTGAAAATTACCTTTATTTCTCTATGGATTTTGTCCTTTTTCACTTTACAAATATTGATTTTTTTTTTTCTCCTGTGTCTTTATCAGAGCTGAATTAACAAGACTGTTTAACAAGATTCTCTGATTCATTTGTGGTCTTTTTGTGCCAGGTACTATCACAAGCAGCTGAAAGCAGCTCAGTGAAGAATGTGCAACCACTGCCACAGAATTGACAGAGGAGGTGATGTGCCCTGACGAGAGCTGAGCTAGCATGGGTCAAAGAGGAAGCTTAAAAAGATGGTCTCTTCATCCTGGCCACAAATGCTAGGAAGGGTTATTTGTAAGGAATAAATTTTTCTGTTGGAAAGCTCTCCTCCTCAAACCTTTAAAGCTTGAGGCCACTGAAAATCATTGAGTCTGCTGGATTACTCCTGTTCCACCCACGGATCCCCAAGTGGGCTCAAGAGTCCATGTTCATGGCAAGAGGTGATTCCTGTCCTTGTGATCCAAAATCTCAGTGTAGCAGTGATGAGGCTCCAAAAGGAAAAGGAGCCATAGGTGGAGCTTTATGTGCTCCTTCTTGCCAAGCTTTTAAACAAGCCACTTAACTGCTCCAAGTGCTTGTAGGTGGAGCAAAAAGTGGAAATTGAAGACAGGCAGGAACATAAAGTTCAAACAAGTCAAGTCTGCTGGCCGCTTTTGATGATTTTAACACAAGTTCAGGAAAGGTAGAGCTCAGCTGATAGCTGTCCCTTGCTGTTCATACTTGCCATAATGCACCAGTGTATTTTCTAGCCCAGGGCCCAGAGGGTGGCGAGGGCAGGGAGGAAGCAGTCACCGTGCTCAGTTCTTTGCAGCAAGCTGGAATCTCTCGCCTTTTGAGATCATCTTTCCACTCTGTCAGCAGCCTTGAGACATCCTATAGGCTCTTTAGTGACCTGTCTGGCCCACAGCAAAAGCCTATTTTTGTATCTATTCCACATGGAGAGAGACACTGCAATGGAGATGGAAGGGGAAATGTCCTGATTTCTTTCTTCCTGAAGGGCCAACACCACTGGTAGTTTTGCTCTAGTTCTTTCCTGTGGGCTCATCTTTCTTAAAACCATACACCATAGTAAGAGATGATATTTACATCAAATTACACAAGAGTCTTAAACCAGCTGCCTATAGAAAGGGTAAATCCTCATCCTTAAGCCCTTGTGAGCTGCATCAGAAGGATGGCAAGCTTTGGAGAACTTTGTCCTGGTATGTGTTTGTTTCTCTCTGAGATGAGAGGCTAAGTATGTCAGTGGGAGCTGGGATATTGTTTCTAAGAAGTACCTCAAGGCCAACCAGTTAGCGTTCATTAGTTTCCCCTCTGCAAAGGGTGGACTTCTTCCTTTCCCAGCTTGCTGGGCTTCAAAGATCTGGGATTAACTCCTGCCTGCCAGCCCACTCCACTGCAAGTCATGCAGGATCCCCAGCATGTTGTCTGGGCAGTCACATCATCCATGGCTGAAACAAGCCAGGAACGTGGAGAGGAAACAGAGGAGACATAGCTGTCAGCAGTAATGCTGAGAATGTAATGCTGGGTCTCCAGGCTCATCCATGTCCTTTCTAGTAGATGATACTACCTGTCCGGCAGCTCACTTGTGTTTTTCTGGAGCACATGAACCTCTGGACCGTGGGACATCCTGTCTTCAGCTTCATTAGAGACCATCTCTACGCACCAGAGTAACTGAACCTATATAAAAGAGATATTTCTGGATCAAAATCTCAGTCACCTCCTGCAAACAAATGGCAAAGCAAAGGAACAACTATTTTTCAATAAACAGAAACCTGTATCAGAGGAGATCTTTGCTCTGGTATTTGAAAGCACTTAGGAAGTGAGAGGATGAGTTTATGGTTTTCCCCCAGTTAGTATCTCTTCTTGCAAAGTGAAGCAGTTAAAAAAAAAGTGCAAATAGCTGCTGCTTGGGCTATTGTGTGTGTGTGTGTGTTTGTGTTTGTGTGTGTTTGTGTGTGTGTGGCTGGCAGTGTCCTTGTGCTGACTCAAGCCTGGTCAAATCCCTTGACCATGGGTTATTACCTGCTCTGAGCCAATCTCCCTGAATTCTTTCTTCAGTGAAAGTTTGAAGAATATCATAGTGTTTTTACAAAGAGTTTCTGTTTTGGTGAATGAAGTTTCCCAACAAAGATAGTCAGGAAGCTCGCAACCAAGTAAGCCTCACACTTCCAGAGTCAGAGCTTTGGCTGCTTCTCCCCCAGGGCTCAGCTGAGGAAAACAAGCCACTCCATATCACTGTTCATTTACCCTCCTGAACCCTGTCTCTCTGTGCTTCAAGGTAGATGCTTCAGCAGTTAATACCGCTCCTGGGGCATGTGCAAGGAACAATTAAAGCTCATTGTGCCAGTGAGGAGCCCTGGGGTGAGCTGGGCTGCCGAGACAGCTGCCCCATTTTGCTGTGTGCAGCAGCTTCCTGAACAGTCCTGCTGCAGAGACAAGTAGTCTTGCTGATTGCAGAGTTAAAGTTTAAAATTCCAGGGCTAAACTCCATGTGGCATTTCTAGGCTTTTTGCTGGTGGCAGCCATCGTGGTTTGTAGCATTTGGTGACTGGGCAGAGCAGGGCTGCTGAGCCTGCAAAGCCTTTTCCAACAGCTGCAGCGTGGGGCTGATGGCAGGAGAGAAGCCCGAGTGTTTGAAGAACAAACACTTTGTAGCGCTCCCTTTAACATTTTGCCTGTGACACTGCAGGATCTCAATCTTTGATCCAAAAATGACAAAAAGGACATGAACAGCAGTTCCTTCCTCTCAGACGTAAATGCTTGTTACAGGTGTGACCTGCAAGATTCAGCTAAGCTTTCTCCAGCAGCAGACAGGGCTTGGAAGAAGGCGGTGTTGGTCATTCTCTGGAGAAGGGTCCTGCTAGGTGATGGACAGTGAGATTTCATTTGTGCCCAGCAGTCAGAGTGGTCTCTGCCTGCTTCAGCTGCTTGTGCCAGCCAAGGAGTGCATCACCCAAAGGAAGGTCTCAGCTGCAGGATAAACTTGTGTAGCCCCACAATAGCAGGCTGGTGTGCATGGGGGTGGGGCAAGTTTTCTTATCATCTTTGTGATTTGTCTGGAAATTGGAAACTGTCCAGAGATAAACTGGAAGTTGTCGTTGGTGTCTTCACTGAGAATGGGAACAGGAATCATATCAGTGCCAGTCATGACGATACAAGTACAATTTCCTTGTTTAAAGCACTGCACCAACTGTACCTAATTAACCTTCATGACAGCACAGCAATACAAGGAAATAGGGATCATTAACTTCAGTTTTGCTTTACAGAAAGGGAAGAGAAACATCAGTGCCAGCCCCATGCATTTCAAATTGAGGTAGGCTTGAAAAAGTCACAAGGTTAAAAATAACAATAATCCACTTGGGGTTCTCTGAGCATTAAGAGTGCACTTGAATCAAACTTACAGTTTTTTCTCCAAGAAACATCAGGACTGGAAACTTCTCTCTCATATATGCTTGTTTGTGACTCAACAACCAAGGCTTTCAGAAAATCACACGTTTTCAGTCACAGTGGGGCAGAGGCAGTAAAGGTCAGAATGACTTCCTCAGTGTTGCTTAAAAAAGAGCTGGGAAAAGATGGAACTAAACTGTGTGAGTAGTTGACCCTCCACCCCCTGCTTGTTCCTCCAGACCAAACATTTTTCTAGGTGAGGGAACCTGCCTAAATCAACCAGTGGCCACTTAGTAGCTGTCAGAGGAGTAATTCAGGTTTGAACTAGTGACCTCACCCCTTCCTCCCACATCTGCTGAGGGACAGACTGATGACATTGACTGTTTTTAGCAGGCCTCTGAGCAGCCTGGATGCTTTGTCTGGGGCCCAGCAGGAATGGAAAGATGCAAAACTAGTGCTGCTCTCTGACGCTGCTTTCCTAGCTTGGGGCTGTTTTTATAAGTCAGTAGGGAAGAGCAACTTGCACAAGTCCTGAAAGTAAAGAGCTCACCCTGCCTGTCATATCACCTGCTGGCAGGGGCTGAGGGCAAGAGTAGTGCCTGTGCAGTTTGTCCTGGGCACCAGCACAGGCTCACATTTTGTCTCTCCAAATGACTGCAGTGTAAAGCCCTGAAAAGTGTCATGGCAGCACAGAAAGTTGTATCTGTTTATTAACAGTCTCACTTCTGCCCACCGATCCACAGATGCTGTTAGGATCAGGTGAGATCTGCCCCAGTGGGCAGGACCCCTGCTCTGGAAGAGAAGCCAGCAGGGAGTGCAGGTGGTGGTGGCCAAGGAGGAGAGTGTGGGGAGACATCTCTGTTGTGTGGGGTGCCAGCCCCAGCCCAGAACGCAGGCATTGATACAGGAGAGCCTTTTAATCAACTCCTTTCTCCTACTTATTCTTCTGTTCTAAGCTGCCATGGGGTGAAGTGAAGCTGAATGGACCTTTGAAAAGGCCAGGTCATTGATGGAGAGGAAAAGGGCTCTGCAGATTGTGAAGAGCTTTCATGAGCAGCATGGGCTGCAGCTGGCTCCAGGGAACAGAACTGTTCCCCTGCTTAGGCAGTGTGTCTGTCTCTCTGATTATTTTGTGTATTTCATCTCTGCTGTCTGTCTTGCTCTTAATCTGGACTCCTCTGTGCCAACAAAATGCTTAGCTCGCTCCATTGTCTGAGAGACTAATTTGCCCTGTAAATCTGATGCTTATCTTACATGACAGCTTACTGTGGGGTTTATTGCAATCCTGAAGACAAACTAACCAGGGATAGCTTGAAAGCTTTCAATGCATCATCTGGAATATAGAACAAATATGACCCATTTCAGCTTACCACCAGGTTAGGATGTGGTCCCTTGTGGTTGGGGTCACCAGAGATTTATCTTTTTCTGTTCAAATCTATTCAAACCGGAGCATCTTTGGGTTTTGGTTTGGTTTTTTTGTATATTTGGTTGATAGGCTTGCGATTTTTTGGTGTGGTACATCTTCTGCTTTGTGTTGGAGCTGTTAGAATGCTTTTGCAACAGCGTCTCACCCTCCCAGGGCCAGATATTCCATCCCTTCTGCCTGAGGAGTTCTAGGGACAGTGAGAGTGGCTGCAGACCAGGTGCAGGCAGTGTGCAAGCAGCTTTGTTGTCTCTGCCAAGCTTAAGCAGAAAGAACCTTTGTCCTTGCCTTGTCTTCATTAGTGTTTCCTGACACTTTGTCCAAT
Source organism: Emberiza elegans (assembly GCA_024865655.1). Lineage (NCBI taxonomy): Eukaryota > Metazoa > Chordata > Aves > Passeriformes > Fringillidae > Emberiza > Emberiza elegans. The sequence continues at coordinate 16,069,538 of JALJVW010000139.1, read as the reverse complement.
ATGTTCTACTCTCTGCTGGCAGAGTAATGTCCTCCCTCAGTCCCGTTCTGCAGTTGCCACCTTCTCTCTGGTCCGTAGCTGTCCACCTGCAGGCATTCACACTCCCTGTAAGAGATACTTACACTAGTGTAGTTCAGATGGCTGGGCAGCTCCAGAGGCATAAATCTTCCTACAGATAGGTTCCAGGTAGCCTAAGATGCAGTTTTACTGGGGGAGAGCCAGAAGGATTATTGCTACTTTGATATAAGTCTTGGTTCTGCAGCTGAGCACGCCAGTAGGTGTTTAATGCCCAAAGCTTCTGCATTGCAGTCCTCTGGGACACAAAGGATCCGTTTCCTCACTTGGGGAGCAGGAATACAAGACCTGCCATCTTTGAAGAATAGTGGTTGTTTGGAGGACCACTCTGGCTTTTACCTAGTCCTGCTTTACAGTTGCATGGATTTCTGGACCCCTCAGTTCCTCCTGCCCTTGGACTGCAGACAAAACACAGAAATGGCTGTACTAGATAAGCACTGTGGAGCAGCTGGGGACTAGCAGCTAAAGTGGACATGGAGCCAATGGGCCTCAGTAACATTGAGGGAGAGGAGAAAAAGAAATCCTCTTGAGAAACTGTTGAGGAATAGGTAAGGAATAAGTTGTATACTGGGTAGAACTGTACACTGGAAACTGTGTACTGGCCCTTCTCCAGCTCCATACTTCAGTCCTTGTTATCAGATAGATGTGCAATTTAAGGCTTATTCCAAGTCATCAGAGGTAGTGAGCATCAGACTCCATGCCCAAGGGAGACCTCTGTTCAGACTGGGAGAAGCTTAGGGGAAAATGTATAAATACAAGAAAATTCCAAACTGCAGAATTTTAGAGGAATCCAGGACAAAAATACCTAGGGAAGGATCATCACACCACCTGATTCTGGTTTAGGGTTAGGGTTGAGAGAGTCAAAGAGCCTACAGCTCCAGGAACACTGCAGCTTGAAAAAGTTGGCACCACTGCCATGGTGATTGCAGCAGGGCCCCAACATTGCTACTCCCACATTTTTCTGATGTGGAGACCCTTGGTGTTGTATTAGGGTTCCTCTTAGGCTAATGGGGAATATTTCAGCCCCTTCTGCTGGGCTGTGATAAGCAGGATCTGGATGCTTTCACAAAAAATTGGAGTCTGATATCACTTTATACAAATACAACAAAACTGCAGTGATTGAACAGGCACCGATATCCTTCTGTAGTCCTCTCCATCTAACAAGATGCTCCAATGAATAAAGCCATGGGAGCTTCCATCCTTCAGGAAAAGATCTAACAAAACTGTTGGATAACCAAATATATGCCAGCATCATTCTCAAGTAACTGCTATTTAGCTTTTAACAGACCTAACTCATGTTCTGCCTTTTTTTTAACCTTTTTTGTCTGCATTTTTTTGCTGATGCTCACTTTGTGAATCATTGAAGGGGGGAAAAAACAGAGCCTATAAACATTTAGGTTTTCTGCTCCTCTGACACAATTTGTCCATCTAAAAATTATTCTCACTTAGCACCGTCTGCAGTTGCAGAAGCACAAACATTCACCACTTTGCTGTTTCTGTAATGGAGCTGGAAATACAATATTCATAACCCCAACTGAAGCTATTTTCTTACACTGTGAGGTCAGAGGCATTATTTCATTCCGGAGAATTAGAAAGATTAACAGGTTGGGTGGACTGGCCACTTTCTGAACTGAACTGAATCACCATCCCAGAATGGAAACTTCAATGGATTTGATATCACCTGCCCACCACCTCTACTTTTGTGGGTGTTGTCACTTGTGTTCGAACACAGAACAAGCTACAGTGGAATAATAAAAGCAGAAAATGAATTCTCATAGTTGGACCTGCAAACCTTCCACACTAGCTCCCCATGGATTACAGGGTGAACAGACTTCTTTTTTTTTTCCTGCCAGGATTGCTTTATTGTGTTTTTCAATTATTAGTAACTCATCTCATGCACAGAACTGGCAGCAAATCAGAAGTCAGAGTATCCAAAATACTTTGGCCCATGAACAGAGCTGCTCTTGCTTTGCTGCCTGCACACCACTTTGTTAGCTGATGCAGAGGGAGAGGGTTGTGTGCAGGCCAGCAGAGAGTTGTCAGGTTTGAATCCCATGAGAAGCAGTTCAGAGTCAGCCCTTTCCCAAGAAGTGGTTGAGCTGTGAACATTTTATCTGCAGTGTTGTGGGCAGGTGTGATGGCAGCTTGGGTGGGTATATCATGCTGGCCTTGATCCAGCTGGCACAGGTAAACCAGCAGTGACACAGTGTAGTAACTTAAGCACTGTCTTAACACTATTAAATACATAGCTGGGATCTCTGGAGGGCTTGTACAACCCGAGGTGACGTTTCTGTCACTGTATCTTTACTGCAGTTTGCTATCTCTGCTCACTCAATTACCCCTCTCGCAGATAAGTCTGTGCTGTGCCTCAGTTCCACATCTGACATGAGCCCAGACCTGCTTCCAAACAGATGCTTCTGAGGACCTGCAGGCCACACAAACATCAGCTGTTGCCGTCTGTAGTTCATGCCTCCTGTGCTGGCATTAGTCTTTGTGATTTACTGGTATTAGCCAACACGCATGGGAGGGGAATTATATCCTTGTAAAGTGGGATTTGCTTTGCACTGCAGCACAAAGGCTCACAAATTTGGGGCTGTAACCGACGTGCTTTTTTCCCTTCTCTGTCACACAGGCAATTCTGTTCCCACTCCTACCCTCTCAAAGTCCTTTCCTGCTATGCCATAGGCCGGGGATTGCCTTGGTTTCTCCTTCAGGCACCGAGAGGTCTAGGGCTGCCAGACAAGGCATTATGCACATGAAAGCATGTGCCATGTGCCAGGACAACCATCCTCAGCTGGAAAGGGTGCCCAGGGAGTTCTCCAGCATGACCACTTCTGACATTCCCTTTCTCTCTCTCCCCACAGATGCCAGCAAGGACCACCCACAGCAGCAGGCAGGAGTCATCTGGAGAGTGACAGGCGGCCTATTCAGTATCACCCGGGGAGCTGTGGGGGCCACACTGGGAGGAGTTGCCTGGGTGGGCAGCAAGAGTCTGGAGCTCACCAAAACAGCTGTGACCAGTGTCCCCGCTGCCGGCGTTGGACTGGTGAAGGGCAGCGTCTCAGCGGTGACCGGCGGCGTCGGAGCTGTGGGCAGCGCGGTCGCCGGCAAAGTCCCTTTCACTGCAAAGAAGAAGGACAAGGCTGACTAATCCCTGTCACAGCTCCCTTCCAAAAGATCAACCTGCCCATACTGTCCCCCTACCCAGCACCTCTTTGAGTTGGAACCAGCTGCTTCAGGGAGGCTCGAGCACCCGAGCAGACTCTGGCTGCAGCCTGCTCAGCACCGCCTGCCTAGCTCAGCTCACAGAGCCACTGTCAATGCCTTTCACTCCCATCACCTACTGGGAACCATCTTCACACTGAGGACTTTAAAGGCGTGGTTGTCTCTGTCTTGTAGTTTCCTTCCTCCCTTCTTGTTCTTGTAAGCATGGAGGGATGGGAGAAGGCATCTGGCTCCATCTGCCTGGAGGTGAAGGGAGTTACAGGGGATGGAGGGGAACTACACCTGGCTTGAAGTGTGGGTTGTGTAGTCAAATTCAACTTCAGCTGGGAAGACAGCCTCTGAAACACCCCTTCCCTCTGGAAGGTGTGTTTGGGAGGTGTGCCTGGCAGAGAACTGCAGAAGTCCCATCGACACAAAGGAGATATACTGTGAAGAGGGGGAAACCTCCCTCCTGCCCTGCACCTCTTTTCTTTGCAGGGCCCATCCCACAAGCTGCTCCCAGTCACTTACTCCCCAGCTGAATTGAACCCTTCAGAGAGGGAACCCTCAAGCTCAGCAGAGCAGCTCTGGGGTGATGCCACACCAGAGCATGATACATCCCAGACCATCAATTCTGTACAGATTTTCTTGGTGAGAGGGAGGAATATGAAAGCTGCTGTATGTTCCCATTTGAGGAAGGAGCTGACAGTGGCACTTGCCAGGCCTCTGTGATATCGCAGTTCAGGCAGTGATGTTCCACAAAGAGACCAGGCCTTTTGTTTGACCCTTGAAGTCCTTCCAGTATCCCACTCTGTAACAAGGGCATTTTGTCTCTTGGCTACACTCACACTCCACAGACGTCACTTGTAACCAGGAGCAAGTGTGTTCCCAAATGCCATCCAAATTCTGCTTCAGGGATGGTGGGGAAGCTGAGAGTCTTGCTCTCCCCACGACTCAGCACCCTGGGAGTGGGGGCCTGGGTGTGAATGGGCTGCACCATGTTGGAGAACACTTCCCAAGGGGCTGAGCGTGCTCCAACAGCAGTTAGCCTGCACAGGGCACCAGCAACTCCTCTTCTGCACGCTGCTCCTGCGGCCCCAGCCCGGCTCCTCTAAAGGACCATGTTGCACTAAATAGCCCACCCATAGTCGTAGTGCCGCAGAAACCCAGACACCTGCATCCATCTGGGAGTCACAGCCATCCCCAGCCTGGCCCCTGATGCTCAAGGGGCCATGTGGCATTGTACAGACACATACAAACACAAACATGCACTCACTCACTCCCTCCAAGGTCCCCTGTAATTCTTGGGATGAGGAAAGCCCCAGGCTCCACCATTAACTCTGCTGCTCCTGGCTTTGGCAGGTGATTTGCCTAGGTCTCTAGGTGTTGGATGCATAGGCAAGGGAAGCAGTGCTTGTGCTATATTTTATGAACATGTGTGTGTGTAAGTCCACAGGCATGTCCTCAGCCAGGGAAACAAACCTGTGCCACTGCTGCAGAGTTCACACAGTCATCTTTGGCACTTCCAGAGTATAGTTTTTATATAGGGTCCTGGTCAAAAGAAAAATCATGTTCTAGAGGATGTTTTGCCCTCTGTTGCCCAAGAGCATAGTTTATTGAAACCAAAGGAATGTGAAAAATCCCCTTTCTCCTGTCTGTGCTGTTTGTTTTCTCTCAGCCCTATCTTTTGGACATTGAAGCCAACTTTCTTGATCTTCATTTCCCCTTGGAGGTCGTTGCACTTCCTGACTGCTCTCTTGTGCTTAGGACTTAGACATCAGGGAATATTTAAGTACAACACACATACACCCCCGCCACCATTTTTGCTGAATGTTCTTGAGCTTGTGATGCAGTTTTCGTTCTGACCTTTATTAAATCCACATTTTGGGATGTATGTTGCTGTGTCCCCCTGATAATCATGCTGGTGTTAGTCACTCTCCATACCCTTTGCTAGGTAGCCCCTGCTGTTTGCAGTGGTAAGAAGCTGCTGATCTCCACAATTGCTACTCTTGACAGCATGAGAAAGGTTTGACTTACATTTTTGTTTCTGAAGAGGAAGCAGCATTTGGTAGGTATGTGCATTTCCTCACTTTGTGTCCTTTGTTCTCATGAAGGCCAAGTTGACCCTGACATGCCGGTTTTGTCTCTGAAGGCAGCGGCTTCACAGAAAGATCAGGCCTTGATGTGTGCCTGTACTTTGCTGGGATGCTCGTGGCAGTTGTCAAGGCCAGACAACTCTCTCTTTGTCTCAAACGCCCTGCAAAGCTGGAGGACAGTTTGCACTGCATGGATCTCTGCTCACTGCTCTCCCTGAGCACAACTCATCTCTTATTCCAGATCACAGACTGCCTCTGAAGCGAGCTCTAGCTCCAAAGCTGAAAGTTGCTTGTGTGTAACTAGCTGTGTTGTACCAACCCTCTGAGAAAGATAGCTTCTGGCCATTGGGACAGAAGAGTCTTCTTCCTCAATGTCTCTCCCAGGTCTTGGACAGGAGAAGATAGAATGTAAGAACCTTCAGCAGCCAGCCCAGGGTGGGTGGTGGGAGGCTGATTGTGCTTTTGGCTAAACAGTGTCTCTTGCTGGGGAGGCAGTACATCATGCCCAAGCTGTGGTCTGCAGGCCCTGTGTGTACACAGCAGGCGTGGCAAATGGGATAAGGGTGATGTAAGGAGGCCACTGGGGCCCTGAGGGTTTCCCATCTTTTTATTTCTTCTCTTCTGTGCATCCTTGCAGGAAATAGAGTAAAGCCTATCATTTGTCTGGAACTGCTATTTCCTTGCAGGATGGCCTAGAGAAGAAGAGATGAGCTGGAGAGAACTCACAGCCTAAATCACTGTTCTTACAGCCCAGTTAAAGGACAGCTCAGGGACCGTGAGTAGCAAGAGATCAAATTAGCAGGCAGGGGTAGAAGATTAAATCTACTCCAAAAACAAGGCCTCACACTGCTAAACAGGCATTCAGGAATAAGTGACTCTCCAGGACTCAAAGGCTTTAAGAAAGTCTGTGCTGGGCCTGCTCAGTTCACCATGGTGACCCAGTCCAGCCTGCTTTTCTGGGCATTTACAGTGCCAGAGCAGAGAGAAAATAGGGTCAGTCTTCCCAGTCTAAAAGTAAAGATGCCTTCTGACAGCTTTGGTTGCAGGACAGCAGGATCTGGATTGGATGGGGAAGCTGTTGGCTCTTGTCAGATGCCCTCTCTTTCCTCCTCCCCCACCACAGAGACTCCAGTCACCCAGGCCACCCATGCAGCCCTTCTCTCACTGCCCAGTCATGGTACGAAATGCAAAAACTGTGTTGTGCATAAATCCCATGGCTACTGGATGGGGTAGCATGGCACAAAATAGGAGAGGGTGGCATCAGGGTAGAGGGAAAGATTAAAGGGAGTTGATGCACAGAAGATGAGGAGAGAGTGGTGTGACAAGAGGACTTGAGGAGTGAGGGAACAAGAAAACGAGGACCATGGAAAGAATTTGTTTCTTAGGACAGGCTTTGAATCAGAAGATGAGTGCAATGGGGTTTGTCCTAGGGAAGAGCACAAAAAGGGGAGTGAATCAATGTGGGTTTTGGTGTGTGGTGGTAGCACATGCCTGGCTTGTGCCCTGCTTCCATAGTAACAATGATTGCTAGCAGTTTCCCTTTAGATAGATCAGTGGATGGTTGTAGCATCAGATCAGCTCCCTTCTTATCACCCACCCTTCCCAAATCTCCGCCAGGCTTTTGTCATGGTCTCCCCATGATGGGGCTGGGTCTCCCCCATGGTGGAGGTGGGATGTGGCTGTGTTCACAGCCCTGTGTCCCACCTTTCCTGGCTGTTCCCTGTGCCTGACAAACATCCTGGCTGAAAGGAGACCCACAGGTGCATCTTCTCCTCCCTTTTCCCTGACCTTAGTCTCATTATCCTTTACTTTTTTATTCCTCCCTTAGCTTTTGGTCTTGCCCATGATAGAGCTCCCCAAAGCTTTTGGTGAGACCTTCATTAAACATCCACATTCTCAGTGTCTGGGAGGGCAGAGGGTGATTGCCCCTGCAGCTCCTCTGGCTGGGAGAGAAGTGCATGTCTTCCACCCCTCTCTGTCCCCTTGTGTTTTGTGTGTGGAAAATCTTAAACCCACTTCTTTTTCTATGGGTTCCCTTGTTGGCTCTTATCCCTATGGGTGGGTCATTTCTGTGTCTCCATTGCAAAGTCATCCTTGTAAAAACAACAGCATGAGTGGGAATATGGAGATGGTTAGAGAGAGCCGCAGAGCCAGGGCCCAGCTCTGCTCTGTAGGAGCTGAAGAGGCCTTTGGCAACTCAAAACTGTGGCCACGCGGTCCTGTGCACAGTGCTGGGCTCCAGAGAACACTTTTGTTCTTTATCATTTCATTGTCTGTAATTGGTTTCCTACTGAATTTGTTTGCTTGGTTTGTTTTGCAGTGTGTTTCTGGGAATATTCTGCATCTCTGTATTTTAATTACAGTAAAATTTGAGGATAAAAACCGTGATTATGCTGGCTCTTGTTCCTAGTGGGGGGAAATGAGGAGAGGAAGCACAATTGAAGGAAGATGTTAGAGATTCCTTGGGAAATTAGATCTCTCCCCTAAGGGCTGTAGATGAGGCACCAAGCAAGGCAGAATCTCCATCCCTGCTTAAACTAGGACATAGCTTTCAAGTGTGGTTCAAAAGCCATTTTGCTGCAGGCGCCTTTCCTGATTGGAATGGTAAGAACAGTTTGGATAAGACTTCTAAACTCAATTTTTTGTGTTGGTTTAAAGACCAGTGCATAAGAGGGCTTTCAGGCTGGGGACAGCTGGCCTAGCCCTGAAAGTGATCTCAGCAGCTGAAGATGGGAAATTTTGCCTCTACAGCCGCTGTTCCTTCAGGCAGGTTTGCATAGCCACTTTTCCCAGCTGAGGAAGCAAATTCTACTCACAGCAGCCTGCTCCTTCTGGAGGAGATGGGGGTTTGACATCCCTTCCCAGGGCTGCAGCGAGCCCCCATGGGGCAGCCTGACCCTCTGCTGGCTGGCTGGCAGTGTTGGTGCTGGGGGGCACAGCCAGCAACTCCAGGCACCTCATCTACTCCACGGGCACTTAACCCAGGGCAGAGCCACGCAGTGCTCCCTGGAATGCACAGCCCTCAGGGAAGATAGCAGGCCAGTGGCCGGGCAGTGCTGGATCAGCCACAAGACAGGGTGTCCCTTTTACTGAGTCGAGGCCAGGAGCCAACAGCGCAGCATTTGTTAAGTGCTGACAAAAGGATTACTAATAACGGGGCAATCAAGCCATTTATTTGGTTGGCATTTTGCTGCCAGCTGCTTGGGAAGAGCAGCACACAGTGCACCAATAAGGCTGTCTGCAGCCACCTCTGCCACTGCCCCGTTCCTCGGTCCTCGCTTGCAGACTCCGCCAGGCAGCGTGGCTTGGGAGGCAACAAGCTGGTGGCAGGAGCAGGTTTGGCAATGACAGGTTGCTGAAGACACCTGGGGACATGGTCTCTTCCAGGAGCTCCCCTCTGCCCACTGTGGGGAGGGAGATGAGGAAAGTGCCCATCCCACAGCAAGTGCACACTCTGCCCCCATTCCTCCTCCCAGAGCTGGAACCATCCATGTAGCCTTGCAGACAGCACAGATGAAGTACAGGTGCTGGAGCCGTGAGCCCTGAGAAGCTCTCAGGTACTTCACAGCTTCTCACCTTTCCTGCAGCCCAGCTGGTTTGCCACATTAAGCCAAGTCGCAAAGCAAAACACCACTAACAAGCTGCTCCTCCAGAGGTCTTTTAGGGGTGAAAGGATGGTGCAAAATCACCTATAGTTACAGCTTTGTCCTGTCTCACTCAGGCAGTGTGTCCCATCCCCTTGTGTGCAACTGCAGCACCCAGTCTTCTCCCAAGAAAGAGTGGGACAAAAGCTGGTGGGCAGCAGAGCTCGGAAGAGACCTTTGGAGAGAAGACGTGCCCAGGTAGGTGGGCTGTGGGTGGCTCAGACACCTCTGGGCCAGGAGCAGGCCCAAAGCTGGGAGTGTGCAGCTGTGAGTAGATGTCACAACTTGTGGTCTCATCTGTCTGTGGGTCACTGCCCTGCCTGGCTCCAGGAGCAACTGGAAAATTGCTGGGCCACTGTTGTCCTCTGTACCCAGGGGACTGGCCCCAGTGGCTTCCCATTTGCAGCTGCTTGTGGTCTGCAGGAGTGTCTCGACTATTGGGACTGTGCCAGCTGGGCTGGGGGAGCTGGCCAGCTGTTTCATCAGACAGCGATCAAGTACACCAGCAATGTCTTGTGTAAGGCTTTCAATGTTCCTGCCATGCATGCCTGGCTCCCCCATTCAGCAGGTTTCTGACCTGCCTGTCACGGTTGTAGCTGGCATCCAGCTGCCAGATAAATGTGGCCATATCAGACCTCCAAACTCAACCAGCCTAGAATGTGCCCATATTTATGTGGCAGCTGCATGCCAGCTACAGCCGTGACACCTGCCCAGCCCACAGACCCAGGTGCCTTGATGGCAGCAGGCAGCTCATGAAGGAATAATTGTGTATTTCCAGGATCATTTGGTAAGTTCATTTTCCTTCTGGCAGTTTCATGACCTGCACCAGAGCACCTTCTCTGTCCTCCAGGGCAGGCCATGCCTGGCATCAGCACTGTCAGACATGGTGGGGGGCAGCCTGATGGGAATGGGTTCACTGTGCTGGTGCCATTAGCACTCTGGAGTCAGGCACTCCAGCAAGTCTCATGCCCCCATGCAAACCAGCAAGTTTTCGGGTCAGTAAATAACCACGGGGGGGGGGTTCTTGCTTTTGGCTTAACTGCTTGCATTTTGACACACTTCAGATGCAAACATGCACATGCCTGGAGGAGACTGCAGCTCCCTGCCCCCCTGGGGGCTGTGGTGTCCCCTCTCCCAGCCTTGTCCTACCCGCTCCCAGCCTCGCTCCCGGCCTCGCAGGAGTTGGGCAAACCAGGAGATGCTGCTGTTTGCCTGTACATCCACCCCAGTATACTTGCTGAGGTCTTTCAGTTAAAGTTCACCCCAGGTCAGTTTTATTGCACTTTTATTTACAGAAAACACAGAAATAAAGCATTAAATGTGTTGGGCTTTTACCAAATGACCCAATCGCTTTTTTCCTTTTTTTTTTTCTTCCTTTAGTGGGTTTTTGGCACAAAGAAATATCACAGGTGTTACCAAACAACCATGTAGGAGCAGCTGACCAACTGCCCAGCCCAGTAACAGGACTTAAACAGACAGACATGTCACACTGAGATCAAAAATGAGGAGGTTGTTCCACTTTCAGCTTCCAGTCTAACGTGTTCATTGGGGGCAGGGGAAGTTATTCTGGAGGGGATTACACCATTCATAAATTATATTTATATTTACCTCTTACATTGTAAAAGTAAACAGTGCAAAAGTACAGTACTCCAGACACCCTTCGGTTTGGAAAGCTTGAAGGTTGCTTTATACATTTTGTGTGTTTTGTAAACATTGTTACCCATCCAGAGTTCTAGCTCTTGATTGGAGAGACCCAACTCCTCCTGGCATCCAAAATGCATTGAGGGGCAGCAGTCACTTCCCCTGGACTCGGCCTTTGAGATTCCCGCTCAAGGTTTAGTGCAAATTTTGGAGAGAAAAAGACAAGAGAGAGAAAGAGGGGGAAACAAAAGGAAAGAAAATAAAATAAGGCATCAGTTAGAAACAGTACGCATCAAAACCAGGCCCGTTGGGGCTGCCTTAGGAGAAGGGCAGGAAGTCTCTCTCCTCCACCAGGCTGATGGAGAGGTTCTTCAGCTCCTCCTCGGAGCCAGCAGTTTTGTAGCCGAGTTGTGCCAGCACCTGTTGGCAGGCGTGCTGCGTGAACGCCACGATCTCGTAGGACAGACGGAAGCGCCACTTCTCCGCCGTGGCCGCTGAGTTGCGCACCGTCCCGTACTTGTGTTTGGAGGAGGACCTGTCTCCTCGGGTGTTGTTCTGTATCCAGCGCTCCACATTGCTGTCCATGGGGATGCCCAGAAAATCATAGATCTCCTCAGTCTTTTTCATTGGGTTCCTGGCCAGGTCTTCGTACCGCACCAGCATGTACTTGCCCTTGAGCCATGGTGGCCGGTTGAGGCCGGTGGACACAGAGTTCCAGAAGTCCTCGCACACCGTGGTGAGCTGGGTCACGTCCAGGTTGTATGGCTTCCTGCCAGTGCCATCCCAGATCCTCCACAGCCTGTAGGTGTCTCGGAAGGTCTCACTCCGGGATGCCAGGATCCCCCGGGGGTCCCTCACCAGCTGGATGACCTTCAGGTTCAGCCGTGGATCCTCCACCAGGGCCCGGAGGTCACTGACCTCGGGCACCCGTACGGTTTTGATGGCCACGTGGCCGTGCTCTCTGCAGGACTCAGTGGCCAGCGTCAGGTTCAAGGTCCCACACTTCTTCACGCAGTCTCCTTCCTCCAAGTGGAGATCCACAGCTCCCAGGGACTCACATACAGGCGGTGAGCACAGGGCCTTGCTGGCTCCCCTGCGGAAGAGGCGGTCGGTGGTGTGATTGACAGGCTGGGGCTTGATGTAGTTCTCCAGGAAGTAGAGGTCGCAGTCATACAGGCTCCTCAGCAGGTCTCGGCTGGCGCCCAGCATGACCCGCCTGTCTGTCGTACTCTTGCTCTGGGTCAGCTTTGGGATCAGGGTGTACTGGACGTGGTAGAGGGGCTCAAATAAATAGAAGACATCAAAGTGCTGGTTGAACAGCTGCCCGACAAATGAGGAGCCGCTGCGGGTGGTGGCAAGGATGAGAACATGAGTCTTCCTGGAGAGGTTGTACGGGAAAGTGGGATTCTCATCGCACAGCCTGTCAGCCACATCAGTGTCCTGGCTCAGGCTGCAGTTCACAGGATTAGGGATGGGGCAGCTGTGGAAGGACTTGGCAGTGAAGGTCCGGATTGCTGTGTACTGGATTGCAATGGATGCCAAGGCTAGGAGGAGTACAGCCTTCCAGGAACATTGCATGGCTGGTCACCTTCATGGAGCTTCTTCGCAGGTCGTCTTGGTGTCTGCAACCCAACAGAGAATTCACAGGTTGAGCATGGCCTGCCAAGTATCCAACTGATGCAGGTACCAACAAATGCCCTCCTAATGTACGTCCATCAGTCATAACCATGTGAATCCCAGTCACACACTGCCGAGCCCCATTTCAGACAAGAAAAATAACAGGCAGAGGCTGGCAAGCCTGGAGAAACATGTCCAGCCAGGACTTCAGCACTGTTCCTTCCAGGCTGTGAGTGTACATAAATGTTGTGGCACATAGCTCACCCCATGCACTGCAGCCTAGGCAGGGAGATGTTAGAACCTGGCGGTGACACTGTCACCATCCAGCTGCTGCAAACTCTCTTCCCCAGCTGCCTTGTGAATCACTTGTCACTTGGAACCCCAGTGCAGGAGCTGTGGCAGGGAAAGGTCAGGGCATGGTGCTACCTTGTCTCCATCCATTCTGTCCAGCTGTCAGGATAAGGCATGGCCCATCCAGGCCAGCAACCTCCTGCCTGGGAGAGTGGCAATGTCTCTCCTGAAGCTGCAAACCTCTTTGCACAGAGGTCCAACAGCCAGCTCGGTCTGTCAGCCTCTGGGGACAAGTGCAGCCAGAGCTGTGCCCTCAGCAATGAGCTCATGGGGCTGGTAAGATCCTGCTCCCTCCTCCACTCTGGGATTCAGGTCTCTTCTATTCTGAGCACCAGAGGGGAAAAACAATACCACAAAGGAGGAAGCATGTGAAACTGCATCTCTTCCATACTCTACTGCAAACCAGGGCATCAGCCCTTGGCACCAGGGATGGGTGCAAGGAAGAGCAGGACTGTAGTTGCAAAGAACAACCTCAGTGGTGCTAGCCCTGCCTTGCTGCTGCCCACACACAGGCAAGGGGAGAGGAAACTGAGCAGGACTGTTGGATGGGATGCTCAGAGACCATGACCAGGGGGGAGGACCTGTCATGCCTGGGAAGCTGCCACATTGCTCGGAGGGGATGTAACTGTGGTGGTACTTCAGTATTCCCCCTGTTCACTAACCAAATTATGTTCATGGACTGCTTGCTGCTCTCCAAAGCACAGACATTTCACATCCACATACTACTGCCACCAGGGGATCAGGGTGGGCTGGGAGATGGAACATAGAGGATGCATCCCAGAAACTCCAAACAAGCTAAAGCACCTGTGTGTGGGAGACACACCAGTATAAGCAATGGTTTTGAAGCTCCCCTGCACCCATCTTCCCTTGCCCATCTTCCTTCCATGTTTCTCCTCCCACAGTGTGGTACATTCACCTGCCATCCACCTCCAGCAAACCAAGAGGACAAGACCCAAGCATCTCTGCTCCCCGCCCAGCAGAGCCCACTGTATCACCACTGCCATTGCTTCCTCTTGCCTGCTCTCTGTGGGTCCCCAGAGAGAACAATGTGCTGGCCCCAAGCTCATGGTGAGTGCCCTGCTCAGCCCCAGCACCAGGTCACTGTGGGCGGGACTGTCAGAGCCAGTGCTGCTGCTGCTTGTACAAGGTCTCTAAGGGAGACCAGTGGGCCAGCCATGGATTTCAGCATGTGAGGGCTGTTCTAGCCCAGAGCACACTGAAATCCCTGATGGGCTTGGGACAGTGCAATGTTCCTGGTGTGTGGTCCCTGCAGAGCCCATAGCAGCTGCCACGGTGTGTTGTTCCCATGTCCTCAGTATGTTCCACGCCCCAGGGAGACCCTGTCAGTCAGTGACACCAGGAGGGCAGCTCAGACGGGCAGGTGAGTAAAATAGCCTTGCTTTTTTTAAATTAATATTTTTATTATTTATTGATTTCCCCAGCTGATTTGTGCAGGCAGGGAGTTTCAGAACTATCAACTCCAGAGCCCTCTCACTGGGAGCAGGGGATTAGAGTAGGACCCCAGGACAGGGGGGCTGGCACAGCTGTTGCATGCAGCTGCCCACCAGCACTCCCTGTGTCTGTGCACTAAGAGCTGTGCTTTAGACCCAAAATGATGCTTTGAATACAGGTTGCTTTCACCTGGACTGCTGCTTGCCAAGGATTGTGGCACATGGCTGGCGGAACGAAGTCAGAGATGCTTGGCTATTGCTGCTGCTGGATTTGGGTTACCCACCCTGCAAAGGGGAAACTCTGCCCCAGCGTCCACATGGGATATTCTAGCCCTTGGATAAAGTGGTTTTGGAGTGTTTTGGTCTGGTAAGGAACAGGAGAGTCCCTGCTGGCATCTCCTGGCCCAAGTGTCTTCTGCATGCTACCTAGGTGGAAGCTGTAGTGGGAATGCTTTCCTGCTCTCTAGTGATGGCCAACCACACTGCATCCCTCACACACAACCTCAACTCCTACTTTTTGCTTCATTGCTGATGCATGCTGGAGCAGCTGAGACTCAGATTGTCCTGGTTATAGCAGAAACCTGCTGCTGGCTCCCAAAAAAAGGCAAACCAGAGACCAGATGCCTTCTTGGTCCCAATTCCCACCAGATCACTCACTGGCTGTGAGCAGTTCAGGCTCTCCACCCACACTGACCCATTCCCCTTTGCAATGTCCCAAGTGGCAGAGGGGAAAAAACATGGCATTGATTCACCTCCTTGACTGAGCAAGTGCTAAACCCCAGCCCAGCTTCAGCCTTTGCTGCCCTTTGACATGTGCCCTGCCCATCTGCTGAGCTGCAACCAGGGAGGGGAAGGTTTTGGGAGAAAGCTTTCCTCCCTGATGTCTCATCTGTGGCCTTTAAAGCCAGCCAGAGCCTCCTCTCACCTCCCAGCTGGCTCTTCTGCCTCCTCCCATCAGTGCCTGTCCCTGAGGGGCTGCAGTTCCTGCTCAATCCTGCCCTGGGACAGTGGGGCTCCAGAGACAGTGGCCACTGGCAGCTGGGTGCTCTGGAGGAGCTCCTGGGGCAGCAGAAGCACATGGCACCTGGGAGCTGCCAGGACAACTGAGGATCACTTTCACTCCCATTGCCCCTTGTTCATCTGTCAGACAGAGCCAGGCTGGTGTGACCACCTGCCAAGGAGGAGCTGTGCCGGGCTCCACGTGGCTCGGAGGGGCCGGCTGAGCAGTGGCTGGGGCCACCATGCCCCAGGAGGATGTGTCCTGCACACAGGCACAGCAGGACAGCTGCTTGCACTCCCATTCCCACCCTGAGGAACCTTGTTCTTAAACTGGCCTGATAGCCAGGGCTGGCAGCTCAGACAGCAGCTGAGAGAGAGCCATGCCCACATGGAGCTGCATCTGAGAGCCCTGGGTGAGGCATGGATCGTTTTGGCTCCTCAGCCCCAGACCATGGGAGTCATCGGGTATGCTGGCCTCCTAGATGGTTCTGTGCTAGAAGTGTTCTCAGTCGAAATCACCCTCTGCTCTGTCTCTAGCTCAGCTCCACCAAAGATGATGAGCAAACGCAGCCCAAGGGGGGGAGCCGAGTTCAGCGTGTCCCCCCAGGCATCTGGAACTATGAGATGGAGCATGAGGTGGGGGTGCATCACTCACACCTTCCAGCCCCTGGCACTGCTGGTACTGCAAGGGGCCTGCCAGAAGGCACATGGGCTCTATTGGGACTGTGCTGGGGCCACTGCCCCTTTCCCAACCCTAACCTCCTTGTGGTCACAGCATGACAGACAGCACTGCTGCCTTGCCTGCATTTCTGTGCAGCTGCCTGCAGTCGCACTGGGACCAGGCTGTCCGCAAGGGATACACAGCATCCGGCAACCAGCTCTAAGTGCAGCAGGAGGCCAGCCAGGGCCTGGCACAGGGACAGCAGCATTGTCTCTGCGAAGAGGAAGGTGCTGAGCCTTTCCTCTCCCCTGCCCCACTTCCCGCAGCCTTGAGCCTAGAGGAAGGGAAAGGATGGGCGCAGGCAGCGGAACCTCCCCCACCCTGTGCACCTGCCAACGGCAGCGGATGCGTAATCACCTGCCTTCCTCTTCCTCCTCCTCCTCTGCTGACTCCCAGCACTGCTCTGAGGGAGATGAGCAGGCAAGAAGCCAGCAAGACAGCCCCGGAGTGACGGGGAGATCGGAGGTGATGAATTCAGCTGAATGGCATCTGTGAGTCACCGGTGCGGTGCGGGGAGCAGTGAATGCGGCCGGCCATCGTGCAGCAGGCACCGGGGGCTCCTGTTCTGGGCATGGTCCCCCGAGGTTTGATGGGAATTACCTGCTTTTGGAGCCATGCAGCCGGGCCGTGGCATTGAAGGCTGCACTGGCAGCTGAGTTCAGGTGCTGCCAGGCAGGCTGTAGTCCGTGGGGAAGTTGCAGGGGTCAGTACCTCTCACAGGTCTGCTCCACTCCAAAAGCAGCTTGGTGTAATGCAGGGCAGTGTCTCATGGCACTGTGGCACTCTCATCCTCGTGGGGCACTCCCACAGCATCTCCACATGGGCAGCTACCTTAACTCCTGCCCCAAGCCTTCCCTGCGGATTCCCTTGCTCCCTGGAGGTGGCCATGCTCAGGCAACTCAGGAGTGATGGCAGCTTTAGGCAGGAGCCCTTGCAGTTACTGCTACTGCTGTTCTTAAAGCTATCTCACAGGGCAGTCAAAAAGAACTGCTCTTTTTGGTTGCCTTCCTCCTTTTTGGCTGTCCCCCTCTCTCAACAGCTCCCCAGAAGCTGTACCTTCAGCCTGGCTGGGCTCATCCTGAGCTCCCTTTCCACTGTCAGGGAAACCTCTCTGCTTCCCTATGGCAGGAAGGAAGGGAAAAGGGAGCTGAAGAAGGTGTGAGGGTCTGTGCAACAGAGGTGCCTGCTCCAGCCTTTGTAAAAGCCCTGGCACACTGGAGGAGTGCCTGAGCCTTGCCAGTTCTTCCCGCAGGCCTGCCTGGTGCCGGTCCAGCTACCGGCACCCTCTACCCCCAAAACCGATTCCCGCCAGCAAGGCTGTTTCCATGGAAACGGCAGAGTGACTCAGGACTTTGGGACCAGCTGGAAAACACAACTGTGAGCAGTGATCGCCTGAGAAGCGCCGGGCTGGGGTCTCAGTGCCAGGGAGAGGGGTGGATGGCTGCAGGAGTGGGCAGGGCTGCCTGCCCACCTGCCCACACACTGGGCACAGGCACACTGGCACAGAGGAGCTCACCCTGCACAAGGCTGTGGGTTGTAAGGAAAAACCCCTCTCCTGACACAAGTGAGACTGCAGCAGGCTCACCAGGGGACACAAACCCAAAATGTGACTCATGGCAGACAGCCCCTCTTCCCCCTTTCCCTTCCCCTACCCAGAGACTCATGCATGCGTAGTCACCCAGAAAATTCACAGCACCAACTTCAGCGCCTGCTCAGCCCTGACCTGCACCTCTGTCCCCTGCCCAGCATGTAACACCCCTGCATGCCGGTCCCAGAGAATATGGCTTGTTGAGGGCTGCTGGAGGGGACAAGTGGCAGCCAGCACGCTGTGGTGCCCCCCTGCCCAGCCAGCGGCTCCCTCCTGCAGCCCCACTCCTCCCCACCTCACCAGCCAGGCACAAAAGTTAAGTCACAGGTTTGCAAAACAACTCTCAGCCAGTGACCCACTGGCAAAGGCCCTAACATATGCCAGCATTCTCCCACTGAGCAAAGAGTTTATCCCGTACAACAACGCTGTGGCCACTGAGGCAGGGAAGACAGGCTTCTGGTGGGGTGCAAGTGCCCACTTGGTCGCAGTGGCTTAGTCATGCTGTTGGCTCTGCAAAGGCTGGCGGACACCAAACACACCTGTGGGCCACCCAGCCTGGGCTGCACCCCACCACTCCCCAGAGGAAAGAGAGACCTCTGAGAAAAAGCAGCGCTGAGCTGTCCCCGATCCCCTGCTTGACTCTGGGCACCACCACAGACATGTGAGCAGGGCTGGTCTCTGCCCCCAAGCCTCCCCCTCAGCAAGCCCCACCAACATGAGATCCTGACGTGGTGGAAATGAATTCTCAGCCTTGCCTCCTCTTCAGCCGTACAGGATTAGAGCTTCCCTACAGTCACAGCTCCAAATGCCAGCTGGGACTCGTGCCCGCCACCTTCCTCGGGTGCCTCACCGTGTGCCAAGCGGAGGTGCTTCGTGCCCCCCAGACTCATTCTGCTCTTGCATTCATCACCTCCTGGAGCACTTTTCTTATGATAAGGCACAGGACTCCTGCGCTCAAAGCCATCCTGGCATGTCCCCTGTTCCCCTACCTCTGTTCTTTCCCTCTGCATTTCAGAGGGACTGACAGACCCTTTAACACCAGAAAATTACTACACACTTTGACCAGCACTTAAACAGTGCGGGACTTTCAACAGGGATTCAGTCTCTTTCCTACTGGCACACAGCATACATATTTTCCGTTAATTAATCACTATTAAGTAATGCCAACCAACCCCAGCCGGTCCCAGAGTTTTCTTATCACAACATCCACCTGTGCCTGTTTATCCCTCATCCACTGAACTGCATCTGCCTCTTCCCGAGGATGCGAACGCCTCGGTAAACCAAATACAAGGGGGTTTGTGCTCTCCACCTTCCCCTGAGCCATCCACCAGCCTGCTGGTGCCTGCTCACTCCCAGAGCACTCCCTGGCAGGAGCTAGGAAGGCTCTTTTGGGATGAACGCGTTCATTCACCACCTCAAAACACTCTTTTTGCTACGTCCCTAACCTACGGCCGCGTCAAGAGCCCGAATCTCGAACCGCACATCTTTCCCGTGGGATTGCTCCATGCTATGGCGTGGTTGCCCCCCACTCTGCGAGGTCTCCTCGTCAGCCTGCGCCCTCACGGCCGGTTTCTCAGACCGCCTGCAGGTCTGACAGCAAACGCCGGGGCATTTGCTCCGCCGGCCGGCGCGGCTACGCGGCCGGGCAGGGCATCTGGCCTCCCTGTGCACCGGGGACTTACTCGCTCGCTCCAGGCGCGGCTCCTCGCCCAGCAGCAGCCCAAGTTTCGCGGCAGCTCGCTCCCCCGGGGGTCTGGAGCCAGGGCTGCTGTGTCCCCGCCGCTAAGGCAGCCCCGGGCGGCGGCTCCCGCTGGGCGCTCGCAGCCCGGGCCGGGGTCCCGCCGCAGCCAGGCTGGGCACCAGCGGGAAAAGTCCTTCCCGCCGCTGCGGGCGACGTCTCGCTGCCTTGGAAAGTTGGTGGCGCGGAAAGGGTTACGAGAGAGCCCCAGCCCGCCGCCCCCGGGCACCCCCGCCGATCTGCGCCGCTCTCCCCCCGCCGCCGGCGCCCCTTACCTGGCGGAACGCCCCGGCGGGCTGCCCCCCGCATCCCCGGCCGCGGATCCTGGGGCGGGGGACGCCGAGTCCGGCCCAGCCCGGCCCGGCCCGGGGGCGGCAGCCGGCGGAGCTCAGCGGGCGGCGCTGCGGGGGCTCATCCCTGCCCGCGCTGCCGCCCTGCCCTGCCCTGCCCTGCCCTGCCCGTGCGGGCACCCGCCGAGCGGGGCCGCCTCTCCACGCCCTCCGCGCCGGGCGAGGGGCGGGCGGCGAGGGGGCTGCGCCGCTTCCCTCCCTCCTTCCTTCCCTCCCTCCCTTCCTCCCTCCGGCCGGCACCGCGCACGGGCGCACGCAGCGCAGCGCCAGCACCGGCATCGGCTCCGGCAGAGCCTCCGCTCCGCGCCGTGCTGCCCGCAGCGCGCCGCCCGCTCACCCCAGCCCGGCCGCCGGGCCCCGGCTTTGCCGGGCAGGAAACTCCCCTTTCCTTATTTACCTCCCCGAGGCGCCCGGCGGGGGCGGGAGGGGGCCCGGTGAGGCTCCCCCCGTGAGATGTGTCCCCCAGGCTGGGTGCTGACAGGGACGGGGGATCCCTGCGGCCCGGCTGGACGCGGGGCAGCGGGTCCCTCACACCCTCCGCTCGCCCCACTGCGGCCCCGCGGGCCCTGACGGACTCAGTAGTGACGATGGTGCACATTCATCCCCTTGTTTTCCGGTGGCCTTTGCTCATCAAAACCAATATTGTCATGGGGACTGGTTCTCCAGCGCCAGGAATCCTCCCTGTGCCACCTAAATCAGGGCTCACCGCCACAGGCAGAGTCCAAAACCATCCTCAGTGGTGCCAGTGCAAAAATACTGTCAGGTGATGGCACCTTCCCACTATCCATCCCACCTTGGAAGGCAGGACAGAACAGAGGAAAAGGAGCATGGGAGTGTGTCAGAGCAGCTGAAGTGGCTGTGCTCTGACAGTCACATTCCTCCTTCTGCTTCTGTTCGACCCCTAGAAACAGGTCAGACATTTACTCTTGGCAACTTTTGAATGTTTCCCTCCTATCAAGCGCTTGCCAACTAAACTGCATTTTTAGCAGTTTAACTGCAGCTCTGCTGAAATGGCAGCTGCCAGCAAAAGATAGGTTATGATTCTGGAGATGCAACAATGGATATTCATTGTTTTTATTTGGGGCATGTTTGGAGCTGCCTGGGCACTGGGCACAGCAGTTTTCTTCTCACATCCACGTGAGCAACATCCATCTCCTGAAAAATCCTGAGCTCTGCAAGGAGCTGCCTCCCCAGCTCAGGGGTTTACAAATCTTCACCTCTGACTCTAGGATTTGCAGCATGTAACTGTGGGATCACAGGACCAGCATGATCAGCAGCCGCTTGCTTGGAAAAACTACGCTTGGCGGAGAGCAGACTACCAGTAGCAGGGGGGCCCAGGTCTCTGCACTGCACTTGTGTCAAGAGAAAAATAAATCCCTGGGAACACTGGGCTCGCCTTCCACTCTCAGAGCCCTTGCCAGGCTGCGACAGTGAGTTCAGAGCTTTGAGATTGCCTTTAAAACTCGTGAAGCACGACGGCAGATTGTCACGTTTGTTGATTAGCATTTTGGACTTACATTTGCTGTTTTAGGAGTAGTCAGATCTTGTGTCTCCAAAAATACTGGTATTTCTCAAGTTTTTTTACAATATCCTGACAGCCCTAGCCCTCTTAATCTAATTTTAGAAAACTTTGTAGGGATTTTATATTTATAAACAGTTGGTGCTTAAATATTATTTCCCTCACCATAGCAACAGCTCCCCATTGTAGCATTCGCTATACAGTGCTGTTGCATTGGTGTATTCCTGTTTTGAATGAGAAAGCCCTGAAGCCACTCTCTCTCTTGCTTGTTTTCCTACACCTTGCAAACGACAAGGACTGAGGCTCCTGCCTGTCTGACTCTTCCTGGAGCTGGGAAAGAGCCATGCCACCAGCTGCTGCTGGAAACGAGCCGGTGACCCTGGGGTTTCTGTTGCTGGTGCTTCTCAGGTGATGCGCTGGCTCAGGCCATCCCCTTCCTGCTGATTCATTGGCCACGGTGTAGCCCACCTGACATGTGTGCAATGGCCCCCAGTGCCACCCCTGTGTGGCTTACAGGCCTTGCACAGCTCCAGGTGCCCATGGCATGCACCTGATCCATGCTCCCACTTAGCTGGCACCTCCAGGGAGTGGTGGGGAGCAGCTGCGAGCAGGCATCCAGCTGGGCCCACAGCCATGGCTGTGCTCCACTCCCACTGGGGGCCAAGGCAATGGAAGTGCAGGAATGGCAGGATTTCAAGGAGTTTGGCCAAAGGGGGCATAAACCAATCCAGGGACCAGTGCCAGGAAGAAATCAAGGGGCTCGCAGTAAGAATACAAGACCTGCATACTTCCCAGTCTTTCCAAGGAGTCAGGGTTTGCTCCTCTCTTACACATTACTGAGACTGCTCTAAAATTCATCTGCAGAAATCCAGGGTGTCCCACAACAAGGAACAGTCCCAGAGATCCTTGGACTCATACCCACAGGTGCTGTAGAGGCTGTCTCATACAAAAGAAAGCATTTGAGGGAATAGTGAAAAAAAAATGAGGAATAAAACCAGGGCTGAAGGAGAAACAGATGCTTCTGATTATTTCAGCTGGGCATGATCATGTTTTCTGATGCCGCCCTGGTATTTTAAGTGTTAATCTAGAGAGATGCTGTTTGTTAGTACATATTACAGCTCTCTATCTCTGACTGTTGAGTATTAAAATATTAATTAGGCTCTGTGGTGTGTGTTTGTGGTCAGAGTGTTTTCAGAGGGAAGGACTGCTGTGGCTGTACCTCACCCTCATCAAGAAAATTTGGTTCTGTTTAAAAGGCATCATTTTCCCCCTGTGTGGCTCCAGGCAGGAGAGCAGAGAGACTGCTGGTGACTTGGTGAGTCAAACTCACCTTGTAAATTTGAAAGTTTGAAAATATCCAATTTCCATGCTTTTCAGCAATAGATTTCTGCAAAGGGTTTGTATTTTCTTCTCTAAAGGTCAAAAAAACCTACCTTAACAACATGTTTGGGAATATACGTAATAAAATATCAACGTGGCTGTTAAGGTGATATGAAGGTTACTGTTCTAATCACTCCAAATGCAGTCGGGAGCAAAGTTATGATTCCGTCAGTAACCTGGCCACGTTACATACCCCGTATATCCTGCAAAACGTCGGTAACATAAAGAGCAAATCATTAGGGTACGTAAATTTAAAGGCAAACTAACAGAAAACATTATTTGTGTGCTTAAGCGGGGCATTTTGCAGGTCTGTGTCAGCTGGCAGTGTAGTGTTTGTAAGCCCACCTGCGTGCTCCGTGTTTTTTCTGCCGGAGGAGGGGAGGCTGTCCCTGGGCTGCAGTGCCGGCAGCCGCTCCGGCAGCAATGCAGGAGCCCTCCCGCCTGGATCAGGCTTCCCATGCTGGCAGGAGGCGCCTCTCTGGAAGGCCGAGAGGGTGCAAACTTTGCTGCCGCCCGCGGAGGCTGGGAGGTGCGTGGCACGGCAGCAGCGGCTGCCGGCTCGCTGGCGGCGCGGCCGGGGCGCTGCAGCAGGCTGGGAGCCGCGGGAGGGCTGCGGCGGAGCGCGGCTGCCGCTGCCTTCTCCCCGCCCTGGGGCTCCCTTCCGAGCGCTGCAGGGGGCAAGCCTCCCTCCGAGGAGCTTCGGAAGTCTGCCAGAGCCCGATGGGTTACTGAAATCGGTCCTAAGCTCCGCAGGAGCGCCAGCCGAGATTTCTCGAAGAGTGATTTGATACCTTGATCTTAAGGGACAAAGACTGGAATATTTTGGGGACACCTGACTTTCAGAAAATGTTCTTTCTCATTGGCCTTCATATAGAAGCTTTAACAAAATACTTGACACTTATCATGCTTCTGTAGTTCAGAAGGTGAGATAAACAGCTCATGCTATAATCCCTTCTCTTGAGCAGCTTATAAATTCTGTGTGTGCAGGAGTGGCAATGTCCCAAGGATGTATTTATTTACCCCTGCCTTTCACTCCCCCTTCCTCTTCAGTTTGCCCTCCCAAGAGCCACAAGAAGTCAATATAACACATAAGGTAAAGGAAATGGATGAGGACAAAAGTAACTCTCTCAGTGTTACGCAATCACTTTGACATACTCACAGAATTGTGACTACAGATCAGTTTTAAATTGCTGGGCAGGTGTGGTGGGAGAGATTCTCCTCCCCTATACAAAAATTAATTCAATCAACCACCTATTTGTAAAATCCCAGATTTCCGGTGCCAAATAGTCGTGGCGGCTGCTCAGCCTTGCCCTGTGGGTGACAGGCTACAGCCTTGTAGTAATTCCTGCACCAGAGCTGTCAGCGTGGGCACACCTTTGTCTCAGGAGAGAAGCCTTTGCTGCTGTGAGTGAGTTGTTCCAGAGCTTGATGTGCATGATGGTGAAACATTCCCCTTATTTCTAGGCTGGAGACATTGAGTTTTGGCTTCCAGCCACTGGATCACATTATGCCTTTGCCTATTAGATTAAAGAGCTATCTACTATCTGAACTATTTCTCCTGTGTAGGTATTAATAGATCATGATCAAGGCACCTCTTAACCTTCTCTCTGAGAAGTTAAATAGACTAAACTTCTTTATCTCTCGTACTGAAGCAGGGCTTTCTGGGCTTTTAATGATTCTTGCTGGTCTCTCCAGCCTGCCTGATGTCTGTTTGAAAGCACACACCCCACAAGCACAGAGAGCACCTCAGGACTGACCATGAGAGCAGCTGTGCTAACTCAGCTAAGGATCCTGCCTTGGCTCAACACACCTGCTCAGCACACTGTGACCCATAACAGCCTGGGCTGGTCATCCCCCTAGCATCCAATCTTTCCTGAGAAACCTCCCAGGAAAAGGTCAAGCCTTATAAGCTCTTGGGGACTGCCTATCCTGTAGTCCTGGGGGCTACTCCTATCACAGAAAAGAACATAAATGGGGACACAGTGCAGTTCTCCCCCAGCTTTGCTCAGCCCCCAGGTCATCCCTCCCAGGCCTGTTCCCCTGAGGTGAGGTCAAGAAGAAAATCATCTACTGCTGGAGACCCCAAGCCAGTATCAAAAGCCATATTGGACTCACACATATCTTTGTATTTTTGTTTTCTTCTCTTTACAGGTGTACTTCAGCCTTCACCATGTTAAATAGGCCCCATAAATCATGCTGTATCCAAGTCAACACTTTTACTCAGCCTGTATCTTTTGTAGTCCCATTTCCTTGGGAGTTAGAAATACAGTAGTAACTTTAGTGCTGCTTCTGGTGTTTTTAATAAAAACCATTCATATAGTATGAATCTGCAGAGGGGTTGGGTGTGAATTTACTAAGACACTCCATATTTCACTGCACTGAAAAAGGGGGATTTGTGAAAGTGTCAGTGAAGACTGGAGATTTAAAGCCTGGTTAAAGAGCAGTTTGTCTTTTTGACAACCCACACCCCTTCCTAACCAGTCCTGGGCTGCTGCCTCCCTGCCAGCCCCACAGAGCCTTCCCAGCTGCCTCACACAGGTAGAAAAACCCTCAGAAAATATCTCTCAGAAATCCTTGGTGGCACCCTTGGTGACATGGGTCGCTTTGATCCCAGAACAAATGACAGGGCTGTCAAAGCCAGCCACGAGTGCTGCCTTCATGCCATGCCAGAGTAAGGTGTTCCACGTTCACACACTCACTTGTCCTGAAAATTCCTATCAGGGATTGAATAGTGGGGGTCATTCAATCATGGTGCAACGCAGCAAGGTCTTACAGAGGGGAAACTGACTTTATTATATAAAATCTCTAATGTGTTTCCCACTCACATTCTCTTACGTAGAAACACCAAGATGTGTGTCCCCAAGGGTTCTCCAGGACCTCTGTGACCCAGAGGATAGGGGATGCTGGTTGCTGAGTCCTCCCTGTGATTCCTGTGTTCCTCTTGCTGGGAAATCCTCAGCTAGTTTTTTGCACTGATGCTGTCTGTTCAGAGTTGTCTTTTGCAACTATGTTCCTACTGAGTTAACAGGAAGAAATAACATACTGCTGTCTTCTGCTGACACAGCGTTTGTCCTGAGGCTTATCAGACCTGGGATTGGTGGTGCTCTGCTTGACTAGCTGGAATTGCATCCTTGCTTACGAATACAGCCCTTCTTTGAGCCCCCATTCTGCTTTTCCCCCAGTTCATACATGAGTTTGCATTTGTCTAGCATCCACACCAGCATCAGTATTTCCATTACAAGACTCAGCAAGGACTAAGACATGTAGGGGGATAGAATGTAAGCAAATAAAGGTAGTATAGAAAGTAATCATACCCCCCTAAAGAGTTTCAGCTGAGCCAATTATTAAGGATTAGGAGCAGGCCTGATGTTAACAGGCCCAGCTGTAGCCAATCAAAAGAGTGGATTGGTTGGCTGAGGGGGAACTGGAGTCAGTTGGCTACTGTGAGGATGAGTCAGTGCCTAGAGGAGCTGCCTACAAGAAACATCAAGGAGATATGAAACTAGCAATATGGAACCCTTGCAATGTAATGACAAGAGAACTCTTGCACTATAATGACAACAAAGACAGGGAACAGCCTGCCACCTGCTAGGCCTGGATGCCATGTGTCCTGTGTGTGGGGGAAAATGAGAGCCCCACCTTGCTAACTGCTAAGGCTGGGATGCTGGCCTGAGAGGAAGGTTTAGGCTCTGATGGATCTTAAAGCAGGTCTGTCTCAATATTCAGGCATTTTGGGTTAGATTAATTTCCCATTTTGTAAAAAAAGGATGTAAGGTCTTAGATTGTATGTGGTGCTGTTTTTTACTTGCAATGCTTTGGGGTTTTTTAAGTTGCCGTGAGGTTGGTACAACCACGGTCACCACATTTGATAGGGATCCCCACAGAGTGGAGACAACATGAGAGGAGCTGGCCAGTCCCCAGGGAAAGTGTGGAGGCTGCTGCATCCTGTTTGCAGTACTTGAGACTAGAGAAAAGTCTGACTGGGGGTCTATGGCTCTGTCCTGAGATAGTTTTGCCTCTATTCCAGCTCAGGGATTGAACTGGTGAGGGCATGTCTGCCTAAGGGATCAGGGTGCTTGCCCAGGAAGGGGCTGCTGGCCTGGCCATGCAGCAGCAGGAGGTGATGGGACCCGCTGTGCCCGCAGCCCTGACTCCAAGAGGCAAGCACTGTCTCTGGCAGAGTGCCCAGGGCAGTGGTACTGGAGCATCCCAGAGCTGTGTCTCTGCCGGAGAGCCGGGTGTGGCCCACCTCACCAGAATGCACAGCGTCTGCTCTGCCTCACCAGCCCTTTCCATGTGGTTGTCACACTTCTGCAGAACTTTAAATTAGCTTGGCATCAGTGGAGTCTCTCATTTCATCCTAAACTGCCTGAAGTTCACAAAGCCTCTGTGGGAGCCTCCACATAACTGGGATGCACATGAGTTGGTGACATTGCCACTGCAAGCCTACCCCAAGCAGCTGCCTGTCTCTCTAAGGACAGATGGGTCCCCAAGGAGACCCTGCCTTCTCCAGCTGCTGCTCAGAGGGTGCAGCAGTGTGTGCTCTGAATCCCTGTGCAGTATTGGGTACCATTCCCATGCCCCCTCCCCAAAACACTGTGGCATCCATGAGCCTGAAAGGGTTTCCTTGCTGGCAGTGCATCCTCCTTGCTAAGTGTGCAGGGCTGCCCTGGGAGGGAAGGGGATGAACCTGCTTTCCACTGGCTCTGTGCTGGCAAAGGTGGGGAGCTGCTGCTCCGCCGTGCCCTGAAACCCCTATCCCTGAAACGCTGCCCATGTGTCCCGGCAGAGGATATGGCCCCAGGGCTCGGAGAGAAAATGCTGTTTAACATCTGACAGGTCATGCGCCCAGGTCACTGTGGAAGTAATTTTTCCTTTGACACACCTCTCACGAGAGTAGGGTGGGAGAGGCTGGGGGGCTCGCCTCTGGCACCCTGCCACCCCTTGCGAGGTACATCCCAGCCTGGCCTCCCTTGGCTGCAGGTGCCGGAAGCCCTGGGGCCACCTTCCCCACGCAGGCGTCCTTCCTTCCTCTGGCTTGTGGTGTGCTGGTGGCTGCAGGAGCTCCAAGGGCCAGGGAGGGCTGGCGTCCTGCCACTGTTCCCCCGGCCCGGCTGGCTGCGCCCAGCCGTGTCCCGAGGAGAGGGGGAGCAGGGAGCACGGGGGGAGCCCGTCAGCTGCTTTGGGGAGCACCGGAGTGGTGGTGGCCTTGCTGAGCAGAGCTGCAGCTTCACATGGAGGGGCTGGGGACGGGCAACAAAGTCACGTCAGGAGAGCTCAAAGAGAGGGGATGCCGTGCCAGGCTGCTGGGAGCGGCCGGGCACGGGGCCGGAGGAGCCGAGCCGAGGCTGCTCTCTGTGGGAGCTGCAGAAGCGCATGCCAGCGCCTCATCCTGCTGCAGCCCCTGGCTGCGGCAGCGATACACCCCGGCCTTCTCAAGGAGGCCTGCAGCGCGGGGCTGCCAGCGGCCCGGCAGGAGCAGGCTGGCAGCCCCTGCATGTGCCCGCGTCCCTGCTCCGCCCCTGCCGGCAGCGAGCCCCTCAGCGAGCCGCCCAGCCCAGCGCGGAGCCCTGCCGGCCAGCAGGGCAGCGGGGACGGGCAGGCTGCAGCCGGGGGCTCCTCCTGCCCAGCCGGGGCCATCTCCCACCCTGCCGCGCTGCCCTGCTGTTACAGCTCGCTCCCTTCCTGGGCCTGCAGGCTGCTTGGAAACTGGGCTTCCCCTGCAAGCCAGGCTGGGGAAGAGGGTGGAAAGTCAGGGCTTTGCCCATGCCATGGGAGTTCTAGATGGGACCATGAAGGCCATGTGGGAGCTTAGGTTGGGCACCAGGCAGCCAAAGAGGCCACAGGACCTCGGTATGGGGCACAGGCTGGCTGGGGTCAACAGGAGTTTTCACTTCAGACTTACACTTGTGTACCTGTGGCTACTGCTGTCAGTATCTGAGCATCAAAATCCTGGATTAACTCTGTGACACAGATTCAGGTGCTTTCCAAGTTCACCCACCTCCCTAAGACCTCCTGCTGCTTCCCTGCCCTTGCTCAGGGCTTGCCGATGCTTTTGGCTGTGCTGGAGGGGGCACAGAGAAGCAGCCTTTTCCCCACAGGACACCTCCTGTGCTGAGTCTGCATCCTGGTGCTGCTTCTCCTCCAGGCATAGCACTGGAACGGATTCCCAGGCTGCTGACCCAGCACCGTGACGGAGCAGGCAAGGACGCTGTCTAGGGCAGGCACACTGCCTGGTGCCCCAGAGGAGGGCAGAGGGACGTCTTGGGTCCTCTCAGGCCAAAGCGATGAGCAGGGTCTCTGGGCTGGGACACCTCCACTCTAAACAGGGGCAGCCTGGCTCCTCCAGGAGATGCCCATGGAAAAGGTTCATGGCTGCAAAAATGAATGACAGGGTACATTGTGTTTGTGCATTGCTCTTACAGCAGCCAGCAACACATCTCAGGACTGTCTCAGGGCCTGATCCTTCCCTGAGGAGCGTGGTTAGACAGCATGCAGTGAAGTGAGAAAGAAGGAAGGGTTGCACATGGAGCAGAGGCACCAGCACAGGAGGTCAGCTGAGGCACCGGGCCTTGCTGGCTCCCCAGACCAGTGCAGGAAATCTCTGCAGAGAGCACTGCCTTGGCTCCACAGCAGGACTTGTGGAATCTTGACACTGGAA
The DNA here is from genome assembly GCA_024865655.1 of Emberiza elegans. Taxonomy (NCBI): domain Eukaryota; kingdom Metazoa; phylum Chordata; class Aves; order Passeriformes; family Fringillidae; genus Emberiza; species Emberiza elegans. Next base: position 16,040,503 of record JALJVW010000139.1, on the reverse strand, counting down.
GTGTAATGTCTTGAGCCATTTTGTTGCCCCACATATTTTGAGCTCTTATTCTATCTTTGTTCTTCCTCAGCGGCTTCTCCTGCTGTCCCAGGCAGCTGTGAAGCTCCTTGCTTGCACCTTCCAGTTTGATTTGGTGGGCCACTTGATTTTTCCACTTGTTCTTTTGTTGTGCCTCTTTTAGAGCTGTATTGATTTGTCTCTTTGCGTGACTTCCACAAAAGCTGCTCTTTGCTCCCAGCTGTGGATGCTGTTTTTTGCCATCCCTTCGCTTCCCTTTGAAAACACTCACTTTGCTAACCCCTGCAAGCAAGGAGACACTTAAAACCCCTGAGGATGGATAGATGAAAGGCTTGGATTTATTCCCCAGTGTAAACTGCAGCAGCTTGGGGTCTGCTGTAGTTTAAACAGCCTCCTCTGGGCTGGCTGTGCCTCATCCATGAGCCACCCCCTCTAGAACTGGTCCAGAGCTGGCAGCAATTCAATGGAAACTGAGGGGTGATATTTTGGGTTTGATGAAACTGCCCTTTCCCAGGAATTTATTGGATGCCATCTCATTTCATTGTGGCTTTCACCTGCCTGCTGCTATTCCAGGACCAAGGGAACCCTCCTGTGGCTTCCTAAGGATGGAATCAGAGACCATCATGGTGCTTGCCGAGTCAAGGTTTCTTCTGACTTCCTGTAGCCTTTGGAGAGGCAGAGGGGAGCTAAGCAGGGATTTCAGGCATGCAGTGGGGATGGACTGTACCCAACCCCTTTGCCAGATGCAGAGGTGGACCTGGGACAATGCCCTGCTCTGCAAAGGGTCATGACTGGCTCCCAAGAGAAGGGACAAAACCAGGTGTCTGACTGGACCTGGGTGGGTTTGTGTATTGCCTCCTGGAAACCTGTCCCTTCTTCCTCCTGGTCCCAAGGCAGGAGTCCCCAAAGCCCTGGGAGAAGAGGTGAGAGGGCTCCCTGCTTTCTCCTGGAGCTGGGGCAGCCTGAGCCGTCTGACAGTGGGGTGGCATCCAACATGCACAGGCACCATCTGCTGCAGCACAATGCCACCTGTCCCTGCTGCCCCCACTGCTGTCCCCTCTCCCCTGCACTGCTGGGTCCCACCATGCCAACAAGCAGAGCCAACAAGCCAAGCACATAAACAACTTAATGTAAAACTAATTTGTCAGCCATAGAAAAGTGGAAAAGGCTTCAGCACATTTTCTGCTCATTTTATTCAGCTCCCCCAGCAGGCAACGTGTGCCTCCCATCTCTGACAAGGCAGCAGTTCCCCAGCACTGTGGTGGGAGCCTTGCACTGCCAGGGAGGCAGGCTCCCTCAGGGAGTCAGTGAAGGGGAAGGTTGGAAGGGGCCTGTGAAGCAGGGGGAGGGAGGAGGGAGCTTCTGGCTGTGATGGGAGAGCTTCAAAGAAGATGCTGCCACCAACCTGAGCAAAGTTTAGCCCCTTGCAGCTTGGGAAAGGTCTGGGACCACCTCTCAAGTTTGTGTGGGCGGGGGCTTAGGGCCACAAGAAAGCTCACTGGGACTTCAGGTAGGTTTAAAGTCCTACCTCCTCCTCAAATCAGGATCAGCTACGCGGCCAGGCTGGGCTGCTCATGGCATTATCTAGCCAGGTCTTGCAAAACTCCAAGGATGGAGGATGCCCTGATGTTTGTGGGATTTTTCTCCTTAGACAGTGGCACCAGACCCAGTTTCCAGGACTGTGAAGTGTGTGAGGGACCTTGGCATCCACCTGCCAGGGGAAAGGTAGGGTGAGGCATGAGAAGGGAAAGCTTGATAGTCATGTTTCATTGTCTTGCTAGGGAGCAGGGATGGAATAGTGATGGATCCCCCAGAGGACTGCAGGTTGAAACTGAGAGTAGGATTTGAGATTGTGTGTGGCTTTGGCATGGCTGAGGCAATCAATGGGCAATCTGTGCCTCTAGAGAGCCCCAACAGCATCCTGGGCTACCATGTCCAGCTCAGGGTGGCTGCCAGAGGCTGAAACAGACTGGGACAGTTTAAAAGCAGGAGAACAAGCTGGGAAGCTGGAATGTAGAGAGCAAAGGAGCCTTATGTCTGCTTAAGAGATGGAGCCAGGGTAGCAAATACCTAAAGGAGGAGGGTGAAGAGGGATGAAGCTAGAGAGAAAGAAGTGGAAGTGGGTGGGAAGCTGCCTGGTAATCCCAGGTCCAAGGCTGCAGAATGGTCCCTGGGAAAGAAGTGTAAATCTTTCACATGAGCCTGGACAAAAGTCCTCAGGGAATCAAGCACCAGCCAGAGAGCTGCAGGCTGTGGGGTTCCCCATGGCATGGCCTCTCCCCAGGCTGCTGGGGGTGGAGTGGCAGCAAGGCGAATGTGACCTTCCTAGATGACTCCAGATCACGCTGTGACCCGCTGGCACTGTGGAGCTCAGTGGCAGCCAGGGCTGGTGGCTGAGCAGCAGGAGCTGAGACATCTGTCCCCAGGAGGGAGCTGCTCAGAGAGGGCATGGGTGAGCCCGGCCCTTGGGATGTGTCCATGTCAAGTCACCCCAAAAAGCATTGTCTGAGAACCAAGACTGTTTGTCCTTTCCTGCTCTTCTGAACTTGAAGGACCCACAAATGGGACCCAGCAGGGCCTGACCACCTCTTAGCCCTCTGGTCATTGGGTGCTTCTCCAAAATATTGCATTAGGGTCTTTGAAATCTCTAGATTAGCACTGGCACTTGAATGTTGCCCATTTCATATTAGCATGCATGCAGAAGTGCAGCAATTCAATACAAACCATATACTGGTGCGTTGTACTAAATGCATATTAATCCAAAGTGCTTCATGTACTGAGTGTGCAGTGAGGTATTTAAATTTGTAGCACCTATTACTACTGCCTCACATTAAACCACATATTTATCAGAATTGGTGTTTTGATGTCTGTAATATACCACCAGAAGCTGTGATTCTTTTTAGCCTTCCAAAATGTTTTTTCCCCTGGTTCCCGTATCTGTGATACCAGGTCAGACTGGGTCAAATCCCTCAGGGCTCTGGAACAGCAATGCCCCCATGGAGACCCCCCTGCCACAGGAGGTGTTATTGTGGAAATCTCAGAGGCAGAAGCACTGGGATTTCCCTGCTGTCATTTTTCTGCTGGATCAGTCAGGGTAAATGCTGTTGTGTTTCTCTGCTGTAGTCATGTGGCAAAAGAGCTCGTGTTTGCCCACTGCTCCCCCAGAGCCCACAGAGGGGCTACAACTGCTCTGGGGGCCTGGCAGGGAGGGGAGGAGGGATGGGTGAGGGGGACTCAGGAGGGCATCTGTGGCATATGTAGGAAGGCTGTACCTGGCTGTTGGGAGGGTTTGCAGGGGAGCAGCACAAGGAATGCAGGCACTGGAATGCAGGGGTGCTGCAGGCGAAAGCCCCTGCATCGAGGAGTGCAAAAGTCGAAGAGTGGGAGAGAAACTCAATGGAAGTGGCATCAGGGAGAAATACCAGAGTAAGGAATAGGCTTCTGCCCCTGAAATTTTATGGTCTTGGGCAAAATCATTCAAGTGCTGGGCAAAAACTGGCCCCATCCTGTCTCCCGTGTCTGTGCTCCTGTCTATGCCCTGGGCTGCTGGGCACTCCCAGCCTCCCTGCAGCCCTCGCTCAAAGAGAGGGCACTGAGCTCCCTCACTGGGGGGACTGGCCAGGGCATGGCAGCAAGGATGGGTTTAGCTGTCTGTGGTCCACAGTGGTGGTATTCAGAATGTCCCATCTGCCACAGCTTCCATCTCCAAGGATCACAGGTGATGCCCACAGTGCCAGGCAGCTCCATGGACCTTGTTGGTCTCTGGAGAGTTCGAGCCAGCAGAGCTCCAGCCCTGCAGCACAGCCCCACAGAGCCAAGGTGTGAGCGTGCCTGGGGTTCAGCTGAAGAACTGCTTGGTCCCAGCTGCCTCCCTAGACTGCTGCCTGGAGAAGTGAAGGATGATGTGCTCAGACAGTCAGTGATGGATGGCAGGGCAAGTCCTGAGATGAGGAGATGGATTGCACTGCTTGCAGGAGGAGTGGGAGGGAGGCTGAAGGGCAGGGGCAGCTTATTCCCTGGAGCTGTGCAGAGCTGCTGACGTGGGAGTTATGGCCCCTTGGCATTGCAGCAGGGTCTCCAAAGGCTGGAGGTGTGGGAGAAAGGCTACAGGAACAATTGGAAACAGTAGCAACACCTGAGGGGCTGCTTAGATCCAACTCCCAGCACCTTCTTGCTGGATGTGTGGAAAACACTGTGGTCAGAGTCTGTCCCACTGAGCACTGAGCTGCTCCAGCTGCAGAGAGCAACATCCTGCCACAGAGGGGGCCTCCTTCCCAGGGCACAGAAACACCTCTGGCTTGGAACAAGGGAAGAGAAGGAGCAAACAGGTGGGGTCCTGAAATACCTTCTCAGGCAAGCAGCAGTCACAGCTTGTCCTGGAAGGCCAGGGAGAAGTGGTGTTTGTGCCCATGTACACAACTTGGGTTGTGCTAGTGCTTACAGCATGACCGGGGTTCACTTTTGTATTGATGGGCAAAAGAACAAAGGAATGCTCTTTCTCCAAAGCATCAGGCAGCTCCTAAGCCTGCCTCCAGCAAGTTCTCCATTTCCCAAAAAAACAGGCAGTGGTTTTGGGGTGGAAAGGATACAGTGAGTCCATTACTGTCCACAGGGCACCTGCTGCTTCTGTCATTTCTAACCAGCTCTATGAGAGGAGTGAGTGGGAGTTACTCATTTCTGCAGTAATCCCTGTTTCCCAACAGCATCAACAAATGAAGGCTGTACCCCAGAAAATGGCAGGGGAAAAAAGCAATGTGTCCTTCTGGCTAAGGGCAGTGCTTTTTCTCCAAGCAGATCCCTGCTCAGATATGGAAGATTTGCCACAAGACAGGGGGACACCCAAAATGTGCCCAAACCCGCACAAGAGTAAACTGCTATCCTATCTTCCCCTCTCTTATTCACCTGGGGGAGAGGAAAGCCATGTGCTGGCATGCATAGTTTCAAGCAGATTCCTCTGATGGATAGTCACAGCTGAGGTTCTGGTCCAGCAAAGTGGGGAGAGGCAGCCCCTGGGGGCCTCTGTGACCAGTGCACTCTTGGGTTAAACGTGAACCCACTGGAGAGGGAAAGTGGGTCAGGGCGGTCTCCCTCAGCTCACTATCAGGTTAATTTGATTGCTCCTTTAGTTGGAGCAGAAGGAAATCGTGGGTTCTGACTCCCACCCTTCCCTTTGATCTGTTTCAGTTGCTGCAGGCTCTTGCTTCTTTCTGCAAAGACTGGATTCAGAGCCCTAGAAAGCTGATGATTGTTTGCAAGACAAGACTCTGGAGCAGGGTGAGATGGATGTGGGGGATGGGCCTGGGAAGAGCCTCTTCCCCCAGCAGAGCAGTGGCGTGGGGCAAAGCACCAGCGTTTCACACACCAGCCCTGCTAACCTTGCCTTGCTGCTGGGCTGGAGCAGCAGCTCCCCGGAGCTCACCACCAAGGACACCTGGACAGCACTGTCCTCCCTGCAAAGTGCAGTGGTGAGTCCAGGTCTCCCTGGGAAACAGAGACACCATGAAGCTCAGCGCTAAAATAACCTGTTCCCATCTCTGCTTCCAGTGGTGAGAGTCCAGGCAGGGTCAGGGGAAGGGGAAGGCCATCCTTCCCTGAGCTGATGGAATGGGATCTCTCCTGCTCACCTACAGCCTGGGAGAAGTTGGACAAAGGGCAGCATGTTGCTGGCAGGTGGCACTGGTGCCTTTGTGGTTCCAGAGCTGTGTGTTTGTCCCATGGGCACAGCTCCCCTGAACCTGTCTGGTTCCACTGCAGCTTCCCACACTGCAGGATATGGCTGTGCAGGAGCTGTGGGATTCACCTGCCCGAGCACAGGTGACATGGATCCACCTGTCATGGATCCATGCTGCTGCTGCCAGGGCTGGCTGCACGTGCTCTGCAGGGGCGAGTGAAGCCATCCGAGTGCTGCTGGTTTATTTTGCAGGCGACACTAATTTTCTGCCTGCCGCACACTCTTTAATTAAGCGCTCAGAGGATGTGGGGCAGAGGCGTAATGAGCACTCCGTTTGCATATCAAAAGGCAGCATCATTAATATCCCTGCTCTCACGAGGGCTCTCAAGGCAGGCGGGTCAGGGCCCTGGGCTGCGCTGGGCAGGGAGCAGGAAGCCTCAGCCTCGGGCCCTGGAGGGGCAGCAGAAGGGCTTTGTCAAGGCAGGGAGGTAACAGGGCACTTTCTAAGCAAAGGGGGGTCTCACTGAGGATTTTTGGCAATGTTGCCCAGATCCAGCCACATCCCAGGCTGCTCTGCAGCAGTTCCTTTTCTTGACTCTCCTACCAGGCTGGAGGAGTTGTCCCCAGGCGACCCCTTGCTGGCCAGTTCGAGTGGCCCTGGAAGGCTGCACTGAAGTGGCTGATTGTTCAGATAAAGCTTATCCTGTTACCCAGGCTGTTTGTTGCCATACAGCGTTTGCACAGAGAAGTCCCTGTAGATCTCAATTTGGCCATGCTCAGACAGCAGGATTAAATGTTCCTTTGCTTCTGTCTCCTGCATGGAGGGAATCAGCTACCAGGGTGATGGTTTACTCCTACACATGCACTTGTCTTTCTCCTTAACTCTCTTCTAATTAAATATTAAAAAATCCCAGGGGATAGGGAAGATGGCATGCCAGGGCATCCTTGGCTCTCTCTGCACGTCTGGACACAATGTGCTTACTGGGATTCTGTCCTTGCCAGGCTCTTGAGGTTTTTTGTCAGCAAGAGACTTGTTTTGAACACTCGGGTTACCCCATGCACTTACCGGCAGGCTGAGCAGGCAGCCCCAGGTGGGATTTGTCTGGCAGGCACTGGGCTTTGCTTCTGAAAACCTGGGGGAAGTCTGTGTAGGCTTTGAAAAGTTCTGGGATGAGGAATGTGATGCCCAGGATTTCTTCTGCTGTGCTCCCACTTTCTCTCAGCTCCCTCTGCTTCCGTGGTGCCTGTGTTTGTGTGGGTAACCTCACTTAGATGGTCTCAAGGAGACAAGGATTTCCAGCTCCTGGGGGAAGGGGACAAAAGAATTTCTAAGCCTTGATTTTCCCCCTTGATCATCCTTCCTTTTAGACAGGGCACTGAGAGATACTGTTAGGGGCTGCCAGTAGCTGAGAGCACACAAGCCAAGACACCAAGAGGGAAAAACGCCCTGGTGGAGGTGTAGCAAATACCTGGCTCTTTTCCTCCCTATTCAGGTGCACTTGGAAGTGCCTTTGGAGGAAGTAACCCTATCTGAACAGGAATACATGCACTCCCTCAGCTGAGAAAACCTTTCCTGACTCCCCTGACTCTGCCTGGCTCCCCAGCAGCCGTCTCTGTCTGAGCCCCTCCATGGCCATGGGAAGGACAGGGAAGGCTTTGTGAAATGCAGGAGCTCTGGTTCGGTAGCAGAGCATGTTATCAAAGGGAATTCTACCCTCCAAGTTTCATTATCCATGCTGCCAGTCAACAAAATAAACTGATTTCTGTACTGTGCCTCAAAAACTTTATATAAAAGCCAACTAAAGATACACTTAAGTGGATCATATTGTAAGGCAAATTTACTACCAGGTTCCTTTAAGCCAGTTAGAGGTAGAACAACACAATGATCAAATTAAGGGCACAATTAAGATTAAATTGATAGGTCTGAATGTTTAAGTGCCAAGTGAGCACCGCAGGTAATCACATCAAACAGTGAGGCTGATATTAGAAAGGATGACATGGTATTCATCTTCCATGTGCTCTGAGAGTCGGGGAGCAGCTGAATCACTTTCAGGTGGGGTTTCTGCCAGTGTCATGAGGGCATGGGAGCAGGGAAAGAGCTGCAGGACATGCAGGTCCCTAAGGTCAAGCCCCTGCTGCTGGGTGAAACTCCTGGTAGCAAGTCCTCCACCTGGTTGAAGCTGAAGCCACTCAGGGTAGGGTGGCACAGTGGTGCCATTGGACCTTTTGAGTCTCAGATTTGACTGTTGAAAAGACACACATAGAAGAACAAAAGTAGGTTTAAATTAGTATTAGTTCGAAGACATGATTGTGGCCACCCAACATTTCCTTGAATTGACAGGTCCTTACAATATGTTGTATATGGATATTGAGCACATAAATTTTAGTATTTTCATCCTGTCTAATGAGCCAGACATGTGCTTCCTTCCTTATTTGCTGGGATCAGAGCAAAAAGTCACATGCATAGCAAAGTCTTGCACTCCTCCTGTTTTGGAGATCACTTTCCTGAGGAGCATTTGGCAACTTTTCTGTGAAGCAGGAGGAGGGATTAACCATGAACATCACCACAGTCATATCTGACTGAAACACAGGGGGTCTCAGTACTGACACTCAAAAAGGAGGAGCTGTTGCAGTGTGTGTCCCATGCGGATGCTGGGTGCTCTTAGCCCTGTCCCTCTTCACTGCCTGTTATTTACCCGCACTGCTTCGGTGTCTCGTTCCCTTTCCCAAGGGGTTAAGGACAGCCAGCTGCTCCCATCAGCAGTGCTGGCACGTGTGCATGTGGCATTAGGTGGGAGAAGAGGCAGAGGGCACATAGCAGTGGGGGTGGCTGCCACAGCATCACTTTTTGGGGAGAAATCCTGACCATCCTTGGTTTTGTCCAGGACAGTTTAATTGCATTTCCTCAGGGGGAAGCATTTACATCTAATTCAGCTCTTAATTAACCCTGTGCACCCCAAAGAAGTTCCGCAACCACTTGTAAATTAAATATGAAAAGCATTATTTATCTGGGCATAGCAGCCTAATGGCTGCAGGTCTGATGTTTATAGTCACTAATGATGATGGATATGGGAGAGAGAAGTTGGGAAGGAAATAGAGGGGAAGAGTTTCTTTGCTCTTAAAAGGTACAGACACAGATGTGTAAGGGATATGTTTCTGGGACAGAAATGGACTCTCTCCTCCCTTGATTAAAAATTGGTGTGAAAGAAGCACCAGGACATTGGAGGAGCATATTCCCACTGTAATAACCTGTGTTCGTATACTGTGTTGTGGCAAGGTGAGCCACAGGGCTGGTGTTGCTGGTAAAAGAGGAAAACAAATCTTCCTGTTGCAATGGGAAATAGTTTTGTGGCTGATGGGAGCCAAAGAAAAATGCTAGGACCATTTCCAACTTTCCAAAGGAGGGTGTGGGAGATGAAGATGCCATTAATGGGCTGATGCACTCACCTGTTGCCCCTACAAGCCCTTTATGAGCCTGGGCTTTACCCGCAGCAGGGCCATTGCAGGGTTCACTCACTTAACACTGGCTCTGTTTGTTGCCATCGGAAAAAAAAATATGCCCACAAGCGCAGCTGCCTCTTTGGAGGCTCAGAGGGAGAGAAAAGCCAGGAGAGTGGCAGGCTGGGGCTGATCCCAGCGTGAGGGTTGGCTGGGGAGAAGCTGCGTGTGAGCCGGCCGGAGCTGGAGCAGCGCTGCGAGCCCAAGCTTGGCATTTCCTTAAGGCTTTCCACTTCCTATTCTGTCTCCGCTCGAAGGTTTGTCCCTTTCAGCAGGCAGGAGAGCTGAAGCCAGCTGCCGGCCTTCTCACAGGGGAGGTTTCTTCCTGGCACAGATGGAAGATATTCCCGGTGAGGCATTCCCCAGGGCTCGGCGTGGTTTCTGTGATGACAGGTACGCAGCTGTCACGCAGACCAGGACACGGGTGGGGTAGTGCGGAAGGGGGGGTGAAGGCCATGTCTGGGGCAGTTCCCCTGATATGGGATCTTCTGTGCTGTCAAAACTTTGCAGGCACAGGGTGCCAAGAAGGAGAATTTTCGTTCCTGGGAGCTTTCCTTGTGCCACCCCCCTGCTGTGCATTCATGGTCCCATTCAGCAGCGCAGTATTAACTCTTGATAGCGAGGTTTGTTCAGGTAGGAGCTGCTTCTGCATCTCTGGATGCAGATCTGGGGCAGGGTAAGGAGCAAGGAGCGAGGCTGGCACAACAGACATGGGGCAGCCTGGCCCCCCAAGTCAGGCAGAGCCCCAAGGACAAGGCACAAATGCACAAAATGTCACCAGTAGTAGTGATGCTCTGGGTTACGTGTTTATCTAATGCAGCATCGAATCTCACTGAGTTTCTGGCCTCAAACAGCTATTTCCTGTGTCAAAACCATCGTTATTTAATCTCTCATCGGGTGAAGTGGTGTTTTCCTGCCTCATCCCTGCTTTTGTTTCACTGACCAGCCCTTCTGCTAGGGAACAGGGAAAACTCTGCTTTCCCATCTTCTCTCTGCCCCTTGTAAGGCTGGCTAGTGCCTCCCCTCCCTGGCAGCTGGGGTCCCCATCCCTCGGTGTCCCCCTCCTCTTGCTGTCCCCTGCAGCCTGCTGCTGTCCCTGTGCTGCTCTGCATGTCACCCAGCCTGTCCCGGCCTCATGGAGGCTTCCCCGGCTGCTTCTGCTCTGTCAGCAGGACTGTGGCCCGAGGTGTTCCTGGGGCCTTCCCAGCTTCATCTGGAGGGTGGTGCAGAAGCCTCCCCGGGTTTACAAAAGCCTGCAAGTTTTGTGCTGCAAAGTGCCTTTCTTTGCATCAATACGATTTGTCACCATAGAACCCTTTGGGACTCTCTGATGCTCCTTGCTGTATCCTGTGCTCGCTAATCACCTGAAAAATTTTGCACTTGTTCCTGCCTCCCCTCTCTGCTCCTCCATCCAGGCCGTTAATAACACCCCTGCATAGCAGGAAGCCTAGCACGTGTCCCGACTTCACCACTGCTAATCTTCTGCCATTATAAACCCAAACTATTTATCCTCTCTGCCTTGGGACTCCTTGCCAGGTTCCCATGCAAGAAAAAGACGGTGCCTTTTGCCCTCTGGCTAATTAGCTGTTTTAGCAGCAGTCTGGACAATCTTTTGTCGGAGGAGCTCTAAATAAATAGCCACTTTGTTGTTCTGCATCCGCCACTGGGCTGATACGTTCAAGGAAATCTGGGAGATTAGTGACATGGTTTTCCTCTGAGACACGCATACTGGGCTGTATTATGAGATGTTCTGTTTTTAATTATCATTCCAATCAATTTGGTGCACGCAGATGTGCAATTTACTGATCTGTAATTCCCCAAATTACCCCTGGAGGCTTCATTTTTATTGTCAGTGTAACATTTGCTACCAGCTATCTGCTGTTTGGTTTTTTTTGGGGGGAAGGCTTTCTTCTTGTTGTTTTTTTGGTTTTACATCTTCAGCCATCTGCTCTCCAGAAATCCATTTTGCCTCATTTTTTTCTTTCTTGTTACCTGCTGTAATTTCTTGTTGCCAGGCAAGGTTTTGATTTCCCCATTTGGGAGTACCCCTGTGTGCTGCAGCCGAGCTGCAGGTACGTGGAGCCCATTCTGGGCTGTCACAGCCATCCACTCTGCAGCCAAACCCTTCCTGCTGTAACCCCACCTGGGTTTCCCTGCCATAGCAGGCAGACACCGATCCCACTGCAGCTCCAGATATACAGCTTAATTAATTAGTGCTTGTAGAGTGCAGTCAGGAGGTTCTGGGGAAGATGAACGTGTCGTAAGTGCCCTCTTTACGGAGAGATGTAATTGCTCCTCTCGGGGAGCTGCTGGTGTGAGGCAGAGGCAGCTCACAGGGCTGGCACAGACACACCCTCTGTGAGGAGCGGGGCAGCTGGCTATGTCTCCTCGAGGAGACACAATTTCCTCTCAGGAAATGGGTGAACAAAGCAAAGAAACACAGCAGGTTGGAGGTGTCTGTATCTGGCCAACAGCTCTGCCAGCTGGGGGCACTCCCTGTGGGGCCAGGTGCCAGTCTCACAGACACCAGTCCTGGTCATTCCTGGACTTGCCCATGCCCCAGCAGCCCTGGAAAATCCTCTCCTTATCTGAGCCTTGCATTTGTGTCCCCAGAGGATCCCAGAGCCAAGGGTTCTCCTAATAAACACCTACATCTGTGGCTCACTGGTCACCTGCGCAGCACTGGAGCTGCTGAATCTGCACTCCTGGGATGCTCTGCGTCCCATGGGCTGCTGCAGCCCTCCTCTGCTTATACTCTGTGGGGGCTTAATTATTGATAGCAAATTCCTCCAGCCCTGCTCTGACAGGGAGCCACAGATAAGCTTGTAACCCCTGAAGTCTCCCTTACTGGACCTAGGCAAGAGACACGGGGAGATTTAAATCCAGCCCTTGGGATGGTGGGGACCTGGGCTGCCAGTGCTGCAGGGGGCAGGGGCTGCCCGTGAGGGAGGTTTAAAAAGCACAGCGGCCTGGCAGTGGCCATGCGTGCTAGGTTGGAGTTAAGCTCCATTTAATTCTTTTTCAGATAATCCAGTCTCGGCTGTGGTCCCATGCTCCCTGACCCCTTAATCCTATTGCCACAGAACTGTTTAATGGGGAAGCTAGTGAGGGCTTCTGTGAAATGGCTTGGGGCATCTTTCTGGGCCCCAGCTCTTTGTCTGCCCCACTTGCCTCTTCCATTCCTGAGGCATGGATCTGACACTGACAGATCCCTTTCTCCCCCTTCTCAGCTCTCTTTCCTCCCCGCTGGCTGAGAGAGACCCTCAGCCCCAAAGCCAAGAGCAGGCAGGGAAGGGGGACCCGGCTCCCAAGCACGTTTACTGGGCAGCTGTGAGGCGATCTATCTGCCCAGACACCAGTTCTGCAAGCTTTGCTCTGCTTTGGAGAGGGTGATTGTGATGGAGGCAGCTGGAGGGGGAGAGCAGAGCAGCCATCCCTTGTGTCCCAGCTTTCAGGAAGGAGGCTGGTGCATGGTGAAGCAGCCAGTCAGCAGTGGTGAGGACATAGCTGGGAGGAAATCTGGGTTATAAATTTCAGAAATAGAGCTGGTGGAAAAGCAGGTGGGTTTGCAGTACAAAATCTCCCCCACTGTTCTCCTCCTTGCTAGTGAGCAGGCCGCTGGTCCAGGGGCCAGAGCTGAGCACAGGGCTGGAGCCTCCTGGCTTTGGTCAGCTGGGATCACATCCACCCTGCTGCTCCTACTGCTGCTGGCACACGTTTGCCTTTGTGCTTCCAGAGCAGTGGGGCTGGGAGCATTGACCCTGATGTGCAGATACACACACACACTGCCGAGGGTTCACTTGAGCAGCTGCCCTGGGTGCCAGTGAGCAGCCTGGAGCTCCAAGCGTTCCCTGGGGATGGGATCTCTGTTTGTGAGGGATCCACATGGCTCAGCTGGGGCGGTCATTGCTGGTGCCTTGCCAGGGCAGCTTGCTGGGCTGCTGCCAGGCCGCGGAAGACTCTGACCCTCCTCTGTGGCTGCAGAGCCGCTCATTCATGAACAAGTCGTTCCTGGGAGTCCCACAGTCAAGCAGTGTGGTGCTCTGGGGACAGGAGCCGTGCCCGACCGACAGGCTGCACTCCCTTGTTGGCTTCCCACCATCCCTCTCTGAAAGGCTGGTGGGGTTTGGATGCTGCCATGTCCTGCAAGTTCCCAGCAGGAGCCTTTACCCTCCACTGAATTTGGGAGTGAGAGCACAGATGTTCAGCTCCTTGGAGCCAGACAACAGGGAAACAACCTGTTCCTGTTCCTCTTCACGCTTCCCTGGACTGACACTAAGGGCAGATTCAATCATTTGTGAGCCCAGAGAGGAATCAGAAAGGTGAAGTGTCCTGAATTGCCTGGGAAAGTTCATGTCTTTTCTGCCTTGCTCATCACCCCACGTCCCTCCTCAGTGGGAGTAAGGCCAGAGAAGATACAGGATCACAGGGTAGGGGGTTCAATGCAGGCTCTGAGTGGCTCCCAGGATGCTCTTTTCTGTCAGCTTTTCCTGCAGTGTCTCTCCTTGGCTCTCCAGCAGTGCCCACAGAGCTGGAACCCTGTGGAGGAGGCGGATGGCTCTGCTAAAACCATCTTTTGAACCTGAAGTTTTGCAGGGAGACACTTCATCTCCTGCTCCTTTGCTCTTGCATGCATATTCAGCCAGAAAAAGTGCTGTTCCCCTAAGGTGAAGTGGTAGGATATTAATTTTCTGAAGTTCTCGATAAGCTATTGAAGATTAATTTTAGGGAAAGCCAGGGGATATGATGGATTGGAGCCCAAGCTTGCTTAAATATGCAATATTAAAAATTGATCGTTGTCTCTCCTTGTCATACACCCTGCCCTGGTGTCTGGGGCAATCCCACAGTCTGACAAAATGCCAGGAAAATACTCAATAAGCCCCACGCCCAGCTGAGTGCAGATTTTAATAACTTGTGTTGTCATTATTATTTTTTAAATCACTTTTATGAGTTTTTGTTTTGTTTAATGCCTGGCTCTGTTGCGCAGATTGGCAGCTGGGGGCTCGGAAACCCTCCTCTAGATGCCAGCCTGTGAGACATCAGCGCCCAGCACAGCCTGCTTCCCTGTCCTCCCACCAGCCCCAGCCACGGGGGTGATGCTCCAGGCGACCAAGGAGCCACAGTGAAGGCAGCCCGTGGTGGGACCAGGGGCCTTGGCCAGGCAGGTGCAGAGGGCTGGCTCAGCCTGGAGACATCCAGAGGAGGTGGATGGAGCATCATTCACACTTTTGAGGTTTCTTGGCTGCAGGAGGCAGCACTTGGTGCGCAAGTGGAAGTTGTCTTACCTTCCTCAGCTGGAGTTCCTTTGGCATCAACATGGCATTGTAAACATTCACTCTGATATTTCTCACTTGCAGGGAAACAACAACATTTTGTCAAGATATTGGAGTTCATCAAAGCAGTGAAGAATTCTTACAGGTATTTTTGAGGCTGGCTGCAAAGTGGGGGTTCCTCTGCACCACAGAGTCCACGATGACTCCATCAGGGCACTCAGCAGCAAGAAGAAAGCTCAGTGGGATTCCCATTCATTCCTGCCTGGCTGAGGGAAGTCCAGGCAAAATCCACCTCATCCACTCTAATCAGAAAGCTGCTGACATTATTTTCCTCCCTGCAGTAATGATTGCAGGAGGAGGGATTTGCTGGCATTTGCACTTCACAGAGAGCTGCGAGAAGAGAAAGTGGGTCCCACAGAGGTTTCGGGGAGAGCAAGAGGCATGGTGTAATCTGGCATCAGGCTTATCTAGCCAAGGTCCATAAGCAGCATAACAATACTGAGACACTGAAGTGCCTGATGCAACATAAGCTACTGCTTTGTTGTTGCTGACTGAGTTTTAGCTGGACTGCAGAGGCCTGTGTTGGGACCCAGGGGGGTGGCACTGTGACCCATTTTGCCACACATCCTCTGAGATGAGGTCAGCACAAGAAGCCACAGTTGAATAAAGAAGAATAGCATGTTTGAGCAAAGAGCTATTATTTGCCAAAGGTCTAGTCTTCCCTGATTTGCACTTGGGCTGTAGTAGCACTTGTCCTAATGATTCCTCCATGCTCTTCATTGCAGCAGGCTGATGGTGAGGAGTGATGCGTTTCCACAGCTCCCAGGGGTGTGCTTGGAGTGCTGTGACCCTTGTCAGCAGCCCCTGCAAAGGGACAGACTCAAAGCACTTATCTGGCCAGTTTGAAATAGATGCCAACTGGCCTCCACAGTGGTAGTCAGTGGTGGCCACCTTCTTCTCACCCACGTCAGGAGGTCCAGGAATGGGGAGGCCCAGCAGAAGGGGAAGGAGCACACCACCAGCAAGCCCTGGCTTGAAAGCACAAGCAAAGACTGATGTCAGGCAGTGACATGCTGGTGTGAGTGCTGGGGGACAGCGGGGATGCAAACACTGAAGAGTGATGCCAAGCACGAGTGCTGCATGGGCACTGGGGACAGGATGGTACAAGCTGAGGCCACCCTGGGTCACTTTGGGTGACACTTCAGGACACAGCATTTTTGTGACTACATTTAATGACACAATAGATTGTGATTCTCTGCAGTGACCCCTCGATAGCCAGCAGCTCGGGCAGGTGTGCTAATGTGGTGCTTTTGTGCAGATAAACCCACGCTGCAGAAATATCAGCTCCGTGCACACATCAGCAGCCATGGGTGCAGCACTGTGCTCCACCAGTGGCGAAGGCCAGGCCAGGGAAGAAAGACAGCAGGAAGGGGCAAGGATTAGGGGTGTTTCTTTTCTCCACCAAATGCAGTTTTATGTCTATGTTAAAAATTTATAGAGCCCTTCATTTAATATTTATAAAGTGAGTGTCTTGGTGATAAATTACTAAGGAACACAACAGGGCAGCCTCACTGCTTGTCTTGGAGTGTTGAATGGGGACTGGGAGCTCCCCTTTCATCCAGTCTGCCCAAACCCTTCATCCAGCATCCCTAGGTGATATCTTGGTTTGTGGGATAGAGATACAGGACTGGGAAGGAGGCTCCTCACTTTTCCTAGCCAAACTTCAGGGTGTCTCTGACTGAGCTGCTTTCTCCCACCCACCCTCAGCTTGAAGAGTGAGACTGCCCATGAAGTGCTGTGAGGGACCCTGGACTGGGATCAGAAGGGGCTCCCAGGCAGCCTGCAGCATGTGCTGGGGACAAGGAAAATAGGGGTTCAGGTGGGGCCAGAGAGCAACCATCAAGAGCTCTGGCTGGAGGAAGACTGGGTTTCCATGAACTAGGACAACATTTCAAGGTGACCTGAGCATCCTTTGAAAACTGGGCTGGATCAATGCTATTGGTACTCCTAATCATTTCCTCTCAAAAAAATCACGGAGCAGAACTCCTGAGTTCACAGACAACCCATCAGCTTCCTGCCACAGTGTTCCAGGGACTAGCCAGGAGCCCAAGGACTCCCATCCTTGTGGATGTGGACCTCTGTGACACCTCCAGTTCCTTCATGATGTGCCAGAGCTTGCACTCCCAGGGGAGGGACACAGAGCCTGGCACTGGGGAAAGCACAACCCTTCCACACTGCTCCCCACACCGTGAGCTGGGCACGGGGCAGTGGTGCTGGCAGGAGAAAGGGATGGTTATGATGCATTATCCAAGCTCTGTTCCACATCTTCCACCTAGCAGCCACACATCCCTGAGCTTTCCTGCTGCTGCAGGTCCTACCTGCAGCCAGCAAAACAGTGAAAGCATCAGTGTAGGCAAAATATCCTAAGCTGCCTGCATTTCAGCCAGAGTCCCCGTCTGCTCTGGACCGGGTTAAACGACACTTCCCTGGGGCATTTCAGGAACATTTTCTCTCTCGCTCAAGCTTCCTAACTAGGCCCAAGGAGGCAGCAAGGGAGCAGGCGAGGTGGCGGAAAGCAATTTCAGCCCTTCTAAAGAAATAACTGGCATGTAACAGTGACAGGAAATTGTGCAATTAGTACAACGGGGCAGTGTCAACAAGCTCTTAACGCCAGTTGTTATGGCAACACCAGGAAAAGCGATGCCGGTGCTGGAAAAATCCAGAAACTGAGAAATCACAGCAGCAGCCGGGGCGGCTCTGGCTCTGCCTGCGGGGCTCCGGGGCCGGCAGCATCCCGAGGGCAGCCCCGGGTCGTGAGCACCGCCCCGGGGCCAGAGGGCACATGGGCACAGGTACAGCCCCTGGTCCAGCACGCAGGAAACCAGAGCCATCCACGGGGACCAGGGAAGATTTTCCTGCATGCAGCCCCATGAAGCCCTTCCCTGTGGCACTGCCCCGCAGGAGGGACAGCCTGGAGCAGCCCCCATCATCCCTGGAGTAGAGCATCAAACAGTGGAGAGCTGGCATCCCCAGCTTGGCTCATCATGTCAGTAAAGTGGCAATGGGTGAACTGGTGAGAGAGAAGATTGAGTGTTTTTCTGCTGGCAGAATTGTGGTGCCTTGGGTCTGGCAGCACATTGTCTAATCCTGGTCAAACATGTGGCAAAGCATGTCAGCCAGGTCTGTGTCAAGTGGCTCTGTGAGCCACTGGCTCCTTTGCATCCATGCCAGGCACAGCCAGGCCTTTCTAGCCCCCTGTGTGCCCCCACTTTAACCCAGCACTCACTCCCCATGCCCAGTGGGGTTGGTGCAGAGGAGAGGAGGCAGGCAGAGAGCTGCCCTCCGTTCCTGCATGAGCCACGCTACAGCTGTGCCCTGCACCAGCACACAGACCCTGAGCCACTGCTTTGGTTTCCAGCTTGAGCCTGGACTTGCCTGGCTGAGCTGAGGCTGTCCCGACTGGGGGTCACCAGCCCAGCTCTGCAGCCCTGGCTCAGCTCTGGTGGGAAGTTCAGCTGCCCAGAGAGGCTGGGATTTGTGCAGATGGAGGGGTCTGCGGTAATGTGAGAGGGCCATTGATGCTGGAGCTCAGAGCCACTGTGACACTCACCGGAAGAAAGGCAGGGAATTTCTCAACATGCACAAAATGTGCCTCTTTTACCCTGTCCCAAAAATGTCAAAATGGAAAGGATTTGATTTCAGCTCACTGGGGCGTACAGCAGCTCCCTCTCTCTCTGTGCTCCTGCCAGCAGGGCAAGTCCCTACAGCAGGGTTCTCCCAGGAGTCATTCAGACTCTCTGTGGTTGTGCCCTCTGGTTTACCCCAGCAGGAGCCAATGTATACTCCTTTCTCAGCATTGATAGAGCTCTCTTGGTACAAAATTTGGTGCCCACAGAGCAAAGCAAAGATTCGGGTTACTCCCTGCTCCCTTTCTGTGTAACATTAGATCTTTTCTGGACAGAAAAAGCCTTTGCAGGAGGAGCAGGAGAGACTGTAAGATGCTTTCAGAGAGAGCCAGGACTCCCAGAGTCACAGAGAGCATCATCCTTTGTAGCTCAGCTCTGTTGTTGAGATCTCTAAGGCTTGAGAATCTGGAGGGGCAACAGCAGAAGGATGCGGGTCCATGAGAAGCTGCTGCAACATGCACACCCGTGAAAGTTAAAAGCATGTGGCTTCAAAGGGAGTAACATTCTGAGCCCTATGGAGAAAGCTGAGCACTGGAAAGATCAAAGCACTAGAGAGAAATATGTTTTGTTTAAAACTGTGGTCTTACAGCAGCTTTTGAGGGAATCTTAAGAAAACGTAATGGGATCTCTTAGAAAACAGCAATGCAAGCCTTGCAGCTGGTACAATGAAGATGACAAAGAATTCCATGTGTTGTTTGTGAAATGTTATTGCCCTTGAAGCAGTAGCTGACTTAGTCATTCAAGTAATTTAAGATGTTGGTGACAGAGGTTTTTGTTGGTGACTGTTGTTTTGAGTACAGGGGGTGGGTGCTTTTCTACCAGCAGAGAGCTGTGTGTTGTGCTTCCATCTGACCAGACAGTAACACCTTTCTTCATTCCACAAAGCATCTTTCTTTGGGACTGCTGTCATCGATTTTGCTGGAGCTGTTTGCAGAGCAAACGCTCTAGTGTGTCTGTAAGGAGGCACAACTGAGCCCTCAGTGAGGTGGAAGCTTCCAGAAGGCTAATGAGCTCCTAATGAACGTGGCTGATTTCCTGGTGCTCTTGCCTGTGAAGGCAGTAACAGCATGTGTACAATGGTGGATCACTATAGCACAGCTTTGGAGAACCTCTAGCGCTGATCCTTCCCAAAGACGACAGAACCACCAGGTCCCTGCACTTCTGGGCCCGGTGGGATGTGATGTGGTGCATCAGTCCACTCTGCAGGTTAGGTCCAGGTGAAGGAGCATGGCAGCAGAGTGCAGGCTTGGACTCGTGCTGCCTCTGCACCCCTCTGCAGCTGCTACATCAATTTCAGAAAGAGAAAACTATTCCAGAGAGGTAACAGGGAGCTTTGATGAGTCTATTTCCCATCACAGCCACCTGCTAAGAAACATCTGGAGAGCTTCAGCATGACATTCCCTCCAGCACAACTGGTTGGTTCCTTGCTGGGGATCACAGTGAGCATCCTACACTGCCTGTGGATGTTTTGGCCCCTCACTGGTTTCCCACCTTGGATCAGAAGCAAGGCAGGAGTGATCCCATGTCTCACACTGACCCTCAGCTCCATTTCATCTTTGTCTTCTTCCTTCTCTTCATCTGTTTGTTCCCTGATCCCAAGTTATCTGCTGGTGTTATTTGGAACTGAGGGAGGGAGACTTTCTCCCCATCCCAGTGAGCATGGTCACTCCCCAGCCCACGCTGAGCACCAGTGGTCAGGAGACACTTTGTCCACTCCAGGAGAGCAGCTGCAGCCTGTCAATAAATTTCTTTCATCCTTGATCCTAGTGAGGTCACAAGGAGAAGGAGAGCAAGTCTCTGATGCCACAAGCAGCCCTGGGACACCTGTGGGAAATCAGCTTCCTCCTGAGGACACTATGGATGGATGTTCACTTACATCTGCAGCAACTCTCTACTCTGCATGAATACACAGAGTAAAGAAACTGGCAGTTTTAGAGTGTAGCTTGTTTGAGTTCCCGATAAGTCTGTCCTGGGGGGACTTCATCCTTTTTGGGAGGGAATAAAGTGAGTGGGCTGGAGAATGTGTGTGAAGGAAATGTGGGCAGGAGGACAGAACACTGGCAACACAGGAGACAGGAGCTCTCCAGCAGCAATCCCAAGCTCACCTTGGCACACTTGGGCTCACAGCAGGGAGGGAAAGATGAAAAATCTTTGTCAGGATAGTCAATTGTCTCCTCTTCCTGTGCTCCTTCTCTCAAAGACAACCTTGCACCTGGCAGCAGTGCTGGTGTGCTGCCAGGACACGTGGCTGCTGAAGGTGAGGGTGGCAAAGGCTCTGCTCAAACACCTAATGCCTCTTTGTGCTGTAGTCTAAGCCCAGGAGAGGTCAGAAGCAAAGGCAGCCTGAAACATTGGAAAGGGTTCTCCAGCAGGAAAATCTCAGCAAGGACTTTTGAAAATGAATGGTTGTGGTTTGGGCAGAGAAAGATTGTGCAGAGAGCACCAGAAACAGGACATAGGACAGGGCCTGTTGCCCTGGGGTTTTTTTGCAGGTGATTTTTGCACTCTTGTGTAAAGTTTTCCAGAGGCTGCAGCAAATCTGCAGATGAGAGGGATGATCTCCCTGGATCACTGTCTTCTCAAGGGCCAGGAAGCACAATGTGAAAATACATTATGAAAATAGCGTACACAGTAGGACTTCTCTTAAGGAATGGTGCAAAAAGGAGGAAGAAAGTAATCTGTTTTACCCATCACCCTGTATTTCAGCATCCCAGCTTTTGTGCTTCTGAGGCATGCAACTCGAGGGACTCTTCTTCCTCCAGCAGTCAAGGTTTCTTACACCCTGGTTTTCCCTCTTGCTCCCAGCTCAGTTTCCCAAGTCCTGTGATCAGCTGAGGCTGACCTCACCCCCTCTCTCCTCTCTCTGGACCATTCCTTGGATAATACTTGCAGGAAGAAGAGAGAAGTCATAACTTCTCCAGCCCTGTTACTGAATGTGTAAGTTTAACTCCCAGTCCTCTTGCTCCTTGGCCATACTGAATATATGCTGGTTCTGTGCAGCCTCCTTTGATATCTGCAGAGGAAGCCTTTGCCAGCAGTAGATCTGTCTGATTTTTCTCACTTCACCATGGCAGCTTTGGAGCTGCTGAGATCCCTGGAGACTCAGTAAGTCTTCAAACAGTCAAAGGAGCTGAGATCCGGTCTCCTGAGACATCTGAGCGCAGCACAGCATCGGCTTTTTTGATACAATGCTATCAAGACGTTTCTCTATTTTTTTTTTTTTTTTTTTTTTTTTTTTTTGCAAATCAAGAGAATGGAGCTGGTTTCTCTCCTGCTGTTGTTGGGGGCTGTTGGGGAAGGAGGTGTTTTCATTTCAGCTCTTGAGTCAGAGAATAAAGGAGGAGGAGAAGGTGGGGGAGAGGAGTCGGGAAAGGAATATCTGAGAGGATGACAAGGGAGAACACCTGCTCATGGCTTTCCTGTGGGGCTGATCCTCTCTGAGCCACAGGAGAAGGCAGTCACAGGGCATTGCCTGGAGCTGGAGAGCAAAGCCCAGGTTGCTGGAGGTGAGCAGTAATGAAGGGGAGGTGGACAGCTGGGGGGCTGCAGGGGGCTAGGACACACCAGGAGCCCAGCAGCGCTTGGCAGGACAGGACTGAAGGAGCCACTGGCTTTGCTGAGCTTCCAACCAGATGCCTTGGCCCTTTGGCAAGTAAGTTGGTGTGACACAAGCCAACCTCTTCCTTTCACCCTTGCAGGGGAAGCATTAGTTTTGCCTCCTCCCAGTTCTCTGGGGCACCGTGTTGTACCTCTAATGCCATGCAAAGCCACCCACGGGGCCTCCTGACCTGTCCCGTGCTCTGCCCTGCTGCCCAAGCCCACCCTTCAAGGACTTGTGGCTCCCTCGTCCTGGGAGCCGCCTCTGGCAGTGCTTCCCGGGCCCCAGTCCCTGCTCCTGCCCTGGAGGGCTTCTCACAGAGAGTGTCACAGGGACCAAGCTGCTCACATACAGTGATGCTCCAGGTTATCTGGATGAACACCCACATTGTCCCTGGCTAGCACCTGCCAAGCAGCCGGGCCTGGAGCTGGATCTGGCAACATTCTGCCTTCAGTTGCAAGGCAAATATATTATTCCTAATCCCCCCTGAGCTCCTTCCTTGGGTTTAGCTTGCAACCATTAGTATAAAAAACAGCCTTGGCATACAGTGCCCCTCCTGCTTGGCTTAGCTCCAAACTTCTGCCCCACTGGACATCCCAGAGCCTTCTGCAGGAGTCTGCTTTGTCCCAGTTCTGCTTTGCTGTGCTGTAATTTCTGCCTCAATAAAACCACCTTGAAGCCAGAGCCTTGCTGGAGCCCTCCAGGCACACTCTGTGTCCGTGCAGGTACTCTCTGTTCACTTTCCTCTCATGTCCCTTGGCACCAGCAGGGCATAGGATCTTCAGCCAAGCTTCTGCTCTCTTGGTGGGTCATCTCAGCAGGGACCTTGCTTTCCCTTGGAGCTGGCTGCAGGTATGGTGCTGCTGATAATAGGCCCTTAAAGTCTCTCTGTACATGCGGGGAATGTGTCAGCTGTTAATACCCATATTTCCCATACTGCCCATACTTATTCCCTGCTTCCATATGCATATTCTCTGACAAGCTTCCTTTCTTCTGCCCGAAGCAGGTTCATTTTTAATTCATCTGTGATTTCCTCTAGCTGCTCAGGGCACACAGACTCTACGGCTGCATCCCTGCATGAGAGGGAAGGGAGAAATGAGGGATGCTGGCAGACTATGGCACTCCTCCCCCACCTCTCTGCACTTGATCCCTGCATCTTGAGAGTGCATCTCTCCCTCATTTTCCCCACAGAGGGTCTAAGAGGCTTTTAAGCCCCCCTCACATAGGCACGCACTCAACTCTCCACTAATCTGTGGTGCTATTTATTAACAGACCCAGCAAAGGCTGGGCAAAACTTGTGAGTCATTAATTCAGCTGGAATGATGAGCTAATGAGAGGAACCTTGCGAGCTTCCCTCCCCACTGCTGGTTGTTCAGTGCATATTAATCTTCCTGAGCACATGTGCCAGCAGCATCCCCAGCAGCTGAGCACGCTGCTGCATGTTTGCTTTATGGGCCACTGTTCCCCGTGCCCAAGACCTTTGCTTGACTTGCTATAGTTCTTCCCAGTGAATTTGTTCCAAACCAGATGATTTAGTGGCAAGCAGAGACCTCGAGATAGCGAGGAGAGGCTGTGCACATTAATGAAGCCCCTGCTGGTACTCATGTGCTGCCACCTGGGCGGGGCCGCAGCCAAAGTCCCCATTCCCTTTTGCCTGGTGGGACCGAGCATGGCACATCCTTCTGCACGTGGTGAGGGGCTCTGGGGTATGGATTTGTCCAGATGGGCTGGATCACGGCACTTCAGCTGCTATAGGGCAGTCCTAGCATTGCTGAAGTATAATTAATTCTGTGCACTACCCAGGGGGCAGCGGGGAGTTTGAATATGAAGGCTGTAAAACTCTCCTGGGTAAATGCATCCATCCTGATTTGAGCTTTGTGAGCTTTCCCAGTTGTATATCTCCTAAAAATATTCCCACAGAGTCACAAATTCCTGTAGAGGAACTGAAAGGCTGCCAACAAGAGGCTCACTTTTCTTACTGTTAGAAATAGCCCACAGCACTCTTGAGATCCATTGACCCCCGGCTGTAAACCACCGACCTGCAGCTTGTAGGGGAGGGAAATGAGAGGGCAGCACTGTGATTTCCACCCAGATAAAGCTGGGCACTCCAAAGGTACCAGGGCAGGCTGTCAGTTAAAAACCTCTGCCTGCCATTATACACCTGGCCCCATCAGGCCAAGGGCTGCATGGTCCCTGAGATGCTGGGACAGGCACCTGCCCAGTCCCTGCCAGTATAAACCTGGCCCCATCAGGCCAAGGGCTGCACGGTCCCTGAGATGCTGGGACAGGCACCTGCCCAGTCCCTGCCAGTATAAACCTGGCCCCATCAGGCCAAGGGCTGCATGGTCCCTGAGATGCTGGGACAGGCACCTGCCCAGTTCCTGCCATTATACACCTGGCCCCATCAGGCCAAGGGCTGCATGGTCCCTGAGATGCTGGGACAGGCACCTGCCCAGTTCCTGCCATTATACACCTGGCCCCATCAGGCCAAGGGCTGCATGGTCCCTGAGATGCTGGGACAGGCACCTGCCCAGTTCCTGCCATTATACACCTGGCCCCATCAGGCCAAGGGCTGCATGGTCCCTGAGATGCTGGGACAGGCACCTGCCCAGTTCCTGCCATTATACACCTGGCCCCATCAGGCCAAGGGCTGCATGGTCCCTGAGATGCTGGGACAGGCACCTGCCCAGTCCCTGCCAGGTCTGGCGCAGGACGAGGCTCAGCATGCGCTGGGCTCCAGTGCACATTGTCTACAGCATGGTTTTCAATTTGCCTTCTGACCATAAATTCTTTCTCTTTAAAGGAAAATTTCAGAGATCTGGTGGCTGCCCCCAGTGGAAGGATGACCACTGGCTCTCAGCCTGGCCAGGAAACAGGAGCAAGTGTGGTTGATGCCATCAAGCAACAACCCAGTTTTAGGTTTGAGCGTGGGAGGACTCTGCTTCTTCCTTGAGCTCAGATGGCTGCTATTGCCTGAGCCCTAAGAGCAGGATGTATTTAAATATTACTGCTAATTGGGAGTATTTTAGGTCTGTATTTCTCCTAAAAATTAGTTCTCTTGATTGGAAACACTAAGTCAAGGCATAAAATAACTGTAGGTTGATAAACCTCATGTAAATGTAAGTACTCACAAAATGCATGTTTATTGCTCAAAAGTTAATGCTGAGCCAAGAACTCAGGAGGCACCCGAAACCTGGAATGAGACACAGCACCAGAATATGGCAGCAGCAATGGGCAGGTGCAACAAAGCACTGTCCTTGGCTTAAGGATGAGCCTAGTCACACTTGAGAGTCTGCTGCAAACACCGAAAAGGAGAAAGGCTCATTTTCCACCCTTGTCCTAGCAGTGACATCTGCAAGGCTGAAATCTATACCACTGAAAATCCACAAGGATCCCATAGCCAGAAACCAAGCCGAGTTCATTAACTGCCTCTAATGCTGCCTTTAATAAATTGTGTGGCTTTTAAATGCAAACATATTTTGAGAGACCTCTTTTGTCTTGTATCTAGGACAGGTAAGGCAGGATCATAAAACCAAGCACAGATTCTGACTTTGCACATGTTTCAGTTAATTAACATCCAAATTAAAGCTTATTCAACTGATGAATTTTAAAGAATCATCTAGTGAATAAATGCAGTATTAAGCCTTTCAACACAAAGTGAAAAAAAAATCCGAATAAATGTTAATTACATAATAGCTCTAATAAGCTGGTTTAACTACAGTGGAAGCTGTCAAAAAGCAAGCATTGGGTTTTGCTGACCAGCACCAGTCAGCTTGCTTCAGGAAAACAGGGAAGTAGCTCAAATGTGAAACAAGATTAGAGTGGATTATTTAAAGGCTTCCTGTTTACAGATTTAGATCAACTTGAATTGAAATCAATTTATCCTTCCTGCCTGGAAGCCATTTGGTGAGGAAAACTATGATGGTGGCAGATCAGGGATTGTGGCAGGTGTGATTCCCCCTCACTACCTTTTCACCTCTCTCCACAGAGAGGCATTATACCTAGTTTATATTTTTCAAAAGAAGGCTATGGGATGAGTGGATCATCTAGCAGTACTTCTGATGAAGAGACATTATTGAGCAAGGCATTTCCATTTAACCTAGGATGCCACAGCTGCTGGGTCATGCCATGGAACTGCATGGTGGCAATACCCTTGCGAGGCCCTCACCCTTGCAAGGAGAGAAGCAGGATGCTGGGTGCCTGGCCACGGTCCCCCAACACCCCAAAGCTGTAGTGAGACCCTTGTGTCCCCATGTGCCCAGCCAGGAGAGGGCCTCCTCCTCGCCACCCCCTCCGAGAGCTGCTGCAGATGGGGCTGGTGTGACAGACAAATCCTGGCGCCCCAGCCCTGCCAGATGCCTGGCACGTCGGTGTTGCTAAGCGAGGAGAAGTTTTAACGTGTTGATTAATGCCCTGACTCTGGGTGAGTAATTAGAATTAATGTGGGATATCAAATCAGGAAATCAGGCATTATTAGGAGGAATTAGTGATTTATTTTCATTTTACGCCTGGCTCACCCCAATCCCCCAACACAGACGGGGGATTTGGCAAGAGATGAAGTTCCTTACTTAGAGCACAAGGATGGAGAAATAAGTGATGATGGGAGGAGGAGAAAGAAAGTGGAGAGACAGCTCTACATAGTTAATCTCATCACAGCCAAGTCTCATCACTGCCTGTGACTGCTGTGAGCAAGGTGCACAGCAGCAGCGAGGGACCCTTGCCGCTCTTTGGAATCCCAGCTGGGTACAGCTGGAGATGTGGCAAAGGCCCAGAAGCCACTTGAGCAGGGAAGTGCCATTCTGGCACAAACCCTGGCTCTTCCCTGCTCTGGTTGCTTTTGCTTGTACGGACTGTGGGTAGGACAAACATGCCAGAGGTAAATCCATGCCCCTACAACATGGCAGCATGGCAAAGCAGGGGAGAACCTCAGTGGTGCTGATGCTGGGCATCTTGGTCCTCAGATGGGTCCTGCTCTGGCACAGCAATGGTGGCCCAGTGGTTTCAAGCCCCACTGGGCTGCCGAACCTTTGCCCAAACACCCTGCCACATCACAGCCAACTGCTCCACCGCTGCTGTCAGTCAGCAAGCACGTGGTTGCAAGGCAGCACGTGTGGCTGACTAACAGCTTGCAGCACACAGCTTCCCAAGCCACCACGGGCTGAGGGCAGGCTGGAAATCATAGACTTACAGATTTGCTAAGGTTGGAAAAACCTTCAAGATCACCAAGTCCAACCATTAACCTAGCATCACCAAGTCCACCACCACTAAACCATGTTCCTAAGTGCCACATCTACACGTCTTTTAAAATACTTCCAGGGAAGCTGACTCCAGCACTTCTTTGGGCAGCCTATTCCAATTCTTGACAACCCCTTCAGTGAAGAAATTTTTCCTAATATCCAACTTAAACATCCCTTGGCACAGCTTGTGGCCATTGCCTCTTGCCCAATCACTTTTTATTTAAAGGGAGACCAACCCCCGCCTCATTACAACCTTGGTGAAAGGAGCAGGAATGCTTGGGGTGGCTTAAAAGGGACAAACAGCAGCAGAAGCATCCCACTAGCCTTTCATCACCCAAGGTCTGCATTTGCAGGGAGAATTTAAATGCTAGGGAGACCAGAGCTGGTGGTGGAGTAGCAGACTCAGAAGTGCTGGTGCCCAGCTGGAGTGCTGGTAGGAAGAGGCAGGGGGTAACCTCAGGGGGCAGTGCCCCAAAAAGCTCCCTTTCATGATTAGACCCATTTACAAATTCATCTTCTTAGGCAGAAGTTTTAGGCAGAATTTTTTCACTCTTTCTTTTTTTTCCCCAAGATGAAAATGTCATTGGAATAGTTCATAGTACCCCCTGTAGCATCTCAGCCGTATTTAGTGCCTTTGATATGTGCAGCGTGCGTCCTCTCTCCCTCCCATGCAGAGGGAGAGAGCTTCAGGAGCAGAGCTCAATATGCACAAAGGCTGTCTCTCAAGAAGTTTATCTTCACCAAAAGAGGCAGGCAACCTTTCTATTTATAATTACTTTGAGTCTATAAACAGGTTAAGAAGCCTTCTCTCTCTCTCTCTCTCTCTCTCTCTCTCTCTCTCTCTCTCTCTCTCTTTTCCTTTCTGTTCATTTGCCAGAAAAGAGAGGAAAGCAAACAAGCATAATACAAGATGCAGCACTGTGTGGCTCAGTCAGGCTGTGTAGTGGAAAAATCCTGTGCTGTTCTGGGCACTGCAGATGGAGCCTGAGTGCCACAGCTCAGCCTTTACCTCATGCCTGAACTTTTTGTCCCAGCTGAAGAGACAGTCGATCTGCTCTTGCACAAAAAGAAAACAAGACTTAATCAATGAGGTGCCCACGAAAAAAACAGTCCCTGCCCTGGCACACAGTCCTGTGCAGGGAGGCAAGGATGAAGAGCTGGGTTTGGCAGGGTATGAAATCAGCAAGAGTCCTGTCTCCCAAGCAGGAGGGCTTGGGAAGTTTCAACCCCCGCTAAGGTTCATTGACCATGCACCACTCTGAGGAGGCATAAGAAATTGCAGAGCCAATTGCTAAAATGCAGCCTGCTGTAAAACATCACAACAGTTCACATGTAGATTTTAAGCAGAATTGAGATGTATTTGTTTAATTAGCACCGCAGGCTTGGATGGAAAAGCTTCACTGGGGAGTCAGGTTAATGCGGAGCTGGACACTGGACACCCCAGGAGAACAGTCTGCATCCAAGAGCTGCTACATTGGGACAGCTCAGTCACTCCTGCACCAGGAGCCAGAAGAGGCTTTCTAACATGGGCACTAGGAGGGCAATCAGCTCTTGGCTTTGACAGAAGATGCTTTAGCCTGAGGAAGAAAAGCTAGGGGCCATCACAGCAATCTGCAATCCCAGCCCAAGTGTGTCAGGAAACAGTGGTTTTTCACCAAAAGCAGCATATGTCAATCAGTTGAGTTAAGTGAGGCTTAAAAACAAAAAAAAAAAACCAAACCAAAACAAAACAAAAACAAACAAAAAAAACCAAAAAAACAACCCCAAACAAATCCAAAGAGAAAGAAACACGTCTTTAGAATAGTCTGCTTTCTCAGCCAGTGTCTGGAACATTGAGTCTCTGCCTGAAGACACCCCAACCCAACCTGGAGCAGGAGGGAAGGGGTGGTGCCAACTGGCACCTGCCAGCCCAAACACAAGGACACTCTTCAGAGCAAAACCAGGAGCTGCCTCAGCTGCATCTGGAGGGACAGGGTCGTCCAGCTGGGGTTGCAACATGCTCCCAGCTGCTCTGTGCTGGCACTGGCAGCCCAGCTATGCAGTTGCACGTCAGCCATACCAACACCCAAGAGACATGAAGATACCATAAGAAACCTGCAGATGTCTGCATGTAAATTTTTGCCATATCAGGTGTTTCCAGCCTCACAGAAAGAAACTGGGCATCTGCTCAGACCTGCTGGCAGAGCATGGTATTCTGGGGTCTGGGCTTGGGCACAGCTACTGAGGGACACCATGGCAAGCAGCTGATGAGGGGCAAGAAGCAAAGGCGAGGCTGGGGAGAGAGAGAGAGACAGAACTACATGAAGGGTAAAGCCCAGTACAGAATGATGTGAAATCACCAGTGGGACAGGGCAGATGGCAAGGGACAGAAGTCTCAGCTGGCAGGTGCCTGCTGGCTGTGGAATAGGAACTGTGTCCTCCTCTGGCCATTTTCAGGGAGCAGCAAGTGGACAGTGACTTTCCCTGACCAGCTGGGCAGGAAAACTTGGATTACTGCAGGTGTCACTTTTGGTGCTGACTCCTGTGCAGGGCAGGAGCAGGCTGAGGATGTTAAATAATGAGGCACGATACACCTGTGAGCTCAGTGATGGATAGAGAGTGGCATTAAATGGGACTTGGTGCCTGTCTTTATCTTGTCTTTAGCCATCACAGAGTGGGTGACATAAATGCTGAGCACTGAGGCCACGGGATCTGCTGCTTTTGCTGGCCTGGATGCAGGTAATGCCAGCAGCAGAGTGCAGAAGGGCCTGGGGGCGTCACAGACCCCACAGCCCTCTTTGCTCCCTGATGCTCTGGAAGGTCCCTTCTGAAAGGAAATGCGTTTGGAGGTCCTGTAATCCTAGCTTACTAAAAATTCTTCTCATGTTCGTTCTCAATTCAAAAGAATTTGAGGAAGAACAAGTCAAATCAAATCAAAGCTTTTCTTCCTATGAGGTACTCTGTCTCATCACATGGAGCTAAAAGATGTGCCCACTGCCACTTATGCCCCTGTGAAGCTCTTCCTTTGGTGCTGTCAGCCCTGATGTCACAGGGATGGGCTTGGTTGACCCTGTCCAGGGCTGCAGCTCCTCCTCCCAGGGCAGTACTTCCAAGGGAGTCCAGAGTGGGAGAGGGTGGATGGGCAATTCCCAGTGTAACCCTGAATGCCCAGCCCTAATGCTGGGCTCTGCATCCCCTTGTCTCAGGGGCTGCCATCCCACTTGGCACATGGGCTGCCATGCTACCTTCCACAGTGCCCCTCTGCTCCTTCTCCCCCTCATCTCCTGGAACCTGCAGGGCACACCTCAGCCAGCCCAAAGCAGGGGGCTGCTGAAACAAAGCACTAAGGAAGGGAGCAGCAAGTGCCATGTGGGGACAGGCCAGGGGTCAGAGCAGGCACAGAGGTCCCTGGCTGCATCCCCCCTGCTGCCCTGGCCCCGGGATGGAGCCCTGCACTCCAGTGCTGCAGGATGGGCAGCTCCCAGGCAGGAGAGAAGGCATGGCAGCAGGCTGGGCACAGGCAGGAGGCTGCAGGCAGGCTCTGGCACTGGCACTGGCAGGCACACAGACAAGGCTGGGCTCCACTGCGGCAGATTGATAGGTGTCTGCTGGAAAACATCCTACTGATAGTCGAGAACAAAACGCAAACAGGGAGAAATGACAGCTGTTCCTGTAGCTTTTCCATCATCTCTGCCGATAGCAGCCGCAGTGCCTGCAGCTCCGCGATTGATGCATCTCCGGGGACGCCGGGAGTGTGGATGCCACAATCAGGAAGGATAAAAGAATTGCTGCTGGAACCCAGAGGAGGCTTCGGATCCTTATCAGGAACAAAAAGGACATCAATCTGGTGCCAGCACAGGCCCGTCAGATGCAGCCACACACTCAGCAGCCAACCCGGCAAGGCTGGCAGAACACATCCATCGCTGCCCGGCCCCTTCCCTCCCTCCCTTCCTCCCAGGGCAGCTCCGTTCCAGCCAAGCAGCATCGGGCAGCAGCACCGAGACACAGCCACTGCTTGGCCAAGGAAATCCTTGGCAGGAAGGATGTGGTAAACAGAGCAGGAGATGAGGCTCTTCAGAGTCTCAGCTGGCTCTGGAGGGGTTGGCCCTCCGGCCTGATGCAGCCTGACAGACCAGCTGGCTGCCCTGTGAGCCCCAGCCAGAGCTGAGGTGCCTCCAGCTGGTCCCTGCTATCCAAGCCTTCGGCGTCCTCTGCCCTCAGCACATGGGACTGCTTTGCACAGCACTGCCAGTGGTAAGCATCAACTCCTCCACAGTGCCCAAAGCTGGCATCTCTCTTTCAGGTCTACAGTCAGGTTTAGTTTCTGGCTATGCTGAGAAGTAGGGAGGAGGCACAGAGCATGCCTGTTGGCTGCAAAGCACCCAGGTGTTTGTGTAAACTGGGCTCCCGGAACTTCCAGCCAAACCCTGCTGCGGGAGCCCAGCTGCTGCACCTCTGGTCTGTGTGAGGGGCCTAGTACTCACGTGCCATGGCAAACATCTGGTACTCACGTGCCATGGCAAACACAAGCAGCATTCCTTTGTCTGCCAGCACTCGTGGCTTGGAGCTCCCCACTCGGGGCACAGCGATCCCAAAGGACCTTGCTGCTGCCTCTCCTGATGCAACCTGGCTGGTATGCCTGCAGCTTCTTCTGGGGTTGGACAAACCAGCTGCTTGGTAACCATACCTTTCAAACATGCAAAGCTTAAAGACAGCCTCACAGGACAGTCTGTCACCTGGGCACAGCCAGGTCCTGGGCTGGCACAGGTCCCTCTGTCATGGGTGGCCAGGGCAGCTGGGCTGGCAGATCTGGAGCTGGCCACAAGGATGGAAGCTGCCAGCACTGACTCTGAGGCTGCTTTCTGCAGCATCCATGCCTCCTGCTGAAGGCTTACGTCCCCAGAGCCAGGTGTGGAGTTTCTTTACTCTCTGGTGTGCCACGACAGGGCTGAGGGGACCAAGGCTGCTTTCAGGAGTCCACCCATCCCCATCACCCATTGTTCTCCACCCCAAAGCAGATGTACAGCACTAGGAGCACCATCCCCATAAAGCTAGGAAGGGTTGATTGACATCACTGTGCAAAGAGCTACTGCCTAATGCACTTGTGACAGCTTTAGGTGAGAATACAGCTATTTCCTAAAGTCCACTCCCTCTCTGATGGGGGAAGTAGGACAGCACATCAGCAGCCTGCTCTGAGCTGCTCCCCACCTGCAGGCTGGCTCGGGGATCATGGAATGTCGTGGTATTCTGGGATGTGCAGGTACACCAAACCTCTTCTTTAAGCTTTCCTGGTCATGGTGATCAGTAGCAGAACCAAAAGATTAGGGTGGCAAAAACGTCTTTTAGCCAGAGATGTGTTTTGTTTGGCGCACAGACACAGGGCCCTCAGGTGGTGCTGATGGAGTGAAGTGTGCCAGACCTCACTGCGCTGAGAGCAAGGGCTGAGGCTGTGCAGAGAGCTCTGCTCAGCTCAGAACCCAAGCCAAGAGAGAGTTTTCAACATCATGGGGAAATTACATTGTGGCTTTTTCAATGTCCACTGCTACTGCCCTCTGGGGAAGGCTGGAGATACTTCTCCCTCTTCTGGAATGTTTGTGACTCAATTTTGCATGAGCACTTCAGCTGATACAGGGCTACTGGAGAGCTGAGCTCCAGAGGAGGAAGGGGTTTGGGATGGCTTTGAAGTGCTGCAGCACACACACTGGGCCAGCTGCAGTGGTGAAGGAAGGTAGTGGGAGACATTTGGAAAAATATGAGGATTTGGGGATGAGGTTTTGAGACTCACAGCAAGCCGGAGAGCTGTAAAGGGTGACCCCATTGCTGTGCTTTTCTCAGGACTAGCTGTTTCTTCTGCAAACCCAGTTCCCAATGGCAGGAGCATGTTTTTCTCTCTCTCCTACCTCACTTCACTTTTAAATAAGCTTCTATCCCTCACTGCTTGGAGAAACACTTTGAAAACCTGACCCTGATGCACCCTAAAAGCTCAGAAAGCAAGTAAATAAAAAGAGCATTTTCTCTTCTAACTTAAAAAATCACATTTAAGAAAAAAGCCCAGCAATCTCCTAACCCCTCTTGCCCTGATTCAGGAGAAATTTTTTTCCTCTTTCCTTTCAAGACTGGTGCCTCTGGGGGATTTGGAGTTGTGGTGCCAGTGCAGAAGAAGCCATTGTGGCCTCTGTGCCCCTTCCTGAGGACGTTCAGTTGTCCCAGTAGCTGATGAATGCTGTCACCTGCCAGCCAGCACTTAGTGGCTGTGGGGACCATAGCACTGCTCTCACTGACATCCTTTCCTGATGTAGAGCTTTACCACGAGCATGGGTGCAGCCACTGAAGCTGTACTTGTGCTGAGAGACTTGCCACCCTTCTCTGGCCACAGGGACTTTGCAAAGCCTGGCCAGGGGCTAATGCACTCATCTGGAGCTCTCTGGCAGCCAGAGCTCTTCTGGCTCTTCTGGTCCCTGTCCCAGGCCCAGAACCGTGTCCTGGGCACAGAGGTGTCTCTGGCAGAGAGGGCATCCAGCCCTCAGAGCATCCGTGGATGAAGGTGCTCCATATCTGCCCCCCACTTGTACTCATCAGCTGTAGCTGCTGGCAGGAGATCCCGAGCTGGAAGGCTGGGAGGCACTGGCAGGTAATTGTTAAAGCAAGCAGGGCCACATTAATGGGGATGACAGCAGCCAGCAATGTGCTCTCCATTAGGCTCGGCTCTGCAGCAGCCTGTGGGGAGGCAGGAAAGATGGGGAACAGGGGACAGAGCCTGCTTGGCTACAGTGGTGCTTCAGGCAAGGCAGTGCCAGGGGGCAGATGGAAACCTGCCTCCCCCGGGGTACCCCGAGCATTGTTAGCTGCCCCTCTGCCACTCACTGCGGCTCCACACCCCCTGGTGTGGCTGGGCCTCACCCAGCGCCAGGACTGGCTTTGGGGATGTGCCCTGGGGATCCCTGCCCGGGGACAGCCGTGCCAAGGAGATGCAAGCGGCTGAGGCCGCCACAGGGTGGGAGGCAAGCAGCCATCTGTGACAGCCATCTTGCCCAGCAGGGAGGGGCGGGATCTGCGCCCCTTTGCGCCCCCTCTCCTCCCACCTGCTCCAGAATCGTGCCTGGAGGCGCTGCAGGCCCCCGGGGGTGTTGCAGCACCCTCTTCCCAAAGGACTCGTTAATGAAAAGGGAAGACATTACTCATGCAACACGTGAGAGTGGGAGAAGAGGGAGGCGATGCAGGCCGGGAGCAATGGCTGTAAACGGAACTGAGGAGGGAGCTCAGGGCTGCCAAGGCCTCAGAGCTGGGGAGTGGCTGCAGACCTGGCTGGCTGAAGGTGCAGCAGGATAGAGGGGCACAGCACAGCCAGATGTGGTTCAGGTCCCACTGCCTCAGATCTTGCCTGGCACCACCCTGCCGAGCTGCTATCCAAGAGCAGGGATGCTCTGGGTTAGCCTGGACCTGCCAGACCAGAGGATTCACAGCACAGTCCAAGGCTGCTCTGCTGCTGTGGAGCAACTGGGAGCTGTGGCCACAGGAGCTAATGGTTGCAAGGTGAATTGGAAAGAAACAGGTTAGTTGGTGTGGTTTGTGTGCAGTGACAATGAGAAGAGGAGGGCTGGAATGGGGTGCCCAGAAGAAGGGCAGCAGCCAGTGACCACCTGGGCCATCCTCCCTGCTCTGTGTCATGGGCTGGGCTGCTCTGGAGATGCATGCTCCTGAAGCAAGTGTGTCCCATCCACCAGGGATGCACCACTGCCCAGGGAAGGCTGCCAGTAGGATGAAGGGCCCTGCTCTGTGTGGGGCCAGAAAACAGACAGAGCTGCCCGATGCTGTGTGCTGTAGAGATCAGAGCCACCCTCATCACAGGTGTTCCTTTCAGCTCAGCCACAATGCTGCCCACTGAGCTGCAGGGGAGTGCTTCAGTCAAGGGCTTTAGGAGAAATGGTTCAAAAGACCAGCCAGTGTCACTGATGTGGGATGTGAGAGCCAAGGCTGAGGGCAGAGCCCTCCCCTGTGTATGAGAGGGGCTTGCAGGCACTGCATGGCCCAGAGATGCTCTTTCAGCAGGCTGTCTCTTCCACACCCAGCACACAGAGGCCTGAGGAAGGACACCAAACACCTGCAGGAGTATAAACATCTCCTCTGACCCTGCCCACCAGGGACCCCAAAGGCAGAACCTCACTGCATCCCATCGTGGGGCAGCTGGCAGGGAGAAGGGAGGAGCTGGATGCAGCTGTTATGGCAACAGAAGTTCTCAAGATAGGGAAGGGAAAAGGCACTCTTTAAAGCATGTTTCCATGGCAACAAGCATCTTCAAAGGCCTCTATAAAAACAGAAATTAAAAAAAAATAATAAAAAGGTTTCCATAGAGGTGGGGACTTCTGTGAGGTGAGCTGTCTCAGGTGCTTTGAGAGCCAAGTGAAGAGCCTGGGACTTCCTGGGAGGGGCAAAGGAGGAGTGGGGGGCAGAGTTTTGCAGCCTGGGGGCTGTGTCATGCCCCCTTCCGCCACCCCTTGTTTGCTGGTTTTTTTGCTAGATGGGCCGTAAGGTGGCCAAGTCTGGCAAAGATGGCAGGAAACAAATAGCCTGGAAGAAGCTGAGGGGCAAGAAATGCCTGTGCTCTTGCTCTGGCTCTTCCAGCCTTGCTTTCTCTACCCAGGGAAGGACAACCCCACAACTTCCCTGCTGCAAGAGCTTGTGAGTTCTGCACCTCCCAGGGATGGAAGGCTGTAGATGGTGAGCTCTGGGCAGCTGTGAACATGTCATTGCCTGCTGAGGACAGGGATGTGGCAGCATGGCCATGGCTGATGTGCCAGCAGAGGGCCAGCTGTCCATGTGGGAGCAGCAGTGACAGCCTGCTCTGTGTGGGGACGGGCTGGCATGGCACTTCCTTCAAGTGTGTGAGGGAGATTCTACAAACCAAAAAGGTGCAGCTTAAAGGACTGTCTGAGCTAGCTGGATACAGCAGGGCTGCATGGCAGAGCCTTTTCCCAGCTTGGAGGAGGCAGGAGGGGACTGACCCAGAGCAGGACACTGACTGCCCAGGAGTCCCCTGAGCTGCTGCAGAGGCAGGGGGCACCAGAGCTGCACTCCAGCCACTGTTAACTCCCACCAGCAGCTCCAGGTAATAACACCAGGGTAAACCACTCACTTCAGTGACATTTATCAGGCAATCAGAGTCACATCAGCAGCCCCACTGGCACAAAATGAGATATGAGAGCCCATGTGCTGGGGGATGTGGAGCTTAGCATGGGGTGTGTAACAGAGAGCATGGTTAGTGATCCTGGAGGTTTAGGGTAATGCCATTCCAAGTGTGCTGGGAAGTGTGAGCAAGGGATGAGCTGGGGACAAGATGCCACCAACAGACCTCACTCCTCTCCCTGTCAGCCCCCAGGCACCTGCATCAGGAGCAGCTAATGTGGAACATGTTGTGGGACTGCCTGTACCCGTGAGATGATTCTCCTCCAGCCTTTGGTATCTGTTTTTCTCTAGCCCGCCTGCCTGTCCAGCAAGGGATCCTGGAGATCAGACAGAGCTGGAGTGGGGCAACAGTTACATGAACTTGTGTTCAGTGAGCTCTTGGGCATTGTCTTTATACCCTTTTCATACCCTTTGGTGAATAAGTGGAAGCAAGGAAGAAGTGCCTGCTTTTTGGTGCTTACTATATGGACCCACACAGAAGAGGGCAGCAGGGAGGCCATGCCACAAGATGCACGTCTGTTATCAGAATCCAAGCTGCTGCAAGGAGCCCTGCAGCTCCTGCGTTGTGTTACGGTAGCCAAGAGCTCCTCTGTGAGGCGTAAACTGGCCCTTCTATGCTTTAATCCATGGAATAATTTTCAGGCTGCAACTTGCTGTGCATTGGAGCACTGTCAGCAGCCCTCTTGCTGTTCGTATCCTGCGTTCTTGATCCACACAGAAAGATAAAAGGGATTGTTTCAGTTCCGTCCCAGCAGGAGCACTGAGCCACCTTTCTGGCCCCATGCCCAACCTGAGCTGCTTCTCAGCCTCACACAGGCTTCTCCTCAATTGCATTTACCTTTCTATTCACACAGAATCACAGAAGATGCTGAGCTGGAAGGGACCCACGAGGATCATCAAGTCCAACTCATCAAGTCCCTGCACAGGATCATCCCCAGAAGTCAAACCCTGTGTCCAAGTGTATTGTCCAAACCTCTTGAGCTCTGTCAGGCTTGGTGCTGGGACCTTTTCCCTGGGGAGCCTGTTCCAGTGCCCAGCCACCCTCTGGGTGAAGAACCTTTTCCTAATATCCAACCTAAACCTCCCCTGACACAGCTTCAGACCATTCCCTTGGGTCCTGTCAATGGTCACCAGAGACAAGAGATCAACATTTGCCCCTCCTCTTCCCCTCATGAGGAAGTTGCAGGCTTCAGTGAGGTCTCCCCTCAGTCTCCTCCAGGCTGAACAGACCCAGTGACCTCAGCCACTCCTCATACAGCTTCCCTTCCAGGCTCTTCAACATCCTTGTGGCCCTCCTTTGGACACTCACTAACAGTTTCATGTCTTTCTTATATTGTGGCACCCAAAACTGCACACAGGGCTCAGCTTTACTGAAATCCAAAGAGATTACATCAGCTGGCTTCCCTTGATCAACCAGGTGGGTTTCCCTGTCATTAAAGGAAATCAGGTTTGATAAGCAGGACTTTCCTCTCATGAAGTCCTCTGGCTGTGGCCAGTGACTGCACTGTCTTTCAGCTGTCTTTCAATATCTCCCAGAATAATCTTCTCCATAACTTTACTGGGCCCTGACATGAGATTGATAGGCCTGTAGTTTCTGGAGTTCTTCTTACCCTTCTTGAAAATCAGGATAACATTCACCAGCTCCCAGTCAGCTCAGACCTCTCTGGATTCCCAAGACTATTCAAAAAACATTGAGAGGTTTTGTGATGACATCAGCAGCTCATTGAGGCTTCTTGGATGAATCCCATCAGGCCCCATAGATTTGTAGGGATCCAGCTGGAGCAGCAGATCCTGCACAATTTCAGGATGAACTAGGAGGTGATCATTCTCACAGTCATGGTCCCCAAGCTCAGGGCTCTGAGACCCCCTTCAACCCTCATCTGTGCTGAAGATGGAGGCAAAGAATGCATTAAACACAGATGGACATCGAGAAGGAGCTCCTGCCTGTGGGCAGCCCTCACTTGCTTTCCTGCTGCTCCAAGAAGTTTGGGAGGTCAGGGTTCCTTGCCCCATTTCCTCCCATCCATTCATGAGTGCTGGACTCCTGTGGGTCTTTCAAACTTCTTATTAATATTCTGGATGAGAGAATGTTCAACATCGTGTCAACAGAGCCAGAGGTTAAAAAGCACAAATATAATGTCATGAAAATTCTCCTGTGCAGCCAAGTGGAATGGCAGGGGAGGAGGCAGCTGGAGAAAACTTTGCTGTCAGCCTCCACTCTGCCCTGGGCTCCTCTGACTGGGACTTTTATTCACTTGGGGTAGTGCCTCCTCAGTACCAAGATCCCAAGCTACAGGGAGGTTGAGGATTTCAGCTTATTAGTTTTGGAAGACACAGTTCCAATTTGATCCCCTGTGCCCCATGCCAGCTCCTGTCCTCCCTAATTGCTCACAGGTCCTTCAGGTGTACAGAACTGGGTGCTGGCTTTAAAGCATCCACTCCTGCATTTGCAGCATGGTCTTCATGCTATACATATTCATTTAATAATAGCCAAGGCCCAGGGTATTCCCAGCCAAGCTTGACCTAAATTCAATAGCAAGGTTTATTCTGCAGCTTGAATTGCAGTGGCTGGAGGGAAAAAAAACAAACCTTGAAAGGGAGAAACTTGGATTGAATTAAATCTGAATCAAATCACAGCCATCTCCTCTGTGTTTCTTTAATTGGAAGTTCAAATTCCATTTATTGTTCCCAGCTCCATCATTTTTAGTTTCCAATGTGCTGCAGGATTTGTGATCTCAAATGGCTGTAATTGTTATGCAGGGAAATTTTGACTGCTGTGGCTGCTAGAAATTGAGCAAGGGCTGTGGTGTAGTTTGGATGATAGTTTACCAGGTTCAGAGCTAACCCTGGGCAGAAGGTTACTGCCTCTGTGAGGCATTACTGGTTTGTTCTTTCATCACCTGTAGAAGGTATTCACTGGGCTGATTTATTTTGTGTTATTGCCGTGACATTCAGGCATAAAGGGCATAAAGAGGGAGCTTCAAAAAACTGTTCTCGGGGGAAAATAAAATATTCAGGGCTTAATAATGACAAGATAAACAGGTCTTACTCACGTGCCTTTAACCACTGTAACCCCAGGAGGGTTGGAGCAATGATATGCTTAATCCTGGCCTGCTTGGCCACCTCTTAACTTTGTTAGTCAGCTCCCTGGAGGAGGAACAAAGCTGCTCATGTATGTACAGCTCTAAGCTATTGGCTGTGCTCCAGAAAACGGTCCTCTCTGCTGCTGGAGAAGGATGCTCACCAAAGCTTTGCTTGTGCTCATTCAAACACAACCCCTTAAGAAATTAATGCTCAACAGATCCCACCTGAAATGTGCAGAGAAAGGAGAGTGCCGCTCTTCCCTGAAGAGTGGCATGGACACACTGTTGGCTTCAAGTGTGGGCAGGAGCCAATGCTGGGAGCTTTCTGTTAATGCCTTGTGCTCCTGAAGAAGCTCAGGCTCTGACACCCTCTTTAGCAAAGCCTTGGGTCCACCTCCACCATCTCAGGCAGCTCAGCAGTGCTGGAAGAGACTGGGAACAGGGCTGGATGGAGTGGGATGAGGGGGGAGATGCCTCGGCTGGCCCTCCCCAAAAACACATCAGAACAAACCAAACACCTGAGGGAGCCAGGCAGGAGTTTTCAGAGCCCAGTTAGGGGCAGGCACTGGGCCCAACTGGCCAGCAGAGCAGATGCCACAACAGATCCGCATCTTACCTGAAAAGCCAACTTCAGCCCAACTGCAGAGAACGAAGTCAGAGCAGAGCAAAAGCAGAGTGAGTCACCCTTTGGTTTCTCCACCTGACCTAGCCTTAAAAACTCAATTTGAAGGTGGCATTAGGGAAGTAAGACATCGTTTATCAGGAGTGACAGATACAATCTATAAATTAGCATGCTCAGCCTGGGAGTCAGGAGGCAGAGATATCTATCACTTCCTCCCCAGCAGGCTGATACAGGCACACAAATTTGCCCAGTTCCCCAGAGCATCATCTGGTCTCCAGCAGATCTGACAACCCAGAAGTCCTGGGGAGGCAAGTGGGGATATTGTGTAGGAGAGACCTGGAGAAGAATGCAGATCCTGACTCCACCCTGACCTGTCCTCTATGATCTGGGGACAAGTGGACCCCCAGGAAAATGGCATTCACATCTCAGTCCAAAGGCATGCTACATTTTTAAACACACTGTCAAGGCATCTGAAATAGGATGAGTTGCAAAATGGCTGCAGTCCATTAGAGAAAGTTGGCTATTTTAAGATACTTCTACATAGCTTGCATCCAAAAGAAAGGATAATCTATGTAAATTATATTTGCTTTTTATCTATATAAACTACTTCTCTGTGCGCGGTAAATCTGGGATGTTAGCCTAACCCTGGGAGGTTCTGGGTGGCTTTTGGTGGTACCTGGCATGACTTTGCTGTAAAAGAAACACAAACAAGGACATTCACAACATTGTCATGAGGCACTTGTCTCACTGAATCCCTTTTCTACGTAAAACCAGGGAAACTGGCCCAAATGGTGGAAATGGGTTCATCAGGATGGCCCAGCA
Organism: Emberiza elegans; assembly: GCA_024865655.1. Lineage (NCBI taxonomy): Eukaryota > Metazoa > Chordata > Aves > Passeriformes > Fringillidae > Emberiza > Emberiza elegans. The sequence goes on along the minus strand of JALJVW010000139.1, from coordinate 15,999,833 downwards.
CAGCCTCGCTCCCACCCCAGGTACCTGGGTCTGTGAATCAGCCAGTCCCTGTGGGGAGGAATGGCTGTTGGGGTGGCTGAAGGGACCACTCCTTCCCAGGCACATGGAAAGGAATGATCAGGGGCTCAGATGGTGCAGCCAGGAAGACTTTTAAAGGCCTCGTAAATAAGAGCCCATGTAGACAGCAGGTACTGTGGGGCTTTATAGGGCTATAAAACACCCTGAGCTGCCACCAAGGCTGGAAGGGTTGGGTAGGAAATCTAATTTCACAAGATTTAAAGCAGGTGAGAGAGATATAAATGTATGTTTTTAATAGTAATTAATGCTGCCATTCAGAAGCACTTAAGCACTGGGTTTGGAGAGTTTCCAAGGGCTTGCCTCATAAATCACAGCCCACTACCTGCCTGCCCTGCTCCTAAGGGGCTGGGCTACTGCTCTCTCACCTGACCTGGCCTTGGCAGCAGGGCATTTCCAGCTCCAGGCAGAGCTCAGCATCACTGCAGCCAGGCTGCTCCTGAGCCATGGCAACAAGCAGAGCCATCCCCAGCCACCCTTTCGAACCGGGGGTCACCCTGGGATGCTATCCACCTTCCCTCAAGGCTATCCCCTCTTCTTCAGAGACAGAGGGACAAAGGAGCATCTTCTTCACGCTTTCTTGCTGTGGGCTGCCAATTTTCACCCTGCCTTGTAGTCATTTCTGCTGCACAGGCAGTCGGGTCCCAGCCAGCTCCTGCCTGGCATGAGTGGAAAGCAGAGGCTGCTGCATCCTACAGGGATGAGGTGGATAGTGGGGGGTGCCCGGGAAACATTCAGGAACTGGGCAATGTATGTAATCTGTGCTGTTTGTGTCATGCTGTGATTTCTGATTTGTCACCTGGGCCTTTAAGTCTCGATTCCATACCGTTCTTGGGTGGTGACAGAGGCCAGCATGGGCAGCTGGAGATGTGCCCCATGCCTTAGCATGCCCATGCCCCCCAGAAAGCAGTCTGCACCTGCTCCCCAGTCCAGCCCCAGCCTGGGCAGGCTCCAACCGTGGGCCAGCCCTGCCCTCTAGTGTCACTTTGCCACCGCCGCTCCTTGTAATGCAGATCATCCCCCAGCACCGTGATACCAAGTGCAGTCGGGACTTCGATGTGACTCTTTCAAACAGAGCTTGGCTTTCACGCCAGGGGAGCAGCAAAGGGGAAGCACCGCGGCTCAGATATTTGCCAGCTGATGATGCTGTAATTCGGGGTGGAGGGAGCTTGCTACCTTTACCTCCAGTCTCTGCCCATGGTCAAAGCAGGTACCCACCATTTCAAAATTCTGAGGAAGCCAAGAGGGGACAAGACAACCAGGAGAAACCTTCATTAACCCTTTCTTATGCATTTCCACTTATGTGCAGTGAGACCATCCCAGCTGGGGATACAGCATGCCCCAGATGCCGAGCCTGAGGTTTGGGACATGTGCACTGCTTGGCTGATGGGACACCTGCACTGCTTCCAGAAACAGCTCAGATTTGCAAAGCTCAGGGCTGCTTTGATGTGGTGGAGCCCTTGTACAGGTCCTGTTGCCTCTCTACAGAGCTGAGTCAGCATGACTGCTCCAGGGACCTGGCACCAGACATCCAGAGATGGAAGAGCCCAGGCAGTGCTGGTTTTGATCCAGCTTCAAAGTTAATTTGGATCCAGCTGGGAGTTAGCCCCTTCTGGGCTGAGCTCCAGCAGATTCTGTGTGATGTTCTAGGGTCCAGGAAGGGGTCTGAGCTGGGTGCAGATGGATCCAAGCACTTTCCAGCTAGTGTCACCAGGCTGCTGGAGGACAGCATGTGGGGGAGGCACCAAAGCATCTTCCCAGCAGCTGTCTGGGCCAACAAAGCTGGCACTGAACCACAGCTATAAAACCCACCTAGACCAAAACCGTTCCAATTCCACAGTGGCACCAAGCCTCCCTGGCACTGGATTCCCCTGGAGTTCCATGTTTTTCCACAATGAAACTGCAGCAAGATCTATTATCCTGCTAAAGCAGCAGGGCTACAGCAGTAAAACTCTGCCAGGGCCATGTCTCCTACAGATGGGGGGAGTCTGGAAGAAGCTGTATTGTAATGGGTGCTAAAAACGGGTGTTGTTTGAGGACAATACCAAGAGATTACTCAATTGTCTCCCCTGATTCACGTTTACTACCCGAGCAGAGAGAGACCTGATTCAGCTAATCTGATCTGATAAATCTTAGATTTTGCTTTGGCCTTCTCCTCCTGCACTGATTATCAGCAAATGCTAAATAACAGTATGACAGCTGAGATCTGTCATTACCAAGCAATATCTGCAGTTCAAACTTGAAACCTCAAAAGCTCAAGCTAATTTTAATTAGATACACAGCAAACCAGAGGAATCACCAGTAGGTCCAGTAAAGCAATACCCCTGTCACAACAAAGTAATATTCCTGTCACAGATGAGCCCTGCTGGGTTGTTGGTCCCTGCTTGGACACCATTGTGGCACCACATCACCTGTACATATTCTCAGCATACTCACACACATATGCATATGTAGAGATATAGATATACTTATATGCTTGCACATATGTGTGCATTGATACACGTATGAATCTGGATTGACATCTTAACTTGTAAGCTCCATACTTCATAAATGTCAGCATCAAGGATGTTTGTATTAACTGGAAATCAGATACATATGCTTGTAAGTAACAATAAATGCTTAAATACACTGGAACGACCTCTCTGCTGACTGGATTTTTTCCCATGTCCCATTCTAGGTAGTGGAATGAGTCCTACTTCTAACCCTAAACCCAGAAACAAAAGTGGCAATGTTTTCTGCTGCATTGTTTGCTCTTCTACATGACTTACAGAGGGCCTATTCCTACAATAACACACTGGTCGACATGTCCAGGTCTCTTGTGTGGCCAGGAAATGCAATCTGTGCTGTCTCACCACCAGGTTTGATGTGCACCCCAAAGCCCATTGCTGCTTTATAAGCCAGGCTGCTGGCTATCAGCTGATTTGCATGCTTCCAAGTAGGTCACCTAATTTTAGTGGGAAGGGGAGAGTTCTCCCCTCAGAGGAGCAGCACCTCTCATAGTTAAAAAGGTTTTCTGCTCACATAGGAAAGAAGTAAATAAGAGGCAGGAGTGTATGCATATGTGTGTGCACACCAGCAGCAGGCAGGGCATCAGGTGTGCCAAACACCAGCAGCAGTGCAGGCACCTCACAAGACATGGGAGCAAGGACACGCCCAGCCAGATTTCCCACATAAAGAACCTGTCAAAGCTGCTTATTTTCCAGCCTCACACCTTTACTAGAGATAATTGCTTATTTTGTAAGGACTCAGGTAACATGGAGCAGCACACTCCTAAGCCAGGAATAATCCTGTGCTGGCTCCTCACAATATGTGCTACCATGTTAATACACAGCCAGGCAGCAGGGCAGGAAACTACTGAGATCTCATCTGCATACAGAAGTCAATCTTTGCTGCTGTAGCATAATAAACACGCTCTGTAATGAAGTTAAAATTACTTATCTTCTCCAAAAACAAGGCTAAAAGGTAGCTTCATCTGCCTGTAACTGCTTGCTTGTAAAAGAGTCAGCAAAGCTGTAACAAGATCCATTGAACCAGGCAATGACAAGCATGAAAAGGAGTGTACATTATTTAGTGGGAAAGGACCAGCCATCAGAATAACATTGCTAGTGCCCTATTGAATTCAGTCTCTGGAATTATTTTTCAAAATGATTTCGTTTTTCTCATAGAAAATCAGGTTTAATTCAAGTAAGATTTAATTCAGGGAAGCCTAAGACTGATGCTGTGCAGGAGGCCAGGCTACATTGTCTAAACCTACTTATTCCTACCTTTACTCTGAAATTTCTAAACCTATGACTTTAAACAACCTTCCTGCCAAAGCAAAGCACCTTTGGGAGGCAGGTAGGCAGGCAGGGCTATGGCAGAGTAATTCTGCTGGTCAGGTTTTGCACCTAGGAAAGCCTTTATTCAAAGTGCTTGTCAAACCCTTGCCATGCTGTAGACAAGCTCTGCCTAGAGAGACTGACCAGCACAACTATCACAGAACTACCTCATTATTCAAGAACAAATCACTTTTATTTTGGAATACACTGCCAGCATCAGGGAGTTATATTGGCAGAGGTGAGAGAGTTATTCTAGTTGATTTTCCCATGCAGACGTGCCATAAATGTGTGATAGGGCTGTAGGATAATCCCCCAGGAGAAGCAACAAGAATTTTATTGATTGGGGTATTTAAAACTCCTGCAGGCCAAAGCAATCTTCTGTGCATGGAATGAGTGAACACGGTGAAATGGGAGGGGGTTTTTGGTTCTCCAACCCCCATGTTTAGTTTAGAGAAGGCACTTTTTGAACAATGCTAGCAAGTGGCAGAGAAAAGAAAAAAATTGTATCTGACTCTGAATCTGCCAGAGGCATGTCATTCTTGCAACATTAGTGGTAGGAGAGGTCAAATTCCTTGAAATTCAAGCCAAATTATGTGATGCTGAAGCCACAGGTATGTGTAACAGGCCACAAGGACCTGTGGAACCGACTGAGTGCCCCACACAGTGCCCTGCACTGTTTGCTTTCTTTTTTTTCTTGACTGACACCACTTATGAGAGGAGTGCCGGGATAGGCGCTGGAAGAAGGTGGATGGAAGGAACACAGGATACGAAGTAATGAGTAAATGCTAGCTGACCTCTAGCACCAGGATGAAAGGCGCTTTCCCTGCCTTAATGCCAGCCCCTCTGCACAGTCCCAATCTGCTGTTTCCATGGCAGGAGCTGCAGGCCTGCATCCAGGGGATGTCACACCCCACACACATGAGCTTGGGCAAGCACCATGCATGGGGTGGCTCTCCCAGCTGTGCAGGCAGAGCGGGAAGGTGGGTGAGGTGAGCAGGCTAAACTCACTTGGGGTTGTAAGGGCTCTACCAGACACCTATCACAAGGTGCAGTGCTGAGATGTTGCTCAGAACACAGCCCCAAACAGTCCCTCACCCTGAAGGCACTTGGGTAGCCCAAAGCAAGCACACCGGCACCAGCTTTCTTTGTCCAGAGGAAACGTGATTCCCATCAGAAGCCCGGATGCTGCTTAGAAGACAAGGGTTGTGAGGAAGGGCAGCATCATTTTCTAAACCCACAAATGCACCTAGGAGAAAAAAAATCAAGTGACTTCAGAGATTTGAGAAAAGCACATTATGTCTGAAACATTTTCCACCTGCACCAACTGGCCTAATTAAGTACTTTTCTCCCCAAAACCCCTACTCTGCTTCCATCCTTCCCAACTGTAAGAGCAGCAAAGATTGCTTTGGGGGCCAATTAACGCTGCTGGCTTTGCTTCCAAAATCCTCTTAATTATGCCCTGTGCAAATTGCTGGGCCCCAGGACATTGCAAACCAGACACTTTGCAGCAGTCTCAGCTGACATAAGTGAGGGTCACACTGACCAATGTTTGACAGAGCACACTGCTGCCTCCCCCACCACATGGAATCTGGCATTAATTCTAATTTATTTCATCCTGTCCAGCAGTTTGAATTCATAACATTCTGGAGTTTCTTATTGAAAGGCTTCTTTGTTATAAAGCACCATTAAGAGAACATGGAATGTTTTGGCATGTGATTATGGGCAGATGGATGTTTTATACCTGGAATGATGATGTGGGACTGTGGGATAAGTGAGTTAGCATGAGAATGTGTGCAGCCTATCCTAACACCCAGGCTACATTGAAAGCATTAGCCCCTGTATTGCTTGCAATGTAGCGGGGTAGTGCACAAGTCAGCACAGGCTGTACCTCAGTTTGGAGAGGTAAATGGCATTGGCAGAGACATTTTCCTGGTTAGATATCAAAATTATTGATGCAGGAATGGGAACTAGGCAGCCAGCTCTTGCCTGTGCTGTCCTTGCTTGTACATGTCACCAAGACTACTTCATTTAGGTCATATTGGGAAGGTTTTATTTATCAAATCTGTTTTCTGTACAGCGTGTTTAGGCAGCAGAGTACACTGTGCTTTTGATGGGATGTGGGCAAAATCCATGCTAGCAAACCACTGCCTGTCCAACACCCAGATCTCACTTGCTCCAACCAGCACACAAAGGATGCTGACACGAGCCAGCAGAGCAGTCTTGTTCCTGACACAAGGAACCACCTGTCACCCAGTCCCCCCTGCCACCACTGCCCAGCGATACCAGGTGGATACAGTGCTGGTCACCACCAATATCCATGAGCATGGCAGCCTCTCCCTAGCAGTCCCACAGCAAGGCCCTCTCTCCTGGCTGTGGAGGGTGCCCAAGGACCATCCTCAGGTCCTCGTTAAACTGTCCCAGTTGCTGTCTGCCCCTGTTGTCCCAAAATAGGTTCTTTCACACAGTGTGCAAGACACCAATCCACACACAGAGTTGAGGTATTTTATTTATTTACAGTTCTGCAAGGAAAGTGGTGCTGGGTGGTAAATCCGCAAGGCCAGTGTGACAGCTACCAAAACTTTTCTCCAGTGCCCTCCTGTCCCTGGTGCCCCAGTAGTGTCCTGGCTCTGCACCCCCGGTACTGCCCCAGTCCTGCACTACTCTCCTCCCCCATGTACCCCGGCTCTTCAAGCGCTGCCCCCAGTACCCCCCAAAATTCCCCCCGTCTATACTGGAGCCCCAGTAAGTGCCCCTGTGCCCCATTACTCCCCGGCCCGGGCCCCCCTCCCCTCCAGCCGCGGCGTGTCCCGCAGGTACAGCCACGTGCGGAGGAGCTGTCGGAGCTGTACCGAGAGCTGAGCCAGCACCCGGGGCTCAGCACCGCCTGCCTCGGCCCCGACCTCACCACCCAGTACGGGGGCAAGTACTGCAGCCTCTACACCGGTACGGGGATGGGGAGGACTGGGGGGGGAAAGAGGGATCCGGGGAGTCCTTGCCTGGCTGGTGGGGATACAGCTGGTGTCCTCACCCTGCTCCCCGCAGAGTGGTCACAGCGGGACCTGGCGAGGGCTGAGAACATCAAGTTCTGCCGTCAGTACCTCATCTTCCACGATGGAGCCTCCATTGTCTACTCGGGTCCCGCTGGCACCTGCTCTGAGATCAAGGACGAGTGAGTCCCATCCTGCCCCTCACACGTGGTCCTCCGGGAAGCGATAAGTGGGGGCTGATGGGCACTCACCCACTCACCCGCAGGCTGCTGAGCCGGGAGTCCCCCAGCGGGATGCTGAAGGCCGTCCTGCGCAAGGTCCCTGGCAAGGAGAAGGAGAAAGAGAAGCAGTTCCTGGAGGTGAGGAGGGTTCTGAGGGAAAATGGATATTCACTGGGGTTCGGGGCTGGAACCACACTGTGTCTTGGGACCGCCCTGGCATCTCTGCCCCCAGGTCTGGGATCAGAACCGGAAGGTGAAAAGCATTGACCTGACTGCGCTGGACAAGCATGGCAGCGTCTATGATGATGGTGAGGGGCTGGGGGATGCCAGGGAATGTGGGTTTTCAGGGGACAGGGTGGCCAGTGCTGACCTGCCCCCGCAGACCAGTTTGGGTGCCTTGCCTGGTCTCACTCGGAGACCCACCTGCTCTATGTGGCGGAGAAGAAGCGTCCCAAGGCTGAGTCCTTCTTCCAGAGCAAAGGCCCCGAGCTGGGCACCTCTGATGAGGACACGGGGCACCCCAAGAAGGAGGATGCACCCATCAAGGTGGGGTCTCCCCACCCTGGGTCAGCTGGGGGCTGGCTGTGTGGCTGTGGGGCTGACCAGACTGTGCCACAGGGCGAGCAGTTCGTGTACCACGAGGACTGGGGGGAGACACTGAGCACCCGCAGTGTGCCCGTCCTCTGCGTCCTGGACATCGAGGGCAACAGCATCTCGGTGCTGGAGGGCATTCCAGAGCACCTCTCTCCCGGCCAGGTCAGGATGGGGACCTGCAGGGAACCAGAGAAGGAAGGTTTCAGGAGCCAGAAGCATTTTGTGTTGAGTATCTCCCATCTCCCCACAGGCTTTCTGGTCACCTGAGGACACCGGCGTGGTGTTTGTGGGCTGGTGGCACGACCCCTTCCGCCTGGGGCTGCGGCACTGCACGAACCGCCGGTGAGTCCCTGCAGGGCACCCCACAGCCCAGCCCTGCTGGTAGGATCCTGCAGGGCACCAACCCCACAGCCTGGTCCCCTGACCCCACTGTGACACCCCTCTGTGCTGGCAGGTCAGCGCTCTTCTACGTGGACCTGACGGGGGGGAGATGCGGTAAGCAGTGCACACCCCGATCCTGCTGGTGCCCTGGTTCCCCTGCCACCCCTCACCATCCCCTCGTGCCCATGCAGAGCTGCTCTCTGAGGACACCAGGGCCGTGTGGTCACCACGACTCAGCCCCGATGGCTGCCGCATTGTCTACCTGGAGAACAACGTCCTGGGCCCTCACCAGCAGTGCAGCCAACTCCGCATGGTGAGCAGCACCAGGGGGACACTGGTGGGCACCAGCAAGGTGCCAGGGTGCCCATGCTAGGGTGGGGCTGGCAGGAGGGCAGTGGTGTCCTCTCCTTGGGTTGCAGTGGGGGCAGGCAGGCTGAGACCCTGCAAAACTTGCCCAGTGCCATGTCTCCTGCAGTACGACTGGTACACCAAACACACCAGCACGGTGCTAGAGGCTGTGCCACGGCAAGCATGGGGTGAGTACAGCTCTGGGGGTGTTGGGGGAGACTCGGGGGGATGCTGAGTACCACCACTCCAATCACAGGTGCCTTCCCGGGAATCTACTGTGGTGCACTGCCAGGGATGTGCTGGGCGGCCGACAGCCGCAGGATCCTGCTGGACACGGCCCAGCGCAGCCAGCAGGTGAGGGGGTACTGGGGGACACAAGGGGGGCCTGGCTGGGTCAGGGCTCCACTGGACTCTGCTCTCATGCCCCTAGGATGTGTTCGTGGTGGACACAGCAACAGGCACCACAACTTCGCTGACAGCTGGTGAGTGACAGGCCAATGGGGCTATGCTGGTGCCAGGGGTGGGGAGAGGGTCACACCTGCAGGTCTGACCCCCTCCTCCCCAGATTGTCCCCAGGGAAGCTGGTCTGTCCTCACCATCGACCGGGACCTCTTGGTGGCCAGGTTTTCCACCCCTAGCTGCCCCCCCATGTTGGTAAAGTCATGTCCCCAGTGCCCACTGGCCTCTTGGCATGGGCACTGAACCCTCTCCCCAGTGCCCACCAGCCCCTTGGCATGGGCACTGACCCCTCTCCGTGCACAGAAAGTGGCAGTCCTGCCCGCTGCTGGTCATGAGTCACAGACACAGTGGATCTGCCTGCAGGATGCCCCTCCCATGCCTGGCATCAGCTGGGGCATCCGCACCCTGCAGCCCCCACCAGAGCACGAGCATCCCCAGTACGGTGAGTGCCCGAGGTGGGGTCAGGCTGTGCTCCACCATCCTCACTGCTCCCTGACACCCCCTCCCTGCCTCCACAGGGGGCCTGGACTTCGATGCCATCCTGATGCGCCCAAGCGAGGGTCCCGCAGGCCAGAAGCCCCCCTTGGTCGTGATGCCCCATGGTAAGAGCTTGTCCCCACCCCACTGTACGCCAGCCAGGCGGTGTCACCCCCCTTTTGCTTTTGCCATTTGCAGGTGGTCCTCACTCCGTCTTCACGGCCGGGTGGATGCTGTACCCGGCGGCACTGTGCCGTGTGGGCTTTGCTGTGCTGCTGGGTGAGTGACACCAGGGCTCTGGTGACACAACACCCGTGGAGGGGTGGGGGGGGGGCATGAAGGAGGAAGGGCTCTGACGCTGCTCCCCACGCAGTGAATTACCGTGGCTCACTGGGCTTCGGCCAGGACAGCGTGGCCTCCCTGCCAGGCAACGTGGGCACGCAGGATGTACACGATGTGCAGGTATGGCCTGGCACGTGGTCCTGGGGCACTGTGTGCTCCTGCAGGTGCCCTGAGAAGGGAAAGTGGGGCTGCCTGCTCAGTGGGTGTTCCCCGTGGTGGCAGCTCTGTGTGGAGAGGGTGCTGCAGGAGGAGATGCTGGATGCTAGCCGGGTGGCACTGGTCGGCGGCTCGCATGGGGGCTTCCTGGCGTGCCACCTCATCGGGCAATTCCCTGACACCTACCACGCCTGCGTGGTCCGCAACCCCGTGGTGAACATCGCCTCCATGGTGGCCACCACCGACATCCCGGACTGGTGAGTACTGCTACCCCAGCTTCCCAGGCTCCTTGCCATCCTGGCCACACATGTGCCCCCAACACTCTTGCCCGCAGGTGCCTGACAGAGACAGGGCTGCCCTACAAACCTGATGCCCTGCCAGACCCAGCCCAGTGGACAGAGATGCTGCACAAGTCACCCATACGCTATGTTGACCGGGTATGTCACTGTTCCCATCCCTGTCCCTGTCCCCAACAGCAGTGCCAGTGCTGAGGCTGTGCTGCTCCTGCAGGTCCGTGCGCCCGTGCTGCTGATGCTGGGGGAGGATGACCGGCGTGTGCCCCCCAAGCAGGGTCTGGAGTATTACCGTGCCCTCAAGGCCCGGGGAGTGCCCACACGGTGAGTGGGGTGCTGAGGGCTTGAGCTGTGGGGTGCAAACACAGCACTAATCCCTGTTTCACCTCCAGGCTGCTCTGGTACCCAGGGAACAACCACGCGCTGGCTGGTGTTGAAGCCGAAGCTGATGGCTTCATGAACATGGCACTGTGGCTGCTCAAGCACCTGCAGTGCTAAGGCTGCTGTCCCCTGCTGCTGACCCCCAATAAACGATGTAGTTCAGCACCCCAGTGTCTCTGGTGGTAGTGCTGGTACCGGTGTCATTTCCACTCCCCGAGCTCCAGGAGCTGGTGGCCACTGGACCTTTCAGCTGCCCGGGTGTGCGGTTGTGCCATGGGGATGTGTTGGGCCGTGGCAAGGGTGACCCCGGCCTGGCCATGCGGGGCAGCGGGGAGCGGCTGGAGGGCTGGCACCGGCCGGGCGCTGCCGCCGGGCTCCTCCCGCCTTCTTTGGCAGCCGTCCCACTGCGGGCGGCAGGCCCGGCCGGCAGGGAACAGCCCCATGGCCACAGCGACCGAGAAGGGTGTGGAGGTGCGCAGGGGGCTCAGGGGAACTGTGTGGGTGGGCACAGCCCCGCTTCGAGCGGGGGGCATGGGCAGGGGGTGAGGTTACCCTCGTCCAGCGCGTCCCTTCCCTCATCCAGGCGGCGCACGGCCCCGCGGCATGCTACCGGGAGCTGAGCCGGTTCCCTGCCGTCACCCGTGCCGCCCTCAGGGCCGCGGCTGGGGGCCAGACCTTCCAGCTCTACACCGGTGAGTGGCGGGCCCGGCCACCCCCGCGCCTTTGTCCCGGTGTGAGCGGGCGCTGACGGTCCCGTCCCTCAGAGTGCAGCCGCCCCGACCTGGCCCGCCGGCGGCTCCTGCGCTTCGGCCGCCACTACAGCCTGCGGCGCACAGCCGGCCCCCAGGGCCTCGCCGTCAGCCGGACCGCGCTCAGCGCCGAGATCCACAGCCAGTAGGGCACGGGCGGGTGCGGGATGGGGCGCTGTGTCTGTGCCGTGGCCGCTGCCCACAGCGCACGGCCCGCCGCAGCCGCCGTCCCTCCCGCCCTCAGGCTCCTCAGCCGGGACTCGCCCACGGGCCAGCGCCGCGCCGCGCTCAAGCGCTGCCCGCCGCAGGGCCGCGAGCTGCTGGAGGTAACGCGGCTGTGCCGGTCGCTCACCGCGGCGGGCCGAGTGCCAGTGCAGGGCGGGGGGCACCGTGTACACCGTGTGCTGCCCGTCCCCCCAGGTGTGGGACAGTGGGGGATGCAGCCACAGCGTGGATCTCACGGCGCTGGGGAAGCATGGGGACGTCTACATGGAGGGTAGGGCCCCTTCCCTATGGTTCTCGCCCACAGCAGGGGGCGGTTGGCATGGCCAGCAGCCCTGGTGGCTACCTGGTGCCCAGCTGTGGCTGTACCAGGCTGGGCTTTGGCACTCCTTTGCCATGCCAGGGCCTTTTGCCTGCCTGGCCTGGTCACACTCGGAGACACGGCTCCTCTATGTGGCTGAGAAGAGCCGGCCCAAACCGCAGCCCCCCTGCCCCTGGGATGTGCCAGGAGCAGCCTGGCCAGCAGCAGAGGATGAGGATGAGGAGGTAGGTGCCCCACGAGTGTGTTCAGTGCACCCCCAACATGCCATGCACATTGTGAACATGGCACAAGACCCTTGGGCACACCAGGTGCCCCCTGAACATGCTGTGCACCCCATGAGTGTGCCGTACATCCCATGGCTGTGTCATGGACAGAGCTGCATGCCTGGGGCCACCGGCCATGGGGCTGATGGGTCTGTGCCACAGGGCAAGCAGTTTATGTACCACGAGGACTGGGGGGAGGCCCTGAGCACACGCAGCGTGCCTGTCCTCTGCGTCCTGGACCTGCAGGGCCTCAGCCTGTCAGTGCTGGAGGGAGTCCCGGAGCACCTCTCCCCTGGCCAGGTCAGGATGGGGTGCAGGGAGCATCCCAGGGGACCCAGCCTGGGGCTGTGGGATGAGCCTGACTGTCACGCAGGCCCTGTGGTCCCCGGATGATGGTGGTGTGGTGTTCGTGGGCTGGTGGCACAAGCCCTTCCGCCTGGGGCTGAACGCCTGCTCCAACAGGAGGTGGGTCCCAGCCAGCAACCAGCACTATGTCAAGATGCCCATGCAGTGTCAGCATAGTGGGGGTCCAGCCTGACCCACTCTTTTCTCCCAGGTCAGGGATTTTCCACTTGGACCTGGCCAGCGGGTGCTGTGGTGAGTGCTGGGGCGCTGGGGGGTGCCTGGGCTTCCCTGGGATGCTGACCCTTGCTGCCCACAGAGCTGCTGTCAGCAGAGGAGGGTTCTGTCTGCTCCCCCCGGCTGAGCCCTGATGGCCAGCGCCTGCTCTACCTGGAGGGGGCTGTGGGGGGGCCCCACCGGCAGTGTCTGCGCCTGCGCATGGTGAGTTGGGCCTCACGGGCACCAGGCACGGCTGTGCCACCTTGTGCTGCCAGCACAGTGCCCAGGTGTCACAGCCTGTCGCAGTGCCTGGCTGGGGTGGGGGTGTCCCCAAGCCTCCCTGCCTCAGTTTCCCTTGGCATGGGTCCATCCCTGAACACTAGCTCTCCCCAGCTCACCTGGCAGACAAGGCAGACAGTGACAGTGCTCGACGTGGTTCAGGAGCCCACGGAGGGTGAGCAAGGCATGGTGGGCAGAGCTGAGTTCTGATGGGGGGCTGGTGCCACCCCTGCCAGGTGCCCGTGACCCTGGCTCACCAGCCCAGCGCTCTGCCCCACTTGCAGCCTTTGCCGGGCTCTACGCAGAGGCGCTGCCCCCGCGGTGCTGGGCAGCTGACAGCCGGCGAGCTGTGCTGGGCACCCCTCAGCGGAGCCGCACGGTGAGTCCAGGGCATGCCAGGGCCAGGGACGTGACCACACAGCCCATGGTGACACCGCTGCCCGTGCTCTGCACCCTCACAGGACCTGCTGCTCGTGGATACGGAGGCGTGCACCGTCACCAACCTCACAGCAGGTACATGGTACTGGCCACTCGTGGTGCTCTAGTGAGCAGCTGTGGTCACCAACACGTGTTCTGTCCCCAGGGTCATCTGAAGGGTGTTGGGAGCTGCTCACTCTCCAGTGGGACCTGCTGGTGGCCACCTGCTCAGCCCCCCACCACCCCCCCAGCCTGGTGAGCAGTGCCCTGGCATGATATGGCACAGCAATGTGCAGCCAGGCACAGCACAGTGTGGCACACGTGCCATGATGCCGTGTGGCATGGGGAGGCATAGTGTGGTGTGGCACAGCCAGATCCAATATGTCACAGCCTTGGCATGGCACAACCCCAGTGTCATCCATTGCCTGTGCCCAGGTGGTGGCCGTGCTACCGCCAGCAGGCCAGGAGCTGCCCCTTGGCTGGGTTCCAGTGGAAGACACCCCAACCATTCCTGGTGTCACCTGGAAAACCCTGACGATCCAGCCACCCTGCAGTGGGCAGGGCTCTGATGCACAGGGTGAGCCCCTGGGGGCCCCTGCTGCACCTCGGCACTGCCTGGGTGCCAGGAACCCTTGGGAGTGGCGGGGGGCTGGGTGCTGGGTGCCCAGGGTGGTGGCTGCTGAGTGGGACCCCTTCCCTGGCACAGATACCCAGGCTTTTGAGGCCCTGCTGCTGAGCCCTTCAGATGGCACACCACCGCACCCTCTCGTTGTGTGCCCCCATGGTGAGTGCGGGGACAGTGGGGACACCCTGGCAGTGCTGGTGGCAGCCCAGGTGATGCCCATGCTGGCCCCAGGTGGCCCCCATGCTGTCTTCGATGCTCGCTGGCGTCCGAGCATGGCTGCGCTGTGCCAGCTGGGCTTCGCCGTGCTCCTGGGTGAGTGCTGGGGACTCGGGGACATGTGGCCTTGTGTCCCAGTGGAGACATGGCACACATGGACCTGTCTCCTCAGTGAACTATCGTGGCTCCCTGGGCTTTGGCCAGGCCAGCATCAGCTCCCTGCTTTCCCGTGTGGGTGAGCAGGATGTGGCAGACACCCAGGTGAGGGGTGCTGGGCTGAGGGTGCTGGGGGGATGCTGCTGGGAGGATGCTGCTGTTTGGGTGCCAATGGTGGGTGCCCCACGGGTGCAGCTGGCAGTGGAGCAGGCGCTGCGCAGAGAGCCCCTGGACCCACACCGCCTGGCCCTGCTGGCTGGCTCCCACGGAGCCTTCATCGCCCTGCACCTCCTCACCCGTGAGCCTGAGCGTTACCAAGCCTGTGCCCTGCGCAGCCCTGTCTCCAACCTGCCCGCACTGCTGGGCACCTCTGACATCCCTGACTGGTGAGTGCCACCCCCATCCTGAGCCATGCCATGCCATGTCCCTGTCATACCTACTGGTGTCTCTGTGCTGCAGGCGCTACACCTCCCTGGGGCTGCCCTACTCCTTTGAGCGAGTGCCATGTGCTGAGGAGGTGGCCACCATGCTACTGCGCTCGCCCATCGCCCAGGCAGCCCAGGTAAGGCAGGGTGAGGATGGGTGTGGGGTGCCAGGTGTGGGGTGTCAGACACCCACTGAGGGCAGTGCTGCAGGTGCAGACACCGGTGTTGCTGTGCGTGGGTGCCTTATGTTGGCCGTGTGAGCCCCATTCATTCCCATTGGAGCTGTAGCCTTGGCTTTGGGCCAGGGGTGTGCCAGCACGGTGAAAATCCAAATATTTATATTCAGAGTTCTGTTCTTCAAAGACAAATGCTTGTGTTTTATCTAGTTCTCACAAATTTATCATGTTGGAAAACATATGTTATTTAACTGCACAGGCTGGTGTGAGCTATAGGCCGACTAATTAAGAACTTGTGCCCAAGGTTCCTCCAACACCTGGGGCAGTTGATGCTTGATGGGACATAAATGGAAAGTGGCTGGGGCCCACGTGGTCCTTTTGGCTATTCCAGCCCCTGGTTCGGGGTGTTCTCCTTTTTCCTGGGGACCACACCAGGACCAGAGGCAGATGGAGTGAGTGCAGCCAGGGGCAGGGATGTGGGTTGGGGTTTGGTGTTAAATAAACGTGAGACCCTGTGCAGAGCCGATCCCTGCGGCCAAGGCTGTGCCTTTATTGTGCAGTGGCAGCTGTGCCAGGCTGGGAATGCCGGTCAGCCCATCTTCATCACCTTGTAGATCCAGTCAACATAGAGGGAAACACGGATGAAGAGGGCGGGCAGGTCAGTGCGGGCACACACACAAAGGGTTGTGGGTTTGCCCTCCAGCACCCAGCAGTCAGACATTAAAGTTTTAAAGCCAGTGGTCCGCCAAATAAAACCCTGAAGGCACGTAGATGGAATGGTGTCACCCTGGTGCCAGCACCTTCCCTCACCCAGGGCTGGGTGTCCCCAGCCCAGGATCACCTAAGGCAAGCCATTAAATGCAGCGGGCAGTGCACAGCTTTTTTTTGAGGCGCCCCCGCAGTGCCCTGTCGAATATCTTGGGCCAGCACTGGCATCTCTGCGCCTTCCTTCAGCAAGGTGAATTGCAGTTCTCTTTGCCTGCGGGCAGAGAGCACAGGGCATTCTTGCCTCAAGAGATCTTGGTGCTCAGTCTTGGATACAGGGAGGCTAGGCAGGGGATGCATGGACAGGAGGATGGCATGGCAGTAATGTCATTGCAGAAGGATGTGGAAGGGAGATAATGTGGAAGAGGGATGCATCACAGGGTTCTTCTTCAGAGGCAAGGGATCCTTTTTGCCCCAAAACCTGTGAAAAAATACAGGCAGGAAAACACCATGGAAAGGAGATGCCATGTAATGTCGAGAGAACTGACAAGGGTGTTCTCCCACCTCTGAGGGAGAACGTGGGAAGTGGGTTGCAGTAAGAAGAGCATCCTGGAAGCCTCTTGGGTCTGGACAAGCACAAATTGCATGTGAGTGAATGGAAGCTGGCTGGTGCTGCAATCTCATAAAAGTTGTTAGACAGACCAGAGGTAAATATGAATTCTTGCTTTCTGGCTCTTGTCCAAACTTCCAGTTTCATTTGGTGATGCAGGTTTGATGGAGTTCCATCCAAATTCTCATTTGCCTTTTAGCTGACATTAACTGCTGTTGTTTCTTCTCTGCAGATTTCTTCTCCAGTCCCTGGAAGATCTGGACAACAGTTTAAGGAAACTGAACTCTCGCTTGTTTGTCGTGCGAGGGCAGCCAACAGATGTCTTCCCAAGACTCTTTAAAGTAAGAGAGTAATTTTTTGGAGCATAACAAAGAAAAATTGGTGACCTGGTGCTAAACTTGCTTTCACTCCCTAATAATTGGTGATTCCCTCGGCAGCTCTTTAACTATAACTAATTCTTCACTAAAACAAACTTCCTCTTTAACTACAACTACTACCTATAAGGAACAGCTTGGGAGCCAGCACCTGAACTCAGACTTGCAAAGAAATGTAGTTGTAGGGTGTAACCTACTATTGGGATGCTCAAGCTTCTGGTTTTGGATGGTGGTCTTGAACTTAGTTGGTCTAAGTCACCTCTCACAGGGCTGCACTGTGACACACAGACCCTTCTTTGTTGAGAGCTTCTTCCCTAGTGGCAATTTGCTTATTGTAGTTTTTACTCAGGAAGACTGTTTTGTCCATAGACCTTTACAGACAACAGAAGAAAGTACACTGATCTGTATATGAATTGCAAGTAGGATTGTGTGTTAAAATTTCAAAATTCAGGGGCTTTTATGTTAGCTGACCTTCCTTTTCTTTTTCTGTTCAAGACTGCAGTTTAGTCATCTCAGCAGCAGGATATAGCTTGGGTCCCAGCTTCCTGCTGATGTACTGTTTAGGAATATGCGGTTACCTTGGTGATCAATAATGGATTGTTGGGGTACATTTCTAATATGATGTGTCAGTGCTGCAGATGTCAGGGCTAACAAGAGCATCTCCTTGAATATCAGGATTTCTTATACAGTGTCATTCTTCTCTGTCCTGCTATAAGATTGTATTTCCCAATGTCTTTGAAGCTTTTTGACAATGTTTTTGATAGTGTTACAAAATTAAATGAAAAAATGGGGCTCTTAATAGTAGTATGAGTTGGGGGTGTCATGTGGGCTGTACCTTATATGGTTGACAGAACTAGTGTCCCCCAAATCCTACTATAGACCTACTGCCAGAGAAGGAGTGGTGAACTTGAATATGTACCCTCCTTGTGTAAATGGTTCTGATGTATACTTTCTGGAGCAATTAGTACTGGGGAGGAATTGGGCTGTGCAGATGAGAAGGGGCACTGATACTTATTTTGGCTTCTGCATCTTAACACGACACAAACTATGTGCTGCTTTTAGCCTTTTCAGAGTCTGGATTATTTTTATCTTTTGATCTGCAAGTAACTTCATGCCCTCTTTAGTTCAGGGTATTCACAGGATAATTAAAACTTTATTGGAGAAAAATGCTCAGTTGGTTAAAGAACAAAAACTAATTGGCAAAATCTGAAGTTTGGAGACATTGGTTGTGTAATCAGCCAGAACTGCTTTTTGCTGCAGTCTGTTTTGTCTGGGTAGGTGAGCTGATGAGTATCTCAGGAGTACTGTAACAGAGCTGAAAAGGGTAGAGGGAAGTTGATGCTCTTACATGATAAATATATGGTTTTGGTAGAGACTGGGGCCTCTCCAGAGCTGCTGCAGTGAACACAGAATTAGCAGCAGCTCATGCCTTGCCGTCAGCTTTTGTGAAGAGGAGAGTTATGTCACATTTGCTACTGCAATACTCAGGCCTAATGTAATTTCTGCTTTCTCTGCCAGTAGCTGAGCTATGTTGTCATTACAGTCACCACAAAGGCACTGCTGTGTTTGGGTACCATGACAAGTGTACTTGTTAGCAATGTGTTAACCTGTGCAGAAGTTTTTTGTCTCACTTCTTCTGAATAAACATCTGTAGTTTTACCTCTTCTATAAAAGTGCACTGTTTCTTCACTGAAGTGTTTTCACAATTCCTTTGGTGCTTTTTCCCCTGCACTTTTTCTTTGCTCTAGGTTAGATACTAAGAGGCAAGTTATCAGTCATGACTTTTCTTTTGTATATCTGCAGCAATTTACTGTCATACAGGTAACAGATTTTCTGGTTGGTTGTGCTTTGCTTCCTGTGTACTACTGGATCACATAGAGCAGTGGCCTTCTCAAAACTGTAGGAAATACCTGAATTTAAAGTGTTGGCTGGTTACCTAAAATCCCTGTAAGCCTAATGGTTTTTTATTCCATTCCAGTCTTTCAAGGTAGTAATGTGTATTTCTTTGAGACCAAAGCTGTCTTTTCCAAGTCCTCCAGTTGTTCCTGGCTTTCTTATAGAAGAAATATAAGTTTAAAATGAAACTGTTAAATCACATAGGAGCAGGGAAGGGCCTGGAATGTCTGTCTGATCCCTGCTCTGAGTTTTGGATGCTGTCATGTTCTTACTTTGAAAAATGGGTGGAGGATCTCTTTAAGATGTACATTCATTGGTATATAACTTGTTAATTTCTCTGTCCTTCCTAAAATTAACTTTAGGCCTGAGTCTGCAAGTTTAGAAATGTAGGTGGCTTATACAGTTGTTTTCTGCTTCAAAATCCCCTTCCCTATGTTTGGCATTATTTTTAATGGTCTTCAGGGAATTACCACATTTGTTCTTTGTGCTTTCCTTCTGTTTCCCAGGTAGAAAAGTCTCCTGTATATACCGCAGTGATTTAGACTCACTTGGAGAATTGTGGTTCTTAGTTGTGTGAGGGTGTTTTTAAATGTCTGTAGATTTCTGGTTGTGTTTGCTAAACAGATCTGTGGGCTGCTGCTCTGCTTGATGGATGTCTTGGGAAGGTCGCTGTGGAAACCATTAAACCTCTTCTCATAGGATTCATTTTCTGAGGAAAACTAGGCCATAGACTTTGAGAACAATCTGTGCTCTAGAAAAGCCTGGAATAGTCTGAGTGCTCTTTCATAAGGCCTATGCCATGTAATTTGTGAGGGATCTGTTAAAGCTATGAAGATGAGAATAAGTGCATGGCTTGACTAGGGAGTTGGAACTAAGTGATCTTTAAGGTTCCTTCTAGCTCCAACCATTCTATAGTTCTAGAGTTCTAAAATAACTCCAGAAGGGCAGGACTTTATATCTGAATTGCAGTATCATACCCTGCTGTGCACACCAGAAGGGTTCACCCAGTTGCTGTCCTATGTCCTGCAATTTCCTGTTTCTTTCTGTTTGGGATGGATATTGGTTTCCTATTGTGTGATGTCTTTAAAGAGATATCAGGAAAAATTTAGACTGTATTGATTTTACTTAATGTCGCCACGTAAAAACACAGGGGGTTGAGCAGAACTTCTGTTGGAAGAGCTTTCTGAAATGCTTTTTCTGCAAATGCTGGAAGAGGATGGTAAGGTTACTTCAGGACAGCATGTGCAACAAAACGTGTTATTGATAGGCTCAGGAACTGAGCTGAAATCTAAGAACAGTAATAGACAAGAACTGAACCTCCTCTGGTGTGTTTTAAACCTGACATCTACAAATTTGCATAGCAGATCTGATGTTTGCTAGAGCTGATAAAATTGTTGCTTCTTTGCTTATCTCAAATTCAGATTGCTGTTCCTCACAGCAACACTCTCAAAGCTTCCAGAACTTTAAATTGCTCAGGAATTCTGAAATCTTCATTTGTAACTGTGTTGGTTAGAAATAGTCTTCTGTTTGACAGCTGGGTGTATTGTTTTTCTTGCAGGAATGGGGAGTCACTCGTCTCACCTTTGAGTACGACTCGGAGCCATTTGGAAAGGAGAGGGATGCAGCTATCGTCAAACTGGCCAAGGAGGCTGGTGTGGAGGTGGTGATAGAGAACTCCCACACCCTCTATGACCTGGACAGGTACGAGCAGAGAAAGGGCAGAGGTGCTGTCAGGGCTAGGCTGGGATTGTCCTGTCTGCAAAGACTTCAGTCTGTTCCATTACACTGATCACTGTCGTCCTGAGTGAGCCTGTAAGGATTACTTGGCACACTCCACTTTGATTAGAACACGTCAAAGTGCTGACAGTGACGTGAATGTACAGAAAGATGTTGCCTCAAGCTTATTAAACTTTGTACTTGAGTGGCATTTAATTTGCTCAGCTGTGTCCTATTGATTGCTCTCCTTGAGCATGTCCTCAATGTATGGACTGCTTTTTTTTCTGCTTCATTGTAATAAAGGTAGTTGAGCTGTTGTCTCAAACAGGTTATGAAAGCAGGGCTTTTAACTGATGGATGTGTCAGGACAGCTGGAAGAAGTAAAACAAGGTAGATTGGAACAAACTTTCCTTCTTCTAAAACCTGAATGCTTTGTCTTTGTTGTGTGTTTGCTGTGTTTGTAGTTTTGATGTTCAGTATTTATATATTTACTTATATGTATAATCCCTCTATATACACGTGATTTTAAATGGTGGTAACAGTCTTTCAGCTAAGACTCTAAGGTATGCTTGACTTCAAAGTCAGTACTGTGTTTTAGTACTATTCTTACAGGTTGCTTGCTTTTTTTTTCTTTCTCCCTTTTCTTTCTGGTGACTTACTGACTTGTACCAGTAATGCTGAATGTAGATTTTCTCCTATAAATCTTTAACATCCATAATTTCCTATGGGAAGGAGCTTTGCAGTTAGCACATACTGTGTGGAAATGTTTGTCCCTGGAGTGAGGAGGATTCTTGAACCTGTCTCATGAGCAGGTGCTGTTTTCTAATTCTGCATTAGAAGATCATGTTTATTACCAAAGTTTATTACATCCTCATCCCTCTAGTGTCAATGGCCATCACATTCTTCATGTCACCTATGTCTTTTCCAAAGTGGAGAGTTTCAGGTGGAATCTGTTCTAAATCTCTTGTTTTATCACCTTTCTTTATACTTTGAGGTATTTCTAGAGGTGGAGAGCAGTGGTGAAAATGACAACAAGTGTGCAAAATGTAGAAGCAACGTGGATTTTTAGAGTGCTATAATGTGTGCTGTCTTTTCCTAACAGTAGCATTATTTCTGTTTTTTCTGAGTGCTGCTAAACATTAAACTGATGTTTCAGGGCTTCCTTCCAGAATGGTCATAGTTATTTGAGAGGCTGCTATGTTATAAATAAGTTTAGGATTGCATATGGAGAAACAACATGACCAACACTGCAATTTCATCTGATATTTTTGGCAGCTGGTTATGTGGTATATAGGGAAATTGTTAAGTTGCCTTTTATCTTTAGCTATCCCAGATAGCTTATTGCGTCAGTAATCTTTATCATCATGCTCTTTTTTGTCCCTTCCCAGATATTTTATAAAAAATGTTGAGCAGCACACACCCTAGCTCATCTCTATGTAGGATTTCTCTTCCTGTTGGAAAAATAGATTCCTTCTCTAATTCTGTAAATGAAAGAATTTTCTGTCTGCATGGACCTTTTCCTTTATTGCAAATTATTGTGGTTTCTTTAAATTTTTTCAGTGAGGGATCTAGTCAGATGGCTTCTCAAAATTCACAGAGGATATATCAACTCCCTTGCCCCAGGCTCAAATGTCTCTAATAGATTTTCAGGCACAACTTCCCTTTTACCAAGGCCAAATTAACCCTCCAACATATTGCATATATCCATGCATTCACTGTTTCCATTAGTGTTTTCTACCCATCTGCCTAATGTTCACATCAGTCTATTCATTTGTCGCTCTGATGCCCCTGAAATGCTTTTAAAATCAGGAGTGGTATTTACTTTCTTTTTTCCCCCATCGTATTTGGACAGTTTTATATTACATGCAGCAAGCAGCTATTATTTTGTGTATTTCATGTCATCCTTTACAATTTCTGGGTGAATATTTGGTGGTCCTGGCAAGCTTTTCAAGCATAGCATTGTTTTGTGTACTTTTTTCACCAGACACTTTTTCTTGGTCTCCCGGTCTGTCACAGCATCTCATAACATTTTCTTTAAAAAACCAAGAGTCATAACCTCCTTAGATACCTCTATAGTGAATGCACCTGCAGAAATATATACAGGGTTTTTTTTTGCTCTTACAGTCTCTCCTTTCTTTAATGAGTTGATCACCTTTTGAGCCTGTAAATATCTTGGTGTGTCTGTAAATGGGATGGTTTTGGTTAGGTTTTTTTACTACTTATGCTTTTTTTAAAAGGTTTCTCAAACTTTGATTTCGATTAGGAGATGCAAGAAGGCTGTGGTTTTTAATTTAACCTACCAAAGTTTGGTGGGTTTCTGTCTTCATTTTTCCAAAAGATTCTGCCTCTGTTGTCTTAGCTAATGCTATTCTTTAATTGTTTTGATTCTTGTGATCTTTCTGAAACAGCTTTTCACATATGTATGGTATTGTTGCTTCTGGAAGGGTGTTAAATTGATGCATGCTAAAGTCACAGAGCAGGCAAGTGATAACTAACATTTTCAGCTATATCTTAGCACTGGCTATGACTAAATAATGAATTAACACTTGTGGGTTCTTGATTTCTTGTTTCATGAAGTAGTCATTTTTGGCAACTAGAAAACTGGGTTTTGGCAGGTGATAGGGTGTGATAGATGGCCAGACTGTGTGGATGTACTTGAGGTGTCCGGTTACTCTGATATTTCTTGGTTCTTGGCATCTCTGAGATTTCTCAGCAGGTGGTAATAGAGTTTTTGATACTGTATTTCTCCTGGAAGTCTCAGACTATCTCTCCCTCCAGCTTCTAACTCTTGGTATGTGCTGTCCCTCTGCTCACCCTAATGTTTTTCCTGCATAATTAGCAGGTGGTAATAATACCTGGTGGTGGCATCCTACTTCTCATCTTTCTTTAATCAGGTTTCTGACAAGATTGTCAGCCCAGTTTCAAACAATTTAGACTAATCTTTCACTCCTACATAAATGAATCCTGCACTTCTCTTGTCCCCTGCCATGTATTCCTGGTACCACCTTCACCAGCCTCTTTTAAACATTTGCCAAGAACCTGTTCAGTTAACTTGACCAGTTTTACCCAGTAGAAAGATTACAATTTGCCCCTTGTTGGCACTGCCAGCATAGCTGTGTGATTATCAGAGCATCTTTCACCTCCTCTTCCCAAAAACAAGGAGAGGGGTGTAGAAAATGAACATCAGTGCTGGTAAATACTCCTAAGAAAATCTGGGAATTCCCAGTCAAGCTAAGCAATGTTCAGATTGTAGAAGTCAGACAGAAAAGATAATTTCCTAGGTATCAGTTTAGCCTGCTCATAAGCCTTTACTTTACAGTTACTCTGTCTGATAACTTCCAGGTGACAGGTTGTTTTGTCTCTTCCCTGGATCTGCCCGTTTTCTCCTCCTTAGGATCTAAATCCTTTGTAGTGTGTTTACTTATGGTCAGCACTGTGGGTTCTGTAATCCCAGGCACGCTGGGTTGTTCAGTGGGTGTGGTTTAGGTCAGAAAAGAACACTGTGATCTTGTGTGTTTGTAGCCTACATCAGGATCCCCTTTTCCTCAAACACCTGAGGCTAAGGCTGAAATGACGGTAGCATGTGTTCTCATAGGAGCACGTGCTAATTTAAATGAACCGAGCATGGGGGAGTGTGCATGCCTTGGTGCTTCTGCAGTTCAGTACACTATGCCAAAAAGGTGGGTTATTTCTAAGAAGGTTTATTCAAACTTCTGGCTGCCACATCTTGTTATACTCTCCTGTCTTGCATGGTGTTCTGGTGTCAGGTGTTTTCCCCCACTGCCG
Source organism: Emberiza elegans (assembly GCA_024865655.1). NCBI lineage: Eukaryota > Metazoa > Chordata > Aves > Passeriformes > Fringillidae > Emberiza > Emberiza elegans. Next base: position 15,975,803 of record JALJVW010000139.1, on the reverse strand, counting down.
ATACTCAGCCTGTCATCAAGTCACTTCTTCATCTCTCATCTTCTCAGTATGTGTTTCTGTGGAAGTTGAACTGCTTGTTCTTTGTTCAGCATCTGTCAGGTGGGCAGATCAGTTGGTTATCTCTCCATCTCCTCTCTGAATCCGTAGAAGTACCCTTTGTTCTACTAGACAGAGCCCTCCATGAGCTCTCTGGAGCGGGGATTTGGATCAGAGCAATTGCATAAGCTGGCAAGGCTAACGGCACAGTCCGCGTGAATTGGTACTGGGCTGCCTTGGGCAGCCTGCGTGCCGAGTGCTGGCAGCCAGCTCTTCCTCCCGCAAGGAAGCGGGGGAGCACATTCAGTCCCTTGCCAGAACCCAGCCTTGTCATTTGCAAGGGAGCTGAGGTGTCAGGTGTTTGAGGCCAGCAGCTTTCCTGAGCCCATTAGCCATCCTGCAGGGCCACTGCTGTGGAGATGATTCAGAAGCTGACACCTGTGAGGGCGTGAATTTGAGTCTGCAGACAATGTGCTGTCACAGGTGACTGACTGTAGGATACCTTATAATCATAGCAGTGCTGGAATTGTTTGGTCAGGTTTGGTTGCCTGCTTTCCTGAGGTGAAGTGTGACTGATGGTCAAACAGACCTTCATAACTTCTGGCATCAAGGTTTTACTGTCAGATAGTGCTGGGCAGCATATTGCTAGTTTGGTAGCACAGCCAGTTTTGGGTGTGCTCACTAAGATAAGGTTTTGTGTGATGAATACAGTGATTCTTTGTTCCACTTCAAGAAAGCTAGAACAGCTGCTGCATGTGGAAAGTTGGACTGGGGGAGATGGGTGAAGTGGGGGTATTAAATCCTGGGGAGGGGCCTCCCTTTTTTGTCATTGAAAGTCATGTGAAAGTGTGGCCTGGATTAGAAGGTCAGTATGAGGAAGGAAAGGACTCCTGCTTGGGGAGCTTCCTGTACATTTTTTTTTTACAGAAGGCCTGAACAGTACCACAATACCCAGTAAGTGATCCCATATTGTGCAGTATCCAGTATTCAATACTTCTTTTCCTGGCAGTACTGTGAAAAGTCTGGATTTAGTGCATAATGCCAGTGTCAGGTGCTGTGAAGTGTGCAACTTTTGTCCTAGTCCTATCTTAAAATATTTGTGTCCCCAATCCCATAAGTCTTTAGGAATTCCTGTACAGGAAGCTCCCAAGGTAACTTCACTCATATTCATGTCCTTGAGGATTTCAAGCACAGACAGTGGCATCCATCTGCTAGTCACAGTGATTTGCTCCAAGTAGCCAGCTGTCCACAGAAGTTTTAGCTGTGGATCTTGTACAATGGTGTGGATCTCGGACTCAACGGCAGCTTTAGCAGGACTGAAAAAAGAGGCAGTGTGAAAGAAGTAGCTTCCCTGCCTCTGTCACACGCACCTCAGGTCAAACACGGTGCAGCTTTGTCACATTTTCTCTTCCAAGTTCTGAATTCCTATGGAAACAAGCGAGCCTCTCTAGAGTGCTGTAACTGGAAATGCCTGACTTCTCATCCAGTGGAAACACTGATTTTTTGGGGGATCTTTGGCTGGGCTTGTTTGGGGACTCACAAAGCAGCCACAGAGAAGAGTGTGGTGGGTAGTATTGATGAGTTCTGTCATTTCTTGCCATCTCGGGGGTGGAACATGGAGACAGACAGCAAAAAAGTGCATGCAGGAAAGCAGAGGAGATGCGCTCTGGTGGTGATGCAGGACAGAACGTGTTGGCTGTAAGGCAAATGCAAATATATCTGTCTCTGTGGCTATGTCTGTGTCAGAGTGCTGTACCCACACCGTGGCCATGTCTGTTTTAGCCCGGCACTAAAAATCTACAGTACTTTGCACTCTGTGCACATCCCGATAGCCTTCCCTCCCTCCTTGCCCTGTTCGTTAATGTCTTTATCTCCCAGTGTTTACAACTTAAAAGCAGAAAACCGGCAGGAAGCTGCAGGAGGCTTCATTTTTAATCTGTTCAGCCGTGCTGCCCGCGGGGAAGGCTCCGCCTCCCTCGGCCGGGTGTGCGGGAGGGCTGGCTCCGGGCCGGTGCCGGTGCCGCCGGGTCACCGCGGCGCACACGTGCGGGAGCCCCGGCCCCGGCGTGTCGCTCCGCCCCGCCACACGTGCGGCCCCGGGGGAAGGGGCGGCACATGGCGCCGCCGGAACACTCGGCTCTAAGCCCGGCCCCTTGCATAAGCTGTTGATTGTAAGGGGTGGGGAAGGCTGCTGTGCTGCGGCTCCTGTGTGAGCCGTGGGGTTGCCTGCCTCCGCTTTATGTAATGCTGGCCATCCCTGTGCTGTCGGCTTTGCTGTTAACTCCTCCACTCCTACAGGAGAGGGGTTAAAAATGGCGTCTTTCGGCCTGGGGAAGTTTACCTTGCCCAGGGAGCTTCTCAAAGTTCTCTGTCCCAGAAAAAATAAGAATGCATGGCCCCCAGCAGGCTGTGGATGCTTGGTGAAGTAGAGGAATGGAGAATCTTGACTGTCTTTTTCCATAGTGTGATCTGACGCAGGTCAATACCATGAGACAGGGCTGCTCGTGGCCTTATGGCATGGAGGAGGATAGTGATCTCTCTAATCACAGGGAGGGAGGAATGATGCAAACTGGGATTTGTCTCATCCAGGATAGGTGGAGGAGGGGGTCACTAACAGGCTGAGTCTTCTATGTCAGAAAAGAAGGAAGTATGGTCAGAATCAGACTAGGATATCACAAGGTGTCAGGGGACCCCAGATGCAGGTCTAGGATTTGCCACCTTGGGGAGACAGAAAGGCAGTAATCAGATAGAGATTTCATACAGGGGTCTGATGAGCTCCAGGAGAGAGATATGATGCTCAGCTTGATTCAGCTGGAGCTGTTTTGAGGGGTCTTTTTTCCCTGTGGAGATGAGGAAATATATGATGTTTTGTCTTCTGATGTATTTTAGGATTTTGTTTGGTTGATTTTAATATCCCTTTGAGGGATACATCAAGTGAAATGTAGGTCTATAAGGATTTCAGTATCCAGTGTGAAAGGCTATCCTGAGCAGAGATAGCAGGGTCCAGTCTGGATGTCATTTCCTTGTGTTGTCTATGGTAGTGAGGCTGTGTTGTTTCACCTTGTTTATTTTATCTCCAGAATAATTGAGCTGAATGGCCACAAGCCACCCCTCACCTACAAGCGCTTCCAGGCCATCATTAGCCGTATGGAGCTCCCAAAGAAGCCAGTGAGCACTGTAATAAGTCAGCAGATGGAAACATGTAAAGTGGACATCCAGGAAAACCATGACGATGTCTATGGGGTCCCATCCCTGGAAGAGCTGGGTATGTGTCAAGAGTGAAGGCAAGGACTAGTGCTAGCTGAAACAGGATCTAGTGGAACTGTTTCCAGTGGCTGGCACATGTTCTCACCTGACATGGGCTGCCTCTAGCCATAGCATGGCCTAATTCTTTCAGCAAGTGCTGGACCTTGTGATAACACACAGGCATCCCTTGCACTGCTGCTGATGCCCAGCATTCCCTTTAGCACTGCTCTGAAGGGCTCTGCATCTGTCATTGTGCTCTCTGCTATACTGAGCATGTTGTAACCACTGTACTAGGATCTCCTGTCCTCACCAGCTGCTTTCCTCCTGCTGCAGTCTCAGGCATGTTGTGTAACAGACCTGAAGAGGTAAACTAACTGTGTACCAGGTTTAGATAATATTATTCCGTTACTGCCAAGCAGCACCAATTTGGGAATTTAGCAAGACAAAAGATATTACAAAAATTTCTTTCACTCATACTGCTGTGCCTTACAGTTCTGTAAGACTTGAAGAAGGAGAATGAATAGCTGAGGCATGAGGAACGCAAGACCTCCATCAGGGGAGTGAATCTAAATGCAAGGGAAAAAAGGACTAATGCAGAATACTGTCTGTGTGTCTGTAACTGGAAGCTCCATACCAGCTTTACAGGAAGTATTTCCTGGCACCCTAAGGCACAGCTTCAACAGTCATGTAAAAGCATGGGGCTTCACAGCAGGAGTATCCTAAGGGCTGAAGTCCTGCATGGATCTACTTTCTTTATTGTCTGGCCAAATGTGAGACTACCTGTAACCTTACACTGCTCTGCTTGCTGCCAGGGGAGGCTCCTCTGTGTGCCCAGAGCCCTGTAAGGGGACTGCATTATTGCTTTCCCCTTTGCAGTGGTTCTTCTGCACTAATCCAGTGCCTTCCCCAGCACCGGCCTCAGCGGAATAGGAGCCTCACCAGGAGCAGCTGGGCTACCTAGTGAGCTGCTGATGTCGGCGGCAAGGTGTTTTGTAAGGCAGAGCTGTGAAGCAGATGTTTCATTGCCAGCTGCTCTGGCCTTTGGAGCAGAGCCCTGTGGGTAGTGCTGACACACCAGAGAGTATGCTGGCTGTGAGCAATGGGGAAAGTCACCATAAGGCTGCCTGTGTAGCATTGCAGGGAGAGGCCCTTGAAGTGCTGTGTCATGAGCAGGCTCTCCCCATATCCTATATTATTTGCTTGCTGTACAAGGATTAGATCAGCAAGCAAGCCACGTTAGGCAACTGTAGTATGTACTGTCTTGCTGTTGTTAGTGCATTATCCCATATCTATGCCCTTTGTCTGGCATGGCTTCAAATCTTACAAAGTTCTTTCTCTCAGGCTTTCCTACAGATGGTCTTGCCCCTGCAGTCTGGCAAGGAGGGGAGACAGAAGCTCTGGCACGACTGGATAAACACTTGGAAAGAAAGGTAACCCTTATTTAAGTGTTGTTTCTTGCAGACTCTGCCTCCAAATGAAAAATGTAGTGTTGCCTATTACTACATTCCCATCTTCCTAGCAGTGGTCATAATGTTCACCTATGGAAAGGAGTGTATGCTGTTGTTGGCATACTCCTGTGATCTTAGGTTTTGTGTGGAGCAGGAAGCTCATGGGCTTGCTCAGGTCCAAACATGTAGAGTAGTATATTATTTATGCTGCTGTTTGAAGCACATTGGACTCTTTTCCTTGTTTCTACTTCTCAATTTCCTTTAGAGGAGTGCAAACTTGGAAATTCTTCTGTTAAGTTGTTCAGTCCCTGCTGCACACTGCACACCACCTCTTTTTATCTTTACCTTAGATATTAGTGCAAGTACATGCTTATAAAAGAATGCCTTCCCCTTGTCCATCAGCATCTTAATAGGGTGTCTCTCTGGCTGGCATTCCTTGAGCCCCTTGTTGAAATAATCAGATTTTTTTCAATGGGTCTGGTGTTCTTGATCATAGTGTACAAGGCAAACAATTTCAAAGTAATGAAAGGTGACCCAGCTGCCAAAGCATGGCTCAGTTTTAACCATTTTGTACTTCTTTAATCCATCAGGCTGGGTGGCTTGATGTCAGGTGTGAAAATCAAAGCATAAATACTTGTGCTGAAGCGGGAATAAATTATCAACATAATGCTCCACAAAAGGGTCTGAATTTCCCCAGTTTACTTGTTTAGTGTGTAAAATGAGATAGACATACCTGGATATAAACAGTTCTGTTAGCTGGTATCCCTAGGAACCCTCCAGGTTGTTAGCTCCTGTATGCAAAGCAAATTAATCCTCTTGGGCAACATAACTGACTGGTTTAAATCCTGGAGCAAAGGTTTTGCATTTCTTGAATGGGGCATGGGGTTGGAATTGCCTACTGGATATCTCTCCCAGCAGTGGTTGGAAGTAAATAAAAGAAACTGTGCTGTGAGGTGTGAGTGGCCTCACCACCTGCACAGAGGCTTGCCTTCAGCAGTATCCCACAAATACAAGGGGTTTTTGGCTCATTTCTCCTGAATCTGTCTAGGCATGGGTTGCAAATTACGAAAGACCACGAATGAATGCCAATTCATTGCTGGCCAGCCCTACAGGACTCAGTCCCTACCTGCGTTTTGGCTGCTTGTCCTGCCGCTTGTTTTACTATCGTCTCTGGGAGCTGTACAAGAAGGTAAGACAAAAGGTTCACCTGGAGGGCAGGTGGGGTTTGAGCATGTATAACATGATGCTGGTTGCCAGACAGTGTACCAGAATTGGTGCAAAAGATAAGTTGCCTCCCTAGCATTTAATTGTTGGGCTGAGATTGTTGCTACTACCAGAGGAGGCTTTTGGGTAAGAAAGTAATTATGAGTAAATATGTACTCACACAGGCCTTAAATCTGGTGGTACCTTGTTCTTCAGTCTGGACTTCTATTTTATGAGCCATGTAGAGCCATTTACAGTTAGTTTTACATTGTTCCAGTCACTTGTCATTGTATTGAGTGATCTCTGTCAGTGCTCTGACTTTACCATCTGGGCTTTCTGATAAGGGGGGGATCCGGCGTTGAGCTCCTTTATGGCAGGGTCAGTAGCTGACTTGGGAAACGTGTGTAAGTGCATGGGTGCCTCACAGCTCAGCTTCATGAAGGCAGCCCTTCAGTGCTTGTGAGCAGCCGTGTTCCCTCTCCACAGGTGAAGCGGAACAGCACACCCCCCCTCTCTCTGTACGGACAGCTGCTGTGGCGGGAGTTCTTCTACACAGCAGCCACCAACAACCCAAAGTTTGATCGCATGGAGGGGAATCCCATCTGCATACAAATCCCCTGGGACAGGAACCCTGAAGCCTTGGCAAAGTGGGCAGAGGGCAAGACAGGCTTCCCTTGGATTGATGCAATCATGACTCAACTGAGACAAGAAGGGTGGATCCACCATCTGGCCAGACATGCGGTGGCCTGCTTCCTGACCAGGGGTGACCTCTGGATCAGCTGGGAGTCAGGAGTCAGGGTGAGTCCTGGCATTTTCAGATATTTGCAGGAGGCCGTAAGGAAAACAAAGTCTCCCTGGCACTTGCTGCAAGGATGGGCACACAGGTATGGCTTTTGCTTCACATGTAAAAGGTGCATGGAAGAGAGGATTTGCTAGCAGGCTCTTGGCCAGCCAAGAGACTGACTTCTTTCTGACTTCTACTGCAAGGTTCTGACTGTGTCACAAGCCTCAAGCAACCATAACTAAATGGGGTGGGGCCTTTTAGTTTTGGATTGTTTTTTGTAGAAATTCTCTCAGTCCATCTGTTTGCTTTGCAAGTTTAATGTCACTTCTTAACCTGACCTTTTTCCTCGTTATAAAATCCATCACCGTGCCGGTCAGGGAGCGCTCCATGACTGTGAAATCTGAGTCTAGAGTCTCTCAAGGAAAGAGGTAAAAGACCCTCCTCTTGGGCCATCTGAAAGGACACACAGCTTGAATCTACCCAGTGTACATACTGCCCTACACAAAAAGTGGAGGCAGAGGCTTCTGGTCACAGAGCGGACAAAGAGCATAAATGAAAGTGCTGCCTAAAGTGCAGTATCTGTGCATGGATGTGAGTGAGTTACTGCTGAAACCTTTCTGCCTCTCAGTGGCAGTGTGCTCTGGGACCTTCAGAGGGGTTCTTTCTTCTTGCTTTGGTGCACGTTCTTCTGTGCAGCATCCTCTCCTTCCCAAGGTTCATGCTTTACATTAGTTATGCCTGCCAGACTAGGATCAATACCCAAAGCTTGCTGCAACACTAGGTAGTGATTTAGTCTGTAGCTGCATGAGAGATAAGCCAGTACTTTATCAGTGTGAGCAGACCATGCCTCCCTAAGTGAAAGTGTCAGGAAGTGAGATGCATTGACCAGCCAACTGACTTCAGCTAGCGGATCACCTCTGTGCTGCTGCTCTGTTCTCATAGCTCAGTGCCTGCCATTTGAAATAGCATCTTGGGTCCTACTGCCACAAAGTCCTCCCCAGGGAAGGTCTCAGTGCCTTTTCCTCCAATTGCTGCAGGTGTTTGATGAGCTGTTGCTGGATGCAGATTTCAGCGTGAACGCAGGCAGCTGGATGTGGCTCTCGTGCAGCGCATTCTTCCAGCAGTTCTTCCACTGCTACTGCCCTGTGGGCTTTGGACGTCGCACGGACCCCAGTGGTGACTATGTGAAGTAAGTGATGTTAACTGGAGCTGATCTTTGTTTCTGCATCTCTAAGCTGAAGTCAATCAGTGGCTCACAGGTGCATGGCACTTTCTGTGCATTGTGTGTGCTGCACTGCTTTCTACTTGTGTTGCAGGAGGTATCTGCCCAAACTAAAGGGTTTCCCTTCACGATATATCTACGAACCATGGAATGCCCCGGAGTCTGTGCAGAAGGCAGCCAAGTGCATCATTGGGGTGGACTACCCCAAACCCATGGTGAACCACGCAGAGACCAGCCGACTGAACATTGAGCGCATGAAGCAGATCTACCAGCAGCTGTCACGCTATAGGGGCCTCTGTAAGTACCAGCTATTGCAAAAGTTGGTGTCTTTAATAGGAGATAAAATGCTGGGAGAAAAGGTCATGATTTAAAATAGGTGTTACTTGCCTCTCTGGCCTGTCCTTGCAAGAGGAAGCAGTTCCTGCCAAATCTGCTCAATTGGTTTCCAGGGAGAGCTCCATTATGTTCTCAGACAGCTAGGAGTGGAGTGTTAGGTCTGAGAGCTGCTGATAGCATGGCACTATCTATATACCACTAATGGTCCATTGTTCACTTTGTAAGAAAACCTAAGCAGTGTATTCTAAATAAATGCACAGCTGGATCACAGTGTATGTCTGTAGTCAGCACTGGGTCAGTGTAGCTCTGAACTCCTGCTTTGGGATATGGATGTGCTGGTTGGTGATCACTAAGGTATTTCTGTGAAAAGCTTCTCCCAGCCCAGGTGTGTTTTGTTTCTTAACTCAGATGCTCTTGCCGTTCTCTAGGTTTGCTGGCATCTGTCCCTTCTTGTGTGGAAGATCTCAGTGGCCCAGTCACAGACTCAGCTTCAGGGCAGGGCTGCAGCACCAGTACAGGTGAGTTGGACCTATTTGTGTGCTTTTGATTTGCATGTCATGTTAAAGGTTACAGGCAGGAGAGGATCCTTTTCTAATAAGAAGAGGCTGCATAGCTAGGAAAACATTCACATTCCTTTACACTTTCTTCAAAAGTCCCCAGTGAGCCTTCATGTCTAAAATGGCTGAAGAATAAGAGTTCATTAATGTGAATCTTTTATTGGCTGTATGGGATCATATGCAGCCACTTAAAGGAGAAGTGCAGATTGCTGTACGGTTAACCAGGTATAATTAAGCTGTCCTCTGTCAAAGGACGATACTTTTGTATTTGGGATGACTTAATTCTGCTTTTAACAAAGATTTTCTGGTAAAAGTTTTCAGGGAAGCTGTGACCAAATGGCTCTGTGCTTGTGCAGTCTTCTTTCTCCCAGCTCTGTGGCAGGTTAGGCATGGATGTACTTGTGAAGCCATCTAAATACAGGGAAACCATTGCAGTGACAACTCTTCTTCCTTCTACAGCAGTGAGGCTGTCTCAAGCAGACCAGGCTTCTCCAAAACGCAAACACGAGGGAGTGGAAGAGCCATGCCCTGAAGAACTGTACAAACGAGCCAAAGTGACAGATCTCCCTGCTTCAGAGATCTCTGGAAAGAGTTTGTGATTGTGAGTACTTCCTAGTGTGATCTGGCTTAAACTACCTGGTTCTGGAAGCTCATAAGGCTCCATTTTTGCTCCCACCATTTTAATGAACAAAATGAACTTCCTTGTGGAGGGATGTGTAAGGCTCCTAAGTGTAATTCCACAGCCCAGAAATATGGCAGTGGTCTGCCTGCAGGTCGTTTGGATTTTGTGTGACATGCTGTTAGCTCCGTTGTCTGGTGGAGAGCGGTGCCCTGTGCTGGAGCTGTCACAAAGCACAGTCGTTGGTGCGTTGCTCTTGTGAGGCTGCTTCTCCTTCCACAGAGTGGGCTCACAGCCAGGTTCCCCCGTCTGGTGAGGGATGGGCTAGAGCAGGAGAGCAAGCAGGTCCAGTCATCTGCCTGCAGTGCTCCAGATCCCAGGAGGCAAGGAGCTTGTCACATGTTCTGCCAACTTTTCAGTATGACAAGGGAGGTCCAGACAAATTGTCTCTCTTACTGTCTCTTACAGCCAGCGACAAGCACCCTGCAAGTGAAGAGAGAGAGCGCTGAAGAGGTGACCAGAAGAGTAGGAGCTGCTGTCACACAGGGACCGGAACTTGCGATCTGCAACAGGAAATCCAGGGTCTCATATAACTGTGTAATTCCAATAGCTGCCACAGAAGGGCGCTGCATTACTTGTGCTCGGGAACATTTGGCTTTCTGGTCTCCAGAGAGCCAAATACATCTCGTCTCAGCCATGCCCAAAATCTGCCCGCATTAAATGGGGCAAGAACATTCTGTCAACTTGCTCACTCCCAGGTGTGTCTTTCTTTTCTGACAATGGCTCAGTGTGTATGAGTTGATGCATTGATGTAGGAATCAGCATCTGCACATCTCAGAAATAGTGAGCATCCTTTCTCAGCAATAGTACTTGGTAGTGATGTATGCTGATTAATTCAAATTATAGTAGGAGTTAAGAAGGAAGCTGCTACATTTCAAAAATAGAGTACCCATCCTACAAGAAAACAGGGAAAACTCAGTATTTCTTTCATTAGGCTGATGAGGAAGGAGATGCTTTCTGAGTAAATCAAGGTAATGCTATGTGGGATGGAAACAAAATGAAGGTCAACTGTAGCACAAGAACAGATACACTTGAAAGGCACTTAAAACTTGCCCTGCAAAAGAACCTTGTCACTGCAGGGTGAGTCACAGTGCTATTGCCTGGAATGGGCCACTTCAGAGCTGTTTGACATCTGGGGAAGAGGAACTCTCTACAGCTCCCTGGGAGGAGATTGTAGCCAGGTGGGGTTGGTCTTTTCTCCCAGGCAACTAGAGACAGGACAAGAAGACAAAGTTTTAAGCTGCACTGTGGGAAGTTAAGGCTGAACATAAAGAAAAAGTTCTTCACAGAAAGAATGGTTGGGTATTGGAATGGGCTGCCCAGGGAGGTGGTGGAGTCACCATCCCAGAGGTGTTTAAGAAAAGATTGGATGTGGCACTCCGTGCCATAGTCTAGTTGACATATTGATGTTAAGTCATATAGGTTGGACTCAGTGATCTCAATGGTCTTTTCCAACCTAGTTGATTCTGTGACTCTGAGAAGGAGGAATTCTTCAGAGAATAAGATCATGCCTTGATATGAGCAAAGCAGTATCTCAGAATAGGTCTGATCCAAGTAATAAGGAAGCTACACCTGGGCCCAGCACTCTACAGCATTTCCTTCCCTGACTGAGAGCTCTCAAATGGAGCCTGTGTCTGGTGTGTAGCCTGTGCAGTGCCTCATGCTGACAGAGGATGTACTACAGCTCCTTGAAGTGAGTCTTCCTCAAGTTCAGAGTCCAGTGTCCATTCTGTTCACTCTCTTCTGTGTTGGCATCTGTGTTTTTAATTTCCACACAGTGAACTCCTGTACCTGCGCACTGCTCCTCCTTGCCACTTGCATTCACGCTGGTGCTTTGTAGCCTTGCGAGGTGATTGTTTAGCTTTCCTGGCTCTTAACCATACACTCCTTGCTGGGTCCTGTTACTTGTCAGGTCAGCACAGTGCTGGCAGAGCGCCTCTGCCTGCCACCAAAGAGTGCAAGGGAGGGTGATACTGCAGGAGATTCTCTCTCAAGGCTGTTTCCAAGAGGAATTAGATGGAGTAGCTCGTCCCATGCAATGGGCTGCTGTTGGCACTGTTTTCATTTGCTGTCCAAAACCTTTCATCCCTGCCTGACACAGATAGTGTTGGGCTATATGTGAGCTTATGGAACTAACTGCTTGGGGAGTACAGGAGTTCTCTCCCACTGGGATAATCAGATTCAGTTTTGGAGCCTGTGTTTGAACCCAGAGCAACAGGGCTGTGAATAGAAACTGAGTCAAATGTACCTGAGAAACCTGAAGTGGTTGAATTGAGTCTGTGAATAAATTTAATGAATAGCTGAATAACCTTTTCTTCCCATTCCCTGGGGCTTTGATCTTATGTTCTTTTTCCACAGAGAATGCACTGGGCAGACTGAACAAGTAAACAAAGAGTCATTTTTCTTACCCTTACTTTATTGTAAACTACTATTCATAGTCTGCCTGGTGGATTACCCAGTCATTGACAGGTCTTGTCCCCTTCAGTCTGACCCAGCTGTTACTCCCATTGTCTTGGGGACAGAAAGGTATAAAGAAAAAGAGATACTCCCCTGCCCCCATCTTCTGCTATAGAGAGAAGATAGGGGAAAGACATGCACTTTGTACACATAAGTTACAGAAATTATGACTTCTGTCATTTGTAGAGTTTCATGCTTAGGCAATGGTCTGTAAATAAAACTTTTTATAAGTGTCTTTAACCCTCTTTTTGATGTCATCCAATTATTTCACTTGGTAAATGGAATTTTTGGGGCTGGATCTGTGGGGTTAAAGAGTCAAAGGGAGGGGAGGCTACATCTCCTAAGTGATCTAGAAGGCTTTGTGAAGGCAGGGGAGATCACATTTGCAAGGTTTCTGTCAGTACCTGGGATATGGATGGTGGTATTTGGAAGAGCTGCAGGTCAGATAGTAGCACTGGGAATGACACACACGCATCGGGCCAGCCAAAGAAAGATAAGGGAAAAGCTTCCTTCAAGAAACCTTGTAAGTAGGCTGGGATTCACCCACTCTGGCATCTTTTCCCAACTGAAATGATAAAGGTGGGTAAAACTGTGTGACAAGTAGGGAATGACTGTTCATTGTTTTCATTAATATTTAGAATTGGACATGCTTGGTTAAAGTACAAGATGGCAGATTGAGCAAGTCTATGCCTTGCTTAGCTTTGTGACAAGTTCTTCCTCAGTTATGGGTGCTAACAGTTTGAATTCAAAAAGATTTGGCCAGTTTGTGGGGAAAGAAGCAGCCATCAGTAACCATTGGTAAAGATACCATCTTTGTTTCATAAGTTGCAGAGGACTGCTGGAGGTCATTGTGAAGAAAGTAGCATGAAATGGATGCCACTTTTGGGGTTTCTGTTTCCTGTGTTCCGTGTCTCAAGGCAAGCTGGCAGTACCTGGCACAGGCACCCCCAACACGGGCACAGTGTGAGCTCTTGGCTCGGGCAGAGGGAGCAGTTGCCTTTTGATGCTCTGAACAGTGGCCTTGGGGGTGCTCACCAGGATGGCCTGAAGGCTTCTTTCAACTGAGGGTAGATATTGGGGCAGAAAGTTCTACAGAGCTGTGAACAATTGTTCAGCTTGGATCCCCTGTCAGTGGTGGACCCTTGGCTAATGACTTCCAAATAAGTCATGAGCTTGTATTAAATACACTAGACTTAGCAATTGAATAACTCGCAAGGACACAGAGTCAAGTTCTTGTGCATCCTGCCCTCCTCCTTGGTGCTCCTGTCTAGACCCACTTACCTCTATCTTAGCAGAGTTCCATGAGGTACATCACTTTTCTTAGTAACCAGCAGGACTTAGGAAGTGCATGAAGCCATGCAGTTCCTTGTTGAGGTTCAGCAGTGGGACTGGTCTGGGACAGAAGTGCCTCAGCTCATGGTATTGTTCTCTTGTTTCTAGCAAGGACCTTCTGGTCTTGAAAAAATAAAGCTTCAGTGCTTGGGGTGGCTCACACATGGCTAAAACCTTTTGAAAACAGCAGCCTGTGCCTTAGAAGATGATGAGCCAGAATGACAGTAAACTCAGTCCAGCTTTTTCTAGCCTGAGTGGAATAATATAAATTAAAGCTGGAGAGATTGGGTTTGAGCCTCCTCCTCTGTGCTGGCCAGGATATCTGTTTTACCTGTCATGGGAGTGATGGTGATGTGGCTCAGGATTGGAAATGGCTAACCTTGGATTTTTAGCAAACTGCCTGCTCCATGTACTGGTGCTTGAGAAAATTCCCTTCCTCCATGTCTCTTCTGTCTGCAAAAGGAAGGAGCTGGAGTGGCTTCAAGAGAAGGTGGCTGATAGGTCTGAAAATAGAAAACACACCTGGATATGAAGAAATGGAGCTGGAAATGTGGCCATTTCAGGCAGAGAGGGAAAGAGCAGTGAGAAGGATGGTTGATGGAAAGAGCAGTCTGGTATCACAGCTGCATCTGGGTGGAGACCAGGTGGTTCAGCTGGGGGAAGAGGAACAGCAAAAGTTCTCTGAGCAGAACATAAGGTCTCCTCAGGTTTCCTTTAAGGCTGAGTTGGTCTGAAGTGAACCTGATGGTCAGTTGGACAATTGGAAAGAGAAAAATCAGCTGATGCCTTGTGAGCAGGAGATGCTGGCTAGGATGGAAGTGCTGTCTCTTAATTTGCAGCAGATGTACGTTCACTCTCCCAGGGGCCCTGCACTCTACTGTGCATTTAAGGAATAGACCTGACTGACAGCAATGCAGGTCAGGTCACTAAGGGGTGAGCTTTTGGTGCTTGGCATCCAAGCAGAAGGTGAGTTGCAATGGTGGTGATCTGGCTGTGGGACAAGGCAGCACCTCCTGCCCCCGGTCAGAGGCCAAATAACAGGCATGCTGCAGACAAATCACATTTTGGTAGGTGAGGTTTGTGCTTTGAGATGGAGCTACATGAAAGCTCCCCCAAACCTCCCTGAGTGAATGCTGCTGAGTCTCTTGGGTCCTGCATGTAATACAGTTCAGTCTGTGCATCCAAACAGCAAAGGGGACACTTAGGTCATCCTCAAGAGGCTGCCCCAGGGTTACCTGCACATGGTGACCCCAGGGATGTGTGCTTGTCTCCAAGCTAGTCCAGGAGTAACATCTCTTTTTAGTTTGTCTGGCAGGAGACTAAGACTCCTGAGAGAGAGCAGGACTGTATGCCTTGGAGGGCTCTGCTTGCTCTTCTCTGGAGGAGCAGCTGATGTCCTGGGTCTTGGCCAAGAACTAATACATGGCCTCAATGGCAGTCAGCTCTGCGGTGTGAGAAACACCGATGGGACCGGATGTTTGAACTGCTAAAGAAGTGCCACTCATGCCATCCAGGACTGTCACAGACAGGGACTGGGAGAACAGTGGGCATGCAGGGAATGAGGGAAGTTCCCCTGCTCAGGTACAGAAGTAGCCTTGAGATCTAAAAATACTGATGCTGTCCACTTCTGTCCACAGCACGACCTGCACAGCTTTCTGAGCTTGCAAAGCATGGGAAGGAGAGGCAGGGAAGAGAAACCTGTCCAGGCTGGTAAGGAAGATTAGCAGCAATGAGTACCCACCCAAGACAAAATGCTTCTTGAGACATAGCTGGATACAAAAATGGGTCTGCCCTTTCTGGGGAGAGACCTGAAACCTTGAGATGCGTTTTTCTCTCCTTTGTGCCTGTGGAAGGTGTGTGTATGCTGCTTTTTAAATCCCTTTGCAGTACTTGGCAGCCCTGGTGAACTCCAGGCAGGGACAGGGTTTGTGCTGGGGCTGCCAGACCTGTTGCCAGGAGCGGTAACCATGCCATGGGTGCAAAGCACAGCCTGGCTGTTCCTGCTGTTCCTGCTGCCTCCAGGCACCTCCTCGCTGCCGAAGAGACCCCTGCAAGCGCCCCTCTGTGCCCAGCCCCTCGCCCCGGGCCCCTGCCTGCTCGCTCAGCCGGCCGGCCCCGCTCCTGGCGTGGCTCCTCCCGGCCTTGGGAGAGCCCGGCCGTCCCCCGCACCTGTCCTTAAGGGTGCAGCCTCCAGCTGCGGGCACAGCTGGGGGCCGGTCCAGCTGCGGGCACATCTGTCCGGCCGGGGCCGGCGTAACCGAGCCCCGTGCGGAGCGGATGGGGTCGGGGTGCGAGGTGACGCCTCCATCTGTGCCGTGCCTGTCCTGCAGCTGCCGCCGGAGCCGCGGGATGGAGCCTCCGGGCCGCGCCCCCGCTCCCCCGCCCCGGCGGCAGGTATGTCCCTCCCCGCCGGCACCGCCAGCATCCCCCTCCCTTCATCCCTCCTTCCCTGCCTCCCTCCCTCCCGCCCGCCCTCCGCCTGCATGGAGAGAGCCACAGAATGGCGGAGCGAGAGAAAGGAGCTGCATCCCCGCCCGCCTCCTCACCCTTCCTGGGGCTGCACCTCGCCTCGCCCCCCAATTTCAGGTACCGGCCGCCGTCCCCCCGCGGAACCCTCTCGGGGCTGCCCCTGCCCCCTGCCCGGGGCAGCGCTCCCCCTCTGCTGCAGCCCCCTCCCGCACGGCCCCCGCCTCCTCCGGCGCTCCTGCCCCTCGGCGCGCAGCCCCCCGCCCCTGCCGTCCCCTTGCCCCCCGCCCCAGCCACCGCGGAGCCCCCACCGCGGACATCGCCCCAGCCCCCCATGGCTGCTTCGCCCGCCCACCCAAGCCATGCTGGCCCTCGCCCCACACCACTGCAGCTTCCCAGCCCCCTGCTTGGCCTCATGCTCCCCTCGCACCCCATCCCGCCCCCTTACCTGTCTTATCTCCTCTTCCAACATCTCTTCCTCATGGAAGAAAAAAGCTTCATCTCTCTCCCCTCCCCAAGGAAGGCCTTTTTCCAGCCCTTTCCTAGAAATCCCAGTTGCTTCTGCTTCCTCCCTGCCCCTGTGAAACAGGAATCCCAAGTGAGACGGTGGGAGAGTGCCAGAATTGATCCTCTTGGAAATACCAAGTGCTCCCATCGATTTGGGATGCAGGGGGCTGTGTCTTCTCTGAAACCCAATGAGGCTTGTCACAGGGACTTGCGATGGCATGGGCCAGGCCAGGGACGCCTGTGGGCTTTGGAGCCTCTGGTGCCTGCTAGGGGTAGCTCTGGGACAGGGCTGTGCTGGGTGGGTAAGGGAGGAGCCCTGCCCCTGCCTGCAGGTGCGGTGTTCACTTGCCATCAGGGGTGGCTCGCTGCTCCTGGCAGCTGTGCCCTCGTCAGCCATTGCTCTCTGCTTGCCTCTGCCATCCAGGGGGCTGGGGGAGCTGCCTGTGAAGGGGGGAATGGTACCAGCTGCCTTGCATGCTGAGATTCTGGGTGGAAAGGAGGGGATGGTCCCCACTTGGGACCACAGCTAAGATCATGCCCTCCTCTCTCAGGCCCAGCCCCTGAGGCTGGGGAAGCCGTGGGTCCTTGTGAGAAACAGATGGGTGCAGTCGAGCAAAGGTGGTGTTCAGGCAATGAATATTTGAAGGGCTCTGCTGCTGGCCCCCCGTTGCTGGTGGCTCCAGCTCTTTGGCAGCTGCCTCCTATTGCAGCGCTGCCTGCGAGAGCTGCTGGGAGCTGTTGCAACATGGCTGGTGTGCCCTGCAAAGGCAGCGATTCAACGCTGCCTCTGGAATCCTCCACCACGGAGAGGGGCTCGGCCACCGAGCCAGGGGCTGCAGGCTGAGCTGCCGGGCAGCTCTGGGCCCACCACCTGCTGTCCTGGAGGTGTGGCTGTCCCCTGGGCACCCTCCTGCTCCCCAGCAAACAGCCGTGCCCTGGGAGGGAGAACGAGCTGCTGCTTCTGCCTGTGCCTCAGATCTTTGCAAAAGGAGCCCTATGTGCTGCCAGCCTGCTCCAGGGAAGAACTGACCTCATGAAGGAGGCTGTGCAGCTGGGTGGAAAACTGGGGAATCGAGACAGGAGTGCAAAATCTTCCCCGGGCACCAAGCTCACGGTGTAAGCGGAAGAAGATGCAGTGATGTGTCTGAGCCTGGGGCAGGGTCTGGCAGATCAGAGGCGATGTTGTGGCGGGGAGTGTCGTGTGAGAAGGGAGCCATGCTTGTGAAACACTAGCCGGGTTATGTGTCACCGCTTGGCTTGTGCATGTCCCAGGTCCTGCATGCCTGCTGCCGGAGGGGTTGTCCCCACCGATGACCCAGCAGCGATGAGCGTGGTTCAGAGTGAAGGCTCAGACCATGGCTGGCAGTGAGGTGGGCCCTGCCCTCTGCCCCTGCTTGCTGCCTGCAGGATGAGGTGTTTCAGATTTCTGCCCTTTGGCACATGCCCCTGCACTCCCAGCTCCGAGTGGTGACATGCCAGCCCAAGCATTAGGTGATCGGTTGGCTTGAATTGGGAGAGGGCTTGGTCCTGGCCAGCAGGCAGACTGAAGCTCTGAAGAGACCAGGCATAGTGGCCTGCCAGTGATGGTTTGGTGTTGTCCAAGGAGTGGGAGGAAAAGGATGGTGAGGTGATCCCTCCTTTAGCCAGGAGGTCCTCCAGTGGTGTCTGTTCAACACAACAAGAAAAACAGCATTTTAGGAGACAGTAGTAAAAAAGTCTTCTCATCCATCCTCCCTGTTGTCCTTAAGCTTCCCAAAGTCTTGCAGTCTGTGTTCACTGGAGCTCCTCAGCATCTTTCTCTGGGGCACTGTGTTGCAGCTCCTTGCCCTGCTAAGAAGCTTTGGCAGTGCTTTGTGGTAGGCTTTCCTGTGAGGGGCTCTCTGGGGCCTCTCTGGGTTAGGGGTCCCTCTACCCAGCATTAGAAGGACAGGGAGGACTGGCACAACTGGGGCACAGCTGGATGCAGGGCCCTGCAGATCTCAGAGTGTTGCCTGCCCTGCTGTCCCCAGGACTGTGGCTCTAATGTAGCAGGAACCTGGGAGGGGTCACTGACTGATCCTCTCTATCTCCTTCAGCTTTCCCTGATAAAAGCAAAGGGCATCCATCCACCCAGCTTCTGGGCAGGAAGGCACCTAGGAAAAGAAACCCTTCGGGAGTTATTTCCACAGGTCAGGAGGGGAAACTACTCCACTACTCAGGGAGCCCTGTCAGAAATCAGAGCCCTTTGGGAAGGGAGGGGTTCTCTGGAGGAAGAAGTTCTCTCTTGTCGGGAAGTTCAAAGAGGCACCTTCAGGCTTAGGCAAAAATCATTTTAGCTCTGTGGTTTGTTTTATGTGTCTGTCGTGCTCATCTGGAGCTGTCAGCAAAGCCTGTTTGAAGGCAATGAATGAGGTGGGCGTCAGAATGGGGCTACCTGTCTTCTTGTGAGGGGAGACGAAAGGGTTGTCCTCCTCTGATGGAGGGGGAGAGGCGCCTTCCCATCCATTCCAATGAAGCAGTCTCTGGCCACTGAGATGGAAGAAAGAGACAGGGGCCAGCCAAATGTAGGTTAGTGTTATTTTTTCCACCGGTGCTGGTTACAGGACTTGCTCACAGCACCTAACAGCAGACTATCAGAGCATGGCTTGGGCAGCCGGGCCTGTTGGAACGCCCAGCTTCATCACATCGGTTTTTTTGCCCTGCATGGAAACTCCTCTGCAGTGGCAGTGGGCTGACAAGGGATGGGGTCAAGAGAGGCACAGCAGCCAAGACTAATCAGTCCTTAATCATAAGGCTGTTCTTAGGACTGTGATCAAGCAGCTCCTGTCATGGGCAGGTTAACATCTGCCTCTGTTCATGCACCCACGTGTGTACTCGTGCTCACAGTTCCTGAGAATGCCAAGTTTATCACTTCTCATGCATACAACAGGGGTGTCCACCTTCAGGTGCCTCTTGGCACATCCGTAAGGAAAGCACCCATAACCTGCAAGCACAGGGTTCTCCCACCCTCACAAATGGAGACACACTCCCGCATAACTGTGATGCCATGGCCATTGGCAAGGGAATTTGGCCAAAATACACGTGTAGGTCCTGCTCAGACTTTCACTGCCAGTGATGGAGCTGAGAGGGGTCAGAGCTGTTTCATTTTGCTGGTATTTTTAGCCTCTTTGAGAAGCAAGAGAGGAAGGAAGGGGTGTTTCCACCACAGGGAGCAGAGGCGGGTAATGGAGAGCCTTCCTTGTGTTTCCTGAGCATCCATGTGAGAGGAGCAAAGGGCGCGAGTAATACGGAGATGGAGATTTCTTTATTCGTTGCATTAATTGAGGTTTCAAGCAGATGAGGTGCCTCCAGGCAGAGCTGATAGGGAAGATGGAGTCCTGGATGCTGTTCTTGTGGGGCTGAGTGACAATGACCACAGTATCACGTGTGACATTCACCAGTGGTGAGGCACTGATGGGGAGAGAGCTTGCAACAGGTTAGCTGAGCAGGGCAGTCCGGGCCCTGAGCTGGGCTCCTGCGACATCGCCCACCTTAATCTGCCCAGGAGCAAAGCAGGTGGTGGGAGATGCACCCATTACTTGTAGCTCCTGGAGCAGGTGTCAGTGAGGGGCAAGAGAGCAGTGCTGTGATGGGTGGCAGTGGGGGTGCCACCCCACTGTGTATCAGAGTGGGTGCAGCTCGTGGGGAGGGGGATGCCCTGTCCCCATCTCAGAGTCGTGGTGGGTGCCTCTTCTAGAGCTACTTTGGCTTCATCTTGATGGGGCAAGGAGTGAGTGGGTCTGACAGGTGTGGGGGTGGTTTAGGATTATCTGAGGCTGCTGCACCAAAAGATTGTCAGCAACACCTGATATGCCCTCCTGGGAAAGACCCCTATTTCCTTCAGCAGCAGAAGAGGGGTGGGAGATGGCAGAGCAGCTCACCAGGTATTTCTCTGGCCCTCAGTGTGGGGAAGCCCAGGAATGATCCTGCCTGAGGCAGAAGTGGGTCTGGGGGTTAGGTGGGGGCAGACAGGGAAGGGGCAGTGCTGCTAGCACTGCTCTGCACTTGCTGGGCTTGTCCCTTGGCAAAGGCATTCCCCTCAGCTTGGAAGTGTAGCTGGCCATGACGCCGGTCCTGCTGTGCTGGAAACACTCTGGCCTTGGCATCGGCGAGGGGCCCCGCTCCACCTGCTGAGAGGCTGGACAGATGCTCCTGTCTGTGTGCCCCTGCTGTGGGGGACAGCAATGCTGCAAGGGCAGGAGAGGCCGGGTGCTGAGGGTTTCCATGTTGGGGTTAGCAGAGCCCCTGTGCCTGCTGTGGGTGCTGAGGAGCCGAGTGCTGGAGCAAGACCAGGAGCCAGGCTGGCTGGCTGGCAGGCAGAGGCAGTCAGCATCCCCAGCAGAGTGCAGGGACTTGGCACTGGCTCAGCTGGGGAGGTTATTTTTTTTTTTATTTTTTTCCCCTCCAGGACAGCTGATTCCATCTATTTTTAATGAGCTTGCCCAGGTTGCGCAGTGAGGATAGAGAGCAGCGCCGGCAGCCACAGACTGCGACGGGGCAGGCGGAGAGGCAGTGGGCACCCAGGGTCAGCTGCCATCTCCCTCACCGCTCCTCACAGCAGGTCTGGGGGTGTTTTTTGGTGTGGGAGTGTGTCCCCCGGTGAAGGGGGGTCCTCCTCAATGCAGCTGCCCTTGAAAATGGAGTCGAGCACCGAGGAGGAGAGCTGGCTGGAAGATCAGTGGGAGAAATGGTAGGGGACCGGCTGGGCCTAGGGAAGGGGGGCCTGTCCCGCGGGCGTGCAGGGGGGTGAGGGGCGGCCCCTTGCTCCTGGGCACATCACCCTTCTCTGCCAGTGATGGCCCCAGGACAGGAGCAAAGTTGGCACGCAGCTGAGCCCAAAGTTTTCCTGGCTGGGCAGGAGCTGCGTGACAGCCAGGCAGCAGAGTGGCAGAAGGTGTCTGGACACCTCCTGCTGCGCCCCAGCATCGGCCGGCAGGGCCAGTGCTGGGGAACGCGCTCAGCATCTCCCCATCCCGAGGGCATGGACAGGGCTGCCTGTCCCCATGCGGAGTGGGGGGCACTGCCACCCTGTCAGGCTGCTCCTGCAGAGCCAGGGAGCCCTGGCAGCCCTCGGCAGCGTTGTGCCCCTCAGCGGGCCCGCAGCGCTCACTGCGCTCCCGCCATGGCGGGCGAGGCCCCGAGCATTAGCAACGGATGATGTCCCACCCTGGCGACCCGTGTAACCTGAGAAGAAATCAATTTGTGCTTTGAAGGCTCATCATGAGCCTCCTGCTCTGCGCTGCCTCCCTTCCACGGGCAGCAGGAGGAGATAGGCCAAGGGGGGTCCAGCCATCCCACCCTGGGCTGAAGGCTGTGTCCTTGCATTCCTGTTGCGTCCGGCAGGGGCTCCCTCCATGGGTGTGGTTGTTCCCAGTCGTCTTCACCCCAGGAGACCACTACTAGTGGGGTCCTCAGAAACACAGATGGAAGATGCTGCTTCCCCCATGGGCTTCTCCCACTCTTTTCCCTCTCCAGGCGCTGGGGCAGGGGAAATGTTACCCCTCCATGCCACTGGGTTGGTGGCACTGCATATGGGAGCCCCAAAATGTGCAAGCAATGCTGAAAGTGAGAGTGGGATCTCTGCAGGTCACAAAGCACCATTCTCATTCCTTTCTCACTGCACTGCTGGGGACTAGTCCAGAGAGGGGTGATGGACTTGGCACAGCCCTTTCACCCAAGTGTCTCCCAGCCAGAGGAGCTGGGAGCCATGGGAAATGGTGGCCAGCAAAGCAGTGTCCATGGCCACTCCAGAAAAAACTCAGGGGTCTGAGTAGGTTGGCCAAGGACTTTTGAGTTGGGCTCTTTTATTTACCCCTGTGGTAATGAATATGTTAGAAGATCACTGAAGTACCACTATGTTGAAATGTTTTAATACTCAGAAGCCAGGAGCACCTCATCACTCCCCCGGGGCTCATCAGCAGGTTTTCAGCTGCTAAAAGGATCTCTCTTATTTTGAACGGGTGTAAGGAGACTGTGTGGCTGGGGCTGAGAGCCCTAAGGGACCCCTGAGGCCGTGCAGACCAGCTCAGCAGCACTGGTGTTCACAGGGATGCCCATAGTCACTCCAGGGAGTGATTTTGGCGCAGAGAGAAATCGCTGCCCTCTCTTACTGCAGGCAGCTGGGCTGGGACATCCCTGCCAGCTGCAGCTCAGGGGCTGGTTGTGCCATGGCTGAGAGGTTTGCTATGCTTACAGGTTCTGTGGGTCTTGATGTGGCCACCTGTCCCAGCAGGTCCATCCTCCAGCTGTGCCCTGGACACAGCCTTTCCCCTTCCTGTAACCCCGGCCTTTGCCCTGTTGGGTGTCTGTGCCCAGCTGGGACAATCCCAGAGGCTCCCTGGGATGGTGTGAGCAGAACAAGCTTCCTGTGATGGGGCTGGCTGTTCTGTCTGTTCCATGTACTCTCCACCCGCATGTCCCTGCAGTCTTTGGTCAGGCAGGGACTGCTTTGGGACACACTCCTCCTGCCTCCCAACAGCCATGGACTGTGCCAAGCCCAGCCACTCATGGGGACAGACCTATCCCCTCTGGGAAGAAGCTAACTTCCCAGTCTTTCTTCCTAGTAGAGACTGGGAGAGCCTCTCCTGGAGTGTCAGTGCTGCTCCCACAGACACCACAGCACCCTGCACCCTCCTGTCCACCACTGGGGCAGTGGGTGACCAAGCCATCTCCGCTCCCTCCAGGCTCACCCATGACATCAGCCTTGAGGAATTTGAGGATGAAGACCTCTCTGAGATCACTGATGAGTGTGGAATCAGCCTGCACTGCAAGGAGACCCTGGCCAGCAGAGTAAGTGTAATGGGGATGGGGAGAGGGTAGGGATGGGCAGAATGTGCCAGTGGGGCTGGCAGGACCATCAGCCCACATGCAGGACCACCAGATCCCCAGATGAGTGATGCTTTATCAAGGAATCCACTGCCATGGCCCCAACCCCCTCTGCTTGGCAGTGCCCTCTCCTCACTCCAGCACAGTGCAGGTCCTTTCTGAACCAGCCAAAATCAAGGGACAAAAAAAAGCATTTCAAAGCTGGTGCATTTTGGTTCCCGCTGTGCTATAGGGGTTGGAGTTTGTTCCTCAGGGATGAGCCCAAGGATTTAGGTGCAAATGGGGGCATGCCCCCATTTGAGCAGGATGACCAGCGAGCATCTGGCACCTGGCAAGCATTCTTGGGAATCAAGGACATTTGCAAGGTGGCACCAAAGGTCCCACCTGGGCTGTGCCTCCTGTCCCCACATGAATCCCTGGACCTGGGGATGCAGCTGGCACCTGGCATGGTGAGAGCTGTCCTCTGTTCACAGGAGTGTTCTCTCTGGCTTGCTAGCTAGCTTTAGCTAGAGCTGTTCACAGGTCTTTGGGAGGCTGGAGACCTGGAGGCTCCTGAAACAGGGATGAAGAAGGTAGCTCTGACACCAGCAGGCAGCAGGTGGAATAAAGATGGGAGATGGGAAGCCTGTGCAGGTACCTCAATTGGGTGTTCCATCCATCTTAGAGCAGGCTGTCAAGAACCTGATGGAGTTCACACCATGTTTGAACTTCCCTAGAAGGCCATAGGGGCAGAAATGTGGAGATAATTGATGATTACATTGGACTTGGAAATATGCAGGGTGTTAAAGGAAAAGCCACAGCCTGAGCATTCTCACACCACTCAAGGAATCACATACACACCACCTGAGACCTTTAACTGCTGGGAGCAGTCTCTGTAGCAGGCAGCTCCAGTAAGCTGACCGGTGCCCCTTTTGACCCCTCACTCAGACACGCACTCACACTGACTCCTCCTCCTTCAGGATCAACCCTAGGCTTCCTGTAGCAAACCCCCCGGCTCAGATTTTTATAAAAATAGTTTAGTGGTACAGCACCAGGTCAGCTCAAGCTGGGTGCCTGTGGAGAGGGACCCTGAGCAAAGAAACCCCTGGGTAATTATACCCATACAGCTCATGCACCCACCCCTCAGACACTCTCCTGCACCTTTTGGTCCAGTGGTGATTTTTGGTCTGGGGTCTTCTAACATCTTACTGGGTTCTTTCTCTGTGTCTGTGCAGGCAGGCCATACACTGTTCTTATCTTGTGGAGTTACAGCTTCTGCTGACAGCTGGAGTCTCCTTGTCTTCTGGTTTGTACTTCTGGTGCACCTGCTCACTGGCAGAGCATGGGGAAATAAAAAAGCCCTAGGCTTGGGATAAACACTATTCAGCAACAACCACAGCAGCATCAGTGTGTTATCAATGCTCCTCTCATGAGAAAGACAAAACACAGCACTGCACCAGCTACTAGGAAAATTACTGGGAGAACTAATTCAATTCCAGCCAAAAACATCTCTAGGTGTAAACTCACAGCTTGTGTCCCAAGGCTTCAGCAGATCCAGCTACTGATGCTAGGCAAGTAAAGCTGAGCAATCAACGTACTAGATCACACAGTATTATAACTCTGTGAACACATTCTAACTCATTCTACTGAAAACTTACTTATTTAAGCTAAGAACTAATACCTCTCAGCACAGAGTTTCTGCATTTTGTCAATGTGTTTCATGCTAAAGGATGTGAATGCTGGAGGAACAGCCTAGTGGTTTGAGAATCATTCTGTCCCTCAGAGGAAATACTTCCTCTGCAAAACTGATAAAGACCCAGTGAGGACAGGAAAGGCACAAGAATTTGTCGCAGATTTAAAATTAGAAAGTGAATTTGTGTCATTTGGAATTCCTCACTGCAGGCAGGACGGTACAGGCAGACCTCATCCTTGGGAGGTGGAGGTGTCTTGCTGTGCTCCTTGGTCTAATTCGTGACCTTCCCAGCAAAAATTTTTCAGTTCCAGCAAAAATTTGTCTGTTCCCAGCTATGGGGCTGCTACTCGGTACCTCTGCTCCAACTGCAGGCTCCTCCTGCTGCAGGATGTTATGGCCAGACTTCCCTGGGACAGCCTGGGCTCATGGGCTGTGTATGCTGAAGGGAGGAGGGATAATGCTGCAGGGAAAACCAAGGGCAAACCCAGTGCTGGGCATCCATGAGGGCACAGCCACAGTGAGGGCCTGGCATTGGGAACATCCTCTGCCTGCGGTAGGTGAGGCAGACAGAGACTGGGGGTGTGTTGCTGGATTCTTCCCGTTACCCATCCCAGTTCCCCACTGCTGATAGCAGCACTGGGCTCAGGGCAGGATTTTTTTTTTTCTCTCTACAGATTGATAGCCCTTGGCTGAAGTTTGGCAGGGAGGGGAAGGGGCAGGTGAGACTCGCATCTCAAGTGCTGCAGCCCTTCCTTCAGGGAGAGGAAAACCAGCCTCTTTTGCCCATTTGAAACAGTTTACTGAGGGGTTTCTGTATCCCTGTGTTTCAACACAGAGACCTGGCCCTCAGCAGAGGGTTTGCTCAGGCTCTGGGAGTGAGCCCCATGCCTTCCCTGGGGACAGCTCAGAGCTGCTTTACACAAATGTCCTGGTGCACTGAGAGTCTGCTGGAGTGGGAGGGGGATGCGAGGCTGCCGTAGGGGAAGCAATGAGTTATTCATAAACACAGCAAAGGAGGAAGCTTATCATGCTCAGAAAAAATGCCTGCTAAAAATACGTCCAAATGGTTTATATGGGACACGGAGGATTGCCCGAGGAGCAGAACCGAAAGTGGTGACAACAATGGCTGTGAGAGAGGCTTTTCAATCCCAAATGTTGAAGGCGAGAGCCAGGGAGCTTTCCAAGATGATTTTCATCCAGAGCGAGCTTGGGGCGACAAGGTTGCAGGATCTGCCTGATGGAAGCAGTCAGGCCCAGAGGGAGCAGCATGGCTGGGTCTGGGGGTGGCACAGGGGCCGGCAGGGCAGGAATGGCCGGCAGGGCAGGAATGGCTGGGCAGATCAGGAATGGTCGACAGTCAGCATCAGCCCACTCATTGCATCATGTGGGGCTGCTGGGGGTGGCGAGTCAGGGGCGCTGGGACCGGGGCGTGAGGGGGCTGTGCTGACACCCTGCCCGTGGCAGCACCCAGTGCCCAGAGCAGCTGTGGCAGGGAGGTGGAAGGGTTGGCCCTGGTCACCCCTGCAGGCCCGGCAGCAGGTGAAATCATGGCAGTGGAGCAATGCGAGGTGAAACAGCTGCTGGCTCACTGAGTCACACCAGAGCAGAGAGCCACGGGCGAGGGGGAAAGGATCTGGGGAGCACCGTGGGACAAGGGGCTGGAGTGATCCAGCTGCCCAGCAGCCAGTCTCTGGAGAGGTGAGCAGGCACAGTAACCCAACAGCGAGCAGGAAAGCACTGACCAGGAGCAAGGGGGACAAACCCTGCCTGAGGGCTGCAAAGGTGACTGCTGGATGGGGACAATCTGTGACCTTGATGAGCTGGGGGGGTCTGCGCAGAGCCAGTTGATGACAAAACCTGTAGCAGTAACAGGCAGCTGGTGTGGAGGTCAACACCCAAACAGAGACGGGTTTGGGGGATTTTTTTGGTCCCATAAAAACAATTCCTCATTATGGGCCATTTTAACAGCTCTTCAGAAACAGCGGATCAGACACACAGAACTGCAAGGAGGTTAGACTGATGTTTATGAAGGAGGGAACTCTCCACTGACAAGGACCACACCTCGTGGATGGGAGACCGTGTTCTAAGAGAGAGGAATAATACCATGTGTGGCTGAAAAGAACCTTAATTTCAACAAGAAGTCCCCAGTGAATTAAATGAGAAGTGAAATAGGCTGAGGAAAGGGCCTGTAGAAGAAGCAGAGCTGTCTTTGGGGCTGTTGAATGGCAAGGCAGGAGGCCAGCTGGGAAGGAGCAGGGGCCACCAGGGTGAGGGACACAACCTCCACCTCACCAATGGCAGCAGTCAGGTATGTTGAGAGGGATACTTGCAACAAATGTGCCAGACTTGGGGTTTGGCCTTGTTTTAGTGACTTGGAAATCCAGGGTGACAAGCTCTGGTTCCAGCAAGATGGATCCCAGCAAACAGCCAGGCAGAGGTTAATACAAGTTTAGTGTCTCATCTATTTTCCAGGAACTGTGGAAATGGTTAATGCAGGAATTAAAAAAAAAAAATTAAAAAGAAAATATTAAAAAGACCTACTTTTGGAAGTACCTAAGAGCATGAGAACAAGTGCCCAAAGGGAAAACAGCCGATGAAGGGCTGTGCTGAGCCTTCCTGAGTCTGCATGAAAAGGTCTGAAACAGCCACAAAGACACAGAAATATGGAGGAAAAAAACAGTTTTTTCGGCACAATAATATTGCTGAAAATGCCAGGGGCTTTTTCTTGATGTTCAGCACCACTGATCCAAGTGTGCTGCTGCTGGCAGCTGCTCCCAGAAGGCCAGCAGGACTCCCTGCAAAGAGGGAGGTGGCTGCCATGAGCCTGCAGCCCAGGGACTAGAGGGGAACTGGATGTGTGGGCTGGGAGCAAAGGATAGGGCAGCAAGGTGGCTGCTTACTCCATGCAGATTTTCACAGGCTGTCCCATGAAGCTGCCTCTGTGGTCCATGGCCAGCTGTGGCTGTGGCCAGGCTGGGGGCAGAGGGGCTTCTCCTGGTGCTCTGAAGCCAGCCAGTGGTGGGGAGAAGGGGCACAGTTGTGCCTTCTGCTCAGCAAGTCCCCCTCGCTTCCCTGCACTCACAAAATGCTTTTCCCAGCTGAGGGTTTTGCCACTCCTCTGACAGTGAGGGCTGCAAGAGAGGGGCAGCAGGGAAGAGACTTGCATCACTCAAGCAACATCTTGGATATCAGCCCGCTCTTTCTGTAAGAGCCTTTCATTCCTAGGGAAGCAAGCAGCTTCCTCAGGTGGGCAGCAGCCCCCACACAGGGGATTCTCCAGCTGAGACCAGTGCTCCAGGGGTGATCCCAGTACCTCTCAGTTGCAGCAGGGTTATTCTGCTCCAGCCCCCTGGAACCATGGATCACAGCATTGGGACTGTCAGAGAGAGACCAGTTGCTGGGCACTGGGACGTTTTGCTGTTGCAATGGCACGGTGCAGGTGGGAGGTAGGATCAGCAGGGGCACACCAGCATCACACCAGTCCCAGGAATAGGTCTGTAAGGAAGCATGAGTGTCCCCGTGACTGCACTGGGACAAGGTGTGCATCTTGTGTTTATCCTGCCACAAGATTTGGGCACTGGTACTGCTCCCCCACGCACCCTGATCTCTCCCAGGGGGTGAAGGGACTTTGGGAAGTCACCTCACCATTGCATCTGTGCTGAGACATGAGCGTGCTCAAGCTGACCTTAGGTGACATTAACTTGTTCCTAGAGGGCTCCCAAGGCACCCTGCTCTGGTGTGGCAGTATCCTTGCAGTTAGAAAGGCTTCCCAATGTCTAGTGCCTGCCCTTGCATTGCAGATCACTGCAGGTCTCACTCACATGGTAAGGTGATTGATTTCTGTGTGGTTTCAAAATCACTTTGTTGAGCTACAGGCCACAAATAATACCTGCAGTGGCTGTAGTTTCCTCCTAGTTTTTGAACCTGGAATGCTGCACCCTTGCTAGGGTGCCCTTTTCTTCAGAATGACAGTGATTTGCTTTTCTGCATCCTTCCGGGACTTTTCCCTCGGTGAGTTTCCCAAGTGATTGTTACAGCTACAGGATTAGGGAAGCAGCATTATTAGCAGTCTAGATTGAATGTCACCAGCTGACTCCAATACACCCACTTTGGCTAGGTATAATCTATTCAGTTGGCATTTCCCTCCAGTTCTTTTCCCGTGCCTCGGTTTCCTTGTTAAAATCCTGTGATTTGCCACAGACAGAAATTCAGAACTTGTAACATGAAGGCGAATGCTCAAAACAAGGGATTTAAATGTTTAAAGCCTCAAGAGGACAAGTATCTGTGGCAGTGCTTCTCCAGTTGCTCACCCACTGCAGGGCTTGAGCAAGGACACTGGGGGGAAGTGACTCCCATGAGAGGGTTTGTACTGTGCCTGCAGCAGGCAGAGCCCTGCCTGTGCTGGCCTTTGTCTGACAGGTCAGGAGCTGGTAGCAACAAGAGCTCTTGGAGTGGCTGCCTGAGCTGCTGGGGCTGTTTCTTCTCTCCTGACTCAGGGGGCATCCTTCATGCAGCTGGAGACATGGATAGTATTCAGCTGCAAAAACCCATCCTTCCCCACCTCTGCCTGCTGGGGAGCTTGCAGTCACCACAAACAGCTGATAACACAGGCAGTTCAACTCCACAATGCCAAGTTGCTGCCTTTATTGCTGGCTGCAGCAACTTGTGCATGTGCAAGCTCCACTTAATGCAAGGAGGGGGCCTTGGGAAGGCACCCACGGACATTTAAACACACACAGAGGTGACACTGGTGCCTCTTCATCCTGGCACACAGCCACAAGGAGTGTGGTGGCTCAGCACTTGAGCCCAGACAGGGTGGTGGGATGGGACACCTGCTCCTCACTGTCCTCACAGGCCACAGTGGCCCCCCTGTTCCAAAAGGGTACAGGGGAAAGATGGAGCTGCTCCAGCCAGAGCACAGCCACCAGCAGCAGGTGACTGGAGAGCCAGTGCCGGGCATCCCTCCCATATGGCCTCAGGTCTGATATGTGCAAATGTATGCAAGGAGCGCTTGTCCTCAATGAGAAAGACAAGGGGGAAGGAGCTGCTGGTCCGAGTGGGCATTACAGGGAAGGAGGAGCCTGACTCCTTTCAGAGGGGTGCAGTGAAAATTTCAATCCCGTACAGAGAAAAAGTAGTAGTAGTAATGCAGTACATGGTGCCAGCATGGTGGTGGGTTCTCCACCTGTGAGGATGTTCAGGGTGATGGACAAGACCCTAAGTGACCTGCTTCAGGCAGGGGGTAGACCAAGTCTTATCAAACTGATTAGATGCTTGTATGAGTCCCATCTGCCAGGACAGGAGCCAAGAAAGGGCACAGTCTGCCTTGGAAGGAAGAATTATAGAGCAGCCCAGGCTGGAAAGGACCTCAAAGGATCACCTGGCCAGACCCTGAGTGGGAAAGGGAGTCTGGGTGAGACGATCTGGCACACTCTCTAGTGGCGTCTTGAAAATCTTCAGCGATGAGGACTCTACCATTTCCCTGGGGAGGTTGTTCAGCAGAATGGTTATTCTCACTGTAAAAAATGTCCTTGTTCTGTCGAGATGAAACCTGGGTGTGCACGTTTGTGTGCCTCGTAGTGAATGTGACGGCTGCATGTACCTACAGACAGACACCTGCCGGGAATAAGCCCCATCACTAAGGGAGGAAGGATGCTGCCCACACCTGCCTGGGGAGGCGGGGAGGGGGCGCGGGGCTCCCGGCTCCGCGAATAACATCGCTGCCCCTTTAAAAGGCAGCGGCCGCGGGTGCGGATGCGGCGGCCCCGGCCCCCCTGCCCGGCCCCGGCGGGAGGCCCGTCCCGCCCGCCCTCCCGGTGGCCTGATCGCGGGCGCTAATCCCGGCAGGGCCATGTGAGCCGGGCGGGCGGCGCGGCCCGGGCGGCGGGCGGCGGCGAGGCCAGCCGGCTGCAGGCCGAGATGCTCCAGCTCGACCTCATCGACGCGGCGGGGGACACGCCGGCCGAGGAGCAGACGGCGCCCGAGCCGCTGCAGAAAGACCCCCCGGCCGGGACCACCGAAGTCTACAGGCCGAAGCGACCCACAACCCTCAACCTCTTCCCGCAGGTGCCTCGCAGCCAGGTGAGCCGGGATGGGGGGCTCGGGGCGATTGGGTGGTGCGGAGGAGGAGGAGGAGGAAGGATGCTCCCGCCGTCCGCCGGGGCTTTTGTCTCGGGCGGATGGAGGGGGAGGGAATGGAAGGAAATGGTGGGGCTCGGCTGGAGGAGTGGTGGGGCTCGGCTCCGCCGCCCGCGGTGCTCGGCGCAGCAGCCGCCCCCGCCATCGGGGGTCCCTTCTGACGGCCGCTCGCGTTACCCCGGCCGGGGGCAGCGCAGGACGAGCCGGAGGGAGCGATCTGCGGGCCCGGGGGGTCCCCGGGTGCCGGGGACCTGAGCACGCCCTGCCCGGCCGCCCCCGCGCACCGCCGAGCATCCCAGCGCTGCGCTCCGCGGGGCTTCTTTGAGGAGGCTTAGGCGCCGAGTGGGTCCTTCTTTCATCTGTGGTGCCGAAGTGGAGAGAGCACGCCAGGAATCGTGCCGGGACTGAGATGTGCCCCAGCAGGGTCCGTGTGGCCTGGCAGGGTGGGAGCTGCGAAGGGCTCCCGTGGGATGGGGAGCAAACGAGGCACGGATACCGAACGCGTGAATGAGCCATCACGGGACGGGGCACCCCGCCACGGACTGGCGAGCCCGGGGCCGCACCAACAGCTGGCTGGACTCCAGCTGCGCCGGGCTGGGGCAGCACCAGCTCTAGGGCAGCTTGTGACACCAGGTGCCCCGTGCCTGGCAGTGGGGACCTGGTGGCCTCAGCTGCTGAGCGGTGGTGCCTGGCAAGAGAAGCATTTAATGTCAGAACCCCGTACAAAATCTGAGAGACAGAAAAGCAACGCCCAAAATGGTGGCCAGGAGAACAAGGGGGTACTGTTGTCTCGCTCACGCTCAGATTTTGTAAAAAGACCCCCGGCCGGGACCACCGAAGTCTACAGGCCGAAGCGACCCACAACCCTCAACCTCTTCCCGCAGGTGCCTCGCAGCCAGGTGAGCCGGGATGGGGGGCTCGGGGCGATTGGGTGGTGCGGAGGAGGAGGAGGAGGAAGGATGCTCCCGCCGTCCGCCGGGGCTTTTGTCTCGGGCGGATGGAGGGGGAGGGAATGGAAGGAGATGGTGGGGCTCGGCTGGAGGAGTGGTGGGGCTCGGCTCCGCCGCCCGCGGTGCTCGGCGCAGCAGCCGCCCCCGCCATCGGGGGTCCCTTCTGACGGCCGCTCGCGTTACCCCGGCCGGGGGCAGCGCAGGCCGAGCCGGAAGGAGCGATCTGCGGGCCCGGGGGGTCCCCGGGTGCCGGGGACCTGAGCACGCCCTGCCCGGCCGCCCCCGCGCACCGCCGAGCATCCCAGCGCTGCGCTCCGCGGGGGTTCTTTGAGGAGGCTTAGGCGCCGAGTGGGTCCTTCTTTCATCTGTGGTGCCGAAGTGGAGAGAGCACGCCAGGAATCGTGCCGGGACTGAGATGTGCCCCAGCAGGGTCCGGGTGGCCTGGCAGGGTGGGAGCTGCGAAGGGCTCCCGTGGGATGGGGAGCAAATGAGGCACGGATACCGAACGCGTGAATGAGCCATCACGGGACGGGGCACCCCGCCACGGACTGGCGAGCCCGGGGCCGCACCAACAGCTGGCTGGACTCCAGCTGCGCCGGGCTGGGGCAGCACCAGCTCTAGGGCAGCTTGTGACACCAGGTGCCCCGTGCCTGGCAGTGGGGACCTGGTGGCCTCAGCTGCTGAGCGGTGGTGCCTGGCAAGAGAAGCATTTAATGTCAGAACCCCGTACAAAATCTGAGAGACAGAAAAGCAACGCCCAAAATGGTGGCCAGGAGAACAAGGGGGTACTGTTGTCTCGCTCACGCTCAGATTTTGTAAAGATTTTGGATGGTTGTAGCCAAGACTGCCTGCCCCACACAGCCATAGTGTTACTGTCACCCCTGGTGGATGATGTCTTGGTGCCCTGCATCCTGACCCCCGAGGCAGCGGCTGGAGTCCCTTTGCTCTGCCGCTTCTGCAAACTTCACAAGCCCACGCAAAGTGCACGACGTGCAGGGCTATTTTTGCCGCCCTCCTCCATTCAGCTCTGCCTTCTGCCAAGTAGGAGGATTTTCGTCGCGGTGACGTTCAGCCGAGGAGCATGAAGTGAGAGGCAGGTGTCCCCGTGGGTGACAGATGGGGAGTAGTCAGAGCTGGGTGTCACCAGCCCAGCACGGGCAGCTGATGCCAGCTCTCTGCCTGAGGCCATGGGTGGGAGGAGGAGGAGGAAGGCACAGAGCCAAGGATAGGCGCCCGCAGGCAGCTGGCACCGGGGACAAAGGCAGCAGGGCTGGGGAGGCGGGGGGAGCTCCACCGAGCATAATGGACAAGGGGACAGCAGCAGCCTTGTCCCACCCTGTGCAGGGACCCCGAGGAGCAAGTGGTGTGTGGCAGCCGCATCCAGCTGGGGGAGGTGGGGAAGAGCAGGGCCTTCTCCCAGACACTTGGTCCCAACCAGTGTCCGGGGGTGGGAGCAGGCGTCTGGAGAGGGATGGGGGTGGGGGGAGTTGCAGAGATGGCAGGCTGGGGAGGGGAAGCTGATGGTCCCCTTGCAAGGAGATGGTGGAGGCTGTGGAGCTCAGTGTGAGGTGTGGGCCCAGCTGAGCTGAAGACATGGGAAATGGGAGAGGGGGCTTTGCTGCAGCTGGCAATGGGAGCCTGGAGCCAGCGGGGATGGTGGCACAGGACGGCAGCATGGCTCGCCAGGTAGGGTAGCGTTGGTAGGATCTAGTGAGAGGCTGGCTGTAAGGTGCTTGGGGTTCCTGTTCTGGATGCCTACCTCTAGCCAGAGGCACTTTCTCCCTGTCTACATGCGGTGCCCTGAGGAGACGATGGTGCAGGGCATCCTTTGGGGACCAGCCTGTCCCCAGTCTGTCTCCACTTGTGTGACACACTGCATCCCCTTGACCTGCTCAGCTCCCTTCTCCTACAACTAGTCAGAAGAGGGACCATGGCCATGCACCCTCTCTTGAATGCCCAGCTGGGGCACCAGGCACTCTGCCAGATGGGCTGTTCATGAAGCACAGCATCATCCCACCCTCTGCTCTTGTGGGGCCAGGATCCAGTCTGGTGATCCCAGTTGCTGCTGGGCACTCTATGGTCATCATCCCAGGCAGGTGGCCTGGAAATGGTGAGAGGAACATCCCCAGCTTCCTAGAGGGCAAGAAACAGCTATTGTGACTGGCTAGGTTCATCCTCTGAGACTTTGTGAATGCCTCTCCGCCCTGGCGGGGCATTACAGACCCCTGAGTGCTCTGGCCCTGTGGGCATGGGTGGGCTCAGTGGGCTGTGCCTGCTGCATTGCTGCCTCCTGCCCCAGTCCAGGCAGCCAGGCTGGCTTGTGTGTGCAGGTCCTGTGGCACTCTGCACGCAGAGGCCATCGTTGTGACAGCTTGCCTGGCCCACATCCCGGCCCATCGTGTCCCTGGGAAAGGCTAGCAGGGACGTGCTGTTATTTGCCTTGGCACAGGCGGGACTCATGGAAGCCGTGGTGGGAGGTTGCCAAAGCTCTGTGAAGGGGGTCTCTCCCTTCCCACATGGAGGCAGGGGTCTGGCAGGCATGGTCCAGCCGTGTGTGACATGATGGAATTTTGGGGCAAAGGCTTCCTTCATCAGTGAGGAGGCAAAGTAAGGACAGGGCAGCTCCTGTACTGCTGGGAACAGCTGCGGGTTGGTGATAAGGCCGTGAGAAAATCCAGGGAGTCCCAGTGGGGCTTTGGTATTTTAAGCAAGACCTAACAGTGCAAAATGCTGCAGCTTGGGCAGAAACATTCAGTGCCCATAGGAGGGGCTGAGAGCGTGGAGCCAGGGAGACCCTGGTGATGGATGAGGGCTGGCACTGCACCAGGCAGGATGCCACACCCTGTGGGGGCAAGCAGGGAGGACTTGTCCCCCATCTGCAGGAGGGTCCTCATTACCGGGGACTTGGTGTCCCTTGCTCCCTGGGTGTTGCAGCAAGGCTGAGCGTGTGTTCCCTTGTGCCTATGCATGGTCAGCCACCCAGGGCTGGGCAGGCAGGGCACAACACCCACAGAAACTCTCCCAGGCATGGGCAACATGGATGGTGTGATCCTGCCTCTCCTCTCACGCTGCTCAGGATTGACACCTAGTGAACTGTGTATGTGTAGATTTGCATGCATACACACTATCTGTGTATGCGCCTGTCTACACCCAACACAGATGTCTCCAGAGGCAGGAATTAATCTATCCAGTAGCTGGCTTCCAGCTGAGCAGTAGCACAATACCTGGTCCTTGGCATTTCCCCCATTTCATTAAGCTGCGTAGTTTGAAGGTAGGCAGGGCTGGCAGGATGGGAGCAAAGCATGCAGGCAGGCTCAGGTCTTGAATTTTTTTGTCTTGGGACCATCCAGCTGTGGGCTTCTGCAGCTGAATTTCCCCTGGTGGAGGAATGCAGTCCCAGCTGGCTCCTTGCCCACCCTGCTTCAGCCATCATGGCAGCTCTTGCAGCAGCAGCATGGTGAGCTGTGGGGCTGGTGGTCTCCCTGAGCATCACGTGCCCCAGCAGAGCAGGGTGCTGTGGACCCAGGGAGGAATGGGTGCTGCTGTGCCACATGCTGTTTACTGTTCGGGCCATAAGGCAGCTTTGTTCTTCTCCTCAGGACACTCTGAATAACAACTCTCTGGGGAAAAAGCACAGTTGGCAGGAGCGGGTGTCCCGGTCATCGTCCCCTCTGAAAACGGGTGAGTTCTCAGGCTTTCGGCCAGGGTCAGCTCCTTGCACCCTTTCATGGTGCTCAGGAGCCTGAGGCAAGTGGTGCTGGAGCAGGAGGCTTGGGAAAACATACCACATGGATGCAGGGTGCATGTCTGTCTTGCTGTCTACAATTACCTGAAAGGAGATTGTTAGTGAGCTGGGAGTTGTTCTCTTCTCCCAAGTAGCATGCAGTAGGACAAGAGGAAATAGCCTCAAGTTGCACCAGGAAAGGTCTAGGTTGGATATTGAAAAAAATTTCTTTGTTGAAATGTTGAACAAGCATTGGAAGAGGGAAGTGCTGGAACCACCGTCCCTGGAAATGTGGAAAATTGTGTAGATGTGGTGCTTAGGGACATGGTTTAGTGGTGGGCTTGACAGCGTCAATACTTAGACTTGAGAATCTTAGAGGTCCTTTCCAACTTAAATGATTCTGTGAGTCTGGGTGGCATCCCTGGACACCTTCCCCACCAGGGAGCATTCCCTCTGTGTAGCTGTCTATGCTGCTCTCCTCTCCTCTCCCTACAGGTGAGCAGACCCCTCCCCATGACCACGTTTGCCTGAGTGATGAGGTCAATCACCAAAACAGCACAACCTCCACCAAAGACCGGGGCACATCCACGGAGAGCCCGTGCCGGCGCACAGCAGCCACACAGATGGCCCCAGCCTGCGTTGCCTCGTCCCGGCCGCCCGAGAAGCACCAGGCCCCCAGCCGGGCCCCACCGCATGGTGCCAGCGTCGTGGTGGTAACCAGGGGCCCCGAGGCCCACCGGGACCGCATCCGCTACCAGACGGATGTGAGGCTGGAGGCCACGGAGGAGATCTACCTGACACCCGTGCAGAAGAACTCGGACCCCCTGGAGACCGACAAGCCGTTCCTGTCCCAGTCCAGTGAGAACCGCATGTCCATCAGCTCCGACATCGACACCTCCGGCTATTCAGCCCTGGCAGGGAAAACCAACCCCTCCATCAGCGAGGAGGATGAGGTGCTGGACTACATGTCCTCCCCTGACAAGACAAACCTGCCCAGAGCCTCCTGTGGTGGCGGGAGTGGTGGCTCCCGGCCAGGGCACAACCTTCAGAGAGCCTCTGTGAGTTCGGACACCAGTGCCCTCTCCTATGACTCTGTCAAATACACACTGGTGGTGGATGAGAACGTGCAGCTGGAGCTGGTCAGCCTCAAGCAGTGCTACTCAGGCTACAGCGATGAGAGCGACTCGGCCACGGTCTACGACAATTGCATCTCGTCACCCTATGAGTCGGCCATCGGCGAGGAGTATGAGGAGGATGCGCTGAAGCGTGACTCAGTCTGCCTCTCTGAGGACTCCACCCCCGAGGCAGACATCCACTTCTCCAAGAAGTTCCTCAATGTCTTCATGAGTGGTCGGGCACGCTCCTCCAGTGAGTGCTGGGCACAGGGGGAAGGTGGGCTGGTGGCTGCCTGCCCTGGCAGCCCTGCCTGTCTCTGGTACATGCTCAGGAGATAGGAAGCTACCAGCAGACCTCAGCCCCAGTTCTGCTTGCTGCAGCCTGTGGCTTTGTCCCTGGTAGTCCAGGAGGCATAGTGGGGCTTGGAAAAGTGTTGTGAGTGTCAGGTGGGGGTGGCAGTAGGTGTTTGAGGCTGCATTGAGGCATGCCCCAGATATGGCCATGCTGAGGGGCAGGCTAAGTGAGCTCACAGGGGGCCATCATATTCCTGGCATGCCACACTCCTCTCCAAGCCCAGAAGAGCACTGTTGGCATGCTCCAGCAGGCAGGGTTTCCCATAGTGTGGCTGGTCCCATGCCGGTGTCATAGCTGTTTGTGTTGGTGCAGGGAGGCCTTGTTCCCAGCAGGGACTGATGGCACCAGCGCAGCAGCTCCAGCCATATCTCTCTCCTGTGGCATCACAGCAGTTTTCCCTATTAGAGTTTTTCTTGGATGAACCATCCTGCAGGAGCCTCAGCAGACAACCTGGCCCATGTCCTTCTCTTGGCTGTGATGCTGATCCCTCAATGCTGACATGTCCTCCTCTGCCTTTGTCCCCAGGTGCTGAGTCCTTTGGGTTGTTCTCCTGCATGATCAACGGGGAGGAGCAGGAGCAGACTCACCGTGCTGTCTTTAGGTGAGCTTGCAGGCACAGGCAGTGTCCCCAGCCTCTATCAGGGGAAAGCTGGTGCTGCACTCCCACCAAGGTGGGGCCAGCACAAACTCCAGTGTTTCTGGTGTGGGAAGCCCTGGGGAACAAACCTGTAGCCTGTAGCTCATGCCCTGCCCAGGAGCAACATCTGCCCAAACTGCTGCATGGGCAAGACCTCCAAGGGCAGTCAGGGCCTCTGAGGAGCAGCTTGGGTGGTGCAGTAGGGGATACCCTTGCATTAGGTGTCAGGATGCTGCTGCCTGTTGAGGCCAAGCCTCCTCCAGTGCTTTATTTAGCATGTCAGGTCCCCATGGCTACCAGGGCACTGCCTGGGATGTGGGGGGTGTGTGCCAGTGAGAAGGGCACCAGCACTGTTAGCCAGCCAGCTGCTAGTGCCTCTCTGCCCAGGTTTGTGCCTCGCCACGCGGATGAGCTGGAGCTGGAGGTGGATGATCCTTTGCTGGTGGAGGTGCAGGCAGAAGATTATTGGTATGAGGCCTACAACATGCGCACAGGAGATCGGGGCATCTTCCCTGCCTACTATGCTATTGAAGTCACCAAGGACCCAGACCATGTAACAGGTATCAAGCCTCTGTGCAGCCTGCTGATGTCCCCAGCTTGTACAACATCCTCCCTGCTGAGCAGTCTGGTGCTGAGCAGGGGGCAGGGGGGGAGGACAAAACTGGGCATCCAGCAGGGACCAATGAGGAGGTTCTGCTGTGATACTGGGAGTTGGTAGCTGGTGTTGAGGGCAGCTTTTCCTGGGCGGGGAAAAGCACAGGGGTGGGAAGGTGGAGAGGGGAGGTGGAACTCAGCCCACATAGCTGGTTACCAGAGATGATCCCTGCCGTGTTCTTTCTCTCTTGCAGCTCTGGCCAAGAGCAGTGACTGGGTGGACCAGTTTCGGGTGAAGTTCCTTGGCTCCGTGCAGGTTCCTTACCACAAGGGCAATGATGTGCTCTGTGCGGCCATGCAGAAGGTAGTGTTCCACTCCATCCCAGGGAGCAGGAGTGCCTGCTCCATCTGGCAGCAGGGCAGAGCCTCGCTGGGGAGCCATCATCACTGCTCACGTGTCCCTCTGCTTTGTCTCTCTCTGCAGATTGCCACCACGCGCCGCCTCACTGTGCACTTTAACCCCCCCTCCAGCTGCGTCCTGGAGATCAGTGTGCGCGGGGTCAAGATTGCTGTGAAAGCTGACGACTCCAAGGAGCACAGCAAGGTAGTGCCCCCCTCCCTGCTCGTCTCATCCCTTCCCTCATTGCTGCTCTGAACTGGCTCGTGCCCTCTGTGCTACAGGCCATGATTGCATATGAAAATTAAGGGTCTCCACCCCACGTCTGAGGGTGACCCATCATCACCATTGGGTACCATCGAGGTCCCCCATGTCTTTCAAGGCCCCAGCTCGGGGCAGTACTGCCAGCTGATGCTCTCGCAGCTGCCAGGCACGTCACTGCGCTGGATGCTGTGAGCTGAGCCGTACTCAGTAATCTGTCAGCTGCTTCTAAACCTTTCTGCTGCTATTTTGAGTGGTGTCCTCCAGATCTGCCCTGTAATCTCTTTATCTGGCAAGGGCAGGCTGCTGATTAGCATTCTGCATAAGTAGCCTAGTAAAGCACATTGGGATGCTGAGCAGAGGAAAGTGAGGGCTTTGCAGCAAGCTGTTGGGAAACCTCCCTTCCAGCTGAGGGATAGGAGTAGCTCATGGCTCTCAGTGCTGTGATAGAGCTGGCATGAGGTTTCTACAAATCTTGCCTAAATTCAGAGGCTGACATCAAACTTAGCTGCACTTTAGACTTGTATACGTTTTCATTTCTGGCTGGGACCCTTTGACACCCAGGCTTGAATTGACTTGTTTAGTTCTAAGTTATCCATTCATCTTCTATGTACTAGTGTTTCTGGGAGCCTTTTTAGTGAAGAAGGAGGGCTGTGTGTGCTGGTGAGCAGCAGCACTGACGCTAGCCTGAGTACAGTCTGACTCAGGGCCTCCCGGGAAATCCTGCAGAAGCTACTGGCGGTAAAGGCAGCTGAGGTGAGAGCCAGCAGGGCTGCCTGGAAAAGCTCCCTTTGTTCAGGTGCTTGGAACAATCCTGAAACTGCTGCTGATAGCAGCTCAGGATTAGTCTCCAATTAATTTCACTCCTCAGTCTCCAAGTGGATATTTCCAGTGGCCAG
Organism: Emberiza elegans; assembly: GCA_024865655.1. Lineage (NCBI taxonomy): Eukaryota > Metazoa > Chordata > Aves > Passeriformes > Fringillidae > Emberiza > Emberiza elegans. The sequence continues at coordinate 15,935,945 of JALJVW010000139.1, read as the reverse complement.
AGACCAGCTGCACTGCAGGGTGTGGGGAGAAAAGCTCTGACAGTTGCCCTCTCTCTCTCTACTCCCAGGTAAACAAGTGTAGCCATTTTTTCCAGCTGAAGAACATTTCCTTTTGTGGGTACCATCCAAAGAACAACAAGTGAGTAGCAAGAAGTGTAGTGCAGCTCTCAACACCAGTAGCTCAGCAGCACGGCTTTGCTGCCTTCAGGCTCCCTGAGGGTAGCACGACCGGGGCTAGGAAGGGAAGAAGAGGTTTCCCAGAGCCCTGGTTTGGAGGGCTCCCTGAGAGCCTAGTGCTGCAGCTCTGGACATGGGCTGTGGCATGACCCTGGGGTGGTCACCAGGATTTATGGTGGGGGTTTCAGGTCCCAAATCCCTATGCTTAAGGGAGGGTATGCCTCAGAGATGCTGGGGTACCTATGCCTGCTGGTCTGCTGGTCCAGTCACATCCACTTTCTTTGCCCTCAGATATTTTGGGTTCATCACCAAGCACCCTGCTGACCACAGATTTGCCTGTCATGTCTTCGTCTCGGAGGAGTCCACGAAGCCACTGGCGGAGTCTGTAGGGTGAGTCCTGGCTGGGCAGAGAAGGCTGGCTTGTAAAGGGCAGGAGGAACAAGACAGCCAGGCTGAATCCTGCCATCTCTCCCCCTACATGTGGGGCTTGGACCTGGCCCTAGGCTGGCACCTCTTCCTCCAGTGAGATGCTTGGCTTGAGAGTCAGGGCTGACAGGGCTATGGGCATCATATTCCTGACAGTATGGGAAAAAGTCCCAGTGCAAGGCTTTGCAGGAAGATGGCTGAAGTCATGCACTGTGTGGGGAATCAGAGCCACGGGGTCTCCATCCTTGCTCTCATGGCAGCTCTGGGGCTAATGCAGAAGAGGTCAGGGCCTGGGGGGGGTCAAACAGGCCACAGGCTAAGGAGTGAGGGTCAGGATGGAAGCAAGGATCTATAATTGCCTTGTGGGGAGGCTGCTGCTAAGCTTTGCCTGGTGCTGTGTTGCAGGAGGGCTTTTCAGCAATTCTACAAGGAGTATGTGGAGTACACGTGCCCCACAGAGGACATCTACCTGGAGTAGGGGCTGGCACAGGCACCTCCTGCTCAGCCAGGGCTGCAGTCTCGCCCCTTCCCCGTGTCGTGCATGGACAAGAGCTGCTTTGAGCCTGGAGGAGGAGCGGGCCCGGGGCAGGGCTCCCCGGGGCACGGAGCGCCGCCTCTTTTCGTGACTCCCCTTCCTCGGGCTGGGGGGACGGGAGGGGGGAGGGCTGGACAAATTGTGTTTATTGTACAAAATACTCTTAGTTTATTCTATGGGAGAAGCACCCACTGGGTGCCCTGCTTGTGAGCAGTTGGTGGGGGGCAGTAGTGTGCTCGTGCCCTTCCCAGCTGCAGGCTAGGGTGACAGCATCTCCTCCTTGTGACCATGGCACAGCTTCCTGTCACATCCATCTGGGGTGACTTTTAATTGTGGTGGCAGAGTCAGTCTCTTGCAGTATGATGACACAGCAGCTGAAGAAAACAAGACCCACATGCTGGCTCCTGCCTGGGAGATGGGATCACCTCCCTGCCAAGCCCTGGGGAGATGGCTGCTGGGCAGGGGTGGCAGAGGAAGCCCCAGTATCTCCTCTGCCAGATCCAGAATGAGATGAGACAACCTTCCCCTGCCTCTGTCCCCATTCCCACCCCTTCCATCTTGTATCCATGCCCTGGGGAGAGAGAAAAATTCCCCTCATACCTCCCTGCAGTAACTATACCCCCGGGAGGGAAGCCTTTCTCTGCCCCTTTCCCCCAAGCTGCAGGTGGCAGAGGCAGGGCAGGGGCACCCCAGCTCAGTGGGGCTCAGCCCCTGCACAAAGCTGGGTGTCTGCCTGAAGTGGGGCAGGGAAGGGCCAAAGGCTGTAGGGAGCCGTGCAAAGCACCAGGGAGGTAGAAGAGCTCTCCCGGGCCCAGTCCCTGCAGCCAGTGATCTCTGTGCTTCAGCTGGATCTGCTGTGATGGCAACAACTATTAAATATGATGGTTCCTGGAGCAGAGCTACTGTGGTGTTTGTTTCCCGCTACAAGGGGTTTGGGCCCTGGCTTCTTCTTTCCCTTGGGACCCCAAGAGGAACTTGAGCTTCTCAGTATTGGTCCAAGAGCCCTGGCTGCAGTCCTGGGCAGCCAGAGATCATGTGATGGCCCACAGGGCCTTCTGGCAGCTGTTGCTGCAGCCCTCACCTGCAGGGCTGTGGTGGGCACGGGGGCACGCTGGCTCACAGGCGCCCATCCTCGTAGTACTCCAGCAGGTCCAGCCCATCGCGCTTGCTTTTGCGGGCTCTGCGCAGCTCCGCTGGCCGCGCCGGGGCCGCCCGCGTCCTGAAGTCAGGCTGCTTGGGCTTGATGCCGTAATCTGCAGGTGCAGGACAGGCTGGGCTCAGCTCCGGGACAACTACCCACCTGGAGGGGTGAGTGCGTGGAAAGGGGGTTCAGAGGGCGAGGAGGGCACTGTACCATCCACCAGGCCGAAATGCTTCTGTGGAAGCTCCAGGGGAGCAGAGAAATCCTCAGGAACTGAGTAGCTGTTCCTACAGAGGAAAACAAGGGCCAGGAGTGAGCCAAGGTCCTACACCACTTACCCAGGCTGGCACAAGAGCTCCCACGTGCTGTATCTTCCACCCAGTCTGGCCAGCTGTTGAAGCCTGGTGCCACAGTTCCCAGCCCATGTCAGGGGCCCTGCAGGTACAGGGGCAGGGAGGAGGAGAAGGAGGGAAGTGCCATCACCTCTGGTGCACAGGCTGTGGGAGGACACCCCCCAGCAGCAGGGCGAGGAGCAGCAGGCAGCACAGCATGGTGCACACTGACCGGTTCCACTGGTTCCACAGCAAGGTCACAGAGGAGCCACCCTGGTTGCCCAGGACACCTGCTGGGTGGGGCAGGGGACATGGCCCCTCCCAGCTACTGCTGCTGTCCCTTCCTACCTTGTCCCCTTCACGTTCTGGGCTGCCTCTGCCCGGGCCCTGCTAGCTGCTGAGCCTTCACTGTTCTTGTGTGTGTCTCTCCATACAGCCAGAGCTCTAGGGCTGTCTCTGTCCCTCAGCACCTGCTTGTGCCTTCCTCTCAAAACCTCCAAAAGCAGACCTTTACATCTCAGCTCAGTGCCACTCTGTCCCAGGAGACAACACTTCAGCATCTTCCTCTAAGACTGAGCAAAGGGAGCACAGCTCCTTGGCCACGGCTTTTCTGCGCTGCTCTTACCATGTTGCAGGGCCTTGCCAGCTGAGGTGGCAACACACCCCTCACACTGGCAAAGTCCTGTTGTCCCCACCTGTGGTGGCCCATGAGGGATGTGTGTGGGACTGCATTTCCAGTGCTGGGTGCTGAGGCAAGAAGGCTGTGACCCCTGCAGCCTCAGAATCCCTCAGGGATGGTTCAGGTAGGAATGCTCCTGATGCCCACTTGGGGCACACTTACTACCCACAGAGCTGACTGTGGGGCAGTCCAGTGCCACCAGCTGACTAACCCTTTGTCCTGCCCCAGGGAGCCTCCACAGAAGCTCACTGTGCAGACTGGTGCCTCAACTGTCCTCCCATTAGAAGAGACACAGGCCTGTCCTAGGCCCTTTATTAAATGCGGCACAGCAGATTTGCTGAATTAATCACTTCTCCTCTGCCCTTGGCCAAGCCCCCAAGGCCCTGGCTGGCAGCCATTCTGCAAACCCTTTTAACACACATTAGGTGCTAGGAAAGCAGCCTGCACGCTGCAGCTCTGTGTACCCCCAGGGGAACCACAGGACTCTGGAGACTGAGGCAGGCACTGGGAATTACAGAGGCTGTAGTCATCAGCTGAGCAACATTTGGGGCCCTGACTGACACAGGCCAGAACAAAAGGCTTCTAGGGGACAGAGTATCCCAGGGTAGACAACTGCAAAAGCTGCTGTTTCTGACAGAGACCTGCTGGCACCCAGAGACAAGGGATCCTATGCAAGGAGGCAGAGGATCTTCAGCTCAGTTCTCTCCACTCAGTCAGTTTATTTGACAGACAAGTCCGCTCCAAGCAGATGGGCCAGGCACGGCCAACACAAGCAGGTTGTGGGTCAACCTCAGCGCCATGACATGTGAGACAGTGCCCTCCCAAAATCCACTACGCTGCCTGGCTTTGTTATAGCACAGCTGTACAAAAGAAGAAAAATCAAGTGCTTCAAAAAAGAAGTTGCCCCATCACCATCACTGCAGCCACAGAATGGTCCAGAGAAATAGGTGGCCAGGGTCTCCCACACATTCAGTGTCCATCATTCACACCTTGATCTGTTAAAAAATTGCATACAATCCCATCCCTGCTCTGCAGAACAGGAACTTCTCATTTATGATTTAACTGAAAATTAGACATTATCAACATCCCCCCCCAGACTGCTTGCCCTCCTTAGGAATGTCCAGCCATGATTTTAGCAGAGAGTAATCATCTTCTTTTCTTATCAGCCCCAGTTATAGAAATAGATTTTCTGCCAAGCAGGCAAGTAATCCATCAGTGGCCCTGAAACAAGAGAACAGAGGGATCATACATGTAGAAAGGCAACAATTTAAAGCAATGTGTCTATGGGGTATATCCACCACTTCTCATTATGATCCAAACAACCCCAAATCTTCACTTGCACAACTCAGATGAACCCAAGAATTCTATTCTGCCAAGATGTAAGGCAACACTGCAATGTAGTGCCAGAGATCAGAGCAGGACCAAGAGGGGTGTGAAACATGGTCAGTACAGCCATGGTGTGGGACACCAACCATTCCCTCAGAGCTGACATGTTCAAACTGCAGTGGGAAAGGGGGTCTGCAATGTGCAAGGGGAAAACCCACACGCAGAGAGTCAGGAGAACACTGCTGTGACAGAGAAGAAGGAAGATAACGCAGCGATAGTGAGCAGGTGCAAACACAGAAGCATCTGCTGTAGGGCGAAAATGCTTACATTGCACAGAGCTTAATGCAGGCTACAAAGCCTCTCTGAAATCACTAACTGGAGGAAGTGGCTCCTGAGCTAGCCAGCTTTGTGACCTCCCCAAAGAAAGGGCAATCCCATGATGCCAGGCTGATGTAATGTCATATCACTGCGCAAAAGGATTAACATCATCAGGGGAAGAGTGGAGGGAAATGAAATGCTGGCCTATAATAAAGGGATCCTCTGGTGAAGAACTAGAACACAGACCTGGTTTGGCCCTTTGATTTACAGTCAGTTTCTGCCTGGTTCAATACTTCCACGCACCCATTTACCCCTCATGTCCACACTGTAGACTCGGGATCAAGGAAAAGAGCTCAGAACAGGGCTACAAAGCTGGGGCCCTGGTGTACCAGCTGAGGTACAGAAAGGATGCCCAGGAGAACAGGCCTAGGTGGCAGACACTGAGCTCTGCAGCCTCAGGGTACACAGAGGTTTACTACTGTCATCAAGCCAGGAAGCAATTAATCTTTTCCTTCAGCATTTAAAAATTACTCAAGCATCAACAACTGCTCTAGTGCTAACCTCTCTAAGGACTTTCCAATTCCTTCCCCTTGGAAGGGGGGAAACCAATTGACAAATATTCCCAACTGCCCTCATTTTTCTTCACCAGGCAGAAATGGGGATATAAATAAATAAATGGGGATATAACAGTGGGACCCACTTACGTGTGATGAAGCCAACTCCAGGTACATAATCAGCCAACAAGCGCAGAAGGAGGAGGATCCTGCCCCTGGAAAGGGAGAGAATATGAACAAGTCCAGCTGGACATCTCCTGCCCCAGCTGTTGAACACACAAACAGCAATGGCAGCTGTTATACAAGGGCTCAGATTAACCTGGTCACGGGCACCCACACATCTTCAGGTCTACTCACCCAGTCCCCTGACACTAATTCAGTTAAAAGGGAAATTTTCAGCAAAAGCCCAGCAAGGGCCCCTTACTCTGAGTATCGGTCATAGAAAGGAGATCTCAGCAGGTAGTACAGCAGTAGGATCGTGCGTCGCCTCAGCTCCGCCCGCTCTCGCCTGTTCAGGTCTTTCAGATCACTCAGCAAACTCAGGCTGGAAGAGGAAGGCAGAGAGCTAAGTCACAGCAAAAGCAGCCAGCAAAGAAAAGAAAAAAGGGGGCTTCTAAAGTCCTCCACTCTCAGCTCAGCACAGAGCAGCCCGCACCAGCTCAGAACAGAGAGCACTGTAAGTGTTGTAGAAGATGTGTCAATCTCCAAGCTAAAGACCATCCCGAGTGCATATTTCTCTGCCCAGGACTGGGGAACAGGGAAGTGTGATGCCCAGCCACCACCAAACCAAGCACCTAGAAAGACACTTCATCAGACTGACCTCGAGATGTCCAGGACTGCTGAGAGGAGCCAGGGCTTCCATGATCTCTGGCCCCATACTCCTAGACTCAGTACTAGGAACACACAGTCAAGGAATGAAAAGATGAGAGATTCCTAACAAGAGGCACACAGAGAAGTGATCCCCTGCATACCCACAAAATTCTGCCAAGTGCAGGCAAATACACCCTAAGGCAGGGCTGGGAGCCCCGGGGAAAAGGGCGGGAGGACTTGCACCCACAGCTCCCAAGCTCACCAAAGCGTAAGAACGGGAAGAGACCCGAGTCCCGCGCCCAAGCAGAGCCGCTCCCTGCCCTGCACCCGGGCCGAGCCCGCAGCACCCTCTGCTGGCACCGCGAGTGCCGGGAGCCCGCACGGAGAAGGGCAGGATACGGTGGAGCAGGGGGCGGGTAATGTAGATGGATTCTGCGATGGTTTCTTGGAGACCCAGAGGAGTGGGAGGCTGGTTGATCTCCTCCGTTCTTCGGCTCTGCGACTCCTCCCTCTGCTGGGGGGACCCCCAGTGCCGGGACTGCAGGGACGGGGCTGAAACAAGCAGGTGTGGTTACTAACACAAATAAAAGCTTTGTCCCAGCTGGAAACTAGGTATCACATGACTGCTAGCTCACTCCACCTGGCCCTGGAGCCCACCGGTTGGATGGGGAGATGAATCAGAAAAAGGTAAAACTCCTGCATTGACATAGAACCGTTTAATAATGGAAATAAAAATAATAATTATAACAGTAATGAAAAGGAAGACAACAAAACCCAAGAAACACAAGTGATGTACAACCACTCACTATCCCCAGACTGATGCCCATCCCATTCCCAAACAGTGATTAGCCCCTCACAGCCAATGCCCCCAGTTTATACAATGGGCATGATGCTCTATGGCAGGGAAGATCCCTTTGGCCAGTTTGAGTCACCCATCCTGGCCATGCTCCCTCCCAGCTTTTTGCACATCTCCTCACTAGCAGAACCCAGGAAACTGAAAAGTCCTTGACTTAGAGTAACTGCTACTTCCTACAACAACCTACAGTACCAGTTACAATAATGTTATCAACATTATTCTCATACTAAACCCAAAACTCAGCACCGTACCAGTTAGCAGGAAGAAAACTAATTCTATCCCAGCCCAAACCAGGACACCTTCCAATCATGTCTCCCTGCTTTCTGCACTGTGAAGGTGTGAAAGGGGAAAGCTTGAAGAGGTACTTGTAACATCCGTGATCCTCAAAGTATAACCATGATAAAGAGCTGTCTCTGTTGTTGCACAGCTCACTTGGGAAAACACAGTTTAGTGCTAGCCTTGCAGCATGTCTCTGGTTGCTTTGATATCCCCACCTACCCACAGTGGGCCCAGACATGAGGCCCTTTGATTTATATGAGTGGCAAGATATGTCCCAATTCAAGGTTCTACCCTTTACTGCTCACACCCATGTCATCCATGAAGGCACAGAGCAGGAACAGCTCAGGCTGAAAAACAGGCTCAGTCACTTACTGCTCTGTAGAGAGCGCACAACTCGGCTGGAACGCCTGCCAACATAGGTCTGATCCTTCCCTGAGGAGTTGTCTTCCATGCCTGCAGAAGGAAACAGCCACAGGGGTCAGGCTTCAAAGCAATACGCTTCACACCCCAGAGCTGCCACTAAGAAGAGCAGATTGAAAGGCTGATTTAGTGCAAACTGGACAATTCTGCAGGGGCTAACAGTAGGCAGAGTATGAAAGGTAAATCTGCCTGACATTGCCCAGGTCTTGGGCCTCTTTCCTCATCACTAGAGCAGGGCACATGCAGCCTGACTCATGGTTCAGCCAGAAATTCACAGCTTGGACTTCTCCATCCCCTCCTTCCAGATACTGGACAACCCTGCCACTACGCTAACTCATCCTCTGCAAAGGGTGGAAAGTTGAACACAGCTCAGCCTTGAGCACAGACACCTTATGGTTCCATGCGCTGCACAAGCCACTGCTCTCATGAGTAACTCCAGCAGGACAAGACATGTGGCTCAGCAAGGCACCAAGCCAATGATGACAACACCGTGGGCTCACCTTGAGGGTGGAGAGGCTGTTGCTTCTCCCTGTTCAGTGGCACAATGGGAGGAGACATCTGGATGCCAGCTTTGTACCACAGCAGGAGCAGGAGCCGAAGGATGGCTCTGTGAACAGACATGTGGAAGTCTTCAATACCAGACTATGGAGCTGGGCTCCTGTTACACTGGAGAGATGGCTTCCACAGAAGAGGAAAACACTCAGGTCTCCTCAGAGCAAGTGGCAAGGTGAGAGGTGTAAGTGCTCCCTTCTGTGGGACAGAGTCCAGTACACCGTGGAGCTCCAAATTCCCCCAGCCTCAGGGACTGGCAGCTCAGTCCTGTGTGGGATTTTTTCCAGGGTACTACTGTAAGATCCGTGCTCCTCAAAGCATAACCATGATGAAGAGCTGTCTCTGTTGCACAGCTCACTTGGGAAAACACAATTTAGTGCTAGACCTGCCCTCCAGGTCCCCTTTCCGAGCGCAAGCTGCCCCTTCCCCTCTGCCCGCAGCACTTACTTAGCCAGCTGGATGAGGACAATGATGGTCCACCGGCCCATCTCCCCCCACACCCTGGCTGTCCCCATCTCTGCAAAGACCTCCACGCATTCTAGTACACTCAGCCAGGTCAGCAGCTTCTGCTGGGGCAGCGACTGCAAAACACAGAGGGGAGGAGGGGGACAGGATGCAGGTTCTGCTCGGGAGTTAAAGAGGGCAGAAACACAGCCCAGTCTGGTGGGACCCTCAGAAATAAGCACCAGATGGCCTTGGAAGTCACAGCTCCAGAAACAAAAAGCAATGGCTTCACTGTGGCTGGAGCCCACACACAAGCCCACTTATCTATGTCCAAGCGGGAGCAGACTGAGACATCACAGCATCACATGGAGTTACCATGCCAAAAACAGGGAGAACATCACATCTGTGTTGCCTCTACCCCAACTGACACAACAGGACAGCCTCCTGGGTTGTGACACTGTTCCTGAGCTCCACAGCATAACCCTCCCCTCCTCCTCATCCCAGAGCTGAGACATAAGACAGCCTCCTCTCTGGACAGAGCCGATGAGGGAGTGTACTTGAAGTAGAGGGAAGGGGACCCAGAGTCCACAGCCACATCAGAGTGAATGCTGGCTGAACACAGCATCAGACTAGATTTGAGGCATGAACCCCAAGACAGTGGGTTCCTCTTCCAGTCTAGGTCTCTGCTATCCATGTGGGAACTTACTACTGCTGTCAAGCTCAGTGTTTGACTCACTGAAAAGCATCAATAAAGACAATACAGCTGGAATTCTATTCAATTTTAACCAGGGAAGCAAGTCTTGTGCATTTCTGTTTGTTACACGCCCAATGCTCCATTCAGGGAGCTGACAACATCCAAGCCACACACTGGGCAGGTTTGTAACAGAAGAGCCTTGTCTGGAAAAAGCCAACCTCTTCCCCATGCCCCAAAGGGCTTAGCAATGCTGGGAGCCAGCCTGGGGCTCATGCAAGACAGACAGAGTAGCAAGCCACTTACGTTTGTTTTACTCAATATACTACGCAAAGGAAGAGTCTGACAGACTCAGTGCTCCAGAGCCACTGCTGTGTAAACAGCAACGGTTTATTCATCAACACTTCTACCTAGCTCAAGTTCTGAGCTTCTCAAAAAAGCCTGTGGAGCTTCTGGTGCAAGTCAGGGCCTGATTTCTGTGGTCCAGGGAGTGCTCCAGCCACGCCTCCAAGCCAGGAGCTAAGGGACAGGGCTGCTATTCTACTTTCATTCAGAGGTTGCCTCTGGCTTCTCCATACCTGACCACAAAGAGAGGCCTTAGCAAAGACCTGTTAAATTTCTACAGACACTCCCTGAAAGCTCCTGCAAGGAAGAAAGCATGTGTCCCAAATCCTCCTCCCACACGCTCCAGCCTTACCACTGGCAGGCTTTCCTGCAGGTCCTTTCGGAGAATCCAGTCATTTAACAGCACTAGGAGGTTGGAGGCAGAGTACACTGGAAAAGGAAGAGAACAACGCAGAATGGATGCACAGAAAGCAAGCCAAACCGGCCCTGCTGTGTCTCTCCCCGACAGGGGATGAGGGAAGGAGGGTAGCAGGATATGCAGACTCCTCCCAGGAGCTGCCCGAGAATGCATGGACAAGAGCAGGGCCCGGGGAGCAAGACCCGCATGCACCCGGGCAAGGGCACAGCACCGGCCCCGACCCGCTGCCCACCTACCCAGCTCCGAGAGCGCGTGCGAGTCCGAGAAGCGACCTGCGAAGGGAAGAGAGCGGCTACAGCGGGCGCCCGGAGCCGGCGGAGCCCCGCCCCCGCTGGGTCCCGGTGCCGGCGCCCCCCGGCCCAGACCCCGGCCGGAGGGACGAAGGCTCGCCCGCCCCCCCGCTCCCGCACCTGGCAGCAGGTAGGAGAGCCCCCGCACGGTGCCCTCCAGCTGGGCCGTGGCGGCCGGGTGCCGCCTCACGTACTCCTGGTAGCGCTGGCACAGCAGGCGCAGCCGCCACACCGGACCGGCTCCGCGGGCACGGGCCGAGGCCGCCGCCGCCGAGGCCGCCATGGTGCCGCCGCCACCGCCGCCGCGCTGCTTCCGGGGCCGCCCCCGCCGCGCCCCGCCCCGAGCAGCCGAGCCGGGCCGAGCGCCGAGCGGGCGATGGGCGGCGGGGCGGGGGTTTGAAGGAGTGGCGGCGGCGGCGGCAGCCGGGCAGGTAAGGCGGGCCAGGGCTGTCCTGAGCGGGGACACAGTTGCCGCCGGGTGGGGAGTCGGGGTGCGCTCAGTTTTGGGGCGCCCCGGGAAAGAGCCGTTCCTGGAGCGTTGCGGCGGGCGGGGGTCTGTCCACGCGTGTGTCTGGCGCTCCGCGGCACGGCTGGGGCAGTGTGCGGGGTACCGGCCGCCCGTCGGGGGCTGCTCGGCGCAGCTGCCGGGGCTGGCTACGGTACCGGTAAAAAGTTCCCGGTGGCGCTGGGGAATGAGAGTGGGCGCCGGGAGCGGTGCTTGCCCCTTCGTCACCCGCCGGGGAGCGGCGTGCGGCAGCCCCCGTCCCAGCCGGGGCTCCCAGGGGCACCCGAGTCGCTGCTTGCCCGGCAGTGGGGAGCCTCGCTCTGCACCTGGCGAGGGCTCTGCGTGGGGAAGGGTGAGGTGTGACCGAGGAGACAGGGACAGCCCCGCTCCGCTCAGGGCTGAACGGCCCGTGCCCAGGGGAGGCGCTGCCCTGGGGGCACGGAAAGGTCGGGGGGCCTCGGGGACAGGGCTTTCATCCTCGTGTCCGTGCGTGACAGTGTCTGTCCCCGGCCGGGGCCGGGAGCACCGGAGCGGGGAGCAGAAGGGCGGTGGTCAGGTCGGGCCGTGCAGTGGGGGCTCTCCCGGAGCCCACGGGCGGCCCCGCTGCGCTCAGTGTTTGCCGCACTAGCACGGGTGTCGCCGTGGCAGGAGGCGCGGGGCCCGCCTGCCTGCAGCCTGTTGCAGAAGTGGCTCCAGCCTGTGCCCGGTGCCGCGACCTTCCTCCCGCCGTGCCGTGCCGTGCCGTGCCGTGCCCCGGCTCTGCCTCCCGCTCAGCCCAGGCTGCCGGCCAGCGCCCCTGCCCGGAGCCGGGCCTGGCTCCGCACGCTGCCCGGGGCAAAGACCGGCGGTGCCCGTGGGCGAGGAGGCGCTTCGTGGCCTCTCGGGTGCGCACAGAGCTGGGCCGAGCCGCCCCTCCTTCCTCCTGTCCGGTTACCTCCGCACAATGGGCACAGTGTGTGCCTGCGGCTTCCTCGGCGGGAATTACAGTTGCATGGGCAGGCACTTTATCCTTCCTGATCTCTCCTCTTCCCCCGAGGGTTTGTTTTCCAGCAGGCTGAGTTCAAAAAGGGCACGAGATACCGCTGGCAAGCAGTCTGGCGCTAAACAAACCTTTTTAGTCAGAATCACATGGATTAGACCCAACTTTCCATTCACATGCAGTGCTACCTGCGAATTTCTCTGAATTTCACGGTGGCTGGGCTGCTACTGTAAGTGCGAAGGTGCTGAGATAGCACCCGAAGCCTGTGACAGAGGTTTTCCAGCACAGCTTACTGGAGTAGGTGTGTGCTGCTGGTGACTCTAGGGGCATATCCAGTGCAGACTGCCAGAGCTGCTCTCCTTCAGGAGAAAGCTCTAGCTCTGCCAGACAGCAATCTGAGAGCTGGCTGCCTAGGAGACTGCCAAAGACACCTTGTCTTCAGCCAGAGGTGAAGCTTGATGCACAAAGTCCTTGGGCTACTCTGAACAGCACAGCTAGATTCTGTCCCTGAGTAAGGAGCATTTTGGCAGATGCTTCCTCTTCACCCCTTGCCCCCAAACTCTGTCCCACCAACTGTCATGTCCCCTTTTGTTCATCTCCTGCTTGCAGCAAGTGAATTTGGAGGACAGTTTGAATAGCATCATGCTGCCTTTTTATGGTAAGTTGCAAGGGAGTACTGTAGGATGGGCAGCTTCTCAGAGCAGCAGCAAGTCCATGGGACTGGGAAAGACTGAAATTGCCTTGGTGTATGGTGCCCACGGAGTGTGTGGCAACAGGAGGTGAAAGGCTGGGTTGAGGGACAAGTTTCTCTCTTGAGTGTGCCCAGAATGATCTAGGAGCAACTATCCTTAGTGCTCACTGCCAGTCTGGGTGCTGAGGGCTTGTGCTTACTGGAAATCCACTGGCTGTAACTGAGGCCAAATAGTTCCAATGCTCTGATGATGAGGGGTGCAGGCTCAGCACTAACGGTAAGAAAAGAAGCAAACCAAAAAAAAAGCAAATGTTCTGCCAGCCCATCTGTGGGTACAGTGCTGAAGTCCACTTGCTTGGCTGCCAGTGTCTTGCTCTTTGCTCAGATCCATGAGACCATGCCATTTCTGGGAAGCCTGACTCCAGGCACAGCACTGCCACAGGTTTAAGGCAGCTCATCCTAAGTAAGCTTCAAACACGTCTTTCAGAGTGCTGGGCTGAGGATGTTTTTGTACAGGGTTGCAGCTGGGGAGCAGGATGTGGGAGGACACACTCAGTATACTGATGCTTGGCTGTGTCTTGGGAGATGGGTATTTGGGGTGGGAAGTGGGTATTCTCCCCAACCTTGTCTTCCTGCTGGCCTTCCCCTGCCAGAAGGGAAGTGGCCTGGCAGTAGGGGTCAGGGATGTGGATCATTTCGGCTGCGGCTGAAAGCGAGCAGTTGTCATGAAGAATGAGATGGCGTTTCTGGCCCTGCCTCTTTAGGGCATGCCTTCCTGCCCTCCTCAGCTCTCACACTATGGTCTAGCTGTGTATTTTCTTTGCTTCTGGATGAGCTCAGCCAATACCTTGGGATAGACAGGGATAAATTATGACTTGCTCCAAATAGCCTGTAGATGGAGGCATGTCCAGAGAGTATTTTAGTCCCTTTTACATGAACCCTGCCTAGAATGGAAGGCCTTGTTGACTCATGATATCCCACTGGCGGCCAACACCTTTTGAGAGAGCTCCAAATCTCTGTCCAAATGAGGAGAAAAGGGCAATGAAGCACACATGCTCTGACCATGGCAATGCTGGTGGTGGTGGCTTGTACTTCTGATCTTGGAAAGCCCTCCTGGGGTCTGGAAAGGCAACAGCTGGCAGGGGAAGCTGGTGGTGTAGTACCTGAGTTCCTGAAGTGTTGCTGACAGGTCTGTTACTTGAAGCAGTAGTCTGATGGGAAGGGAAACGCCGGTCAAACAAGCTTAAGGGGCCTTTTACTGCGTGTTTTGACTTGGAGGCATTTTGTTGCTGTTCTCTGTCAGGGTGCCCCTGCCCTTCCCAGCTTAGCTCAGACTTGGCATCTCTGGGGAAAGACTCTTTTTGGCTTCCCAGGAGGAACAACATGTCTGGCAATGTGTGCAGAGCCCTGCTGCGAGATACTGACTGCCTCCTGCCTCCAGATGCCTTTTCCAGAAAGCCATTTAGAGCCACAGATTGTTACTTGGATAACTCCCTTCCCTGATTCATTAGCAATGTGTAGTCTCTCCTGTAATACTCAAATCTGCCTGTGCCAAAGGCTGAAAGGGAGAGGCCATGTCTTTTAATAACCATGTGATGCAGTTGGAAAAAACTTTTGGACACATAGTTCTCTGGTGGCCTGAGTTGATGAAAACAGTCCAAGGGAGAGATACAGCTGGGTCCTGAGGGAGAGGGCACTGCAAGTCCTTTTGGGTGTATGACGGGTAACTGCTTGTGGTTTCTGATCTTTCTTTCCCCCAGCATCACCCTAAGCTCCCCTGACCTGGAGAAGGCAGCAGACCTTGAGATCAGTCCCAGCATGCTGCAGATCTTGCAGGTCCTGTGTGTGGTGCTGTGTAATAACTGCTGGTGGCTTGGGTTGTGGCCGTGTGATGTGGGCTCCATCCTGGAGATGAGGCTCCTGCCATGTGCAAATGGGAACTCTGCTGTCCCAGAGATGGGATCCCAGGGGACAGTGCTGCTGTGTGACAGGCACATATCTGGGTCTCCCCACTCAGTATTATCTCTGCTGAAGGGGCCTTTGCTTTTCGAGCTCTTTGCTGTTGATAGTACTCATTGTTGTTGTCAGCAGCTTCTGCTTCCTAGCCCAGGTGGAGGGACTTGGCTCTTACCTGCTGAAGTGTTCCCTGGAAATATAAAGCTCTGGTAGCGCCTGGGCTGGGGGGGCATATGGCAGAAGGGTTTGGCACTCTGGTTCTGTTCCTGCTGCTCCAGAAGTATCCATCTCCTGAGTTTCCCCTCTTAGACACCTTTGGTCTGAGGCGGGAGCTGGCTGATCAGGACAAGCAGAGTGGGGATGATGGAGGAGACAGATGTCTGTTTACTGACATGTGCTGTAGGGTCCATACATGTCCTCTCTCACTGGCTGCCACCTTGTAGCCAGAATCTGAGGGAGACTCAAGAAACAGAAGTTTTGTTGGGCCTTGTTGCTGAAGAAGGGTTTTGCTGAGCACTGCAGTGCTGTACTTCCCTCTTAGAATTGGTGGATTTCACTGTTCAGGTAGCAGCTGTTGTTACTATTTTTTATTTCCAGCCCTTGTTGGGATTGATGTCACCTCCCTTCTGTCATATTGTATACGGTGCCAGGCTGGCCTGGGGTTTGCTGTGGCTAGAGGGGTGCAGGAATACAGCACACTGCACACTTGTTTCTCTGTGTTTGGCCTTTTAAAACAGGTGGGACAGATCAGACCCATGCTTTTACTGGGTTTTTACCTGCTTTTAAGGTCCTGGTCCTGCTGCATCTTAAAGCAATGATATGTGGATAGAGGGTCTTTAAAACAAAATTCCCACTTCTTCTCCAATTCCTTTGCCCCAGCATATTAGTATGTCTGCGCTTCTGTTTTGGGCTTTTTCCTGATAAGGTGTGAAGAATCCACCTAGCCTCCTGGGAGAAGGGCTTATCCATTTCTTCCTGCAGTTGTGTGTGCCCAACTCTGTGGGAGTTGGAGGAAAGGGGTGCACTGGAAAGATCCCAGCAGAGGAAGAGGATTTCCTCTGAGGAGGAGTAACATGTGCAGACTGCTGTGCTCTCTTCAGCACAAGTTGCATGTGTGATGTTTTTTAACTGCTTTCTCTCTCCTCTGCCTTTACTCCTTCTCTCTCTCTGTATGCACCTATTTGGATAGACTCTCTTAGCTGCCATTATGGGGCTGGGGCTGCCCAAAGCATGTCACGGGGGCCCAGGTTACTGGACAAGATAGTTAATCCCTTTATTGCCTCACAAGTTAGACACTTGCTGCTGCTATCGTGTTTGGGAGGGGGCCAGTGAACTTGCATCCCTCCCTCAGCTCCTGATGCTGCTGAAGGATTGGCGTGAGGACTCACATGACGGAACATGGTGCCTGTGGCTTTGCCAGCAATTCTGGGCACATGTGTACAGTCCTCCTTGCAAGAGTGGGGAACTTGCAAAGGACAGTGCAATGAACTGGGACTGGGAATATGCAGCATGCAGGTAGTCATTCTCCCCTGGGCTGTCTGGGTAGCCTTGGGTGACACTGAGCCATGCTTTGTGGCAGGCTGGAGGATAGGGGCAGGACCAAGGTGTTGGGTGCTCTTATCTGTGACTCTCGGATGTGCAGGGGCCTGTCCTCAGAGTTCTCTTATGCAGTAGCTCTTCACGTGACTGTCTTTTGGGTTTCAGGTGACAGGAAGCTCCAAAACTCTCAAGTACAGCTGAGATGTCTTATCTGCCCTTCAAGCTGAGAATCTTTGGTTAGAGGGGGGTCCTCACAGGCACCAGCAGGCTGTGCCAACTTCTCCAGCTGTTCCTAGCCACTCCTGCAACATTGGCAGCCTTCAAAGGTTAGTTATCATGTATGTTAAGTAGATGGTTTACATGTGGTTGCTCCCTTGCTGTTTTAGTGCTTCTAAGTCAGTATACAGGAGATAATCACATAGCAGAAGGGCTTGGCTCTATAGGGTATTTTGGGACCTGTGGGAGGCTCTGGAGACAACACTGGGACTTGCAAGCCCCCATAGCCCAGTTCTCTGGAGGGAAGGACCAGATTCTCCACAGCAGTCCTTTAAAAAAGTGTGATCCCGTCTCTGTGGCTCTTCTCCTGAGTGCATGTCTGGATCCTTCTCCCCAGAAGATAACATGGTCTATTGCTTATTTCTTGTGTAGTGGGCAGTAAGTCGCTGGGACCTGGACTGAGGAGCTGGAATCAGCTCTCTGGGTCAGGGAAAATGGGAAGACCCCCTTCTGAAGGCAGGGAGCTTGTGCTGGTGTTGTTCTGTCCTAGCAGCTTCTTTTCCCTCTGTCTGTTACATCAAGTGTTTCTTTGGGGCCACTGTTCTCAGTGGCCACCTCTCTCTCCCTGCCCCTCATTAGTGTAGGGCTTGGCATGCCAGCAGGAGGGAGCCTCAGCAATGTCTATGCCTTGATCGGATTTGTCAAGGCTCCTTCCCTTTTCTTCCTGTTCATTGAGGTCTGAAACAAAGCAAACAGAGGAGAGGAATTCCAAAGAATAGGATTGAGGGAAGAGAGGAATGCTGGAGTGACAGGCAGCCCCCTGCCTTGGTCTGGTGGGGCAGAGCTGGTGGCAGAGCATTTAGGGAGGTGAGGCCATTCCTTGGCAGTTCTAGTCCCAGCTCTGGCAGCAGCTGTCTGTCTCCCCTGTGCTGTGCTGTGCTGTGGGGCTCCTATCCTCACTGCTCAGGTAGCTTCCGGAGCCTCAGGCTCGCTGCCTACTCTGCATGGGCAGGTGTGCCTGAGCACATCTTAAGGGAAACTGCTTTGTTTGTCTTGGACTGTGGTAAAAGGTTTCCCTCTTTACCTGTGTCAGGAAATTTTCCTCTGCCAGGCAGATGCAAAGAAGCCCGACATGGAGCTGAAAGTCCTGCCTGGGTGCCAGGGCAGTGAGGCACTGGCCCCTCCCCATCTTGGAGCCAGATAAGTGCTGGAACAAGGCCCTTTTGTGCAGACAGGTGTGTGAAGTGGAGACAAACAGTGCTCTGGCACTCATATTGCTTCCCAGGAGGCAGGAGACTCGGGAGGGGAGTCATGGCCAGCCAGACAAAGGTGCCACAGGTAAAGCTTTGCCCAGTCTGATAGATCTCCTTGCCCCCTCCTTTGTCATCCCCAGGCCATCACACAGTTTGCCCTTCATCCTGCCCCTGACCCACCCATAGATTGGATCAGGGAAGGCAATAGGATGCTCAACAGCCCCAGTATAAAGCACTTGAGGTGAACTACATCCCTGCTAGTAACACCCTCCCCTTGCATTTAAGCTGCAAGGAACAGCCTTTAAGCCACAGTCTCTTCTTTCCTTTCCTTCTTCCTCCTTGTTCTCTACCTTCTGGCAATCTTTGCACTCCATGGCTTAATTAAAGAGCAGAGCAAAGTGCTTAGACTCCAAAATGTGCAGATTAAGGGGTTACTAATCCTCTTCCTCAATGGGTGCTCACATCCTGTCCAGCCTGTTATCAAGCTTCTGTTCCCTGAGTGGAAACTTGGCCAAAATGAGACCTCTACCTCTCTTCCTGCCTGCTGTGCTGAGGAAGGGTGAGGACTGACAGGAGAGCCATGGGAGAGAAGCCAGGAGAGTTGTGGGCTTACAGAATTCTCGAGGTGGGTTTGTAGTCAACACTGGCTATCTTTGCTTTTTGTGTCCTGTCTCGTTTTGGTGCTCCAGGTGCAATAAAGGAGGGGTTTGGTGTTTTTCCTTTGGGTTTTTTGAGTGCTGTCTTCCTATTCTGACAGAGGAAGCAACTGCTTCCCTTTGTGTGCATGCTTGTGTGTTTATTTGCTGGGTGATTTGGTTCAGGTGTGTGCCTTCCCTGTGCATACACCCCTCTCTTGATTTCCCAACAGTCTCCTCTGTGCTCTTATTCCCAGTGTATGCCCAAGTGCTGCAGCACCGCTGAAAGAGCAGGGCTCCCTCATGGCAGTGGGAGGCTGGTGCTTGGCAGTGCTGCATGAGGCCGGTCACTTCCTCATCTGGGGAGGCTGAGATCCCTTCATAGGACACACAGGGTCCGTGAGAAGGGGAAGGTGGATCCACATGGAGGCACTAGGAGGGAAGAGAGAGTAGTGAGGATGAGTGTGGTGGGAAGGGTCTTCCTAGAGGCATCCTGGAAGACCTTATCACAGGATGACCTGGGATGTTATTCCTCTCCTGGTGCAGGCTGGGCACTGCACAGAGGTTGCTATGGATTGCAGAAGACATGAGCTTTTGTTCTCAGCCACTCATCTGCTGCTTGGTTGAGTTGAGCTATGCTGTTTCTTCCCTGCCTTTGTCCTTTGGTGTGTATGTTCACAGTTTAGCTCAGCAGTGTGAGAAGCCCCAGCGACAGGAACACAAGGAGCAGCAGGAAGGGAGGAGGGCTAGTAATGAGTTTGGATGTTGGGAGTATTCTCCTTTCCACTGCCTGGCTTTGGGAACTGCCTCCCCTCTGGGATCCACTTCCCCTCCTTTTTTGCCCCCATCAGTCACTACCTCATTTCCAGTTTGCAAGATGCCCTATGTGGTTTTTTTGTGGGTAAGTTTTGTGTCTTAGCCTGGGCAACAGTTTTTTCTCCAGTGTTGTCAGAGCCTCTTGGCAACATGCAAACTTCTCTGTAGCTCAGAATCACTTCTGGTTGTACAAAATGCCCAGGGCACCCTGAGTGGATGGCACTATTGCTGCTTGGGTTTTTTAGAGCTTGCCCTGAGCCATTCTGGTTTGCTATTTATAGTGCAGTTATTCCATTCCTGTGTGGATGAGCTCTGCTTTCAGCCTGACTTGGGCACTGAGGCCATTGGTGCCAGGAATAGCTCTGGACAGGGAAGATATAGGAGTGGCTGCTTGAGCACAGCTCCCAGTTTGAGCTAGTCCCTTGTGGAAGAGGTACCGGGCTGCATCCATGAGCTCAGCTGCTTTTCACACAGAGGAGAGGGATCGCCTTTCCTTGTTGCTCAGTGCCTTGTGTGTGCCTGGCTGCTGGACTGTAGTTTGGCATTGCGAGAGATGGAATTGTTTGGCATTGCGAGAGATGGAATTGTTTGGCATTGTGAGAGATGGAATTTGGAGGAGTTGCTCCAATGACCAATACCAGCAGGACTAGTGACAGACCAGGGTGTCACGAGCTGATGGCGTGAAGCTGTATCAGCAGAGGATTAGGTTGGTTATTAGGAAAAACCCAGAGAGTGGCTGGGCACTGGAACAGGCTCCTCAGGGAAGTGGTCACAGCACCAAGCCTGACAGAGTTCAAGAAGCTTATGGACAGTGCTCTCAGGCACATGGTGTGATTTCAGAGGTTGTCCTGTGCTGAGCTGGGAGTTGGACTTGATGATCCTTGTGGGTCCCTTCCAATTCAGGATAGCCTATGATTCTGTGCAGGGCAGTTGGCATGGGAAGCCCTGCTCCTAGCATGTCCTCCAAGCACTGGTAGCGACCTTGTGTCGCCTGAACTGCTGCCCACTGGGCAGGTGGATCCCTTGTGGTGGGGTACCTGCCATTCCTTGCACAGGGCCCTGCTCTCTTCTCCCTAGGGAATATCTGCTAACCCTGAGGGAACTCAAGCTAAGGCCTGAAAGGAGCCTGCAGCACAAAATAAATCAACACCCTCCTCAGCACTGCTGCTTGGGCAGAGCTGTTCCAGCCTTTTGGCTCATGATGCTCTCAGCTTGTCTGGAGACCAGAGCTAGACAAATAATTAATTGCTTGATTTAGTGCCCAAAATGAAAAGCTGGAGGGAGAAAAACTCAACACAGACAAATTTGAGAGACCCTTTATCTTTTATTTTAAATGCAATGCAGATCAATTAAAACAAAACAATGCAAAATGAGACTTTTTTGCTTGGAAAACAATGCTTTTTGTTCTTGTCCAAAACTTGTAATGGAGCAAATAGCTCTGAGCTGTCTGGAAACTGCAGTTTTCAATCAATAACTATTCAGCCAAAAACACTTACCCAGTTCTGCTGGTAACAATGCACAGCAGGCACCTGACAACCTGGCTCACAGCCATGCCCCTGGCACCTCCCCAGAGGTGGATGGTGTCGTACCTCTTGTGAGCTTTTCCAGGTAGAGTGCCAATAAGGGGTTGTTGGAGTCCCTTTGTCTCCTTTTTTTGCTGTAATTAACCTAATTAATTTTGCCTGAGGTGGTGCAGACTCTACAAGCATGTGTAGGGGCTAAGTCTGGCCTGTTGTGCTGGGATATGCACAACATATCCCAGTCTCCCTTGTCCCACCAGGGAGCACCACCTGGTGCAGGATGTTCAAGAGCATTTCAAGGGAGCAGGGGGATGTGGGGTTAGTCCCTACCCATGGGGAAGGTGGGACTGCTAGCTGGAAACTTGGGATATCAGTGCCACACAGAATGAAACTCCCAGCCCTTGCTGTATTGGCAGGATGCCTGCTGGGTGTTCCAGCTGTGCTGATGGCAGAGCTGGAACTGGTGAAGGGCTTGCTGCAGGCTGACTTGGAGAAAAGCTGGAGTTCCTGGCTGCTGGTCCTGCTCAGCTCTGACCCCAGGAACTGTTGCAAGCCCGCAGCAGTGAAAGTGTCAGGAAATGGCAGGGGGAACAGGTATTGATGCCTGTACCACATCCGGAGACCAGGACACGGTGAACTTAATGGATTCAGAGCTGGCCATTAGCTGCAGCACAGACATCAGCAAACATGCAGATAGTAGAAACCTAATCCATGATAGAGGAAGGAAGCTAGAGATTAGCCCCTCTTGCTGCTCCTGTTTAAAGAGGCAGTTGGGGTCCCCCTCCACAGTGCCCAGGGCTGGTCCCTCCTGTGCCAAACTGTGCTGGTGAGGGAGGCATGAGGAGGAGATTTGATTCAGCACTTTGTGGCCTCTGTGTTTGTCCTCAGTTAGGCTTGAGCTTCATCAGGCCCAGAGAAAGGCCAGTCAGTGTTGATGCTTCACCTGCTGAGTATCCTCTTAGCATCAAATGACTTGTAGTCCAGGGAGGTAAAGCTGGAAGCAGCGTGTTGAACACCTCTGCTGTGAGTTTCCTGGGGTCCTTCCAGCTTCTTCTTGGGCTTAAGAGGCATGAGAGCACCTGGGGACTGTGTTGCTGTCTGGGTGGGCCCCCTTTACTTTGCCTGAGAGTTGTGGCAGAATGCAGCTGCCCAGCTTGTGAGCACTGCAGGATATCTGGTAGGCTTAGGCCTCCTACACCACACATTTGCTCATTCTGCTGTGGCACCGCTCTCCCCGTGTGTGCCCTGTGTGCCCCCTGTGGCTGACGCTCTGCCGGGCAGCTGAACCCAGTGCCTGGTTGCAGGCAGGGAGACTGACTCTGCAACAGTAGACTGTGTCTAGCAGGGCCTTGTGATCAGAGTGCCTGCCAAGAGGAGCTGCTCCCCCGATACATTCCTGGGTTTCAGACATGAAGAGGTAAGCAGCACAGCATTCCTGTCAGTCCCAGCCTGAGCTTGCTGGTTTCCTCTGGAAATAAGGAAACAGTCTGGTGACAAGAGTCTCTGCTTCAGCCAAGCTTTGAGCTTCAACACCCTTCAGAGACTTTTAGCTCCTCTTCCCCAAGTGCTATGGTTCTGACAGAGAAGGAGAAAATGGCTTTTCAGAGTGACCTCTGCAGAATAAAAAACCTGAACTCAGAGCAGCAGAATTGTGTGTGTGGTAATCTTACAGGCCTGAAAGGAGCTTGATGTTCGAGAATGAGCTGTAACTGAGGCACAGCTGCCTGTTGTTCCAGGAAGATCCTTTCCAGGATTTTCTCAGTAGCTTGGTGGTGTCTGGGAGCAGTGGGGAGATGAGGATGCTTCCTCCTTTTACAGCATGTGTTGGTATCCAGCTCTGTGAGTGTTGCTGGATCCCACCTCTAGAACATGATTGCCCTTTTGCCAGAGGTTGCTCTTTCCAGGGAAATACAAAGGTGAAACTCTCACTTAGGGTTTGCTTATCATAAGACTGGGGGGAGGAGGGATAGCATGATAATCCGGAGCATGGGGTTTTAATCCTGCTCCCCTGGCCAAATTCCATTCCGCCTCTGTAAATTCCTGAAGTACCCTGCTCTGCACTGCCTGTGTGGTATCTGCCGGCTGGCGCAGCCCCCCTCAAGCGGCAGCATTTCAGGCATGGGGAGCAGGACAGGGAAGTGACCCTGAATCAGAAGGCACTTTGTCAGATGGGTGCTGCAGTACACTTTAAAGGTGATCTGCTGAATGAGGAGCCAGCCTGCCCCTCCATCTGTAAGAGCAAAAGTGATTGTCCCCGGTTGCCTCTCTTCAAAGTGTAGTGCCTTTTCTGAGTTGCCAGTCTGGCTGTGCAGCTCTTGTCGCAGCTTTTGGGCCCTTTCTCACCTTCTGCAAACTGGGGAAGCTGTTGTGTTGGGCTTCTACTGAGGCACTCTAAGCAGGTCAGCTAAACTGTCACTCTTCCAAAAATGAGACCTGGAAGAAGAATTTGCAGTTTCTTTCACCTACTCCTAGGTAAGACAACAGGCACCATAGCTCCATGCAATCACTTCTCTCCTGGCTGCCCTGCAGCTCTTTAGTGGGAACAGCCAGGCTACCTCTTCCCTTGTAATGCTTAGGGGGGAGGCAGTAGAGGGGCAGCAAGCCTGGGACTGTCCCTGTGCCCCTTCAGGCCTCTGGCTTGGTGCCCACAGACAGTGTAGTTGTGCTTCAGCATGCCTTTGCAGGTACATATTAGCTCTAGAAGAGACAACAGGCTGAGACACCCACCCTACCATGGGCCTTGCTGCCAATTGTGATGTTGTGGGAAAACAGAGCTGCCCCCCTCTGCTTGCAGGGCTGGAGGAAACATGGTAACGTGATGGCAAAATTTCCGCTGCCAGCTCTCCCTAAACATTAACTGCTCACCTGATTATTACTGAACCGTAGAGAGCGAAGGCCATTCAGGCTGAGCAATGGGGCCTAGAAAGAAAAGGGGATTTCCTGCAAAAGAGTGGATCATGGAGGAGTGGAGTGCCAGCACATGGGCAGCTCTCAGGAGGAGCCTGGGGCAAGCAAAGTGGCTGCACTTTCCCAGGAATGAAGGTTGCTTGTGCATGGAAGGGTGGCCGGCATACAGCCAGCTTTGGGCTCCTGCCCACGCATCAGAGGTTGGTGTGAGCATGCACTGGTGTTTGTGCAGCTGCCCAGCTCTGCTGGCATGACATTCTCTGTCCCCTGGCCATTGCCCTGTTGTCACTGGAGGCAGGGTGTCCCAGGCATGAGACAAGGCCTGGGTCCTGCCTGTCCCTTCCCTGGTTTCCACCCTGGTCAGCTTCTTCCAGCTAGAGGGGGACAGGGGTGCCTTTTTCAGTCCCAGTGGCTGTATCCCCTGATCCTTGCTGAAGCAGGAGCTGCTTGCTCCTGGGAAGAATGTGGGGGAGGGAGGATAACCTGCTGTGAACAGCACTTCTGCCCCGCACCCGCGCTGGGGTTGGAAGCTGGCAGTATTGGGAAACCTCTCGTCTTACTGCTGGCTGCGCTTGTCTGGTGAGCAAGGAGACTGAGGAGGGAGGGCAGAGAGGCCCCATGCAGTGACTGCAGGGACGGTGAAGCCGGGAGCTTTACGTGCTGGGCCATGGCTGCTGGTACCCGCTGTGCCCCTTGCCAAGGAGCTGCTTCCAGCCTTGCCCTCTGCTTGCTGTGCCTCTAATGTTTCACAGAGGAGAGGCTGTTTCTGGCTTGCCATCTTCACCCCCGTGAAGGCCCCTGCCGTGCCTGTGCTCCCCAGCAGCCTACCTGCTCCTGCCCTGGCTGGAGAGGGCCTGGCTGGGTCTCAGAGCACTTGGTGCTGGGAGCAAACGCGGTATGGTGGCCAGGACAAGCGTGTGCAGACGCTGCGGAGGTCAGCTGGAGCACGAGGCGGGCTCCTCTGCTGAAGCGGTGCTGTTGGCAGAGGGCTGCAGGTCTGCACCGCTCCCAAAGCATAGGTAAGCCCTGCGTGGCACTGCCTCAGGTGGAGCACATGGTGGATACCGCGGAGCAGGGGCAGGACGGTTCCGGGAGCTGAGCATGTGCCCCGGGGCGGCTGGGGGAGCGAAGGGAAGGGCCCCGGCCCTGGGCAGCCACCGGCTCAGAGGAGCAGCAGGGCAGCCCGGGCGTTTCCTCTCCTTGCCTGGGCAGGGCTGGGCTGAAGGGCGCTGCTGAGGAGCCGCTGCCTGTCGTACCGGGGCTCTGCAAGGGCAAGCAGGAGCTGCCCGAGCGGGAGGGAGGTAAGCGTGCCTCCCAGGGCAGCCATCTGGGTGCTGCTGTGGCTGCGCGGGCAGGCCGGGGCGCGCCTCGCCTCACCCGGGGCTCTGGGGTGGGGGCGATTTACATTGCATCGGAGCGCTGTGCAGGCGCTCCGCATCCCAGTCCTCTGCCTGCTGCCTCTCCTGGCCTTCTCCCACCGCACCCGGCCCCCTCCGGACGCCCGCAGTACTGGGCACCCCCGGCAAGGGCTTCTCCTTCTGCTGCAGCCCCGGGCCAGAGCTGCTGCCTTTGCCCAGCCCCGGGGCCTGCGCGGTGGGGAGGGGGGAGCTGCAGGTAGAGCCTCTCTCTGCATAGCTAGCATTCCCAGCCCCGGCCTCCTGCTCCCCCTTCCACCATCCTGCTCACTCCTGCTACTCTGGGCAGGTCTGGTTGAACACTGCACCATTTCAGTAAGCCCTGTGCTTCTGGGCCAGAGCAAGGATGAGACAGTAGGGGAACAGTTCTTTCCCTTTCAGATACACGGTGAGGCTTGCACTCTTCTAAGTTGATGGGCAAGTGCTCTGATGGTGGCCAGTATCTCTTCTCTCTGGGTAGTAGCAAGGTCTGCATCCCACCCTTGCCATATTTGCATCCCGGGTGGGCCGTGGAGCCACTCTTTCCCAGTCATGGGGAGAACAGGTGGGCTCTGCCGCCATCCCAAGGCCCCCAGAGATCTCTGTGAGGACAAAGTCTTCAGCACCTGCCCCAGTAAAGGAGGAGGCAGGTGCTAGGAAGGGGGTAGATAATCCTGATCCTTCCTTTTTTCACTGTGAAGGAGGGATTTTGAGGCCTGGGAGTGGGAAGGGAGTTGGAAGGAGGATGGATTCCTCTCAATTTACTTTGGGCAACTCTGCGCCCCTGGCGCTGGGGGCTCTTGAGTAGAAAGCGAATTTAATCTCTTGTTTTGTTTGTTCTTTCTTCCTCTGAAAGGGGGGCCGGCGGGGTGTGCGGGGGGAGCTTGGGTTTGAGAGCGGGGAGGAGGGGGAAAGTGTCAGATCTAGAAGGGAGGAGTAAAGGGAGGACAGGGAAAGGCAGCCCCGGGAGGGAGCAGTAGCAGTGGGCTGCCAGCCGGCTTGGGAGGCGCCGGGGAAGGAGGAGGCGGAGGAGGCAAGGGGAGAGGCAGGTAAGGAAACCAGTGCCTGGGGGGAAGGCAAGCAGCCAGGTGAGGAGTAGCACAAGGGGTGGCAGGAGGGGTGGGGGTGTTATTAGGTGGGGGATGGATGCCTCTGGGAGAGGTTGTGAAAACTGACTTGCTGCTGGTCCCATCTGGTCCTGCAGAGTTGCCATCCTAGTAGTGTGTTCACATGCAGGCTGGGGACAGAGTACCATTATGGCACTGAGGGGCCATGGGGGCAAGTGGGAGCAGGATGGGTGCTGCTGTGTGCCCTCACCTTCTCTCTCCTTTGTTTGTGCTAAAGTTGCTTCCCTGCCCCTCTGCTTCCCCTGGGTGCTGGCTGACCTCCTTGGCCTTTCCTCACAATGCCCCCCTGCCATTCCCCTCCAGCCTGGCCTGAACAGCCCTCCAACTTTGTGTGCACCTCGGCATGGGAGACAGGGTGGCAGCAGCACGTGGAGATCTCGCCATGTCCAGCGTGGCCCTTGGCTGTGGCAGGGAGAATGGATACCTGGGCCTGGTGTGCTCCATGTGTCAGCTCCCCATTCCCTGCCATGCCTGTGCTTGGCCTGCTCTGTAGGGCGCAAAAGCAGGTCAAGCCCGGGCCTGGCTTGCAGGGAGCTGTGATGCCGGTAGGCATCTTCTCTGCCAGGAAAAGGAGTGCAGCACTCAGGGGCCGTGCCCACTGCCGCGGAAGCTCAGCTGTAGCTCCAGTGGGCTGGCGTGGCCGTGCTCCCGCGGGCTGGCCATGCCCCAGCCCTTCTAGAGTCTGGGTAACCCTCACCGAGGGGTGGATGGGGCCATCCGTCTGAAATTGCTCCAGCGGGCTGGAGCTTGCACCCGGCCCCAGGGGCCGCGGGGAGGGTCGGGGGCCGCGATATGTGCTCTCCTAGGCTCCAGCCCCCGCGGCCCCATGGGCATCTGCACATCAATGGGCTCCAGCGGGGTGTGTGCAGGGGGAGCAGACCCTAATCCGGCCCATTCAGCCCGACGGCAGCTTTTGTTGTCCAGACGTTGCTGCGCCGAGGGCGCGGAGCGAGGGCAGGGGTGCAGAGTGAGGGCAGGCTGCGGCGGGGGCCAGGCGTCTCCTTCCCCGCGGGGTTTTTGCCTGCCTGGGCGCCTGGCTCCGCGGGGTCCCGGCGGGAGCAGGGCTCTGCCCGCCTTGGGAGCGTCCTGCCGGCGGCGGAGGAGTGAAAGCGGCCTAACACGCGTGGCAGAGCGCGGCGGGGTGGGGAGGCTGCCCCGGTCGCCCGGTGCCCCAGTGCGGCTGGGGAGCGACTTTCGCCCAAGTGTTTGGGGTTTTCCCACCGAAGTGGGCGGGCGGCGGCGCTTGGGTGCCGGAGTTTCCCGAGCCCCCCCGGCCCTGCGTGGGCCGCGCTCCGGCCGAGGCGGCGGGGAGGGACCGCCCAGCTCGGGAGGGCCTCCTGGCATTATTACCCCTCCCCTCCTCTGTGAGCCCTAGGCCTGTGGGATGGCAGGGAACAAGGCACAAAGCTGGGGTAAAATCTCTTGGAAACCTTCTTCCTATCCCCATTCCCCTCCATGTTGGAGGTCCCCCCCACAGGCTCTGCAGTCCAGTCTGGATTGTGGGACAAGTCGAGGGGGGTAAATGTTCCATCATGGGCAGGAGTGTGCTGTCTGGAGAGGTAGTGGGTGTCTGTTTCGCTGCTTCGGTTGCCCAGGTACTGTCCTGGAGGAGCAGGTGATGGAGGATGTCCTGCTGGGGAGATGTTGGGACACCTGGGTGGGGGCTACTGGTGAGACCTCTCTCTTTTCCCTGTCCCTCACAGGCTCTAGGATGCCAGGGCCAGCCGGACTCGGGTTGCCCACCTGATCCTTGTTGCCCCTGTCCTGCCAGCACATCATGTTGCGCTCCTGGCGCACGAAGCTGAAGTTGCTGCTCGCCACAGTGACCCTGGCCATTCTCCTCTCCTGGCTCTACCTCTTTGTGGGGAAGCCTCGAATGTGAGTGAGTCTTTCTCATCCTCCTCAGATCAAGGGACAGTCCACAACAGAGGCCGGGCAGCAGGGGATTAGTCCTTGGGGTGGTTGCTCTGGCCATGTAAGTCACTGCCAGTGATTCTGACTTTAGGACATTTCCAGGGACATCTCAGGAGATCACGGTAACAGAGCTGAGATGTTGGCTGGGCACTTGTGAGACATGCTGGGGCCTCTCAGTTGTGGTTCTGCCTCAGCATTCACACCTGGGCTCTCCTGGCCTTGCCATGCCCTTTGCATGTCCCTATCTCTTCTACAGATGGCCGCTTCCTCCTGCTGCCGCCCTGTCTGGGCGAGCAGCCGAGCCGGGATGTGGAGCGGGAAGCGCTGGCCTCACGTGTGCGCAGGGTGGAGGAGGAGAATCAGCAGCTCCGGCTGCAGCTCGGCCAGGCTCAGGCGGAGGGCAGGGATGGCAGCCCGCAGTGGGGGGCTTCTGCCGAGGACAGAGACCCCCCTGGGGGCGACAGGAGCAACCACACGGCCTGTCCCAAGCAGCGGACAGTGCACAAGTGTGAGGTGGGTGATGGCACCAGCACAGGTGGCATTGTGGATAGGAAATGTTGGGTGGGAGGCTGGAACCCTGTGGAGCATGGATATATGAACAACTCACCTGGCACTGCTCTCCCTATGCTCCGGCCATGCCGGGGCTTCATTCTGGCACTCCGTGATGCTCAGTGGGTGAGGGTGTTCTCCTTCTCCAGAGAAAGAGACCAGACAGGAGGAGTGACAGCAAGATTCCTGTTCCCCACTTCTGAGTTAGGGAACTCCCACCTCTCTTTGGGGCTCCTTCTTCATGGGAAAGGTTGGGTTTTGAAGCTTCTCCCTGTAGTGTGGTCCCAGGCAGGAGCTGAAAGCCCCTGCAGGAGTGGGTGTCCAGTCTCAAAAAGGTACCATTTGTCTTTGGGCAGCTCCTTCACGTCGCGATTGTGTGTGCTGGGCACAACGCGAGCCGAGACGTGGTCACCCTGGTGAAATCCATCCTCTTCCACAGGTAATGGGGAGATCTTGTGCCAGCAGCCCGCTGGTTGGGGTTCTCAGATGAGCTGCTGCAGGCTGCAGCAGGGCAGTGCCACAGAAGAGAGGCTCTAGGACCTCTCTCTACCCCTTGTGCTTAGAGTGGCAGAGTGGAATTTGTTTCCCCTAGAGGGTTTTTTTTCCATTTGCCCCCTCGGCTGATATCTGTCCCATGTGTGGGATGGGGAACTATGTCCTCTTCATGCTGCTGTGATGCTGAATGTTGCTGTGCTTTCCCTTGGCAGGAAAAACCCCCTCCACTTTCACTTCATCACGGATTCAGTGGCCCACCAGATCCTCCAGACGCTCTTCCAGTCCTGGATGGTGCCTTCCGTCCATGTCAGCTTCTACAATGCCGATGACTTGAAGGCAGGTGCTTGCCCTCCCTTTACCCTGTCCCAAGCCAATGCTTACAGGGTCAAGGGGAGCAGCAGAGAGAGATGAGTGGATGGAGGGTGAAGAACTTTTTCTTGCTGATCCCTGGCTCACCCCCTCCTCTTTCTTGGCTTGTTGCTGGTGCTGCTGAGAGGGGAGCACAAGGCTGCTACTGGCAGGATGGGGAAGTGCCTTGTGATAGCAGTGCCTCTGTGGCAGAGCTGAGTGAGACACTGGGGTCCAGGTGGGGGTTCTGGTGGCTGGAGGAAATACTCCAGGCTTGGCTGGCTCCACAGCTCTGCATGCCCTTCTGTTGTTGGCCTCTTCTGCATGGGGTTCCGGGACACACAGCTGCCCGGGCAGGGGAAGGGCATGGCCATGCCTGGCCCTGAGGTGTGTTGCCTTGCAGCCAGAGGTGTCATGGATCCCCAACAAGCACTACTCTGGCATCTACGGGCTGATGAAGCTGACGCTTACCAAGGCACTACCCTCCAACCTCTCCAAGGTCATTGTCTTGGACACGGACATCACCTTTGCCACCAACATTGCTGAGCTCTGGGCTGTCTTTGGAAAGTTTTCTGGTGAGGACAGGGTGCCCCTGGGGCCCTGGCAGGGCCTTGGATGCTGGGCTCAGCGTGGCAGTGCCTGCGTGCCACAGCACCAGCACAGTGGGTTTGCTTGGGCCTTCTGAGCCAACGGCAAAATGAGCTGCATCCACATCCCTTTGTTTTCTCAGAAAAGCAGGTGATTGGACTGGTGGAGAACCAAAGTGACTGGTATTTAGGCAACCTGTGGAAAAACCACAAACCATGGCCAGCCCTGGGACGTGGCTTCAACACGGGTGAGTGTGGGCTGCCAGGGTGGCAGGTGCAGCCTCATGGCACATGCAGCTGAGGTGGTACTTGGCACAGGGAGACTGGGAGAGGCTGAGGTAAAGTGGGAAGGTGGTGGGTACAAGAGGAGTGCTACAGCATCCCAGGGTTGTGGGTCGGCGCAGAGAAGTGGCATGTCCCAGGGGCTGAAGGCATGCCGGCAGCTGTGCCTCAGCTCTATAGTGGCTGGGTGCTCTCTCAGTGACCCTGTGCCCTCTCCCCTGGCCCTCAGGGGTGATCCTGCTCCTGCTGGACCGCCTGCGCCACTTGGGCTGGGAGCAGATGTGGCGGCTGACAGCAGAGCGGGAGCTGATGAGCATGCTCTCCACCTCGCTGGCTGATCAGGTAACTGTCCCTCCTCTGGGCAGGTTGGTTCTTCTGTATTCCCACAGCACTGCAGGCACAGGGGATCTTCCTCGTCCACCCCTGCACTCACCTTTCTCTCTCCTAGGATATCTTCAATGCGGTGATCAAGCAGAACCCATCCCTGGTGTACCGGCTTCCCTGTTTCTGGAATGTGCAGCTCTCTGATCACACCCGCTCAGAGCAGTGCTACACTGAGCTCTCAGATCTCAAGGTGGGTGGGGTTGCTGCTTTTGGGACTGGGGAGGGTCTGAAGGACAGTGCAGGCCCTGGAAGTCCAGGGGAGTCAGCATGGGGTCTGAGGGCTTGGGGAGCCTGGTGCTGCTGACTTCCCTTACATGGGGTGACACACTACTGCTCAGGTGATCCACTGGAACTCACCCAAGAAGCTGCGGGTGAAGAACAAGCACGTGGAGTTCTTCCGTAACCTCTACCTGACCTTCCTGGAGTACGATGGGAACCTGCTGCGCAGAGAGCTTTTTGGCTGTGCCAGTCTTCCCAGCCCACCCAGGGACCAGGTGAGGCTGACTCCAACTCTGCCCCCAGCTGCAGAGCTCTGGCTGGGCAGAGACCTCATGCAACCTCCCCTGAGGTTCCTACTCTTCCTCACCTTCATGGTGTTGCAGTTGCAGCAGGCATTGGAGGAGTTGGATGAGGACGATCCCTGCTATGACTTCCGTCAGCAGCACCTCATGCAGCACCGCATCCACCTGTTCTTCCTGCAGTATGAGTTCCTGGCCCTTCCCGACCCCACTGATGTCACCCTCGTGGCCCAGCTCTCCATGGACAGGTACTTGCTAGTAGGACTTGCTAGTAGGACTGGTGGGAGGTTGGAACCCACCTCCACACCTCTGGGTAGGCTCTACAGCTTTGGAGCTACCAGGGATATCATTTCATCCTTCTCACACCAGCATTTGGCAGTGAGAAAAACCCCCAGCTGGGAATATCAGTTCTTCCTGCTCCCTCCTGAACCGGGTGTGGCTGGCATGCAGCTCTCTGGGCACCCAGTTGTGGGTTTGGCTCAGAAGCTGCCATAGGGCAGGTCTGGTGCTCAGGCTGTGCCCTCTGCTCCAGGTTACAGATGCTGGAGGCCATCTGCAAGCACTGGGCAGGCCCCATCAGCCTGGCGCTGTACATGTCGGACGCCGAGGCGCAGCAGTTCCTGCGCTACGCCCAGGCCTCGGAGGTGCTGAGCACCCGCCGCAACGTCGCCTACCACATTGTCTACAAGGAGGGGCAGTTCTACCCCATCAACCTCCTGCGCAACGTGGCCTTGGCCAACACGCAGACCCCGTATGTCTTCCTGACGGACATCGACTTCCTGCCGATGTACGGCCTCTACGATTACCTCAGGTAAGGCCTTTTCCAGCTGGCTCTTGCTCAGCCTGCTGGGTTCCCCAAGCACCAGAGTTTTCAGGAAGTGCCCTGGGTAGCATCTGTCAATAGGCAGAAGCTGTTTCCTTTGTGTTCAGCCTTGGGGTCCTGCCCTTACTTTTGTCAGACACCAGCAGATGAGGAAGGAGCTGTGGCTTTGAGAGTTCCCCTGTTCCTTCTATCCCTGCATGGTACCACTGCAAATTCTCAAAACCCATTAATACCCATGTGGAGTAGTGGGCAGGCTTGAGGGGCTGAGGAAGGAGGCTGTGGCTATGTCTCACAGTCAGGGAGACCTCACACCCTTCTTACTCCTCACACCACAGGAACTCCATCCAACAGCTGGAGCTGCCCCAGAGGAAGGCAGCTCTTATCGTGCCAGCATTTGAGACCCTGCACTACCGTCTGACCTTTCCCAAATCCAAAGCAGAGCTGCTCTCCATGCTGGACATGGGCTCCCTCTACACCTTCAGGTAGGGACTAGCATTGTCCCCCAGCAGAAGCCAGCTGTGTACCCTTGTGGCCTGGGGCTGTGCACCCCCTGTCTCAGAGGGGAGTAGCAGACCCCCTGCATCCTCTTCCATCTCAGTCTCCATTTCCATCTCTCCCCGTAGGTACCACGTGTGGCCAAAAGGCCACGCCCCAACGGACTACGCCAAATGGCGGACGGCCACTGTGCCCTACCGCGTGGCGTGGCAGCCAGACTTCGAGCCTTACGTTGTAGTGAGGCGAGACTGCCCCAGGTATGACCAGAGGTTCGTTGGGTTCGGCTGGAACAAAGTCTCCCACATCATGGAGCTGGATGCGCAGGTGGGTGCAGGGCTCCTGGCACCGCCGGGTGTTGGGGGCCTGTGGCTGGGCAGTGACGTGTCAGTGCCACCAAGCCGATGATGGTAAGGCCCGCTGCTCTGTCCCCAGGAGTATGAGCTGCTGGTCCTGCCCAATGCCTTCATGATCCACATGCCCCATGCCCCCAGTTTCGACATCTCCAAGTTCCGCCTGAGTGCAGGGTACCGGGGCTGCCTCCAGACCCTGCGGGAGGAGTTCCACCAGGACCTGTCACGGCGATATGGGGCTGCTGCACTCAAATACCTCACTGCCGAGAGAAGCCTGTGATGCCTGGGGACACTGGCTGCGGGGTACAAGCAGCACACTGGAGAAGGGAGGGCGCAGGGCCTCCCTCCTGCCTCTGCCCGCTGCCGCCGCCCAGCCCGTGGGAACGGAGTCGGCAGCACAGCCTCTCCAGCCCACCAAAGGGATGCCTGTAGATAAGGTGGAAGACATCAGCTGCAAGAACAGGCAGTGCCTGCAGGTCAAGCTGCTCCAGCCTTCCTGTGTTACAGAGGAACCTCCCCATGCCAGGGGCCAGGGGTGGGATCTCCTCCCTTCCTTCCTTTAGCCGATGTGGTTTTCCAGTCTTCATTGGTTCACTTCACCTTGAGGCCTGGCTCCTCCAGAGATCTGGGAGCTGTACCTTACCCTATTCTGCCTCTGCTCAATGGCCCCAGGTCTCAGTCCACAGAGCCCTCAGGGGCTTTGGTGAGTTGGAGATGTGGTCATACAGCAACCCTTTACATCCTTTGTGGAGCAGGCTCAGAAAAAGCCTCCCAGCACCCTGGGAGGAGCAGCCAGGGAGTACTGCAAGTAGTTGGAGCCTTGGTTCAAACCCAGATCAATGCTGGCTGTTTAATGGGGGTAAATATTATTATTCCTCATCTGTATGGATGCAGTCTCCAGTGGAGCTGGCCCCGTACAGGTGGTGTGGGAGTCACCCAGAGCAGGATGAGCTCCCAGACCAGGATGGGCTGTCTGCTGTTGCCAGCAGTGAGCTCCCAGGATGGATCTCCCAGCTGGGAGCAGCCATGCTGGTGAAAGATCCTCTCCTGTGCTGGTATTGCCCAAAGGGCAGAGCTGCCAAC
Source organism: Emberiza elegans (assembly GCA_024865655.1). Classification (NCBI taxonomy): domain Eukaryota; kingdom Metazoa; phylum Chordata; class Aves; order Passeriformes; family Fringillidae; genus Emberiza; species Emberiza elegans. The sequence continues at coordinate 15,901,986 of JALJVW010000139.1, read as the reverse complement.
CATCCCCATGGCAAAACAGCAGCTTCATGGGCCAGCACAGGCTGGGAGAAGTTCCCAGGGACGGCCACCCTGCTCCTCCCCAGTTCTTGGCAGCACAGCTGTTGCCATCAACAATCAGGGACATGGCTGACACTGGACAAGACCATAGCTGAACACTGTGGGGGAAGGAACCCCATGCTGGGAGCAGCTTGACTGGACACTGTTCTATTGCTATCACACACTGGAGCACAGAGGATGCATTGCTTTCCTCACACTATTTAAATTATTTAATACTTTTCTCATAAGAATTCAGTAATTAGGGTTTCTGGGTTTTATTTTTAATCTTCTCTTCTTCCCAGATGATTTTGCTGGTGGCCCTGGAGGCTCTCCAGGCCAGTTGCTGCTGCAGTCTCCACTGTTCTCTTCTTAGCTTTGCTGTGGGCTGCAAGGGCCTGCTCTGTACAGGGTGAGGATTTCCGTCCGTGGTGGGAGTGGCTAAGAGGAACCATAGAAAGTGTGGAGTATGGAAAGGGCACAAACGCCTCTTGCTTATTCTCTCTTTTTAATTTAATTTTTAAATTAAAGCTTTTTTATTCTTTTTCACATTCTTGTTAAAACTGCCTGGTTATTAATTTTTTTCTGCTGTGAACCTGCACATGTCCCCTGGAGGGAAGGCAGCAGGAGGAAAGCAATGGAAGAGTAGCCCAAGGCACACAGGTGCCCTGTCAGCTCTGAAAGGACTGGTGGTGCTGACTGAGGTGGGCTTAAAGCTGATGGTTCCTGTGCTGTAATGGGACCCCACAGCCAGCATCCCTGAACTGGAGCCTCTGGCTTAGGCATAGAATCAGTTTGATCACACCCAAGTAGATGTGGTTTCATGTGGCAGTGCTGCAGCTTGTCCTTGAGAGCCTTGGCTTTATAAGACTCTTGGGAATAAAAGCCAGCTCTGAAGCCCCGCGGGACACCAGCCTCGCCTCTGCAGGGAGGAGGACGAGGATGGTTTGCCAGGAGCAAGTGTTGAGGCTTTATTTGGGAAAGGGCTGTGAAGACATTGCTCATCACTGTAAAGCCAAGGGCAGCTCCACCTCACCAGTCCCTAGCAGGCAGCTTTTGTTTAATACAGCCCAAGCTCACTGATACTGTGCTGCTGCTGCACTAAGCAAGATCAGAGGGTTAGATGAGATCTAGACACTGCTAAGAGCAGTGGTGGAGCAGGGCTGAGCTGGAGCAGGCCTCTTGGAGATGATACCTCGGTGGATAGGAGGCAATGGAATGGCTCTGTGATTGTTTGGGAGGTGCACTGGCATGCCTGTAGCAGGAGGGCTGTACACCATCGTTTTCAGATAATCCTTCAGATAATCCTAGATGGTCAGTAGCCCAAAATGTTACTGCAGGGGTGGAGGTACTTGGAAGTAAGCCCAGCTTGGGCTGGTCTCCATGTGCCCTCTGCCGGGCAGCATCAGCTGGGAGGCACCCACAGAGTCAGAGCCAGAGAGATTGTCTGAACTGAGCACAGCCCCTTTTGGAGCTAAAATTCATTTCTCCTAACGTAGCACAGCCCCTTTTGGAGCTAAAATTCATTTCTCCTAACGTAGTGCCCTTCTCCCTGCCAGGAAAATGAGCCAGGGTGTTACACAGTCCTTGCACAGAGCCATGCTCAGACACCCCTCCTGGGGCTGGAGACTTGCTATGGGCACTGCTACAACCCCTGTGCCTGTGGGACCCACTGTCCCCTCCTGGTACATACAGCTAAGGAGACAAGATATTTTACTGTGTTTTATTTAGTAAAATGTTAAAATAAATAAATACAAATTGATCAGATGCTCTGTACCCCCTCCCCCCAACTTTAATTTGCTAAAATCTAAACACATTTGTACCAAAACTGAAACCACAAGGAACTTGAAGGCAGCAGATACTGCAGATCACTATGAGCATCAGGCTAAAAAAAATAGAGATATTTAAAAAACCCAAACCAGTTCACAAGTGGGTGTTCTCATGATGTGATTCTGTGACAACAGAGCAGTACCAATCAGAAAGGACATTTTACACCAGGGCCTGCAAGGAAGGGAGATTGGTGGGGAATGGGACAGCACAGGTGCCACTGGCTCATGGAGGACAGAGCCCATGGCTTTGCCATTAGAAACCCAGCTGGGAGAGAAGCTGCCATCATCCCGTGCAGCACCAGGCCCGTGGCTACAGGGACAGCATTGCCAGAACTGGGGGCTGGTCACCAAAATCCCCTGGAGAAATCAGACAGACTGGGGGAAGGACCAGGCTCAGACACACTCAGAAGGAGCCCTTCAGGGTGAGCTCCTGCTCCACGCCCATGCCAGGACTCCCCCTTTACAGCTCAGTCTTGGTGAAACACCAGGTGGGCATGGGGAATGGGATGAAGCATGGCACACAGGTGGGGTGGTGGCATCAATCAATCTACAGAGATGGTGCTGCTGTGATCACAGGAACATGAAGCCATGATTGAAGCCTGAGTATTTTCTCCTGAACAAGCAGAGCTGCCTTCACAACTCACCTGCCCTCAGCTGCAGACATGGGGGTGGCTGTATAGTAGAGCCAGTCAGCTCCCTAAAGAAAACTGGGCATAGGCAGCCACCCCAGTGCTGCACCAGACCTTGCAGGTGGCAGCAGCTCACCACCACCTGTGTCCACTGCTGTTGCCACAGCTGTTTCCTTCCTCCACAGGAGCCTGGACAGGTCGGCACTAGCAGGCTCCCCTGGTTAGTGCTGTTACCTTGTTTAATCTTTGCTCAGTGGAGTTTGGAACACATGCTTTGCTTCTGTGGGGCTGTGAGAGGAAGCCAAGACACCTCTGACTGTGTAAGATGGCACCTGGGGGGACCCTGCAGCTGTAACTGGAGTGAAGCAGCTTGTGGGACATGACTGCTGCTGGCTCTGCTTGTGTGGGGCTGCCCGAGCCTCAGAGGCTTATGCAGAAGCAAAAACCTTTCTTAAGGAGGGTCTTGGCTGCCTGTCACATAAGACATCAGGAGAACTCAGAGACAACACACCTTCTGGAAGGGAGAGTGGACAGGTAAGACACTGCCTGGCTCTAGAGTCAATCACTGTTTTGATGTCAGTGATAATTTAAGTGAAGAAAATAAGACTATGATTAGAAATTACACATTAGCCCAGAACAAGCAGAAACGTGCAGCCTCCCACCGCACCCAGCACGGGGCTTCTTTCAACAATGCCTACTCCAGTGCCTGCAGCCATGGAAATCTGCTCTTCCAGAGTCAGAACTGCCAGTACCTGCCTTACAGAGGGGAACATGAGGCACAAAGCAATCTCTTTTCCTACTCCAGCAATTCCGGCCCCACCTGAGACACCAATAACAAGGTTGGATAACAAGCCAGGGGAACCCCTGCCCTTACATGTGCACAGCATGTACCCAGTGCTGCTGCAGTACCAAACCTCAGTGCTAGGGATCCAAAATAAAGGGTGGTCACAGAACACAGCCCCAGGACCTGCCCTGTGACACTGCCTCCCTTCCCCACCTGAGCTATAGCCCCAAGGCTCACTGAGTTCTGATTGCTCACTGAGAAAAGTGTTCTCAAAGCACAAAGGCAACAAGACTTCATTTGTTTTCCAACGGAACAGATGTAAGAAGGCTGGTGACAAAAGGGCAGGGATTGGTTGAGGTTTATTTTTGCCAGTGTAAATTTAGGAAAAAGAAAAAAGATGCAAAAGGTGGCACTGAGCTGATTGATACTGCGCACTGCTGCTGCTGCCTTTCTGTGCCAGCTCTCCACCCGCGACAAGGCTTTGAGTTCCCCAGGCACTCCTGATAGTAAGCAAGTCCTTAAGTGCTTCTTCCTTTGTAGAACTAAGGACTGGGCTGAGTTTCTCCATCTGGACCCTTTGACACCTGATAGGATACTATTAAGAGAAGAACAGGCACAGAGCTTACCCCTGGTTACACAGGAGAGCTGGGACAGCTGCTTTCCCAGGAGGGTGCCCCATGGTCTGGTTGCTTAGTGTAGCTGAGAGGCAGGCCCTGACTCAGCTCCTCACAGGTTACATTTGAGGGCAGGCCCTCAGCTCCTCACAGGTTACATTGAACTTAACACATGTCCCTTGTTTAGCTGTCCTGGTGAAATGCCCCTTTCCATATGTCCCTAAAGAAACCAGAGCCTGAGAAAACAGGGAGGCACTGCTCACACAGAGGGATTTTCGCACAGAACTGCCATATATGACAGCCCAGAGAGCAGGGATCTTCCACAGATACTCCAGGAGATGGCTGAGAAGTACCTGAATCACACATCCTACTCCATGTCATCTTCTTCACTCACACAGAACCCAGGACCTCTGGGAGCTGATGCTGGTTTCAGCTAGGCTCATTGTAACACTTGAACTAGGAAGGTGCAACCACACCAGCAGAGCTGAACCTTTAGCTAGTTTTGGAAATGCTTATAGCCAAGAAAATGTTTAATTAATACAGTCCAGATTAGAGTAGGCTGTAGCTGCCTCGAGGTCTGCTTGATCTGCTTTATCCCCATGTTGTAGCTTAGAAGTCAAATAAGGTTCTCATCAGGATGGGATCACTCAGCAGCAGAAGCAGAGCTAGGGATGTGCCTATTTTCTTTCCAATCTGCACCTAAGCAGCTCTTTTCTCCCACCACACCTGCTCCTTTTGGAATACAGACCATCCCATGTCAGAAACTGAGGTAGGATAAAAGAGTTTTGTTTTACTCTTTCCACTGAACTTTCAAACCCTGTAACTACATGAATACCTATCTACTCAGAAGGGAGACCTGTCTCTCCTGGATTTTTCCTACCCTCACTTTCTCACCTAATATGGAGAGACCTCCATATGTTTTCTCTCTGTTCTGCTTTGCTCCAAGTAATCTTTTTTCCTTTGCTGCTCCTGCTTTTTCTCTCTTCCTTTCCATCTCCAGCCCTGTACCACTTCTCAAAAGAGGCTTCTGTCCTTTAATCTGTTCCTTGCAGAATCCACCTCTGGCCCAGGGAAATGGGAAGCCCTGGCCTGGCAGTTCACATGAGATACACTCCAAGGACTTGTACAGCACAGTGATTTCCACAGCAGCCATGCTCTTGGCAAGCCTCTGCTCTGTTCACTACTCAGGTATTTCAGTAATACTGACAGGGATACAAACAGATTCTCACACAGGTAAGCTCTTGGTTTTCTAATACAAGCCCACAATTAAATTAACCTCTGGGAGAGGCATTTGTCTTTTCATGGGTCTTTAATTACCAAGCTTACCAGTGCATGGTATAAATAATTTTCTTTATTGGCAAGTTGGTCAACTATGTGCTCAGCCTGTACAAGACAGTGATGCAGAAAGTTCTTGTCCCAGGTAAGAGAGAAACAGGAGGGGAATGGGAGCTAAGGGTAAAGGATAGAGAGACTCATAGTACTTTTCAAGTATTACATTCCATTCTGTAGGAGTTACAAACAGGACTGAGGCTTAAAGAAGAGAGCAATAACTTGCTCTCTGAGCAAGAAAGCAATAACCTGGAGACAAGACATCTGCAGCTCTCCCTTTTCCTGATCCCATCTGATTTTTGGGTCATTCTCTGGTCCATGTCTGACCACTGAAAACAAGGATCCAACAGCATGTCACTGCAAGGTTTGCTCACACGTCCTCAGAGACCAGTCCCTAGCTGGCTGCTGGAGGGTTCTTTGGACCTTTTGCCTTCTGAATGCCAGAAACTACAGAATCCATAGTGCTTGGGAATGGACTTTGCTGAGGTAGTTTGTTGGCCAGGCAAGCCTAAGTGCCAAATGAATCAGCTGCACAACAAAACATCTTCCTCTTTCTCCAGGCTCCTGACTCCTACATGCTCATCAGAAAATTCTTTGCAGTAATCCAGCAGAGTTTAACTTGCCTTGGATCTCCAGAATTCCAAGGGAGAACAACAGGAGGTGAAGAAGAGTCAAAACGATTCTAAAAAAACACAAGGAGCCCTGCCCAAAGGGGCGTGTCCACAAGGAAGTGTAATACTGGTATTTTGGTGGTTATCTAAACTGCTCACTGAGAGAGGCCCTCTCAAAAAAAAGAATTTTGGTCTAACATCTTAATATGTTTTTTTAACATATTTCATTAAAAGCATGTATTCATCATTAGTGCTTCAGAATCAAAGAGGGTGGGGTGCAACCCAGCTGAGGAAAAAAAAAGAGAGAAACATGCGCACTGCAAATCCACAAATGTTTTCTGCTGTATCCACATGAGAAAGAAATTTCAGAGTTTATTTCCTGTACTGTGGGCTGCCACAGCTTGATGGGGCTAAGAGGGAGGTTTCACTCCAGGTTCTCCTGAATGCTGACCATGCTGCTTTTCAGGGCTGCCTCTGCAACAGTACAGGGAGAATGATTTGAAGCCAAGGAGGTCAGAATTAGGTTTCACATTTCTAGACATTTGGAATTCAGATTTGCTTTCTTGAGTCTAGCAAAGATAAAATGCAATATTATTTTTTCTGCCAACAATAAAACCAATAGATCCACCCCTGAAATTATCACCTCTTTAATTTCCAGGTTTTTAATTCACATCCCCACTGAAAGAAACCTGCTTGCAACATAGAACAAAGCCCTGTTTTGCTCATGCAAAACATTAGTTCATCCTACCAACATGGTAACTCCTGGATAATGATGTCTTGCGAGAATCAGCCACGCTACTCACCCTACCTTCCAATCATCCCTAGAAGTATTGCTTGCTCCATGTTTTGTACAGCACCAAACCCACTGCTGGCTCTGAACAAAGACAATGAAAACACCAGTGATGATACCAATTCTTCTGGCCAGGTCACAGGCTCACTTTCCCACTCAGACCACAACACACCTTTCCTGCAGTTTAAAGAACAGTCGGAGAAGGGGAAAAGAAATTTCTGCAATGCTTGTTCTACTTCTGAGCAAAGGAGCAGGGTGACTTCTTAAAGCCCTTAGCACTGGGCTGAGAGCCAGGACCATGTTTGATATGATATTCCTTTGTGGTTTCATTTCTTCTCTTACAACAGAGATTTAAAAGCCACTTGTTTCCCACCAATGACAAGCAATGACATAAGAATTAGTTACTATCTCGATGGTGGTTTGGAAAAACAAAACCACAGCCAGTGTGACCACTTCCCAAAGAGCAGAAGTTGCAGTACAAACCCATTCTATCTCAAATATTACATGAGGAAAAAAACCCAAACCAATATGAACCCAAAAGAAAAGTTTGATCATTAAGCTGTCACGGTTTAAATTTCTCCCTTGATTGGAAGCTCTTACAGCAGCTAGGAAAAAAAACATTTTCCTCTGTATTTAGCAAACACCAATTCCCCTTCCACCCTATTGTTGGTAATTGGGTAGAGATAACCCAAATTCACTGTGTCTACACAGCAGCATCATTTCCAGTGTCAGTGCAGCCCTAGGAATGCTCCTTGCCTATTGGCTAATACTGTTGCAGAGCCAGGAGAAAAGCATCCCAACACGATCAGTGAGAGAGAAAGAAAACTACCTAAGCAGCATCAAAAAGTCTAAGATAATTTTTCTGCCAAGAAATGATTAACTAAAGGCATCCTTTTACAGTCCGGAACACAAATGCTGTGACAAAAGGGATATAAAATCTGTACCTATCTACTTGGGCTCTGGAGACAAGCAGCTGCCTCAGGAAAGCAGTAATAGGTGTTTTAATATCTCCTGGCTGATTAACTTTGTGCAAATTTAAATATGGCTACTAGTGAATTTCATTCCCATCCTCTCCTGAATCAGCAAAGAAAACAGAAGGACTATTGAGTCTCCAGGCACAGCCCCCTACCTCCAAATAGTGCACTGCTTCCAAGAGAGCTCAGGTTAACACAGAAGTAAGAGCATGAGAACCACAAAGACTCAGCACACCTATCCCTGGAGACAGTTCTCTTAGCAGGAATGCTCAGTGCTTCAGAAGATGCTGTTAAGAATCACCCAAGTGTTCAGCTGAAGACCAACATGTTCCAAAAGGCAGCCTCTCTTGAATATCTGGCTGTTAGCTGATGGCTCATATTCTATTGAAGGCTCACGTTCAGTTTGTTTTTTCTCTTCAACCCTTGAAACAGACAGTCCTTTGTTTAAATGCTGTGGGTTGCTGGCCTAGTGCTGCCCAATGGTAATGACCCCATTGGTAACTGGATTGATGGAAGGACATTTTTAGTATGATCCATTTTGACAGTGTCTGCCCAGCTGTCTCCCTGCCACTTCTGCTAACTTATCCTCCCAGCTCTGCTAGTTCCAGAACAGAACACACATCAAAAGACAGAGTCAGGGTTATCACTGGTTCAGCTCAGAAGTGTGTGTAAGAGTCACTTTCCCAACTTAGACAAATGTGAGAACTCTGAGCCCAGAGCTGAAAATAGTGCCCACTCCTACAGAAGGAATAGAAGTCCTTAAAGGGCAGAAGGGCAACCTAAAAGAGACGGAATAAAACAGCTCCAAGAACCCCACAGAAGCCCACTTGGCTGAGGCAGCAAAGAAACTTTCTCAGGCAATGTGGTGTTTGGAGTATTCACTTGCTCAGAAATGCATTCTTGAAATGCAAAGCTTTTCTATCTTCCACTATGAACAGCTGAGCAGGTCTGCCTCAATACCCAACACATGCTCTCAAGGCCAGCACACTGGGGACACTGCCTCACCTTGCGTGGGCAGTGGCTCACTCTGCTCCCACGGGAAGCAAGGAAGTAAAGGGAGTTTTCCTGGTATTTCCAGTGGAAATGGCCTTTGCCCAAACATCTAAATGCAGCAGTGAAACCAGACAGCTCTGGGACACAGAATCAGCACCCTAAACTGAGCCAGACCCCACAATCAGGAAGCACAAGGCAAGCTCTGCTGTCCAGAGTGAAAAGATTATACGTTAGAGATGAACTTCTTGAACAAGAGGAGATAACAGAGGGTGATTTCAGTGCAACTCACTGCCTCTCATTCTCAAGCTCCAGTCAGTCTGTATCACAGAACTATTAAAGCCTTACACAAGCACACTGCCAACTGCTTTTCTCTGGGTTACAAACACATGGAAGAATGGGAGAGAGATGGTATCAGCAGAGACAAGCCTGGGAGATCATCCAGTGGGATGAGATCCAGCACTGTAGGATTTGATTCTCTTTAGACTTTAGCCAGTAGATGTATGGTAGAACCTATGGAAACTGTCCCATTAGATTTTAGAACACAAACACAGCAGAATGTCATCATAAATAAGCAAAGTCTGTGTTAAAAAATTCTAAGTACACAGCATTTTCTCCAGTTCTGACACCTTTTTAATAGAAATCACTTGTTTAGGAAACAAATAGCACTTTTGTAATTTTTTTTACAATGTTTCTTACCTTGATCTTATTTTAAGTAACACTAGGAAGACCTCAATATCTTTTATTTTCCTTTTTAATTTAAAAAAGTTGGTTTTTTTCCCCCAGATACAAAGATTTTGCCCTTGCATAAAAAAACAGTGCCCAAAACGATGACACAAGGACTCACAAAGACTCACTGTATCTCACTGACACTATTACTTCTAATCTATACCATGCAAGGTCCCATCTACCTCTTTAATTAGACTGTCAGCCTGAAAAACAGCTTTTCTATTCCTTATTTAGTTCTTGTTACCAAAAGAAGAGAAAGGAAGTGAAAGAAAAGGACATTTCTCTGTTGAGTTCACACATCTGGGTTATGTGCTACTTTGTTCAGGATACCTGTGTTGTTTATAAATACAGAAAAGGGATGGAATCTCATTTTCAAGTAATTGATGCACATTTTCTCTTGGGACACCTCCATCCAATGCTCCAAGCTGACCCTGGCCCTCTCTTTTCCCATTCCCAAAACAGACTTTCTGGATGAGTGTGAGGACACACAGGCTCTCAGGCACACGGTGTGATTCTTGGGGTGTCCTGTAGGGCCAGGAGTTGGACTCAGTGATCCTGACTCAGCATATCCTATGATTCTATGTGCTGGTTACTCAGTGAAAAGTCCATCTCCTTTCCTTTTGTACATCTCCTGTCTAAACAATAGTAAATACTGCTTATTTGATAGACTTGTCCCTTCTGGGCACTGGGATTTGATAATTTATATTTCTGGTTTTTTGGTTTAATAGTACTGAGAGTTTAGAAACAGGAAAAGCCCATAGGCTCTTTGGACTTGTTTTTATTTTCCCCTAGCTAAACAAACTGTTCTGCAAATAGGAACTTGAAACCTGCTCTCCTCCCTTATCCCTGCTCCTCACCCCAAACAAAAATAAAACAAACCTATAGTGGCTGTGGAGGCTGCTGCAGGCACACACTGGTGTAAAATATAGAGAGAGTAAATATATTATTTCACTTGGCATGGTGCTGGCAAAGAACCCCCAGCTGGCACTATTCATGTAACATGATCCAAACTTCGCATGTACACACAGAATAAGAAGGATCGATTGGCAAACTCCGGTGCCGCCTGGCACAAGCATCTTCACGCTCTCTCTGGAACCAAAGAACTAAAGAATTCTGCACTTTCCAGAAGAAATCCAGTTTTGCTTTTCTAGAGTTTCTTTATTTTGCTCTTTCTCCTCGCCGCCACCTCCCTTGGCTCCTTCTTAACTTGGCTGTGTTATTTAGTCTCATCGCCCTTGTTACAGTTCACCATGCAGCTCTGGGAAGGGGAGGGGGCTAAGGTGGAGGTGGCAGCATTAGTATTGTTAGTGGAGTCCATGCCGTTGGAGATGGCTACTGAATTGACCTCAGAGTTTATGGGTTTTGAAAGGTCGATGCCTTGGATGAGGCGGATCAGCTGTTTTACCTTCTCCAAGGAGCTGTGCATCTCCTTCTGTTTTGCAAGGATGGTATTCTTCATTTCCATGCATTTCTACAGCAAAGCAGAAAACCAGTAATAAGTTCGAGCTTATGAATGAAAGAAGGCAAGTGAAGGAATATGATGTTCACAGATCTAAATGTAAGTACCCAGAAAAGACTGCAGCTGCAACTTCACTTTTCCAGCCTAGAAGAAAAGAGTCTCTAGGCTGTGTTCAGAGGAGAATTCATATTTGCAGGCTGAGGAAATAAAATAGCTGTCACCTGGTATGGCTCCCTTTCATTCCAAGGTGTTGTGCAAATGAACACAGACAGCTCCATCCTTTTGTGTTTCTTTTGAAGGAAAACTTCCAAGTGTATGTTCTTACAATTCTTTCTATTAGTATTGCATTACTGAAATTTCTTTAACTCAGATCTGCAAGCTCAGGCATCCCACTGCAGCTGACTGCTGACAGTGTGCGTGCAAACCATTAATGGGATACAGCCTTTGCTTTCACATATATTTTAGCAGGAACATCACTTCCTTCTCTCAATAAGTAAAAGGGCACTTGAAAAGGAAACCAAACTCCTCTTCACTTGAAGATCTTATTTTGTGGCCACTTCATTCTCTTAGAAGTGGTAGTAACATAGCTAGCTCATCAGCTAAGTGCCAGGGCAAGGTAACTTTAAAAAAAGCCCACAGATGATGTTTCAAGAGTGAAAAACTGCTTATATGTATATTTGAAACTCACAAAAATGAGGAAACAGTAGCTATGTCTGTTACATTCAGTTTTTTACATGAAGATGGCAACCTTCCTACATTTTTAAAATCTTTTATCCACGCTGATCTCCAGATACTGTTGGTTTTAGCTTTAATATTTTCACATGTAGCTCATGACATCATAATAACCCTAAAGCATCTAGACCTAATATGCCTGTTTTGGACAGGTCCGATATGAACATTCTCCTTGCCCACTGCCAATCCCTCATGTTAACGCCTTGCATCTGCCTGGGTACACCATTGAGAGAGAAATGGTGATAGTTGTCTAGTACTGCTCAGGTTACACTCAGCTACTGCTAACCAGAAGCAGTGACAATCCCCAGCACTGTTAGCCAGCCCCTCACAATCATTTTATTTGTATTGAAAGCACTGAGGGGTCTGTAAAAATGGGACACTTTTGCTCTAATAGGCAAAGACAGGAAAAGTGCAGCCTGGAAAGTGCATCTGTATCTAAAAAGTCTGTAATTATGAATCCAGCCTTACAGATGTTGCCACACAGGAGATTATATTTTCATTATGTGATACTGACTAGGGGTGCACCAAGAAGGGGCTCAAACTTTACACTGGCATCTCAAGAGACTAATCTGCACATTAAGGTGAGAAGAGTGACCAAATCAATATGTATGTTCCAATTACTGCAATAAACTAAGGTGGAGGCCAAGGTTTATGGTTTGAAGTATGACATTGTCTAGTTAATACCACGCAGAGGCATGTGCAGTGTCCAACTGCTGACTGCCAAGGCAACACAGCAAGGTGCTGAGAGTCAGGCGTGAGGAAATGGTCACTTTTGCATCAGAAAGGTCTGGAGAGTGCACCAAGGCTGTAACTGTCACTACTCACAGAGGCCCAAACATTCTTGTTAAGTGAGCCACTAGAGCTGGACTCCATCTACTGCCCACAGACAAAACCACTCTGGGTCATTTTTGTCACCTGCTGATGTTATATGTCACCATACATCTACCTACATGTTCAGCAAGGATCATGTATAAGAGACTCAATGTAACCATATGTTGCCTTTATTTCATTCCTGCTCCCCAAAGTCCTAAAAAGCAAAGGAAAGCACTCCTCAATTCTAAATAAATTCAGTGGATGACAGGTCTAGTAGATGGAGGTGCTCTATAATAGTTTTCTCCCTGCATTGTGGCACCAGAACACAGGTCAAGGGTTATCTGGGAGGACAATACTCACTGTTATAGAATTGCTGAGCTGTTTGACCTTCTGCTCTAGTTGTTCTCTTTCCTGTTTTAAATCTGAACTCCATTTAAGTAGTTTCTGTTTTTCCTCTTCTTTTGCTGCAAAACAGAATATTAAACAGAATACTTAAAATATTTCTCTTACAATAGTGTAGAGGGTCTAAACTGCTTCATGTAATGAGGGGAATTGTGTTTAAACCAATGCTTAAAAACTTGTGCACTGAATCATTCCCAAAATTTTACCTACATACACGAGCATGACAGGCTTAAGAAATATTTAGACTACTATTTTCACTTCACTAGTGATTAAGGTTATTTCCTTTTGTATGACAAAATTTCCTTTTGTAAAGGAAGTGCCATTCTATCCCACTCCAAAAATAACATCTTCCATTATTAAAAGTGAAAGAAAAGTGTTCATCATTTTCTTACCTGCTTTATATGCAATATATGAATGAACAATTGCTAAAGTTCCTGGCCATGGGATTGCTTCCTCCTTCTTTAGCATCTGAAAGAAAATTTTCATAGAGATTTAGCTGGTAAAAAACCTACCTCAGAGAAAGCAAAAAGGAGAGAGAGAAAGAGGGAAAGATTGAGGATTTTCTTTCATGGCTATCATTAGCCTCAGCCCTGTTAACAAGAAACTTCACAGACCTGATCTGAGATTTAACAGAGGGAATTATTCACAACTGTATTGTGGCTCCCACAAAGCAAGCCTATTTCTTACAAATGTCAGCATTTTCCTAAATTCCCTCCATAGCCACAAATAAAGTCTGCTAATGATACTGAAAAACTTAAAAGAGGAATGAAAGGATAGTATATCTGAACTCAAAACTTGCCAGGAGACAAACATTACTTCATGGTTCAGTCAAATTGCTGATCTTAGTTGTTCTGGGAAAGAAATTTTCATGCTGCAGCCGAGTCTCTGCACCCTACATTCAAACATCACACTTCTGGCTAATAAAACATGAAACTGTCCCATCACTCCTTCTTATCAGAATCATCTTAATAGACTTGTCAAACTCTCTTTATAAGGGTAAGCACCATTTATGTCTTTCAGATCCTTCCTACATTTTGCTTCCTAACAAACTTTAAGAGGAAAGACACATATTTTTAGTACAGGATCAGAGTGGTGTCTCAGAAGACAGGGGACTTGGTCAGTTTACAGTGAAGTTACTCAGATTTCCTCCTTAATTTTGTTGGAAGCTATCACAGAAACATGAAGAGGAGGGTTAAGGTGGGAGTAGGCAAGAACAGGAGTACCCAAGTCAAATACTGTCTCCTCTCTGGCAACTACTGACCAAGTCACTTGAGTTTTGCATTTTCATTCTTTTGAGCAGCACATCATAGATCAGGCTGTTTTCTCATGCTCCCACTGGTGCACCAAAGGCCACGTGGCTGACCAAGCAACGAGCTGTGTTAGACAGGACACAGCTCCAGACTGCCTATTATCAGCAACCCTTGACGACTCCTAGAGCTCCAAGGAAGGGTTAGGAATACAACAGTTTACTTCTTCATCTTGTATGCAATCTCAATGCAATTATAAACAAAATATTAAAATATAACCTGCTCACTTCAACTGTTCATTTTCAGAGAATGACCTAGAAGGAAACTGTTCACCTATACTCATTATACTGATGCTGGATGATATTATTGAAGAGATCACTGAAGACAGCGATCAGACCTTCTAATGTTTGATTTATATAAGCAAGCAGGGGCTTATATTTGCTCTATCTATTGAGGTGGGCTTGTGCAAATGCTTTATTTATTTGTCCAGAAGAATATACTAATAACTTTTGAAGAAACAATGAGCTTAAAATGAACAGCAGAATTTTTATGGGTGGTAGATAATATTTCAAAAAGTCTGCATACTTTGATCCAGAAAAAGAGTAAAAAGATAAGGGTAACAAATAAAGACCATGAATTCAGAAGCAAAAACTGACAGTTTTGTATTAGCACACATTCCAACAGAAGTAATAATTAAATGAAATTCACACAAGCCTTACTGCACATGAAACAGATTTGTTCAGTGTCAGGCTGTCTTGGTCTAAGCAACCCAGGCAATCTGGTTATTTTCTTTAACACCAAAAAATCTTCACATGCATTGCACATAACTCATTGTCTGTCAAACAATACCTGGTCTTGACATTTGGGACAGATCCACATGCCCTTAGGAATGGTTTTCAGAGGTGGGTCCAGGCAATCCAGGTGATAAACACGTGAACATGTGTCACACATCAGCAACTGCCCGCTTTTTCTGCAAACACTGCAAAAATCCTCATGGATATCACCCTACAAAATTAAGGGGAAGGGTTTGGGTGAGAGAAAGCAGGAGAGAAGGCAAAAAGTGAACTTTGATATCTACATCTTAGTTGAATTTAAGGTTTACAGCACCAACTATTTTCAAAGTGATTCCAAAAGGTCAAGCCCTTTTTAGACTGTGAAACAGGAAAACCATGCCAGATGTCAGAAACACTGACATCTCTCCTCCCAAACACTCCTCTGTCCTCCCAAGGCAAAATGGTACAGCAAACACTTATTACTATAGCTTCTCTTACCTACTGCTACCCCATAGCCTTTCTTCTTTAAGGTTCCCTCTTTACCCTGATCTTTTTATTTGCCTGAAGTGATGAGCTACCCACTTTCTTAACCCTCCTGATTTTTGGATGTAAGCCCAACTCCACTCCCAGAATGCTGATTAGGCTGTCTCTTGCCAGTAATAGTATGTAAGAAACCCCAACTGAGTGACTTAAAAGAACACTGTTAAATATTTAGGTCACCTTTAAAAATGAAACTGTAAGGAAAAGGTGTTTTGCTTCTAAATGAAAAAGAATAGAATGAATTATGTTCTGAGACAATTCTTTTTACTTCACTTAGGCTTCCTCAAGTTGCACCAAAAAAGCTGTGACTCAAAACTTTCTCATTGTCTACAGAGAGTGGATTGTTTCATCACTAACATAGACTGAGAGCTAGGATAAAAGAGTAACAAGAGAGATTTTCTAAAATTTTTTAAAAGAAAGAATTGAAAAAATGACTAGCCGTGTCTCTTAAAACAACTAGGTTTAGTTACTAATGCATTTCCATCAGAGAGAGTTCTTTTCTACAGCCATTAACATCCCAAAAAGGCAGGTCTCATTTTTGTTTCTTCTTCTCTCTCTCTCTCTCTCCTCCTGTTTTGATTTGATTTTCAGATATTTGAATGAAGAGGCATGATAGAAAGGTAGCTCAGCGATCCTATAGGAAGCAAGGGGCATCCCACCCTCTCCTCTGACCACCGGGCTCTCCTGGCAACTCCACATGTCCAAGGCCCCATCTGGTGTCTGAAGTGCAGCCTGTCACTGACTTACAATAAAGTTTCACACACACCCAGATCTGCAAGACTGCAATCATAAGATGTGTGTGTGGAGCAGAACTGTGGGTACACACTCTCCTGTATGAAATACTAGCCTATGCAAGGTTTCATTTTGGCACAGATCATCTCTTCACACGTGCAAACAATTTCTGTCAATTTGGAGGGATAGCAGATTTGGCCGTGCACTCACACATTAAGGTGCCAGACAAGAAAAATTACAGTAATCTCCACTATGGATGACATAATACACATGTAAGAAGAATGACACATGAGCAATCTGCTCAGGTTTCCACTTCCCAGTTCTATTGGTGATATGGCCCTTCTTCAAAGGGAAAGCTCTTCTAAATTTCCAAAGCTAACACTGATTTCATGTTTTGTAAAGGATCAATCTTCAGTGAATTTTCAGTGCCATGTTTTGGATCCGTAACTCCCTGGGATAGTTGAGAGCTGAGTTATAGTATTACTTCACCTTTAACACCAAAGAGCTCCTCAGTGTTAAATGAAGATCTAAATGAGTGACATATCATGCTTCTTGTGAAGTGATGTGTTGTAACCAGGCTGGGAAGAACTTCTTTCCCTCTATCCTGCATTCTCTGAGTACAAGGAAAAGGCAGCAGGCAAGAGATATCACATAAGCTAAAATAAAATCCTCTTCAAGATAAGGAGAAGTTTAAGAGCGGAATCTCTCATTTTAGAAAAAAATTCTAGAGAATTACGTATCTTAAGATGCATTAGTTGCCACGGACTACACAATGGCTCTTGGTAACAAAGTGCAAAATATTGGTGCGCTGAAAACCAAACCTGTTATGTCTCATATCCTGCAGAAAGAGCCCTACAAAAGAGACACATGCAGTTTCTTCTTAAGGGGAGACATTTAGAAATTTAGACCCAGAATGTCCCAAATTCAACTGAGTGCTGCAAAACCTGTAGTGATACAGGTGACCAGTGCACAGTGCAGCTGAATGCACAGAGCTGCCAACACACATGCACAGAATTCACAGTCCTATTTTTGCAAATGCAAAATTCAGGGCAATTCCTCAGAGTTAACAACTGTCCTTACCAAAACCCCCGCCAGTGTTCGATTCCAAAGAATTGCCCCAGGTCTTATGGGCAGTTCATAAATATATGCATAAAGGGGGGGCTGGTAGTGTTGTAACAGGCACCCACTAATGTCAGCTTCTGAAGCAGCTTTGTGTAGGCTACAGCCAGCCAGCTTAGGCTAGGGCAGAGTTCACTGAGGCTGCTCAGACATGCTACAGCCTGGAGTGACCAAAGAATAATTTCAGAACAGATACCATAAAAGGTGATTTAACGTCACTTTCTGCTCTACTTCCTCTTCACAAGGGACCAGGGAAGGGTCCCACAAGGGAAAATAAATTTAAGCTTTCTGGACAGCTAACAGTTTAATTTCTTTTGATAAAGTGTCTAGAGCAGTGGGGCCTGGCTTTAGGCAGCTGAACCGAATAATTCAGTAACAAAAGCAGCTTGTGTGCTTGGGTTTGTAATATCTATACTTATATGTACATTTAACTGGAATAAAATGGGAAAATTAAATATTCTGCAACATTTGTTCATGATCATATAAATAAAGAAGATCATAGTGTATGATGTAAGTGAATTAAATTATCAGAAGCAATACTAATTCTGGCATATTCTAACTTTTATGGGCTTGACTTTGCAATCTGAAAGTTCTACAGTGCTCCTCTCAATTGAAACACTGTTTTGATATAAATGTTCACTAATAAGAAGGCATTTTGTGACCATATACTCGAATCATCACTAAAACAGAGATTTTTGCACAATTCTTATTGCTGAGTAATTGACCTTCAAAGGCAATTGCTATTATCCAGGTGAATATGCCACTACTGCATGAGGGAGAACCACACATAATCAAGTGCCTCGTAAGTGGCTCACATAACCATTTGGCAAGACAATTGCCAGATTGGAAAAGGGCAAAAAAAAGGGAGAGGAAAAAAAAAAAGAGGTTTTGCTCAATCCTGCCTAGTGCATTATTTCCTTCCTTTTCCCAGGTTCTAGACCTACTTTCTACCCCTTCATCCTTATCACCAATCCTATCACAAGTTTCTGCTTCATCCTCCCTTCAAAATTTCTCCCTGTCATTCAGAGAATAACATTTCAGGAAAAATTCAAGAAGGCTGTTCTGGTCCACTGTGCCTCATGCCAAGTGCTTGGCCTGATTTGCAATTTTCATAGGCACTGCAGAAAAGAGGGCAACAACTCATCATACTCTTTTGAAAGCTCTTACACAGTAGGAAAAGACTGAGCAGTATACACACTCATGAGAGATGGAAAAGACCCCCACCACATCATCCAGTCCTTCTCTTGGGGCCAGTGCAAACTATGTGCTCTTCAGCACATTTGCAATTCATCTGTACTTTGTATTTTTAAAAGACCCCAGAGATGGAGCTGTCCCATTGTATCCATGAGGGGGTATTCCACAGTCCCATTTATTTGGCTGTCAGGAAAGGGTCTTTGCAGTCATGTGCTATCCTGCTCTAAAAAATGACTATATAAAAGAGAACCTTGTAATTCCACATGTGTATTCCCTGGGTATTTGAATTGCATCTATTTATTTCAGTGCTTCAGACACACTCGCACTACTCCAATTCCTGTTACCTCTGCGGAACAAGTACAGTTCAGAGGCAAGGAACTGGCCTCTATTCCCTGTTCTACGTGGTCAGTAGAGTTGGTCTCTCAGTCCACGTTCTCACAATGGTGCAACTGTACAGATGAAAATAGAACAACCCAGCTTTTCCTTAAAAGCCATTTCAGATGGTTGGGCCTCAAGTATGTGTGATTGTCTTTCTAAAAGAAGAACTGCAGAAGGAGAGTGTAGCACCAGTACGAAGAAATAACCAAGCACCTTTTGATTCTTAAGCTATGCCTGTAAATACCAGTTTTCTAAAAGCAAGCTCTCAAATGAAAATACATTCCATCTCCTGAGGACTGTTTTACCCCCACAGAAAAGTCCTACACACTTTCTGCCAAATCAGTGCCACAAATGTTGCTCCTGGCTGTTCTGCATGATGAAGCAGTTTCCATCCTTCTCTCATTATAGAAACACAACTTTTTGTTATTATGGCTAGTAACTAATACTTTTTATTCTCCTCTTCTTCACCCACCCCACCCACCCCCTGGCCATTTTCCATGGATGACAGATTCAATTCAGTCAGACAAGATCTCAGAAACTACACAAGGGAAATGAGCTCATCTAGCATGCCTGGTGCCTCCCAATGTTTCAGTCCACTGAAGGAGTTATAAATAAAATCCCTACAGGATAACAACACAGGTGCAGGAGGAAAAAAGGGTGTTTAAAAAATGCTGGACAGTTTCACTGCACTGAATCAGGACAAACGATGAGTGAGATTTAAGAAACAAAACCTGCAATGATTTTCCTTGTGCCTGCTTTGAGTAACTTTCTAAAAGCAACCCCCTCCCCAAGAGTTACTTACGTCTGTGGAGCTGGGGCTAGGCAGGGACACAGGCTGAACAGCTGCGGGAAAAGTAAATGTGCTCTCTGTCTTTTCATTTTCAGGGGAGTCGGGATAACTGGAGAGAGGGGACGTGGGGGTCAAAGCCCCGAACCCCAACACCGTGTTGTATTTAGGTGGACGACCTACATATTAACAACAGGGAACAAAAACGAAACAAAAAAAAAAAAAAAAAAAAATGATCTTACATACCTTTGGCCAGTGGTCCTCATTGGCTAGCGTGAAAAAGGAAATGATGTAGCACAGAGAGGAAGTTAATATAAAAGTCACAAGTGGAAGGACAGAAGCAAAGATTTAAACATTTTTTAGAAATCTTTAAGTAGAATTTTGCAAGGAAAGAACATTTAAAAGATGCATTTCAGAAGGAAATAGAAATAAGCTCTGTAGAGGGTCAAAGAATTATTCCCACAAAAGCAGCATGGGGACAGTTGCTACTCCTAAAAATCAGGCTGTTCAGTTTTTAGGGGAAAAATGTTGGCATCAAAGCTCCACAGAAGCTACAACAACTACTATTAAATCCTTTCTGCTGTTATCCCACACCTCCCCATAAATCTACACAGAGGTTAAATCCTTTATCAGAGGCCAACACTCACCACGCTCCTACTTTTCTTCCCCATTTTTTAAACCTCTCAGTACACAGATCAGCACTTTCTACCCTACTGGTACATTTTTAAAATTCGGCTACCTAAGAACAGGTCTTGTCTTCTGACCCATAACTTTTATCAGTTTTAACCTATCACTGGTCTCCTACTGTAACCCACTCCAAATTCTGTGTTCTTTCTTAGACTTTCTCAGCCAAGTATGTTTGATTATGCACAATACATAGATACTCCTTTAGACTAGCAGATGTGCAAAATGTCTTCATACAATTCCTATAAAATTACAAATGCAAAGCAAGGCAGCAAAAAACCCAGTATGCAACCATCATTTCTGCCTTCCTTCTCCCAGGTAATTTATAGAGATGTAAACATAAAGGAGTTAGGATCTAGGAATAATTCCCCAGATCTTTTGTTTACAGATTGTCAGTCTATACCTATTAACATGCTAAACCTTGCATTTAAGGTCTGGATATGTTCCAGCACTAAGTATGTCCTTGGAAATGGATTTCTGCTAGTGATGTCCACGGGTGAAATTTCTGACATGCTCAGCACCATCTATAATTAAACTAAAGCTCTCAAGGGCAAATGCTTACAAAAGCTTTTCACTTAATATATTGCTGTATTAAATTACAAAACAAATGTATACTTCCAAATCTTTTGTCAATTGAAAACACGTGCTACTAATTTGGTGCTGATGCAACATAAAGGCTCACTCACAACAGGTCGTGATGAAAAAAATAGAAAGTATAATAGTCAGTTGCAAAAACAAGGTAAGAGAGTATCAAGTACAAATGCATACAATCATTTTCATTGATACAGTAATTGTTCACTATAAGGTCTAAAATAAAATTAAGAAATCATTACTAGAAGAAGGAACATTTACTTATCCACAGAGTAAATGCAAAAACCCTCTATTAAAAATGAACATCATATCATTTAAAAAAATACATTTAATGTTTTTAGGGGATAGCAACAGAGACAATCTTTTATTTAAAAACAGCATAGCTACATAAGTGTCAGCTTTGCCCCATTGTCTGCTGGACTGAAAACACGGATCAAGAACAAAATACGTCAAATTAATATTTCATCTTGCAGAAAAAATCCCCAAAAGATAATGGAACTGGTCAGTGCTAGGTGAGAGACTGGTTTATTTTTAAAATCTGATTTACTACTTTTTTAGACAGAAAACTTAGGATAGAGAAGGTATTATGAGTCTTTAAGGACTGTAGAAAATCATCAAAAATCAGGTAAACATCGTCAGGTAGGTGTGGTCGATGCCATGCACAAATAATGGCATCACATTCTCTCCCACACAGTTTTCTGCTTCACCTGTTTCACAACAAACTAAGTCTTAAAATTTTACCTGTTCTACAGAAGGATTTCTTCTGAATAGTACTGAATGCCTATATGAAAGATCATCTCTCATTTTCGGACAAGTGGCACTCTGGTTGCAGAGTTAAAGTGCTTAGTGTGAGCATGATAGCTTTTCTCACCCAGGGCAAGTTCTTTTGAAGGACCCATCCCTATTCCCAGTAGGAAACAAGGCTTTTGTCACACTAAGTTTCCCCTCCTATTCAGGGCACAGATGATTTTCCCACAACCACTTTCTTCTTGATAACAACAATACAATCCAGTCATTAACAAGGGGATCTTTACAGCAGCTTCATAACTAAATGATGTTCAAACATCTCACATTTCTAGTGACTATCTAGTGAATTGGGGGGGGAGTTGTTTGAGTTTTTCTGAGAGTGAAACTGAAATGAAACATTGAGCTGCCTAATAGATCTTGCCATGCTAATCCCTAGAGGTCATGGTCTTTGCCTACCATGGAAATTTACTGGACAAATGAAGTAGTGTAGAGTCCATCTTGTTGTGCTCTTCAAATTGACATGAGGACTACAAAAGCAGTGTGGAGGAAGAGGCACTGGGCAGGGAGACAGGTCTGGGTATACCTCACCTCTTTTACGTGTCCCGGGATGCATTGTGCTGTTCAGGTACGTCACTGTACTCTTCTTGCGCTGCAGGGAACAATGGAACAATTTCTGTTGGGGAACATTTCTGGCAATAATGTAGCTGAGGAACAGCACAGTAAGTACTAAGTGAGATTACTGGCTTTTGTGTTTTCTGAAGCACACCTTCAGAAATGTTAGCTTTTTTACACTGCTTCTGATATCTGAACTGCTTCAGGCTGATATGCAAGCAGACCAACACACATTGCCATTTGATGCCAGGTTTATATAGGAGAAGGCAGGAAAAGATACAAGTACTAGAAACACCCCAGTGTATTTACTATTTAAAAATCAGAGCACTGTGTCATTGCAATGGCCTTTTGAACTATAAATGATAGCTTGCCTTTCTAGTTAGAACTGAGAAAGCTTACAAGGTAGCAAGATGTTAGAAAGACACTCAAGATCAGAATGAAAATACCAACTTCCCCCAGCAAAAAATTAATACCTCAGGCTCAAAAACGGCTCCACTGTACACTGGATTTGCTGTTGTTCTTCTTTTCCTCTCTTGTCGCTTACTTTGGATTTCTTGTAAAACAAAGCATTCAGGTTAGAAAACAATGGATCTCAGAAATTATATAAAGTCCACAGAATTCAGTTTGCATGTGAGAAGTGCTGCAAAGATTTCTGCAGAACACCAGTCATGCCGGGTATAGGCAACTGCGTTATACTTTTAACTTCTGAAGGTTTGAAAACTAACAGCTGACAAGGAATACAAATACAGTGCTCAAGTAACTGATTAAATCCTACTTCTCACCAAGTAATCCACGACTAAGACATTTAAAACTCATGGTCAATATAACTGGGATCTTAAAAAATGCCTCTGGTAACCTTATTGATACTTAAAAATACAGTGCAGAAATATGCAGGTGTTTGAAATGATAGGCTGTCTTTCAATGTACAGGATTAGAAGTTTAAATTATGAATCAAATTATAATCCATTAACTCATTCATTACAAGTTACAGTCCTATGAAATCATAAAATAAATGAAAAATCTAGGCATAGGTTACAGTAAAATTATCTGTGGTGTATCTTTGCAGATAGAGGGGTTGTCCAGAGGGCACTGCTATTGCCACAGATTTCTACCATCAGAGCATACACTTTCTTCCCAACCTCTGCTCCACTGCATAAATAACTTTATGCTTTGTTTCAATGTCATAAGAAGAACAAAAATATGCACAACAAACTAAGTTAGATCAAGAGTACAGACATCCCCATTGTACAAGAAAATACTGCATTTAATACAAGAAATATTTTGGAATCCTACTTCCAATTTAGAATGACCATGAAACCAGGAGCTGAACAACCAAACTAAGATATTTTTCCTACCTTCCAGGTGGTCATGAGTAACTAGTCCCAGAGACACCATGAAGGCAAGTTTCTGTGAGAGGGAAGAAAAAAGATCATGAAAAGTGCAACTGTTAGGATGAGTAATTTATGCCCTTTAAAGGTAGCTGACCAGTAACTAAGCATCAAAATAATTTTTAGTGATACTTTGCTTCTATAAATCACTTTTCATTCATGCATGTCAAACTTCTTGGAAAAGGACAGACAAGAGTCCCATTTCCTAGATGGGAACCTAGCCTGAGATACTGGGAAATATGCATTGTTCATGGTCACAGAGTTGGCAGAGCTGGGAACAAGAGAGCAGTTTCTTTACTTCCATTCCAGCACTGAACTGACTATTAGAAGACAACACAGTTCAATTGCCAGAAAAATATTCCTAGTTTAAGATCATTCTCCAACTATTGTGAACTACAAGGAGCCAACTCTAGCTTAGATTTGCTATTTGCTAAAGGCTATGGGTTTCTTAGAGGATTCTAATTTTAATGCAGGAAATGCAGAGACATGTAAAAATCAGAATTTTGTTATCTAACTGATAACAGTTAGAGCTCACACAACAGTCAAATTGAATCCATCTATGGAAATAAATGTAGCAGAGCATTTAGCTGTAATCAGTTCCAAAGCTCTTTCTAAACTAAACTGGACTAAAACACAAGCAGAATGTGGATATATGTGACTCTTTCCTTCCTGCTCACCATAGAAGAAATATTTTATAAAGGAAAACAGACATTTCTTCAGCTTTGAGAATAACTCCAGAGTCTAAAACCTCAAAGGAGTGGAAATCAACTCTGTAATCTAAACCCCTGTTTGAAGGAAGTATCATGGAGAAATAACGATCTCATAACTTACAAAAGACTTAGAAGCCAAATGCACTCCAGAACTGAAAAACGCAATGCACTACATCTATTTAGATTTTTTTATTCTGTAGCCTTATCAATTACTGCTGTCTAACAGGAACACACAGAATGTTAAAGTTAAGAAGTCTCAAGGGAACAGAGGTAAAAATATTTTCTGAAGGACAGTGTCTTTTTTTTTCTTTTTCTTAATAGAAAGCTCTGTGTATGTTCTGATACCTGTGGATTTTCTTCCCGTTTTGGCTTCGGTGCAGCAGGTGGAGTAACTGTACGACTTTCTGTTTGCTTCTCTTCTGTTTCCACATGTGGTTTAATAGTCTGCAAGAAAACAGTGTTTCTCACATTCAGTGATAAGAATGACTTTTTTTACTTTGACTATTAAAACAAAACAAATACTTTTGCAAATACAGGAGAGAAAATGTTTAAAGCTGACAGTGTGCTAACAAAGATTTAATTGAGGAATCTAAAACAGACATTTCTTCAGCTTTGAGAATAACTCCAGAGTCTAAAACCTCAAAGGAGTGGAAATCAACTCTGTAATCTAAACCCCTGTTTGAAGGAAGTATCATGGAGAAATGACGATCTCATAACTTACAAAAGACTTAGAAGCCAAATGCACTCCAGAACTGAAAAACGCAATGCACTACATCTATTTAGATTTTTTTATTCTGTAGCCTTATCAATTACTGCTGTCTAACAGGAACACACAGAATGTTAAAGTTAAGAAGTCTCAAGGGAACAGAGGTAAAAATATTTTCTGAAGGACAGTGTCTTTTTTTTTCTTTTTCTTAATAGAAAGCTCTGTGTATGTTCTGATACCTGTGGATTTTCTTCCCGTTTTGGCTTCGGTGCAGCAGGTGGAGTAACTGTACGACTTTCTGTTTGCTTCTCTTCTGTTTCCACATGTGGTTTAATAGTCTGCAAGAAAACAGTGTTTCTCACTTCAGTGATAAGAATGACTTTTTTTACTTTGACTATTAAAACAAAACAAATACTTTTGCAAATACAGGAGAGAAAATGTTTAAAGCTGACAGTGTGCTAACAAAGATTTAATTGAGGAATCTGATGCAAGAGCAATGTTAAATAAGGTATTTTCATTTAACAAAGAATGAAACAGCCTTGTCACCAATTCATTACCCCACACAGCCACACAAGATAAAATAGTGATTTTAAGAGTTAACTTTGTTACAGAAACCACTGTAATGTATGGGAGTACCAGACACTTCAAGAAAACTCATCCCATCAATACTTCCACTTAAAAACCTGCCATTCTGCATGGCACATACATTTATATATATACAAAATATACTTGCTCCTCAGTCCTTATATTTTATAGAATTAGGAATGGCTCAAAAACTGTCGCTCTGAACTCCTCAATGTCAGATGTTTCTGAAGCCTTTTTCTTTTCTCAAGTCATAGTTCTTGTGCATGACATTCCTCAGCCTACAGAATGGATATTGAGGCTATAAACTGAGTAAGGTGAGCCACAGACAGACAAACTTTTCCCTTTATGATATGGAGAAATTATACAGGAAATTTCATGTGTGATTGAACCACCACCATTCTTCAATATTTTTCTGTAGTTGCTGGTAATTATTCAAAGAGCAAATGAATATTGCTAGCATCAAAAGGAACAGGCATCAAAAGTCAAATATTGTAGAAGTACAACTTCACATAGAAAGGACACACATTGCTGAGTAACCTCTGCAACAGTTCTGAGGTATGCAAGAACCTACTCTTGAGATTTCACAAGCAGAACTGAGCATGAGCACAACTTTCATGCACATGATTTTCACAGTCTCCATAAGTATTTCAAAAGCAGAAAGAAGGTAACCTCAAGGCACATTAGTCTAGGAAAGAGTTATAAGTGACATATATACTACTATTATCTATATAAATTTCATAAATATTATGTTACAGTATGCAATATAGTATACAATGTTACACTATTACTAACATACAATATACAAAAGAGTTAAAAGTGAATCAGAATATTGCTTTCCTTGAGCAGACTGGCAAGGACTCTCAGTTGCAATCCACACTGACTTAAGTAGTGACTTCTGACTTACAGAAGTCTTTTCTGGAGAAAGACTTTAAACATATAGAATTTTCTGCTTCTGAAGGTCTCCTTTCCACTCATTCAATTTGATTTAGACACAGGGAACCATCAGACTTCAGAAGCTGAGTGAGACTATTTTGCCTCTAATCACAAGATTGCAAGATCAAGCAATCACGGAAGAAATGGCTACATTTATCTGATTAAATATCCCTACAATTGTGTGCAATTTTTGCCTTTCACATAACCACCCTTTGAAAAACAAAAGGGCTTGATATGAAGATAGATTTCAGCTTGTATTTATTCTTCAAGATACTAGTCAAACCCTGCAATGTAGCCTGCTTATGAACTACTGATGTTTAAACAGTAGAGGGAGCATAAAAACACTGAAGCAGGAGAAAAAGGTGCCAATGGCTCATATTAAAGGAAATGGTAACATCTATCCCAAGAGCTGCAAGTCATTCCATAATTTGTACAGCCATTGGAACATGAATATCTCCAGTATCCACTGAAAACTTCTCCCTGGCTGTTGTCCTCTCCACACTGGCGCAGTAAAGCAATAAACCCAGTACCTTGCATTGGTAGGCACTTTATCTGTACCTGTTTTTCAATGTTTGGTTTGCTGATCTGTACAGTCTGAGGCCCAGCGAGCCTGGTCCCCGGTGCTGCTATCACGATGCTGGTGAGCTGTGCCATAGGGAAGGTTTTGGCTATGGTTGCTGTCTGCCCGTTAACTACACGAACTGGATGGATGGAGTTCTGAGAGTTGGGTAAAGAGGTGGGTGTGAACTTCGTTGTCAACATCACAGGCCTCTGAATAAGCTGAGGAGCTGCAAGCATTGGAGGAGGTGCAGGGGCAATAGGAATGTTATTTTGGGCAACTGGTTTAGGTCGAACCTACAGAAAAAGAAAAAATAAAACCCAGAGGTTTGTATATCAGTATTTCAGATCAACTTTTCACTAAGTCTTTCAATTCATCCTGTGTAATCTGCAGGAGGTTGCTTGATTTTTTTTAGATAACGTCATTTTTAGCATACTGTCCTAAGTATGTTAAGAGAAAAAAGCACCACATTTTCAAGCCTACTTACATAAAACCCATCCATAACATTTGCATATATAGTCACCATCCCTGAAATGGTATTTGGATGCACAGATACTTATACAGAATGTTTATTGCAAAATGCCTTATCTGTATCTAAATTAACATCTTGGTTTTACAGGCCAAAAAAATCCATGTGATATTTACAGGCACAGCTGAGGCGCTCGTATTAAAAGCGTTTCAGGGCTTTGTAATGAACCTCCAAGAAATTATGAACAGTTGACTATGCCCCAAAACAAAAAATTATTTTTTCCAGCAAATACCTGTTATCTGTCAATTCTATATATTATTTAGATACCTGCACAACCAATCTTGATATGCAAAAAAAGTGACAAGATTATATATTAATCCCTTACTGAAAGTGCTGAACGTACAGGTAAAATGCAACCATTTCTCTTCTTTCACAAGAAAGAAAAGAGCCACAAGAATCTTTCAAAACTCCATCACCAATACTTGCTTATTTTCTGTCTCTGTTAAGTTTGTACTTTAACAACGGACTTAAAATATCATTGCAGAGTACAGAAGTAGAGCATATTACTTTAAAAATAAAGCTCTTTTTTCTTTATTTGATTCCTATCCACCTGCAATACTCCATAAAGCATTTTACCATGAAAAACTAGGTCACATTCCAACAGATCTCACCATACTCAAATCTTAATCAGATATCAGCCTTTTTTCCCTTTTCACTTTGCAAAAGATTTACTTTTATTCACAGCATTACATACTTCATACAAATGAAGTAGTTCACCCAAGATATTATTTTTTTTTACATAAAGAAACAATCTGTGTCCTCCCCAAACCATGAAAAAAAAAGCGAACCACAAGTTTTACTACTCAGCTGAAAACAGAGGTCACTCTCTCTTGCAATACAGAAATACTTGGGAATAATCTAGAGATGTATATTTTTTTCTTTTTTTCACTCATGAGCAGCAAGCAACAATTAGAGTAATTTAAGGCTGTGGGTGATGCCTTGATTTTGATGACACGTATTCCATAAGTTCATTTCACGTATTGCAAACAAGATCATATATATAATCATTTGTAAATTTCAAAACTACAAACTCATACAGGTAGAGGGTGGCTTGAGGAGGTCTCTAATTTGACCTCCTGCTCAGAACAGGACCATCACTAAATGCAGATTGGCTGGCCCAAGGCTTTGTCCAGGTGCATCTTGTAAAACTTCAAGGATGGAACTTTCACAACAGGTCTGGCAAGCCTCTTCCGCTCCTAACTGTCCTCAAGGAGAGAAGTGTTTCCTTATATGCAGTCTAAAACTTCCCTGTCCTCATTAATGAGCATTGCCTCTAATTTTCCTGCCAAACACCTATGCCTCTATGCCTCCAGCTTCTTGTTTATTTCCTTGCTGATACTGGAAGCAACACTGCTGTTAGGGTGCCTCCAAAGCCTCTTCTCCAAATTTGAAAAGCCCAGGTTCCTTGGCCTCTCCTTCCAGGTTATATATTCCTGCCGCCCCAAGCTATCTTAGTGGTCATCCTTCCCATGCTCCATTCAAATTTATCAACCAGGGATTCCAAAACTGCAGGGTGTTTATTGGACTCAGTTTTATGATTGCTGAGGAAAGGTGGATAATCTCTTCCTTGAATCTAGTGGCTGTAATCCTGCTGGTACAGGTCAATATGCCAATATGCTGGTAGGTTTCTTTGCTGTTGGGGCACATCACTCATTGAGCTGCTCTCACCCAAGACCTTTTAATCTGTGCAGCTCCTCATCCAGTCAGTCCCCAGCCTGTACCTGTGCAGAGAGTTAGTCCATTCCAGGTACAAGACCATCTTTTCTTGTCCTGAGGCTCAAGAAATTCCTGCTGGCCTCTTCTTTTATCCTGTCTAGGACTGTCTGCATGTCAGCACTGCCTTGAAGAATATTGACTGCACCCTCAAATTTGTTATCATCAGCAAACCTGTTGAGGATGAATAGTCTTCTCCAGCACATCAGCAGTAAACACCACACAATGTTCATCAAAAGTCTCTTCTATCTATGCTATAATTAAGTTCCTCCTTCTATTGTTTGTTTTCTGTATACTCACCTGTGGAAGAAAATTTGGACGAGGAGTAAGTCTGGGAGGAGGGATGAACTGCGGCACTTTTATGGGTTGAGGCGTAGCCTGAACCTGCTGTAAGAACATGCGAAAGCTCAGTAAGAGGTAAGAGGAAACTTTAGCTTTGAAGTTTTTCACCAAAATCAACATCCTGAAGGTACTTTTAGACCTGATGTCCTCAGTTTTCACTCTGTAAACAATTTTTCATAGCAAGAGGTTCCTCATTAGAAAGGTATTAAAGACAGAACTAAACCTGATTTTCTAGATCCTACACACCTTGTTTCATAAATTGCAGACATATTTCCTTTTAGTTCAACTGTACTAACTATTGTGCTCTGCAATCTAAAAACATTTCATTTGATGATAATGAAAACTTGTGTTTGTTTTAATTATTAAAAAATGGCATTATAACGGACAGAAAATAGTAACTGAACTATAACATAGTTCAGTTATATGAGCTATGGTCTTGTCATAGTGAATGACATACAGAAGAATGAGAGAACATCTCATGCAAATAGCAAAGATTTAGAAGTTACAACTCTTTCAGCAATATTAATGACACTGTGAGGGGCTCTAAGTACACAACTTGAAATTTTCAAAAGTAGGCCATTCATTTGAAATAGTTAGGATCTGATTTTAAGGAAACCTAAGCACTTCCCTGAAAGGGTAACTGAAATCAGCTGCATGGAGCTGCCTCATGATTAACCACTGAATAGCACTAACAGCTACCATGAGTACCTGGGGAGATTCTCTGAAATTAATGTCAATGTTATTTTATACCCTCCTATATTTCTGTCCACTCACATAAAATTGCAATTTTCTTCAAAAAGGTCTTGTACTGATTAATTAGTGCTCGGGAAAATATTCTGATATTTTTGATCCAATTTGCTATAAAAACATAAATCATAGACTACTATTAAAATAGAATTACCTCCTCAAATCAAAGTTATTACGTAGAGAAATGAAGTACAGACACAAAGAACAGATGACAGAGGTGCAAGGGATGACACAGAAAAAGAGAACAGTAGAAAAAACTCCACTCAAATAGTCTTCTCTATTTCGATCACAAATATATGCCTCATTAGGAAGCAAAATTACTTCCATCTGCATTAAACTGTATTTTAATAAATAGAGATAAATTGGATTTTGTTTAATAAAGCCATAGCCTTTACTTCAGAAGTAAAATTTCCCTGTCATGTTGTTACATGATGCCTGGTTTGTAGACCAAGAAGCCTATATAATCCAGTTCTGAAACACTGGTTCTTTTATTTCTAGGTGGTTAACTGTTCTGGAAAAGACTCTGTGATGTAGCTAAAGCACAAAATCTGTATTTCCAAAATACATGTTTTTAAAGAAACAACATCTGTTTATGTGTTTGAAAGTGTGCTGAATGAAGACATGGTAGTGGGCAAACTTAAGGGATGTGTCTAACATCAGAGACTTTATCATGCAAAGGGAACAAGAGATTGACTCAAAAAACCCTAAGATGAAGACCCAAACTGATCAAATGAAGAAAGTCTGACATCTTCTTTGCCTAAGAAAAGAGTAAGAATTCTGCAGAGCATAGCCATACAGATTCAGTAAGGGCAAAGCAATCACTACTGCTCCATGACTACAGTTACTAACAGGGGAAACTTTACACAGAGGTGATGACAGCACTGATTTAATTCTATAAAGCAAAACAGTAGTAACAACCCACATGGAGAGAAGATGTTTTTCTTATAGACTATCACTTTAGTAATGTCAGCTAGTGAAGACTCACACCATGTCCCTACTATCCTCCTTTCTGTGAGAAACCCTGACTGTTTATTTTTGTCCAATAGCCCTCTTGTTAACCAAACCCACACATATCTGCAGGGCAAACAGATGAAACGCTTACCAAAGTTACTGTATTTTTTGTCACTATTTGGACTGCCTCAGCTCCTGGCCCAGTGACCTTATTTGTTGTCTGGAGGTTGACTGGTGCACTCTGCGCATCAGTGCTGAGGACTGCTTTCTGATTGTTGTTGATAGCAGTAACCATGGCAATGGTAGGTCTCTGACCCACAACAGAGGCAGGCATGGTCGCAGTTGCTGCTTTCAAGACGAGAGGTAGTGTCTTAGTGGTGATCATAGAAGCTGTAGTTACAGTTTTCTAAGGGAAACAGAAAATACACTGTAAGAGACAGAGACACTCTGTATCAGACAGGACATGGGTTGGTTAGTCAGAAACAATAGACAGCATGAGAAAGAAAAGGCAGCTCTGAGCATATCTACCTGCTGTTCAGACAAGCACATTATCTTATGCCTCTGAAAACTGGATAGCTAGAAGCATTCTCATCTGAGGCACCTGTTTGGTCTGTTTTAATCACCTGCAGCATTGCAGATTGAATGAAAACAAATTCCTGAGAAAATTACAATTAAGTGTTAGCAGTGGCATATGTATTTTGGATCTTTTTGTTTCATATTACTTCCAAACATGCACTGTCAATATCAAACATTTAAGGTGGAGGTTTATGAAACATTGCAGCAAACTAGCTTCTCACTGAGTAAAACTCCTATTTTCAAATGGAAACTGTAGTTACAGTGATCCTCACAATCACAGGAAGAGGGGGGGAAACATTCATAAGTTGTTTTTTTTTAAAACAAAAATATAATTTTTATTTTGGGCATCCCAGAGTCAGCTTTAGTGATACACACAGTTACCTTATACTGAACTTTCTTTCCTAAGAGCATCAGTAGGGTTGTCCTGAAGTTGTAAGAGCTGGCTGTTAGTCTGCCCAGCTGCAGGCAATTAAGTTTAACTTCTGTGGAATGGGCTAGTTTTGGAATATGTGTTTGACACCATGATTACTCTTGGGCTATTTTAAAAAGAGTGGTTTTGAATCATGTAACACCAGCATTTATCTGAAATGCCCCAGTACATCATGCCCAAAATTCCAAAGTTGAAGCAACTATCATTTCACAGTTTTGTTCTAAAATATACTGTCTTCCAAGATGCTGAGGCAAATGGACTTTACAAATCTCATTCAAAAAGCAGCAAGGTGAGAGTCTCCATATAAAACCAGAACACAATGCACACAGAAAACTCATGACACATGACACTTAACAGAATGGCAAATGATCTTATTTCTTTTCACTTTGGTGTAAAAAATCCATTGCACCAACAGCACTGCATCTTCAAGACTTTAGTCACATGATGAAATGCTCTTAGTACTAAATAGCCACCATTTCCTCCTGATGTCAGCTCTGTGTTCTACAGAGGAAAAAATGGAAAACCAGGGATCAGGCAGTCTTTGAGTTCTGAACATGCCTGATTTAGACTACTTGACTTTAATCATACAAGACCTTTATCTTTTTTGTAAGAAAATAATATATTTCCAGTTGAATGCTTCAGTATTTTCACCAATACTGTTCCCTTAAACAAAAACAGAGTTTACTTTCACACTTCTAATTTCATAATAATTAAACTATGTCCACTAACTGTTAATTATGCACAAGTGTGAAAAAATCCACTGTATAAGACCAAATCAAAGGCTAATTTATGCTTCAGTTTTATACATTTACGAGAAATGCAGACATAATTAAATTGTCCTTGTTGCAACACAATTTTGTTAATTTTTTATCTAAGATCTAACAAGCTTATCAACCTCTGCTGGACCTTCCCCAAAGCAAGAGGCTCCATTCCCATAATTCAGTAACATTATTCAAGCTTTTCCAATGAGATGTAATGTGGTACAATTTTCACAAGCATTACATTCAACCATAAATGTTTTAAAGAAAGGTGTAATCAATCATGTAATAAAAGACTGACTTTTCCAAGGAGTTCTACTAACTCTGCAAGTACTCAGAGTACAGCTTCAGTGAGAAGATCATAGGGCTTGAATATCCCTGTTACTTTGCTGAGCATTATTTAGACCACTTATTCTAAAAAGCAGTCCATGCATTAACTCATACTGAAGTTGCATTCATAGTGAGTCTGCATTATTGCACATAGTATTGCAATAATATGACCTTTTAGCAGGCTTGTTACTTTCAAAAATTTTAAAAGACCTTTTTACTGGACATATGTACATTAAAATGTCACTGTTAATTATGACATATATACCTGGATTCCTAAATTTGATTGCTCTGAAAACAATCTCTGAAAACATTCTCTGTAGTGACACAGCCTAGAAAAAGGTGTTATTTATAAAAGCAGGCATGAACAAACTGTTCATAGAGAGACAAAGTATTTGACCTCTCTTTGCTGAAGGAGATTGAGAGACAGTAAGGCAGAGGCAAAACCTTAGATGCAGAAACAAGTGAGGATGCTTCACTATTTTAACAACATAAATAAAACCAGAAAAGTGTTGCAGATAAAAGCTGGCTTATATCCAAGGGACAGGACAAACTGCCTTCCAATTTGTAACTACTTTCCAAGTACCACTCTACCATGTAATACAGTACAAAGTCAGAAGAGTGAAGCAGTTTTTGACTGTTTCGCTAGAGGGCTCTTTAACTTTGAACAAAACCTCAGTTTTTACAACCCAGGAGATGACCTGGAAGTTAATGAGTGAATTCAAAGTGCGGGATACTGAGAAACACACAAAACTGTGCTTGCTGCTCTCATGTTTCCTGTCTGAGAAACAGAGATCACTGATACAACAGTGATCCATTGTTTGCCTATAAATACGTTAGGACATAGTAATTTTTGCTTCTTTATTCCATTTCAGCTTTGATATTGATGTTGCTGCTCAAAATGCGTTTTCCTTAGTTAGGTTGGCTTAATTTCTTCAATGTACTTTTCTCAAAACTACAATTAGCTAAGCTTCACAAATGCATTCTAGAGTGCATCCAAACCAACTTGCTGAGCTAACAACAGCCCAACCATTTCTCTCTCGTCTGCTTTCAGAAAAAGGGAAGATGAGAATCACAACTCAAAGCTGTGGGTGTGATTCACTGCAATGTGCATAAAGCAAATTTCATAGGTGAATTCTGTCATCTGCCTATCCAGGTAAACATGAGCTCCTAAGATTGCATCAACAGGAAGAAAAGACTTCATATACACTACTTCTTACAGAACACCTCCCTGCATTTTCTAGCTGTTTTATTAGCACATTTTTGTGAATTCAAATATCTGAACAGGAGAAACTTGGAACTCCCCTCTTAAGCAAACCACTTTCTCTGTTGAGTTCTGGGATTATGTCTCTAATCCTATACTGCACTAAAATTCAGTTCACCTTCCCAATAAAGACCCTATTTTCTAAAATTTGAACTCTGCAATTAACACTGTATACTTCTAGACAAATCTTTGAAAATTCAGGTAAGTATTATTTGATATTACCTACATCTGTTTAGAAAGAACCAAGCAAAAAGAAGAAGGAACTCTTTTCTTGCATTTTGTTCACATTTGCAGAGGGCATTTTGTTAGTCATTTAAAAATAAAGGATTTTAATCACATACCTCATACAGAGTGTGTAAAGTATTTACTATTTCTGGAGACCTACTAGGTATGGTCAGACTCATTCATGCAGCTAGGGAAAAGATAGGCTCATTTGCTAAACTTTCACTTATTTTTAAGAAACGTGATAGACTGCCACACTTATTTTCTGTGGGGTTAAGATTCAACTTTGGAACAGTATATTGTTCTTTAAACTCAGATTGGAGGTTTTTGCCAAAAAACCCAAAAGACCCGTATCTGCATATTCATAGAAGAAGAAATTCATATGGCACATTAGCAGGCATAAGTGAAAGTTTGCAGTTTTCTCTCTGCATTTTTCCTTTTTTTAATTTTTAGTGACCTTCACCTTTAGTAAGAAAAAGAATTGTAGCTTTTTACCTGTGATCCTATCACGTTTGGAGAGGGTGCCGTGGACTGCTGCTGCTGTTGATGGTGATGTTGCTGTAGCTGTTGTAGTGGTTGCGGCTGTGGTGTCTGTAGTTTGTTTTCTGACTGTGCCAATGGCTGTATTTGAAATTTACTGTCTGGCTGTTCCTGCTTCACTATCAAATTCTTCCGAAGCTGCTCCACCACTCTTTTCTACCAGATAAACAAAATCATAAACAGAAATGATGACAGTTGTTTAACTGCACGTACTAGAGAAAATAATAACACCTAAAGATACATTTATTTAGTGTAAATAAGGAACTGCTCAGAAGCTTAGTGGGACTTCTCTTTTTGGAATTTTAAGTATTGGTGTTATCTAATAGGCACAGTCTAAAATTGGCCACAGACGAGTATTACAGCCCAGCAAGGTGACCTCACTGTTCTTGTAGGAAACCCACTGACCAAAATTCAGCCTATTCACAAACCACTGTAAGATCTCAGAAACCTGTATTTATATGGTTCCACATGCTTTGACACCTTCAAACACACACACTCCTAAAATGAACTTTGGGTTGAAGCTTCCTAGCTGACTTCAAGGCAATAGGCATGCCATTTTGTACCAGGCATTGAAACTGAGTGAGAGACAGTCAGTGCAAAGTGGGGATCTGGAAGGGCATGGGTGCATGGTCCTTCTGTTCAATATTATTGTCATCTGTAAAAGAATCAGAGAGCACTACCTACAGGGGAAGAAAATGGCACAATCTATTTCTTCCAGCTTAGGGGTTTCATATTACATTTTAGCTTCCATTTAAGTTTGAAATTATTTTAAAAGAGGTTTTTTCTCCTGGTAGCCAATGTGCACCTTTAGACAGTAAGAGGATTTAAGAGCAGATCAGGTGACTTGCAGCATAAGAGACATGTTATCTGCATGGATAATAAGGGCTCACAATTTATGTTCATATTATACTTTAGTATAGACAACAATGAAAACACTGTGACTTTTTTAACCTTCTGCAGGGATGACCAGAAATGGACATTTTTACCTATTCTCTAACCACTCCCAAATTTGGACAGCTTTAAAAAGATTTAGCTATAAACTCAAGCCCCCTTGATCAAGAGTACATGCACACACCCAAGAAATTACCCAACAAGGCATTCTTTGGAAGAGGACAATGAAGTCAACAGGCATGGGACAGGCAGAACCATGAAAGCTCTGGTGGAAACAGGAATGGTCAGGAAACATCTACCAGACCCAGGTGCTGACAGTGGGTTGCCCCAATGCAACAAGAGGTTGCATTTACATGAGAAATAAAGTTAAAAGTAATACAACCATTTTGACAATACCAAATGCTTTGATTTTTTGCTTTGTTTTGAAGCACTAGTATTCAGACACAGTATTAAACATAGAGATGAAATAAAAAAACCAAACCAAAAAATATTACAACTGGAAAGATATTTTCCCTCAAATTTCATTCACACATGATTATGAAATTCTGAGCTAACAAAATATCTGTTTTCTTAATTTTGTGGATATACAGTAGACTTATGATTTTAAGTATTTTGCTTATGATGAGCTAATACAGCACAATGCCTCACACAGTGAGTGTGTACCTCTAGGCCAGATATGAAAACTGGAACTTTAAAAAGCCAAATAAAACCCACAAGCAACAAACCCCGCATCCCTGTTTCATAATGTCGAAATGTGTGAGCTCACATGATTGACCTTATAGCACAAGACTGAATTCAGCGACTTGAAGGTACACAAGGACTGCCTGGCTTCTACAAAACCCACAGCCCTGGCTGAGGATGCTTGCTCAGCTCTGACAAGAGAAACACAGGCCCAACCTTGCTGAAAATTCAGGGAGTTAGTAAAGGACAGCAGCCTGAAGGAACTACTTTACCCTGCATCCAGTGAAGTGCTAAAAGCTGTCAAAGCCTAAAAGCTGTAAACTGTTTGCTCCCTTCTGAAACAAGGATAAAATAATAGAAGTGTAGAAGGCATTTCCTTAATTCAGATATTTCACATAGTTTAAAATGTCCTGTGTCCATCAGCTTGCTCATATACATAATAACTGAACAGTCATTTAAAATGCTTTCTGCAAAGATCAACCATGTTAACATGCAAATCAAAGTGCAGCATCAGCAAGCAGATACAAGAGCTGAAAACGCAGCCAAGGAGGGGGAGAGGAGAAGGCAGCAAAGTAGGAGAGGAAATAATGCAACGTACTTAGAGAATACCTGCCAAAAAATGGACTGAACATACACTCCTCCTGCACAGGAGGCTGAAGAATTACCATACCCAGCATGAACAGGAAGGGAGTTTTTGTCTTCCACAGCTGCAAGTATGAATTTCAGGGATAATGATGCTCTTCTACTGATTCCCTGACTGGAGGAAATCAGCAGCAATGGCTCAAGAATGAATTTCCATCTTGTTCTTTACAATGGGAAGAACATTAGTGAAAAGATTAAAAAAAAAAAAAGAGAGGGGAGAGACAGGCTGAGGACTCCTCTGCCATACTGCTACAGCAGGACGAGAGCCAGCAAGGAGAGCAGGGTAGCAGGAGCGAGGTGAGTCACATGGCATTCGCACACTGCCTGTTCCACCCCGGGCCTGAACCGCGGCTTGCAGACAGAGATGGGTAAAACAGGACCCAAGCACAGTTTTGTATTAGTGGCTTGTGCAAAAACTGATGCTCAGCGTATTTGGCACAAGATGGATAACGTGAGTGGAAAAACGCCGTTGTTCTGGAAGTCTACACTATCCTGTTGGAGACTGCTGAGAGCTGCCTGGCAGCAGCATATCCTGCCATCCATATCCATTATGCAGATATTAAATTGGAAGAAACACTAATGCTTTTAAGATTCAGAGAGTAAAACTGAAGTTTGCACTGCATGCCAATTGCTTACGCAGTTTAATAAGCTGCTTCTACCAACTGTCAGTAAAAATACCACATTGAAACTACTGAAATCATTTTACTCTCTGCAAGACTGTTGGGATTATCTGTTGGTTCGTAATTATCAAGAGAGACGCTCTGAACAACACATTTCAAAGTCCACAGCTGAATTAGCAAAACCAGACGAGTTCCTGGGGCCGCACCTACACAGGAACTCGGAGCAGATCTCCCGTTTTCAGCGCCACCCTCTGCGCCCCCTCTCCCGGCTCAGCCCACGCTGCCGGACTCCGCCCGCAGCGCACGGCTCCTCGGCATCCTGCTGGAAGCGCCGCAGCACGTGGCTGTCTGCAGCGACCTTAGCAGAGCCTGCTCCCGTACGGAACTAAACGGGAGGGCGCCATGAAAGAAACTCTTGTTTACTGTCAAACTTCATTAACACTGTGTTTTAAAACTGTTCCTCAGTTATTTGACTGCTCTTAATCAATTTTAAAGACAGTTTGTGATACAGAAAGTACGGTCTGTATGACTGAGATTTGCCAAGGCTGATATCAAGTCCTAGCTGCATGTCTTAGAGACTGAATGCCAGTCAGATTCAGGTGTTCTAAAAGTACCACAGAATTCTCAAGAAATATTCCTAATTCTTTAAATGCAATAATTTCCATTTTTCCTTACCATTCATATTTAAGAATATTTAATTTCATTCTTACTGACTACTTCAACATTTAAAATTGAGATAACTCAATCACAAACACATCATCATGTACACAACATGAGTTTTCTGCATATCTTAAAGCTCTAGTTCTCCTCATATTCCTAGAATAGTTTATTTTCCTGCCATAATATGAATGTATGAAAAGTATTTGTCTTTCAAGTTTACAGAACCTTCCTCCAAACTGAATGCCAATCCTCTCTTTACATCCACGATGTGAAAGAATTGAATTATCTCATCCATTCTTCTGAACTGCATTCTACCCAAAAAGGAACAGCCAGCCCTATGCAACAGTTACTATCAGACCACTTCCAACCCCATTTGTGGAACAGTGCCCTGTAAGCACACTACATCATCTCAGAGCTCTTGCTGTCTTGACATCTTTATCGCTAATCTCATCAGGAACCATTCACAGCACTGAGTTCAGAGCCCGAGACATCTTATATGACCTTCCTTAAAGTTAATAATTGCAATCAATATTGTGACATTTTGCTATCCCACTTTCTCATTCATGCCACAGGCCAGATCCTAACACAGCATTGGAAGATTATTTTGGTTTGATTAAGCAGAAAATAGATCTTCTTGATCACAAATCTGTGCCAAAAGACATCTCTGTGTTCATATAAAAAGTACCATGAATATGTTTTTATAGGATAAGCAAAGTACTTGGAGCAAACTTTAAATACAGTTTAAGGTTTTTATTCTTATTAGCTAAGCATTATTTCCATTTTAATTGGTCAATCAAGCAAAAAATAGTTCTCTGAGTACATCTTGCTTTTAAATACTAGATCCTTGATTGTATTTTGTGACACATTTTTCTCTTCTTTCAGGAAACATGTTCAGAAAAACATCCATATCTAAAGAAAGGTCTGCTTTTAAACTTCAAAAATCAATAAAAATTAAAATATAAAGATGTTTTTAAAATGAGAGAGTAAACTAGCATACTAAATAACCTTGCAATGCATACATTTCATATCACAAAACCAAAGCTGATGTGGTTTGAGCTGCTCAGCTGCCTGCCAGTGACATGCTTTCCTGCTCTCCCCATCTCAGGAAGTCAGCTATTATGGATCCTTGGTTACCAGTGCCCTCCAATAAGCAAGATGTTCTCTGGGATATAAAAGCTGCCTACTACTGTGAGTGAAATGGTTAAGAGGAAGTACTGATTTCAAGTATGGTCCAACTTGGAAGTGGAGAAGATGGAGGGAATTTCACTACTCTGCAGTCTTCCTTTCTAGCCTCCCTTCTCTCTCTTTATCAGTCCTATTCCCAGTCACTACCCAAAGAGAAAGATACCAGAATTTCCATGGCAGAAAGAAGCTACAAGATTTTAGAGATGTGGTACAATTAGTCTTTAACCTGCAAAGAGGGTGCATTCTGGGAATGGAATTTGAGAATGGAAAGATTACAAGCATGGAGAGTAATTGTACACTCATTTACTGCTTTAAGATGGTATCTAAAATTTAAAATAGTGAAATCCAATTATAGAAATTGATGACGCAGAATCTACACCAGTAATGAAAAAAACCCTTTTGTACAAACCAGCTCAAATTAAATTCCATTGAAAGAATGATCTAAGGACTATAGAAATATTTACAGCTATTTCTGTGGTTATACTCTATTTTTAAGGAATTCTGCACTTGTGGCTGTGCTTCACTTACAGACAGATATTTTTTATCAAATAAATCTAAACCAACTAAATTAGAAAGAATTTTATTTCCAGAAAAAAGAGTGATATCATTTCCTTCTTCTTAAATGTGATCAAAATGGCCCCTATATCTTTCAGTTAGAAAAGGCTCCCCCTGAGGCAGAGGCGCTTGAATGCTAAACAGAAATGTAGCAGTTGGACTGGGAGGCCACTTCCACCTCATACTCGAATGCCTTACTGGGCATCATTACTGAAATGTGCCCTATTTCTTTTTATTTCTGAAAAACCTGTATTTTTTTAAAGCCTTTGTTAAAATACATGGGTATCTAACCTTACCCAGTCAATGGCTGCATTGCAAATACTCCAGTAAGTGTCCCAAAGAGCATGTACTGCATTCAGCTCAGAGAATATATAGGTAAAAGCAGCACAAAGACACGAGGACTTCTGCACATCTAAAAGAGGTTGCAGAGGGCAACTGAATGCTTCTCCTGCCTGTGCCATGATGGTCCTGTGGGATGAACTTACACTTAGAATACAGATGGGCACCAGAGATGAACCACTTAGTTTTGGAACCCCCAAATTAATGAGTTTGCTTTGCAGTCTTAATATCTTTAATACAATTTCTGACTATGGCATCTGGTACCTTGTGTAAAATGG
Source organism: Emberiza elegans (assembly GCA_024865655.1). Lineage (NCBI taxonomy): Eukaryota > Metazoa > Chordata > Aves > Passeriformes > Fringillidae > Emberiza > Emberiza elegans. The sequence goes on along the minus strand of JALJVW010000139.1, from coordinate 15,860,733 downwards.
AATTTACATAAAACTTAATTCCATAAAAATCTACGTTAATGTTATGTCAGATAAATATTATTAGATAGCATTGGCATGATGTGAAAAGTACTTTTGTCATTAAAAAATGATGGTAGACTTATCACAATTATATTTTAAACTAATTCCTATAGGCATAATTCTGAAACAAACACACAGTTCAGACATGAACACAAATATTTTGAAAGACATACTGAATATTTCTTTTATGATAGAGAAACGCCACTTAAAGCTGCTAGAAATCATTCAGAAGTGGATTATGACAGTTCTGAAAATAATGTTCATTCCTTAATTCTTAACAGGGGAGAATGCTTAATATTTTTTTAATTTAAAAACATAGCTAGAATTATAAATTAAAATTGTAAAAAATAGCTGTTATGCTATTCTGCTTTATGTGACTTCTTGATTGCTTTATTTTCAGTACCATGTCTTTTTCCATTTGCAGCACCACAAGACCAATTAATTTCTGGAAGGGAATGCTGTACCATGAAATACCTTATGCATCACTATCTTCTTGTTTTAGAATATTTACTCTTGCACAAAGCAGAGCACAGAGAATGAACCAGTATAGGCAGCACACATACAGTGTTTTCCTGCAGCTTACATATTAACTATGTGTAATATCTAGTTTCTTACCCCAGCATGTATGTTAACAGAAAGAAATTTGCAAGAATAGCAACAATAATTAAACAACGAAGGAATTAATGAATGGAGAATTATTTGTGTGACAACAGGCAAAACAGAACAGGAAAAAGAATTAAGTGCAGTACTTTGAATGTAATTAAGGAATAATGAAATTAAAGGAATGATTTTTTTTAAAATTTCACTAGGTTTGAGAAAGTTTGTCTTGCTTTAGGTTTTTCTCCTTTACAGAAATACTTCCAAGTACAAATACAAACTGGTAAAAGGATATGTGGACAAGCTCAACATGAAAACACTGAAGAAATTAAAGAATTAAACTGCTGACTACACTGGAAAAGGTGCTCATTCTACTTTTATCTTGCCCATCTTATTGTTTTACCCCCATCTGTCCATTTCATGGTAAAAAAAACCAAAAACATTCTTAAGGAAAAAACAAAAAAGTCGTCTAGACATAGTTTCAGAAATGAAACAAGAGTCTTGTATTCAATGTAAAAAAAGTCTGTATGATCTCTAACTGAACCTAGTTTACTAGAAGCATGTAATGTGGTCTTGTAAAATCTGTCATAGACTGAACCTGAAATATAAAATCTCAGAACAAAAAATACTGGGGATTTTTATTCTTATGCAGGAGAATACACAGGAATAGCTACCCCAAGGGGAAAGTCATTTGCATCTATACACAGTAGCTGTTTATTAAAGCTAAACACCTCTGCCAGGCCAGTCCCACTATTTCTCTTCTCCTACCTGTGATTTACCTCATAACATGGCATCCTTTAAACTGAATTTGTCTGCATTAAGCAAACAAAATAGGGCAATTTAAATAAGTAAACTTATTTCATGTTTTAGAAACAAACAACCTAAAGAGAAATATACTTTTTAATCTGGTAGCTCCTCATATTTTGAATAACTCAAAGGGAAAGGATAGTCATAAAGTAATTTTTCAACATACCACTGCACATTTTAATATGCAGAGTATTACAGTCCTTGACTAAAATTTAGTCAGCTTCAGGAGGGTTCTTGTTCATCCTACAGCTATTCTCATGACTGAATCACACCTCCTCTCTTCCTCACGAAAGGAAACACACACAGTTCATGCTCATGTGCCTCATGCATGATCAGAAATATCAAGCAAGATGACTAGTTTTACTAAACCACAGAATAGAAATGCATTCTTTTGTGAATAGAAAGATCTGGATGTTCAAACTCTATCATAAAGCTCCCTACTGATAACTCTGATTTTGGTAACAGCATCTAATATTTCCTTTCCACAGTTGCTTTACAAATGTTATGAACTCCAGCATTTTCCCTGTTGCCAATTAAATACTGTTTAGTGCCAATTCAATTAAAATGTATCACTAATAACATCACATCACAGTTCCCTGGTGATCTCTACTTCATAAGTGGAATGAGTTTTTAGAGAAAAAAGTCACAGTTTCACCTCACTCAAATGAGAGATTTTTCTCTTCTTCACAGTAATTTGAACAGTATATCAAATACAGGAGTTCTGTTCAGCAAAACATACCTCCTGTCCTATTCTCTTCAGTTAACCAAGGACAATCAAAACAAAGAAAAATGCCTGCTTCACAGAGAAGACATCAAATTAAATCCCTGCAGAAGTTCCAAACTGCTGACCTTCAATTGCATCAAGGTTTGTGGACTCTCTGAAGCAAACTCTCTGAAAAACAAAGCCATAGTTCTTCCTTGCCCTCCCAATTTAGATGGTAGGGGGAGAGGAACTGTGTTTATCATCACTAAGTCTCTCCCAATTTAGATGGTAGGGGGAGAGGAACTGTATTTATCATTACTAAGTATGGCTAAAACTACTCAATAACTGAAGATTTGCTGAACTACCACCATCTTAAATTAAAACACCCAAGAACAGGCATTTTCCCAAAAGAACAGAAAGCTCCCTTTTTCTTGAGGGATGCAGAGGTACTGGAGACAGTTCAAGGAAGACCAAAACCATAATCAAGGCTGTGTAATGTGAAGCTTACAGAGGCTCTGCATATCCAGTTTATTGAGAGGCAACCAGTCACTGAGTACAGATATTTATACACAGAAAAGAAATCCAATGGCAGGAGAATTTTTACTTTCTCTGAGAAATGTAAAATGATGATTCTGTATCTGCAAGTTGAAGGTATACAAATTCAACCAGGAAATAAGATGCAGATATGGTTAAATGCTGGACCAGCCCAATATGAGAGGTAATGGCCTACCATGATTTAAAGTCTCTAGAAAAAGGGTATACAGCTTTCCAAAGGAAATGATTAATCTGAGTTTTGGAGCAGACTCCAAGTAGATTTGAGGGGGGAGTGATCTGGGACTTGGAAGCCTCTGCTCATTCTCCTTTCTTACGAGGGACAGTGCAAGTGCCATCACTGTTCCCAGCATGCTTCTCCAGCATTGAAACTACACATAAAGACAGCCTTACTGTTTAGAACATGAGGCACAGACAACCAGATATACTCAAGGTTCTTTTTTCACCTTCTTCTGAAACAGAAGATTCTGGCCATAGGTAGAGAAAAAGAGGCTAAGCAAAGCAAGATTTTCTTCTTCCTTTGATTGCCTTTTATTGTATGCCTTCCTTACACACTTAGATTTTTATTGTTTTTAGACATGGAATGGGAAAAAAAAATCTCCAGGTCAGACTTGCTGAGATTTTTTCCCTTCCACTGCAATGCAGAATGTGGATTGCCTGTTAGGACTAGCTGGGAAAATTTCCCCTTATCAACCTGCTGACATTGCAAGGGCCTTCAGAATATCTGGCAGCATAATCCAGCACCTTTGTCTGAAAAACAAAGATGTGGAAGACAAAAATTAGTACACTTGATAAAAACCAAACTGTCCAATTCTCCCTGAATAAAAAATTAATTGTTCTTGCTTCCACCAGAACTCTTTTCTATGAAAGCTTAATGCCTTGGTATCAGAGCCCTAGGATGGTGCCATCACTTCATCCTGCAAGGTAGTGGTTATGTGATATGCAGACACGAAGAAGGCAAAAATGGCACACAAAGATGTTTCTGACATCCATGGATACTTCACAGGAGAATGGATTTGAGACCTGCTATATAACTATGGACAATATCCTGCATGAAAAAAAGTACTAATAGAGTCCACATAAGGGAATATAAACATTCCTACCCATAAATTCACACTACTTCTTCACAGTGTGACTGCTTGTTCAACAGTTATACTGTCATAATTTTAGACTGTTAAACCTCTGCTCTAGGGTTTATAAAAGATCAGAGCACTTGTCACTCTCAGTGCAGGTAGAGTGAGATAGAGTGGTTGAGCAGTTCATTCTTCTTTCTAATTACACTCCATTAACCTTCCACATGAGAGCTCCCCTGTGCTTTCATACCAGCAGCACCAACTGGCTGTGTTTGATAAGGCTCGGCAGCATTTGCAAGACCAGCACGTGGCACGGAAGGAACAGCTCGGCTCGGCAGCGCTCGCAGGAGCTGCGCTGGCGCTCTGTCACTGAGCTGCAGTCAGATTCAGCTGAATTATACACACATGGACTCCAGCCTCACCTTACCCACTTCCTTCACAACTCTACCCCTTGAACTTCAGAGATACATGATCTGTTAGAAAGCCAAATGCAGAACTAGGGAATTATTCACAATGGGGAACACAACAGTTATCCACACTTTCACCTCACTGCAAAGACCTGCCAAGAGAAATGTATTTAGAGCACTAAGGCATGCAGGGCAATACAAAAGAAGTTGTTACATTATAATTAGATCACGTTAGTGTATGCAACCAGAGTACAGAGAAGGAAAATTACTTTTGAAATTTAAATCTTTTTTAAATGCACTTTCAGTATCTGGAGTTGTTGTATGTTCTGAAGACCACACTGCTTACAAACAGCATTATATTTCTCTATAACCTTTCTCAACAGTGACCACATAAATGAAGCTTTTCTAAGAAGACAGACTTCTTCAATTAATAATGTATTCTATGAGAGTTTTAAACCAATGCCAGGAAAGCTATTTTCCATGTGCATGAAGGTAGATTAGCATTTGTGTATACTGAGTAACAGTGTCAGCACATGCTTACACAGATAAAAAGGAAACTAATTTGGAAGGAGGGATTGTAAACAATCTGGAACAGATTCCAAATTATTTTAAAATCAAATTAAACATTACAAAATCTGCACTTCTGAGTGACATTTTACACAACCCCTTTAATTTTTTACCTGTTTTAAATGACTTCACAACATAAAGTGGTATATGGAACTGGTCTATATAAATGAGGGATGGCAATACTCTTTTTGCTATTAGCTCCATTATCCTTTCCCATTCCTCTCCTGTTTTTGAACATATTTTGATACTTGCATATGCATGTACCTCCATAAATAAATATAACTTACTTCTACAGTAGATTTCCCAACCTTCAGCTAATATTTTGAAATGACTGCTGTTTTCTAAGACTTGGTAAGTTTGAAGAGTCTGAAACAAAATCTGTTTGTGCTAAATGCCAAGCAATGAATGCAGCCCCTTCCAGTCTTTGTTCAGAATGGTTCAGAAATTTATTTCAGAGCTCTGGTGCATGTGGTCAAAGATCCTCTCCAGTACAAAGAGAACAGAGGTGGTTCTTCTCTTATAACAGGAAGGTAAATACTGCTACTGAACCCACCTAAAAATAACCTGAAGAGACTTGGTTTACAAGGGTGATCATTAAAAGCCATTAGACTCACCTTCTACATCTACAATAGATTTTGGACCTCCTTTCTCCAATGTTCTTAAATTTACTCTAAAGATGCCAATTCAGTCTTTAGTGCAATTTAACTTGTGCCATGTAAGCCTGTAATATATGACAGGCATTCAGAACTCATGGCTGTGATCAACCACAGTAAATCTAAAACTGTCAGGCTACTGAGTTTGCTTCAGGAAAGCTGAATAGACAGAGGATAGTTCTTACCTCTTAAGACACACTTGATCAAAGTATGAACACAAATATCTTTTTAACAACAATTTTTTGGAAGAATAATGAATGATCTTGTTGGGATATATTTGGTATCAACAAAGTGCAAGATTAATTCTGCTGGATATAATTTCTCTACTAAATATCACTCTTAAACCTAATGAATTTGAAACAAACACAATTAGGACATTGAAGAAATTTAACTACACCATCCCTATCTCCTGTTCTGTAAAAATCTATCCACAGGACTTCAATGCTATAATGCAATGAAATCTTGTTTGAGCTAGGATTAAAATTTGTCAGATTAGGATAGCACTGAAGGAAAGCAAAACATTTCTGCACCACACATAGCTCTTACTTCTGTAAAAAAGAATTTTATGTATGAATTGTACCCAGTATCTCTGTAACTTGTGCTCTCATATTTTTTGAAGTATGTGCTAGAATCATGACTTAAAGCTCCAAAATTCCTGACTGTAAGCAGCTAGTGTTGAAACTGCTTTCAGAAAAGAGTATTGCAGAAGTGCTTCCATTTCCTGGAGCAGTCAGCCATCGCTGCTAACCCCATCTGGAGTACTGTTTCCTGAGAAGTGGGATATGCTCACCTCTGAAGAATGTGAAATTGCAGCTGAAGAAGACTTTTTAAACTAACCACCTGAGAAATGTACCTCTTTAGAACTTTTTGGTAATGTTTGTTATTTTCCCAACACCTCTTTGAAAATATTTCAAAAGGAACTATTTTGGCTTTACACTGTCTTATTATTCTCAGTGTACACAAGACCTCTCAAAAATAATCCAAGTACCTTTTTTTTGTATTATGTCAGCGGAGAAGATTTCTTGAGCATTTGGGGAGCCCATGAGGTGGGTGAATAGATCTTTTAACCCAACACAAAGAGGTAAGAAAAAGAAAGTAAGCTCTCCTGTAATTCCTCTTTATGCAATTCTCAACAATATATTATATGTGGTTTTAGGGAAGTCCAAGATTTCTTCTTTGCCACTTCAGGCCCACATTAGATTTAAAAGGCAAATTAGTTTGTTTTGTTTTTTTAAGATTAAACAAAAACATTAAACATATTTTCATCACATAATGAAGTGCAAGATCTTTTTCACACCATATGTTTGACTTGCTACTTACTGCAGAGAACATGCAATGTATAACTGGATAAACACATTTCATTCTACAAACTGGTCTGATGAGCTAAACCTGCACTAGGAGGTATCAGACAGTCTTAATGAAACTCAGAAGTATTATTTCATTGACATTCACTCAGCACTTCTTGCATGACAATTCAGCTGTGAATGTGGAAGTGTTAGCTCAAAACCACAGACCTCTAAGAAACAGCATCATTAGGTCTCTCTCATGTTTCTCTAAAAACACCTATCACATCTGTCTCTAATAGCTGTAAATCACAAAACAGTAGTCATTTGCCTCCACGTGGTTTCACACAGATGGATTTTTTTTAAAGGAATCACATGTTGCACTTTTGAGAAGGACTGAAAGATTACGGAAACCTAGCAACTGAAGCACAGGTTGTTACAGCAAGCCATCTTGCTTTGTGTCCTCAGGTCTGGTAACTTTACCCCTACTGGGATCTCAACCTCTTATTATTAACTTAGAAAATTATCTTAAAGCTGTGTTGTCTTCACAACAAGAATTTAATTAAAGTTTTATACATGTAATGTTTACCCTTTTAAACTCCCGCTCATAAAAATAAGCCCCCACGTAATCCTCAGATAACCTCCAAAAAGTGAGAAGATGAAAGGAGCTTCAATATTAGGGAGCAGGTTCTGTGGAATCTGATGTTGAGGGGCTATTAGATGAAAGAAACAACTGAGAAAACATTTTCCCTCATACTACCTCTGAATAAACCAAGTTGATGCTGAAATGCAGGGCTGTTTTAGGGAAACAAACTTCAGGGTTTTTTTTAACAAATACAGCATGGCACATATTCAAGAAAATAGAGCATAATTGTTTGTTTTGGTAAAACTATCCTCTATTGTAAAACATCTGGAGTTGAGACAGGACGTAAACAGAGGAAAGAGGCTTTTAAAAGATCTATCCTACACATGCAACCTTTTATATCACTAAATACATGCAAGTGCATGTAAATAAATAATGACCTCGCTTTACTTTGAAAAAAAACCCACCATGACCAAAAGCTGAGAAAATATCAACCAATTATAACAAGAATGTGTAATAGGTGTTGTAGAAATTAAAACAACAAAAACCAACCAAACAAAAAAACCCCAACCCATTAACATGCAAACAGAAATACTTGACTGTGCACTGTATAGCCAGTAATAATTATGAACCCAGCAGGACTTTCATGGCAATTGTGTGGAGGATCATATAAATATGTTTGTGCTGAGTTGGTTAGAGCATGGTGCTAATAACGCCCAGGTCACAGGTTCAATCTCTGTATGAACCATTCACTTAGGAGCTGCACTCGATAATTGTTCTGGGTCCCTTCCAACTCAGCCTATTCTGTGGCTCTATCAAAATCACAGTAAATCCAAAACACGTCTGTCAGTTTGCACAGGAAGACAGTCAAGCTGTCACTGATTGTGAGGAAGCTCAGAAGACAACAAAGAGCAATATCAAAAAACAAAATCAGGAAACACAGAAAAGAGTAAGAAAAAACAGGTTCACACAAGCAAAGAGCATTCACAGACAATGTAAAGCTGAATTGAAAAGTAGTGAAGTCAGACAAGCAATAATTAGTCCTTTCTCACTGCCACGGAGGGCTTGCAGAAGAAAGCATTACATTTTATCAGAATGACTTGGAAAAAAGGGCACACTTCAGTCATACTAATCCCTTTTAAAGTCCCATCTCACTGATATGTCAGGCCCATGCCCAGAGGAAAGTCTGAGGTGACACAAGTAGTAGTGCAGGGAATACTTTGAGATTTTTTCAGTGTATTTTTATTGAAGAAAAAAGTCCATATTTCATGTATATTTCATATATACATAAGCAAGAACTGAGCAGTAAACCATGCTTGATTTAACCCCACAGACCCACATTCTTAATGGTTTTTCCTATTTTGCTTCCTTGCTGTTAGGTTGTATGATTAGCATACAATGCTCTGTAGGCCAAAAACCAAGTTTGCAAAGATCTTTTGAAATATTTAACATATACTAGCACTATGTAAACAGTAATAATAATTCAGAGGCCTTTTCCTACTCTGCATTTCGAATGTATTTATTATGAGCTATACAAATAATGCAGGATTGTAGCACTCTGCCTCCACATTTCTCATCTTCCTCTTCCAATTTACCAGAGCAATGACGAAAGAGGGGGTTTTGCTCCAAGCCTTTAACTCTTTGCAGCACAGATTCTCATACTGAGCAGCTCTCTGAACTAGAGGATTCATCTTTTGCACAGGGGCAGAATCTCATTTCCTTAATCAATTTAGAGAAGATCAGAAGCCTGCCCAGTGACCCACATTGCTCGAGAAACTGCACCAGCAGCAGAGGCTATAGAGGCAGCTGCTTTCAGGCCAGCAACAGCATGCTCAGCATGAACAGACTGTACTAAGATTTTTCTCCCACACACAAAACCAAACTGTTCCTGTGCCCCCTTTGTGCTGACGAAGCCTGTCTCTCAGTCGATGAGCAAGTCACTATTTAGAAAATTATTTCTCAACCTATTTTGGAAATCCACAATCATGTACCATTGGCAGCACTGGCGAGTATTCAGCAGCGATTTCAAAGGTTCTTTGTCCTGGGGAGGAGACAGGACCATTCAGCAGCAAGCCAGGCAGAACTGCTGAGTACACAGCTGGAGCGTACGTGGGGGAAGGGAAGCCGTGTGTGATTCTGCAATTATATCTGTTAAATGCACACAGGTTTGAAGAATGATCACTTGGCATTTCTACTATTTTGCAAGTGCAAACTTTCAACACATTTGCCAGAAGTATTTGGCTGTTTTTTCTTGTAAGAGGATAGAAGATCAGTGCAGAAAAACATTAAACCACATGGACATGCTACATAATTGGTTCTTTCAGCCCCTCGCAGCGCAAATGACTTGCAGTAACATGCTCTGATCTCCTTACTAGTTAACAGTCCATCCAAGACAAATACATCAAGAACAGATATAGAGGAAAAAGCTGTGGACAAGATTAACCACACAAGCTTGGCTTTTTTACGATGCTCACATTTTTATTCTATTGCCCAGCTGCTAGATATTCAAGAGAAAACAGGGTGTACTGTAACAACTGCTACTACAGGCCACAGAAGCACAGGTCCAGTAAGAACCCTTTCTGCTTGGATCTTCACAGGGCTCTCACTTGTACTATAAAGAATGTCACTTTGATGCCCTGTTTGCATTCCATTTTTAACAACAATGAGGAGGATGGAGGTCTCCGGTTTCTATGACAACCCAGATGGGCCACAATACAAGATACTTACAAATGTTCGACTGCAGGGATGCCAGATCAAATTAAGCTAGAGTTTACATTACTTCATAGAAACTAAAATAAAAGAAAAAACCCAAACAAAACATGAATGTCAAAGGAAGGATGACATTTCCTTGGTACATTCCAAAAGATTTCTGAAAGTAGGTGGTAAAGAAAGGAAGGATTTTTCCCTTTGAAAATAAATAATATTGTCAATGCAAGCAAATTGAAACCCTCATTTACATGAGTAAATGTTTTCATTAAAAGTAGACTGCTGGAAAATTACCATCAGACATTAAAAGCAAAACACAGATTCCAAAACATGATTTTATCAATTTACTTAATTCATTATGAACTGGCAAATTTGTGATCCATGTTCTGTAGGGTTTGTTCAATGCCACAACTTGCATTCTGTGATATGGTTCAAGATCTTGTTGTTTAACCTGATCTGGTTTTTTGTGACATTTTGCAAAAGACATTTGGATGTATAAAATACCCCATATTTTACTTCAGGAAATTAAATTAGTGAGTTATTTTAGTTAACATTAACAAAATGACAAAAACATTTAATATGTGCTCTTAGTAATTAAACTGGCCTGTTGTTACACAGGTGAGGTGATCTTACTTCTCAAAGGCATTGATTCACACAACGTCCTGGGAAGGCAACTATAATAGGCCAGCCAGTTTAGGCAAGAAGAGTAAAATGCCTTCTGAAGAAACACCTGCAAAAGCTTTTTATAATATTTTCAGATTTGACATATATAGATATGATTCCCAAAACAAACCAAGTTAAAGAATTTCTTAATAAATGTGTATTTTAGGCCCATTCTTTTGAAAAATCTTCTGCTACAAGTCAAGGTATTGTTTTTCTATTCAGTCACTGTCCTATTCCAAGTTACTCTCCATTCTCTCTTCCAAATTATTCACCAGGTAGTTAATAACATTTATTCAATATGTGATAGCCAGCAAGGCTCATATTACAACAGATAACCACAGACTTTTAGAGGCTTATGTTCTTCGGGGAGAGGACAGGGAAGAGAGAAAGGCTTAACAGCTGTGCCTAGTCAAAATAATCCAAAATTAGAGGGACTGTAACATTTAAAACTGGAACACAGAACCTTAAAATCTGGGTCTGTGCAGCTGTTGTAACACTTTATTTAAAACTGCAGACACTCTCTCTTCATAAATCGTTCCCCTCTGCAGCATTGCTACCCAGTACTATTTACAGAAGGACTTCAGTCTGGCTTGCAAGTGCCACCTCATCACTCGGGAGCGCCTGGCACTGCCAGCTGAGAACAACCACCCCTCACACAGCTCAGAGCCGCCTGCTGGTACCTGAGCCTTGCCTCCTGTTCAACCCCCGGGAGGACCTGGGACCCTGGGATCATGGAGCTAGAGAGCGTGCCCAAGGTGGGCTCTGAGACACCCAGGTTAGCACCTGCCCATCACCTGCTCCTCAGCAATCCTCTTCCACCCCAACCCTTCCTGTTCAAAGCCGTGTCCCCTGAAAGCACCACAGCCTGAGGCTCCAGGGGCTCTCTCTCCCTGCTGCTGACAGGCTGGCACGTGGCACGGCAGGCTGAGGCTGAAGAAAAGCTGCCTGCTCTGCTGTTCCCTAACTCGTGCAATGGCAAGCGGAGCCAGGGAGACACACCGCGGTGATGCCAGCAGCGTTTCAGGAGAGAGTGATTCAGGCATTTGCAAGGAGCTCCTGCAGAATGACCAGAGTGCCTCAGTACTACAGGGTGAAGAGCTGAGGGCTGAAATGACACATCTATAATAAAAATTAAAATACCTGACAACTCTGCACAGCTAGTGGGAATTAGCTGCAAATGACATATTAGGATGCAGAAATGTAACTAAGGACATGGAGAGGCTTGGTTAGCCTTAAACTCAGACTACACTGCCTAAACTTCAGATACACAGCTGGGGCTGTGCTCCCACATCATATATAACTACTACCTGTGTTTCACATAGAAAGTGCAAGACAAGAAACAGCATAATGAAAAAGAGAATTTGTAAAGTGCTAATGCTTACTAAAATTTTAACAGTTTAACAGGAAGAGCAAAATGGACTGGAAGAAAGTAGGAAGGACCTTACAACCTTTAAATTGTAAGGGATGGTAGTGTTGCAATGAAGAAGCTGCTTGATGTCATACAGCTGAAGTTACTTTAATCACAATTTAGTGTAAGTATCAAAAGACTGGGACAAATAACCAGGCAAGTGGGTTCCTCTCACAAAGTCTACTGCCAATCACATACTGCACACATTTCAAAGCACGACATTCTACTCTGCAGAGATACTGCACAGATTAAAGTTGTGTTTGCAAGTTGCACAGCATCTGCTATAGTTGAACAACTGGATTGTTCAACTATAAATTTCAGCCAAGCACAACAGCACAACTGATTAATAACCCCTATAAGGAGTTCGTACCTAGGCTGGTATCAACTCTTCTAATACTCTAATTAAAAAATAATTTCTTGTACCATCAACAACACAAACATACTGAGTAAGTAATGCTCAGCATGTGCCCTGTATTTACAAATTCCAGACAGTTTAGACTACTTTACATACCTAAATACTTTTGCTGCTGTATTTTCATCAAAAATCAATTAGAGTACTAAACACTTCTGCCTATTGTTTTCTGCTTTTTTACTTTTTCCCAAATCTACTCAATTATACAACATATGTGCACACTAAAATAAATATGTTCTCCAAAACTTTCCTCTACAAATGTTTCTGTATTAATTTCTAATTTAAAAGGGTCAGAATGATATTCAGAGTAAGAAATCTGAATAGTGAAATTCTGGCAGTAAAAAACAAGCACTGAAAATAAACTCATGCTGTTCAAAATAGTGGCTGCTCCATGCATCTCGAAGAATTTGCACTCCAGGATGTTTGTACTGTAAGACTAAAACTTTATTCTAACAGAACATGGAAGTTAGTAGCAGAAATTTTGACACCCTCAAGACCTGGTCTTCAAAGAAATGACCTATTTAATGCACAAGTAGGTCCTTCATATTAACCCAAATCTTCCCTCAAAAAAAACCCCAAAAAACAAAAACAAAACAACAACAAAGCACTAACTTTTGATTTTTTTTTAATGAGCTGAAACTCCTACAGAACAAAAAACACATAAACCTCACAAATTTACCTTAGAGAGAATTTTAAATAATGCATACTGCAAAAAACCAAATCATACTAAAGCAACCCAAAAATAAACAAGAGGCATCTCTTCTACTGCACTTTTTCTCGTGGCCAATGACCACAATGACTAACAAATCATCCAGTTGTAAATTCTGTTTTATAAAACTTCCTCTTGGAAGATACTGAGAAAATTCCAGTTGCAACGGAGTTTCGACCTTCACCTTCTAAAATGCTAACAAAGAAGAGAAACCAGAAGCTAACAGCCAGTGACACACGTCATTAAAAAGGCGCAGGCTGCAGGCGCTCACACGCAGCCGTCCGGGTGTCCCCGAGCGCCGAGGACGCAGAAGCTCCGTCCGGCCCAGGCGGGGGCTCCGCGGCCGCCGGAGCCGGGAGGGCACGGCCGCCATCTAGCGGGGACGGCGGTCGCTCCGCCTTCCCTCCCTCCCTCCCTCCCTCCCTCGGCTACTCAGCAGGCACCAGCGGAGATGAAACTTTGTAGCAATGTAAAAGGCACACCGCCACTGTTGAACTTAAATTTCCAGGAGTTTTTTCCGACCTCAAACCACACCTAAAGCTGTCTGCAGTGAAACTGAAGTACTGCTGTTACGCTGTAAAGTTTTCATTCACGCCGTCTCCTAACAAAACTGTTCTAGATTTAACTCCACAGTCAGCTCTAAACATCTCTTGTGTGACATTATTTACTCTTAATGCACATTATGGCGTTTGCATAGCCTCTAACAGAAGAGCAAACAAGACTTTTGAGGCTTCCATTGCCAATCCCATTCCAGCTGCTGTGCCCTGCTCCAGCGGTTCATGGCAGCTGGAAAAAGCCAGTGGGAGGAGCAGCCCAGGCACCCCACCAAGACAGGGGCCCCTTCTCCTAGATGTGGCACAGCTGGCACATGAGCTTGGGTACTGCTCACTGCCAGGCACAACCAAAGCTGAACTTTACATCCACTCTTAGACTTATCCACCCTCGTGCCCAGTGGAGGTACAGCCAAGCAGGTGTTCAGCAAAAGGCTTTCAGGCTCCTCCAGCTTAGAACAAAGGCTGGTCCAGTTTCATCTGTCTTCAAACGAGAAGAACATAACTAAAACAAACACACACCCATATATAAGAAATGTGAATAAATTACTATTACAAGAAATCTGGTTCTGCATTTCTCTGAGTTATACCAAAGTATGATTTACAAAATCACTGGATATTCTGAGTTGGAAGGGATCATTGAGTCCAACTCTTAAGTGAAGGGCCTGTACAGGGATCAGTCCTGCAACCCCCCCCCTTTATTGGCACCCTGCTCTAACCTGCATGACATATGAGGATAGATGCCTGATATGCCAAGATGCTTGAAAACAAATACTAATTTCCCCATGCTCCTAAGAGCAATCTGCCTGGCCACATCCATGCACACAAAAGGTTTCACATTTAAAAGCAGCAGACACCTCTACTGCTGGCCTGACAGCCAAGACTCTAACAAGCACCACTCAGAGATGTGTGCCAGTGCCAGTTGTCCAACAGGTACTCCAGGCCTCTCCAGCATCACACATTTTAATGTTTCAGATCTTGAGTTAGTAGGTGCCTTCAACGTGCAAAGCCACAAAGCAGAAGTTGAGAAAAAGGTTGTTCTACAAAATACAAGGCCTTAGGGAACATGTGGTGAACCCTAAGGCAAGGAAAGCTCACTCACTGCTATTTGTGTTTCTGTTCAGTTCTAACATTTTATTATTGAACATGGGGACACAAACCATTCAATCTGTCAGGGTGACAATTTTTTGGGGTTTTTGCCTTATAAATGAATTAGCATAGATTGCACAAGGGTATTTCTTCAATATCAGACATGAAACACAATCCCAATACAAAAGAAAAAAGACTCACCCAGTCAGCATTTAAGTTGGCAGTTCAAATCCATATATTTGACTGTCCTGCATAAAACCACAGCTCTAATCTGGTACTTCTACTCAAAATAGGAGGAGGTTCTAGGAAATCCAATGCACGTTTAAACATTACTTTAAAAATAGCTGTACTTTTGGCAAACACACCAACAAATTGCTTTTGTTACTTCTCCCACCATTCCATTAACTTCATCAAGACAGAGCCATGCTGAGAGCTAATGAAAGGCCCTTGTTTCAAACCTTCCTGTAATCCACTTGCACAAGGACAAAAAGTATCATATTTGTTATGATAGCCAGTAGCAAAATCTGTTGTTGGTTGGTTGGTGGGTTTTTTCTTAGTTTTCTTTCATAAATAACTGTCAGATTAAATACACATGAATATTTCTAAAAAAAACCATTGACAAAAATACCATAACTGAAATTACATGGACACACAACAGAAGACATGTGCTGGAAATTTCACTTGCTTCTCATGTATTTTGATGATGTCCCACACACCATATGTCGCTGTGTGTGGAGGCTGAGGCACCGCCCTCCTCTGTCCCAGCCGCTCTGTGGGAGCAGGAGCCCAAGGGGCTGACGGGTCAGCAGAAACTCCAGCATTGCAAAGAACAAGAATTGATTTTTCTTAACTCCACAGTTCTGAGATTAATCTGCTACTCCAAAACTTTATAAATAAAACAGTTAAATGTATCCTGGCACTTAGAAAAAACTTCTCCTTTCCTCTGCCCTGATGTTTTTGCACTGTTTGTAGGGGAAAAACCACAACTGTCAGTACAATTATTTCATATACTAAAGACTCTAATCCCAACTAGGTCTTCTGTTTACATTATTAAGCAAAAATAAGCCTTTAAAAGTTGGAAGAGCTGAGTTAAACTGATATTGGTGAATGCAAAAAAGATTGAAAACATCAAACTTTTTATCCTTCAACTTAGGTTTGAACAAGTAAGGAGGAATATGCTACAAAAAATTCAAGATAAAATTAGAATCCTGTGAAAAGGAAGTTTAAATAAGGAAAGTGCAAGGATGAACTTAGCTAAAAATAACAATGTAGTAATTAAGAAAACTTATCAGAACACATAGAATCAAACAAATGCAACCATTTTTTCTGTTTCATCTCAACAAGAACGTTTCTCTACTTAAAACAGGAGCACCTTTTTAAAGAAGTGTGGAAACAGAAAGAACAGAGGTTTTAAAAATGAGAAAGCCAGATGTTGAACAGAGCACTCTACTAAATTGTTTTCCGGGATACTGTTGGAAATCACTGATTGAAGAGCCTTACTCCAACAATCTTGTTTCAGGAAGCTACCATTTTTGTTCCAGTACATTACTGACTTTCTGAGGTGTTATAAATAATTAAACTTTTCTTTTAAAATTACTCATTAATATTAACTTTGTCTAAAGTCTTCCTGGAACCTAATATTTTTAAGGAAAATGAACCAGTAAAAATACACTAACCACAACAGTTAAATAAAAGAATACATTTAATTTGAGAAATAATCTACTTCCTGTAAATTCACTTTCCACAATTTATCCTCAGCTATACAGCAATAAAGCTGTAGAGAAGATGTTTTTAGCCTTGACTTTTTATACCTAAGAGAAATGGAAAAGCAACGGCAACTTACCAACCCAATCTCCTTCCCTACTTTTGCTTCCTCTAGACTAATAGAGATATTAAGAAAGCAAAAACTGCAGTTCAAACCACTGTATATCAGCTTCAAACCTAAAAGGACAGCAAAGTAATTTGTCACCACTTGCATGTGTAATGTGAGGAATAACCATTAGTGAACTGAATCCAAAGGCATTGTACAAGAGAAGTCTGTCTAGCTTCTGGAGCTACTTCATTCTTACTTTTCTAAACTTTTTTCCTATTGTCTAGTGCAGCAGAGCTCCACACTGTGGAACCAAATGCTCCACCCTGGCTAATACACACAGACTCAGAGACCATGTTGGGGCAACCTCCACACACTACACTTAGGGGCAGCTAACACAAAGGAAGTATTTACAACAGCTGGGGTCCCATCAGTCCAAACCTGCCTGAAGGAAGTCCTGAAGAGAAAGAATGCCTGAAATCACACCTTATCCGCACATGTAGGCATCTACCCACATTACTCGGGCAATGTTTGGCTGCAGGTGTCCTTGTGTTGGAGAACTTGCCCAAAAAGTGATAGATGACACTCATTTCCCCTTTCAGCTTAAGATAATACAAAAATACACGTCTTTCCTCCGAGAGCTTTCTTAGCCAAGGACACTTCTTATCTTCCCTTTTCTGACTCAATGTAGAAAAAGAACCCAAAATTTACAGGGATAGAATGAGAAGGGAAGAGGAAGTATAAAGCAGACGAATTTCTCCTGAGAGAGAATGCTGCACAAGCATCAGCATCTGTTTGCTTTAGTTTTGTGTTTAATGTCACCAGATACCACACATATGAAGTACTCCCATACTGGCTTATTTGGACTCCCCCCTCACCCTCTACTCCACTGCACACGAACTATAAAAATCCATCTTCTGCATTCATTCAGTCACTGCCACGTCTCCTCCCTTGGAGTGAACAAAGCTCTGCAAGACATCCTGGAGGCATATTTCTACCCAGACTCCACCAAGAATTACATGCAAGGGCTTCTGTCAGGTTTCATTTTAGTGGGAGGATTGTCTTAAAGCTCTACCTGAGAAAGCTATGTGTTACCTACAGGTTTCATCTGCTTCACTTGAAGAATCAATTAAGTCAATACTATTCCTCAGTCTTCTTTGGATTCATTTATTAACTTCTGTATCAAATAGTTCTAGCATTTTTATTTTACATACTTCCTTAAACACTGTGTACAAAGCCATGAAAAATTGGATAGAGAATGTACTGAAGAGAACTCTTTGAAATTCTCTAAGATCACAAATCAAATTCTGGTCTGCAAAACTCTACCAACTATAAGCAGAGAACAACTGTATTGCAACATGCAAAGCATTAAATTGTTTAAAGCTGTTCAAATAAGTCTCAGAGCCTTTTTCCTTAAAAACATTTTCTACCCTCAGTTGCCTCAGGGAAAGAAATTAAAATTAGGTTGTTATTTGTGGATAACTACACCTTAAGACTACAAATATTTTTCCTTGTTTCTTATAGAGAGGAAAAAATGATACAAAAGATGACAGCTTCCAGCAAATAAGCACTGTCAGATGAGTCCAATGGGTTTTCTTATTTGCATTTTGCCTGTAACAGAGTTACTGAGAGCTCTCACATAACACACACCACTAACTGCTGTTTCCCCCCTCCAAAAACCTTCTTTCCAAAGCAGAAAGCCAAAGCAGAAGCAGTAGCTTGAAGAAGTTACTAGAAAACTATGAGGCCTGTCTGTACAGGATGGCTGACCAGCAGGGCATGATAATTCTCTCTGCCGCTCAAGCTGAGGAGCAGCAGCTGCTGTCCCTTCTCAATCTGCACTAAACTTCTTCTGAAATGTCTATCATATCAATTAATATTTTTTTACCTCTTCTAAAAGCACCTTTTCAAGTCCTTTTTCACATTGAAGTGAACTCCATACAGTATAAACAGAATCCACTTAAATCAGCTACAGAATTTCCAAACCTATATGTGGACCAGGAAAAATCCAAATGTTGCCTTTTGATAATTTATAATACATTTATTGCATGTTTTGGATTGTGAAACACACTGCACTAAGACACAGTTGCAGCAGAAATGACTGCAGTTCCCCAAGCAAGGATAATGAATGTTTGTGTGTATTTATGCAGATGCTAACTCCAGGTAGACAATGGGAAGGCAGTAGGAACACCAACTGAATGCATGACAGCAAGACACCTTTCTTTTCTTCATCTCTAATAACCAGCAGGTGTCCAGTTTGCTTCTCATGGAGATGACAAATTACAATAATATAGCTCAGTGCAAGGCACTGGCAAAAGTTACAAGACTTATCAGAACAATGTATCTGTATCAAAAGCACATCTCCACTGTGACAGGTTCTGAGCTAGACCTACAAAAGAACAGGGAGAGCAAGCAATAATTCAAAATTAAACTTCCAGAAATGTACAGAGGCCAGTATTAGCTATTTGAAAGTCAGCTCCTAGAGGGAATAATGTATTGAAAGTTTAGGCCTATCATTGAATATCAACATTTTCTGAAGTTTGAAGTATTGTTGTTGATACATCAACCCAATATTATTTTTAAATGCCCAGTTTTGAAGTTCTCCACATGGTATCAGCTTTGTCCTTGATGATTAAAAATTAATATGGTTTCTCTGTAAACACATTATGACAGACACATTGTATTGTCTGAGGGCTAGCAATTTTTGATTTTAAATAGTTGGCTTTGCTTTAACTTCTTGAATATACAGAGAAAAGCCACTTCACATGTTTTTTAAAGCCTTCTAAAGCATTTCTGGAGTGTCAGCATTCTCATTTGCCACTAGAAGCTCTTTCTGATGAGCTCAGGACTTCAGCTTCAAATCAAGTTACATCAGAATGACATCAGCTGAATATTAATCAGGTTAGATGCACAAACAGGTGTGACAAAACCTTGCTGCGACTAAAATGTGAAATTCTAGTTCATATCAACTCCCCCAAAGACTACCCATTTAAGTCTATCAATAAAAAAACCAGAAGAGCCTATCGAACATATTGAAATGACAGAATTTTTCAGTAAAAAAGTCATGCCTTGTAGAATCATCCTCTTGAAAAATCAAACATCAAAATGTAAACTACGAGGTTAGCATAATTCCAGTATGGACAATTACACATTCACTTTTGGGTGCTGATGGCAAGGCTGTGGTTACATGCTGCTATTATACACTGCTACATCACTGAAAAGTTCAGCCTAGTTGCTACTCATTTCTTCAGCTCTGCTGTTTCTGCTGTGGCTGGAATAAAACACACACATGACACAGGGAAGGCAAGGAGGTAATCTACCAACCAACAGAATAGTAACAAGGTACAGCAACCTACAATGTTGCAGAAAAAGCACAACAATGTTGACCTTTGCTTTTAACATACCTCTGTCTCCAGGTATGCCTATAAAGAGGTGAACATCCAGCAACACTGGATGGATGAAGTAGCGACATTATGAACAAAACAGATCATGTGGACAAAGACAGACTTGGGCAATGCTGCTGCCCTCTGTGACTCCTAGGCACAAAGACCTGTATGTGCTATGCACTATCAAATGAGTTAAATTAAAATCTAAGGGTACATTTTATTCATTAAGGTGCACAGGAAAGTTTGTGAACTTTTTCTTTTTTTTTTCTTTGAACAGAAATATTATCTTCATTTAAATAGCTGAGTTTTACCTATTTTTTTCTAACTCAGATCAATATAATTTTAAAGCAAAACCAAAACTAAACATACATTTATTAAAATCATGCACATATAGACTACTATGTTCAAAAATTATTATTTCATGTTACTAGACATTATTGTTTTAATCTCTGACTATATTTTATGGCAAGGAGAATATTAATATTGTACCAGAACAGTACACATTTAAAGAAGATCAGTACAAATATACTGAGTGTGTTGTGTATTTGAGGGGAATGGAAGTTTATCAAGGATTGATTTCCATTTAAACAGATGTATTAAACAGAGAAGGACCATCTGATAAGACAAAACTGAACTGTTTTTAGTAAACACGTCCTTCAAGATTTTCTTCAGCTGCTTTTTACATATAGATTAGGATAGAAAACATTTTCAGCATTATTTTTTTCAGCTCTTTATGAAGCAATTATAAACCAAAATCAACTGAATACACATAAATGAGGAAATATGCTCTTTACCTGCAGAAGGGACTACTACTGTTATAATTCAACTCATTTTCATGAGGCAGTTCATTTGAGTTCTTTAGGATGTCAGAAACAACCTTGTAGTGTTTAATATTATCTTTATTAAAATTAGATTTATTCAAATTGAAGCAGGGCATGGCATTGATTTGCAATAATTTTAAGTAGGTGCATTTTAAAATAAAAGGAGATATTTAAATGAACAATCTTTTTTTCTTGGCTTTTTTTTTTTAATTATCAACTGCTAACTACTCATCATTGAACAGTACACATTTATTTATAGGATGAACCAGAAAAATACCTAATGTAGCACAGTAATACTGCTGGCAATATTCAGGCCTTTATATAATGTTTACAAGCATAGTTAATCTTCACAATAACCTTGTAATGTTGGTAGGGAGTAAAGTATTCATTATTCTTTAACTTCACATATGGGAAAACTGAAACACAGAGATTAATTTAGAAACAAAAATCAAGTATAGGTCCCCGAAATGCAGTGTCAAGGCCTAAACAAAAAAAAGACTAATTTTAAAGGCGCTAAAATCAATAAAAGCAGATGGGGCTCTGAGCCAGTGAAAACAAGTTTTCTCCAGGAATATGACTTTAGACATTTGGCACTGTGGGCTAACACTTTTATTACATTATAATTGTATTGTATTATTATTATTATTATTATATTTTTGAATTTTGTTAAATTCTTTTCTATAATTAATGAAATGGGTGTCCAGTTCTGTAGCATGGTTGGCCAGGTCCTGTTACAGTGTCCAGGCTGTTATCTTACCTACATTTTTCTAATAATTAATTACAACTAGGAATGTATGTAATTTCTTCAGATATAGAAATACAGAATATTAAATAATAAATATACAGAGTAATAAATATTTAATACTATGTAGAATAAAGGATTGTACAGTGTGTCAATGCCACCTTTGTCAGAATTACAGCAACCAAAGCACCAGCCTGGGACCATTTTTGCTTTGCTTTTAACATGAAGCAGGACAAAGCTGGCTCCAGACTTACACAAGGAGGACACCTTCCTGCATGGATTTCTATGGTACAGAAGTAGAAAGACTACCATTGCCTCCTTTGGCTATCTTGAATATTCACCACAGGAAAATCCTATATGCTATGCTGTATTAGCTCAAGGTAAATAACTTCCTAGCAGGACATTGATGGTCTTAATTTGCCTTCATTTCCCTTTAGGGCACAGTATTTTTTTCTAATAACCAGTGAAAAAGTTTTTCTCAGCTACAATCTTACAGATTTGATTTTTGGAACAAAACCTGACCTTGCTTTGGCTCAGCACTTTCACTGCGACTTGGGTTTATTCCATCCCTCACAAACAAAAAGTTTGTTAAAATAATTACAGAAGGAACACTTCTTTGTGTGTGCTGAGGGAGGAGCAGTGAAAGGAAATATATTCCAACACGCAGCTGACTTATGTGAGCACACGGAAATGAAAAATACACATACTTGCCCAGAGCTGGTCTGGTCTTTGTTTCTGGGCTGGAACAGATTCCTGCCAGGGACATTAAAATCCAACGAGGAAAGACGGTGCAGTAGCAGAAAGATGACACAAGGTGGTGATCACTGAAGGACAGAGGAGAGGAAAGGAAGCAGAAAGCCTGGCTGGGGAACGCCATGAAATGGAGATGTTGGCTCCAGCCGTGATATCTGTCTATCGGGCAGGGGATGCTCTAATGGAAAGCACTTCCTTTGAATCTAAGCCAAAAACTTAAAAGCATCAGCACAGCTGCCTGCATTGTGTTACTTTAGATTTCAAAAGGGGAGGAAAAAAATCCAGAACTACCCCCTGGCTCAGTTCACAAGCTCCACCAGTTTTCTCTGGTTGTGCCTGGAAACTCCTACAAGCACACAAGCTAACTAAGCAGACACATACACACAAATGTGTGTGAAATACTCCCAAGAGAGCATCCCTTTGGAAAAGGGCATGTGTTGGACACCTGGAATTCCAAACATTAACTGCCAGCTTAAAACTTCAGAAAAACTATGTGGGTCAAAATGCCTTAAAATAAAAGTGGGGAAATTGAAACACCAAGATTTACCAGAAAGCCTTTTACAAAAAAAGGTTTATAGAAACCAGAAAATAAGCAAAAAACCCATACAGAATAGGAAGGAAAAATGTAAAAAATAACCCATTTCACTTCTGGTGTGATTGAAGAGGTTACTAGAGGCAAACATGTAACCTTGAAAGGGAAAACTCACCCCTCACAAACTGTAGGAGGAAGCATCATTTATGACAGGTGAAATGAAAGATGGAAATAAGGAGACATGAGAGGAAATGTGAACAGAAAAGAGCAGAGCTACACCAGCAATACCAAGGCATTCCTGAAATGCATCAAAGCAGGAAGCCACCAACCTGATGGGCTGCTGAGGAATCAATGGATGGCTAAGGTCAAAAATTTGCAGAGAAATCAAAACTATGTGTTTGTGGCAGGCCTTTCTCACAGAGGATTAATATATGCCTGTAACTTTATTTCTCATATATCTTGATATGATAAGAGAGGTGCCAAAGAGATGATGTTGGAATCAAGATGATAAAATTACAGGAGAAATAGGCACTGCGCATATATATAAAATACCATGAAAGTATAAAGAAATTTAATATAAAGGACTTGAGAAAGTGACAGAAACAGACATTTTATATACACTACCAGATTAAAACTATAGTTTATATTTACTTTTAAAAGTAAATATTATAACTATATTAACAGATGCAAAAAGAAATTCTAGAAATTACAGCTTAACCATCTTTTCTTCAGTGTAAGTCATTTTGCTTAGCTCAGAAAAGCCAGTCAGCAATGACATAGCAACATTCATCAATAAATATATCTGACATTGAAAAACTGGAATGTTTCTTTGGGAATCTCAGTTTTTGCACAATGTGAAAAATTATTTTATAAAAAAGCAAAGATGTCATACATAAATGATATGGCACTATATGAATTAGCAGTAGGCCTAGGATCCAGAGTATGTATTCTCCTGATTCTGATCTCAGAAACAACCAAAGTGTAATTAATTCAGTAACAGACAACACAAATAAATAAGATTTAGAAAGATTTTCATATTAATTAGACTTACATAATTGATTCAGAAAAAATTGAGTGAATAAATGCTACAGAAAAAACAAAGCCCTCTTAGCCCTTTTAAAAACTGATCAGCAAAGGAACATTGAAAAAAATTATGTAAATAATGCTTAGGAAAATGGGAAATAAACTAATTTTGTTTAATAACTTTTAGAACTCGTAGCACAAGATAGTGTGATCTTGCATTCATTTATTTAGGTATGGGCATCATTATGTAAAGAAAATACTCTTTCTACCCTTTTATTTCCCATTTGTCCCCAAGAGACAGAAAGTCTAATTTTTCTCAAGGGTTAAGCTACCAAATCAATTATGATTTCATAGCATATTTTGAAAGCAAGAAAGCTAACTACATTATTTCAATATATAAAAATATTTTACCTGTCTCCTTGTCAGGAGTACTCCAAAGAGCAGATCAGGTCAAGATGAAATGCAACACTCCAAACTGCTTAGCTGTATATCAGCCTGGTTAGAATAATGTTATTGTGAAACAATCCCAAATGTAAGAAACTGAGTTTTTTAAAAGATTTCTGTAGTTTGCCAGAGTTTCAGAGCAAATGAGCTGGGCCTACTGGCTAGGTGGGAGGCTGGAGAGGAATGACCTTTAAGTGAAATCAACTCAGTTGCTGAAACTTCTGCATATGGGTGGTGAAACAAGTCACCTGGGCTCTGTGCCTTTGTGTGTTATGCAGACACCTATGCAGAAATCACCTCCAAGTAGAATGAATGCCTGCCATTACAGTTCCCCCATATGACTTATAAATGGAATTGCCCTAGTGCTTAAAAAGGTGCTTAAAAAGGTACTTTTAAGGAACTACCACTGCATGTGCTTAAAATGTCAATTAAAAATAAGGAAAAGAGCAAAACATGAAACAGGATGGGAACTGTTACAGACCCATTTTCATATGCAGCCAAGATTTGTGTGATGTTCAATCTTACCTAATGTTGTCATTTCAGATGGCATTCAGGACATGTAAACAAGCCCTACTACTCCAACAGGTTTGATTCATACAAAATTTCAATACCAAACTGCTAACGAGAGCTTCTTTATATGAAAGTACTACACCATCCAAAATTATTTAAAACACTGAAAATTTAGTTTGGTCCATTTACTTAATTTCTTCAGAATGTGAAAAATACGCATTGCTTTAAAAACAAATTGCTGAACGTGTATATACAACCAATCACCACTGGTGTGTGATGTGTTAGAGCCCAGCACAGCACTCCAGCTCTCAGCCTGCCCGATTATAAATAGGCTGCCAATCCGGGCAGCAGCAGCAGCAGCAGCTGTCTCTCAACATTCTGCTTTCTTTCTCCCACCATTTCTATTAGATTTCTAACACAGTGTAGTGGTTTCTGCATATTTCCTTCACATTTTGCAATAGGTGTGACAAGCACAAGCACAAACACATTTGCTTTTAAGATTATTCACAATGAACACAATTCTCTGCTAACCTCTTACTGTTTACCTGATTTGTATATGTGTACACACTAACTGGGCCTGTACATTTGCATTGTTTGCTATAAATTATATGCTTAGTATTATAATTCAGCTGTCTTTAGAGGAACAACTGAACTGCCTGTGCTACAAGACACAGGTAAATAATATATACATGCCTGCACACTGAAGCCTGCAGCAACAATCACAAGATGGTCCAGTCTGTATCTATATCATGCAAGCAACAAAAACTAGGCAACTCAGTGAGGTACTTCTTCAAATACCAACATACTGAAAAGCGTACTTGGAAGTCTGTCAGCTCATTTGTAAACTACATATGAAACAAAAATCAAAGTTATAATCTAAACCAACTTATTTCTCTGTTATGCACAGAAGTACCTTTAAAATACTTTATAATAATTACCATTCTGGAGTGATTATATAAGGGGTGGCTCTCAGAGAACAGTTCTTAATACAAAAAAATATAAGACATGATCTCTGGTTTTACATTTTCTTGCATGAAGTCTTTACACTGTTTCCACTTGAACACTTACTTTCTGCCCTTAGAAGTATTTTCTCTTGACCATAGAAAAATTACTTTGTCAGACAAGTATAACTTTTATCTCATCCTGTTGACAAAACTGTATGTTCAGATAGCACTATATCAGACCATGTTCTTATAAGTTGTATTTTTAAGACAAAGTACATGAGTGAAAACTTTCTTGAAG
The DNA here is from genome assembly GCA_024865655.1 of Emberiza elegans. NCBI lineage: Eukaryota > Metazoa > Chordata > Aves > Passeriformes > Fringillidae > Emberiza > Emberiza elegans. The sequence continues at coordinate 15,834,668 of JALJVW010000139.1, read as the reverse complement.
GGCTGTTAATGATTATAATGCTCCAAGTAACTGGGGATGCAGTCACAATTCTTCTACACATTCCTTGGTCAAAAAGTTCAAAGTCCAGTTGGTTTAGTGGCTATTTCAGTAAAGGCACATTATTTCATTTCAATACACACATGTGTTATTGAACAGTCTTTATTTCAGAAAGTTCAGTGTGATCAATTTAAAGACTGTATTTCCTACTGCACATTTCCTCTAAAATACTGAAATAAACATGTACAATGCGACTTCTGGTGTTTGAAGTTCAAGAAAGCTGGAAGCAGATGCTCTTAGCAAAAGACATCAGAACAAACACATTGATCAGGGTTAATCTTATATTTTCCTTCTTTTAGAGCAACACAGGACAGAGTTGCTTGCTTCAGACTTTTGTAGACAGGATCCTACAACTAGAGACAAAACAGTGTTGTACCAATAAAAAAAACAATAAACAAAAAACCCCAAACAAAGAAAACAAACAAAAAACCCCACCAAGACCCAGCTACCTGCACTCTTACATCAATCCTCAAGAAAATCATGCTGAACTCAAATTTTCAGTAGCTGACAAAAATTTAGCATGACTGCAGTACCAATATAGGTGACACAGACAAGTAAAGAACTAATGAGCAGAACTTTTCACTTGTTCTTTAAGTTTTGCCAATATTAAAAAGTACAGATTCCTATTCCTGCCCAGGTTCTTACTTATACTACACAGAAACTCATTACTAATCTTTGCAAGCATAATACAAATTCTGTGGTTCTACCTGCTTAAATCCATTGTATAGCACTGGAACAGAAACAACATACTGGTTGGTTACTTTGCATCAGCTTGAGCTCCAGCAGGAACCATGTCATAATCCTCATTCCTACTTCTATGTTCTAATCTTCTGCAGGCGAAAACTTGAGGCCACTTAGTCCCACATTTTGTCATTATCAGTTTCTAAGACATTTGAAGTACTTGATTAGCTGAGATGCTGCAAGATGTAACTGCTGCTGGAAATGCCTCAAATGATTCTAGACATTTTTACAGAAGAGTATCTGTCTAGGCACTTAAAGGGAGCTGGTAATATGAGCAGCATACAGTTTATAGATACAGCAACAGAAGTTACAGAAGGGGGAATAATAAACAGGAAAGATTTTTTTTTAAATAAAACCCAGCTCAGCTCCATAAAAGCAGCTGAGGAGTGTGCTGTTAAATGGGACTTGAAGGTGGCCAATCTAAGCACTTGTGCAGGTGAGTCCTGGGAGGTCACAGGATGTATAGATGGTAACATGGAAGATGACATGGAAGTAACTGCCTAAGCAGTGACAGATGGATGTGTGGGAACATTAAAGAAGTGGAGCGAGTGGGGGAGAGACAGGAAACTCATCGAGGAACATAAGTAAGGAAGGGCAGAATTATATAGAACTTTAAAAGTACTGAAAAGAGCTCAAATCTGATGCAAATATGGGTGGTGAACAGTAGGGGGAATGCAAAAATAAGAGTGACAATTAAATCAGCAGCAAGCAGGAAGCATTATTTTAACAGCTACATGTTAGGAAGTGAAAAAAGTCTCTATTCCTTCTGTCATAATAGACATGTCTAGAACAGAGCTGAAGATAGTGCACTGGTTAAGACAAGGCATGAAATAAGGCTTGCTCATAGGGATTTAAAATAAAAAACAAAACATGTCTTAAGATGCTAAGAAAGCAAGCACCAGATTTATACCTGACCTAGATGACTACAACCAATGGAATGAACATGCTAAAAAAAAAAAGTCTAAAAATTGCACACCTGAATAACATAGAAACTGAAGACTGTATTGTCTGCAGCAGAAAATGAAAACTAAGAATTAGAGACAGAAAGAGGACAAAAGATGAAACTTTGGCCTCACTGAAATAAATATGAAAATGTACATCAGCTTCACTGCTATCTGGATTTTTAAAAATGAGATAATTCTGGCCATTTTTCAGCTGATGACATGGTATCTGACAAACACTGTGTGAATAACTGCCTAATACTGGAAAATGGACCTGGAGATATCATGGAGAAGCAGCATAAAATACAGTTTCTTAACATATTTATATTAGTAAGATCTCATTAAATAACTGGGAAAGAGTCAAGAGATTATAAAAGGAGTTAATTTTTTTTGTCTTGTATCATCTCAATATCAAACCTCTGATATTTTTCACTATTTACATTCTAATTTTAAAAACGACTACTCAGTTTATTTAACTCATTTTACTGGTGTTTCAAAACAAACAGACCTGTATTCATACCACTGCAATAAAAGACTGAACACTGAAAAATTTTGCAGAATGTTTGCTCCACATTCTTTTCCAAATAACTGTAGAGCCTGGCTATAGTTTTATACTCCATTACACCTGCTGCAATCTTTAGAAAACTTCAAAGTTAAATAAGGACAAATGTTCCACAATGGTCCAAATGACTACAAAGTCTATTTTTCATTTGCACAAGTTGAGTAGATACTTGAAAGTCTGCACCTTCATGGAGGTAAGCAAGTCCTAACTTTGGAGATTTATTCCATTATTCCTCTTAAATATGAAATGGACAAACCCAGTCTGACTGCAAATTAAGTATATTTGAGAAAGAACTAAGCCCCACAGAAAGCAAGATTAACAATTTATTCCACAATTTTAAAAAACCCCAAAACACTATTAAAAGCAGTTTGTTTAGACAGCAGTTCCTGGGTTTGCAACACACATATCAGAATCAATAAAGCTGATTAGAAACTATGTTTTTTTACACAATAGGATGCAACAGAAAAGTTGGCAAAAAACTTAGCAAATAATGTTATTACATTAATTGCCTGGTTTAACTACTCTTAGAGATGTTTCTAATGGTGTGTTTCTGTGATTTTGTTTTTACTTTCACTTTTATATATGGACTAAATGCCTAAGCTACACACTTGCTTTTCATTCCCAATATTTGAAGGCAATTTTTCACCAATTCAGTGAGTATTCACCCCAAAGAGAACTTCAAGAAGTGGCTCTATTCTCTAGCTAGCACCTTTCCAAAAGTGTCTGAGTCTCATTTCTGGATAGGGGAAAATTGACAGCAGGACCAGTAAAAATGCTTAAGAACACAACCACCTCCATTATAGACCTGCATTTTTACATTAATGAAAGACAAATTGCACCTTACATGATCAATAACAATAATAATTTTTAAATACTCATAAATTTTTGTCATTGGTGTAGTGATTAAAAGCACTATGAACACTGTCACCTTTATTCTATTTGACATCTTTAAGAGTTAACTATCAATACTGTTCAGAATGACTGCAGGGAATGCTGCCCTGAAGGCTGCTTTGCTCAGCTTGTCCATGGTTGGAGCATGTTTCTGGGTTCTCTTCTGGACTGCATCCATTTCAAGATCTATAGTTTCATCTTCTCTGACAACTGAGGTAAATTTTTTATTTAAAAGATGAAAGGCAGCTTAGAGTTGAATTATTTTATTTCTTAGTGATATTCAGAAAATACAAGTTTTCCTTGGGATTCCTTGATTCTGTACCAATTCAAGTGAACAGAAAATGTATTTACTGATGAGAATAAAATCTGGGGAGGTGCTGGAACATGCTACACATTGTACTAAATAATTAGCAATATACAAAGACAAATTCTTTGATACATTAATTGTATAATGTAAATATTCTGGTCCATCTGGCAGATCAGACTTTTTGTTAGTTATAAAAGTTAAATAAAAATTTTGCAAACTTTTATTGTGAAATACTGCTGAATCCATCCATACAGAATTTATTCAATAAAATTTGTGAATTTCTGCTTCATTTCAAGACAAATTCAAACAAACTTTTAAAGTTACTGTTCAGTAACTTTAATCTATGTTTTTAATCTTATTACTTTACTCAACCTGCTTTAAAAAACAGGAAAATATTTGTTGAAACCTTTTTTTTGATCTAGAACTTCTCCTCATAAATTGAAATTAAGACTACTGTTTTTAACAACAAAATAGCCTGTCCTTCTGTAAAATTAGCTAAGTAGTATAGAAAGGTATCCTTAGAATTGATCAGAAGTGAATATTCAGTAGTAGTCAATGACACAAGGGCAAGAGAGTGAGCATAAAACAGTGCTTATGGCATCTAACTCCCTTGTAAATACTGTGACACATGGATAGTGTACTTAGCACTCCCATCATATGCATCAACAGGTAAACAGGTCAGGCTTTCAATTTAAAAAAAATGAATATAATTTTCTGTGCCTTATTTATTCTGATGTTCATGAATGGTCTCGAGTGCACCAAAATTTCCTGAAGAAGCAGTGTAAATTGATGTACAACTTAGCCATTCCAAGCACTGCACATATTAACCTACTACTTCTCTAAATTTAGTGCACAAAAAAAAAAAATCAGTCAACAGAACAGAGGATAATTCTGTTCCAGAACCACACCTTTTCACAATCTGATGTCATTGCAAACACCAACTTACTACACTGATTTTAAGATATGAGACAAGACTGAACTGGCACTCAACATTCAACCTGTTCCCTCCTCCAATGACAGGGCAGCAACCAGCAACAGAAATACCTTGGCTACTTTAAGGCAGAGCCATACCTGCAGAGCTGCCACTCACTCATTCTTTTTGTGTCCTTCCAACACAAAGCAAAAAACTAAAATCCCTTGCCTTCTAGGAGCTTCTCCCAGAGCAAAGGAAAGGCATCATTAAAGAGAAATAGACAAACCAAAACCAAAGAACCAGAGGAGGACATGAAAAATTTCAATTTTTTTTTCCTGAAGAAGCTCAAAACTTTCTAAGTAAGATTAAGTAAATATGTCAGAGTGAAGATCATCAGCAGTAGATCGGACTATATTTTCTTCCCTTCCACACTTCATTTTATAGCAAAATGAAGCATAAAAGTAGGTTCCAGATTCACATGTGAAACTACTGAACATTAAGACCTTGTCCTAAATAGGTGTTTATATTTGTAGGCTCATCTACACAGATGGTTCTCCACCTACACACATCTAGACGGTGTCCAGACACTATGGCATTATACCAAACCAATGAGATTGTAACAGAATTTGCCCTTCCTTGTGTATGAGCAACCAAAGTAGCTTATAATAGTATTTTGTCCCTATTGCATATGAGACAATTTAATACTTCAAAGGACCACACAAACATTAACAAATTGATCTGGAAAGTCTTTTTTAAGTTAGTCTACAGAAGTAAATTTTACATTCTACAACTCTACAAGTGGAACAATTTTTGCACTTTCATTTCATGCACTAGAGAATAAAATCTTCATTTTATGTTACTTCCAGCATAATTACTTCTAAATGAATTAGTTAAAGTGAGTAAGAAAACAGCAGAACAAGACAAACTAAGCCTATAGCACAATACATTGCTTTTCCCCATTTGCAGCCTTCTTCATATGGCTGCGAATAATCTCTCTCCATGTGTGGATCTGTCAAGGTATCTAAGTTTCAGGAGAATACATCTACAAACACTGCCACACAAGTCCCCAGGTTTGATATAGTATTAAATACACACAATAAAAAGTGCCAAAAGATTAATTTCAAAAGAAAACTGCCTACTTTCAAAAATCAGCAGTTTTTTGTTCCAGGTCAAATATGAATATTTATATTTAAAAGCAATGATGCCAGAAGCAAGCATTGCAAAAAGCATTACTGCTGTGAGCATTTCACTTCAGCATCCTGAAGGACATACCTCTAATTTTCCTAGCCCTCAGAACTATAAATTGCAGATTAGGTGGCTACGTGTGAGGAAAACAATGAAAAATTAATCTCTCTTAGAACCATAAAATGCGCATTTAATGATTTATATCAGGCCATTTAATAATTGAGTTTTCAGTAAATCAAGGGAACTAGGCAACTTTTGGTTTGTTGCTAAAGGCTTTACACATGTTTCCATCTTTGCCATACATCAACAAACCTTTCTCTCTGGGCACTCAGGTTCAGGCCAGCATAAACTTACCACTATGGCACTGGCTGAAATCCATTTCAAACCTGAGATCAACTGCTCAAGGATAGATTGATTCTGACAACTTTTAATGCATTACACTTGAAGACAAGAAGCTGAAAAACATTACATCCTACCCAAATCTCCACCAAAAAAAACTTACATCAAGACATTTTTTCTATCTAGATTATGCCTTATTTAAATTCAGCAGAAAGTAAAACTAGTTTGCTAGTCTTTGATCAGCTTTCTTTGAACTATCACCCTGTTGCAAGAAGCTTCAACAAAGTTGCAGTTCCCCCAGTTTAATACTAATGCACGTTTGTTTGCAAAGTATGCACTGTTAAAAATGTCGCATCTTATAATGTTTAAATTTACAATTAGCTTAGAATTGTTTTTAACTGCTTTTGTTGGGAGAGAAGCAGGGGTCCTGCAGAAGCACTCTCTTTCTTCCCTTCCTTAAATTCACTATTTAAGTAATGCACATGCACAAACATTACTTTCTAGTGAAAAAGCTCTTATCGCCTTCCATTTTCCCTTGAAAGGCCAGAATACGTCTGAAAGTTTTTGCACATATGATTTTCCACATATAAAGGATTTTTTAGAAATACAATCTTTAAAAAGATATAATTTTAGAAACTAGAAGACATAGCATTTATACATAGCTATATGCGTAGCTATATCGACAGCAATGTGCTTCCATGTCCATGCCCATGTGTGTAGTATCAGATCACTTATATTCAATAGTAATGTACCTCTTTGCATACTCTAGGTAGTTTGTAAACAGAAATTAATGTATCTTCAGCTACTTAGTCATTTGATGAAATACTCTGAGCCATGTTTAATTGATCAGGGATCTGGCACAGAGAAGCAAAAGGCTTTTGTAAGTACATCCAGTGAATGACAGGAAAATAGGAATTAGAATTCAGAGCAGTTCCTAACTTCCAGACTATGATTTTTTTTTTTACCTACTCACTGAACAGAACGTGCTGCAAATGTGTTCTACAAAAAGAGAATATGGTGAAATAGTAAGGGGAAAATACAGATGGTAGACAGCTTTTTCTCATCCTCTTTTTTGTTTTAAACTTCATAATAAGAATGACCAAAACTGTAGTTCCCCCTTTCCTATCATGAGTACCCTCTCAGTTCCTTCCTCCTTCCAAGCAACTGAAAATCATCCTCTGAGCAGCTGGGATGCTTTAGGGTGAACAACACAGATCAGCATATCATAAGTGTAATTAAATTTTAAATCAGCCTTTTAGGGAGCACCAGTTAAACAGAAAGCCCTTTGTATTTTTATCACTTCAACAGAACTAGAAATCAAACTTTCAAATTTGATTATCCCTGGTTTGAATGTTTTCCACATTACAGAGCATCCATGTGCCCTTTCTGCACAGCCATAGTGTGCCAATGTGCCCTTTTTCACAGTATGAGGAGGCACCTCCTGCCTCTTCTTAGTAAAACTCTTTCGACTCCTTCTCAGTCAACTGTGCAAAATGTGGAAGATTCACAGATGGAATGAAGACGCATGTAAGTTACAGGAAAACACTGCAGATCTTATGTTATTTATTGTGCATCCTTAAATACAGACTGACATCTGCCAGCTCACAGTAAAGCAAAACTCACATTTGAATCCACATTTCCAGTGAGCAACCTAGACAAGAATTAAATTATGTCACGTAACATGTATATGTATAGAAAGTAATAGGACTCAGAATAAAATGTTTACATACAAAGGCCAACCCTTTTAGAGCAAGACAGTCCCCATAGCCAATGTCACACACATGAACCAAACAATCAGCAGCCACAGCTGGCCCAGCATGAATGTGCAGGTAGTGCCACTATCAACACAGCAGAGACCAAAAGGAAACGTTTGGTGGAAATCTAAAACAAGGCTAAAATTCACCCTTCAAGCTGGGCAGAAGAAGGGCTTTAATTTCCACACCATCACATCCCTGAAGGTGAGCTAAGCACTTTGCATATCAATGCTGCAGTTTGCTAGTATGACTGGCATGCAGATTCAAGCTGGTGTGAGCAGGATACTCTTGGTATATCCCAGTTACTGTCTTCTCACAGGTAACAAAGTACTTACTATTTGCTGATCGGGTTTCAGGCCCTAGCACAGCCTGCCTTTGTATTTTATACAGTAAGCGGTATGTCCTTCCCAGGTTTAGAATTTGCCTATCCTTCCAGACACACAATGGAAAGAAACTACAAAAAGCCATTAAAATCTATAACAATACAATGACAATGTTATTCAAAAGTGGTCAATTAAAAAGATGAGTAAAAAAAAATACTGTCCAATATTTAATGGAGAATCTGCTGCAGCAGCTAAGGTGAGTGTCAAAGCATGACAAATTCAGTGCAAGTTTGGTGTGTGCATTTTTATAGGAGTTTGTATGGAAATAGGACTGTGAAAACTTCTGAGAACTGGGTTAATCCTGCAATAAAAGTACACACCAAAAGAATGATTTTATTTCTTTCATTAAATTTCATTAAACACAAGCAGCGTTGCTACAGTTTTTACTGATTTCCCAGAGTTTGCATCTTGTCTTCTTCTAGGATGGCATGCATCTGTATTTTAAGAGCACAAGTCAGTCTTTTAACAGTTATTTGTATAAGATTATTAGTTACTAGAGAGTTTTCAAATGCTTGAAATACTGAAGAACATTTCTAGGTTATTGAAGTTTTCATCTATTATTGTTTGTTCCTAAAGCAACATCTTAAAAATGACTAGTTATTACATACAATGGTAAGCTGTGCCTTTCTATAGTTACCTATTTTACCCAAAATCCCCAGTTTCTGCGAGCTTTACTAGCATTCAGCATGACACATTATGAAGCCACATGCTACCCCATCATCTTTCACTGTGTTTCTTGGAGGCTCTCTCTCCCTCTGTATAGCTTGCACAAGACTCTGTGTTCTGCAGTCAATTCACACACCTCACTGAACAGCAAGAGTACATATCTAGGCCCACAGCAGGGGGGTTAATTAACTGTGTAAGGGACAGAGCTGCCTCTAGAGTTATCTTTTACATGTATACAGAGAATAAACTGAGCTGATACTCTGGGAAATGCAGTTAGCTTTGCACTCCTCACATTCTCATAAAATGACACTAATTTTAAAAAATGAATACAAGTTTAGCAGCAGCTCTAGATTATACTTGAGTAAGAAAGATCCCATCTGAAACACTGAGAAAGAAACACTCAGTTTAAGACTCTTTTCAGACTGGAATAAGACCTTGCAGATGGACAAATGAAAACATTTATCTCCTTGTCATAGTGCCTGTTCAGATCTACTGCATTTAATAAAGGTTGGATGCACAGGAGAGAGCCAGTGGTTGATTACTTCACATTAAGTTAGCAGACAATACAGTAACAAAAAACATTTGCATACAGCACCCCTCCTTTTGGTGTTAGTGCCGGCAGAACTGCAGCAATGTTAATGCCCTGGAAAAGTTTTAGAAAAAAACCACCAGTGTTTTCAAAACATCTTCCTAAAACACTGCAATGGAGGGGGCTTTCCATCCCAGGAAAATAAATTGTCAAATATACAAGTGAACGTATTAAGACTGATGGCACATGCACTGAGATCAGACAGGGATACTAAGTAATACAAATGGGAAAACAACTTATACTTCCATTCAAATAATGCAAGCCCAGCCAATCAATCCTTTTGGGAGAGTGGCATCACTCTGTATTCATGAAGTACGTATGTGCTCTGAGCAGGAGGTTGTACTGGATGACCTCTGTAGCTCCCTTTGTACCTACAGATTTCAATTTACCCTATCAAAACACCAAATTTGGTATCAGCCCAGAATGAACATTAGAAAAAATAAAACTTGCATTCTATGCTCTTGAGTATATCCCAAGTGTGAACTTTTCCATCTTTTTCACTCTGCTGTCTCATAATAATCTTATTTCTTACCACCGAGGCATAACTCACTTCCAAAGCATCCTACAAGAGTCTGTGTCTCCAGAATCAAACTATGTGCTCTATTAACAGTGCACTTTGAGGAGGGTGAAATAGAACAAAGAAAAGCTCTGGTCAAAGGATGTAACAAAGCCTACCCCCACATAGCGAGCATCTCTGAGATTATCTAATTTGTGATGTCTAGATTGTTTGACAACAGGAAGAGAATTTTCTTCAAGTTCCTTTTTTCATTGTAGCGGTTGTGGTAGCTTGGTAGGGTAGGAAGGAGTTTTTTTGACTGTTTTTAATCACCATTATGTTAATCTTTGTCATTTACAATTCTTTCCTTGCAGACCTGGCTGCTGGTTTGCCCAGGAACATCCTGACTGCATCAGCACACAGCATGTTAGAAGTTTCACACATGTCTTTCCTCCTTATCCCATATCCTGCTACCATTTAAAGCAATTATGATGTGGAATTTGCAGGGGGCAGAGGAGCAGAAAACTCAGAAGCTGTCCTGCTTGGAAAAAGCTGAAGATCTCTTCTAAGCGCCTGCCCCAAAAGGTAAACTTTAATTAAATCAAAATGCCCATATTCTCATGCTTTAGCATTCTTTGAGTTTCTTGAGCACTTTTTTTAATGATCAAGGGATAAATGTCCTAAAGAATAACTGCAACAAATTAACCTAAAATGATGCCCTACAACATTGGACTAAAGTTACCATCTAGAACTCTTGATTCTGAATGTGATTTTGGTAAGTCATAATTCTAGCTTTCTCTTAGACTCAGGTGCACTTTGAAACATAAGTGCAAAAAAGCTGTTTTCTTCAGTAGCTCGATCTCTACTTAAATTAAAAAACACCAAAGTCTAAAAAACACCAAAGCCATCTCCACTGTGGTGGTTTGACCTTGGCAGGACACCACGTGCCCACCAAAGCTGCTCTGTCAACCCTCTTGTCAACTGGACAGGGGAGAGAGAAAATATAAAGAAAGTGTCACGGATCAAGAAAAGAACAGGGTAAGACCACTCACCAGCCACTGTCACAGGTAAAATTGACTCAACTTAAAGAAATTAAATTTAATTTACTACCAATGAAATCAGAGAAAGATAATGAAAAGCAAAATCAAAACTTAAAAACACTGCCTCCTCTCCCCCACCCCTTCCTGGACTTAATTTTATTCCTGATTCTCTATCTCCTTCTGCCTTGAGGAGCAGGGAGATGGGAATGGGGGGCTATGGTCAGTCTATCACATGTAGTCTTTGCTGCTGTTTCCTCCTCGGGAGGAAGACTCCTTCCCTTGCTCCAGTGTGGAGTCCCTTCCATAGGAGACAGTTTCACAAACTTCTCCTTCCCATGGGCTACAGTGCATCAGAAATTGCTCAGAGTAGGATCCTTTCATGGGATGCAATCCTTCAGGACTTATAGCTTCCCTGTGGGGTCACAAGTCCTGACAGCAAATCCACTCCAGCATGGGATCCCTTCTCCTCAGGTACACAGGTCCTGCCTGTGTTCAGGGCTTCTCTAGGCTCCAGCAAGGGCTTCTCACAGGGTCACAGCCTTCTTTCAGGTCTCCACTTGCTCTGATGTGGGCTTCTCCACAGCTGGATCTCTGCTCCACTGGACACCCCCATGGGCAGCAGAGGCACAGCCTGACTCATCATGCTCTGCACCAAGTACTTCAAGGGAATGCTTGCCCATGCACCTGGGACATCTCCTACCCCTCCTTCATACTGACTTTGGTGTCTGCCCAGCTGATTTCTCTCATACATTCTCACTCCTCCTTTCTCTGACTGCAATCCTCTTCTGCACAACAACTTTATTTTTTTCCTTCTTCAATGTGTTAACCCAGAAGCACTACTGCCATCACTGATGGATTCAGCCTCAGCCAGTGGCAGGTCCATCTTGGAGCTGGTTGGAATACTTTCATTGGACGTAGGGGAAGCTTCTAGCAGATGTTCAGAGAAACCACCCCTGTACCTTCCCTGCTACCAAAACCTTGCCAGGCAAAACCAATACAACCCAGATGTCCCAAACAAATAGCTTTACTTTACTTAAGCTGAATCAATGCTGAAGAACTTAGAAGGAAAAAACCACCCTTGTTTCTATTCTAATTCACACATGAAAAACAACCCAACAATTTTTAACCAAGCTCCAAGTACAGGACAAAATTCTCAGTATAGCTATGGCTGTGTAAGACCACTGAAAACAAAAGAACTAATAAAAAAGCTCACATCCTTCTAGGCAGAATTTACCAGCTTCCTCCATTTTTATAACTAGGCCGCAGGAGTGAGGATAGCCACAGTGGACTACCATTTAGATCTGATTTCCTGTTGCCCATAAATTGTTTTATTCAAAGCCAGAGATTAAGCAATAAACAAGGACTTTGACTGCATAAGGTTTCAGATACGTCATTGCTTCCTGCTTGGACCTACTACACATGATCTATACAAACCCTCAGGATTTGCAACATAAGCTCTAAAGCAGAATTTAAAAGTTCTTCCTCCAAATAATTCAGTTTGAAATTTGTTTAACAAAAATCATAATGCTGTAAGAAATCAGGTTGCTCTCTGCTGTCAGCTTCCAAAAAGTCTTCTCAGCCCTTCTTCATATATACAACTCAAGGAATTCGGTTCTTCAAAGAACGCTCAAGAACTACTTTAGATTTCTTTTTGTGCTTCATCTTCATACTTATAGTGTTAGGTAATACTGAAAATAGTATCAATTGTGACAAACAACATGCAAAGCTTCAACAGAAATTTTCCATGTGCATCTGTAACAACCTCTATCCCCTATACTTTAATTCCAGTCATTTGAGTGCACTGCCATTGTTGTGCCTGCTTCATGCATAGGGCTACTATGTGGATCAGCTATACCAGTGAGAGAAGCAAGAGAGACACAGCCTACCTTCCTTTCTGCCATTTAGGAGCTGCAGGTACATTTATTGCATCTGCATCTCTGGCAAAGGGAGACTACCAAGCTACAGATTGGGTTCAAAGCTGTGGTTACACAGCTCTTTGGTCCAAGATAAATACAGCTGTCAAATGAAAACTGTTTCACCCTTTGTTTCAGTCCTTCCTTTCTGCCACTTCCCTTATGCCAAAAGCTGTGTTCATTCAGCTGCACACAAGCCAAGTGAGCAAAATGGATCATGCTCAAAAAATGGCACATCTCAGAGATCAACTTCAGCCAGACAGCTTTTTGACTCGGTCACTGCACAGCAACATGAGCACTAGTTCCAGCATGAGAGGGGGGCAGAAGTCAGCAGCTAGACCAGGCAGGAGGACAGGTCACAGCTTTCGTGGAGCTGTCCAATTTGAAACATAATCAAAGTGGCCATATAACCACAACCTACAAAATTATAAGGTATGAGGTACTAACCCAGTTTTGTCTCTGAAATACAGTGAATTTGATGCCTTGGAAGCACAGCACTGGAACAACTGGTTCCAGAGGAAGACAACATAAAGAAGTGCAATCTGACTTTCCTCATTTCTGCACAGTGCTTCAGTAATTCCACACAATGACAATAAAAAGTGGTATCATCAGCCCAACCACAAGATGTTCTTAAATAGATATTTCTCAGCAACCTGCTTACAGTCTTTCAAGAACCATTAGCAAAAGAAAGACAAAGAAAACAGCAATTTTTAAAAAGCAGGCTTGGGGTGTATTTTCTGTGTATGTCAAGTATTTATTTTTAAAAAGCAGGTACTTCTCTAGTCTGAGTTACCCAAGGCCTGTTACAAAAATAAAAAGTGCAAAAGCTTCACAAAGAAACATTTATGTTCCATAATGGCAACAGACAGAGAAAAAATCTTTCTATACCTTATATGCCATATATCAATTAAATGATTTATGGAAATGCACTCAGCCCTACAAAATAGAACATTTCAAAACAGTCAGCGTTTTTTAGGGCAGGCAAGGTAACAGAATGCACTGTGGGAAAAAACATACATTTAAGGATACTTTCTTATTACTTTGTTTTCTATAGAACTTAATTGGACTTTTTACCAAAGCAGTTTAAATACAAACATTAAATTACCTGAAGCCTTATAGTAAGTGATTTTTATTTCTTATGATACTACCTTTGCTACCCATCATCTTCACATCTTTCTCAGCACACTGAAAGCAGAGGCCTTTGGGGCCCTTTCCCAGTTGTAAAAGCACCACAGCATACAATGGTGCAAACAGGATATGCACAAGCTGCATCATCCTTTCAGGTACTGGATCCCTCCCTCTCTCTGAAGTCTCTCCTGTTTGCTGACTTCCAGAAATAGCAAGTAGACTGCAAGAAGGGCTTCATCTCCAGTGAACAAGAATAGTCCAAGCAGAATGAGGTAAACACATGGCTTCATTGGGCAGCTTCCCTTAAAAGCAGGTATGAAAATTGAAATGGACCTTGGGAAACACAGAGCAAATAGAAACTAGACAGGCAAACAGAATAGCAACTGTTCTGAAGAGCTGAGAGTGCATTTGGGTGTAACTGCTCTTACAATCCCAACCCAAGCACCAGAGGCAAAATTTCCTCTTTTGGCATCAATCAGCACCTTACGTCATGACTTCTTCAATAATGGAGAGGAAGCTACAGCCAGAGATACAAAAACTGCCCACCAAACACCAGTAAGGCAGACAAAGAGGAGGAGAACAGGTCAAGCTCTTACAAAACCCTCCAATCAAAGTACACATACCCCAACACCCAAACCCACTGATAAGAAAAAAGACCCAGTGGCCACACCAAGCTTAGTGCAAACTTTGTCCTCAGAGCTGGCTGCTAACAGGGCCTCTGCAGTCCTGCCTTCCTCACTTTCAGTTCAGACAATCCTGCCCCTGTTCTCGTCCAAGGTAATTGGTTCATCTTTCAGCCTGACATAGCAGTAATACTACCAAGTCTTAGTGTAGAGTTTACCAAGTGAGCCCAGGATTATTGCAGCACCCAGCATTTCTGCATGGCCTTAGAATGTGAGGCTAATATATTAGACACTGTTAGCAGAAAATGTAACTTTATAGAAATTTATACAATTAATTTTCAAAATATTAGGTGGGAAGGGAGGGGGCAAGATATCTGTTTTCTGAGATTTACTGGCTATCCCAATCCATTCAAGAGAGCACTGAGACTCTATTCCATGGGTTGTGGGTATAACTGTAATGAAAATGCCCAAACAAACAAGAAAATACTACTGCCACATGCCTCAAAGTGGGGTAGATTTTTAATCAACAATCAATTTCTCCTCTCATACAGAAGTGTATGAGACATGGTGTAACCAAAAAGTCAAACCTTGCCTTTTCTAGGAAGGGAGTTACACTAAAAAGATTTTAAGACTATTTAATATGGGTTCATACGTGTAACTAAACACAGAAAAACCTCTAGGACCATAAGCGCCAAGATAAACTTTTTGTCTCAGCATTTTCTAGTCCTAATCAGCATTTTGCAAGAGCTGATCATTAATATTTTAAAGGCAAATAAAGGATGTAATGAAATTTTGGAGACATCTGACCCACTAAAATATTTTTGAAAGCTAAGGCTCAAAATGACTGTATGTGTGTAAGTTAAGTGGGTCAGGGAAGCTAACTATCTGCTAAATGCAATAATACACATGGTGTTTAAAACACACTTTTCTGAATAGGGAAATTTAAAAGCTAGCAAAACAGGCATTCAAGACAAATGAGTGAAGTATAAAGATGATGGAGATTCTATCACTGCAAAGCTTCAAATGATCAGCAATTTTCATTCAAGCAACTTCTGAATAACTTGGAACCCACAAAGATTATTCTCAGAAGTACATCAAGTTTAGTTCCACATAACTAAAACCAAACTATGTAAACCCATTGTGAAATTATGGAATAAAGTGTTTACATCACTTAATACACTAATCACTTAATACAGTAAAAGGAGATAAGCAGGATAAAGAAAGAGGAAAGGGCAAAACCTGTTTATTTACCCTTTACTTTCTAAAAAGTCCTACCTAGATTACTTCATATGCACTGTGCAGTAGTGTCAGTGCTTTGAAAGCACACCTAACTATTGTAGGAGATGTACAAGCTTATTAAATAATAACTCTTGTTCTAAAGGAATTTAGTTTAAAAGTGACATTTTCCTTCAAAACTAAAAAGCAGAACAAAAGAAACATAGAATTTCAAATTAGAAACTTTTTTCTTGAGCATGAGGACCAGAACTAAGTCTTGCTATTCAAATATTAACCCCAGCATATCATAAATGGACTTAAATTTACCACTGCCACACTGCAGTCCAAGGTGATTTTACCTTTAAACAGGTACACTATATTAATGTCCCACACAGTGCTATACCACTGCTGCGGGGTCATCCTACATAATATTGGGATTATTGCCTGCAACCTTAAAAGAAAAAGGAAGGTTTAGGCATACAGAACCTGACACATTTTTATACTACCATAATGCATCTTCCTACAGAAAATGATAAATGCAATGTGTTTAGGATTTACTACAAAGACACAACAAAACCATCAGCTGTGTTTTAACTTGGTTTATCCAGGAAAATGTATTGTAGAGCATCAGTAAGGTACACCCAGGTAGTACAGCTGTTTCCAAAAATGTTTGGCTATTTATTTCCTCTCTTCTGAGTACTCTGGTTTTATGACTAATATTACTCCTAGCTACTTTGGGGACCACCAAAAAAATCATGTTTGCAGATCCATCTTGCTGGCGAGCTAGTTTGCCCAACAGACCATTTTGTTTGTCTGCTATTGGTGAGACTGCTTGACTTCTTGCAGCACCCATAGACATTTGCATTCTGAGTGTCAGTTCTTGAAGTTTTCTCTCTATATCTCTCCATGTAAGTGGAATTTAAAGGCCTTCAGACATTCAGATAGCTAGTCTAAGAAGAAGAATAGATGAAAAGCTGAAGATTAAGAACGGCATTGTATCAGTGCTTACTGAACTTTAGCTATAGGATTCATTAGATTATAAAATCTGAATTGACACTCACTGAGGGCCTGACCCAATGCTCCTGTTAGCAGGAGATGCACATAGCTCTAAATAAATATTGTAAAAAATATTCAAGAATGCAAATTGATCTGCTAATCCATAACTCCCAGATTTCATAACTAAAAGCCCTCTCCCAAAGATCTTTCCATTAACAGATCAAAACTGAATTTGTAGTATCTGCATTTTTCATTTAACTAAATTGCATTTTGCTCAAAAATTAAGACCTTTGCAGAAATTTCATTTTTGATTCTTGAAATTGTCAGAAACAAAACTATGCAACTAATTGAATGCATTTAAAAGTAATTTGAGAGAAGTTACTGAGTCTCTTGTCAGTTCTAAGTCCAAATCTATTTTTTTATAGTCATGTCTAAGTGAATATTTAAAGGACATTAATATACAAAGTCATTAATAAACTAAGTTTTAAACAGAGAACAGTACCTTTAGGCCACACAATTTAAATTGCCCAGCAGACAAATGTTAAGAGCTTAATGTACTGGGATGCTGTAAACTGCTTTCCCCAAATTATTTACTTGGAGAATGGGATACGTCTGTTTCTTGAGATATATGACAAAATTTAGAATGAGTTGGAGAGCCCAAGAACCTAATTTTGTCCAAGTTGATTGCTGAAGCATTTATTACTAGCCCAAAGGTGTATGTGTAGCTTTTGATGCTAGAAAGCTGCTGACAATCATGCACTTCCACAGCACTCTGGGCTGGCCACAACTCTAAAGAACCAACCGCTGCTCTGAAAAATTGCCATACTAGACTGAAAATGAAGCAATTTATAAAGAGAGTGAATGGATATGGAGCAAGACTCCACAGGCTTAAATACTGCCAAGTATTCAAATTTTCAGAAGTCTAAAATAAAAGGGTAGCCACTCGCTGTTTTGCAGAACATCAGGCAGCTCTAAAGCATATATCTCAAAAATTCACATCACATATTACAGTTCCAATGTAATTTTTTTTGTTTTCAAAGGAAAAATAAGATAAACAAGTTCTGCCTTCTACAAACAGTACAAACAGTCACTGAGGTTTTTCTCATTGAGTAAGGAAAAAAACAGCTCATTTCTTCTTGCTACACAGAGCAGTCTGGGTTCAACTCTTTAACACACTAATGGCCATTTACTATTGACACATTGCCAACATTTTACTGAGGAAACCTTGAGAAAGAAAAGGCAGGGGAAAAAAAGTAATTATAACTTCTTAACTGTTTCTAACTTTCCTCACCTAACTTTGGAGTAAGTTCACAGGACAAAGAAGATATGCTCATTGGAACTTGAGGGCTTTCTCCTTGCTAGCTTTTAAAAGTCTACTGTAAGAAGTCACTTAAATTAAAAAGAGACAGAATAGAACAAGAATTCTTTTTCATAGAACACATCAGATAAACTCTGTAGGGAAAAAAAAGTAATGAACTAAAGCCTAATCTTTCTAGTAGTTTTTTATAGTCACTAGAGTGAGAGTTGCCTTCACAAAGCCAACACAGAACAGTAAAAATTAAGTTCCCTTGTCTGATTTGCCTCCTGGTGGTGTCTCCACCACTCTAGTGATCCCCACATTTGGACTTCATTTCTGCAAAATTTCCATTGAATTCTGCAGTCACCATAGCCTAAATTAACCTGCTACATTACTATTAGTGAGGAAAGTTGAAGAAGACCCCTTGCACTTCACTACCAGTTTTGACAAACTTAGGACAAAGAAGGAGATAAAAAGAAGCTCAAAGAATAATGGACCTAATTAAAACAAAACCAAACCAAGAAAACTTACATTTCATCTGGCCACCACTTACCTTCCCTGACACTATGTCAGATGTCTCTGCTAACTTGCAATCTAACAGCAGGGGAAAAGTTGCTCCAAAGAAACTATACACTTTCTGGAGTTTCTGAAGGTCAGAACAGGTATTTGAAGAGTTAACTCAGAAGTGAATAGAATACTGAAAGAAAGTTACTTTGTATAATGACTAGAAATAGGTGAATTCACATTGACTTGGCCCATATTTGAAGAAAATAAAACTCTCTTAATTCCACAAACAGAAAATGAAATCTGAACCAGATTATCACTTCAGTGAACATCAAGATTTTCTAAGGATGAAGACTGCATTCTCTGCCTCCAAAAGTGTCAATATAGAAAAGAAAGCACAGGGACTTCATGAAACTCTGTGAAGAGCATTCTTACCTTTTAATACCTTATGGATGTTCACCCCTTAAGCCCTTCAAGACTATCACAGTCTCCACAACAAAATGAGGGAAAAAATCCATAGTGAGAGTGATAAAGACAACATTTAGTTAGGAAAGTGAAATCCAAAAAGAATCTTTTTATAAAGGGTACATTCATTTGGCCCACTCACGCTTCCCTAGTATGTTATCTCTCTAAATCACTTCCAGAAAGGTCCATTTCCTCTTTATTTGACTGCTACAAAGGATCCTTAGTCCACCTGTAAAAGCCAGTACAATTAACAGAAAATAATTCCAAACCAGCATTATAGAAGCAATGCATTATTTTCACATCCATCTCAGTCCTTTTTTAACCTATGCAGCAGGAGTTGAACTGAGTGGTTCCTCAATACCTTATGAGGGTGTAAGACATGACCCATATGAGGGAAAACACCACCTAACACTGTTTACCTGAGTCAGTCTGCTCTTGGTGTAGCACCAACCAATAAGATCATATTTGATAATAAAAGTATTTTAGCCATGGCTGTACTACAGTCAGTAGCACAAAAAAACCCACATTTCAGGAAGTCGCTTCTTTTCAAATCAGTACAGGCAGAAGAGACCAAACAGCAGAGACAAGCTTTTGCCTGTACTCTAAACATAGGACACACCGTCTTTCTCTCTTCTCCCTTCCAAAATTCAACACACATCAGAAAAGCTGGGGACAAAACAATTCCGATAGCAACTAAAGATGCATACATAAGGGTCTGAAAAGCAGATCCCTGGATTTGATTCCTTTTCTAACTTGCTATAAATCAAAATACTGTTTCTGTGGCTGTGAGGTTGTTCCACCAAGGCATGCAGAACGAGCAGAATGAACTACTTTAATCTGTTTTAACATATAAAAATTCCTTAGTAGATTTAATCCCTTTTCCCAGCCTCCAACTAAGAGGCATTTAAGGGTGCTATACAAAACAGCCTAAATCTCAGTCATCATTATCTAATGCTTCGCTTGTCTTCCCTTCAAGTATAAAAAGGAAAAGGGAATAGTAGGCCTTGAAATAACTACTGATGCGTGAGGTTGTCCGACAAGTCAAAACATGCAGGAGTATCTAATAACCAACTCTCTCCATCAGGAGAGGATTTTCAAGGAAATACTGTAGTTAATTGCCCATTTTCTATCTACAATGTTGATTTTCAAGCAGAGCAGGCTATTTTGGAGTTATGCCCTGGCTTATATGAAGATGAAAGATGTATCCAACTAGGTTCAATTAAAAAAGTTCTCCAGCTGCCTCCAAACCTGGCTTAAATACAGCATGAACTCAAAAATTAAAAGTTGAGCCAGAAAGTCAGTGCTGAGGGAAGAGTAGCAGGGGGGACGTGTGGAGAGTTTTTCTTTTTTTAATGACATCACAAAACGGTCACTTACATTTCCTAAATTGAGTTATTCCAGTGTTAATTGTATATTAGATATGCAAACATTAAGTTCACAAACCAAGGGTGAGAAGTCTAGGTGGAGTTGCATTAAGAGAAGAATGGGAAATCTAAGTTTACATGCCAGTATGGGTTTAATTATGATTTAAGCTTTATAAAAGGTCTGAGACAGCTTAGCAATATTTCAGTCATATACAAATGATTATAACATCAGTTTTGCAAGAGAATTTGGGGCAAAAGAGGCAGCAGGGAGAGATGCATCCACTCTACCTATCTACAATCATCTGTGCAACATCCAAATTTGCTTCAGCCAGTATATCTTGAGAATATGGAAGATGATAACTTAATGAGAAGTCATTATATTCGCATTTTCACACAATATTTGGATGCAAATTAAATAAATACCAAAGATTAAAATAGTAAGCTTGTGGAGATTTTTTTGAATATTCACCTCTAAACAGGTGCTGTTCACACCTATCAGAGGGTTCAAAAGGATCTGACAATTCACTGAAGTGAGGCAGTTAACTTACTCCTCCTTATGTCCAGATAGACCAGTATTTTTTTGACAGGAAAAAATGACTGACTACTTCAAACAGTCTAAGAAGGATTATACAAACAGGTTTTTTTCATGCATTTTACAACTGCTTTATAAACAGTTGGCATAAATGCATTCTTGTAGTTACATGCAAATTAGCACATCTTTATAATTCATGCCGTTTACTTAAAAAAGATCAGCGTTTAGTACAGTTGTATGTACAGATCCAGATAAACAACTGGAACTGGAATTAGGCATCACCTGCCTCAAGCCATTAGTAATTAAATGCTCATGTGGCATATTTGCAGACTTGATCCATTACTGACAGAATAACTGGCATTTAAATATGCCCTCGCTCAATTGCGGAGAAAGGAAGTATCAGAAACTCCAGACAAACCGGCAGAAGTAGTGACTTTTAAAATTTATTTCCAGGTTTTTAGTCCTAAGTTGTGATTGTGTTCATCTGGTATATCTACAACACAGGCATACCTTGCCTACCTTCTTATGCACAAGCATGAAGTGCTCTTTCCTACCTGTTAACCGTACCCAGTTTCCCTCCTGTTCTCTAGCTTTCTTGAGCTTACATTCCGCTCACCAAACACTTCTCTTTACAGAACATGATGGAACATGTTTCAGGAACAATTTTCTGATAATGTGCTCAAAAAGCCTCCATAAAAATTCTCCTTTACTATGATTGACAACTGTTCAAGAAGAACAGTCTCATAGGATGAATTTATGCACACTACCAATCTTTTCATTACTAAGTTATGGTACCTGTAATAAATATAGCAACAGTAATGCTTAAAAGCTATTCCTGACAGTTTTTGGAAACTTAAATAACAAGCTTCCTTTGTCAATCTAAACCACATGTTTACATTTATTCAACTATACAAAACCATGGTTAAATTACTCTGCCATTTTTTATATCTATTCCAAATACCCTTTCTCATTACTATAAACAACTGGAACTGGAATTAGGCATCACCTGCCTCAAGCCATTAGTAATTAAATGCTCATGTGGCATATTTGCAGACTTGATCCATTACTGACAGAATAACTGGCATTTAAATATGCCCTCGCTCAATTGCGGAGAAAGGAAGTATCAGAAACTCCAGACAAACCGGCAGAAGTAGTGACTTTTTAAATTTATTTCCAGGTTTTTAGTCCTAAGTTGTGATTGTGTTCATCTGGTATATCTACAACACAGGCATACCTTGCCTACCTTCTTATGCACAAGCATGAAGTGCTCTTTCCTACCTGTTAACCGTACCCAGTTTCCCTCCTGTTCTCTAGCTTTCTTGAGCTTACATTCCGCTCACCAAACACTTCTCTTTACAGAACATGATGGAACATGTTTCAGGAACAATTTTCTGATAATGTGCTCAAAAAGCCTCCATAAAAATCCTCCTTTACTATGATTGACAACTGTTCAAGGAGAACAGTCTCATAGGATGAATTTATGCACACTACCAATCTTTTCATTACTAAGTTATGGTACCTGTAATAAATATAGCAACAGTAATGCTTAAAAGCTATTCCTGACAGTTTTTGGAAACTTAAATAACAAGCTTCCTTTGTTAATCTAAACCACATGTTTACATTTATTCAACTATACAAAACCATGGTTAAATTACTCTGCCATTTTTTATATCTATTCCAAATACCCTTTCTCATTACTTGCTATTTCGTGGCAAGGTTAAAAGGAGTCTCACCCTGAACATACAGGACTTAGAATAACCTCATCTATCTCAATTTGCTGTAAGCTTTAAATACAGGGAAAATTCCGTAGATTTCCCTATTCATACTATTAAACTTGCTTTTATGGTGTGCATTTTTTCTAATTATGTTCCACAGTTTCAACTGCTCTTCACAATAAAGTATATTAAAGTTTTTCCCCTGTGAAAAAACAAAACCACAAGTATCTCCATATACCATATATATGCTGATAACTATTTTTGATTACTTTTTCTTGCATATATACAGAAATCAAAATAACAAAGGGATTCACTTTATTATTTCAATGTCAAGAGGAAATACATTTGAATACAAGTCTAGTTTCCACAACACTATTCTTAGAGAGTCAATGAATTTCACTGCAACTACAGGAAGAGACATTTGCATTTTATTTTAAAATATAAGCAAAAGAGACATGTGATTTCTTTCATACGTGCTTACCACCATCACCCTTTTATCATAGAGTCAAAAGACTATTTGTGTAAGCTTTCTTTCACATTTAAGACAGACTATTTCTCTAACTTTTCCAGGAGATTATGATAAAGACACATTTAGAAATTCCTCTATATCTGACACAATATTGCTAAAAAACCCTACATTTTCTTACTGCCCACATGACCTCTTCCTTGTCTTCAAAATTAAGTACTATTATGATACATACTTAATCATGATTATCTGTAAGTCCATATTCTTTATTTTTAAATTAACTGTGGGGGAAATGAGGCAGGAAAAATGTACTACTTCAAGATTACATCCCTTCCTCCTTTATGCTAGCCCTGCTCTACACCTCAGCCTTTCACAGTGTCACTGGTAACAATTTCAACCCCATCTCCCCAAAACAAACAAAAAAAAGTATACACTAAAAACTTCCTCACAGAATTTTTTAAAAAATACACTCTTTAAGTTTTTGTATTATAAAGAGTGTATTTAACCCAGACAAAAGCTGAGTAGTGTGAAGTAATTATGGGTAAAATTCTACAAATCAGAATGCCAAGAGATGACACTATTGTAGAATAAAAAGCAAAGGAAAATGCTTGACTTTGACCATGAATTTCTTCCAAATATGTGAAAACATAGAAAAAATGGTGCTCCAAAGCAACAGAATTAATTCACATTTACAACCCAACCTTAGACTTGGCAATTACAATGGCTCCAAAAAAACTTACTCTTGACTTCTGTTTACTGAAGAGGGGGGTTGGAGAAAGAAAGAGGAAACCATTTATAAAACCAATGCATTCAGAGTTTCCAGACTGCAGCTCTCACATTTATAGCTGAGGAGCAAAACTATTAAAATGAATTTCACTTATTGCCCACAGATTAGAAAAGTAAGCATCGTTTACAACTCTGTGAAAATAATACAAAAAGACTAGCAGAGGAAAATCTACTAGTCTGAAGGACTGAAGCTCACAGCTCTTTAAATGCAAGCTATCTTCAAGGAAGTTTTTTCTCTTTTTGCAGTTTTCCTTTCAGGTGTTAACACACTCAGCATACATTGCTCCACCACCTCTCAGGTATAACAAATCAAAGACTTTATTTTCACCTCTGACATTTTCAAAAAACATATGAATATATGACATACCTTATGCTGTAACAGTTCAACCCTGCATCAGCTAGGAATTTTTTTCAGGTTTAAGCCTACACGCTGCACAGCCTACTTGCTTTCTTTTTGCATTTTGCTGGATCTCCTCAATTTCACAAACTTCTGAACAGAACTGTCATTATTAATTCTCAGCAAGACACCTAAGGCACTGTGAATCACTTCAGCGACTGGCAGCAAGTGTCGGCACTATTCTCACAATGCTTCACAAACAGAGGGAAGTCCTAAAGCAACTGAAAGCTTTTAGCTAAACCTACCGCTGACTTGGTTCTTGCACAAGTCTTCATCCAACTTCATTGAATAAGAGAGCAAAGAAAAAGTGTGCATTAGGGTGACATAACATTCCACAAGCCAAAAAAATTTCATTATTCTGCCTCTCTAACACCAGCATCTCAGCTCCATGTCTCCAGGTAGGGACACCACAGGGGCTGGAACTTTAGTTTCTCAAACTTCGTTAAAAGCTTATTGAACAGTGACCATTATGCATCCTATAACTGTACCCAGTGGAGTTGGGCCCTCAGAGTTTACTCATTGCATATCAGGCACCAGAACTACTTGGCTATAAACATGAGTACAGATTACATATGTTGCACCCCTTCTTAACACAAGCACTGCATAATGTAAAACATTATATTTATTGTGCAAAACTGCATATTTCTTCATGCTGTGTAAAAATTAAATTGCTGATTAATATTCTACCCATAAAGCAATTGATAATAATGTTTTTTTCTGAAAAGAAATGAAAGTGAAAACAGAAGAAGGGCTTTGTTGTAGTCTCTAAGGTGCTGCTTAACTGCATTGCTAAGCCATAGATTTCTATACAACAGATTCCTGCAAATAAAGAGGGAGTGACCACTTCTCTGCACAGGGAAGTTGTGGCTCTTTTCTCAGAATTTAAATTTACCATGACCATTGCATTTAAGCAGGCATACTACTTTAACAACATTATCATCTGGAACACTGACAGCTCTGCAGTCCAGGAGTAGAGATAACAAAATATTTAAACTTCAGCAATCATGGAGAAGTTCACTGTTGTTCTGATAATCAAACTGACAAAAATACAAAAAAGGAAAATACTGTGACTTCATACAGACTGTATTCACTGTGTGGTAGAAGAAAACTCAAACTTATTTTTCAATGTCTTTTGGAAACTTAACCCATGTTCACCCCATGAACAAGTATACTTTAGCACTGAGTTAAATAGAAAAAATATAGCTCCATTTCTAGTGATGGGTAATTTAAAACACATGTTAGTATAGACCATTCTGCAGCTTAACAATACAGAGTTATAAATACAAGTTTAAAAGTTATGGTAGGATGCTTTCTTACATTCCATTCAGTGTCTCACTGCCTGTCCGTGCTCATCACATGAACTGGTAGTCAATACAGCTTGCTTCATGGCATCAAGACAAGCTCATTTTGAAATTATCATGGGCATCCAGAGCTTACCAGAGAATCCTGAAACAGCTTGCTGTGAGACATAGCCACATGCAGAGGCTCATGCTGGTTTTAGAGAATAAATCATCTTCAAGAGAGACACGCTATCACATCAGCAAAACCTCAGTTTTTGTTGAACTACTATTCTCATTAAAAAATCATTTTCCTTATCATCCTTACATGTTTTGTCCTAGATTCACTGTTCCCCTATTAAAACATACTATATTTTTTTCAGTAAACAAAATTTCTAGATAAATGTAAATCACTGTCAGGCTATTTTTGTAGGGATAGTAATACTCAGAACACATGCAGCTAGTAGCAGACAAATGGAGGTATCTAGTGACACTCGTGCATTTTACCAATGCTCTAACATTTTTCCCTCTTCAAAGGTCTAATCTATTGTTTGGTTCCATTATTGACATATTAAGCTACACAATTAAGGGACTGCTTAAGTCAGTTTACTTGGAATGGGATGATGTGATGTATGAGGAGTTTGTGCATATGTTGATCATTCGTGTTTTTAAAAAAAGCGACTACAAATTCTGTAGATATCTCAATATTATGCCTTTTTCTCCTTGTTATTCACAAGGCCCATGTTCAAGTTCAACAATCTTTCTATTAAGAATTCAGTTGTAATTATTATTCATACTTTAGAGCTGTCAAAGAGAATTCTACCAAATGGCAAGCATAAGACAATTGTGGGGTAATTTATCATGGTAAAAGCATCCAACTAATTTTCAAATTGTCTATTAAGTACCCATAACTGACATACATTTAGCTGGTTTTGACATTAAGAAAAATTCCAGCATACTCACCCATATACAACATGTGGACTTACTAAGTCAAAATCTAAAGAATTGCCTAAACCATAATGGTTGAGTTTAGAACAAGTTTCAAGATAATAATAAAGAAAGTGACAAAATTAATCCATTTTTCCATCTCCCTTAATATAAAATGTTAGTTTCAACACAAGAAAAATTGCTATAACTTCCACTGATTAAATTAGTTTCTTGTTTGACAGACTCACAATAACTCATTCTATCCTTTGTTGAGAAATCAAATAAAAATCAAAAAGTCTGGTTGCCCACGCTTATTTTTGCACTTTAAGATTTAGCAGCTCTCTTGGAAGCTGGGAAAAGAAACATCTTTAGAACACAGTGTTAAAAATACATCTCTGTTTCCCTACCTGTTTCTCACTCAGAGCTGTGATTTTGGCTTGAAGTTCATGAAGTTGTTTCTTCAAATCAGCGTTCTGATTAGAAAGAAAAAATATCTGTGAGAAAGATATTCCGTTTGTTAACAAAGAGTAGTAGTAGGAAGGTGGGTTTTTTTGTTTATTTGTTTTGTTCTTACATAGTGTACTACAAATACAGCACCTCTGGATGTACATCCAATAAAATTCAAATGGCTCAACAAAGCCTCATTTAAATCGCTGAGTGCAACAACAATCAGAGGACCTGTCTAGCACTCAGGATAGCCCAGTTTGGAAAGAAGATTTCATTAAAACATCCATTAGTGCTTATCACATTATAAAGCACATTTATACATTTCATCAAGTTTACAAGTTAAACAATAAATGTTTGTTAATATGTAATACAACAGTATCATACTGTATACAACAGTACATTTTAGTATGTTATCTAAAACATTTTCACCTATGCTACTTATGCAAAGACATTTACACTTAACTATGCAGAATATAAACATAGGTACTAAATCTGAATTGATACATGTATCAATTGAAGGCAAACACGCTTAAGTCCTTACTTCCATGTATGGTTATGCCTTAGACTGTGGTAAAGAGAATTACATTTGTCTGGACACATCATTCATATTAGCATTTTGCTTACACTAGCACTTTTTGAAGTTTCAGATTTTAAAGCCATAAGTAACACTAGAAAGATGCAGACAGAAAACAATTTTTACCAGGACTTTTTCTTTTCTACTGAAATTTAAAAAAAAATAAAGAAACGTCTGTCCTTAGTTGAAAACCTGTGAAGCTCTGCAGAAATGTGACAGGGAATCAGGCTTTCCTTAATTTTTGTACATTCTCACTTTTTTTGTTCTCAATTATGTTGTGAAGTTTTCATTCTACATTATGCAGGTTTAGTCTGCTAAGCAGAAATATCAAAACACAAGACTTACATCATCACAGGAACTTCATGCATATCCCCTATTTTTATATTCCTCCAATTTTGAAATGCATTTTGATCTTAGCTCGCAGATAGTCTCTGATTCCAGCAAAACCAGATATTGACCAGTCATCCTCCCTAGTTCTAGATTCTACTTAATAATCTGGGATAAAAATGCATTAAGAACATTGGAAACAGGGACCAGATTTACTTTTCCTTACTCTAGGAACTCTGCATGGCTGCTTGCAGCATGACCTCACTTTCAGCAAGTATGAACTGAAAGCAAACTGCTCTGCAGACTAATTGTTAGCAGACTGGACCAGTGAATTTGAACAGATCTTAACCAAATCCCATCAGAATAGCAGCGTTCAAAAAACCAGATTTTCCAATGCACCCTGCTTAACCCTCCCTGTCAGAGGTTTAACTACCTGAGTGCTATCAAAAGCTGTCTTCTCACTTCACTGAGCTTGGAAAAAAATGTACATTCAGAAAATTACAGGACATTTACTATTCTATGGGGATGGGAGGTCTTAACAGCAAGCCTCAAGTGAGCAGCCTTTATCCCTCTACTCAACATTTCAGACTGGTTTGAGAGCTCCAGAGCACTCCCCACCCAGCATCCAAGAGTGTTCAACTGCTGTACAAGAAAACCCAGGGACCTTACACAGTCTTTGAGAAAGGGATGACTTCCACTGTCTATGCAGGGAGTCCAGTTATCCAACTCCTGATAAGAAGCTCTGAAACTTCCCAAGGCCAAGTGTCCGTTCTATGGACACTACAGGGCTGGTAAGACACCCAAGACATGCAATCTGAGCACTACCTTAAGCTATATTGTTTGGACAAAATTTCTTGGACAGAATATCCTCTCTCTTCTTGTACTGTGAACCTTCTGATACTCCAAAAATGAAAAAAGTTATTGCAAATAATGGCAACTTTTATAGAGAGCAGCTTCCAATAGATTTAGAAACTTACTGCCCATCTGAACTGCACCATAGCCCAGAAAAGTCACTTGATTTAAACTATTAAGAATGTGTATAAGGCAAAAAGCTCAATAATAGCAAGAATTTTGGCTTTGTTTTAAACAATCCAAGTCATTGTTCAAAAACTTATGAATCAATTTTCTTCTAAACACTGTGTTAGCAAGGAAGAAGGTAATCTAGAAATATCTAAAATCATCAAGTTTCATGCACTGTTATTTCCTGAATTTTAATGGAAATGATCCAATATAAAAATAAGTAGTTACCTGTGGATCTTGCTTCATTTGGGCAACCAATTTCTAGGAAAAAAAAAAGCAACAATACAATGAAGATTTTCATTACAAATATTTTGAGCAATTTAAAATTCAGTATTTTTAAGAACCTTTGTAAAAGCAAAATATTTTGTTTACAGCATTTCAATAGCAAAGCCTGGAGTCCAGTATTATAACCATTTCCAAACCCATTCTTATTAACACAGTAAAAGTACTGTATTAAGCCATCACTTTTGCTCCTCCTAAACAGCTCTTAAACAAGTGATGCTTTTTAAAGACAATTTAAGCCAGCTGGGTAAGATAATCTAATAGCTGTGTCTCCTCTAGAACTGCTGGCCTCTTTGCTTGCAGTCACAAGAAACACAAACCACAGATAACTGCTGCAGGCACAAAAGCTGTTTGTATATTCATGGGCAGAATGTTTCAAGTACTAAAGCTCTTCCTGTGTGTTGACTTGGCTGGTACCAGATGGAAGACCCATGTTCAGAAGTATCTTTGCCACTTTTCTCCCTCAGAGGAGATTGAGATCATTGTAGAAGAGATGCCCTCCACATCCAAAGGAAAACAGACAGATTGTTACCATTCACTATTCTTCCTCTCTCTCTTCTTTCAGGCAGCTGCAGGAGAATGCTGCCTATTGCTAAGCAAGGAAAAAGTTACCAAAGAAAACCAGAGCCCATTATGAAGATACAATGTAAACCAAAAACTCCTAATATCTTTTTTGGTAAATTTCTATACATTTATTTCTCTAATGTTTTCAAAGATTATGTCTTAGGTTTAGTAGCTACTAACACACATTTCTTTCACTGATCTGCTTTAATTACTTTTTGAACCAAGAAACCATTCTAGATTCTGTGACCACAAGTTCCCAAGTTAAATTATAGGACTCTTATGTAAAAGGATGACCTCCTTTTTCTTTTGAATCTGTTTCCTTACAATGCAAGCATGAAGGACTAATACGATTACAGAAAACCAGAGCTGACTTGAGTCAAGAGGAGTTGGAACCTGGACTTGATGATCCTTACAGATCCTCTCCAACTTAAGACACTGTATGATTCCATAGTTGCTTCGCTATGCAGCTCCTTATTACATTTTTTTCCACACCACATATTCCCCCATCAGTCTTCACCTCTTCAGATTGAACAACTCCTCATGCATGAATCATTCTATTGCTTTGTTCACTCTTGGCACTCTTCCATAATTCTCTAGTTTGCCTCTATCATCTGGGGACAAAGTTTAAAACTATGTGCAACACTCAAGTAGTCTGTACTGCAAAAACTCCTTCCATGGTGCCAACAGCCAGTTCACAGCCTGCTATTGCAGATGTAAAACTGGGCCTGTTTTTCCAAAGTGCATCACTTGGCATTTATCTACACTGAATATTATTGTTTCGTCATGCTGCCATCAGCATCACAGGAACAGACTTAGCTTATTTTTCCTCGGTGCTTCCTGCCACATTGGAGCTTGACAAGCAACAAATCTGTTAGTTTTTATATGAAGTGCTCCTGCAGATGCAGTCATAAGACAATATAGTCAGTACTGTAAACACTTCATAAAATATTGCTAAATTTTTGGATCACACAATACTACATCAGGCAATCCTAAGGAAAAAATATTCCTCTTAAACATAAGCTAAATCTAAGGTATTTTAAAAGCTACTAATCTTTCTGCCATGAAATAAGAAAAGGACAAGGATGCTTAAAGGTTCCTTCCACACATCAGCTTGAGGAATCACCCATGAAACTCAACTTTTCTGTAAGTATAAGTCCTAAATATAAGTCCTTTAACACCTCTTGTGATCAAAACTAGGAAGAGTAGACTGCTTCAAATTTATCTTAAGTCCACACAGCAGCAGAATGAACTACTTAGATGCATCTCTTCTCAGGACAAGCAATATAGCTTTGACATGGAAGACATTAGAATATTCAAGTTGTACACTAATATAGAAATGATCTGGTCAGGTGTCATTCATGGTGGATTCTCTGATCATAGAAAGTAGACAAAAAGCAGCTTTTTATGAACAATTAAACACCTTTTGGGGGTTCTTACTGGTAGTTTTAGATATACTTTGCCAAAGTAGCATTATGAAAGCTTCACACAGAGTTCTGCAAGTGAAAAAAAAGAGGCAAAACTCAAGGAGCTATTCTACAAACAAACCCACATGATACTGAGCATCACTTGTACAGCCATATGAGCAGTCACAGGCAACATGCTGCATCAGGAAGCTGGGAGGGTTTGGCTACAGAGCTGAGCTGAATTCCTTATGCTCATCACAGACACCTGTCCACCACTTCCAACAGGACAACAAACCATGACTTTGTGAATGTTGGCAAGTTTTGTTAGAAAGTCCTCAGAAAAAGAAATACTAGAGAAGTAAAAGATGACAAGAGACAATTCTTCATAAGTCCTGAGCAAAAAGTAGGAGCATGTTACATCTATTTAGGTTACAAAATTTAGAGCTATATGAGAAAGCTCAAGCATTTTGCTTGAAGATTTTCTTTTTTTGTGACAAAACCAGTTTAATGTTTATCAGTGTGCATGCTGACAAGCAATAACCATGGCAAGCATAGTTCACAAAACCTTTACTGAAGCACCCAAAATTTTGTTGCAAGTGTTATTTTCCACTGTAAACATGTAGACTTTTTTAGATTTAATTATAGAAATATACAGTATCTTGGATTTAAAAAGGCAACCTTCTGATATCATGGTTTTTCTAGTTTCACAAACTAAAACCAAATCTAATTAAAGCTGATTTTTGTGCAAAGCTCACTTTCAATGGCAACTGGGAAAAGTTAAAGCAAAGAAAGTCAAAAACCCCACCAACTTTAGGCTGCTTATTAAAGGTCTTTTTGGACATTTCTCAGTCTTCATCTCTTGTTCATCAGTGTCATTATGAACAGATACTAAAGGTTATTCAAAATTCACAGTCTTAAAATTTTTGGTTCACTTGGGCATAAAGGGGAATGAAGATGTACACAAGGGGTAGGATCATACAAACACGAGCATAATTAGCATTTTGATTGCTTTACAGAAGTTAATACTTGAAAAAAGTACTTACTGGCCTTAAACATTTCTATGTCTGCAGCAAAATGCCATGGGTAATTTCTGAACTTTCTTACCTCCACAACAAAATGTCATTGAAGTTTTGACTACAAAGGCCTTGGAGTTACTGAGGAAGAGCAAAATACACATCCATAGTTCTGGAAATCCACTCTTAGCTTTCTCAGGCTTTGCTCCCTGACTGTAAGTTGTATTTTGTTAAATCAGACATAGCTTGATTTTACCAATTCACCCATTCAAGTCCTTGCAATATGAACAGCATTGCTGCAAGTACTGGACAAGACATCCAGATCACATTTTAGACAAGTCACCAAGCAATTTTGAAACATTTTCCAAATTTCATATGATGGACTATACTGATCAATGTTACTTATCATATACTACTTTTATCCACTGTGTAACAGTTGTGAGTTTCAGATATCTGAAGAGCATCAGAAATACTTGAAGAACTATGTTTAGAAAAGGTCTAATTGTTAAATTTAACATTACAAGTTTGCAGCTAGTCTGTGTCTATGGCTGTAACAATTTTCTTCCAAGAATTAATATGCATATGTCATCCTATATTTACTACATTAGGTTTTAGTATCATTACTTGTAATAGTTCCTCATTGGCATTGTAAAACAATGGCAAAGTGCAACCCTACAGCCATATAGTATTGAACAGGTTAAAGTAAAAAGACCCAACATGTAAAAATTTACAAAGTCCAAGCATTACAAAATTTTGGTATCAAAAATATAGTTTAGGAGCTACTGAAGTAGAAGACATTCCAGAAGAGAAGCACCAGATTAAACTATGCAACACTATATACCTTTCACTTCAAAGTTCCTCCACCATATTCCTCCACTGCCAACTGAATACCAAATTTGGCTTCAGAACATCAGAAAAACCTTCCAGACAGAGGCAGCTGAACACTGTTTTCAGAATGTTTTTATTACTGCTACAAAATACTAAAAAAAAAAAAAAAATCACCACCCACAGTTTGATATGTAGATTTTTCACATTTGCTAAAAAACAACAGGTGGTCAGGTCAAAATGCAGAGTATAAAATTCTGAAGTAGTTTCAAGCTTATAAAACAATTATTACTATAGTTGTAGTGCTATTGCTTAATGCTCCCATTAGTAGTAATACTGTCAGCAGTAGTAATGCTGCTATTGCTTTAAAGCAAGAAAGTACAAAAATTACCTGGTGAACCTGAATTTCCACTTTCAGAGCCTCCTGTAGAGTCTGCAGCTCCATTCTCTACCTTCTCCACTTTCTCTAGAAGTGTCTTTGCTGATTCCAGTGCCTCTAGTTTCTGGTTTCCTCTTTAACACCAGTCCTATAGAAAAA
Organism: Emberiza elegans; assembly: GCA_024865655.1. Lineage (NCBI taxonomy): Eukaryota > Metazoa > Chordata > Aves > Passeriformes > Fringillidae > Emberiza > Emberiza elegans. The sequence goes on along the minus strand of JALJVW010000139.1, from coordinate 15,801,206 downwards.
TAAATGTTTTGTTTTGGTTAGTGAAGGAGAAGAGTCCATTTGAAAAAAGGAGATTATAACACAACAGGAATTCAATAGAGAACTATATTCAAATACAGCTTTCTAGCCTAAATACAGTCTTTTGAACACAAGAAATCTGCAGGCTCTACAAAATGCCTGCCTTGGAGTAATTTAGCCAAATTTGTTACTTCCCACATATCCCAAAGTTGACATACTTATCCCTTATCTAAGTTTGCAGGCAGCTATTTCCTACCAATATCCTATTGCAGTTGCATATTAAATTAGCAAAATTAACTACTGAGAATGTTTTAAAAATCTGTGTAGATGAAAACTTATTCTGGAGAATAGAATTCTACAACCACAATAAATAGTTAAACATGAATGTACTGCATTAGCACAATTCTGTGATACTATAGAGCTGTTCTTAGACGGGACAGTGTGCATGTTATTTAACAGAACATTAATATATTAATAACTCACTGCCTAAAGTTTGTGCCAAGTTAGTAATTTCAGTTGAAATCTGTTCTGAAGGAACAGAAGAATGATATTAAGCAGCACAAGACATTTCAAAAAAATTAATTTTATAATCTTTTAAATCTTGGAAATCTACTTGTAGATCATCAATATAAAGCTTAGCATCTTCACTTGTACTACAAACAAACTAATCTCCCCAATCTCTGACATAGAAAAGCATTGCCAAACATACTTCTAAAAGCCCTGAATGCTGGACAAGAGAATTTTTTTTTCAGAAATATGTTAAAAGTATCAGCTTCTGAAACAGGATTAAGATTTCCATATGCTCAAATCATAGTGGAACCTGTATAAAAACATCTATAAATGCAAACACATGAAAGTCACTGGAAAACATTATATAGCAATTTTACCAGTCACTTTTCCATCCAGACACCACAATTAAGGAATTGCTGCAGTGTTAAAATAGTTCCTATTTTTTTATTATTTGAAAATTGCTCACATTCATTGCACAGGTGTTGTTGCCAATTCAGAGGCCTTCTTAATGAGACTACAATGTTTTCAAAAGGATACTGACAGCTTTGATTAGACATGCAGGCTGTAAAAAGAGAGCAATTCTCTAAATTAAAGAATTTTTTTTAATGCTGTCTCACTACAGTAAACTGAAGTAGTGGACAAATTTGTGAACTCCTGGGGGAAAAAAAGGTTGAAGGTGAGTGTTTTGTTTTGTTTATTTAACATTTATATTTTCAAACAAACATATATTACAAAAAGAGTAGACTACAAAGGGGAGTTAAAAAGCATTACATTTAAACTCTTTGTCAGTCTTGTCTGCTGTTAACCTAAAGTTACTTACTTAAATAACAAAAGCCTGATCAAACTTTCTATCCAACACATGAAATGACCTTCTGCAAGGGCCTCTCCCACATGTGACACAGATAAGTGAAAATAGCTGCCTTTGCAGCACTAGTCTCTATAAAATTGTAATCTGTATCAAGGGATACATGGAAATTACATATAGTTCCCTGTCCTATTACCACAAACAGTAATGAGAAAACAGAATCACGGATTATTACTTCCACTCACTGACAAGAACAATTATAGCATGCTTTGAGTCCCCACCACTGCAGTTTCAAAAGAAGCCATGCTTCAGAAAACCACGTGGAAGACTGGTTAATGAAAACTGGAACCCACTGCAGAGGGTAAAAGTTTTTTTGACCCTTGGAAATTCAGTTTCAGGAAAAGACAGGCAGATATGGCCAGTTTCTTTCTCAGTGTCTCCTCAAAATATCAGAAGGCACACATGATGAATAGTTTGCATTGCCCTGTAGCTACACGCTAAATTGAAACTTGAGTGCAGAACAGCAAAACAGTTCTCAGTTGAATGTAAAAGACATCCAAAAGAATGTAAAAAATATCCATCACTTAAATACATGTAACTGTAAGGTCCAAAACATGCTCATGGCAAATACGACACGCTATTTCTGTAAAAGAACATATAAAGATTGAGCAACTTCTATTAATGCACAACTTAATTTGACAGACAGAAACTGCAGTATTGATGGTTCATAAAAACTAATCCAAGCTAATTGCATCTATGCCTTGAACAGCTAGCAAGATTTTTCAAAATTAATTTTTAAGAGGTTCAAGGAAAAAGTGACACTGCCTTGCAGAAAAAAAGTAGCTGCTCAGCCTAACTATGTTTATGGGGGTATAAACATGAAAAAATATATTTCATTTAAAAGTTTGGTCAAGTTGGCAAATTCTGAATATGAAATATATACCATTGTTCCTTTCTAGAACACACACTTGTAGCTTCCCTTCCCAAACAGGAATAAGTATTCCGTTATCCCTGTCTAGAATTCCCCAAAGTACCTTTTACACAACCAATACAGTTTAAAAAATAAAAAAGAACAAAAACTAAAAACAAATAAAAAACCCCAAACATTCCTTACAATCAACAAAACCTAAACTGCTTTTTTCTGATTTACATAGAATTATGTCTATAAATATCTATCAGGGCATCTGGTTAAATATTGCTTATACTTCCTTTGAGAGGAGGTAAAAAACTACATAAGTGGCTATACATTTTGCTAGTGCAAAAACTTTCAGTATTTTTGAACTTTTCTTCTTTCAGACTGAACTTATAAGGGAAGATTAAAAAATTTAAGTTCAGTAGCATTATAAACTATCTATAATAGCACATTCAAAGAGGTGTAAAACCATCTCTGAATTTAGCATAGAACGTGGTACATTTTCCACTTTACTCTTATGGTAGTGGAATTATTTCAAATAAAAAGCTTGTAGATGACTGAAACTGCATGAATGGCTTGGCCTGAAAAAATTCTTAATCTCATTATTTTTAAAGGAAAACAAGAAAATGCCTTGCTCAATAACAGAATTGGTGATTTCCAAAAGGAAGGCACAGGATTCAGGAGTACTTGCATCTCCTGTACATCCAGACATACTTTTTCCAAGTCTCAGCCAGGAAGAACACTGAGCAAGAGGTAAATGAGGCATTTTTGGATGGATTTCAACTATTGGAGGCAGAGTCCTCCATTCAATTTCTTGCTTGTATTCATTTATTACCAATAATCACTTATTTCTTAAGCAGTTGCTTCAAGACTTATAATTTCATACTCAGATAAGCGCCCCAATGCACTGCATATAGACTATTTAAATATTCCAAGGCTGAATAAAACCTTAAACTCTACAATAATCACATAAGTGAGTCACATTTCTGTTATCTCAATAAAATACAATCTACATGGGAACCTTTAAAATATCACAATACTATTTCAACTATGACTATTTTGGAAGCTACACTAGAAACACAGCTGACAAGGCATATATATTTATATATACAAAGGTAGGACACACACAAAGCCATGAATGCCTTCTGTGTGTATGGAAGGACCTGAATAACTCAGAATTTTAGAGAGAAGTCTTTCTGGGCCAAAAATCCCTTCAAATAAATTTGATTTTCACATTACACAAAAAAAAATATTTTGAGTAGATGTATTTAAATGTCCATTATACTTACAGACTCTTAGGCCCAAATCTCAGCCTTAGACATTTTATTTATAAAACTGGGGCTTCAATCAGCAACATTTACTTTTTAAGACTTAATTCCTGAATATAAGAATAGATAGAATTTTGGTTTCAGTAACCATTAAACTTTTCCAGGAATGGATGCCAGCTCTTCATATCATCTATTCTTAGGTAAGCCATTTTAGCCTTGGGAAGAAGTACTTACCAGTTTTGAGTAAGTTATCCCTTTCAGCTCGCTACCCCCTCCTACAAAAGAAAAACAACAACAACACAAAAAAAAGATAATTACAAATATTTTTAACTAGCGTTTGAAACAACAAAGATTCAAACATTTGAAAAGTTGGAGAGGGAAGGATTGGGACTTTAGAAAGGGGGTTTTGGTTGTTTTTTCTTCAGGGGAGTTATAATTTTTTTTTAAATGCTGAAGCTAACTATAAAACACCACTTTGAAAGAAAATCCATCCAAAGTGGCAGGGAAAACTAAGGAGATGTACAATTTCAATCTGGATTAAAATAGAAACTATTACTGTCACTAGGGGGAGAAGCAACTAAAGGTAAATTTTTTCTAGTTCTGTGCAAGGTTACTGTCCCCCTCCCATGGTGGAGAGACCTGCTCTCCATTACATTTATTAAGATCTATATTGTAAGCCTTGTCAGTTGCCACAGCTAAATACAACAAGGTTACCTACCCATGACATTTGCCTACCATCTCTGCTAGAGGTTACACCAACCCCCAAAGATGGGAGAGCAGGTGGCAGGTCAGCTCAGCCACCAGAGCTCAAATCCCAAAGTACTGCTAGGGACTGAAACAAACAGCAGGGTAAGCCAATATGGTGGGACACAAAAGCGTGGAGGCCAAGAAGAGGCACTGCTTGTTACGCTGCCTGGGTCATGGGTAGAACATTCGGCAGCACAGCAAGGTAATACCTCTGAAATCACCACATGAATCATAAAAAATTCATGAGTCAGAGTTCTAAAAAGATAGTTACAATATAAATGATAACTCATTTGCTCAGTTACTTTGCCTGATGCTAAAAAAAGGCTGCAAAATACTCCCAATTTTCTAGTAAAATACTATAATATTAGCGTATTTGAAGCTTTAACTTCACAGCTAACAAGATCTTTGCAAATGTTTCTATCCACACATAAGTCATCACAGAGCTGAAGTTTAAGCCCCAGCCTTATAAAAAGATACAGCAGTAGAAAGTCACGATCATCTCTCTCTCTCATTGAAGACCAGCACAAGTGGAGGGTTTCCATTTACTAACCAGCAGAACTGGGTGCTGGTGACCACTGAAAACAGAAAAGAAAACAGGAAGCCGGCTGTTGGCAGTTTGTCAGTCTCCTGGTCTCCAATTTCATTGTGCATTTTGAACCACAGAATATTACAGGTGATGTTTGATTTTAGAGCAATTTCAGGTAAATTTCCATAACATCCAGCTGCTACCGTGACAGGTTATGAGCTGGGAAGTATGGACTGTTTTGAGGTTGTATTCAAAGTAAGTACATTCACTCTGGATGCTACAGAGTTTTAAACACTGCCATTTTTGAGGGTGCTGAAGAGACAGGTATTATTCTCAAACTCTAGTTGTTTCTTTTTGGTATTAAAATCCTACTTGTCACCTCCACCTCCCACTATCAATCAGTCACTTAATTGGTCCAGAGACCTACAGAAGAACCCCTTTCATCATGCAAGTACTAAGTGCCCTCTTCAACAAGCAACTACAACTATCTGTCCATGCTTATTAATAAAAAATAATAATAAAAAAATGTCACTGCTCTAGATTACTGCTTTTGGAAAGCTAAACAAGTCAGTATTACACATCTGCAAATGCAGTCTTAGAAAAAATAAGCATGATTTTCACTTAAAAAAAGAAAAATATCAATTTACTTGTAACACAAGTACACACAACCTGACAAGAAAGCTGTCACTTAAAAATAACAGCAACTGTTCCTTCCTTCCTATTTTCCCCCTACGTAGAGACTCGCCTCCATAGCAGGACCCTAGCTCCATCAAGATGGAACTGTGCAGAAAAAAGCTGCACAGTTACAAACCTTCAGATTGCATTTAATCTTGCTACAATCCCAGACTCAGAAGCCAGGAGCTCCCAAGGACAAAGTTTAGAACACAAGGAGTTTAATCGTGACTGTCCAAGTGAACCACTGTGTTGCCTTGGAGAAGTCACTTAGAGAGGACCTATATAGGGAATGGAAATACATTTGCATCCTCTTCTGTAGATAATTGACTGCAGACTTTTTCTTTAGTGTTTAGAACAGGTTAACCTTTGAATGTCAAACCTCTGGCAACACAAAATTCTGCCCTCTTGCAGGTACACTATTTTTACTAACATCCCTGCCTCATGTAGTAAAGAGGACAAGCACAAAGAATGGAGTATCAATTGAATTTCTTGTAATTCTGAACTTATGATTTGCATGGCTTTTTAAACTCAACATCTAAGCCCTATGACAAATAAAAAATTGGTTTCTTCATAAGCAGCACACTAATGAGAGTGACAGAAAAACTTGTGCCTGATACAGGTAAGTTTTCTTAAATAGAGAATTGAGAAAGATAAATTAAGAACAAATACCCAATACTGGTAATCCCAAGCACCTTAAACAGATATAAGTTTTCAACTGCTCTTAGCATTTTTATAGTAAAGAACAGCATACAACCAACAATATCTGTAACTTTGGTTCTTGACAACTCCCTGTATTTGTGGATACTGGGAACCAACACAGAATAGTATTAATGAGAAAGGGATAAAGTCTGCTCTGTAGATGAAGAGATTATTTCTTCTTCACAGCAAAAGTACATCTAGAAACTCACACTGCCTCTCTCATGCTCACTACAAAACATATTAGAAAGTTAAGATTAGACAGTTCACAATCACTCATATCAATAGAGAAGTCTGAAGAGTTTAGCATTATACAGGGATTTGTAACAAAAACTTCAGCAGAAACTTATCACAAAACCTCAGCAACCTAATTTACTGAGGTAGCCTTTTGAAGGCTCTAGAAACATGCTGTAAATTGTCCAAGGTAGGAGCCAGCAAGGTTAACACTCAAATTATCACACTATATTCTGTGATATTTTGGGGGGTTTTAAGCCCCAGGTCTGGGAGCCAAATTAAGAGCACTACCTTCTTCCCAAAATATATCTATGATCTATGATTAGAGAAGTTACTCATTTCATGGGACCGTTATGAAAACTAAGATCTCAAAACTCCTATGTTTAAGGCTTGGTAGCACCCGAGGACATCAGAAAAACAAATGGTAGTGAAAACATTTTAGCATACTGCACCTGAAGGCTTAAGACTGTTTAAATGCTAATTATCTGTATATTAAGATGTCTGATTATAACAATTATATACTTATTACTACCTTCAAGTTATACAATCAAGTTTATGCTACTGTAACCAGAGACTCACTTGGAAAAACTGGAAAAAATTAAATCATGTTCAGCAATTTTTTCTTCACATTTTTTCTAACTCTAGAAACTAGCAAATGTTTACTGTCAGACCATGGAACTCTATCCATTCATATCATGTTACAATATTTAATTATGTATCTTTTACTTTTTGCCAAAAGGATCTTGGTCTTGTTCAGTACACAAAAAAAAAAAAAAGGACTAAATGCTGTGCACAGGCAATTGTGAACCTGATATTTTTTCAGATTTCAGAGAATTGCTCTACAATATGAGGGTAAGGCATTATTAATTTTTTGTGTGTTTGCACAAAACACACACCACACAGGAGGGATTCAGAGTTTTTTCTCTGGAATTCTGTTTTTAGATGTTAACCAAAGCAACAGCTCTTCCCTCCCGTATTTGAAAGACATTCTGTATCTAGAGAGCACTCTATCACTATCTTCTAAGAAAGAAAATCTTCTAAAAAGTCATAGCAGATACTTTACTGTGATTTTCAAGTCGGCAACTCATATTCCTTCACAGGGCAGGATTTCTGCAAATTTAAAAAGACCAAACACAGGCCAGATGGGGTATATAACCAATTTCATATTACATTATTATAAGGCTCATGTTTCAATGACCACCAGTAGCAGTGCTGGTGCTGTTGCTTCCGTGACAAAAAGAAGCCTCCTTTGTGCCAGTGCACAAAATCCGATCTTCCTGTTGAGCTGCAGCTGGGAGAATTCCCAGTCAGCCTCAGTAACACATGCCAGGCAGGTGTAAAGGAACCAACAGGATTGTTCAAGATAACTGAGACTGCACTGAAGTGTACAAGTCATGCCTTCCAGTTTGTCCATCTGTACAACTGCTCTCTCCTCCTCCTTCCTTATCCCCACACAACACTGACAGATTAACTCCAAAGGTCAAGGAGCCTGGATTTTCTGCTTATGCATGCAGACAACTTAAAGGATTCAAACTACAAACTTCAGTTCTACCTAAAAGTTCTTCTGCTGCTATGATTTGCCATGAAGCAAATGCAGTTTGGGGTTTAAGACACCTGAAACTGACTTCACTTGGGGATAGATTGCTTCACTGTCCCTGAAACACTTTATAAAATCATCAAGCTAAGTTTAAATAGAAGTGTGTGACACCATCATTTGTCTTTGCAGAAGCAGTACTATATTTAACACATAGAAAATTAGCTAGAAGACTCAATACAGTTTAAAAGCCCATTTCTAGTGTAAAGATAAAACCACTTCACAAGCTGATTCTTAAAATATTCACCAAAACTTGCCATGGCACCAAACACATGTAAACAGTTGACAATTACCCTCTTAGCTCTGGTCCTGTGACTACAGCTCCATTGGGCATTAGTAATTCTTGCTGAACACAGCCTTTCCTGGCATCTTGGGGGTGGGATGGAGTATGAAATCACACTCTCTGGCAAAACAATAAACTACATTTGGCCTAGTAGAAAATTAGCACAAACATGTTTTAAAATCTCAGAATAATCTCTGTCACTTGAGCAGATTCAAGATATATTGTTCTACACTTTTTACCTGTGCATAAACCCCTCATCTTTGTACAGTCTGAGCCTTTCTTTTGAATCAGAGAAGCCTCTCTAACCTATGACCATTAGTGAGCCTGGCAGATGTTCCTTCTGACTTGGTATCAAGGACTCGCCATCTAACCTAACATTCATAAAATTACCATCAGTAAAATTCGCTTTTTTTGGTACCCAGACACCAGTGTACAGGGATGTTTTAGCATTCAGAAGTTCTAGTATTGTAGAACCACTAAGTCTCACTTTGCTCAGTGAGTTACTTTTCACCAGGTTCTAGGTACACACAAAATAATTCTATATGCAGTGGGGCTAGATTCTTGCTCATGTAAAAAAAAAAGTTGTATGACCTGGATTTTTATTTCAGTGAATTACTTTTTAGAAGGACTGTTTAGCTAAACACACATCAAGAGTACTTAAGACATAAGGTCTGTAAGTTTATCTTTTACTACCACTGCAACAGCAAAGTTTCATATTTGAAGTGCAGAGCTGAGGAATCTTCTGCAAAATTAAAATATTTACATGATGTGAAGGTATAAATTAGCAGAAGGCAGAGTTTGGCATTTGTTTCTAAAAAATGCTTTGCTGCATTATTTGATATTCCATCAAGTTACTGGAAACATGGGTCATTTGGGATTTTTTTTAAACACTGTTTAACAATTTAACTTCAAAAAGATGTCAGTTAATCTGTAAAGTCTTAAAACTGTGATTTTTCTTTTTTAATTAGTTTCAAGTATTTATGAAGTATATATACCACTGGGAAAGAAAATAAGAGGTAAGGTCAACAGAAAAGGGAAGGGGCTGTCCCCTCCTAGCTGCAATAGTCCAGTGTTTGAGTCTCAAAATTTATAAGAAATGCAAAGGGAAGTTATTTGAATGTCTGTGCTTTACAGTTTTGTTTTGTTTTGTTTTTTAATAGTATGTCTACCAAAATCAGTTTATTAACCTATATTGTTCTTAACCTGTGTTGCAAATTTCTTATTCCAGTCCCTGAGAAGTTCCTGCCTTCCTTTCATACTTCAGAGGCAAAGGACTACTTGGGAAAAAGGGGAGGAGAGGCAATTGAGAGGAGAAGACTCTTTCTAGAAAGAACACACACAATAAATCCTAACAATTGATTTAACAACCACAGATGCAAGAAATTAGAAAAAATTAAGAAAACTCTACCCCAGAACCTATTAAAGTAATTTTCCCCCTGAAATTTCATTAAGAAGGGGGGGGATCTCCGATTGCTAGTTTTAACCTTTTAAACATGAGGAGAAAATTCTTATTGAGTGCCAAACCCTTTTCCCCGTCCTAGCAATCCACTTTATCTTGGAAAGAACTGGCCTGTGGGAATGATACATTAGTGAGGCAGAAGTGCCTTAAGAGTTTTGGGAGGAGGTCCAGGGTACAAAAGGAGATGATCTGGGTAGTGTTGCAAGACTGCAGGCATGAAATGCAGAACTAGAGGTACCTCTGACTATCACTGGAAGCGCAACTGCACTTGTGATGGAGAGAACCTCAGGTATGTGCACGTCCTGCTTGTACAGACTATTCTTTGAATTTTATCTATCTGCCAGAGACATTCCGAGGACACCAAAAATTGTCAGAAGAGCAGCCCAACGCCTCAACGCCACAGCCGTGACACTCAAGGACAGCCTTGGCCCTTCATTTCCACGGGGAAAGAGGTGCCGTTAGCGCAGTCGGCCAGCAGGGGGAAACGCCAAACAAGTGAAGGAAAAAAAAAGTTAAAAGAGAAAACACTAAACATGAGGAATAAAATTCGGCAAACTACACACATCTCTTCAATTGAGATGGAAGAAAGAGATTCTGCTCTTGGAGAAAGCAGGATAAATGAAGCGTTCTTCGACGCATTCTTCCAGAATTTAGAGAGGAAACAGTGAAAGTGCAAGTCCAAAACACAAGCAAGTAAAGGCAAGCTTTCAGTTTCGTGTTAGCACAGAGTGACTGCAAATCAATTCAAGTCTTCTTCAACTAGCGTTTTGATGAAAAGCAAAATATTGTGACTAAACAACTGAGAGGACTAAGCTGAAAGATTATATATTTTTAAAGGATTATTTAACATGAATGCATAAACTAATTTCTTTAAAGAGAGCACACATATCCTAGAAGATCATTCTGCATTACAGAAGACTTCATATTACATTTATACAGAACCCCAAGAGTCTGGACTTTTTTTTCCCAAAGAAATTTCAGAACAGCAGGGCTCCAATTAGAGACCCTGAATTTCCTTCTAAATATTACCATATCCATGCTTACAAAGTATAGTGAAAGCTCCTCAAAGGGAGTGTTGGTTAAGTGAATAAATCTGTGTTAAATGTACTTCGATAAAGGGCAACCTGCATGCAACAGACAGGAAACAGATACAATTCCACAATGTGTTTTAAAATTAAGAAATAAAAAAGCAAAATGTGATAGTTTGTTGAACAAAGAAATTTAACGGGCATTTGCAATGAAGGGAAAAAAGACATACCCTGCAATCGCAAGGGCTTTCTGTTTAAAATATCACTGGCTGAGAATCACAAGGAGCAGCAGTGAGATTTTCAGTGACAGATTTAGAGAGATTAGCTACACAAGCTTCTACTGATGTTACTGTTCCACAAATATCAGACAGAAGCAAGTACACATGTAATAACATGCAAACATTTAAAAATGCAGGTGTATTGTGATTAGTGATTGTATGGCAGGGTAGCTTAAAACAACAGGTAATCTTTTATAGTTCTATATTTATAAAGTTCTTTCAAAATCAGAGACTATTTTCAGAAAAACCCTTGTCTCAATGTGTCCATGAAAGCTAAATGCAGTTTGTCAAGCATGCACAAGGAAAGTTTAGATTACTAGTATATCAAGAGACCTAAGTGAAGCCTAGTTCTCTCAAAGTTTATAGTTCTACCTTCAGTTTCTTTCTTATTATTTAGCCTGCAGACCAAATAACACTCCCAGAATCAGCTAATCTAGCTGGCCAAGGCGCTCTCCTTCATGTCCTATTCCAGCTGAAAGGTCCTACCTCCAGCAGTCCTAATTTTCTCGGGGGAGTGGTGTGTGAGGGGATGTCACACTCCACAAAAAGTTGAAGTGATTCAGAGATGGGTACGGGGAACACCATGCACAAGCTTCAGCAGTAGAAGCACTGTGCTGGCAGCATAAGGGAGACCTTTCTTCAGCAGTTATCAATTTCCATTGTGCTATACTAGGTACAGGACTGTGCACTTTGCTCATTTTTTTTAAATACAACGTTCATCAAGAAGTGACCTTGCACCTTCCCCACATGGCTAGGAATTTGGCTTGTGAGCTACATTTTCAGTGACAGAGTCACATTTGAACATCCTTTTCATCTTGAAACTGGAAGACCTACACAACAACTAGGGGTAAAGATGAATCTGAGCTTGGCAGTTCTGAATTCTTTCTGTTCTGCTTATTACTCAGGCAGAATAGAAATCACTATTATTTTCTGTGTAACCTCATTATGGCACAGGCATTCTTTAAATACAAAGATTAAGCCAACCTAACTGACTTTGCTATGGTGAACTTTCGTGTCAGTATACTGCAACAGGTACCGGCCCCCACTTAGTCTGTCAAAGTTCTTATAATAAACTGGACTCCTAAATTTAATTGTTTCATCACATGCATTAAAAAGAAACCATTTAATGTATATAAGGTACAGTAGATAAACTTGAAAATTAGCTGATAATACACATTCTTGTATTCTGTACTTTATGATACTGAAAAATACTTAAAAGAATATAAGAATATAGGAGCTCATTTCATCTGATGTGGATCTTCTATTCTAATGGGAAGTGACATAGCTCAAAATGAGAAACTTTACATAAATTCTTGCCTTTACAACACTACAGATCACTTTCTCTAATATGTTAGGCTTTTAAATTATTGCCAAAAGACATTATGAAAATGATTTGTTGGTGAACAGATGTTCACATGAAGAAAGTATCAAAAGAACAATCATTTGTTTCTTAATCTGTCTTCAGATTTTACAAACAAGATAAAAAAGGTAATGCTCACCTGCTAAAACTGGGGTTTTTTTTCTAGAAGGAATACTAGCAATTCAATTTGACAAAGGTCTATATAAAACAGTCTCAGACTTCTGTTGATTCTGTCAGGTGCTCTGGACTCTGAAAAGGTGGCTGGGACCCTCTGCTGCTACCAGACAGGTATCACATTTTCCTCTCCTTTTGACTACAGCATCTATATACAACCTGTTTGCATTCAGTAAAGACCACTCTCATTTTATATTTGCATTTGATTAGCTTTTTAGCCAAACTTATTTCAATTTCACCAGCTGTGATTTCTTTAAACTATGTTGTTTGGCATTCCTGATCTCCTGAGCACAGAGACCAGTAAAAAAAGAAAAAAAAAAGGAAAAAAGACTAGTTTGAAACCCTCCAACAATAAGTACTGTATTCCCTGTGTAGAGATTCATTAGATAAAGATCAATAAGGTTTCTATGAGTTTCTAGTTTTGTGTACTGATAAATTATGAGTATGTAAAGGTATCAACGTGTTTCACACAGAGCCTAAATAAAAAGACAGCAAACAGAATTAGGTAAAACATGCTTGTTTCAAACTCTGAATATACTGGAATATCAAAAGCTCCTTTCTCTCCCCCTCCATCCCAAAATAAAAGCGTGAGTGAGAAGGGATTTCATTACATTCTTAGAACAGTGAGAAGCGAAGTCAAAGGCAGCACTGGCGCTCAGCACGCAGGCTGTACACACTCCCAAGTACGTCATGCTGACAAAACACACTGCCGGAGTGATCTGCCTTCCCCGGGCCTCCAACGCGCTGTCGCTAGGCCTAAATCAGGTAGCTCTGTGTGCAAGGCTGCTGCAGATGAGCAGGAGTCCACCCCTTCTCCCCATTTCCCTTAGATTTAACTACCAGATTGTTCCAGCATCAGCTTTTTCGCTCTGCTTCCTTCAGCTGTAATGACTGTATTTAAAAAGACGACAGCATCACAATTTACTGTGAAAGATTTGGCCCTAATTTTTTCCTTCTTTACTAGACCAGCTCCCCTGCAGCTTCTGAGCCATTGTCAGCTGTTGTTTTTTGTTCCTTGAATGCAACAGGACTTGGCCTGCCAGGCTGCATCACTGTTTTCACAGCACACCTCTAAGAGGAAGAAAATCTCCTCTTCCCTGCTTCCTGCTGAGCACTGTGAATATTTGGATTTTTCCTTTCTCCCAACAGATACACAAGTCCAACACTGTTGAATATTTACACATTCCTCTCTTCCAACACCAATTCTTTTTTCCCTGTTTATTTTCATACAAAACTATTAAATGAAGATGTAACTACACTGTGGCCCAAGTACCTCAGAAGTTTTTATAGAGAACTTCATTCTTCTGCCAAGGCAGTCCCATTCTGGCAGCTACATTGAGCCATTTACTTTACTTAATGCAACATTTTCCTGCTCTTAGGATTTCTAATCTACCCCATAGCGCTGCAACACCCATGTTCAAGACAAAGAATTCCGCCTCTATAAGTCACGAACTTTCTCATTCAGGCAAGATGGAATAATGGTGAGATAAACCCCATATTTTCTCATAGCTTTACCCTGGATGACACTCAGGTGAACGATTCAATGCAACACAGCTTCATGGGACTGACACAAAACTACTGGAGAAACACAATGGCATCAACTAAAGTATAGATGAACTCCCAAAATTCATCTTCACCAAGCCAAGCAAAATGGAGTAACCTTCTGGAGGTCAAACATGTATCAGAATACTGCATTAAATAAATAAATACACACAAAAAAACTTTTAAAAATCACTAAGACTTAAAGGTAAATATATAGATGCAAACTTTACCTGAACACTGGAGGCAAAAATTGACTCATAAAAAATGTAACTCTACACTGAAAAAAATATCAACAGGAAACCTAAAAAAACCACCAGTTTTTTTCTTCCAGGGATCAGCTCAACTCAATTCAAAGAGAAAAGATTCGTCTAGCCAAAAGTAGAGTTTTCAGAGTATATGCAACTTTAAAAAATATATGTATATAATTATTTAAACACTGATTTAACTAGCTCATTGCAATGGAAACCCTGACAACACTTCAGAAAACATTTATGACAGAGTCCTAATGAACTTTAGACAACAACCTACACAAAAAAGATGAACAAGTGAGAACAAGTTTATATACACACCTTGGAAATACCTGTTTTCTATTCTCCATTACAGATTTGTTTTCTGATCTTAGCAGCTGTTTCCTTCTCTCTATTCTGCACAATATACCTCAACTAAATTACAAGTTTTGTTTCAGTCCCTTGTTGTTCAAAAAACACCTGCCCTAGAAGGAAGGAAAAGAAGGATGGTACCATTCTCCACACTCTTTTCAGTCTCCTTTGCTTAAAAAAACATATATGCTTGGTCTAGACAGAAGGTATTTAGGTTCCCAAAGCCAAACATGAGCATTTTAAAGAATTCTAAACCCAGAGGTATTTAATGTCTCAGAAGTCACTCCCAGTGAGTAATAGACCCTCTTGTCATTTTAACTTGTGCTAAATGGCATATTTTCAAATCATCTATTGGAGAAACAGTAAGAATTTCAATTATTTCCACCCTTTCTATTTTCTCAAGTTGCATTACCAAGCACATAACATCTGGCACAAGTTCTGTGGGGGAACAGGCTTGTACATCATCCTTTCATATACTCTACAGGCTTCAGTAAGGAAGAGGGCAGAAAGGTAAGAAATACTTTTTTTCTGAAGAGGACAGAATGGCTGTTTACTGAACAGACCAAAGGACCCTGGGATCAGCAGTAACATGTGTTACCAATTTCTGAAGATCATGCGACTTGCCTCTGTCAAGTCATCTTCCAAATACAAAATAACAATACCTGATTTATAACAATGCAAGTATTTATTTCTTGGCTTTGTATGTTTTAAGAA
Source organism: Emberiza elegans (assembly GCA_024865655.1). Classification (NCBI taxonomy): domain Eukaryota; kingdom Metazoa; phylum Chordata; class Aves; order Passeriformes; family Fringillidae; genus Emberiza; species Emberiza elegans. The sequence continues at coordinate 15,785,804 of JALJVW010000139.1, read as the reverse complement.
GTGTCTATTCACTAACACACAAAACCACGCTTTGTCCAATTAGAGACCGACACTAAAGCAAGCTTCAGCTGCTTAACTTCATGAGCTACAGAACCAAAACACAATATTCAGTCTTCTCATTCATGAACATCAAAAACTGTCAGTCTTACTTTTCAAAAATCTTCAAAGTTTTTACTCAAGCATTCAAGGTAACAGCAATTTTTATGAATTAAACTTTTTGTGGTTATTAAGTTCCTGCTGCAGTCACAGTACACTAGAGACTGTTCAAATTCTACAACAGCTTAATACTAACCTACTAAAAAAATATTTTTTCCACAACTTGCAAAGCATCACAAGCATGCACCCACACAAGAGTACAAAGTGCTGTGAGCTTCTGAATACAATAATGTAAAATTGTAATTCAAATTACTAAAGGCAATTACAAATAGCAAGAAGTTGAAGGAGGATTGATTCCCCCAACAATAATCTAAACTACCTAGATATCCGAAAATTTGTATAATCTATGCACACTGAGCAAAACTGAAGTAAAGGATGCAATTCCTACAGTGGCTAAATCAGCACTACCATGTGTTGCCAAGTTCTGGACCAGTACATTTGAATATCCTATGTCAAATTACAGTCTGGATGTCACATCTGCATGTTCCTACATGACACATTAGTCTCCTTGTCCTCTAGGCCAGGACTCTTGTGGACAGAAGTGTCTGTTGTAGTCCTTCTTTCTACCCCCCAGATATAGGAATGAACACTCACTACTGTGTGAGTTTAATTATTGAACACCCAATCAATATTTTGAGCACTAAAAGACAGGTAAATTCATATATATAGAAGCATAATATTCAAAAGAAATATTACTTTCAAGCAGTATTTATTCTCTGAAAAGTATCTGTTCTAACAGTTACTTGAACTGTCCTAACAGTTCAACTAGTTAATACAAACTTCCCCCATAATCAAATTAAGATATTCTAGCTAGACAAGGAGTAAACATATGAAAGCTAACACCAGCCATTTGCCTGGCAGTCAAACTGCCTTAAAACTCATTGATATCAATGCTAGGTGAGTGAGAAGTTCTGAGTTTCAAAACAGAGTACCAAATAAAAATTATAAAAAATTCTACCAGAATGACAAAATGAGATGAGCAGGGGATTCTTGGTATCCGTTAAAAAATAATAAAAAATAAGCTGGTCATAGTAAAAACATCACAGACTTGGTTAAAATGGCAAGACAAGGACTTCCACAAACTGGAAGAGAAATAACTGAAGAAAAGAGGCTGGAATGAGGCAGGATGTAGGAACAAATTATAGAGGCAGGAATGAATTATATCACCCTTTGAAGATGATATAATTCATGATACTGAGATTACAAAGAACTGGCCATTTAAACAAAAAACCAAAACACAGAAAACAAAACCACACACACACAAAGGAAAAAAAAAAAAACAAAACCCACATTTCTAAGGAGCACTCTCTGCCAAGTATTCATATAAAAGATTGCAATCTTAATGAAATGAAGCTTTTGGACATCCAACTTCAAAGCAAATGAAAAGAGATGCTGGAAGACCTACATCTCAAATACCAAAATGTTCATACACCATATTGCAACAAAAGCAAAAGGAAGCAAACCCATTTGTATACCTCACACCACCTTACAGAGTAAAAGTCATGAGAGGACCTACACAAAAGTAATAAAGAAAACACTGAACAGTCAAAGAGCAGGGAATTTACCACAACAAGGATCAGGGTTAAGTCTGTGAACATACTTTTAACTTATCTGGCAAGTAGGAAGGTTGCACACATCATGATGCTTTCCATCATTTCAGATAGTTGTAATTAAAGTAAACTTCAGAGAGTTACAGGGGATCTGATAAGACCAAATTACTGGTTTTCCTTTATCATTTTGTTGTCCCAGGTCGAGAAGTGCAAAATAATATACTCAGAGGAAAAAATAATCTAGCTATAAACATACAACGATGAAGTGAAACTAGGCATGACTACTTACAAAAAAGATTTCAAGATTACTGCAAGCAAACAGTTCAACTCTCAGCAGCAAGAAGTCTGAGAAAAGTCTCAGAAGGTATTAAAACAGAACAGAGGAAAAACAGGGAACATTCTGCTGTGATGCACGCTGCACATAATTCTGGCTGCTCCACCTCAAAAAAGGAAGAAATAGAAACAGTACCAAGAGGCATGATAACAAGACAGTATGTTTAAAACAAATGAAACTATTTTTTTTCTTGCACCGATCTATCTCACACACAGAAAAAGCAGGTAAACTGCACAGAACTTGCTGCTGTGAAACACTATGTAAGCCATAGATATTTATAAATTAGTTCAAAAAGGCAGCAAATTCACCTATAAATAGTTTGATGTTGCTATTCACAGTGCAATAGCCCAAATGTAGCTTCCATCCCAGACAGCAGCTAAACAACTGTCAGAAACCTACTGTTAATATTTCAGCGGCTGACAGAATGCACCCATTTCCTACACTGTTCAGTCAGCTGCTGCTGCTAGGCACTGATAAAGGCAAGATGCTGGACTAGATGGACATTTGGTCCAGCAGAGTATGTTAGTTCCTATGTTTAATCACATTGAGCAGCCATGCTGGTGTATGTCTTGGTTTGTTTTGAAGATTGGTTTTCTGGTAAATAAATCAGGCTATAATTCAAGCACATAACGTTAAAACCAGAAATCACAGCTTCTGAAGCAGACATCAAACTGGTTTGTGTCATATAATGCAACACTGAAATAAAGCCATAAGCAAGTACTGAAGGCTATAGAGCTTTTTTTGTTTTTATATAACCCACCAGACTGATGAAAAATTCTCCTCCAAGCCCCTCACCAATCAGGGTGTCACTGGAAGGAGACTCAGGCAGTCTCTCCTAACTGAGAAAGACTCAGAAAGTTGGAAAGCAGCACTAAACATAAGCCATGGATGTTTGCTGCAAAAACTGCCAAGACCCATTTAAGACTGGCAACGATTAGGCATCATCCCAGCTGACCAGAGGGAAGATCTCCTGAACCAATGGATTCAAAAGGAACATGTAGATGAATGTCTAACTTCTCTCCAAGAAAACTGAACTTGTTTCAGGTCCTGCCTGACCCTGGAAGAGTACAGGATGCTCTCTGCTTTAATAAGGAAGTCTAGGTGAAAAACTACTACTGTCACAGAAAATGCATAAACTCAAGCTGAGGCCCAGGACAAACATTGAACAGAATTCTGCTACAAGTATTGCTAATCCTGCTAGAAAGCACTGCCTAAACAATTTGGTGATTGTCTGCCTTCTCATCACTGTCAGCTTCCTTCTCTTCTGACAGATGAGCTTTTGAAGATAGCCAAACTGAAAGCCATGTAGGATAAACAAGCAGGTCTCAATCTGTGGGAAACAGAGAAGTTTCATTTTCTAAAGCCCAAAATTACAACAGGTCTGGAAAACAAAGCAAGTGTCCACTATATAAAACCTTCCAGTATTGCTGTAGGCAGCAAGATGAAGATGAACATACCCAATAAGCTTATCATCTTTACCAGGAACAAGCAACTATCGAGGATAAAAACATGCAAAAAAAAAAACAAGAAGCAGCTTTATAAGCAGTTTCATGAACTCACAGATATTGCCTCAGTGAGATTATTGCTCATCTACACTATTGAAAAAGCTGACCACAATCCAGTTTATATGAGGAAGATCCAGTTTACATGAGAAATCCCTTAAGTCACATAAAAGGACAGGAAAATAAAAATTTCAGGCAATGTTATTTTTTCCCTTCATTTCACATAGGGGCTATTATAATTTTGTTATTTAAATAACCCTCTCCTTACAGAATCATACAGATTGGTTCAGGGTTCTTTCATTTTGTTTTGCAGGGGGAGGTATCATCTAGGTCAGTAATAGCATTGGAATTGGTCTTGCTGAAAGAAAACAACAACACAGTGCCCTTATCCTAGAGATGTTTGTGCAAACTACACCAGCAACAAATAGCACTACAACCTAACAATTCAAAGAAATTGGCACTCTTGTTTGTAGTTGGGAACTTTTGATTTACTATACGTTTTCTCACTCCATGCTGACATGGGCTCAATGTTTCAGGTTGAATTTGTTGGTATCTGAGAGAAACACAGGAAGATATAATCATGTGTGTGTACTGAGTTTATTCATGCTTCAGTACTTCTGTTAATCATCCATGGGGCAACATTTCTCTCTTCTCCATCCCACTAGCAAATCCATCAGACATGCGTAATTTGTCTTCCTGATACATAACTTGGAAAGTTTTCTTCTCAAGTGCTCCATGTTCCATTAGGAGTTACTTCTAGTGTACTCTCAACAGTTCCTCTCAAATCTTATTCACATTTTTTGCTCCCAGTAAAAAACAAATGCTTATCCTCTTGCTCTCCTCTCAAGTTCAAGGTGAGTTTCTGCTCTTCTCTCATATCCACCAATACTTCTTCAACTAACTACTACGCAGGAAAACTCTGTTGATTCCCATATATTCCAAAATATAGGCATTTTGATTCCTCTTCCTCCCTTCTCACACACTAGGATGCATAGAGATGGAGGAACAACTGGAAAACAGATATCTCCAGATTTATGCATACTTGCCTGCAATTCCAAGCCATTGGTCCTAGTGATGATGAAGGCTGATCTTCCCAGTACAATACAGTTCTCATGAAGTTGCATACTTCACATTTCCATGACACTTCCACACAAAGCAAAACTGCTTTATTTTGCAATACAAAGAACAAGAATTGAAAGTCTTCTCTCAGAGGAATGCAGTGCCAGCGAACAATGTCTCTTTGGATCTCAGTTTCTTTAATGCCAAGGCAATATACCCTGCCTGAGATTTATTTTACAAACATTTCATTAAGCAGTGGTGATGTATGCAGGACTAATTGCTCATGAACAGAAGTACACCAATCACTGAATTTTTAACACAAGATACTCTCTGAAATTTCATTAAACCCATCTATAAATCAAGGCATGACCAAAACAAGAATTCACAGAAGTCATGCTGCAGAGTATGAGACTTAGTGGTTACCTAAGCTGCCTTGTGTTTGGCCTTGAATCTCTCTCCACAGTTACAGAGCAGAGATGTCACAACACACAAATAGTTCAGTAAAGACACTGTACTAACCCAACTTACTGACGAAAGACAACTCCAGGCTTATGCAGAAGCAACCTCAAAACATGAACAACTCTTAATGAAACATGAGAGGGGCATATGCCAAAGTTTCTGTTTTAAAAACTCCACAAATACTCTAAGACACCAGCAGTGACACTAAGGGCTATAGCTGTAGATACTCCAGAACAAGAGAGATGCATTTAAAAGATCATGATTCAACATCCCACCAGAGCCCAAGAGCTTAACAACATGGGTAGTCACAGACATGGGGTTCTAAGCATGAGACTCCAGTTTTCAGTGAGCCATTTACAGTAAACAGTGAGGTGTATAACAAAAAAGGAGCCATACTTTTCATGTTTGCTTTGGAACATAGGTCCCTTATTATGCAGTACTAAGAGATAGTGGAAGCCACACTGGACCCAGCCAGCTGTGACAGATGCAGAAACTTGAGTATTGCCAGCTCTGCTGATTTTTCACTTGGAAAAGACATTTTTACAAATTAACAGAACAAGATATCTGTCCCTGAACAGTACTCACTTGGGAGGATTGAAGAATTCTGCACACATAAGCTGTACACAAAATAGTTTTAACAAGCAGTTAAGACTTCAGCACTGCCGACACTCATTACTCAGTGTTACTTTTGCTGTGCACTGACCCATTCCACCCAACCAGGCCTGTAAAATCCTTTGTACCAGACTTAAAGTATGGCACAGAAACAGTGATAGTATGCAGTAAAGCTACTGGTACCTCATTCATATGCAGGACATAGACAAAGTACATTCAGGAGATGTTTTAGAAACAATCATACCTACACGATAACATGCAATTTCTTGTATTAATACATTGCAACAGAGCTAGAAAGGTAGACAAAAAAAAAAAAAGCCAACAGCAACAACCGCCACAACCTTTCTTCTCTTTTTTTCATGTTCTGTAGAACTTAGGACTGTTTCTTTGCACCAGTGCTTACCCATGCAGCTCAGATTTTACTGGACATCAAATTCACTTTTATTATTATCTCCATGCATATCAGAAGGTCTCCCATTCCCACTCAAGCCTTGACTTGTCCTTCAACCCAAGATAACCTACAAAAATATATCCAACATTTCAAAAAGAAAACAATAGTACCCAATTTATTTTGTACAACCAATTTTACAAGAATCTCACTTCCATTGGAACAACACTACCTATTTTTACACCACCCATACTTAATCAGTGTATCAGTTTTAGGCTCACTTTTGTTTACAATACAGCAACATTAAGGATATGAATGAAGTAGACAGTTTTCTGGATTAAACACCCAAGGGAAAGCCTCCCTTCCTAGTTTAAGGTCTTCAATAAAATTACTGCAATGCAGAATAAATCAATTTCTCTCTCTACCTCAGTTTCTAATCCAAACATGGGAATAATACTGCTTACCAGACTGACCTGTTATCTTTTAAGTAGAGCAGATTCTCGAATAATAACAAGCACACCTATACTCCAATGAATAAACTATGCTGATTCACAACAGCAGATTGCCTGGGCCAAATTCCATGTTGCATTAACAAGTCAACAGGAAGCACTCCAAAATTATTACACTGATGTGCTCTGATCTTCCTTCCCCTACATACCAGTCAGCTGGCATTCTCACTGCTCCGAGTACACAGGTATCAATCTCAAATACTGTCTTTCCTTCCCCTTTTATTATATTCTCCCTCCTCACCCCCTTTTTTTCCTTCTTTCTCCTCCTCAAATCATACACAAATGGGAACTGTAGCATCTGGAGAATGGTATTTGTAGCTGGGGTAGTCACACTCAATGTGGGAGTACTGATGGTAGTCACTAATCTGAAAGGAAGAATTCAAGTAACCACACACTTTAGAGTTTCTTTCTTCACAAAACCATGATTATTCAACACAAGTAAAAAGATTTACACACTAGGTTACAAACATAACACTGAATCACTGGGCCAATCTAACATGGAATCACATAAGCATACAATTAGCATTTAATGGAAGAAAAGTGTAAGACTGCTGTACAATGGAAGTAGACTTCAGCTACAAGAAAACGAAGTGTCCAAAACAGTTTTACTCACACTGATTGCCACAGATTTTTAACTGATTGTATACTTAAAGTTGGAAGAATAAATTGTAGGCTTATCTAATTTTAGTGGCTACTATAAACAATGGAAAGGCATATCATTTTCAACCTTCACAATGCTGACAGAGAGTGAAAGGTATCACAGAACATGGTATGACTGCACTTTCTGAACAAAAGGATTGGCAGTTTTAAGAAGGCTGTTGTGGCAGCCAATTATTTTTACTCCCAAAGGGCCAGGGTGCTTCACCCAGAGGAGAAGGCAGCGACATGCTGCTGAGGGCCACTCCTTCACATCCCCTCCCACCAACATCATCACAATCTTCTCCTGCTCTCCTGGGATCCACTGATTGCATGTATACAACAGCCCTACACCAACATTGTCCTAGAAGATGGAGCAAACCACCCCATGGCAGGAAGACTTACCGCAACAGCAGAGACTAAGACAAGACAAAACAGTAAGGAGCACTAAACTAGTGCTGCGTATACCAGTATGCATTTGTATGTGCCAATATGCAGTTGTATCAAGAGCAACACTCACACTGCTGTGATATCAGTGTAGTGCCCATCATTATGGAGACTGCTTTGCAAAGTTAGTATTTAAACAAATACTTTTGTTAAAAAATTAATGCCCAGATTTTTAATGATCCCACTGTTGTACTACAAAAGATGTGTAAACACATCTCTCTACACACAGGCACATGCACACAAATTCTCATGCACTCCTCTCATTACTTTGTCCTTACATATTCCTCTCCTTACTATTTCAAGAATAGGGTTGTTGTGGGGTTGTGGTTTTTTTTCTTTTTATAATGTCTTTGAGAAAAATCACAGTTCCTATCAATTTAAACTCTGGTTATTATCCTGTGGGGGGGAGATGGTGGAAGCCATGAGGACTAGAAATATACAAGAACATTTACTGTATAATTTTAAGTCCCCTTCTAATGTAATTTCTGATCCCCAAGAAACCCATATGAGTCTTACTGCAAATTGGAATACCAAAGAAGTGTCATAGGTAAAGGGTTAAAATGCATCCTGCATATGTGGGAATATGGAAAAGATATGTTTAAAAATATGCAGATAGTGTTTAACTCCATTTCCCAATTTATGCGAGAGTTTCTGAAAAAATGACAGGAGCTTCTGGTTTACCTGAGAGAAAAGTACTGGCACATCTAATGTATAGTACTTTCTACACACAGAGATTTAACAGATACTTCTGCCCTTCCTTAGTTTAAGCTTTCAAGTGAGTTAAAGTGAGGTTATCTATATACATGATGATGAAATCACCTAATATACTAAAAATTAATTACATAGAAGGAAAAACCAGCATTTTTAAACAAAAACAACCACGAGCACAGAAGTGTAGATAAAGTTAGCCAAAGGAAGCCAGAAAGAAGGTCACAAATGGTGAGGAACTGTACAATTTTCTCTTACTTCAGGAAGGAGCAATGATTTTTGCTCATGCAATTTTGTAGCAGTGACAATGTCAGCGCAATACAACCTGAGGTAGGTATTCCCGGTGCACTGACCTACACCCAACCAATGGACTCTGTAGCTGAGAAGATACTGTTACCACAGCAGGGCGCTAACCCTGCGCCTGCATCTCCCAGGCCAACAACACCAGGTTTTGACTGACTGCAAAGAAAGCAGCTCATCACCACAGAAAAAAAAAAACATTTCATTACACTAAACACTACACAAGTTCTTCCTCAATAGTGAGGCATCCAAATGTAATCCCTGCAAGAAGTAAGGTGGAATAAGACATTGTAAGTCTTATGGCAAGAAGAAACTGCTACACATGGATGAGAAAGATGGGAAAGGAGGGTATTTCCATGTTTATTTTAGAGGCTGACATTCAAAAGAAAGTAGAGCAGGTGAAATATGGCAAAATGCAGGTAGAAAATGGAAACTAAGGCTGATTCTGAAACAAATTTCATAGTGACAAATCCACTGACTTCAGCACAATTCTCTAAGACCGCAAAAGAGGAGGTATGGTGTGGTGGGTTTCCTCTTTGGGAGAAGAATTGCAGTATACTCAAGGGCAGGTACCTGGCATTCAGAAGAAGCACAAACCTGGCTAGCGCTTCCCAATTTATTTCTGACCAGAATGTACTCTCTGAAAAGGTAAAAAAGGGAAGCTCAGGTAGCCACATCCTTTCCTTTCAGGGTCACTGACAAAAGCATCCTTAATACAGCAAATTCATGCTACACTCAATAGATTTACATGATGAAGATGCTTATCAGAGACAATTACTGCAAGCTAAGCAGCAGTGAAATGCTATCTGGAGCTCCAGCTAGATGCAAATTACCAAAAAACTTCATTATTAGTAATATAGGCCACTGTAGTCCTTTTATAGAGTTATGGAAAAGGCTTGTTAGTGAGGTTGGGGGGTTGGATTTTTATTGTGCTTTTAATTGTTTGGGCTTATGTTTTTTAAAGTCCATCACAAATCAGGTTATTCAAATTTCAGACCAAATATCTCAATATCACACTAGCAAGAGGGATAGAGACAGAAAATATTTCTTGGACACATCAAGGACTAACTTCCGGCTTTGATGGAAAATTTTGTCATGCTAACAAATTAAGTAAAAGTCCTGAATAAATAGATTCCAAGTTCTTATAAAGCATTACAAGAGCTCAATATTAACCCCTTTCTAAAGGCATAGCAAAGGCACTAGGAGAAAAAGTACCCACAGGGACCACCAGCAGCCTCTAGTACCAAAGTACCCCCAGGGATCACCAGCAGCATCTTAAACAGATTCTTCAAATTTTGTCCAGAGCTTCAGGCCTGCAAAATCCATCTAAAACTATATTTTTGGGGTGGGAAAATCCTGGTATTCTCAATTCAACTGTGAAGTTTCCCATTGGCTCGAGCTAGGCCACAATTTCTTCACAGATGAGGACAGACTTGCTCTTATGAGATAAGAAGTACTTACAGAAGTTTTTCTTTACAACTGTGCATCAAACCCTTTTGTACATCCCTACTTCTCACCTTCCTTATCTAGGATACCTTGATACAGCAGCATTACAAAGGGCACTGTTGCAGACTCTCTACAGAAGGTAAAATGTCCTTGAAGGACAAGATACGTCACTTTTCCACTACATATAGATTTATCTTGGTTTCTTCTCTTGCCTATTGTATAGGCCCCAGCAGCCAATGAACGGGAATTTCATCCTCGCATAGCAACAATGTCAGCCTTTCTAATCATGTCTAGATACTAATAGTAACTATTTCAGCTAAGTGAGTGTCCTGTCAGCAATTTGCTCTTCGTGGGCTGTCAAGGGGCTGGGAGCACTAAAAGAAAACTATATTACTGTTTACCAAGTCCTTTACAATTACAGCATCTGTAAGGTTTTTGACTAATCTCTTCACCTTTTTGTATCAGTTTTAAACAGTGTCAGCAACATATAGTGTGTACAACGTATCAGTGCTGACAAAATACAATCCCAACTCAAGGAAGCTATTACCATGTAAGTATCTGTCATACACATAATCTGTACAGGTGAAGGAATGAGAACTTTTTTTAGGCTTTGGTGGTTTTTTGCACAACCTATGAAGCACATGTGAGTTCTGAATTTATAATGAGCAGTATTTCTGGACACTTACTAAAAGAAAAATAATTTTATCACACAGACCTAGATATTAGCTAATTAATTATGGTGATTACAAAGAAGTTACTTTCCAACATTAGAAGCCTGGAGGTCTTAATCCTGTTGCTACTTATATAGATTCTGATTTCAGGCGTTCAACTATTCTCTCTAACTTCTGCAGGACTTAAACGTTAAATAAGATGACTTCTTGCGAGACTGAAGCTCTAATTAATTTCTCAAAAAAACACAAAAACAAAGTGTATTTCATATTGTTTGACACTTAAATACAAGCCTTTTTATATTAATATATCTCATACAAACTGAAGAACAAAGAAATTGACAGGGACCAGTTAAAGTTAAGTGGTTGCTCACTTGAAAATGAACTGCATTATCCAAATCACGGCACACGAGATTACAGCAAATACTAAACTTGTTGCTGGATGAACAACCAAAATCAACTTAACGTCCATTTGAACTCCGGCAAATCTGACAGAGTGGTGTGTGAAAATACACAACTTCTACAGATATAAATGAAGTATTCTGACAAGTTACTATTCCTCTCTACCTACTTCAGAAACACCTCACTTTCTTTGATGCGAATCTGATGTGAGTTCAAGTGCAGAGGTCAGGACTAAACACACCTGACAAAAACTGCCAGATGTGTTCTGCTTCTGGTGGTACCTGCCAGTACTTGTGTTTGTGACTCTGTGTCCCCTTGGTGGCACACTCCAGCAATGGAGTCACCAGCCCCCACAGCATGAACATAAATTGGATCCCCTGCTCTGATGCATAAGGCACCTATGTCATCACTCACTCTCAAGAAACACAGCAGAGAAGTGAGTTCTCATCAGTTAAAAATGTGTTAAAACTCCCTTTCACTGTGTGAAAAGAAATCCACTGTGACCCACTGTCCTTCCAGCAACTGGAAAGGACAACATGGCTGCCATACCGCCAGTAACAAAATCCCCTTCTGCCAAACATTTCCATCCATAATGTTGCTCTGAAAGATTAAAAATCCCCAGAATATCAAATAAGATACTTGCAATAACAGATGCAGCAAGGTGTTAGTACAATTAATACATTCTTTGTACAAAAACACATAAGCAGTTGGAAGACTTCTTCCACAGACTGCTTTTCTCTAAACATATTAGGTAACCATAAACCATTTTTGACTTGTAAACAAAAATACCTGGCTGCTGCACAGGCTTAATCTGACCAACAAGAACTGGATAAGGTATTGAGAACTGCATTTCTAAAATATTATAGCATCTTATATGCTTCACTCCAAATCCCCAACTTCTGCTCAAGAAAACTACAGGTCCCAGGATGCCTTAGTTAACACAATCCTAGCAGGCCACTGCAATAAAAACAGAGCACTGCACACTGGGGCCTGTAGTTTCCACGAGCACATTCTTACTCAAGATGAGACCAGATGTAGGCCATATTGCACACTTCCACAGGCCTGCAAACAACACACACCCCCCGAAGGGGGAGACCGCTGCTGGTAAACGTCAGGTAAGCAGGATCAATAGCCAGTTCTCATGTGCTGAAGTTAAGAGGCCAAAGACCTCTGCAGAAAAACATCAGCTAACCAAGAGTCCTCTCAGAATAGCAGTTTGGCTACTTTTAAACATGCACAGTTTGCTGTAGCTTTTTAGCATCTTTTACTGAAGTGCAACAAGAATTTAAGGGGCTTTCCTCCCAAGACTGCTACATTTAATAACATTAACATTGCTCTTTTGAATAGCAATAGGAAAAGTATGTTTGGTGAGGGGCATATTCTCCCTGTCCAAAATTCAGTTATCTGGAAACAAATTGCTCTCCTCCTCCATTTCTACAATGTGCTGAAGCAAGGGCTTGCCTCTCTCTTCTGAAAAGTGGCTCTTAGCTGAAAATTAAATAGCTGTGTCTCAGCGTAGGCCTCAGAGAGGAATACGCTGTACTTCAGTAAAGGGAATGGCAGCTCCCCCTACCAGTCTGTTCTAAGAAGGTTTTAATCGAGGAAGGAAACAACCAGGGAACAAAATGAAAAAGTCCTCCTTTTTTTTCCTCCCTCCTGCTTTCCTGAACTCTGGATTATTATTATTAAAACAATAAAAAAAACAATAATACACATATAAAATTCCATCTAAGAACTTATATGCTTCCCTAGTCCTTGTAGTACAAGACAGTCTTTGCAGCATTTCCAGGCTAGCAGGCAGCACCTGCAGAAACATGCAAAAGAAAAGGACCATGCAATAGGAAAAGGCTGGGCTAAGAGAAAGACAGCATCCCACTACAAGAGAAAGAAATGGTGATGCTTCAGTCACCTGAAAGTCATCCTGATGCACTTCCCTATAGAGGCAAGAGGCCTGAGGAGCATCTAAAGGTTTTGTCAATACAGCAATGCTGTCCGTAGGCCAGACAGCTGTTGCCATAGTTACTATCAGCCAGCTTATCAGAAAATAATTATTGCGGTTACTCAGAAGTTTTGTAAAAACAATTTAAAGCTTCAATAGGATACCACTTGATCTCTTCAATTAGCTGTTTGCAACTATGCTGCCTTTGGGATCCATACAGTTAACTTGGATCTGCAGGGTTGAAGTGGAAGAGGGGAAGGAATCAATGTTCCTTCTCCCTTTCATACTGACAGCTTGTATTTCATAAGCAGAAACAAGGAAGCTGAACCACCCCTAAGCCTGGCTGCTCTGCTAGAGTTGTCTCACAGGCCATCTTAGAGTCACAGGCTCAAATCTGCCCTCGTTTGGTTTAACTACTCACACATCCATACTGCAATTCAAGAAACACACCGGCTACATTTTGAAAGTGTACTTTTAATTACACGTGCAAAGGTAGAGTCCCTCACTTCAGAGACAGGTGACACAACTTCTGTACCAAGTGAACTTTCTCTCTTGTCCTACTGGTCAGGTAGAAGGACGAAATCAGAGAACTCACATTTTAAGAAATCAGACATTAAAAATGCATTGAAGCTATATGAATGTGGCCTAGAACAGAGCTCAGAGGAAGCAGAGCCTCACTACTCCTGTACTACTTATAGATGCATTCCCACCAGTAACAACAAATATTAGGCTTGGGCTGGGGTCTGGGGGGTGGAGGCAGCATGTTTGTTTTGTGGTATGTGGTTTTTCAAAACATGCTTTGAGCAGACAGTCTCTAATCAAAAGAGTGAGCATTTGTAATGACAGCAAACAAGAAATCTCAGGCAAGAGGGAACAAATAGTAGGTCAAACCATCTAGGCAAAGAGCTTTTAAGGCATGGGGAACTTATTCCGCCAGAGATATTAAGCTGGTGTCAACAGTATACCAGAAAATAATGCTGCAGATAAGCCTGTGTCATGCAGCACATTTTTCTTCAAAAACCTGGAATGATCAAAGTATTAAAACAAAAGATTCTGTGGCAAAGTTGGAGCTTTGTTAGGACAGTGGGCAGGAAAGACCAAAGGAAGGGACCTGTTAGAACTTTCCACACTAAAAAAAATATTTTAGGTTCGGGTGATTCTAACTGCAAAGTGTGATTACAATGCAAGTGCATCTTTCCTCAGCAATAAGTACTTTTTAAAAACACTTTAGATTTCTGTACACTTTACAGCCTTTCTATGATCTACACTTCACTTTTGTGAAGTTTTTACATAAAAAAAGCAGAATCAAACAAACTTTAAATCATACTTTAACAATTTCAGTCCAGAGATGAACTTTATAAAGTGCAGGAGCCATAAATAAAAACTTACGAAAGAAACAAAGCTGCTGCATTTAATTTTTTTTGAAATGAGACTCTATGTACCATAAGAAAAAATAAAAAGAAAATGAGAAAATACAAAGTTGCCCTCCCTCCACACCAAATATAAATAAAATTTTTTTTTGCCTGCATAATGCATTTCTCCACCACCAGCACAAGCCAGACACTGGCTTTGTGCTATACTGAACAGGAAATATTACTGTAAGATACCTATAAAAACTATCCTTCTATACCCTCTAATTACAGGGTACAGAAGTAAGTACCAGCCCTTTGCATTCAGCAGACATCTCAAAACCCTTCTGTGCTCTGCCCCACCTTTCCACGATAAGGTTTGTTCCTAAAAAACCTTTGTGCTGTTAAAATACATCAGAAACAGGATGTGAGCTGCTTTCTGGCACAGAGTAATTGAACAAGGGCAATTCACGAACGTACAGGAACCAGGCCTTTTGTAGAGTCTTACACTTCTAGTATACAGCTACACATGTGACTGCGCAGTTGTGAGCATAAAGGGTGAAGGGGACAGTGAAGAAATATTATTAAAAGCTTAATAATAGGTTTTTAGCACTGCCCCTTCTACACAAGAAGCCTCTCCTGAAGGAGATGCTTTACAGCTCACATCCCCGTGAAGACAGCTCTTCAAAAAGCAAAGCTCTATCACCCTATGAAGTTATTTCTTATATTTAATATTTGAAACAAGTAAAACCAACAAACCCAAAACAACAGCAAAAAGGATAGGATCACCAACAGATGTTTCTCACATGACATTCACGTTGAGTTTCTGGTACCATGCAAAATGCCAATAACACATGAAATAAGATAGTCCATCCAGGTTCCTTCAAAGTAGACTAAAATAAAAGAGAAATCTCCATTGCAAACAATTTCCAGTAGTATCAATTCATTTGACCAAATAAAATTCTTCATGGTTCTGAGAAAAAGGATAAAGGAACTGAACAGCTACAATGGGTTCATTATAAACAAACTGCATGAACAACACAAGTGATAGCCCGGCTCACTATCAAAGCTTTCCAACTGCACACAGAATTATACAACTTTTTAAGGAGTCAATAAAACACATCTTATTTTCTAAAAAAAAAAAAAAAAAAAACCCGAAATTTATGTCCTTTGTAAGGATCCACACCAAGATATTTTTAATTTTTTTAAATCATAATTTCTACAGTGAAATTTAACAGGCACACGCAAAACCTCATCTCTAAAAAAAAGTAAAGTTGGAATAAGAAACAGTTAGGAGCAATATTTGAAACACAGCTGAAGCTGAATAGCCTACACTAAACTTAAAGTGGAGATCTCACTATTGAACCTGGGAAACACATCAGCACTTTTTTCTAAGCAGCCTAAGCTTTAATTTCCTACTTTTGCTTTTTTTTTTTAAGTTCTTTGACGGAAAGGTTTTTTTATTTTTCCTAAAGGAAGAAAATAACTTTCAAATACCTGCTTCCAACAACAAAATTGGTTCAGGATGCACATAGAGGAGAGCAAAGATTAAAAACTTTCAGGTAAAAATCTTTAAAACCACTAATGGCAAAAAAATTATTAATAACAAAGACTCCTCCACATAACATTTTGAATCACACAACATAGTTAGTCAGCTTTGCTAGTTAAATGAAAAATCACCAAAACCCATAATGGGATCCACTCCAAATTTCTTGTTGCTCAGGTCACTAAGGCTGAAATGTTGGGATATGACATAGCTGACATCTGTCTGGTGGTAAGTCCTCCCAGTGAGCAAGCACCTACCTTCTGCTAGACAACTGGTCTCAAGACCTTGAAGAGATACTCCATACACACTACTATACAACATGAAATGAATGGATAGAGAGGATGCTCCACAGTCCCTCTGTATCAGCTCAACCCCCTAGCTGATATAACTATCATAAAATAATCTCTCTACCATAGTGAAGTTGAAAGTTTTAAAAACATTTGAGAACCTCATCATCTATTTTTTTAAATACAATTTTGAAGTTTTATTTACTGCGCTACAGAATTCCTTTCTAAAAATCAACATTTAAAAATGCTCCAAAAGAAAGTTTCATTTAGCTATCATGAAGCGTGGACAGATATAAACAAAATTTCCAAAGACTGTGATTTTTCTCCTAAGATATAATTAACTTCTTGAACTAATATGGGTACTTATGCTATTTTTTTATTAAAGATCCTGTTCTCAGTAGTAATTTAATGTTACTATTTAATAAAAACTATAAAGTTGTATTACACACAATCACTAACAAGTTCAATATTAAGTTCTGTAGTTAATGTTAACCCGGTAGAAGTAATGAATTTTAGAATTTTAAGGACTTTTTAAAAATTAGGCATTGAAACACATGTCATTTTTTTCACAAGTGAAGCCTCAAAATAAGCCTCCCTTCATCAAAGTTAGAAATTCCTCTGCTAATGTAGCAGGTCTAGTCTCATCAGCTAACTCTGGGAAATCACAGGAAAGGCAGAGGAAGCCAAGTTACAAAACTGAAACTAAGCAGGTGTCTTCATTGTTAGAAGTGAGCACAATGAGAAAAAGGGGTGGGCGGGGGGAGGGGGGGGTGGAGGGAGGCAGAGAAAAAAAAAAGAGTAAACAGACAGCCAAAATCCATTTTATTTCTGGTATCTGAAAACCTACAGGTAATCAAAAAAAGATGCCTCTATCTACATGTATGGGTGTATAGGAGTATCTATCCTTTAACCTGATAAGCAACAGCACAAGAAAATTTGCCTGGCCCAAAGAAGCCTGCCTCCTCCTCAAGCCCTGCCATTATAGAGCGCACATCCCCACCTGATTTTTCCATGCTCAGACCCACCGTACATCACAGGACACAACTTTCTCGTGACACGCAGTTATTACCCCCAGTGGGACCTTTTTACACGCAGGCTCCACAGTGAACAAAAGTTCATTGTCAAGCTCGGTGCTTGGGCCCAAACAAATATCCAAGAGGATAGAAGGGGGAGAGAAAGGGAGAAAGTGCTCCTATCTGCAATTATAAAATTTGCAGGCAATCACCGTTACTTACAATTAAAAAGTGGGAACAGGTGTAGCAGATATCATAGTTTGATAGCTGAACAAAGAATATTACAGCACGTGACTGAAATGTGATGACATTTGTTCACCAATCGAAAACAAAAGCCACTCTCCAATGGCACTCTTTCCTCCACCCCCAAGAATTAGGAACTTAGAAATTTCTCCATATTGAAACACATCTGTTCATAGCCTTATTTTTTGACACTTGAGAAGAAGTTGAATGAAGAGCTCCATGCATTAATAAAATACGAATTCACCCAAAAAACCTCAGCATACTAAACCATCAGCACCCACCAAACTGCAGAGGTGGTTGAGAAGAAAGCTCTACCGACAGTGAAGCACGGAATAATAAAGAGCAGGAAAAAACAAAACACACACCACCACAAAAAGGAAAAAAAAAAAAAAAAAAAAAAAAAAAAAAAAGAAAAAGAAAAAAAAAAAAAAATCCTGCAGGAAGGCAAGTGAAGAAAGGAAAGGAACATGCATAAGAGGACTACACCAAATGGCAGAGTCCCACATAGAGCCCTACTCCACCTAGACGGGCGCAGGAGGGAGGGAAACAAACCAAAATAAAGAAGTGTCCGTGCCCAGTGCTGGGGCAGGCGTGGGCACCCCCGGCCCCGTACCTGTGCGGGAAGGGCAGCCCCAGGGCGGGGGGAGCAGGCCCGGCTCCGGAATAACAAGTTGCCGAAGAAACGGAATTTTCCCGGCGCTGCTCGGGCCACAAAGACGAATGAAAGGAAGGAGGGAAGGGAAAAAAAAAAAAAAAAAAAAAAGGAAAAAGGAAAAACCGCAGCAGCGGATTTACTACGAATTATCCATCACCGAAAGCGGCATCATTTCCCAGATAATAATAAAACTTCCCCGACAGCATCGCGGCGAAGGACCCGACCGAGAGAAAAGGGCCTGGAAATAATCATCCTGAAGGAAACCGGAGGGGAGGGGATAAGCCTCCCTCCCCCACCCCATCCCCAGTGCAATGTGTCATCTCCTTCCCCTGCTCCTCCCCCCAACCCCAATGTGTCACCTCCTCCTTTTACCCCAAGTGTCACCCTCCTCCACCTCTCCCGCTCCCGCTCGCAAACTTCTGCCGGGGAGGCCGGGGGGCCGCCCCGGGACGCTCCGCTATTCCCCGCCACCCCCCCGAGGGAGGGGCCGGGGGCCGCGGCGAAGTTGCTGCTCCTCATCGCCAAGTTGGCCGGAGAGTGCGGGGCGCGCCGGCGCCATCCCGGGGGGCGCGGGGGGGAGAGGGGGGGACGGCGCCCGGGGGGCGGGGGGGGCAGGGAGGAAGAGGAGGAGGAGGCGAATCCGAAAGGTGGGATACTACACCCTGCTGGCGGCGGCGGTGCTGCTGCGGGCCGGCCGGGGTCCCCCTGGCAGGACCTCTCTGTGAGGGGGAGGACTCTTCTTCATAGGGGGAGGGTGCCGGCGCCGCCGCTCCTCTGGGCCTCCCTGTCCCCCTCTTCTGGGCGCCTCTCTCTCTCTCCTCTCACTTTCTTTAAGCTAAGCGGGGAGTGGAAGATGGTAGGTTGCTCCCTTCTCCTCCTCCTCTTCGCTCGCTCTCGCCTCTGTGGGGTCCTTTTCCTTCCCCCTCTCCGCGGGGGGCTCCTCCTGCGGCGGGGAGGAGGGAGCGGGCGGGGAGGGCGGCACGAAGCCGAAGAGGCGCAGGAGGAGAGAAACTGTAACACAAAAACAAGCCGAGAAGCTGAACTCTTCTTCAATCCCATTCACCCGGCCCGGCCGCAGCACACCGCTCGCCGGGATCCCTCCGCCGCCGGCCTCCCTGCCTGCCTGCCTGCGGCGCGCTCCCGACACGCCGCCGCGCGCGCCCCCGTCCGCCCCGGCCCGGCCCGGCCCGCCGCTGGAGACCCGCCGGGGAAGCGGGGACCGGGGGCCCACCCCCACGCTCCCCCCTCCCCGTTGCAACAGCGGGACGCTGCCGGCCGGGGCCAGGCCAGGGCAAGGGGGGCAGCCCGGAGGGCGGGCTCGGCGGCTTCTCCTGAGGGGGGACTACTTGACGTGTCGGTGCGGCGAATTTATTTCCCT
The DNA here is from genome assembly GCA_024865655.1 of Emberiza elegans. Lineage (NCBI taxonomy): Eukaryota > Metazoa > Chordata > Aves > Passeriformes > Fringillidae > Emberiza > Emberiza elegans. Next base: position 15,766,218 of record JALJVW010000139.1, on the reverse strand, counting down.
TTGCCTAAGGAACGGGCTGTGCTGCGGCCCCCATTGCCTAGGGAAAAAGCCCGGATGTAAAGTGAGTGAAACTAAAGTAGAGTGAAGTAGGGCACCAAACTCTGCCGGAGCAGCGGCGCCGCCGGCCGCGGCCGCGGGGGGCACTGGGCGGCCGCACCACCCCGCACCGCCGGTACCGGGCGGCCGTGAGGGCGTGGGGGCCGGGGAGAGCAGTGCGGGGGCGGCCGCGCGCCAGCCGAGACCCCCCCCGCCCCCCCCACATACACATACACACACACACACACAGACACACACACACACACACACCCTCCTCCCCCGCGCCCGCCCGGCCGGCCCGGCTGCGCGGGGCTCGGCGGGGGCGGCGCACGGGGGCGCGCGCGGGGCCGCGCGCAGGAAGCGGAGAGCGGGGGGCGCGCGGGCGGGAGGAGCCGGCGCGCGGGGCCCTGCCGCGAGGGGCTCCGCACAGGAAGTTGATGCAACAGGGCCGCGGGAGGGGGGCGGGGGGCGCGCGCAGGAAGCGGCGGCGGCGGCGGGAGGGAGCGCGGGAGCGCGGTGGCCTCAGCCCCGTGCATGAGGCGCGGATGCGCCACGGCCCGTTCGCCCGGGCCAAGGGCCGCCCTCTCTCGCTCCCTCCCTCGCCGGCCCTGCCATGTTATTCGAAGGAATAGCGCACACGCTCTCCGCGCGGTCGGGTAGGAAGGGAGGGTGTTCCCTCCTCCACCTCGCCGTTCACGCAGCGGGCTTGGCTTATTTATTTATTAACTTACTACTCCAGTGCCGGGCGATGCTGCCATTTGCTTTCGTGCGAGCGGCGGCGCATCAGCCTTCTCTGCTTTTTTTTTTTTTTTTTTCCTTCCTCTTCCAATTCCCCTCCAGAAAGGGGAAAGAAACAAAAATCAAACATTTTTTTTTAAAGGAAGAGGAAACCAACAAAAACCAACCGTGGCGAATGAGAAACTTTCATGGGCAGGTTCAAAGCAGGGAAGTTAACACGCCATGGATTAGAACGTTTCTGCGGCACTCGCTGGCGTGGCAATCAAACAAATATACGTGACTTGGGCTTCGGGGGCTCCTCGTCCCTCCCTCGTGCCCTCGGCCGTTCTGGGCCCGCCTGTGCCGGCGTCTCCGGGACCACGGTCCCCCCGGTCCCCTGGCACCGCACAATGAGCTGCTGGGGGCTCCAAACGCCAGCAGCCACCCCAGGCAGGGTCAGTCCTTATCTGCAGTACGCTAGCTTAAGTTACAGGCATGCCCCTGTGCGTCTCCGGCTTCCCAAAGTCTCCAGAGTCTCAGAAATACTTAAAGCCTCGCATTCCTGTCGGAGCTACCATTGCTAAAAGCAGTGGGACGTGTTCTGGACGCCGCGGGATTTGCATGAGCTCTCACGAAAAGCCGGGATTTGATGCAATGCAAAACTGATTTTTTTTTTAATAGCCTCTTATTTCGCTCTATTCCTTTGAAATGCTCACAAGTTGTGAAGAAAAGTGTTTGCGTTATCTTTGCAACTGCTTCAGGAAACCACGATGAACTCTTTATTATATTGTGAAACTAAATCCATAAAGCAGTCATGATGCGTAACTCGGGGACGAGTCGTAATTGGGCAGAAACGCACAGTTTTATCATCTGGAGGATTCTAGAGGGCTCAGCGTGAGTGAGAACTTACATCGAGGTTTCCTCTCAACTGTAAAAAAGAGATCCATAAGCCACTGTCTATTTAATTACTGTTAATTTTCCACTTCTTTTCCATCAATTGGTTGCCAAGTTCTGTGTGATTTAATTGTGAACTTTACAACATTTTGTGCCCTTCTTAAAGCTGTAGCTCCTGGACTCATACAATTATGCAAGAAACTCAGGCTTATTTCTTTTTAATGAAGTTTCTAGCCTGTGGGTTTGTGCATGTGACCTTAAAGATGCAAACCTTAAATGCACACAAAGGAAAAGATATGAAGCAAATAGAGTAATCTAAAATGCTTTTATTTTTAATGTCATATTGTTTGGGTTTTTCTTTTTGAGGCAATCTCTCCTACCCTGTCCTTTTTTTTTTTTTTTTTTTTTTTTTTCTTTTTTGCAAGCCACGCATGATACTAAACAGTAGGGTTGACAGAATGCTAAGAAAACATGAAAATTATATCTGGGTGCTCATCAAATAGTTACTAATAGGTGCACAGTTCATGGGGTATCAGGTAAGGTCACGTGAACAAGACCACCAAAAATCTAGCAGCCTTCACAGTAGAACTTTCAACATGTCAAACTATAACAAGAAGTGTTATGGTTAGTATAACTGAGATATTAGATAGTACACCATTTCTAATAAGTATATATTTGCTTTTTATACTTCTTTCTTCTTTATTTCTACAGCCTTTGAATAGATCAAGTGAGCTTGGGCTAAGCTCTATTACTGTCAGATTAACTTGTAGTTTGCTGTGATTTCTCCTGTCACTGGGGCACCACCCAGCACTCCCTCCTTAGCCCTCCAATCTCAAATCCATAACCAATTTTTAAACCCCGCTGAAAATCTCAGCTCCAATACTCAGATTTTCCTTCTTCCGTGTAAACTTTTACTACCAGCACTTTAAGCTGTAGGGGCCAAGTGTTACAGCCAAGACAGCCTGAATTTTGAGTTTAGTTTGATTTTCAGTTAGTTTGAAGCAAGGAGTCAGCTTACTCTGAAAACAATCAGAGCAGAGCTGCTTTTGTCCTTCAGATTTTTTTGATAGAGGCACCAGAAAAATAAATAAGTAAAGCCTGTTTGTTTAAGTGTTTTTTATCTTTCTGGTTAACAAGCAAGTTGAAAGAATCTAGAATGAGTGATTTGAGTGTTATTAGAGATTTGGCATGTTTATTTTGCTGAGGAGTCAATACACACAGCCCAAAGTTTGTTTTTTAAAGATGAACTTTGGACAAAGTTCAAAGGAAAAATAATCATCAGCTGTTACTGTAGATGCACGCAGACATTTCTCGTGGTTTGTCTTAGAGCTCAGACCATGATGAGTATCTCACACACTGCCCACAGTGATCTCTGGGTCATGGCAAGGTGGCTCAGACCATTTTCATAGAGTCATAGAATCATTCAGGTTGAAAGGCATCTTAAAGCTTGTCTAGTTCCACCCTGCCTGCCATGGACAGGGACACCTCCACTAGAGCAGATTGCTTAGGGCCCCTTCCAGCCTGGCCTTGAATACTTCCAGGGATGGGACGTCCACAGCCTCTCTGAGCAACCTGTTCCAGTGCCTCACCATCCTCACCTTCATCCAGTGAAGAATCTCTTTCTAAAATCTAATCAAAATCTACCCTCTTTCAGAATAAATCCATTATCCCTTGTTCTGTCACTACATGCCCTCATCAGAAGTGCTTCTCCAGCTTTCTTGCACACTCCCTTTAGGTACTGGAAGGCTGTTGTAAGGTGTCCTTCAGGCTGAACAGCCCCAACCCTTTCAGCCTGTCTTCACGTGAGAAAGGCTCCAGCCTTCTGATCATCTTCATTGCACTCCTCCAGTCTCTCTCCAGCAGATCCACATCACTTTTATGTTGGGGACCGCAGAGCTGGACAAATCACTCCAGTTTCTCATTTGGTGCCATGAGAGCAGAGAGGCTGAATCCCCTCCCTCACCTTGCTGCCATGCTGCTTTCAATGCAGCCCAGGATGATGTTGGCTTTCTGGGCTGCAAGCACACATTGCTGGGTCATGTTGGACTTCACATCAACCAGTCTGAACTCCGCAGTTTAAGCCACAGACCTTGATTATCACAGACATGCCAAAAGTCTTTCCTTTAAAAACTGTGCATGTGCACTTTGTTCAGACTTGCAATGCTGAACAGAAGTGGTTCCTGCCTCTGTGCTACTTAGCTTCACGTCCATGTCAGGAAAAAGGGCCCCCATTTGTGTATATGAAGAATTCACCTTCTAGTAGCATGAGAAGTGGTTTCATGTACAAAATGGAAAACAATGGTGTCATCAGCTGCACAGCTAAATGTTTGAATAAATGGACTGGGTTTTGTACAGTCTATACAGAGATATCTACCATGATTTCTTTTCAGTGAAAGGAAATCTTGCTAGAAGCTTAGGGAAAAAATTCTCATTTGCTTGTTGAGTCTTTGTGCACAAAGTTGACCCACACACCTCTGCCTCTGAATGTGATGTTTGTGCTGCTTATCAAAAGTCATAGTTCAGTTTGTCTGGGTTTTCCACTTTCTGCTTGATCACATCACTCTGGATGCTCGTCCGATCCCCTTTGCCTAGTTTTTATCCTAAGAGCACTTAGAAGTACAAGCCAAATACAAAGCCTTATCAAAGTTCATGGAAAAGTCACAAAACTCAGGATTTGATGAGACCTTGTAAGCAGCTGCTAGATTTTATTTCTCACTGAATATTATTTCACCAGTTTGGGAGAATTTCAGAGAAAGAAGCACAGTCCATGTAAAGTATTAATGCAGGGGCATCTCAAGAATAATAGTCATTGCTAACAGTTATTGTACCAAGTGTTCAAAATAAAAAGTTACATCGTAACATGCTAGCTTTGCTATAGCCAGCCCATCTTGTAGTGCTGTTTGCTGAGAATACTTAGAACAGAATCTGAGAAGATATTAGTTAACATGCATAAACAGTCTTCTAGCAACTTGTGTTAAAAAGCATTAGCAGCAAGTGCACTGACAGGTCACAGATTAGGTTGACGGTGGAGCAGTCACATAGCACTTTCTGTTCCCCTGATTTTCAGCAACAAAACTACCTTAAAAACTAAACCAAGAGTTAGTTACTTGCCTATTGCTGTTTTTCACTGTGCTTTTGGCAGGAATGCTAGATGGCTGCAACTAAGAGGGAAGATAGCATGTGCAGCTTAAAAATGAAAGCTATAAGACCATTTCAGGCAAGACATAGCCCAGCCTAAGAAGACAGTTGGGAATCTGTCTTTCTCATCAGTGTCTGAGCACAGGGTTATCTCACCAGCAGGATCCAGGCAAAGAGTGCCTTCTACAAGCAAATATCTTCCCCCCACCGGGTCAGGGAAGGATAGGGCACTGCTCACTTCCAGACAATAAGGAAAATTAACCAGACTGTTTAGACCACCAGTTGGGACCAGAGCCTGAAAATATGATGAGCATGAGGCACTCACCATTAAGGACATCAGCCTAAATGGAAACTGCATTGCTTAACACAATTTCCTCTGACTTTGACTGTGGACTATTGCCTTACACAGGAGTTATTGCTTACAGCAGCCAATGAAGCAGACCCCTGCTTACCCTGTCTCATCCCAAAGTGACTTTCTGACTTGTCAGCTGTCAGTTGGTCCAGCCAGGAGTGGTGCAGCTGCAAATCTCACTCTCCTGAATGGTCTGCCTGGGAGGCAGCTAGGGTGAGCAAAAACAGTCATAGGAGTGCATTGTCCAGGATCTATATTCAGGTAAAAGTAATTCAACGTTCAGGCTGCCCTGTTGCTTTTGTAAAATTCACGTTCTCCGGGCTGCCCTCAGCAGCTGAGCCAAGGAAGGCCTGTCAGCACAGCACAGCATTGTGTCTGCAGTGGGGTTTCACTGGAGATGCAAGTTCTTCTGTGAGTAGCCTTGAAAGGAGACTGTGTCCTGCTGTCTCTTCCCCTTATCACTTACTGCTTTGCTTACCAGAGGCATCGGTTATTTCATACAGAAAGTAGAGGACCATAGCTCAGAGAGGGTAGCCTGGCCTGTTGCACCAGAAAGCAGGAGGGACTTGTCTCTTACCTGCCAGCAGCTCCCAGAGCTCTTCTTCCTTGGCTTCCCTCTAGGCTTTTAGTCTTGTTAAGGTTTCGATATGTAAAGTCAGGAAGGTTGTCAGTTCCTTATGTAATCTGACCTCCAGCAAAACACTATTTCAAACAGTACTTCTCTATCAGATCTGCAATTAGAGGAGACCAGAGAGCATTTTACCTTTCACAAGCCATGCTTGCTTTCTTCTTCTATGTGCATCTGCTTTCAGAGAGGCTGGTGATGTTGCTGCTTCCATACTGAAGGAAGATCTGAGGAGCAATACTTTCTCTGGGAGTCAAGAGGAATGGGTTTCCTTGCCTTTTTTTTTTTTCCTCCTTTCTCCTTAAGTAGAAGCGAGCAGTCATAAAGGGGACATTGCTCATGGCTCTCAGGTGGCTGGCCAGGCTGACTAAGCATGGTTTTGGATCCTGTACACTGTTTAGAATCACAATGAGCTAGAGATTGTGTGCCAAGATGCAAATGGTCCGGGGAAAGGATCCTCATTTTTAAGGCAGCAGTATGAAGTATCCTAGGAGCAATTGCAGTTCCATTGTCAGATAAAAGAAACTGGTTTTGACTCATTGTCCTTTTTGTTAAACAATATAATGTCCCCTAATTCAAGCTGTTTTGTTGTACTGTTGGTCACCCTACTAAATTTTTCAGCTGGCGATTGTTGGACCATTAGTGATTAGAGATATCTAGTCTCCATCAAAATGCTCTTTTCCAGATGCTTTCACAAGAATTCTTCCACTTCTATTTTTGAAGAACTTGGGAAAAAATGTAGTATTAGAAAACTGTGGATGGAAATGAAACTACTGAGTACGTTTTCAAGGACTGCTGAAAGGAAATGACAACATTTGTAATGAAGCATTTCAGTGTGTCACTAACCTGATAAGCAAATAGAAATGCAGAGTGGTAAACCAAGGCCATGAGCCACAGACCAAGACACCAGCTACCAGGATGTATTGCAGGCATATAGACATCTCAACAGCCTCCCACAGGCACAGAAATTAGCTATTGTTACAAGCAGCAACAAAAAAAATTTAGAAGTCAATTTCTGTGAACAATAAAACACCAGCAGATGGGACATAATGTCTTTTTAGTCCTTTTAGGTGTCAATGGTCATTTTGGCATCTTAAGGAGAGACATCAAAGAGCAAAATCTGCTCCAAAGTCCAAGGAACATATAATGTAAAAGGTCACTAAGAGGAAAGACAGGGAATCAGAGGACCTAAGGAAAACTACAGGATGATGGTAATTCCAGGATGTTAAGTACTTAAAATATAAATACTGATTGTGGTTTTCAAAAATACTTCTGTAAATTTGTCCCATAACCCTTCAATATCACTAGATACATAAACATCCTGGAGTTTGAGTGGATGGAACATCTGAAAAGCAATTCAGTTATCTTAAGTATTTAATTAAACCTATATTTGAGCCACCAGGTTGGGACTACCAGCTGAGCAGAATCTTGTCCTACAGAGTAATGTGGCAAGAGCATCAGTGTTTGAAAGCAACAAAAGAGTAGTAAGCTATGAGAATTATTAAACTACTGGAATCTTGTGTATTGATTACAAGGTTGCCTTGACTTTACCCTGCTGGAAATAGCCCAGCATAGGCACAGGGGCAAGGGAGGGAAGATGAGTTGTGAAACAAGTGTTATGAAGGGATGGGGAAGGGGGATCTAGGAGCAGAGCTGTGCCTGGCTTTGCATGCAAGAATAAGAGTTAACAGTGATTCAGTAGACAGAAAGGTCAGTGCTAGTACAGGTATTCAGAGTGAGTTTTCATGGCCTAACAATAAATAGTGTTAGTCACCTCTAGATTATCTGGGATTAAGTGTATCATGGATAAAGATACCCCTGAGATGACTGATGCTGAATTAGCATGGTCTTGCTCACACAGTACCATGCCACACAGCATTTCATCTTCTGAGGAGCTGTGGTGCCCCTGTCACCACAGACTCTGGAGTCACCAGTCCTTCCTGATGACATGACACCTCCTTCTCCAAACTTCCTTGGCTATTTCTGGGCTTCTGCTTTGACTGTGTTATCTTGTCTTGCTGCTTTCTGGGATAATCCAGAGTTTAATGTGGCTGGGTTCCGAACACAGTGAGAAGGGGCAAAGTAAAGATCAAAAAAAAGTTAATAAAACTGATGGACAGGGGAGGCATCTGCACAGTGAGACTGCCCTTTTTATTTAGTCATGTCTTACAATACAGCTACCACATCATAAATTCAGAGACACATGTTTGTAGAGAGAGGTCCTCACAGATATTTTATTTATAATTGATTTTAATATCTTCCACTCAAGTCTTCTGTTGTTTGAGTGATAGGCAAGTTGCAAAATATATCACTCAAGACTTAGGGAATTGGACAATTAAACATGTTTGTGTGTTCTTTGTGTTCAAAATTGATTAATAACAGTAAGATACACCAACATTGTGCTTTTCAGCTAAAAAACAGATAATGTCAATAAATTCACAAATCTCATTGGCATTGGTTCTGTATTTGAAGAGTACACATAGGCACATAAATGTATTTTTTTCTCACTAGGAGGAACAGAATGAAAAGTCTGTTTATTTAAAAACTCTTATTAGGCTATCAAGTAGAAATCATAGAATCACAGAATATCCTGGGTTAGAAGAGGCCCACAAAGATCAATGAGTCCAATTCCTGCCCTACACAGACGAGCCCCTGTAATCGCACCATGTGCCTGAGGACATTGTCCAAACACTTCTTGAGCTCTGTGCTGGGACCTTTTCCCTAGGGAGCCTGTTCCAGTGCCCAGCCACCCTCTGGGTGAAGAACCTTTTCCTAATATCTAACCTAAACCTCCCCTGACACAACTTCAGACCCATACCTTGGGTCCTGTCAATGGTTGCCAGAGGGGAGATCAACATCTGCCCCTCCTCTTCCCCTCATGAGGAATTTGTAGACTGCAACAAGGTCTCCCCTCAGTCTTCTCTTCTCCAGGCTGAACAGACCAATTGACCTAAGCTGCTCCTCATGCAGCTTCCCCTCCAGGCCCTTCACCATCTTCATTGGCCTCCTTTGGACACTCTCTAATAGTTTCATGTCTTTCTTACATCATGGCACCCAAAACTGCCCCCAGCACTCGAGCTGAGGCTGCCCCAGTACAGAGCAAAGTGGGACAATCCCTTCCTTTGCCTGGCTGGTGCTGCTGGGCCCGATGCTCCCCTGGACAGGGTTGGCCTTCCTGGCTGCCAGGGCACTGCTGACTCATAATCCACTTTCTGTCAACCAGGACCCCTATATCCCTTTCCTGTGGCACTGCCCTCCAGCCTCTTGTTCCCCAGTCTGTCCACACATCCAGGGCTGCCCCATCCCAGGTGCAGAATCCAGCACTTACCCTTGTTAAATTTCATATGGTTGACGGATGCCCAGCTCTCTGATTCGTCAAGGTCTCTCTGCAGGCCCTCCCTGCCTTTCAGGGAGTCAGCAGCTCCTCCCAATTTTAAGTATCACTGGCAAATTTACGTAGTATTCCTTTGAGTCCTGCATCCAGTTCTTTAATGAAGATGTTGATGAGCACTGGCCCCAAGATGGAGCCCTGCAGAACCCCACTAGTGACCAGCTGCCAGTCTGATGTCACCCCTTTCACTATAACCCTTTGTGCCCCACCTGCAAGCTAGTTGCTTACCCATCTCATTATGTGTTTCTCCAGCTGTCGGCTGGACATTTGAAGGATGCTGTGAAATATAGTATCAAAAACTTTACTGAAATCCAAAAAGATACTTCAACTGGCTTCCCTTGATCAACCAGGTGGGTTTCCTTGTTATAAAAGGAAGATAAGTTTGACAAGCAGAACTTTCACCCTATGAGCGAGCCTATGCTGGCTGTGGCTGATAATCATGTTGTCCTTCAGATGTTTTTCAATAAGTCTCTGAATAATCTTGTTCATATGATTATGCCACTTTCAGGTCATGACAACCATGACAGGACATAATTTAATTAGTTTGTCTTGCAATGGTCTTGGAAAGACCATATGGAATTTGAATAAAAGCCTATGATAGTTTGAAAATACTGCAAAGTTCCAGGTCACCTTAGTGTCAGTGGTAATATCAGTGGGGCTCCTTAAAACATTCACTCAGTGCTTGCCATCAGTTAGGTAGTTAAACAAGAAGTTGAAAGTTATCTGAAGTGTATGAATTTCAATAGGAGTTTGTATTTTCTCTGTTTATGAAGCCATTATGCACCCACCCCCTCAGAGCAAGCTGAAGGATATTTTTTCAAAAAAGGTACACTAGAATTAGAAAGGCAACAGAAGGGATAGGGAATAACTTTCGCCTTGAGGAAAAAAGCCAACCTGGCGTCTAGGGCTTTCCAGATGAAATAACAGAAACTGAAGAAGGAACATAAGAGGCCTGCTAAAGGGACAACAGCATGGAGAAGGAAAATCAGGATTGTTCATCATCAAGTTGCAAGAGTAAGTGCTACCGAGTGAAATTATTAGACAATGTTTGTAACAAACAAAAAGCAATACTTTTGTGCTCAATGCATAATCACATTTGGAACTCATTGGTGCAAGATTTCATGGATCCTGATAGTATAAATGTGTTCAGAAAGGCATGAAACAAATCTACTGAAGGATACAACATCTGACTCAGCAAGCAGTTTTACCAATGATTGCCAGAGGCTCATGGGGGAAGATCCTTCTAGATACATCCCATTTCTTACAACCCCCCCTTAAACATCTTAGTTGGGACATTTTCAGAGAAAGCCTGCTCTAGATGACCCACCTTTGGTCTCCTTCAGTAGCGTCACTTTTATGAGTTAAGGAATAAAGGGAGCAGTAGTACTTCAGTAAAGGAGAAAAAATCTGTGCAAGAGGCTTCTGTATTCATGAGTGCCAATGGTATACAGGCTTTGCTTTTGAATAAAGTGAAACTCCTTGTACTGTGGGTTGGGTTTTCTTCTTCTGAGAATGAAAACAGGCCTTACATTGTCATTTATATCACATTATTCATATCACATTTTTTGAATGAGACACAGTTTATCTTTCAATAAAAACACTGCTCTGAGAGGAATCACATAAGGGGGCTGTTTGAAAGCTGTGGAGGAAATGCACTGCATGCCCCTACTAAACCAACACAGTTTGATCCTTCATCTCCACCACTGTTCCCAAGCAGCCAGCACTAGGCAAGAGCCAGCCTGGGGACTGCCCAGTGGTGCTGGTGCCTAGTGTGGCTCTGCTGGGCCTCTGTGATGGGTCTGTAGCCATCCATCAGCACACTTCCATCCCAAGTAGCCTCTTCCCTGGAGAGGTGGAGATCAGAGCCAACCCACAGAGCAGCTTCTGCTTAGGGGCCACTGATACATAGAGGAGGAAGAGGAGAAGGAGGAAGATAACGAAGAGGGAAGAATTCAGAAAGCATCAGAGTCTTGAGGGTTTATTTCCAGGCATGAGCACATCTGTCTGTAAATAGCTTGGTGAATGTGTATGAAGTACCACTGGTTCTGCTGAGGTGCACAAGAGAAAAAGGATAGCCGCGGGGAGCTGCGGGCACTGGTTTGCTGAAAAGTCACCACTCTTTTCAAACCCTTCTCCCTGAACCACATAAACTTAGAAGAGCAGCAGATCCCTCATTCCTGAGGGAACATCTGAAGGTGAAATGTCCTATGCACAGCACTTCAGAGACAAAACAATGCATGTTACACAACAATGAAGCTCTATTTACAAGTATCTGAAATTTGAAGCTTCCAGTTTGGACCTAAGGAAAGGCTTGTGTACCTAGAACCTTGTTGGTGTTTTTCAGCAATACTGGTTGATTTCATAATATTTTTATTACCTTCACAACTTGCCCTTCTTTATCCTTAGACCATGGCAACGACAGCACTACTAAATATAATATTGAGACTTGGCAAAATATATTTTTGACTCCCTAGTTTCACATGAACCATGTCTTCCCTTGCTTGCATGGGATACTGCAGCTTCAGTATGAGTAAAACTGAACTTAGAGGGCCAGAGAGTAATTATGTCAATGGGTACTTCTGGGGAATTCACTCAAAAGTTTAAAATCCTTTCAGGAATGTCTCCTGGCAAAGATGAGAAGACTGGATATTAACCTTGATGGATAAAATAAGAGACCTCAAACTCTACATGCTCTCATGGAGAAGAAATGCCTACAATACAGATTTAGAGAAATATTCAAGGAAAATGTCAAGATACATAAAACCATTTCCCAACCACCACACCCCTCAGCAATTCTACTTTCACCTAGAACAGAAAGAAATTAATTATTCCCCAGAAAAAAAAAGTTTTCCTGCTACTTGTAAAATGCCAAGAGATAGGAAGTTAGTCCCCTTCTACCATGGAGTCCTTAGAGGGGATCAAATAGCTTGTATTTATTTATCTTTACTAGCATAACCAGCTGTCAGTGGATTATCTCCTTCTGTCATTGATATGGCTTCCTTTCACCATCAGGCAGCTGCAAGAGCAGCAGAGATTTTTTTCCCCCTGATTTTTGGCTTGTTAGTTAATTGTGTCTCTCACTTTTGGTTGAGGGAGCGAACTGCTTGGTGGGGAATCTGCCCCTGAGGCCACTCTATCCTGCTTCTCTGCTATGCAACTGAAAATATTAGAGGCTTCTTTGTTTTAATGGTGAGACTAAAATGGCATAATCAGATAAACAATAACAATATTTTGCACCCTCTGGCTCAAGATACAGCTGTCCCATAGATGTGCTTTGAAATGATACAGGCATGGCACCTCATGCTGGGAAGTGGGGGATTTTTCACTGCAGGGTAGGATTGTCCCAGATGTACAATGTTGACCACAGTACAGCAGCATCGACACCTGATTCAGATGAGAATGATTTGGCACTGTACACATTTTTTGGCACAGTTAAGTAAAAGATTGACTATTTCCACCCTAGAAACTTAATATTCAACATTAAGCATTAGCAGACTCCCACCCTTAGCTCAGTCTGAATCTGTGCACAGAGAGAAAACATGCACCTGACTTTCTGCTACTGCCACCCGCAAAACCAGGATTAACATCTGCAGGGGGGATAGGCCTGTGCTCAGCAGAGTGTGCAGCCTTAGGATCATTCAGATATGGGCCTTATCTTCACCTGGGAGAGGAAACTGAACAGTAATAAGGAATCCTGCACAATGTCAACTTTCCACGTTGCCAAAGCTTTTTTCTGCATTGCCACAGTTTAGTACATGCAGTCAGATCACTTTGAGGGAGACTCCAAGTGGTGTGGGGTGAGAAAGGTCCTGTAGTACTTTAATCTATGAGGATCTATGATAACTCAGCAGTGTGTGGGCTGGAGCGGGGTGATGCCTGGGTGGCACAGCTGCTTTCGGAGTACTCCACAGTAATTTGAAGGCTGAGATTCCTTTGCATGTTAAGGTAGGGACAGGTCATCTCAATTAAAAGGGGACTGAGATGCTTCTTTTGAGACCAGCTGGGGCTACTCAGTCCCAGGGAGATGCATGATGCTTCAAGAAAAACATCTCAGGCTACCACAATTCAGAAGCATCCCTTAAGCCTCCATTTGGGATGATGTGAGACATCTCAGTTTGGTATTGAGAGGATGCCTCAGATTCACTGCAAAGCATTTATTCTGTGGGAGGCACATAGGGGGCACTCAACATTCAGGGACCTTCAGATCTGAGTCCATTTGCCTCAATATGCCAGTACTGATATTAAGGATACGACCATTTGGATGGGGAGATAGCTCAAGGAACATCAGGTTTTGGAATGCACAACTGTATGATATAGAAGGGACCAGAGAACTTCAGTTTGTGGAGGAGAAGTTGCCCAAGAGCACCTCCATGGTGCTGGCAGGATACTTGGGTAGGGTGGGTATCAGAGGGAGAGATTTTGGAGGTCTCTGGGTATCCGGATTTGGGATGGTACCTTGCAACTCAGATGCAAGACACATATGGTGCTGAGCACCTTCTCCCCTGTGTCTCTGGCTTCTTAATTTGGGAAGATCCATTATGCCTTCATCCCCTGTGAAACCCCTGGTGCGAACAGTACTTCTGGCAACCTCTATGCAGTTGGTGGGAGGAGTATAGGAAAACACTGAAGTCCAGATTTGTATGGGCTTTCTGTGTCTACACCCAGGCTTCGTGGGGCTTGGCCAAAGGTGGTAAACAGGCCTGAGCAGCATTCTTGTGCGTGGCAAGCTAGTGGTCAAAGCCTAGAGAGTGGTTGGTGTTACATTAGTTCCTGTGCTGGAGAGCAAGGTGAGGGCTTGCAAGCTACGTGAGGCTCAGAAGATGTCATGGTGAGGCACTGTCATTCCTGACAGCCTTCTTTCTTTAGAAGTCTCATATTGTGTTCAGTTCTGGCCCCCTCACTACAAGAAAAACATTGTGGCACTGGAGCAAGTCCAGAGAAGGGCAACAGAGCTGGTGAAGGGTCTGGAGCGCAAGTTGATGAGGAACAGCTGAGGGAGACGGGGGTTTTTAGCCTGGAGAAAAGAAGGCTCAGGAGTAGCATTATCACTCTCTACAGCTACCCAAAAGGAGGTTATAGTGAGGTGGGGGCAGGCCTTTTCTCCCAGGTAAAAAGTGATAGGACAAGAGAAAACAGCCTCAAATTGCACTATGAAAGGTTTAGATTGGATATGAGACAAAAAATTTTCACAGAAAGAGTTGTAAAGCATTTGAACAGACTGGCCAGGAAAGTGGTGAAGTCATGATCTCTGGAAGTGTTCTAAAAACCTGTGGATCTAACACCTGAGGACATGGTTTAATGGAGAACATGGTTGTGGTTCTATGTTGATGGTTGGACTTCATAATATTAAAGGTCTTTCATTCCTTTTTTCTCCCTCTCTTTCCCTTCAGACCTAAGTGCAAGAATACTTATACCTTTAATTACTCTCCTCCATGAAATCTCCCTTCTCTCCTGTCTCCTAATGCATATCCTCTCTCACATCCTTCTGTTTCCCCTTGCTCTTGTGTACATGCTTACCTGGCTTCCCATCTTTCTCTCCCTCCTTTCTTGATTTTTTTCCCCTCATTTTTGCTGCCTGTATCCCAGTGTGTCCCTTCCTGTCTTCCTTTTCCTCCACCCTCTTCCTTGCTCTCTTGCACCTTCCCTAGCTCCCAGATTTCTCTTCCTGCTAGTGCCCCTCTCCAGCCCAAAAGTCGCCTACTCTCACTCTATTTCTGGGAAGACTGGCTTGAGATAGCCTGTGAGGGTGACAAGCCTGAAAAGAAGGACTTAAAATGAGAAATCAAGAAGAACGAGTCACAGGGAAAGGTGAAGAAGTGAAGTGTATAGGAAGAGAGTAAAAGAAGGGAAATGAGACCAGGGAGGTAAAACCAGAAAGAACTAAAAGTCACAAATCTCCCAGACATGGTAGAGGGAGAGAAAAAACAAAATAAAACAGCTGGAAAATGCAGCAGAAAAGATAAGGCTGTTCCTAGTTATCTAGCACTGTGGCAATGAGTCAGAATCAGCGAGTTTCTGATCTCCTACTCAAATGTAAACAAATATTCCTTCATCTTTATTGCAATGGTGCCCAAAGGATGCCAGTCACACAGCACAGCAGGTTTATTTGCACACAAGAGACCCCACAACCCCCAGCAGCACTTCTGCTATAAGGTAAAGTCAAAAAGAAGGAGGAGGGTACAGCATACCTGCAAAGATGTAAGGTGGGTATCAGGCGGGGGGTTAATAACGGGTTGAGGTTTTCCATGTTTTTTTTCCCACCAAGCCTGAAACGCATGAAGCTTACTGGAAGAAAGATGACATTGTCTGACCTGTGGGAACACTGCTCTGTGGAGAAGGAACTGTGGGTCACAGTGAACAGCAATCTGTCCATGAGCCAGTAGTGCCTTTGTGACCAAGAAGGCCAATGGTATCTGGGGGCACATCAGGAAGAGCACTGCCAGCAGGTTAAGAGATGATCCTACTCTACCCAACCCTCATGAGGCTTCACCTAGAGCACTGGGTCCAGTTCTGGACTCCTAGTAACAAGTGAAGCATGGAACTCCTAGAGCAGGTCCAGCGGAAGGCAACGAATCACTCTTACAAGGAAAGACTGAGAGAGTTGGGCCTGTTCAGCTTCAAGAAGAGACAACTGAGAGATGGACCTCATCAATGCCTGTCAGTATCTGAAGGGAGGGTGTCAGAGGATGGAGCCAGGCTCTGCTCGGTGTTACTGAGCAATTGAAAAAGAGGCAATGGGCAGAGAATGAAACAGAAGTTCCATGAACATGAGAAACAACTTCACCATGTGGGTGACCAAGCATTGTAACAGGTTCCCCAGAGAGCCATGGAATCTCCTTTCTTGGAGATACTCAAAAGCCATCTGGACACCATTCTGAATAAAGTACTCTAGGGTACCCTGCTTGAGCAGGGAGGTTGGACTAGATCACCTCCAGTGGTCCCTTCCAACCTTCCTGATTCTGTGAAGATGCTTGCCCACAGGTGAGCCAGTGTGGCCCCTCTGGCAGGAGAGCCTGGCCCTCAACAGCTCTGGTCCTTCTCTTTGGCCTGAGATAAAGCAGCTCGATATTCTGCTCTTCTGCCCTTTGCTTCTTGTAACTGAATCCTACACAATTCCAAATAACTCTTACCTCATGTATTCAGTAAAGCCATATTTAGCTATGTTAACTAGAGAAAAGTGCTGGGCAGACCCTTGTTAAAGATTCTTGGACTGTGAAGTTCTACTGATTTGGCTCGTCTCCTTGGACCCAAACCACATGAAAATTAATAGTTATGATAAAGAGGGATTACCTTTGCTAGGTACATCTTGCCTATATCTGACCATATATCAGTGTGAAACTGCCTCACCCTTCATATTTGTCAGAAGAAGCTAAGTAAAGGTTGTATTAACTGCTATTTACCCTTGTCCTGTGGTATGCAGCCAGTGTGAAATTCAAAGACAATTTAGAATGCTGTCACCAGTTCTACTGATGGTATTTTGCACTCCCTTTATTTAGTACAAAGCAAATTGTACTTTGGATGTTTAATTTTTTTCTTAAAATTAAGACATTAACATATTTTCTTTTCAGCTGGCAATGCTCCATCCCTCTGATGCAGTGGTTCTGACTTCCAGAGGGATGCATTTCTAGAAATGTTTGTGCACAGCGGCTCACTGTACAAATACACTGTTAGGATCCACTCATGGTGAATACCCTCCCTTTAAATCCAGGTAAGTTGGTTGGGAAGCAAAAGGGTCACTGAATATACTTTGGTCCTTTGCAATCAGTCTCTGAAGAGCAGAAAGTTTCCTTTGGCAGCACAAATCTGTTAATTCCATCAGCAAGACAGCACAGATTGAGGCTGCTGGCACTTAATATATGTAAATTGTCAGGAATTCTAAGCCACCCATCCACACCAACTCTTCTGAAGGCAAAGCACTGTGCCCCATGTGTTTCAAATCCAGCACAGTCTTGACCAACTCTTGTTGACTATTTCTGGCATGAACTAGGAAAGCCCTTACGTAGATTTTAACACTTGAAGGGATCACACCTGTTGCAATGCTGTATTTCAAACATGTAGCAGAAAACAGGAAAACAAAGTGCAAGAAAAGTGATCTGTGTTCAGATCTTCTCTTTTCCAGTGGCTTGCTGGTGGTACACCAGCCAAATCACTGGATTTCTCTGCCTCCTCTTCCTTATGCAAACAAGGGGAAGTGATACTTAGTCATTATTAGAACATCCAGGGATGCAAATTACTGTGTCAATGATTACTGTTTGTTCTCAAAATACATGCAATTTCCCTTTATCCCATTTACAACACTGGATTAGTCACTTCCAATATTACAGAATCATAATCATTCATTCCTTCAGATAAAGTACTAAAAAAAAAATGGGTCTCTGATCTCTGAGAGGTAGGCCACTATTTAACCCACGTGTATGTGGGATCAAGTTGCATAGACACTGGAGTGATGGACGCTATTAAGCACAGAGGTAACCAAAAAACAGCACAAAAATTGCATAATATAATGAGGATATAGCAAATGCTTGTCTCATGTAACATCTGATGGCTAATGAGTATTTGTAACTCATCTGCAAGAACAGCTTTACTTTCTTGCAATGATACTGATTACATCAGGAACTTCATAGTAGTACAGAACAGTACATAAATTAAAATCATTAGACTGAGGGGATACACAGCTATTAGCACACATCAGCGTGCTTTCTTGAATGTGGATTTTACAAAGTAGGAAATGTCTTCAAGAATCTACCTACCTCTTTGTGGTTTTGCAAAGGCGTTTTTGCTGCAACATGTGTATTAGTGCCAACTTCTCCCTTGCTGAATTTGGAATTAAAAAAAAAACCTCTGATCTTTGACTATATATTGTTGTAGCAAGGGAGGAAAATGTTTTATTGAAGCTTGCTGGAATTTTGAATGAGCTTTAATCATGGAGATACTGAAGACAATTACTCAGGCTGTGGCTACACACAAAATTGCAGCAATTGAACTGAAGATTGGAAACTGATAAAGCAGTTCAAGCCTGTAGAAAAATACCTTTCTCTGCTTAGGTCAATATGGGCCCCACACACCTTTCTTTGCAGGTAAGGAGGAAGTAACAGTTGCCATTCATCTTGATTCTTACAAAGTTTGAACACTATTCCAGACAACATTTTCCCAAGAAAACAAAGAAAATACAGTTTAGATGAAAAAAATTTCATAAAGTAGGTGCCTGACTGGTTAAAAAAATAGATTTCAAACCTAGTTATCTATTGTTCTCTGTCAGACTTAGAGGAATTTTCAAATGGGATCCTTCCAACATCTGTGTGGAATCCATTTTATGCAGTATTTTCATTAACAACCTGTGACGAGGGAATAAAGAGTACTCATAAAATCTGCAGACATCATCTAGCTGGGAGAGGATGCAAACAGTTTGGCGGATGGACTGAGAATTCAAAATGATGTTGCTAAATTGGAGAAAATCAACGACTCAGTAAAGAAAAGTGCAAAGTGCTACACTTAAGAGGAAGAAATCAAAAGCACAAAGAGAAAATGGGGACTAAGTGGCCAGGCAGCAGCACTGCAGAAAAGCATCTGGGGGTGTCAGCCATGAACTGAAGGCAACAGTATGATGCTGATCCAAAAAAAGGCTGAGATAATGCAGGGTGCTGGGTGCACAATGCAGCAGATGACCATTTTGCTCTTCCTGGCCTGGGGAATGACAGACACAAATGGAGGGTTTCACAGACCAGCAGCAAACCTGAGAAGAGGCTTTGGAAGATTAAGGAGGTTTGTTTAAGATGGGCAGGCCTGGAGAATGATAGAGTAATCACTGGCTTCTGGCTGACTGCTGGGAGTGGGACAAATAGAGGTTTCTGCTTCAAAACAGAGACCCTAGGAAGTTCTGAAAACCCCTGCCATTTAGGCATAAGGGCATGAAGTCATAGAGCTACAGAGGTGGCTGTGCATAGTGTCCTTTGCCATGCTGTGGCCAACTTTGTCCAGGGATGCTGTAGGTAAGATCAGGCCTGACAGTGGGCAGCAAATGTAGGATGCAGATGGAAACAAGTACAAGGCACCTGCTCAGGGTGGCCACAGCTGAATCGTGCCATCCCAAAAATGAAGACGAAATTACTTATTTTGCTGTAAAGCCCTCAGATGCCAACATTTAATTTGACAGTGGAAGCAGAGCAAATCCCTCCTACCTACGAAATGATGGAGAAACCATGTAGCAGATGGCAGTAAAAGGCCATGAATTATGTCCCTGGCCTTTCCTATTGAGCCATTTCTAAACATCCTGGTGAGGAGATCCTGGGAGGCTTCCAGGAGGCAATATAAAGTGCCTAAGTCTTTGTCAGTGCAAGCAGTCCTTGCTTGTCTGCCTGTATCCATGTAGACAGTTTTTGTTTCAGTAGCTACTAGTGTCTGTTGTCATTTAAATGGGGAAAAAATTGACAACATTTTCCTCCATGTTTTCAGTTTTCTCTAGAGCCGGCTGCACTTTTTTCAAATACCAGAGCTTTGAATTTCATTGAGGAAACAATAAAACAAAAAATGCAGAAAAATTCTGAAACCCACTGAGTTTTTCACCCTGTTTCTCAACCAGAAGAAAAGCCTAGCAAATGCTAAGTGACAAATATGGGTTTGCCAACCCCCAGTGCCCAAATCTAGTGACTAATATCTCCTTTCTTTTGGATGAAATGGGATTAGCAGATATATATTGGTCTTAAAAATCAATCAAGAGACACAGGATTCTCATAAAAGTTGGGAAGTTGAGAAGTTCCATGGAGATCCATCATTACTGGGGAAGCTGTGTCCCCTGCAGTAGACCACAGCTGGAAGGATGTGAGAAAACTGAACTATCCTGTTTGCTGTGGAGTGGGGTGGAGAGGAACAAAGAGCACTGTGGCTGAGCAGGTAGAGGGATGGATGGGCAGGTAGTGGGAGTTGAGACTAATTGGACTTGCTGCAAGACACTGAGGAAACTTTTCACCTGTCCCTGTGCCACAACATCTCCAACTATAAAATGAGATGAGCCTAGCTTTTCCTTATAAATAAATCTAACTAACTCTCTTTATGAATGACTTTCCTTATAAATAGCTTGCCTTATAAATAGCTTACATGGCAAACACTACATAGGACATAACGGGCTCTGTGGCATTTTTCATAATAAACACATTTCTAAACCCAAATAGCTCAGTAAAACAGTTACAGATGCTATGCTACTTAAGGGAAGCATGTGCTTTCAAAATGTGTTGTTAGGATAAAAACCCAATTCATTGGACTGATTTAAATGTATTAGCAAGCATCTAACCTGCAATAATTGCAAAAATCTAATTACAAAATTAAAATGATTATCAAGGCACCCCTCAATGTTCATGATACTACATCTGTTTTATACAGAAATTCATAGTATCTGAAGCATCCCATAAAATAAACAATATAATCGCTAACTAAAGAAGGAGTTGTTTTTTGTAAATCTTTTGGGTTAGAGTTAAAATAAGTAACTTTACCGATTAGTCACAGAGTGTTTGCTTACTCGGGCTGGAAGCCAGTCCATGTCAGCACTCCCTGGAGTAAATCCATGTGCGACAGCCCAGTGTCACAGAGATGCCCCAAGTGACAGTGACTAACAGTGCAAAGGGGTGTCTTGTGATCCCAATTCATGTGCACACAGGGCAAGACCCACATCTTCCAACACTTACAAAGACAAGCTGTAACCTCAGACTGAGATGGTTCACCAGGGAAAATGCTTCACTTGAAAGACCCCATCTGCTCCCCTTTCTTGAAACATTCTTATCATTAAGGGGATTCTTGTATGGTGGATCTCCTCCTCTACTTGTAGATTGCAGTTTATATGCTGGGCAATGCTTATTGGTGACCCCAACATGATGCCATTTGTTGGAGAAAATAAAATACATCAGTCCAGTGTTTTTACTATTGCCAATGTCCAGACAATGGTGATTAGCTGGGAAATGTTTGAACAAGCATTGGCATTCAGTGCCTCTTTGCAGTGTGGATACTTTGGGATTCTTCCTGACTTTGGCTGGTGCTTCAGAAGACAAGTTCACATCAGGGCCTGCCTTTCCATAATCTTCCAGGAACTGCTTTTCACTTCTGAGAATTACCAGGTGCCAAGGCTGATGGCTGAGGTTGTTGCTGGTGGAGCAAGCAGAGAGGATGAACTTGACCTAGTTAGCAGGAACATACTGATCTTGTCAAATATTTCTGACAAAGCATTCAGTGGTTTCATTTCAGTCAGGGTCAAAGAAACCTTCACTTCCACAAGATAAAAAAGTCTCATTTAAATTACCTCAAGGCAACTGTGAAGTTCAGTTCTCGAATCTTGCCAAAACAAGGGTCTTCAACCAGGTGCTCCTGGTACCACCTATCAACAGGACTATTTGCCTGTACAGGCAGTTGTTTGTGAAACTCGGCTTAGTCCTTTCACAACACCCTCTTAGCACTTTCCAAGAGCCATTTAGCACTTAGCACAGCAAGCAATATGTGGCCAAGGACATGGGAAAAGAAGAGGGATATATTAGGGCCAACTGCTCTTTGACGGAATTTGATTATTAAAGTATATATTATAGTATGAGAAATAGTAATTGGGTACTGTTATGGGCAAAAAAAAGACCAAAAAACCCAACCAACCTTCCAGGGATAAATTTCTCCAGACTCTGGTTCTGACTACTTTTTAGCCAAATAAAAATCTGCAGTCACTAG
This sequence comes from Emberiza elegans, assembly GCA_024865655.1. Classification (NCBI taxonomy): domain Eukaryota; kingdom Metazoa; phylum Chordata; class Aves; order Passeriformes; family Fringillidae; genus Emberiza; species Emberiza elegans. The sequence continues at coordinate 15,744,366 of JALJVW010000139.1, read as the reverse complement.
AAGCTCACTGGAATCTATGTCTTTGTTCAGTATATAATTTTTTGAACTTTGTTGCCATCTCCTCAAGAACTTACCAATTATCCAGATATTTCCTCCTCTAAATAATATGCACTACAACTGAGAAACTGCCCATGGAGTATCTGTTAAAAGGAATAGGATGTTTGGTGAACTGTTCCAGGATAAGCTGTTCCTGAGCAGCTTCCTGTTTCTATCACTGTCAGCTCTAGTGTCCATGATTTGGACTTCAGACTGAAGTCTTCCATGTATGATGCTCCACTTGCTGCACTTCGCTGCAGTCTCTGCAGTGCTTTGTGGCTGGGAAAGATCTGCCCATGCTCTCTCTGGGGCAGACAGCTCAGCCCTTATATGCATTTTATAATTCTTTATATTTCCCAGCTTATATACAGACAATCTTCTGTGTAGTTTCTTACCAAATACACTACACAGTGTGTTCAACTTCACCATGTTTCTTGCATATTTTTCATAAGTTGGCATCACTTTATAGATCTTCCACTGATTTCCACTTCTGTTTCTGTAGATGTTCTTTCCTCTGCATGACCTGGAGACAGCTTGGCAACCCAAGGCAGCCTAAAGAGCTACTTCTATGCAGAAACTGCAGGTCCTAGAGTGTGCTGAGCCAACATCAAAGATAAAACATTAAAGATACTGACACAGCAATGGCACTGGCAATCAGCTCTTGCGCGTGTGAAGAATCTGTAAGGATGCCCTTATATAGCTCCTTCTTCTATCCCTCTGATTAAGGTGATCTGCTACCATTTTACATCACTTTGTCAAATGTATGTTTGTCAGTGCAGTCTGCTGTCACCAAGAACACTCATGTCTGTGCAACTTCCCGTGTTCTGCTAATTATCCTCTACCTGATACAACTTTGATCACTTCTTGAATATGGGATTTTCTCTGTAGCCAAGTACTAGGAATGCTTTATAAATTCTAGTTTTTACAAGGGTGGGGAGTTTACCTGGGTTAACTCTGAACTTTAGTTTTCTAGCTTTTTTTTTTTCTGTTTTAAATACTGGGTGGTTTTGCAAAAGGTAGGTGTTTGATGCAATTCAGAACATAAGTCAAAAGACTGCAAAAGTGGAAAGAATTCATTCCTTACTTATCCTATCCTTCTGCACTGCAAACCCAGGCTCCTGCAGGGAGCAGATGACATGACACCATCAACATACTGATGCACAGTGAGCAGTAGCACTTCTCACTGCACGGTCACCTTGCTGCCAGGGCCGTGGAGACAGACCGGAGCCAGCTGCCAGCTAGCAACTCCCAACAGTATAGCTATGGCTGCTGGGCCTTCAGTGTTGGGTCTTTCCCCAGCCTCTCAGCAAGTTTGCAGTTGGCATGAAATGTCATGCTGCTCACAGCATTCCGCTTAGAGGCCAAGCTGTCAGTGGAAACCAGCTCTACCGTTTGAACCGCTCTTCTAAGTTACAGAGTCAGCTTTATTCAGTAGGGAAATAGTCGGCTTGGACAGGTAATTACATTCTCAGTTATCTCCTCCTTGAAAATCTTCCTCCGTGTCTACATCTTGGACCTGTTTTGGCATTTGGACAAGGCTGACGCTCGTCTATCAGTGCAACGATCCAAAGATGTACAGGAACTCCTACACAATGAGGCAGCTTTAGTGTCACCTCTGTCCTGCAAGCCCCAAGGAAAGCTTCCCTCTTGGATGGCTTGGTGAAACCAGTACGTTTTCAGCTGGAGCTGAAGTGGCCACTTAGCCAGAGCAGCCATTCGAGGACTTCTCTCCCACGGCCTTGCTTAAGGATGGAGGGGAGGCAGCGCCTCTCTGCTGCGACGGACAGCTGGAGATAAGGTCTGGGCAGGCCTGACTCAGGCCGGCTCTGCAGCTCGAAGCCCATCCGAAGGTGCGACCCGGCCGAGCCGCTCTTCCCGGCGCGTTCCCCAGCGGGCTGCCCGCGGGAGCGCGCACAGCGGCGCACGCGGACCCGCCCTGGCCCGCCGTGGCCGCGGCGGCGGCGCCCTCTGGCGGCCGTGCCGGGTGCGCGCGGCTCCGCGTGGCGCGGCTGCCCGGGCCCGCCCGGCGCCCCTGCTCCGGCTCGGCACCAGCGCCCGGGGCCGGGCACCCGCGGTATACAGGCGTCTCGGGGCTTCGCTTTGGGTTCTTTGCTCGTTGGGTTTTTTTCTGACTAAAATGACGTTAAAGACCAGCGAGTTTTACAGGAAAGATTGCGCAAACTTTCCGGAAAATCACTGGTAACTGCGGGGAGGGGGAGCGGGGGGTGAAGTACATCGGAGGAGGGAATACTCAGCTCTCCTTTTACGGCCTGGGCAGTGGGTCTATCTACAAAACGTTTTGTAGGGTTATCTACAAAAACAACCTCGGCCTCGAGGCTTGGCCTAGCACTCATGGTGCACATGGTGTGGACACCAGCACGGCCTACAGCATAGGCACGGGCACGGACACAGCATGGCCACAGGCACAGACAAGGTCACAGCCACATTACAGGCACAGACAAGGACATGGGCAAGGCATGGAAAAAGCTACGGCCTCAGCCACTACCACAGCATAGTCATGGCTGCAGCATGGTTATGGACAAGGACACCTGTCATGGCCATGGTCATGGCCACAGCCACAGCATAAGCATGGACAAAAACATATCACAGACTAAAATGCCAGGGCAATGAGCATGGCCATGGGCAAAAAGGCTCTTGGACATGGCTACAGCACAGGCACAGGCAAGGACATGGACGTGGCCATGGCCACAGTCAACATGCCATGGGCAAAGCCACAGGCACAGTATGGCCAGGGCCATGCCACCACCAAGGCCACATGCACAGACACGGACACTGGCACTGGCACAGGCACAGGCCAGAGCATAGCTACAGCACGGACACTAACACTGACACGGGCACGGACAGGGGCACGGCACGGTCGAGGATGAGGATGAGGATGAGGATGAGGATGAGGATGAGGATGAGGATGAGGATGAGGATGAGGACACGGACCAGGACGCGGACGCGGACGAGGACGCGGACGCGGACCCGGACGCAGCAGGACACGGCAGTGCTGCCCGCCCGCCGCCAGGGGGCAGCGCCGCCGCGGGCGGGCCGCGCGCTGCCCTCACGGCGCCCCGTCAGCGAACGCGGGGCGGGCCGGGGCGGGGCGGTGCTCATGGCGGCCCCGCGGCTGGGGCGCCCGCCGGCCGGGGGGAAATCTCTTCCGTCTCCTTACCCTGCTCCATTGCGGTTTTCTCCACTAGGACGAGCAGCAAAAAGTGAGTGGGGTTGAGGTCCAAGAGAGAAGATCAGATCAATTCAAAAGAAAGGAGGAGAGAGAGAGAGGGCAAATAAACAGCTTCACAGCTTTTCCTAATTTTTCCAGTGAAAATGGGAGTATCTGTAGCATAGGCGAGGCTCTGGCCCACACGCTTCCCTAGCACAGGCGGTGGCAGGTTTCAGGACTAGAACAGCTGTCAGTAGATTCCAACACAGCAAGTTCTGTTTTCCTTGATTAAGAGACCGAGTGCAAAGGGCCAACCACCAGTCACTTTGGGGGGAAAAAGCCCATAGAAACAAGAGATAATTGAAGCAATCCATTTATTTTGATGATAAGGGTGAAATGGCATAAATGTCATCCAAATTGCTGAGCGTATCAGTATTGCCTGTGTTACGCTCACAGGTCAAATGTGTGAAGTCAATGAGAATACCCAACTGCCAGGGCATCTGGGCTGTGTCAGAAAGACTTGCTGCTCTCTGCTTTCTTAGAGCTAAAAGAAAATTCAGTAAGTTGTGGAGTTGAATGCTTCATCCCCCTCCCTCCCAAGCTTGAAAAGGTGACAGATGTTTCCTCAGGGCCTGTTATTTTAGACACCTCCATGATTTATATATCTCTGCAAGCCCGGTGGGTGGAATTCCATGTCACAGACGAGCTGAAAATAACTTGTATATGCTCATATACAGACTCTGATATCTATTGGCCCATGTAGAAAAACTCCAAATTGAATCACATGATCTCTGCCTGGCAGACTGATGGAGCAGTGGTGGCTTAAAGTGAAGTTGAAATGTTCAGTGAAGAGCACTGGCAAGAACTCTGGGTAACATTGTGCACAGCAGAACCACCACAGCTTAGCCCTCAGGATTGTTTTGCTAAGATAGACAGTCACATACAGAGGAAAAATTCATATTTAGGACAATATGCAATTTCCTGTGGGATCACAGAACTGGACAGACTGCCTTGGCCTCTGTGTGAGAGGTTCAGAAGATACCTGGAAAGGTGGTTGCAGAATTTCATTTGGATGTGTGGGTCCTTCTCACTAGAAGCAGTACTTGGGGAAATTCTGCTGTGGGACCTTGGAGTGTCAAGCTGTTAACACCTGGTCAAGTATTTGGGATAGCCTGGTGGAAGAGGCAGAGAAACAAATGTGTTACATCCAGGCGTGCCCAGCACTCAAAAATCTGTTGGGTGGCACTGTGCATGGCACATAGGCACACACCGGGCTCAAAGCCCAGTGTCAAGGCTAAGATGTAAGGGAATGTTGTTCTCAGGTGAACTTCTCAAAAGCAGAGGTTTCTGCTTCCCTCCATCTGTAGAACCCAGGGAGTTTCACCCAGCTGCTTATTAAGTTTTCCCCTGAGTGCTGCCTGGCTTCCGTTGGGTACAGCTCAGGGAGACGATAATATTTTCCAAGGCTGGGCCATTCATCCATGCCAGCCTCTGGAGAATATGGAGAAGCTGTGCAGAAAGGCCCTGGGCACACTTGTCCACACCCTGTATCCCGCAGTAGACATTCACATCCTGCCAAGGTAAACTGTGTGAGCGGTGTGCCTGATTCACAGCCAGGGCTGCAGCAAAAGCAGTGAGGGAAGAGTGGCAGAACTTTAACTCCTTGGGAGGGGCTGAAGACAGAACTCGCAGCAGACGACCCAAATTCTTGGCGGGAGCCTGTATCTCACAGGGTTTCCTGCCAGAGTTTCTGCTGTACCACATGTCATCTCTGCACTTAAAGCCTTTTTTGTTCTGGGAGGTTTTTTGTTGGGTTTGGGCTTTTTTTCCCCTCAAACAACACCTTCAGGCATTTGTTTCCACTTACCTGAGTGCTTCCCAAACACTGGGCTTAAACTTACTGTTGTCTAGTCCCCTTTGATCACCAGTATGTGATGACTCAGATCTGGAGCCTAAACCACTGCTTTTTAGAAATCATTCAACCTACCTGTCTGATTCTTCAGAGTTTATCTGGATTCAGCATGTGCTCCTTTCCCTTTGGTGAAACCTGCATGACTTCCACTTTTCCCTTGCATCTTCCAGTTTCTCTGTCCCCATGGTTGTTTGCTATTCCTTTTCCTTCTTTTGAGTCTCTCTGCCACAAAGTGTCACACAAGGTGATATTTTCAGATACATGGTGGAGGTGATGGGGATGTTAATTCTGCTCTCAGAGGTTCATTTAGAAAAAAAACTATTCTTTAAACACCCACAAGCAAAAAGGGTTTAATTTTTAAGCTGACGAAAAAATAGTTTGTCCACAGTCAAAATTTTTGTGATGATAATGGTGCTGTGTCCTGAGGGAATTAATTCAACTATCACTTTCCTGCTCACAAATACCTCAGTCCAGTGATGTCCCATGTTGTATCCCAGTCTGAGACTCATGGCCCCACTCCTGCAGGAGGAAAATACTTGCATCTTTGGAAAGCTTGGGTGAAATTTTCAGTGGCATAGCAGGAGTAGAACCCAAGGTCTTCTGCTGGTTTTCTCTTACCCAACACAATTTAGACCCCTCTGTCCAAAACTTTGGATGATGCCAGTGGGACAAAAGGTACAAAATTGCCATTTTGTCTGGGAAGATGTTGGATCCATTTGCTCTTGCAATGTCTTGATGTGTGTGTGGCAGTATGGGAGTGTGGCAATGTATCCCCTAATCTTCAGCCTGTGACTGTAGTGGAAAAAAGAACATAGAAATGTCATGTAATTGTGGGAGTTTTTTTAATCATGTTGTGTTTTGTTTGTTTTTGGTTTTTTGGGTTTTTTTTAATGCCTCCCAGTTCTCGTATACTAGTTGCAGTCCAGGAAACTTTGTGTTTATTAAGCACTGTGTAAATTTGCAGCTCTCTATAAATGTAAAATCAATAGGAGTGATAACAGCAGCAAAGTGCTCAGTCCAGCCCTGGTAATAACCCAAGAGTGCTAATTCCTTGATAAGGTCACTTGCTTCACACAGGCACCTCCTCTCCATGTGAAAACACCGGGTGCAGCACAAAAGATACTTGTGTTCCCTGGCAAGACAAGAGACACTGAAAACATGTCATTTCCAGCAGGTGACAGTGGCGGGCAACAACCTGAAGGACTCTTACAATCTATTGTAGAGGCCTTCATCCCTCCACAGAGCACTGCAAACACGTTCTCTTCTAGGAAATCAAAATCTTAGCCAACATCTGCTATCATTTTTAATCTCTTCTCATAAGCAGATGAGAAGAGAAAGGGGAGTCTCCAGTAACCTGATGGAGTGAGCAAGATTGTATTTCTGGAGGATGAGCAGAGGAGCAAAGGTGAAGGCTTGTATGACTGACCCTTCTGAACTGTGGTCTCCCTCAATGATGCCACCACTCATAGCCTGGGCAGTTTCTGGGGTTCACTGAGTGTGTGTAGTGACCACACTCCCACCTTTCCCCAGGTGTCTTGGTGCTCTAGTGGTAGCTCTGCCTGCTCAGGCTACCCCACTTCCATCCAAACAGGCAGGTGGAAGGGCTTTGGGCTTTTCACAGCTGGAACTTAACTTTACCACCAGGGGTAATAATCAAGTATTTACCAGGGAAAAATAGCTTGTATACCCCCTCTACCTTCTACTGTGGTGATTCTCTCAATGGTAGAACTGCTGCAGACAGCTGTGGTTGGCTCCATGGGGTCTGCTCCTCTTCCCTTCCAGGTCCCCTTTAAACATGGTTTAGGGTTCCCAGGTGGCTTACAGCCATTCATCTGGCCTCTGTCATGACTTCCCCTTGGACTTCTCTTGTAGACCTGAGCACCCAGGATAAATCCATTCCCTCCTGCCTGCCCACCACTGTCAGTGAGCCTGCTGTCATTCTGCTCTGTGGTGGGTCCCTAGTGACCTTTGGGCTTTTTCTTTGCCATACTGCTGCAGTAAATCCAATCCATCTGCACATCAGTACCCTTCTGTTTTCTTCTTCCCTGACCTCTGCCTGCTAACACATCCCTAGTTCTAGTGACCTTAGGTACAGGAAGAATCCTCCTTAAGTCCCTATCCCAAAGGTGGCAACTCCTGCTATTAAATAATAGTCATACAGTAATGATCACCAGAGGGCTGGCAGGGACTTGGGGAGATCTCTGAAGCTATCACCCTCTCTCCAAGGTGGAGTCACCCAGGAGCAGAGCATGACGTGGGCGTTAAATGCTTCCAGCAATTGGGATGCCACAGCCTCCCCAGCAGCCCCCTGCGGCCCAGGAGACCGTCCTGGAGGAAAAGCACTTTCTTGAGCATAGCACAAATCCTTCCTCCTGCAAATAAGGCTGATGATTACTTGTCCTTCTTCTGGTGGATCTGGAGTAGAACTGATCATTGTCTGCTTTATAGAACCTTTTATATAATAGCAAAACAGCTTTTAGAGTAACTGAGAAAGAGGCGTTTGCTCACTTGCAAAGTCAGGAAATTCCCTGCCAATGGACATTCTTTGTCGGGGATCCTTTGCCAGCATAGGCTGAGCACTAAGCCCCACAATCTGCATTTTCCTTTTGAATGACTCCCACAAAATAAACCAAATATCACATCCAAGGAGATTTATTACATCCCTTCCAAGGGCGAAGCATTCCTCAGCTACATTCCACTTCTGTCTTTTGTGCTTAGGAAAGGGGAAAAAAATCGCTGTGATGCCTCTGGATCCCACCCCTCCAGGGCTTCTGTCGTTAATAAAGTCGAGCAGCTGGAGCCAGATTTGTCAGACTAGTCCTGAATGGCTGGCTCGCTCCTGCTGCAGGAGCAGCACCGTCAGAGCAGCGCTAGGATTCCTGCTTCTGCTGAAAGACTAATACGTCGTGGCACCACGTTTCCTCAGTAAAACCACCTTTTGTTGTTCCCAGTGACACCTTATCCCCGTGGCAGCAGCTTGCCAGAGTGGATCTTCTTGTTTGCTAGCTGCTTTGCCTCTGCATGATGCAAGAGTTTGCAATGCTTTTTGGGAGCTCAGATGTGCTCTCAGAGACTCTGCTTGAAGCAATTGCTCTCTCCAGGCTTTGCAGTGAAGCTTTTACCCAGATGTGTAAATGAGGATTTGTATAGAGGGAGGGCAAGGAGGTGAAACCTCTGTTGTGTTATCTGAGCTTAATTAAGTTTCACCCCTAGGCAGTTGCTAATTGATTGACCCCAGGATTGTAAAAGGGAGCAAATTTACCAGAGCTCATTAAAAGGGCAAAGTTTGGAATTTGAATTTTTTTATTTTATAGATGAGTACCTTTGACTGGTGTCTTGCTGACTGATTGATATTCGTGGAACAAACTCTGTTCAGCAAATGTTGGTAGGTGGATTTGGCTTTTTAAACCCAAATGAGAGAAATGGTGAGTACACAGATGCCTGTTCATCCTCACTGTGTCCCTTGCCAGCATTTATAGGTATCACTTAACTGGAGCTCTAATACTGCTTTCTGCTCCAGCCAAGGCTGTGCTAACCAGCTTGTCTCTTCCAGCAAGGTATCAAGTACATTTCAATTTCACAGGCTTCAAAAACTTTTCACAAAATTGTCAAAAAAAACCCTCCCAAACCAAAGATGATTTCACCCACCATAAAATGCAGTCACTGCAGGTGTGGGTGAAGCCAGCTGTGCAACAGCACAGGGCAACACCCCAGTGCAATGGCGTAGTAATGGAGAAGGGGAAAAGATGCTGTGTACAAGAGGAGCTGCAGGAAGAACAAAGGGAGGAGGATTGTCTTATCCCAAACAGCTGGAACATGAACTATTTGGAACGTTCAAAGATTGTTTCGAATCTGATGGTGTTCACATCTGTCCTACACAATCAAATTCCCATGCAGAGCAGGAGTCACCCGAGTGACAGTTGCCTTCTTCTCAAATACATCAAGACACCGTTTGCAGGCCTCCTCTCCAGGTACTAGTCCTCACCTTTTGTTGGTGAGGTTTGACACAAAAGGAGCTCATCCTGTCAGGACTGAGACATAGCCAGTGTGCGGAAAAGGCTACAGAAAATAGGGTGTGCAGAACAGTGTGGAATAGATATGCACACCTGAAGATGTGAAGGATGAAGAAGACCATTATGAGCGCAACAGAAGAGCAACCACTGCCCAGCTGACAGGTGGCTACTAGAAGGCCAACTTTCACAACCAGCTCAGCAGAAGTTCCTTTTATCACTTGGAGCAAATTCACTGCAGCTCCCATCAGCCTTAAAACAATTTCAGATGGGTTTTAAAGCTATTTATAGTGTGGAGGGGAAAGTCCTGTTGTGTAGCAAAGTAAAAAAGTAGTGTGCACAACCTGCATGTGAGAAGTTGCAGCATATTTGAAGTTTCCCCTGACAGCCTGTGAATTGCTTCCCTTTTTTTTCCTTTCAAGGACAGACTGTTGTCCTATTCCCTCCAGCTTGTCATCCTCAGAGAAGATGCTCATCTCTCCTGAAGAGATTTCATGCATTCTATGAAGATTTTCAAAAATTTGATGGAACTGTCAGCTGAATAGCAACATGGACAAATGACACTTCTCCTGCATGGGTTTCACTGTGAACACATCTCTACAGTTAAGATTGTCTACCTCTGTCCTAGGCTGGTTTGCCTCTAGGCCCTTCAGAGCCCTTCTGAGTTGCTTTTCTGTCTCTTCTGTTTGTAAAATGTTTAACATCTGTGAGCACTTACAGGAAGGTTCCAGATTTCACACCATATTTGAAATTTCCTGGTTTGTTTGGTGTCTGATTTAGGTAATGGTTCCCAAGAATAAATCTTCAGCTGTAGCTATGAGGAAGAGGGACTGTTACTGTCTCTGTAGTGAAATGACATTTGTTGACAGGAAGGACTGACCTTCCAGGAGAAGATGTTACTGAGGAAAGAGAGGAAGCCAAGTGTCTTCTCTTTGGAGTACATGGATGTCCCCCTCCTGAGTGCACTTGTGACCCTCACAACTGTCTCCCCTACTGTTTGTTCTGTCTGCTTATTTCTCTTTCTTCTTTTCCTCTCTCCCCAACCACACCCACTATTTAACCATTTAGATATAAAAATAAAAAATAAGAAAACCACCCAACCCACTAGACAGAGGGTTTGCTAAAGAAGGGTAATTTTAAAAGCAAGTCTTTGAGGTCAGTGTGTAATTGTACCATTGGGACTATGTGATCTGAGACAAAAATAATCCACTGAGTATCTGGTCAAGAAGGAGAGGATGGCAGCCTGCAGTGAGGGAAGAGTGACTTACATGCAATTGACCACGCAAAACTACTTGCTGGCACCAGAATTAATATTTGTGTAGAATACTGCAAAATATTCTGTCTGTGATGGGATCATTACAGCTGTTGCTCAGGTCACAGCCTCCCTTGGTATGTGCCAAGAAGCATTGGGTACTTCCTGGAAATTTACTGGTCTTCCACAGAAATAAAGATATGATGTGAAGTGTATTTGTATATTAACTTGCTCATGAGGAACATTTCTGGTTTGATGTGGACTTTAGGATGCTGAGGTTTTTTAACAGTTCTCCATTTTCAAACCCCTGTTTCAGGTGCTTTATGAAAACCTGAATTCTGCAAAGGGTTCATAGGACTGTAAGCCATGCTCTCAGAATAAAGAAGGATGTTTTCACCCCTATAAATATCAGTTCCATTCTTTGCAGTTCCTTCTCAGTTATAAATGACAGCAGTAAGTTATGTGGGCCATTCATATAATGTATTTTACCAGTACTTCCTTTAGTGCATTTTAAAGGAAGAAGTGAACCTGCTAAGTGCCCAAATATCTCTGCTGTCTGCTAGTCCTGAGAGCGCAATACAGGGGGTAGGAGGACCACACCACAGTGCTTTGTTTTGTTTATTGTTCTGGCAGAGACAGTGGCAGCCCCCATCAACTGGAAATAATGATGCTGATTCCCATACTGGGGCAAAACACTAACTGTTTACAGAGAATCATGATGTTCCTGGCTTCAGAGGTGGCTCGGTGACACCAAGCAGACTTTCATCTCTCTTGTTCCTGAGTTACTTTCACACTATCCCAGATAAAAGCATCGTAAAAATCAGTTTTATTGTGAAAGAAGTTAAATTTGAGAGATGGAAGTATTCTTGTATATTGATGCCAGTGGCTTAGAGTATAGAGCTCTACCTGAATTGATGCTACTGGTGTTTCCACTCCAAGGTGTCCAGCCATGAACTCTCCAAGATTTCACTGCAGTTCAATATTTTCCTTTCTCAAACCACTGTCTGTGCATGAAAGGATTTATTTTTAATCAGAGGCCAGTGCTGCTTGCAGGGGTCTTTACTTTGTGACCTTCAATTCTGTTTCTAGGAGGAGACAGTGGGTTTCAGTACCTTCTTGCTGTGGCTGTTTCTGGGCAAGCCCTTCCCAGAACAGATGCCACTGATTCAGGAGGTCTTGCTGCCTCCCCTTTATTTAAGTGCTGGTTACACAGCTCCGCCAGGATCCATTGCTGCTGTAAACCACGATCAAGGGATAAGCAATTTAGGGTTTGGAGTCATTGTAGACCAGCCCTGGAGACCTCATGCAATTGTTTTTCATCGTTCATACACCCACAGTTCTGCTAGATTAGAGTTACTGCACATTCCAGACACTCTCTGACTTGAATTTGAGTTGGGAAAGACGCACACACAAAAAAGAAATTTGTGTTGTAAATTAGATTTCTCAGATTTCAGTGATTTGTCATGGTAATGTGGCTCAATCTATGCAGTCATAGAAACATTTCACAAGTTCAAACTCTTCCAATGCTATTAACTTCCCCAATGTGGCAGGGTGCAGCAACTGTAGGAGGTAAGGTTAATTTCAAATCATCTGTGGTAGAAAAAAGACATGGCACCCCACATGGGAAAGCATTAAACCTACAAAATGAGGATTAAGCTAGAAAGCATTCCCCAGCCCTAGAGATCTATTTGGGAAGACTGGATTCTTGGCTCAATTGTTTTCTGCCCCTTCCTGCTCCTGTACAAGTCCAACAGGGTATATGCTGCCTCTTGGTGCAGCTCAGGTCAGTGGGACAGCACTCAAACACTTTCCTGTGTGCATTGTGCTTGCCCACAAGCCAAACCAAAAACTGTAATTCAGAACTCACTCAATGGGGTGATCTAAAAATAATAGGATTAAAACCAGTAAATGATGGTTTCCTAGGTTTGCCTGCCTATGTTGGAGCCAGCAGGGCGCATTTTCAGCCAGTTCCCTGCAACTGTCAGAAGTCACCTGAGAGCAGGGAAGGCAAGAAGTTTCCACGTTTCCAGGACTTCAGGTGCCTAGGCTTTGAGAAAGCTGCTAAACGTTCTGAGATACTTGGAGAAAGGAAGATCTGGCAACTCTGTTAGCCCCATTTGCCACACAAACCAGAATGTCTCATTTCTCTAGTACCTCTTGTCCTAGAAAAACTGTCTGCTCACATCCTGGATGGGTGGTCTCTTCAATGGGTAAAAAACTGTCTGCATGTCCAGACCCAGAGAATTGTGAATGGATCTAAATCCATTTGGCAGCTGGCTGCTAGTGGTGCTTCTCAGGGCTCAGTTTTGGGATTGGTCCTGTTTAACATCTTTATTGATGACTTGGACATTGGGATTGATGGCACCCTCAGTAAATTTGCAGATGACACTAAGTTGTGTGGGAGTGTTGATCTGATTTGAGGGTAGGAAGTCTCTGCAGAGGGATCTGGACAGGCTCAATCAATGGACTGAGGATGACTGCATGAGGTTCAATAAGGCAAAGTGCTGGGTCCAGCACTTGGGTCACAACAACCCCAAGCAGCACTACAGGCTTGGAGAAGAGTGGCTGTAAAACTGCCCAGCAGAAAAGGACCTGGGAGTGCTGATCAGCAGAGGCTGAACATGATCCACTGTGTGTCCAGGTGGCCAAGAATGCCAACGGCATCCTGACCTGTATCAATAATAGTGTAGCCAGCACGACCAGGACAGTGATCTCCCCTCTGTACTCAGCACTGGTGAGGCCACAGCTCAAGTGCTGCATCCAGTTTTGGGCCCCTCACTTTAAAAAGGACATTGAGGTGCTGTCCAGGTAGAGAGACTGATTTCTTCTACCATGCCTGCAGTGAAGAACCAGAGGGGATAGCCTTAAGTTGATACAGGGGAGATTCAGATTAAGTATTAGAAAAAGATTTTTCATAGTTAGGGTGGTCAGACATTGGAATAGATTGCCCAGGGAGCTGGTGAAATCACCATCCCTGAAGGTGTTTAAGAGGCATCTGGATCTGTTCTGGATGATATGGTTTGGTTACCCTGATAGTGCTGGGTGGATGTTAGGACTTGGTTATCTTAAAGTTCTCTTCCAACTTTGATGGTTGTATAATCAGTGGATGTTAGAGATGTACAGATGCAGAGCCACAGGCAAGGAGTTCTTGAGCACTTCAAAGAGCCTCTTTCTTAGTGACACTGCCTTTGGCCATGTTTCACGCTTCATGTTTTAGGCTGCTGCTACACTCAAGTTCTTGAATCAAAAACTGTACAGGAAATGGCAGCACCAAAGGGACCTGCTCAGTATGTCGAGGAGACACAGGTACTCGGGGAGGACCCAGGGACTCTACTGCCTTGCCTTGCCTTGCCTTGGCTAACCTGTCCACCCCACAGTCAGCTGCAGAAACCACATCTCTCCCCTCTTCTGTTTCCTTGCTGGGCATGTCTCTAGCAATCATGAAGGATTTGTCAGTGGATCTTAACGGAAGGCAGCTGATAATTTTTATTGGTTTATTTCAGATCTCAGTCCATGCATGAAGAGCATGCCACACTTGGCAGCAGCTGTATGAGACTTTTTGGTCCAGGTAGTCCCTCCCCTCTTTTTGCAAATTGAGAAGGTCACACTAGGGGCAACTTCATTCATCAGGGCTTCCCCCAAAGGAGTTCTTGCTCTGCAAGAGGGCAATTGGCTGGCCCAGGTGAGCTCTCCTGAGGCTGGGAGAGCAGCAAGGCCAGTTCCCAGGAACAGCTGCATGCCCAAGTGGCATGGACAGTGCCAGCCTCACCTGGCTTTCCTGCATCCCACCCATGCACTGCTTGGGCAGGGAGAGGAGGGCAGGGGAGTTGGCTGCCAAGAGTGACACGTCTGTGTGTGCCTGACAGCATCTGTTGCCATGGCAATGCATATTTGAGCCTGAGCCGAGTTGCATCTTCCCTGAAGTTGTGAATTGAGCTTAGCTTTATTTATTTAAAACCAACCATAACAAGTCTAAGAAAGACAAGAGACACATTACAAATCCCCTTGCACAGGACGTAGCCAAATGAGTCAGAGGCACTGCAGGCTTTAATCAGCCCACCTGACGTCAAACCTCTCCATCAGAGGAAAGTGCCGCCTGGAAATGTCAACATGCCCAAATGGAAAGGCCAGAAGGTAAATCTTTTCCTGTGCTCACTCACTGAGTAGGAAAGAACAATTAAAATTCAGCCAGTTCCCTAGACACATCTTAATAGCAGTCTGATTGAACGTTTTTCTCCTCCTGGTCCTCTCCCATCCCTGCTGTTAGCTGCCTGGGGACAAGGCCTATTGGTTTCAAGGATCTTTCTAATGTAGCATCATATCCCAATTCTGCAAGAACAAGGTGCTACCACCGGCAACAAAAAAAGGCTCTGTAGGAGAATTTTGTCACTGAAGTGACCTGTCCCACAAACACTGAGTTTACCATGCCATGACAGTGGTTCTCAGTTTCACACGTGTGAATGCCCAGGGGTAAAAAGGGCAACTTAGCTTGGACTTCTGCCATTTGTCAACAGAAAGTTGGAATGAGGAAGAAAAGCAGCAGGAATTAGACCATTTTTTGCCAGAGGTGTCAGCTACCTGAGGGAAGGTCAACACCAAGCCTGACAGATGCACCACAGCAGTAGGAAATTATCATGGTCTGTAACAGATGTATGACCTACTGGGAAGAAAAACCCTCTTGCATCCTTTGTAACAAAACTCAAACTTTGGGCCCCTGTAATATACACAAGGTAAGAAGGAACCCCCAGCTTTGAGTACAAGAAGCCTGTTCTTGAGTGTATATCTTAAGCTAGGTGTACAAAAGGGAGAGGGGTCAGCCAAGGACACCTACAACTTTATGTGCCCCTTTGACAAACATCCAGCTAGGAAGCCTAGGAAAACCATCCATTCCCAGCCCACTGGTGTTTGCCAGGGGTGACAAAGGGACACATACAGAAATCAGGGAAAACAAGCACCCAGAGAAGGAGGAAGGAAGGAAGAATGTAAATGCAAACCACACCACTTAAAAGCAGGGCAGTATTCCAGTTCCTCCAAAGTGCTCCCCACACCCAGCACTGTACTGCAGCCAATCTGGTGGGCTTCTGATCTTCCCAAAGCACTTAACACTTCTCCCCCTTTTATTTTTGTCCTAAATGTGTTTTGCTTTGGTGGCTGATCCTGGCTATGTGCCTGAGACTTTACACTGGGGTTGCTTTTCTCTAGGAGATGTCTGTAATGAAGGTTTCTTCCACCGTGTTCTCTTCCCCCTGTAGTGAAAGTCTGTAATTACCACTGAGGGGTGAGGCAGACAGCACTGAAACAATGTCATTTGAACGGGGGTGAGACATGCCTGAATTGCTGGGTTGTGCTTTTCTCCTCACAGGATTTCTTGTGGATCTGGGCCTTGCTTTTAACCCTTGGCAGTACAGGGAACATCATCCTCCCACTCCCCTGACCAGCCTGTGTGTGCTGTATCTACTTTGTTCTAACCAGGGCAGATTCTGTTGGATGTAGCCAAGATGTGAGTGTCCAACTTCTCTACCATGCTTGAGGGGTCAAGTGGCACAAATCTGAGTGGATTGCCCTCTAGTCTTTCATGTGGGTAACTGGGAGTTTGGAGCTGACTCTATATGGCACATACAGTGTGTCAAAGCAGAGTTGTTGCCATCCCTTGCCCTGACTCATCCAGTCCTGTTCCATCAGCTCTTCAGCTGCGTCCTGTACCAAAGCCATTTCCTTCCCACTCCTTGATGCAAGGTATCTTCTTGGGGTAAAATTCAGAGTGTGCAGCTCGTCATCCTTCCTAGGGAAAGATCTGAGTTGTAGGAAATGGTTAGGAGAAAAGAGGCAATACGTTCCCCTAAGAATGACTCTTCAGGTTGTCTCCAGCCCTGTGAAGTCTGCCTGGATCCCTTCTGCAAGCACATCTTGCAACCATGAAGGCTAAAAAACCTAGTAAATAAAAAGTAGTGCTTAGGAAGCAGAGGTGGCCACCCTCTTCGTCTGTCCTGCAGCTTCCCATTCACATACTGTCTTCAAATGCTAACAAACTGCTGGAAGGAGATGCCCTCATATTGAAGTTACTCTGCACCCAGTCAGCCTGAAAGTTGTCTGATTCCCCAGGGAGCTTGCCAGCCTATGCTCTTTCTGAGGTATAGAGCAGGAAGGGTAGACTGTGTGTGACAAGGCAAAGGAGCAGTCTTAGCTTGCCATGAAGAAATTAAGGAATCACAAAGAGGTTTTTCCTCCTATATCAGTTACTCCCAAAGTGGTGAGTTTTCATTTCTCATATATTGTTACAGTACCCAGTTACTATTTGGGGGCTTTGCTTTCTGTCATACTGGCAGAAAGACATACAGCCACAGGCAGCTCAGCCACATTCCCAGGAGACTAAAGGGGTTCTGTGAAGGGATGTTCCTAGGATCTGGTATCTTGTACTCAAGGCTTTCCTTTTCCTAGGTCTTTCCTCCTTCCTTGTCTGTCACTTGCTCCTTGTTTGCAAGGCTGACTTAAATCTATCCAAGGGCCCCAAGTTTACCCCACAAAGAATAATAATTGCAGTGCTGAGCTCTGTGGCTTCCCTTTCATTCCCCACATAGCATTAGGGTGCTCATTGAAACCACAGCATTCATGGATCCTTGCCATATGCAAACATGCAATTAATATGCTCTTCACTTTCCCCTCTACTTCCTAAACAATATGGGGGAGAAAAAAAGCACACAAAAGTTGTGGTGCACATTTCCTTATGACACACACGTGTCAGCAGTGCTTCAGCATGGCTCACACCTACCTGGATTCGGTGATCATTAAAGAAGTGTGTCTGCTTGCAGGCAGACATTTAGTTTGATGTCCTGTGTAGCTGCACACAAAGCAATATGCAGAACATAATTCATTCCCTCTTTCAGTTGTGTCATCAGATCTATGAACATTCTTTTTTCAGAGGTGTTACTCTCTTCTCTGTTTTTAGCAGGGAGCTGCAATAGGTGTGATCTCTGCACTGGCTCCCCTCCCTGTCCCACTGCTGCTTGCGGGTGGTGGGAACAGGTGTGCTGGATACCTGCCTGGGTGTGCACGCAGCAGGAAGAAGGAAATGGAAAGCAGCTGATGCTGGCTGAAGAGAGGTGTGTGCAAGAGGGTTTAAACCAGCTGCTGGAAGGAAATCCAAAGGGAGACACATTTCCTGGATGAGGCAGGGCTGTGGATCAGAGGGCAAAGAAAGGCTCTAGTGATTGCAAGTCCTTCCTCAAAAGTTAGCTTTTGCTAGAGAATGTTTTGCTGTATCACTCTCTATCCCGACTTTTTCCTGGGTTTTTAATTGCCCCCATAAAAACCTAAATGAAGAAATCAAGTCAAAGGATTGGATATGTAACTACTGGTGCCATCACACATGACCTGACTCTTAAGAGCCCATCTGGGGACTGTAGTACCTCTTCTTTGAACTAGGCTGAAAGTTCCATTTCCATCCTCACCTTGTTCTCAGTGGGCCTTCAGGAGCAGAGGGGACCTATAATGCAGCAGTTGCTCCCTATGTCTGTGGTGCACAAAACAAAGAGCAAAACCCCACCAAAGCAATATATGGAGAAGAAGTCCAGAGAAAAGACAAAGTGAAGTGAAGGCAAGACTGTTGCAAAGAGCTACTGAAGAGCCAAAGTATGGAGTCCACATGATTCTAGAAAACCTTCATGGCTAAGAAGACAGGCTGTGGCAGAAACTGTATATTCTATCCATATGAACAGCAACACTGGAAAAATAAACAGGACAAATGGTATCTTTCACAGACTTGAAGTAAAAGCTTTTCTTTGGTGGCAATCCTAAAGAGCCAGCCTGACCTCTAAAGTAAAGCAGTTCTAACAGCATGAATCATTTCCATACCAGCTGTCCAGGCTGCAAACACTACACAGATGACCCCTCCTGTAACAACAGAGCCTGCATGCAGCAGACCAAAAATCACCGACATTTCAGCCTACATTCCTCAAGAAACACTCATCCTTGAAGAGTCTGTGAAACCTCCTGGCACAGTCCTGGGTGGGGTAACCAAAAGCTTCAGCTTGGCTTGTAGCCGAATGGCCTGGATTGCTGTTCATGTGTTCAAGCCCAGGGCTTTCTTACCTTGTCTTGTGTGTCCTGCTCACAACAATGCAGGGTGAAGGCAAAGCAAATGCAAAGTGATGCGATGAGAGAGTTGCAGTTCTCACTCTATGGACATAAAGGCAAGGAGTGGAAGCAGGACCAGGCAAGATGGAGCACAGGAGAGCAGGATCCCTTTCTTCTGAGAAATGGACTGATGATTCACTTCTCAGCAGTGATAAAATTAGCTTGGTTGGTCATACATGTGTATTTGCAGTGCTAAATATTGTGAGGCCAGGAAGACTTACCTGTTGTCAGTTTGACTTGTTCAGCCTGAACATACTTCATTGCTATTTCAATCTCCTGCTGTAGTCAGATTGCAAATAAGTCTAAGTATAAAATCAGAGAAAACTGGGCTGAGAAGGAATTTGAATGATCATGTAATTCAGCCCCTGCCCCAAGGTTGCTTCCTGCTCTGCTGTATCTATGTCCCAAGAGATGGCTGCAGAACTTGGTTTTAAAGATGGTCTAGTAAGGGTGATGCACCATTCGAGTGTTGCAAGCGCTGCAGTCCCCAGGCCTCTGCTTCAGCAGTGCCACTCAGCCTGTCCTTTTCCCCCTTTGCTGCAGGCACCCATGGCCAGCTGCAGCAGCACATCTGAGTTTTTCTGAATTGCAATCACCTTCTCTCACCCATCAATAATTTACCTGTCTCCAGGTCTCTTCTCAAACAGCATAAAACTGTTTGCTGCAGAAATAACTCTCCTTTTTGGCTCCAGAGGGTCAGTAGCAACACCCTCTGACCACCTAGATGACATTTCCATTGCCTTTAGTGAATTGCACTCATGCATGACGTAAGCAAAGCATCCATTTCAAAGCTCTACACAAATGCTGGGATGGGTGTTCTCAGTGCTCTCCAAGATGGGACAGAGCAGATTTCCTGTTCAACATCAAAACGGGGTATTTGTTATGATTCTCTCTTGCCTGCAAAGGTGCAGCAGTGATAGGCAGAGAAGCTGCATCTGGGCAGTTACACTCAGTACTAAAAGCACTGAATAGAAGCAGGGTTTCAGACCAGGCAATTTTTTTTTCTGAGATATTTTAATCTCCAGAATAGATTTCACAGCTCCTATCTGACTGTGCCAAAGCATTTTCCCTTCAGAGCACAGACAAACAAGTGAGGTTTACTTTGCTTGACCTTTTCTGATGACACTGCCACCCATGCTGTGCAAACCGGAGCTGACACCATCTGAGCTTCCTCGGCCTGAGGATAAATACAGTGTGTGTCCTGAGAAGAGGCTTCCTTGTGTTAGCTTGGGCTAGGCACTGAACCAGAAGCTCTTGGTTTCACCAGTGAGTCTCCATAGTTAGGGAAGCGATATCCATGTTTGGTTAGTGGCAGGAGGGGAAGCTGCCCCTGCTATGGCTCTGTGCGGGCTCTGTGACCCTGGCTGTCACTCCATTGCTATGGCAGGATTCGGTCTGTCTATTGCTTGCAGCTGAGAACCCTGCTGACTGGGATGTTAAAGGAAAGACACCTTCCCTCTTACTTGGAGACAGGTTTACTTCTTGCTGAAGTGTCTGGACGTATTTCTTCTTCCCATCTTAGAGTGGCAAAGGTTTTTGTGTTTCCCCCTTTAAACCCACTGGCATCCACATTAACAAAGAGGTTTCTTTACCATTTACGAAATAAGAACAGCATTATTTTCTCTGCACAACTCCATCCTGGTTGAATTTATGTCTCTGACCTTTTACCCAAAGGCTCTTTACACTTGACTGAAACATAAGGTAAAAGTAAATGTAACTGAAAGAGCTCATTGTGTAAGTATAAAGGCTTTTGTGTGCAGGATGTGGCTGCTTGTGCAACCAGTAGCCAAGGAGCACCTTGGGTTGTGCTATTAGTTCTGACAGCCATGGAGAATGTGGATCAAGAGCCTGGATGGATGAAAACCCCATGTCCAGTTCAAGCACAGGCTCCAGCCAGCTTCAAATCAGCAATTCTTTGCCAGAACCCTCACTGCTGGCAACTTCTGGCCAGGTTTCCCTCAGGACAGATGCAGTGCTATCTTTGGGGTTTTTTTCTCAGATGCCTGTGACCAAGAAAGCCCCCTCCTTGGAGCTGGGAGTCCAGTCTGTTCTCTGTGGAGCCATGGAAATAGGGACAGATTAATAAAACATCAGGGCTTCTTCAACGGGATTATTATAAGTGGTTTTCTTGAGTGTTGGTTGGAGTAATGATCAGAGAGGACACGGATCCATAATCCTATTTATCTGAAACCATATAATCTTCCTGAAGCTCTTTAATAGTGCCCAGCTCTTTAATTACAGAGCAGCCTCATGTGCTGCTGCAGCCAGGCCTACCTGCAAGCCCTCTGCGGGGAGCGGGGGCAAGGGGACCTCCCTGCCGGTTGCCCTTCAGGTTCCGACCCCGCGCTTTCCCGGCGCTGCTCCCCGAGGGATGCAGAGGAGCCACCAAAGCCGGCCGGCTGCTGAAAGGAGAGTTTGTTCGGTTCGTCAAACTGACACGGCTCCGCCGGGGACCAGCAGCGCCCTCGGGTCCCTGCGCAGCGCCGGCAGGAGCACGGGGGCCCCGGGCAGCTCCCGGCCTCGCCCCGCCCGGCGGTGCGGGGGCTGCCCGGGAGGCGGGGGCGCTGCCTCGAGGGGGTGTCTGCGCGGGAAGTCCCGCCCCGGCGGCTCCCGGAGAGCGGCGGGGGCGTGCCGCGGCCGCCCGCCGGCCCCTCGGCAGCGGGGCACTGACAGCCGCCCCGAGCGGCACCGGCGCGGCGCTCCGCTCCCGTGCCCGCCCGGCGGTCGCTGCCGCCCCGCCGCCCATGGGCCGCCGCCGCCGGGGGGCGGGCGGGAGCGCGCGGCCGCAGTGAGCCCGGGCGGCGAGCGCGGGGGGCGGCCGAGCCCCGGCACCGCGGGCACCATGGACAGTATCCTGGAGCCCTTCCCCGCCGAGCGGCTCTTCCCCGCCGCCGGCACCGGCTTCCTCGACTTCGGCGACTTCAGCGAGGCCGACTTTCTCAGCAATGTGGTAAGGGACCGCCGGCAGCACCCCCGCTCCCAGTCCCGGCAGCGGCGACGGGACCCGGCGGCGGGCTCTCCTCGGTCCCCGCCCTGCCCCGGGGTGCCCCGGAGATGCAGGCAGCCGGGTGCCCGCCGTCGCACACTGCCAGCTCCCCGATGGACTGGCCCGGCCGCTGTTACCCCGAGGAGACCCGCGGGGGAATCTCAGGGCAGTTGTACACTATGGTTTTACGAGCCTGAGGGCTGGGGAGAAGTGTGCGGTGCCAGGCGGTGCTGCCGTGTGTGAGCTCGGGCAGCACCGGAGGCGCAGCCGGTTGCTGTCGGGAGAGCTTTGGGCTCAAGCGCCTCCTCTCTCCTTTGACTCTAACTTTTCCTCAGAGTGGCATTTTGGAGATGAAGCGTCTACCGCTTGGCGCTTTGGCTGGACTGATTTACTTTGGAGAGAAGGGTGAGGGGGAAGAGTGACTAGGGAGGAAAGTGTGTTGCCAGTCTCAGGGAACCAAAGGGGCATTGTTCACCTCTAGGGAAACTGCCGAGTTTCTCCCAGGAGTCAGGCGAGTTCTCAGTCCAGCAGCTCTCCCAGAGAGCACGCACAGACTCTGCTGTAGAGCCCGAACTCTCCATGGGAGTTTCCATGGGATCCTGCAGCCCCTCTGCCCGGCAGGACCCAGCCCTGAGGCAGAAATGGGAAGGTCCCCGCGCCAGAGGTGCTTTGGAGCGAGGGTATCCGGCGCTGGGCAGCAGAGGCTGCCTGGACGCGAGGCTCCGCCAGCCTCTGAGCGGCTGCAGCCGTGGGGAGAGTGTGTGCCTGCCCCGGCCAGAGATCTGAGCCAGGCAACTGGCCTTTCACAGTGCTGGCACCTCCCGTGGTCCCGATGTAGCACTGGGAGCGTCCCTGAGGGCTACCCTTGCAGGGGGAGCAGGGAACAGGGAGAGGGCGAATCCTCTGATGAATCCACTTCTGCTTTGCTACACAAAAGATATTTAAAGCCTTTTATGTTGCCTCCTTTGTGAGGGAGACAGTAGAAATGCAGAATTTGCATAAATATTAAATGCACTGCACCGAGCAGAGACACACAGGGTCTGGGAAAGAGATTATGGAGGCAACCCCATCCCTCAGAGATCTCGCCAGCTCCTAATTTCCGAGATTGCTCTGTGCCTCGAGGACTGATTCCACTGGGCTCTACCAGAGGCAGCAGAGTCCGCAGTGTTCAGCCAGACCTTCCAATGGCACATCACCCCGAGACTGAGCGCTTGCCTTGCCTGCTCATATCTGAGAGACCTGTTGTTAGGAGTTTTGTGCTTTCCCTAATTCTGTACACATCCAGTGTGGATGAGGCTATGCTGATAAGAAGTGCTTTATGTAAAGACCATTTATTCCTTTACCAAAATGAAAATAGTATGTATTGGCACCAGCCCTTTTATGAGGTGCAACATGGGCTGTGGTCAGAAGCCAGGGAACCCCTAACCAATATAGGTGGTATCTTTTTATAGTTAAATACAACATCTGCCTTCTCAAGCAGACCCTGTGAAAAAGAAGTTCTTGTGTAAGAGTGCCATCTGGTGCCACCTGCCAGGACAGGGTGTTTAAAGTGTGCAGTGGCTGTGGGCAGGCTGGCTCTGTCCTGCCTCATTTAAATGGCTTTTCTGCTTGGAGAGCTGCTTCTGGAAGAATACAGAGAAAGACTTCTGGAGAAATGTCTTCTCATTTAACTATGTTGCAGTGACTCAGGCATCGTTTTGCTCAGGCTGACAGCAGAAAGGCGCTTTTTTAAAGGCTTTTTTTTTCCCCTGTGGATTTTTTCCCAACTGCCAGCACCACAAACTTCTGCTGGAGTGAGAGTCAAGCTGAAACCTTCTCTTCCTGCAGATGATACATATAAGAGATTCTGTAGCCACTTCTCGCCTACCAAATCTGTTGGTGATACAAGAGCCAGAACATAATACATCAGCCTCTTTGTTCTCACTCTGCATGACAATGGGAAGGATGGAAGAAATACACTTGGATTTTCTTACTAAATCCAGCAAATCTCCCGGGATCTTGCAATGTGTGGAGAAGTTCTTTTGACATAGAACTGTGCAAAACATCACCGTGCACAATAGGCATAAAGTTGCCAGTGCCTTTGCTTCAAAGATGGGCAAACTTTTCCAGATATTGTTCAGCAGGCATTTTTCTTAAAACAGGCCAGGAATTTCAGCCATAAAATGTCAGTATGAAATTTTCATGAGTATGATTTCCTCTTTTCAGAAAGGAAGCAGAAAAAAAAGATGGATGAACCTTACTGCAGAGGGGGCAAAAATTGGGGCAAAAATTGCATGTGTCTAAACTACTCTCTTTCCCACAACCTTTGCAGTCCTAATGAGTCATCTTGGTCTTTAAAAAATAGTTTTCTGTATTGTTCATCTGAAGCTGTGACGAATAATTAATTAAGGCACATCTGTAGATGCATCTTCAGAAAGATCTGTGTGCTTGCAACAGAAAAAAAAATTGAATGTGTAGGAACTGCCTTTCGGAGACATCTGCCCAGGTTGCAGGAATAGGTTGACAGAAACCTCATGAAATTCAGCAAGAACAAATCCCAACTCCTGCCCCTGGAGTGGATGGATGGATGGATGGATGGATGGATGGATGGATGGATGGATGGATGGATGGATGGATGGATGGATGGATGGATGGACGGACGGACTGACCACCAGGGGTCATGGAAAACTGGTGTGCCCCAGTAGCAAAGGTCATTAGGAGCAGGAGTGATGTGGTAGATACACACAGGGAAGTGATTATCCCCTTTTTCTTGAAAATCATAAAACTGTGTCTCAAATACAATGTCCAGTTTTGTGCTGCCTGATAGCAAAAAGACATGGATAAATCTGAGTGCATCAAGGGGTTGTCACCAAGGTAACTGGGAGATGGAGAATTTCTCCTATGAGGAGTAGCTGAGGGAGTTGGACTTCCTTAGCTGGAGAAGAGACAGCTCTAGGAGGACCTAGCAGAAGCCTACCTGCACAGCTGAGGAATTTACTGTGAAGATGGAGACAGGCTCTTTCATAAGTGCATGGCAGGAGGATGAGTGGTCATAAACTGGAACAGAGAAGGTTTAGACTGGGTTTAAGGAACCAATTTATCACTGTGAGGATTTTGGGGGTTTTTTTTGAAAATCATATGGAGAATAGTGTCTGCTTAATTGGAGGGGAAATCTCCAAAGGACACAAAATGCCTCTCTTCACTTAACTTTTGCCAACCAGACTTACACAGGATGGCCGCTAACAGCACTGTCAGTCTCCTTTTGCTCTATAGACCATATACTGCTCTTGAACTTAGGCAACTTTGCTCTTCTTTTTCTCCCAGAAGGGCCTATCATATATAAAGCTAATCCTTCATGCAGTGCCTATTTATCAGTTTCACCCATTTGTGTCCTGCCCAGCCCAGCATATCTGATCATTTCTGCAAGCAACCATCTATTTGCTTAAGGTCTATTACAACTGCACTCAGAGAACTCTTACTTTCTCATTCAGCTCTTATCTGTGCTGTGAAACTCTTCAATAGACTTACCTCTTGAGTCAGATTCACCACTGTGCTTTACTAGGTTTATGACACTCGTGTCAGAAGGAAACCAGAATAAACCAACCAAACAGGAGTCATGTGCTTCTTTTCAGCCCAGTACCCCAGTGGGTTTGTTTCTTACCTCTGCTTCTGTGTTTTATAGTGCAAAAAAACACCTTCAAAGATGACTTTGGATATTTATGTAAACACAGCTTTATTTTGACTCCATGCTTTTCAAAGCATATACTTTACCTCCTTCAAGAGACATCAAGGCAAGAAAATAGCGTGCATGCTCCCTCGGGTCTCCACAGTTAGAAGCTGCAGAATGGCTGTTCAGGCTGTCTCAGGAGTGCTAACCCAGCCCCTCTGGGGAATGCACATTAATGCACTTTTTCACTGTGTGATCCTGTATGCCCAGGCAATTTGACAAATGGCATTTTCTGGAGCCTACAACAGGACAGCAGAATAGGAGAAGAATTGCCTGTCTCTGTGGGGTTGCTCTTTGAGTGCAAACTGGGTGTCGGGCTTACTGTGTGCTCTTTCCTTTAATATTGTCCTGGCCTGCAGGAGGAGGAGAGTGGCAGGACTGTACATAGTGAGTAGGCTGAGAGTGATGCTCGTGCAACTCATAGAGGAAGCTTCCCCTGAAGATGAAGAGAGGCTATTCACCATGGATTACTGTCACTCTCACAGGAAGCCTATACACACTTTTATTCCTCTTATGCCTACTACAGGGACATAAATAGCACTTAAGTGGTGCTTAGGTGTTGGACTGACCTTTGGGCTGAGTGAGTTTCATGCACTGTAAACTCCCTCTCACCGTCTCAGTGCACAGTGAGGATGGAGAGCGCAGGCAGATTTGGTCACCCACCTCGTATTTCTTACAGTTGCTAGACAGGGAAGCTCTGCTATAATAGAAGACAGGGTTTCCAGGACTGATGGAGACTAATTTCTTGTGGGGACACATGCAGCAAACATTTTGGCCCTCTAGTCCTGTACCTGGTAAAATTTGGTCAGTAACACATTTATGATTAGTCTGCCAAGTACAGGATATGGAAAGGCTATTTTCTTTCAAGTTTTTCTTGGAACTCACCAACCAGATTCCTGTAGGATCTGGAGCACAGATACAGAGACCTGATGGGGCCCCTGATGGAAATTAATCCAAAGATCCTATATCCTTCTGTTTCATTAGTCTCTTTGGATCCATCTCATGGTTTCTGCACTTCGTGGCCCTGCTGCTCCTTACTATCTCATGATGAGACTTACACTTGCAGAAGTGCTAGCAGCAGGATGAAACCAGAGCTGAACATGGGTCCATGGATCTCTGAGTCTGGGTCTCTGAGCATCATCACTGTAGAGTCACCACCAGGAAAAATGTTTCCCTTTTGATAAAGAAGAGGGGAAGAGACTCGAACTGTTAGAATTTGTAAGACTCTAGGTAAATACTTGATCCAAAGACTGTAGATCATTTGTGTGTCCTATCTGCCAGGAAATTGATAAACATTTGGGATACTCTTCCTAAATAAACACATTCATTTGTTGGACAACTGCCTGCATGTGCTGGGAAACCATTGTCCTAAATTACCATCTCAGCCAAAGTGGGAGAACCCATTAACAGTGCTCTTGGGTCAAAACTAGGAGAGAGGCTGCAACTTAGAGCAGGAGTGCAGGAAGGCATATTTCCAAAACAGAGTTAAACAGTGGAGACAGAGCCATCATCTTGGTGGGGAGAAGCAGGAAGGTCTTCATGGAAGTGCTTGCAGAGTAAACAAAGGGAGGGTTTGGCAGGAGTTGGAAGTACATCTGTGCATACAGTCCACTCCCACCAAGGGATCAGCACCAGCTGGGAGATGCTGGAGTTGTGTGTACTGCTCAATCCATGTCTGCCAGGTGATCCTCATCCCCTGCGCATAAGGCAGCCGTTCAATGCCACCACCACCACTTTCAGAGAGGGACAAACCTGAGGTCTCATTTGTATAGATCAGACTGTAGAAAACCTCTAAGACTGGCCCACTGTACCTTCTCTTGGTACAAGGGGACAAACTTGAGCTGTATGATGGCTTCAGAAGCCACCATAGTGTGTGGTAGATTCTGAATTTAATGAAATGTGTTGTGTTCATTGATGCAAAATGTCTTCTGCTGCTCAGCTTGTCCTATCCTGTGCTGCTCTAGTCTCATCCATGACTGATGCTGTGCTGGTCCCATTGGTGCTGCACTGTTCTTGCTGAAGCCTGGAATGGAGCTGTCTCTGGTAGAGCAGGGATTAGGAAAGAAGAGCATTTTCTGAAGCAATCCCTTGAAGGGGAATTTAAACTAGGGATTTCATAGCCACAGTTGTAGCTGCACTATTTAAAATATGGCCAGGCTGACACCTCTGTGACTTACTGCTGTGTTTCCTCGGAGAAAAATCATTCCTCTGCTTGCTTCCTTTTTTCCTCAGCATTTCTCCCTTGGTTTTTAAGGTAGCATTTAATTAGCATTTAGTAATTACTTATTTACTATTTAAAGAATTTTCAGTGTTAAAGGAAGCAAATGAAAATGCTTAACTCCCTGGAGTTGTCTTTGGGATGGCCACATGGCAGATCCTCTGGACATAACCACAGGCAGGATTGTGTTCTTGACACAGCAATTTGATTCTCAAGACTCACTTGTTCCAGTGCATTTCAAGGAAGGGATGAGTGAACCCACTAAAGCTTATGCATCCTTGTCCTGTTGTGAACAGTCCACTGTAAGAAACTAGATGGCTCACAAAAGCCAGTTGGTGATTCTCCTTGCTGCAGAGTTACAGGAAAACAGGTAGGGCACCAACAAAGAAGCAAAACATTATAGCTCTCCTAAGAAATGCCCAAAACCTGTCTCTTGGCCTAATTGGCTGAGAGATTTCCCCAGGAAATTCCAGCTCTGTGCAACAAGGTACAATGCAGTCACCCATGCTTCACAGGCAGCCTTGTGGCAAGCATTGTTTTTCTTCAGGAGACATGTCTGCTGGAGGAGCCAAGTGTGTTAGGTTCTCAATTCCAAGCCAGTCTTAGTCCTGGGATTACTACATCCTACCAATCCCAGCTTTCTGCCAGGGACTGTATTTTCACCTCTGAACTGCTGGGACTTCATGACTCCACATGGGAGAAAGAACAAAGGTGAAACCAAAGCCATCTTTCTTGGCTGACTCCCCATGCTGGCACCATCTTTTTCCTGCTGCAGCAGGTGACTTCTGTGCAAGCGACCTCAATGTAGTTTGGTATCCCTGACTGAAATCATTGATCCAGAGTTCAACCTGGCACTAGGACAGAGTGGGTGCTTACATGGAGCTCGTGTCTTACTTTTTCCTGTATCTGAAGCTCAACTTGTGTTCTAAGTTGTTAGGTGTTTCCTTGGGTTGGTGTCTGCATGTTTTGCAACGTTCCTCAGAGCAGAAATAGCTGAAAGGTTGTGAAGAGCCAAGGGCATGGCCAGAGTGGCAAGGGACTGCAAGTAGCATGCTGAAAGGCAGGCTGTGTCTTTCAACCCAGTTGTTCCCCATGTCTGCCATGCAGTGTTTACATCTATCCAACTTATTTCCAGCTGCTCAAGAAAACAAATTTTACTTCTGCTTTCCTGTATGGTTACATCATTCAAAGTTTTCCTTTCCTGTAGTTTCCTGAACTGACCCAAACACTGCAGCCTTATCCTCTCAACCACCCCTTTCTGACTTCTTTATCCACCTTCTTTTCTCTTTCTTTGTATCTCTCCTTTCACTCTTATTTTCTTAAACCTCTCCAGGGCTATCTGCCTTTGAAATCACATGGCGCTGCTCTGGTCTGGTCTGTATCCAAGTGATAGATGCTTTACACTTACCTTGACACATTGATCAGCCAGAACAAGGTATCATGAAAGTCAGAAGTGCACATATCCACATACTCTTTCACTCCTTTCTTTCTTGTTCTATTTTATCTTCTTGCTTTCTAAGACTGGAGAAATTCCCTATAGAGTAATGAGCAAGGCTATTCTGCCTGAAACTACTACGTAATCTAAGCCAGCACTGAAGTAATTAGTACCATCTTTAGAGCTCAAAGGTGATGCTTTATGTGAGGTCGTTTATTACAATCACTGTCCAGGCTGTTCCAGAGGAAACTCACCCTGACTACCTCAGCAAAGTTGCTTTTGGCTTCTTTACACTGTGACTTTGTCTTGATTAGGAAAAATGTCCATTTAGGTCAGTCTGGCTGACCCGATTAGCAAAGCCTGCTCAAAATGCAGTTAGCATTTTTCCTAGAATAGATGCAAAACATAATGCTTTCAGCTGAGCAATTTGTGCCAGGAGTTCCCCTGCAACAGTAATGTCAGGGCTCCCTTGGGAGAAACCTGGCAGCTAAGGCTGGAGGAGTACTACAACTGGGGCCTGACATCAGCTGCGTTACACAAGAGGGAACTGGATGCTACATTGGTTATGGACATTCCTATTGGATTGTCAGCATTCCTCCTGCAGGTGAGCTTTGTTAGATCAAAGCCCAAACAACATCCTCTATGCTGGCTCCCCACCACAATGTCATGGAGTCACTGGCATTTCCTTTTGATGGCATGGCACATCCAGGGGGACCACTGCAGCTCAAGAATAATCCATCTCTGCTGTTCAAGGCTCAGGGGCTCTACCATGAGAACCTGCTCTGCCACTGCAATATTTGCATCCCTCTCACTACTTTGAGGAGAGCTTTCCCCTCTAGAAGGGGAAGAAGGTAGAGGGAGACCAGGATGAAGAAGAGGACCCAGTTCCAGAGCCTCAAGAGTTAATTGTTGCATGTCAGAGCAGCTTGATGTCAAATGAGTCTGCTAAATTAATGACAGTTGAAGGAAGGAGCTGGGCAGGTGCTTTTGGCTAAGTTCACTGCTGTCCCAGGGGGAGGGACTGCAAGCCAGGCAGCTCAGGGAGGAGGAAACCAGTTCTGACATTTGTAAAGACTGTTGATTGAAGGTTTCTTTCAAAGACTTTTCAGTCTCTCAATCTGAGAGCTCTTTGCCCAGGGAGTGCTGGAAATGTGGCTCTTCTTTCCAAGCAAATGTGGCAGACTCTCACAGTTGATGAGGTGCTGTTGAGCCACAAATACTGAATTGCCAATTGAATGATGTTGGGTATGTTTTTGTTGTGTTTTTCTGTCTTTATGGACAGCGCTGCAGTGAGGTTGTTGGGAATGAGAGAACTGTATTTTAGTCCTGGCTCTGCTAGTTCCTTAGTGTGTGATCTTCAGGGTGTCACTTCCAGTGAGGCAGCTTTTGGTCACTATTGAAAAAGTGGACATCCTTATTCTTACTGAAAAGGAGCAGTGTCACCAATGGGTGAAGCAGATTAACAAAAATTAAGACTGGAGTGGGGTTTTGCTAGTAAATATCTGCCAGGAAAGATCCATAGGAGCTAATACTTCCCTAGTTGGACTCTTTTTCAATGACTTTGCAGCTACACATGATATTTGCCACATTTTCAATTTGGCTGATCTATTCTCCACTGATATCCCAGCTATCCTTCACCCCTCTCCCGTTCCTTATCCCTGTGGACTGCACGTGTCTCTATCTGACCTCAGATACTTCAAGCTAATCCAGAGTAATCTTTCTGTGTCAGAATGAATGACTGCGTTGGTCAGCATCAGGATTTAAACTAAAGTACTTTTGGCCCACGGTGTTACTTGCCTGACCATTCTGGGCCTTACTGAAAACCAAACAATTTGTGCTTTATAAATCCAGTGAATGAGCTGTACTCATACCTCATCCTCCACTGTACAACCAGATCCTGGCTTAGGCACAAAACTTAGCTTCTCTGACAGTTTGGTGCAACTTGCTGAGAGCACCCTGTTTTATTTTTGCCCCAAGATGCTGCATGGTCAGTACTGGGCTGAGTTCTCAGGCTCCCAAACTATTTCTCTGCTGGTTTGTAAATGAGAAGGAGGTAACAAGCTCCTTCTCATAAAATACCAGAATGGCATGGCTTTATCAGTCCCTAGCATGATATTCAAGACCCATGTCAGTCCCTCCTGCTGCTCAGCACATGTTTTTGCACTTTCCCTTTCTTTGGAAGTGCCTTTTCTTCACAGTAACTCTGCCTGGCCTGTTGTAAAGTTAGGATCACCATCATCCATTGGGAAGAGTGATGCAGAGGTTGCTTTTCCATCCTCTGATCCTTCTCCTGCTCTTCAGGTTTTGTCAAATATAGTTGGCAGCAGTCCAGCAGCTGGATTAGAGTAATTAATGAGCAAATGGCCTGCAGCCCTTTTTCAGACCTGGCAAAGCACATACCTTTCACTTCTTTCTTACATGGTTTTCTTTTTTATCATCCTGGGAGAGAGCGGAGTAGCAGCAGATGCTGCTCTGGTCAATACTGGGGAGTGAACAGAGGCTGCTGTGCTTTTCTTTGCTGCTAATCAGTACCAGGGTGATAGGTAGGGGCTGCTAGCTAGGACAGCAAAACTGTTTTCTCCCTCACCTTGTAGCTGCAGCCACAGCGAGCAGTCAGTGGCAGCTGTAAGCAGCTGGGGTGAGCTGCAGCAGAGCAGGAGTAATGCTGATTTCTTAATTTTCCTGCATGCTTCAGGCTCCGGGCAAATAGCCCTCAGAACCTCCTCCTTTGTGGCCTGGAGCTGAAGTTCCAGGTGAGGTGAAGGCACACATTACTGTGTCAAGTCCAGGAGCCACACAGTATGGTGAGGTCACCCAGCACCTTTGACACCTACAAGTGCCAGAGACTCATGTCCAGAACAGTTGCCCATCTGCTGGTCTCAGATGCCCCTCTGATATTCGATGAAATTGAATTACACAGAGTTGTCAGAGGATTTATTTACTTATTCTGGGAAAGAGTGAAGAACGCCAGAAGAGATGGAAAATAGGGAAAGAAAGAGGGACGAAAAAGCAAAGATGAGAGAGGTAGCTATGCAGTTAGCATTCCTGAGCCATCTGGACCTGTTGGCATGGCCCCATCTGGATGGGCTCACGTGTTCATCCACAGCATGATGTAATCTTCATTGTCCAGCACTTGATTTTTCTCCTTGTGCTGGATGGCCTCATATCTAGTGCATGTCTGGAACGGGCATTTTGATTTCCTGTTGCTATTTGTGGAGATTTCCTGGCCAATCCTCAAGCTCAGCTCAGGCGGTTTGCATTCCTCAAGCAGAAGCAGCAATGCCACCCTGCCAGCAGGAGCGGAGGCCAGCTGCAGCCAGCCTGCCAGCCCGGGAGAGGCAGCCCTGCACGTGGAACCAGCTGTGGTTTGCACCGTGCTGCAGCTGGAGAGAGACTGACACCTCTGCCTGGTGCTTGGACCACGGCCGCTGAGCTCCGGAGTTGGCTCAGCTTCAACACCAGCACAGAGAGGGACCCCTATTCCCAGATGTTCCTGGGCTTTCCTGCCCTGCTGGATCGTGCAGCAGAACAGGAGCAAGGAGAGTTTTACTTGACTCAAGACCTATTCCTCCCTTCAGTAGATGTGAGTAAAAAGCAGCTGATGATCTCAGTCCCTCCTCTTTACAAATACCTGCACCAGGGAACACCAGGGCTCTTGACTGCCCTGTGAAGCAAGTGGGCTTCCCAGCACATAGGAAGGAAGGCTGGAAAGGATCTGGTCTGACATTGCCAAGTACCCACTCTTGATGGAGGAAGGCCTGTCATCCCTCCATCACTCAGTGCTATTTGCAGGCGGCAGTGCTGTCCACTCAGAAGGATTCACTCAGGTTGCCACCATGGGAGACTGCTATGCCTCACCAAGACTAGCCACCTCTTTTTTTCTTGTATCCTTCCTAGCACATGAAATGAAGAAGATTTGTATGTCTGCCTCCATAAGAGCACAGTTTGAAGGTCTGTAAGTCATAGAAGCCACACAGGAACAAAACAGCCTTCTTCAGTACCTAAACTCAATGTGTAGGGGGACAAACAGTCAAGCCATAGACTGCCATCCCCTCCTGCTTTTAGAATCAGAGCAATTCCCACCCTCCTGCATGGTTGGGAAAGTCTGAGACTCTCAGAGGAAGAATATGGGATTTCTCTACCATGTACCACTGCTGCAAGCAAACTTCAAACCAGCAATACGAGGGCCTGCTTCAGATTATGCCATTCTCCACTCTGACTCAAGATATGCATAGCTGTGTGATGATACATTAGGCAACAGTTTGACCTGAGCATCCAGTACTCCGTCCTTCGCCTCATCCTGCCCACATGCCTCCCTTAGCTTTGTTTCCTCCAGGGGCTTGGGAATGGGAAAATTAAGTGCAGTGACCCCCAGGGAATGAAATTGTTTTCAGTGGAGAATCCTACTGCCTGGTTCAGAAGTCATCCTGTTTGCATGTGAAGAGAGCAGGGCTTTGCTTTCATAACCCAGGGACAGCCTGTCCACCAGGGATGGACTCCCTGGAACCACAGAGCTGAGCTTTTCCACCCAGCTCAGCTCTGTTGAGTGAGAGAGTAGCTCTGGAAAATGATTGCCTCTTTTTAAACCAATTGGCAAAACTCTTGCATCTCTCCTGGGAACAGGCCAGGGATTCTGAGTCACTGCTTGAGTGGGTTGTGGCCAAGGTAGTCGTACCCAAGATATTAAGTGAGAGAGGAGAGATCCACCCAGGAGTGCCAGCAGAAAGAGAAATAGTTATGACCATAATGAATAATAATATAATGATGAAAAGATTCAGAAATGCACTGCCCACTCCAAAAATAAAGTTTGAGGACAACTCAAATGTTGTAAAGAAAAGAGAGGAAAGAGTCGAGAAAGATCGCCAAAGCCTGCATGTCAGCTGCAATGCAAGGAGTCCCGTCCAGCTGGCCTGGGTTCAAAGAGCTCCTATTGTCCAACAGCATTTCCAAGACACCATTCAAAACTTTCAGAAAATAAACCCAAGATGCAGGGTGAGATTTATCACACAATAAAGGCAGGCCAGATGTGTGCACCCTTTCGGAGAGAGACGGGAGGAAGATGAAGGAGGAGTGAAGCGGGGAGGGGAGGTATCAAGCAGCAGAGGCATGAGGGAAGAGGTTGGCATGAAAGGCCAGATGCTGTGAGGATCCAGGCAGGAGCAGGGGACTGGATTTTTGCTGGGACACATATTGGGCACTTGTGAAAGGTTTCCTGTTTATGAAGAACACTATACTTGGGAAAATTCACCAAGCATCTAGGTTAAGGAACCAAGAGGGAAGATCTCACTGATGCTTTTTTTTCTTTTGTTGCACATAAAACCATGATGGATACTGGAAGGTTGCTTCTTGTGCTGAATTGTATATCTGCAAAATAAGGCCCCGTCTGAAAGAATGTCCAGAAACCAAACCACTGTAGATTTTGTCTTGATTTTCTGAGGCTCACAGTCTTCATTATTGCTTTGCAGCACTGGCCAGCATGGCAGGGATGTAACTTCTTCTTTTGCCACAGGAATCACCGACTTCCACCTGTGATTAAATTATGTTAAAATCTATTTAACATAATCAAATAATAATAAAAGAAATTAATTACACAGAAAGATAATTTAATCTTTGAATATGCTGGTAACATGGAGTTACATATCTACAACCTGCCATCACTAGATAACTCCTCAAGTTCTCCCTGCCTCCAGAACAACCTGGCAAGGTGGCCATGCCAAACCACACACCACAGATGAAAAGGTGACTTGGATTTATTTGTTCTCAGGAAAATCTATGGTAGTAAGGACTTGTTCATCTAAGAGTAAAAAGCCTGAGGAAACATTTTGGAGGCTTAAGCTAGAGAATCCCTCTCTGCAGTGACTCATTTGTTTGGTAACTGTATTTCACTTCTACAACAGTTGTTGTTTTTTTATGTTGTGTTTTGGGGGTTTTCATTTTGTTGTTTTTTGGTTTTGTGTTTTTTTTGTTTTTTGGTTTTTTTTTTTTGAAAGGTCTGGATGTATCTAGAGCTTTTAAACTCAGCTCAGTTGCAGATGATGAATTTGAAGCAGGACACACTCAGCTCTATAAGGAGCCATATTTGATTACCAGAATGGTTCCTCGAAGCCCTAAAACCCATGAGGCTATCCATCATCTCCCTTGTCCAGGGATGTCCAGAAAATGGATTCCCAAATCCACCAGCTTCTGCAGAGACCACTCCAATGCTGCGGTGCATATGTCTGCTTGATCTCAGATGCAGGAGCTTTCACAGCAGGAGTTCAGGGCATAATAGGTTTCCTGGCTTTAAAAATCATGGGATCTTTTCTTCTCAGAAGCTTCTAACATTACCTGAGTACATGATAACATGTATCTCCATATTTCAACTTCTTTTCACCAGCTACAGGGTCCCTTGGCTGCTGGGCCTTGTTGTGGAGAAGTCCGGCTTGAAGAAGGGATAGCTGGAGAGCCAGGTGTTGAGAAGGGGTTTTCAGTGGCTTCCTTTTCTCCTTCAGCTATGATTTTCATCCCATGGTTGAAGTGACTGCCTGATGTCTGACCAGTCAGATATCTGTCCTTATCTTTGGAAATGCAGGGCTTTTAGCCCCTGGTTCACCAGCATCACATCTTCATTCTACCCCAGGATGGGGTTAATTCAGGTTACCCCAGTAGTGACAAATGGTCTGAGAGGCCTTACTGCTCTTTGTGGCCTAGGAAGGATTTCCTTACTCTCCAGAGACTCTGGTTTTTGCAGCTACACTGCTGAGGTGAAATGGTACCCTCAGCATTGGAGCTGAAGATTAATTTCCTATCTGCTGCTTAGGGCACAGATTTTCCACTGAGATATTGGCAGAAGGTCAGAAATCTGCATTCCAAGTGGAATTGCTTTGAAAACTGTCCTGGTGCAGAACCCTGTTCAGTCTGCTGCTTGCAAAACCCAACTTTTGCCCAACCTGGCCACTGAAAGAGTCCCAGCTCTTGCTCTCTCAAGATTTTACATGAAAATCCTTCACATCCTCGAGTCACAAATCAGCTGGCCCAGACTCAGTTGCTCTGTTAAGTGCCCTTTACAAAGGCCCAAGGAATGAAAGCCACCAGTAATGTTTGGTATTAGCTGCATGCCTCAGCTTTTGGACATGAACAAAGTACAGCTCTTCCTCTTTCAGGGCCTGCTTTTCTTTATGGGTCTCCAGGGACCTGCCAGGGGACAAAATGTGAATTATCTCTGATTTTGGTCTCTGAGCTAAAGAGAAACAGTTTCAATGAGACAAATGAAGATGATTGTAAAGATAATTCAGACCTTTCCTCCTCCTCCTCTGGTTATCTCCCAGAGCAGATTTCCTCTATCTACGACTGTGTCTTTCTTGATGCTTTCTTGCAAGATGCAGAAAAAAAGGCCCATAATGGCATGGGGCTTACAAGCTATGTAAGAGCAGAGATCTGCCAACTCTGGCAGCTTCAACATCTTACTGGCCAGGGCCAGAAGCTTCCAAAAAAGATAGAAGAAATGGTGGAGTGGCATTTATTCCATTTTGGTTATTGAATAAACATTCCCATCCCACTGACTGGTGAATGGCTTGAGCAGCAGCACCTCTCTAATTTATTTTAATTGTATTGAACTTTCATGTCTATTGCATTTCATGTCTTTTGGTGATAATGTGAAATGGTTTCACATCAGCATGGCAGTATAGTTCACAAAGTCACACAGAATAAACCATTATTTCATTTCACTTGCCCTGCCTGCTGTCACACTGTGCATCCCTCACCATTAAGCAGAATTTTTCTCTAAATTGCCCAGGCAGACGTACCACACACAATTAAATCCATGTAGGGTTTTCCAGGGTAGATTCACCTCTAGATTTGCAGGGCTGGGCTGGGGATGCATCCCTGGGGTGTGCAGACATGGCTATGGACACCCAGTTGTGTTCTGGCTGCTGTGCCTCCGTGGGGATGGAGAAAGGGTGGATGGGCTCTGCAAGGGCACACCTGGGTCAAGATGGATCAGGCTAACATAGCAGATAGGGCCTTCCCAAAAATGATGGATTATATTTTCACACATAAGGACACAAAGTTCACATGAGGTCCCACCCCCAGATGATACAGCAGCTTAAAGCCCCATCACGGTGTGGAGTTAGGGTGTCACTGGGAGCCTGATGCAAACACTGCTGAGGCTGCCGTGTTCACACAAACAGGCAAAGCACTAATTCAGCCAAGACAGCAGAGATCTGGGGACAGAGATAACAATGCAGCTTCTCTCTCTAAGGGCTACTGCTCGTGTGGAGTCTCTGCCTGGAGACTGACCTTGGCTTGGGAAGGAGTGAAGAAGAGGAAGAGATCCCCGCAAGCTTGCCCAGGGATACCTGCATTCCCATGGGGAACAGCGCCTACACATCTCTGTTTGAACACAACCCAGCTGCCACCACAATGGCTTGGAAATAAGGGTGGCTTTGTTTTGTAGCAAGCAAGTTTTGTCTTCAGTTCTCCAAGCTCAAAAAAAGCCTAGCAGGACAAGCTTTTTATTTACCTTTCACAAACTCCTAGAAATTTGCCCCAAATCTTCTGCCAAATGAGGGTTAAGAACAGCCGATCCAAATGTTTCATCCTGAGAGAGTTGTGTCCAGTTCTGCGTATGGTTTAAGTCCTGCTCTAATTTTTTTTTTTTTTTTTTCAGTCGGCTGCAAGGCAGTTGTAAGCCAAAGGAAATTTGGGACATTCATTGCATATGTAGCATACACACAGCAAAAGCGTGCTGAAAAGCAGAGGCATTCCCTTTTATCCTCCAGGATGCCACTGCTGAGAGGAAAGGTGTTTCTACCTATCTCTCCAGATTCAGCTAGTCACATGCCATAGGCAGACCGTGTACTGTAGCTGCTTTCCACCCCAGGCCAGCAGAGCCTGTTTTGCCCAAGGGGCGGCTGCTATTTCCCCTCTCCTCCCTAGCACATGCATATCTGCTCTGAACCTGGCACCCACCTAACAGGTGGTACGAGAGCACACAAATGGCCACACCGCTGTGGCCTCGCTGCAATGCCACTTGTCTCGTGAATCACCTCAGGCTGGGTTCTGTACTGGCGTGGTGCTGTGCGCCAGCTGCTAATCCCATTTAGCTGAACGCACTGGTGCCAGGTCTGGAGACACCAGTGTCCATGACTTTAGCAGCACCCAAACCCCTCCGTTGAGGCCACTGGGAAACCCAGTCACAGGCTAGCAGATTTCAACTTTCCACATACCTTTTACTCCCTTTTCATTCTTTCAGGGGCAGAAGTTTTTAAGTTAAAGACTTCAGTCACCCTCTTCCCCTGCGCCTGGTGCCTCCCAAAGATTCTCCCCAATGAACTGCAGGCTTGTGAACTCTGAGCTGGTATTACACTTCTGCAGTCTCGGCCACGGAACTTCCACGCGGTCTGTGTCGTGCACAAGTTTTTTAACATCATCACCGGCTCCGTCAGCTTTGTCCCCCCTGCCGGGGTTGTAGGGCAGGAGGGGGTGACACCACGAAGCCTTCCTGCCTGCCAGGGAGGTTCGGCTCGCCGCGGGAGCCGTGTGTGCCGGAGGGGCTGCGGCGATGCGCCGGGCGCTCCCCACGCCAGTACACCGGGCTGAGCGGGGCCGGCCCGCGCCGCTCCGTCCTAACCCTGCACTCCTCCCGCGCGCCGCGCCGCTGCCAGCCGCCTCCCATTGGCCGCCTCCCGGCGCCGCCGGCCAATGGGCGGCCGCGGCTGCGGGCCGTTGGAAGCGCGCCGCGGCGACCGTTAAACCGCCGCCGTCGTGCCCGCGCGCGGCCGCCCTGAGGGGCTGCGCCTCCTCGGCCGCGACTACTCCGCCGCTGCTGCGCCCGGCCTGGGCGCCGCGCCCGCCACCGCCCTCCCCCGGCCGTGCCTTGAGCCGCCGACGGTCCCTCCTAGCTCCTGTGGCGCCTAGCGCTGGAAATTGTAAATCCAGGCCCTTGGCACGGATGCGCGGTGGAAGGAGGTTTCCACAGCGAGTTGTGGCTGTGCCTTGCAGGGACAAGAGCAGGCTCCGGGGAGAGTTTATCACTCTCTACAAGTACCTGAAAGGAGGTTGTAGCCAGGTGGGGGTCTGCCTCTTCTCCCAGGCAACTAGAGACAGGATGAGAGGATGTAGTCTTAAACTGC
The DNA here is from genome assembly GCA_024865655.1 of Emberiza elegans. Lineage (NCBI taxonomy): Eukaryota > Metazoa > Chordata > Aves > Passeriformes > Fringillidae > Emberiza > Emberiza elegans. The sequence goes on along the minus strand of JALJVW010000139.1, from coordinate 15,705,397 downwards.
AGGTTTAGGTTGAACATTAGCAAGAATTTATTCAGAAAAAGGGTGATTAGACATTGGAATCGACTGCCCAGAGAGGTAGTGGAGTCACCATCCCTGGAGGTGTTTAAGGAAAGACTGGCTGTGGCATTTAGTGCCATGTTCCCGTTGACATGGTATTCAGTCATAGCTTAGATTCAGTGATCTCAGAGGTCTTTTCCCATCTAAGTGGTTCTGTGATTCTACAGTTCTACAGGCAGCAGCAAATTCTGGGTCTAGTTCCAGATCAGGTTCAGTCAAACCCTGCCGCCCGGGGGTATCTGGTGTGTTTGGTCCACCATACATGTCAAGGTTGTGATGCTGAAAGTAGTCACAGGTGACCTGGGCGTTGATGCAGTGCCTGGGAAAGACAGGGTGCTGCTGCTCAGGATGTGGTTCTGCTGCTGGAGGGGAATGACAGTGGTGTTCACATGCAGTTTGGCCTTTGGTGCTTTGGCCATGCCACACAGAGAAGCAGCAACAGCAATGGGGCAGCAGGTCAGTGGCAAGCTGCTCGGGCACACCAGGGGCCTGGGTGGACCAGGCATGGATCAGCAGGGACCTGTACTATGTGAGGTACAAGAGCAATGTGGGTTCAGGATAGAGAAGCAGCAGAGTGGTGGCAGCCAAGGGGTGCTTGGATGATCACTTGTGCCCCATGGGGTGCACATGCACTGTGGCTGTGTGGCGAAGTGTGCAGAGCATTTGTCCATCCTGTCTGAATCTTATTAACACAGTTGAGAACCTTTCATAAGGTCTAAAGTTCTCTGCATTTTAAAGAGAGCAGAAGGACTGTCTGGAGTGTATGGGCTCTTCTTTCCTGGAATGTAAAGAAAACCTCGGCTGTGCAGCTGGAGTGCAGGGGGCTTCATTCCTTAGTGAAAGCAGAGAAGGGAAATGCAGATGTCACAGCTGGGACAGGAGATTTATCTTGGCAAGCAAGAAGGAAAAAATTTTCAAAAGAAAAGAGAAAACTCAGAAGAATCCCCTCCCCATTTTCACTGCTTGCCAGCACGAGCAGAACCTCCAACCTGCAAAGGCCTTTCGTCTCCTGGGCCTGGGCTGCCGCCCAGCTGGATTTAGCCCCTTGCTGCTTTCTCTTTGGAGCGAGACCATTGTGGTGGGATATGAGAGGCTGTGAGAACCAGGCTGATCCTGAAGGAAGACTGTGTCCAAACAACTCAGCTGGAGGTGGGAAGGGGAAAGTCACAGTCAAAGAATGGAAGCATGAAAGGGAAAAGGAGGGACAGATGCAGCCAGGATGAGTCCAGAGAAGTGGATCCAGGGGGAGGAAGCCATCACCTCCTCAGCAATGCATGGTGCCACTGGGCTACAAGAGTGCTACCTTAAGGCATCCCATGTGCAACTGGGCAGGGGAGAAGGCTTTGTGCTCAGTCTCTCCTTGGGGCCTCTAGAGTTCTAACACCATCTCTGGGTGGGGGTGTATGCAGAGCTTGCATTTGGATGTCTGGATGCCTTGCATTAGCTCCCAAGATAACTGTTGTACAACAGGAAAGGGTGTTTGAATGAGAAGTGCACGCACGCACATACAGTGTGCTATTTAGACAACCCTAAGCATGAGGTCAGGATGAAAACATGTGGTGGAAATATGTTTGGAAGAGTCAGTGCCTGTGTCGATCACCAGGAGTGGGAGGGAGCAGAAGCCAGGAGCTGACAGATTCTCACTCTCTCTCCATGCCTGAGGTGGCCTCAGCCTGAGCAGATTCTACTGTGGCACCAGGGTAAGGCTCTCTGTAGGGCCTAGAGATGCAATGCTTGTTGCCTCCCCAAACCTGTACACACTGGCTCATCCTCTTTGGGCGCTGCCTCCCTGTCCTCCTAGAGTTTGAGGGGGACAGGCAGCCAGAAATCAGGCTTGGATCAGGAAATTCAGCACATCCTCGCCATTGCATTTCTGTCCCTTGGCTGCCCCCTCCCTGACCGCTCACTGGTAATACAGCTTTGGAAACACATCTCGTGCTATTTCTTGGCTTTGGAGCATACTTAGAAGAAGAAGGAAGGAGAGTGTGAAGGGGAGGGGAAGATAACAGGAGCGAATAATGCAAAATGAGACTGTACTGTGAGCTTTGTATCCCATCTGGAAACTGTTTTCCCTCAGTACACTGCACACCCACTCCCTCTAGGCCAGGATGGTAAGGGTCAAGTTTCCCAGTTGACTGGTCCCCCTTGCTAAAGCCAGACCCATATGCGTGAAAGCTACCTGAAATATCTTAAAGGAGAATCTCAGCAGTTGCTGAGCCCTTCATTGTCACATTTAGAAACTCTTGGCCATTCTTCTGAGGAGCAGGAGCTGGCTGATCTCAGCCTGGTTGGAAGGCACTCTCAAGGAGCTTTGGTCTTGAAGAAGCTGTGAGAGGATGAGGCTGCTATGCTTGTGAATCTCTGTCCATCCCACCTTCATTCACACCCAAGTTCCATGGACTCTTTCTTGGACCTTCCCTGGTCTCCTGAAGCCTTTGTTGCCATTGTGTTGGCAAAAGTGTCCCCAAAGCCCAGCCTAGTCTTGTCATTTTGTGGCAGCACATGAAGACCTTTAGCTGTGCTGGCCCCAGCCTGGGTGGGAACAGAGGGCTAGTGACCACCCAGCACCTTCCATTCCAGCAAGGATAAAGCTGCTATCCATTTGGTCAGGTGATAAATCTGCTTCTCTTCATTGCTCAGAAGCTTGGAGCACTGACCCTGCCATGTGCTGCTGTGATGTACACAGCCCTGAGTCACCATATCCTAGTTCCCTGAACCCTCTCTCACACATGCAACGGAGAAGTATAGCTGAAGCTTTCTCTGAGTTTTGCCAGATAAGTGCACCTCCCAGAATTAGGCTGGGTGGGACAAAATTTGCATATTCTGCATTAACAGGCTCAAGCTAAACTAATTAGTAGTGGTTTTGATGCCATCTAGCCAAAATAAACTCTGGGTTGCTCCTCACTGTGTCCATCACAGTTGGGTCTTGACAAGAGGACACTCTTTCTTCTTACCATGTGGTTGCACGCACAGTTGTCTTATACAAATTAGAAGTCTAAAATTAACAATACCTGTTGACTTCAGAAGAGAACAGTCAACCCAAGAGCCCCAGTAGTCTTCCTGTGATGTGGTGACAGCTTCCTGCTGGTCCCATAGTTTCCATTATGGGTATAGCCAGCTACAAACCCATGTTATTATTTTTGTTTGCTTTACTCTTCCTTCTGCTGCTTTCCTCTGCCTCTTGCCACCTTCTTTGAGTAAAACAACAATCTCCAGCTTTGTGTCAGCTCTAGGTGCTCTCCCTCTTTGAGGGTTTTGGATCCTTGGTGCCCCCTTTGATAATAACTATAGTTATGGCCAGTCTCATGGGCAAGCTCCCTTCTCTCCATCAACTGTTTGGAGATGTTGGACTGGTATATGTGTGAGTGGTGAGACCTGAAACAGGCTGCTTTGATGAGAAGGCCTTGCTAGTATTTAGGAGGATAAGACCCAGAAGCCCAGAGGGGGGTAGATTCCACAACATTTCTGGATTCCCAGGGAGGGGTGCAAGTTTCATTCTCTGCTCATCACCCATGTTTTTCCTGTACTGTGCAGTAGGCCTCTGTCTCTTGGGAGAGAATGTTCTTTTGGGGACCTGAACTCCTGCACCTCTGGGAGAACAGTGTTGCCTTCATCCTCATTTCCAAACAGTGAGGTCTTCCAGCAGCAAGTCTGCTGTGTGGTGTCTAAAATAATGAGAAACCTGAAATTACTCTTGCAAATGTTGGTGCCTGTGTTAAGGCTCTGATACTCAGTCCCTTGCACTCATTACTCATCTCTCACCCCTCAGCAGCTGCTGGGGTGATTTTTTTTTTCGGAAAAAAGCCAGAGATGCATCTCCGCCTCTTCCTTCTAGGTAGGTTTGTCCAACAATAGAGAGATTGTTGACTGACCAAGGGATCATTGTTCTAAATGTGGGTGGGATGCCGCTAAAAGATAATCTGTGTAACTACTGCACGGATGTATTTTCTTAACTCTCTTCAATCCCACCTCTGCCTTTGTTAATACACAGTTGTGAAAGAAATTGGAAGCACGTGGCAGTGTCAAAGACAGCTCTCCCCACAGCTGTCCATCTAGCTCTGCTTCTCTTCCATGGCTACACAGTAGTTCTAGTTTTCAGAGTTACAACATGAAATATTATTTGAGCCCAGCTCTGCTGTGTTGTGGTGCATTAGCAGCCAGCACTCTGAATCCCTTCACTTTTCTGTGGTTCTCGCCCTTACCATAAGGCTATCGTGTTCACATCCTGTGTTTGCTCGTGTTGTTTAGAGAACACAAGACAAAGAACAGCTGTTACATGAGCAGGCACTCTCTGGGGTTAATGCTCAGGACTCCAAACTCTTTATCTTTCTATGCTGTAGGATAGGACAAAACCTGGTTTTCCAGTGCATTTTAGATAACTATCTAACCCAGTTCCATCTGCTGACTCAGCTCCCTCTGAAGTTAAACTCCCCACAGATGGTAGGTGTTTTCTGTTACTTGATTCAAGTGCAAAAATGCTCCTAGGCAACTTAGAAATGGCTGGGTGGATTTTATCAAACTACCCTGCCAACTCTGCTTCTGCTGCGGGAACAAGTGGAGAAAACTTTAGCCCAGACATTGCAGGGAGGGCCTCAACACTAGGATTTAGCATGAGTGTGCCTTCTCCACCCTACTTGCACATGCAGTGTCTGGTCTCCAGGGAAGCCTTGGATGGTCATGTGTTGGGCTGTCACTCCAGGCAGTCGGAGGACAGGTGGGAAGGAAGTGAATGGAGAGAAATCTATGTCAGGCAGAATGCAGGTGGCAGGGACTCCACCCCCACTTCCAGTATGCTCTGTAAGCATCTGAGGTTTTAAATGGAGCAGCTGAAGGATGATGTTGGAGGGTGAAAGGCGCTGACATGTTGGAGATTGCTGCCCCTTACCATCTCCCTCCCCCACTTGGTGGGAAGTGTGGATCTGTTCATCTAGAGCCTACTTCACTCCCCAGCCTCACCCTAAAGCTCTGCCAGCCAGTGGAATGTTGACAGAGTGGTACTGTGCTCAGGTAAAACAAATATACCTTCCAGTAGGAGCAGGAACCTACAGGCTCCAGCATCCGGGGTCCTCTGGCCACCTCCTGCCTCAGTCCTAGCACTGGGAAAGAAAGGACTGCACACACCCCATGCTTCTCTAGAAGCCAGGCTCTCTCCTGAGCTGAGCTCTCACCCTGGAATTCATTGGCATTCATGTCTCCACTCCAGGACCTACGTGGTCTCTCCCACTCTCATTCATACCCTGTGGCTCTTGGTATTTCAGTGTACTGCTTTCAATGCCTTTCTGCCCACTGAGATGCTTTTCCAGGCAGGGGGTGGGGAGGACAGACCCAGTCTGACTCTGCTGAGCTCTCTCCAGTTCATTTAAGTTACACAGTTCTGTCTGTGTAATATAGTCACTTGAACCTATCTGTCTTTTCTTTCCTCTCCCTGAGCCAGAAGCCTCAATCTGCCAACAAATGGGATAATTTTTCAGCTGGTGTTTGGCAGCCATCATTTTTCTCCCTGCCCAACCAATGCTTTGTTGTAGCAAATGGAAAAGTCAGTGATTTGACTTCTGAACAGGAGGATATGCCTCAAAGGAAGAAGGTTCCCTGTAGCATCAGGAGATCAGCTCTGCAGCAGCACAGGCCAGATTTACTGACTGTTACTGGAATGATTAGTGGAATGATTGTTTGTTGTTAACAGCCCATCTGTAGTGTTTAAACTTCATCGGGGAGCTGAATTTCACAGGCATTATCTGGCTGAAGTACAGCCTCATATGGTCTACAGAGGGGCTTTTAAATCCCAGAGGAAATTAAATACAACAGGGGGCCTTCCTGTTATGTTGATCCAACTGATCTTTTTTCTCTGATAGAAATCAGCAGCTGGATTGATATTCTCTGGGGCATCAATGTGCCTATTGCTGCTGGCAGAGAACATGAAAAAGTGTCTGTCACTAAGGACAGGTGCTGAAGACCATGACTTTGTGCCACACTTACATTTTATCACAGGAATCTCTTTCTGTATTCTATTCATTTTGTTGTCACAGTGAGATGATGTTTATAAGACACAGATAGATACTCACAAAGGAAGGGGGAGATAAGATGGTGTAGAAAAATTTCATGCATGTTTGTGGCATAGATAAACATGCAGTGATGTACAGCACAACATCCCATTCTATCTTAATTCGAGGTGTTTTTGCCAGACTGATGGAGGTGAGGAATAGGAACTGATGCTGAAGTTTGATTCTCAGTGAGGAGGAAGGCTCTCAGATCCCTCTTGGAGTTGACACTAATGCTCTTTCTCCCTTTGTCTTTCCTCAGCATTTCTCAGAGAACCTGGATCACTTCTCTGACAACATGGAGGATTTCTCCAATGACCTCTTCAGCAGTTTCTTCGATGACCCAGTACTGGCTGAGAAGAACCCTCTGCTGGACATGGACCTGGATCCACCCACTCCAGGCATCCAGGCAGAGCACAGCTATTCCCTCAGTGGAGACTCTGCTCCCCAGAGCCCCCTTGTGCCTGTCAAGACTGAAGATAATGCTAATGGTGAGCATAAGATGTGCACACTACTCAGCTTTGGGCACCTCTGTTAGCAGAGGCTCTGGCTGACTTTCATATATATAAGGACAAACTGACTATTCCTTGCTTGGACTTGCCCATGTCCAATATGGGGAAGAATTTGATTTGCTGTTGTCAAATACAGCCACATTTTTCCCTTCCATTTGTGTTGGGATAGTCACATTACTCCTTTGCTGGGCTTACTGTTATTTACGAGGATGGTAATTGGCTGTGGCTTAGTGTGCTGCCAGCTTCTGGCAAGCAACAGGCAATGTCTTTTTAGGACCCTGCAAACTTGGGTGTGGATGCCCTAGATCCAGCTCCATTTTGGCATCAGGCAGCAGGGTTTTGGCTTGCACATAGGAAGCATGAGTCTCTGGCTGCAACCAGTGCTGGTACATGTGGAAAGCTAAGTGGCTTCTTTACCAGCAGATCTTTTAGCAGGAGACAGAGGGGAACAGTCATTTCAAAACTTATTTTTAAAACAATTCATTTCAGGATAATTTATGATGGCTGGGTATTTTTAGAGCTGTCCTTGCAGAGAGTCCTGTAATTTGTGGGATTGTGTGGGTGTCCCAACAGCTGATGGACACCAGGCTGCCTGAAAAAGCAGTGGCACAGGCTCAGTATACACAGAAGACAGCTATTCCTTTGAGCAACAGTGAGACCTGGGACAGAGACTTCCTCTCATGACTAGGAGTGATCCGAGCTTTCTGGTACAAACACCAAGGCAGAAGGAGAGAAGGCTGGCCTCTGCTACCTCTTTGGTCCTTGAAAAGGCACAACCATCTGCCACATTCCTTAGGGGCATCTCAGAGAGATGCTGGGAGAGAGGTTTATGGCAGGCCAAGCAACTCTGCCTCAGTACCAAAAAAGCTTTCAATTTGCATTTCTTTTTCCTTGGTTTTAACCCCAGTACAGTCTTGGAGGGGGCAACTAACAAAAAACCCCCAAACCATCGTGAACAAATAAACACAACTTTCTTTTGCCCCTGAAAATAAATAGGAGGAGATGAGAATGAGAGAAGCCAAAAGAATGCATTTGTAGAAAGCAGTGAGATGAAGACTGCCAGCATGAAGCTATCTAAGAACTCCCTTCTGAGACACTCAGCACCACTTCTTCTCTCCACTGTGTCTGCATGTGCCCTTCCTTCAGCTGTTATGTCTCAAAGGCAAGACCATAACTCTCTTGAATGGAGTATGACACTGTTCCTTGAGCAGAGGCCAGCATAGGGTGTACAGTGCATAACCCAGGAGAGTTTGAGATGAGCCTGGCACTTGCTCTCTGAGAGTGCAGGTTAGTTTTAGAAAAGAGTAAGGCCTAGCATTATGATGGCAGGCATAGGAGTATCCATGCACCCAGTCCTGTAGCTAGATAATTCAGCTCATCTTTCCAGGGCTTTTTTGGCTTATAATTGCATGTGAGTCATATTCTAGTGAAACCCTGAGTCAGGTCCAGTATTTGCAACACTGTGCAGTCCTTTTGGCACAGCTCCATCCAGTCTCAGTCCTTTTAGACATTCAGTTCCAATTAATTACCCAGAAATGGTTTTTCTTTAACATTAAGCAAGCTCTGCTCAGTCTGCAGAGCTTCTCAGGAATGCCCCTGCTCTGTCTAGGCTTGGAGCTGGCTGAGGCTTGCTTTTTATCAGCTTTCTCGCAGCTTTTCTGCAGATCTCCAAAACTCTTCCAAATCCTGCCCCTTCCCACATGGTTCCCACTAACACAGGCCAGCTAGGGCAAGCCACTGGGTGCATTGTGACCCTGCTTATCAGTGGAGTCTGCTTTCCAGATGGGTTGTGCATACTGATTGGCTGTTTCATCCCTCAGTACCAGCCCTGAGTTTTGCAGGGTGTGATTTGATGCCAGGAGCGGGGAGAGCCAGGGTTGTGCAGAACAGTGAGCACTGGACCAACCTCAGGTTAGTGCCTGCCCTCCTGCACAGATCCTGCTTTCTCACTGCTCTTTGCCTCACCTCCTGAACCCTGGGCAGCTACAGATATCTCTCAGCCACATTTCTTCCGAGTAGGTATAGAGCATCTACAGAATATCTAGAGCAGAGGATGAGTGTTTTGGCATGCCTCATCCACCATACAGTGAAATCTGCAGTGTTACAGTGTTACCTCTGAAACATCCTCTCAGGCAGCAGAACCTAGATGCCTCTACAAAAGATGCCTACTCCTCAGTCCCTCATTGACCCTCTGATGGCTTATTTGTCTCTGATTCTGTAACCCAGTCACTCCCCAGAAGAATCTCCGAGGGTGGGAAAGAGACCAGGGTCAGAATGTAGACAGGAAATGGGAGGACGGCACATACTTATTTGGGTGTCTGCTCCTTGGCCTGTCTGGACTGACAGCACTTGGGGGCTGCTCTCTCACTGAGTCGAGTCTGGTCAGGGAGAGCCCTTGGTGGTCTGCTCTCCCTGTCTGGTAACTTGCTTCAGCAGCAGCCCTCACAGAAAGATACCCCACACATTTGAGAAAAAGGGAAATGCAGATCTTTGCAACAAAAAGGATGAGGAGGAAAAGGCTTCAAATGACAGTAAGGAACTTTAGAGTAGTCAGTAGGCAAAATGTTCCCGTGGTGGACATAACAAAACCACAGAAGACTTTAAATGGAGGATGCTGTGAACTCTTCAGCACTTTTCAAAGGGGTAGGTTCAAGAGAATCATCTATCACAATTGACATAGGTTTAGTTGAACTTGCCTAGAGCAGTAGGATAGACTGAAAGATCTCTCAAGGTCCCTCATTTCTGTGAAAGACACAAGTCAGTCCAAATTTTCTGGATACAAACACTTGTGGCTGTGTGACACTTTGCCTCCTTCCATCAGAAGAGGTTTGTCTGCATACCAGGGTAACTACAACTTCACTACTTGCTGTGGGTTCGGTGTCCTTAGCAGGACAGAGAAAACACAATCCATTCTGTGTCTGCTCAGTAGGCTCTGCGTTGTCTCAGCTGTACAGTGCACCCCTGCCTGAGATGCTGCCTGATGACATTGGCCCTGCTGCATTGTGGGAAGCTCTAGAAAGCAATCCAGCAGCACTGAGAGTAGCACACCCAGCTGAGACACACACGCAGCAGCCACAGGAGCTGCCTCTGTGCTTGACAATGTCCAGTTGCAGAGGCAGCTGGAAGGAATGAACATCTGCTAGAGAGACTTGCTAGGCAGAAATAAGAGGTGCTAGACCAAAGACAGGAAAACAACATATTCCATTGGCAAGGCCAACACTGTGTTATCATATAGAATTCTTGTCTGGGCTTTAACACCACTCTGTCCAAGCAAAGGCCAGAGGCAGGATTCTGCCCTGGCCTCTCCTGAAAACAGAGGCTGAGTAGGGCAATGACAATGTTAACATATGTTTAAGTTAGATCAGATGGCAGCTCCCATGTGAACAGCTGCTTGTTTGTACTCTTCTTTGTGCAGGCTTTTCTGGAGCAGAGAAAGACCTTTCTCCCTCTCTCCTCTTGCCAGGACATCATCTGGACTGAGGCCTGCACTGCAGAACTGCTCTGGGCAGCAGACAGCTAGGCAACATCCGTGGGCCTGACTAAGAGTGTTGCACGCAGAGTGCAGTGCAGAGAGGTTAGAGAACGAGTCAGACTGGCCTTGTGGAGGCAACTGGAGCTGTCTCTGGTGACACGCTTAGCAACAGTCTGTCCTATGTCAAGCCAGATGTATTTTTACTTGTCAGATAAAAAGGGAAAGGCAATGGATGAGGATTAGGAAGGAGGGTGCAAGGCTGCAGGCCAGCTGGGAGTAGCCTTTTGGCAGGCTGAAGTATTTGAAGAGAAACTTTAGAGCAGAGCCCAGGCAGCTCTCCTGCCTAGCAGTCCTTTTCCCATCTGATCTGCAGTTTATCTGGGATCTCTACTTCCAGTGGCAAGCCAGGCTCACACCACAGATGTGCATGGGACAGAGCAGGCAGGAGGCAAGGGGAGCATGTCCCCACAGCTCTATTCAGTTCTCTTCAGACATTCCCTTTCCTTCACTGGTGCTTCTTGTCCCTGCCAGCAATGGCAGCAGGGTACAGCTGTGGACAGCAGTCCCCTGAGCAGCTCAGGGTAGAGAAGAGAGTCTCAAAGGAGCAGCTGTGGAAGCAGCCTCACAAGCAGGTGTTGCAGTGGGCTTCCTTCCACAGAAATAGACCTTCCTCCTCTTCTGTCATGCAGCAAAGCCCTGGTACTTGGCACAATATCATCAGGTGGCCAAAGCAGCACTGTGAACCTTTCACTGTCATCATGCTTGCTCTCTCACCAGCTCTCCAACACAGAGATGGTGCTATTCTTGGTAAATCACCTGGCAGATCTGTGATGCTGGCCATGATGCCTAAGGAGCAACAGCCCAGCATCCTCCTTTCACTGAGCCCTAAATATAAATTAGCTCCAGGGGATGAGACCTAGACATTACTGGGGAAAGAAACCCTGCAACTGTACTCCAGAGCTTGGGCTGTACAGTCAGAGCCCAGCAGAAACACAAGTCCTCTGTCCTGTCTGCTCCCCACACACTGGGGAGCACACACTGGGGGTTCATTCCCTTTTGTACTCTGTGTTGTGGGCCTGCACATGCTTGTGTGGTGACAGTGCTGAACTTGGAAAGGCAGCCTCCTCAGCCAGAGGAAGCTGTCTGCGTGGCTTTTTCCTTGCCCTTTTCTTGCTGGAGTTTGACTCTCATGTTGTGCATGTTTCAGAGCTGGAGAATGGAGTGTGGTCACTGGGGCCCAAACTATGCTCCATCATGGTGAAACAGGAACAGAACCTGCCTCTAGACCTGCCTGAGTCCCAGCTACCTGCCAGCTCCATACCAGTGCTGAACCTCAACCCTCTGCAGAGACTGCCACTCCCTGAGGAGGTGAGCCCATCTAAGATGTGTCCAGAACCTGGGCTCTCACACAGCAGCACCCCTGGTGGTGCAGACGCAGACATGTGACTGCAGGGTCCTGCAAGGTGGTTTAGCTACTGAACAGACAGGAGAAGATGTTACAAAGCCCAGACACTGTATTATTTGTCATTCTCCTCTTGAAATGGCAGCACAGAAGGCTTTACAATCTTGGTTAAATATAAGCATGTTTCCTTGGCACAAAAGACAAAAGCTTTAAGCTTGCACCTACTGGAGGTCTGCCCCCTCCAATATGCCAGTATTTCTGTAGCCACTCTTGGCTTATTTTCATTTTTCAGAGAACAGTGTCAATTAATGTGATGCCAGTGACCTCACTATTCCTCCATATAGAACCCTGCTCTGCCACTGTCTTTTTCATGGCTTTGGACTTGTCACATGCCCTCTCACTCTTTGTAGCTGCTTACTGGAAATGTTGGTCCCACTCCAGGTCCTGCTTGCTTTTTCCTATGAAGCAGCAGGATTTATTATTTCTGTGTAACAAGGGGCCAACTCTTTTGGTCATATCTAGGTTCTTAAGAAGTCTGTTTGTCTGAAGGAGGTTCACTTATGCCACTGGTATGTGGGTGTAAGTTGAGGGCTTAGTTCAGCTGGCCTTGAGTCCAGCTGTGTTGGATGAGAAGGTCTGACCAGTCTCACACAGACCTTGCCTATCTTGTAGCAGCTCAGTAGATAACAGTAGAGCATCTCTGGGGTTCACTTCCTTTTTTCACTCATGTTGAACATCTTCCTATTTAAACAACCATCCGAAACAAATGGGTTCTTCCAGCCAAAACTGTGCACAAACTTCCTCTATTATTTACACAGCTTGAACTTGCTGTGCCCTCCAATCTCTGCTGTGTATGCTCAGCAGCCAGACCATGGTGCTCTCTCAGCTGTGTTTACAGTCTGGAGGAGTTTGCAATGTGTCTGTTTAGTGTAAAAACTCCACCCTATGGTGGGCTGGGGGCTGGCAAGCCATGAGGCTGAGGGGCAGCATAACACAGATGGGAGTAAATCTCTTTATTCAGCTCTCAGTCCCCTCCAATTGGAAGCAGTTGCCCAGTGGCCCTGGTGAAAGTCACACGAACAGGACAACATGGTTGTTCTGTTTCTCTACAACCTCTATACTCCCATTTATAATGAAGGCAGATCAAAGAAGGACTTCCCATGGTAACACAGGGGTTGGTTTAAATTAGCCTGTCTGGGTCTATCAAAGGAAGAATTGCCAAGAATAAAAGTCATCTCCCTTTTGGAGATACTCAGCTCAGTGCATTGCTTGGCAGCACATCCATCTTCCAGTGCCACTTCCTCTGTAAATGTGTTTGCACTCTGTGTGCCCAGCAACTGAGACTTCAGGGGCTTATGTTTGAACTCTTGGCTTCCTCCGTGGTGAGAGGCTCCTCTGGGGCAGAGCTGTGAGATGGAGCAGGACAGGCAGCAGGGGACCAGTGGCTATGGACAGAACTGGTGGGAGCCTTTTGGGCAGGGGATGTGGCAGTGGCCAAGAGCTCTTTCTGCTTCTCTTCCACAGGTTCCTATAGAAATGACTCCAGCACCTGTGATCAAAGCTGAACCCAAAGAGGTGAACCAGTTTCTAAATGTACCTACAGGTAAGAAGATAAAATTTCCTGGTCAACTATATTACTCAGCTATAGATTGTTATACAGGGCAGAAAGACAACACCTAAAGGCAGAGCTGTGCATATAAGGTAGCACTGGGGCAGAGAACACCAGAAGAGTGGGCACTGCACTCTTCTAACTCAGATCAGTGTCTGCATCAGGAGCCACAAACAAAATTGTTCAGACAGGGACTCCCAGGCAAAACAGGCTACTTCAGAGTTGGAAATATGCAAGTCTCTCCCTCTCAGAGAGACTGTAGAGCTATCCAAAAATAACCATCTGAAAGTCAGGAAATTCAGGATCCAGTTTAATTTGAAAGAAACCCAAGCATCTGAAAATCTGCCGATGCACAAATGAAAGCACTATGGGAACTCCCACTGCCGCAGAGAGACATTCCTTAGGCATATTCCCACCTCCATTAAGGCCCCTAGGGCTCTCCAGTACAAAGTGGGGACAGTTTTCAAGTGCTTGGAAACCAACTGAGTGACCGGAGCTCTGTTGGATCAAGTGTGCTGGCAAGTGCATGAGCCCTGCAGTGCTTTTGGAAGAGCTCTGCTCTCACAGAGCTTCCTGTGCTTGTGAACAGGCTATGGAGTAAAACATCACAGGCTTTTTACTTCTTTTTGGTTGACACTGGAGCACCTTATTGCTTTGTAAATACCTTCAGTTCCTTGGCAAAGCCCTGCCAGCTCCTCTGCAGTTCTTAGTTTAGCACATTTGAGGTCAGTCTAACCTCTCTCTTGGGCAGTGCTCAGTCAAGCATTTTTCTCAGGCTCACCCCATCTTGTGAAATTCATCATCCTCTCCTTTCAGCCCTGTATTATGGCAGGGGGCATAACCCTGTGCCTGTACCAACAGGCAACAATGAGAGTCATTGACTTGATCTCCTTATTCCTCAGTAGATGACCTGGTGCAGATGCCTCCAACTCCACCCAGCAGCCATGGCAGTGACAGTGACGGATCTCAGAGCCCTCGGTCCCTGCCTCCCTCCAGCCCAGCCCGGCCTGCTGCTCGCTCTTCTACTGCCATCTCCTCCTCACCTCTCCTCACAGCACCACATGTAAGGAGGTAACAGGGCTGGGACACTGGGCTCCTTGCTGCTCAGAGGGGTTTGTAGGATTTCCAGGGCTTATGTGGAGGTTCCTGCCCTTGCTAAGGTCTCCAAGCTGAAATGCCCTGTCAAGGCAATGTGATGTCTTAGCACAAGGGTAAACGCTCACAGGAGTGAGAAGAGGCACAATGAATCTTGCATATCTACCAGCAGCTACTTTGTTTTAGCAGGTGCTGTCTTTCTGGGAAGTGGCCTATGCACTAACAGGACTTTCTGAGAAGGCTAATGAGAGAGAGGAATTACTGAGAATTCCAGTAACCAGACCATTTTAGCTGTTGCCCAGAAGTTTGTTAGCAGGGTCCTGCAGTGCAAGTGTGTAGTCAGCCTCACTGTGAAGGAACAGATGCCCTCCCAAGTAAAAGAGGAAAGAAGTTGCCCCCAGGATCAGGTTGAGAGTAGGAAAGAGCACTGCCCTGCACCTGTTTGGTGTCAGTGGGCAGCAGTGTATTCCACTCTGATGTGTACAGCCTCTGGCTGCTCTGCAAGCCTTTGAGGAGGATCACTAGGGTAGAACTTGTTGACACTGATGAATACTCTCTGTGTGTTTCAGAAGTTACAAGGAACCTCTGGCCCACTGCTCTTGACTGAAGAGGAGAAGCGCACCTTGATTGCAGAGGGTTACCCCATTCCTACCAAGCTGCCCCTCACCAAAGCAGAGGAGAAAGCACTGAAGAGGGTCAGGAGGAAAATCAAGAACAAGGTGACTGCAAAAAATGTAATCATTCAGTTCCCATGATTCCAGAGTATCTTCAGGGGACCAGTGCTGTAGTTACCCTCACCTCCTCAGTGCCATGGCAGCTCAGAAAAGGTGGGATCGTGCCTTTGATACACTAGCATGAGCCTCCCAACCCACAAAAATGGTGCCAAAGGGCATCTCTGCTTGCATGCTTTGCATACAGCCATACCTGGGAAGTGTGGCTTCCAGCACAGCTCCTGGGAGTGTGTGGTGTGGGATAGGGTCCACAGATCAAACTGGTCAGGTCAGGCCTTGTTGCTAGGACAGGGAAACCAAAGCCATTGCATGGTGCAGGATGGGTGATGCAGAATGTTCACTAGCCAGGCAGAGGCTATGATACTTTAGACTGAGATTAGAAAGTATCCTGTGGGAGAAATAGTGAGACTGAACTAATCACCCAGTGACTCAGAAGTGGCCTGGGGCAGAATCAGCCCAAATGGCCACAGCACATACACATGTGAGTCAGAGGAGTAGAATGCAACCCTGAAGATGCTCTCAGCAGCAGGCATAATGCAACAAATGGTTGCAGGTTACAAGCCAAGGAGGGCTGCATACCTACAGCATCAATCCCCCCCAGTTTTGGCCTAGAGATCAGCAGGAAGGCAACTCCCCATTTGCCTTTAGGATGTTGTGTGTGCAGGAGACATACAAGATGCATGAGCCACAAAAAAACATCCAGAGGCTTATGATACTGACTCCCCTCTGCCCCCCTCACAGATCTCTGCTCAGGAGAGCCGCAGAAAGAAGAAAGAGTATGTGGAATGTTTAGAGAAAAAGTAAGTTTCTTCTCAGTTTTACTTTGAAAAAAGGAATCCTGACCATGCACAGGCTGCCTTTCTAGTGTTTTGTCTCCAAATTGCTCAAAAAATACAGTTCTTTGCAAGGCTGGCTGCCCAGGAGTTTGGTTTGGGATCTTGCCCCTATTCTCCTCCCTCCTAGAAATCCTCTTGCGGGATAAAGATTGGGCAAGAAATTTTGTGTTTCCAACTGCTCCATTTGGCTGGTCCCCTGCAAAAGACAGGCCATTTTGGCTGCCAACAAGGTGGAATTTTGAGTTTCCCCACTAGAAGTTGCCTCTATTTTGTTTGTCCCATAAGTGGCAAGCTGTTGGAGGGCATTGATCATGGCTTTTTCCCCCTCTCTTCCCATGAAGTCGGACACACAAACACTTGACAGCAAGAAAAACCTCGCATTACAGTTGTTCCCCACTCTCCCCCACTTCCACTCTCTGCATTAGCTTTGTTTTTCTCCTTGCAACCTTGTTTTTCTCCTATGTATGGCAGGCCTAACTCTGTCACATGACACTGACTGGGTAGAAAATAAGTCCTATACTAGCAAGCCCTAATGCACATTCCCAGGCAAAGAAGAATGCTGCAATCCAGGCACAAATTCATGTTTCTGTATAATTACTATCTTCTTCCCAATTACTAACACCATCTGAGATCAGCAAATGGAAAAAACAACCCCCAAACCCAACTTCAATTAACTCTTCTCCCTGATGTATTTATCTTCTCTAGTTGCACAGAAATGCTCAATTAAAGCAGATGATTCAAGCAGCCTCAGAGTGCATGGGTACATCCAGGCACCAGAACACATCACCTCCAGCTAGTGTGTCCCATATGGGGATCTTCAAGCCAGGGCTGGGGAGCTGGCTGACCTTGCTCAAAGGGCAGGTCCAGGGCGTTTGGTGCTGGGGCCTCCTCCCCAGATGTGGCTGTGGTGCCTGTATGTACTAAGCAGTTTGTTACGCTAGAGCATTGCTATGACAGATGGCTTTCAAACAATGCCAGGTTTAAATGTGAACCAAAAGCAGCATTCGGTGATTTTTTTTTTAGAACATGTCTTTGGTCAGCTTGGCTTACTAAAAAGTGGTTTGTCAAAGCCTGTACTTGGGCCCTTCCCCATTCAATTTGACACTTTTGCTGGAGCCCAGTTTTTGCACGGAACGCCTGGTTCAAAGGCTGTGCTGCAAACCTCCAGCAGGATCAGGCTGTGTCTCTCTCTGGCTTGCTTTTCTCCCGACCTGGAGGCACTCCCCTTCCCTTGTCCCAGCTGCAGCCCAACCACTTCCCCGTCGGAAGCCGTGGGAAGGAGCCTGCAGGTTCTCTGCTGCCCTCAAGTGCCTGCAGTCGGAGCTGGCCCAGCGTTTGCACAGAGCGGCGTAGATTTCACAGCCATGGCCCAGAGCCCAGGGCAGGTTCTCCGGGAGGGCTTTGACTTTGTTCCCCTCCTCCTTTTTCATGTTTCTTAGGGAGGTTTGGAAGTGATGGAAATGCCTGCATAACTTTGGGTCTGTCCTGACTTTGCCTGCCTGTAACCAGGTGCTACTGTCTCTCCTAGCCCTCAGAAGATGCTGAACTGGGAACTGTCACATGTAACTGTCCACCTGCAGTCTCATTCCTGCTCCATTTGGGCTGGCAGCAGTCAGGTGGGCCAAGTAACATTTGATTTCAGGACCATATCTGCAGGTGACAGATGAAGCCACTGAGCCTCCATACCCCATGAAAAGCAAGGACTGCATTGTCTTAATCTTTCTGGCCATTGTGACTAACTGGCTATGGGTTTTATTCCCATAGGGTAGAGACATACACAACAGAAAACAATGAACTCTGGAAAAAAGTGGAGACCTTAGAAAATGCAAACAGGTAAGAGGAGCTAGACTTGGCCCTCTCTGGGTAGGGCAGGGTGGGTAGGAAGGAAGTCAGGAGCACTGGAGCTGGGGTACAAGGAGAGAAAAGCAGGCTGCTCCAGCTCCTGCATGGTGCTACTTGGCCAGGCGCTGCTTTTCAGCCCAGGACGGCAAGGAGGCAGCTGGGTTTGGTTAGCGAGCCTGGAATGTTTTTGTTGGGACAAACTGCCAGGACACTCTGCAGCAAGGGGAGGGAGCAAAGGCATGTTTCCCATATTGCTGTGTCCTTCTCCCTGTGATCCTTTGGGCTCATGCTGCCTTCTCCATTCCCCTCCAGAGCTCTGTCTGTCTCCAGGGCAGATGCATTAAGGCAGGCCTATCACAGCAGCCTCTCAGACCCACTGTTTCTGCTTTTGGGCTCTTCAGAGAATTAAAAGGCTCTGGCCATATTGTGGCTGTTTCAGATTTCTCTTGACAAAGCTGAACAGACTTGGTGAATACAGGGAAAGCCCATTCTTCTAATAAAAGTAGAGATCCAAACTCCCACCAAATCCAGGGCAATTTGTTGTGCATGTGGTATTCCAGCCCTTTCTCAGCCTCTTTTGGGTAAAGCAAGACCCAAGAATTTCTGTCTCATCTGCTGCTACTGTTCACCTGAAAGGTGTAAGCTTGCTCCCACAGCCCCTAAGTTCTCTCACCCACAGCTCTGCATTTCCTCACTCAAAGCTCTGGTGAGCACTTGTGCTTCTTATATGCAGAGCTGGCCAACCAATTACCAGAGGAATTTGCTTCCTTGGAAGCAAATAATGAAGACTTCCACCTTGCAGTGGGGAAGGGCAGCTGGAGCTAGAGGAGAGCCCAGCTCTGCCGCCTCTTACTGGGCAGAACAGGTGTGAGCAAGGGCAGAGTAAACTGCAGGGGATGCTTGTCTCTATAGCTCCATTTTTATCAGCTCAAATTGCAGGGGGGAGCCACAGCCAGAGAGCCAGTGCCTCACTCACTCCTCAGCTTCCATGTCAGCTCATGGAGGACTCCTAAGGGCTTCACTGCACACTTTCTTCCCATCCACCACACGAGTGCAGTGGCCTTGGCTTCCAGGATGGAAGCCTGACACTGGAGCTGGGACTGGGGCTTGCCAGGCATGGTCTGGCTGAGGTGTGTGAGAGCCAGAGGTCTCCTGTCTGCCAGAGATACAGCTGCTTAGCTGCTCTCATGCATGGGGCACATCTTGCCCCCTGGCCTCTCTGGGAGTGTGGGCAGCCCTGCTGCTGAACAAGTGTGAGCCCCACCCTGAAAAATCAGGGCACTGGCCTAAAAGCCAAGAGATTTTAATTTTTTCCCCTAAAATACACATTGTGTTCCTTCTAATTTGGTTTGGTTTTTGAGCACTGCCAGTGGGACACTCTGTGCTTCTCTCCCTCCACATGTACAGAGAGCAAAACAGGATTTGGAAAGGGATAAAGCTGGGAATCTCCTGCAATCTCCTGGTTCCAGGACCTGGCATTTTATGAAAGCTCAAACATATTTGTGTAAAACAGTCAGTGCTCCCAGAGGGAAAGTCAGCAATAGTCTCCATTTCAATAGTATGCAACTCTTGGGAACCGTGTACTCTGTAGTCTCCCTCATCCCAGATTCCTTCATCAGCTAGTGAAGGGCTCAGTAGCTCTTGGTAACACCTACCACTGTTTTGTATAATGTGTGCAGATGTGCAGATGCCCATGAACAGTTAAATGGGGCAGAGAGACCTTAGCATGTGTTCCAACCAGGGCAGTCAGAATTAATTAATTGCTGAACTCAAGATTTGGCTTTGCCTACATTCCTCTGCAGAATTTGCCAAGACTGAAGAAGCTCAAGGGGATCACAACTGTTTCTTATTTCTCTCTCCACCACAGTTTGGGGCACAAGTCGAGCTTCAGAGTATGTGTCTCTGAATGAAGTGGGAGCAGGCAAGCCTGTGCTAAAGGTCTCTCCTGTCTACAAAGTTCAGCCTCCATGCCAGAGCTTGGTTTTCATGGTATGCTGGCTCTCCACTGCTCTGGGAATTGACTGGCTGGGCCTTCAGGCACCCAGGAGCCCTAAATAATAGTCATTCATAACAGTGGGTAGGTTCAGTGAAGGTGGTCCACTGATAAGACCCTTTTTTGTTTCTTGCTTTCCAAGCCTGTTTGGTCAGAGAACTTAAGCAATATACAGCAAAGGGGAGATACTTGTTTTCACAAGAAGGGAAAATCAAGGTACAATGTGAAGCAGGTAGTGGTATTCTTGGCTCACTTACTGGCTTCTACCTCCTTTTTAAGTTTTAATGTGCATTGTTTCTTATCACAGGACTCTGCTCCAGCAGTTACAGAAGCTTCAGGCTCTGGTAGCTGGGAAAGTCTCCAGACCTTATAAAATGGCTTCCACGCAGACTGGGACCTGTCTAATGGTATAAGCTTCATTTCCATCTTCCTTATTGGCCATGGTTCTCCAGACAGCTCTGTTGATTGCCTGTCTCTGCCCTCTTCCCTGCTGTCCAGCTCTGTTGTCAGTTACATCTGCTCTTTCCTTTTGTGTTATAGTCACCAGAGCTGGACCCTGTGTCATACATATATCAGTTGTTTATGCAACATTAGAATAATTCCTGCATTTTCACTGCCTTCTTCTTTGGGCAAAAAAGCACTTTGTTTGCTTTTCATTAGCTATTAGCCATTCAGCAAAAATCTTCAATGAGATTCCATTGTAATGGGCAGAGTTTTCTTTTGCTGAGCTGGTAATGCTTAATGTTTAACTCAGCAGGGCAGATGAACACTCCAAGTATTCATCCCAGTGGGCATTACCTTGTGTTTATCAGCAAGAAATGGCATCTGTTCTTGCTATGCCTGCACATAGGCTTTGTTAAATCCAGCTGGAATTGTCTTTGTCCTTTTGACTAACCATAATAATTCGGGGTTGTCTGTTGTTTTGGTAATCCCCATTTGTCTCATAGTGGAGGATCATGCTTAGTAAATATTGGCTTCATTGAGGAGTTTTAGAGCATGCCAGTGTGTAGCCATAAATAGAACAAATTGCTTAATCTTCATCTCTCTTTTTTTCCTGGGGGAAATTTATGATCCATAGTAAAAATATAATCTTCACCCCTGTGATGTCTTTGCAGGATTGTCATAGTAGCTACTCGTGACAAATTTGTCAGAGTTAGTTATCTATATCTGGTTATCACTTCTGTACTGTTAGCAGTCACAAAATGCAAACAGATGGTGAGGTACTTGCCCCACTTTCTCAGCACCCTCAGTGTCCTGAGAGATTGTTTTTTGGTCCTGGTTCAATGAGTTTTCTTGGTTCCAGAGCCCCTGCTCTGTAATATCATGCACTTTCTCCTTTCAAAGTCTGCTCAACCTTTTGCTACTCTTTGCTGCCCCCATGTCAGACCAGATTTTAATGACTGTCTTTTTTTGTCCCTGCTCTCTGTCTTCATTCCCAAGTTCTTTCCACATTTTTGGGTGTGACCTAGCTAAGCCCAGTGACTCATTGCTCCTTAATGCAGCAGCTCATCAGAGCATCCCTGGCTCCAACAATTCTTCAATGCTACTACCTAGAATAAACAATTTTAGAAGAGGTGCCTTGCAGACTACCCCTGTGCTAGAGGCTGATATAATATCTAATTTAGCTTCCCAACAATGTCCTATGTCTCCTTGCTGTTCCCTTTTTTGCAGGCATCCTAGCCCACACACCCACTCTCTGACTTCCTAGCTTTGAAGCATTCCAAGAATTTGTAATTTGCTTTTCTATCTTTGACCAGTTCCTTTCATAAGCCTCTGAGTTCTTATTTTCCGTTTTCAAATACAGCATTCCTTATCATGACAGATATGTAGAATCATTGTGTCTTGCAGCATGGGAGTGGAGCAGGCTACCCTTCTTCTTTAGCCCTGTGTCATTTTTCCTGAATATTTGTACTGCGACTTCTTGAAGGCCTCCAGTGGTGAGCAGTCCTCCTCCTCAGGCAAACCATTCCAGTGCTATGTTATCTTTCCCAGATAAAGCTTTCTTGCTATCCCATCTCAATGTTCCTTGCAGCAGCTTAAGCCTATTAGAACTTCTTCTGCCCATTGTAAGCAAGATCTGTTTATTCTCCCTTTGGGCAGCTGCATTTTACATATTTGAAAACTCTTGTTTTTGAGCAACTCCCTTCAGTCTGGTCTGCTAAATCACCATGATTTCTTCAGTTTTCCCTCGAAGGCTGAGTTACTGAATCACTGATTGTTCCCAGAGCTATATTCCAGATTTTCTCCAATGGCCCTGTATCTTCTTGGAAGTATAGGGCCCAAAGCTGGGCATAGTGTTCCACCTGAAGGCCAGTACAAATCCAGCCAGAAACCCTGTTCATAATGCTTGGGCTGACATTTGCCCTTTGCAAAGTAACACTGGCCTGGACCCATCTTATGCATCAATTTAACTCCCAGAGCCTCTTCTGTAGGACAGCTGAAACACATGGCTACTGATGTATTTCCTCTGTTAATCACTCCTGCCACCTCAGAGCTCTCAGCAGGTCTCCACATTTGTCTGTCTATATCTTCCCACTGTTCTCTTGGACCATTTCTTCCCATGGTCAAGATCATTCCAAATTTGAATACTGACCAAAAGCCAGTCTGCTTGTAGTCTCTCCCATCTGCAAATTTGATACAGTCCATCATTTAAGTCAAGCTTAAAAACACTGAATCTTGCCAGATCTGTAACAGATCTCTCTGCTACTCCATCTGCTACTTCCTCACAGTTTGACAGTGAACCTTTGTTGATAAATACACTCTCAGTATGTCTTTTATTTTATTATTAATTTTGCCTCCACCTTTCCAAATGGTTTTGCAGTAGTCTTCTCTAGGTTAATTTCCCTCAATTTTAAGAGGTCAAATAATAAGATGGTCAAAAGCTGTGGCATAAATGTTAGTCCGAATCAAGCCAAGAGTTACTGTTATGAAGTGTTGTAGAGTTTGAACTAGAACTGAATCAGAGCATCAGAGTTAACCTGAAACAAAACACTAAAAACAGTGCTGTTTTGCAAAACCCCAGCTGAAAGCTATGTTAAAGCAAGATGTTAAGTATACTGCTCTTTCTCAGCCCAAAAAGCCTGGTTTTTTTTAGAAGGAAAGAACAGACTTTACAGGGCTGGCTCCCTTTTCTTCAAGTTGTGTGTTTGGCTGTGATAATTCCAAGCAACATCCATTCAGAATTTATTTTTTCCTCTGTTTTTGTTGAATAAGGATTCAAAATTCTTCATGTGCCTGATATGACACACTTCAACAGCATCTATGCTGCCTTCATTTAATGTCCTTACTTTAAAACCAGCCATGAAGAGTCTGGATATCTAAAATCCTTCTTTATATAACATAGTATCCCCATGTTACTATTTCATCTTCCACATTTCCTGGAATCCATTGGTGGTCAAAATTAACTTGATGTACCAGCTTCTGTGCATTACTTAGGCACAGGTACTCTAAAATAGGTGACTTCTGAAAAGCAGTCGAGCAATTGCTGGCTGTCCCCACAGGCATCCACCAAGATCAAATTTGCTAGTTTATACATAGGTAGTAGAAATCACCAACAGATGCATCACCTCTTAGGCTGCTCAGTTTGAGCACTGAGCTGGCAGCAGGTAGTTACAGACTATGCATGGTGCATGAGTGTTCAGTAATTTGGCTCTGTACCATTTCCCATGTGTGCCTTCTTGCTCTGTACTGGCAGTTCCCTAAGCTCTGTAGAGTCCCTTATGATCAGTACTGGCATTTCACTCTGAAGCTTTACTGTTACGGCAGAATTTCCAGATAGCTCCAAACTTACCTGAGGGATTTCAGGGGAGATTTCATGTACCTTTCTCCTGTTATCACTGCCTAGTAGCTCTGACTGCTCTGCTTGATAGCAGAAGGACTGACACATGGTCCTGCATACCTACCCATCAAGCATAAATTTAAGCCTTTCCTAGAATTCCGCATCTTTACTATCAGGTATTAGGCAACTGCAGTTCTGCTGTCATTTCTGTCCTTGCATGGATAGTAGATTCACTTTGCTCTGTGTGTAGTACCTCACAGATTTCTCCCAGTGGGCTTATTTTCTCTACAGCCCACAACAGCTCCTGCTAAGCCAATGGTCAGGTTCCATTTGGTCCAGGCAGAGTTTGTCCCTTCTGTTGAGTCTCCCTTTTTTCAGCTTATTTCTCAGCTATGCTTTCCACTATCTCTCCTCAATAGGACAGGCAAGTTCTCACAATTGAACCAGAAATACTCCAAATAAAGCAACAAGAGGAAGTTTCTGGCTTCCCTTCTTGAATTTGCAACAGAGATTAGCACAGCAAGCCCCTTCCCTGTCTGGGGGACCACAGGTACCCAGCTGTCAGTCTGACCAGATCTTCCTACACAGCATAATGTTGTTGTGCTGGGGGGAGTGTTTCTTCATGGCTAGTGGCAGTGACTCTGTGCTGATCTCCTTTCTAGGTGCTGGCACTCTGCTTCGTTCTCATCCTGGGATCCCTGATGCCCTGTCTCCCTGAATTCTCTTCAGCATCACAGACAGTGAAAGCAACACCAGCACCAGACATTTACACAACTAGTAGGAGTGAGTCTAATGTGTTCCTCCATTTCAACTTGTCAAACCATTTCCAGCTCTTCTCTCAACACTCCCTGATCAGGCATCCTCATAGCATCCTCACCTCTGTGCCTTCCCCATATGCTGGGACTGTGAGAATTCTCCTAATCTGTTTGTGGTACAAACTCCATAACAGCTCCTTGTTGGGCCTGCTGTCATTCTATGCTAACCATTGTCCCAAAACATGACAAGTGTCAAAGGAAGGAACATGAGGGAAAAGTCCCAGGGCATTTGCTTCATGAAGCTAGGGGGAGGAGGGTATCCTGTACAGTTCCCCATGGACAAGGCTGGGTGAGCATGTGCTGAAACCACCATTGCAAGAGACCTTGTCCTCATTGTTAACCAATGCTCTCCTTTTTTCCAGTTCAGTCACGGAGCCTCCTTTTCTATGATGAGGGTGCTGGCTCTTTAGAAGAGAGCTATAGCTCCTTCCTAACCATGGACCATCCTGAGGGGTGGGAAGCCAAAAAAAGGCAGTCTGAAGAAGGAAGGCCTCATCTGGCCAGGACACATGAGACGGCTAAATATCTGAGCAAAACCCAGGGGGGTCCTGACCAGAACCAAACTGACCCAACTCTCAGCCACCTCAAAGAGCAGTTCCATGAGAGGTAAGCAGGTGGGGCCACCTTCTGAGCCCAAAGCACAGCACGGTGTCTGGGGGTACACAGCAGGCATGTCTGTCCCCTCTGCTGCAAGTCAAGGACAGCTGAGCCACCCAGGACAGATGGTCAGCTAAGAGCCATGGCTGGAGGAGGCCAGTGCTGGTAGGGAGCATAAGAACAAGTTCAACAAGTTCATTTTCTAGAGCAAAAGTTTGTCCATTAACCAATATCCCACTTGCATAAAGATGTGGAGGGCTGGATGACCCATATGGTCCCAGATTTGTGTTCCCATTTAGTGCCCTGAAGGAAGGAGTTCATCCTGGTCAGAGCAAACTAGCTGGGCACACAGAGAGGTGAATTTACATAGGAGGCTACAATGAACTTTGACTGATGCCTTGTCTTTTCTTTTCCTCAGGGAGACAAGCTCCAGTGAGACAACTGAATTCTTGTAGCAGCTGCTGGACCTCAAGGCCTCATCTCTCTGATTGCAGGATTCCCTCCTCACCAAGCAACTGAGGGGACTTGGCAGGAGAGGACACTGCATTTAGACACTCCTAAACTGGCCTTGGGTTCAGCTCCTCCCCTTCCCTATTGTCCCCATTAGTGCTGATCTCTCTGAGGGGAGTCACAGGACTGCCAGAACCAGCAATAAGTGTCTGGAGAAGCCCTGAGACTCCCTTTTCTCTGGCCTTACCTCCTGCTTAAATGAGCACTACCCTATGGATGTGGGCTCACCTTGGAGAGGAGGGAGATCAGGGGAAGCCCATAAACTATTCAGCTCACTCCCCAAAGCCTCCAGACCAAGGGGGCTGTCCCCACATGTGTAGCCCTTGGCTACATCAGATGCACCTGAAGGAGAGAGAAGGTGCTGGATTTACTGTCCTGCCTGAGGGTTTTAGAAGTGGGTGATGCTGGTGCTGGAGAGATGGCTCTGGAGAGTTTGAGCTCATTCCTTGCCCTCCATATGTTAGTATATTTCTGCTTCCATTGAGAGAAAACCTAGTTCTTCCTTGCTCTAGTTTTCTCTTGATGGACATGCCTACGTAACTTCAACACCAACTATCTGCAAAGATCTGCACACAAACGGAGTAGGGGAGAGAGATCCCAGACAGATAAATCACCATAAATATTAGCCAGAAGCTTCTGGGTAACCAGAGCTCTGAAAGAGAGAACAATTTTCCCTCATAATCCACTTCTCCCCACCCTTAGCACCCCTGTTTAGCAGGGGTGGTATTTTTCTTTCTGTTCCCAGCTTGGGCCCTACAGTGCAGTGCTAGCCAGGTCAGTGGTCTTCTCACTTTCCATTCTGAAAGCCCTCCAGCTTTGAGAGTGAGTGAGAAAAACACATTCCCATAACCCAACCCCTATCCCAGCTGTCCGTCCCTGAATCTGCTTCATGCCTAATGAGGTCTTCCTAGGAACCACCAAGGAGAGCTCTACAACCCATTGGAGGGCTGTCAGATTGGCCATCATTCCCCTCACATCCTCTGTGTGCACAATAGTGTTGTGAAAGCCACTGAGGACATACTGGCATTTCTGGAGACAGGCACATCTGTCAGGAAAGAGGTGGTATGTTGGAATTGGCCAGGGTCACAAAAGACATCTTTAGACCTCTTCTTTCTAAGTGCTGACAGCAAAGATAGCAAACTCTTGCCACACCACCTCTCAGGCCAGCCTTGCCAAGTTTGGTGTTGAAGTGACATCACCTCAAGCCTATGCCATTCTCTTTAGCACCCAGGCACCCATTTCTGACCCTTCTTCCTCTCCAGCAGAAGTCCTGCAAAAAGGCAGAAGTGTCTCCTCACTCCATTCCCTCAGCTGCCATTTGATGGAAAGACAATGTGGGACATGAGTGTCAGAGATCTGGGATGTGGCAGGTTGCCCCATGTATAACACGGGAGTCCCTGTGCACTCTGCCAGGTCTCACAACAGGCTCCTCTTCTGCTTGTTTCTCATCAAGCACCCTCAACTCACTCTGCAGTGCCCCAGCCTCTCCTCTTCCCCCCAGACTGGGAGTGGAGAAGGCTCCCTTTAGAGGAAGGATGGGATGGCTCTTGCTCAAGGACTGAGAGGTGAGGGAAGAGCCCTCACATCCTTCTTTTCTCCCTACTGAAAATTGGTTTTGCCTGTCCAAGTCATTTAGGAAAATTTGGACACAGCTGGCTGCAATCGTGCATGCGTGGCCAGTGGGGTGATGAAGAGGAAGGCTTTCAGCATTGCTCTGCTCTCCCCACAGGACCCGCTGGTCAGCAGATACCACTGCATTCCCCATTCTCCACCTCCACCCCAGCACAAAGAACCACTGCCGGGCCCAAGCTCACCCTCCTCCACCCCAGCACTTCCACTGATCATGTCCCCATGCCTCCTGCTCCCACCGTTGTACAGAGATCAAGAGCAGAACTCGTTTGTACATAATGAAACTTATTTTGTATTATTGCCGATCCCTTAAGATATTGTATTTTGGAGACTCTGAGATCCTATTTTCAGTATTGTATTTTATTAAGAATTAGTGCGGGCTTGGCATCTATGAACTTCTTTCTTGTAGCAGCTCACTTTCCACTTATACTCCAGCAGCTGCTTCTTCTCTCTTAGTTTTTTTTCTGGTTTTTGTTTTGTTTTGTTTTGTTTTGTTTTCAAGCCACCCGTTCTCTTCCTTCTATCACTTGCTCTGCATTTGCTTTATGAAGCAAAATAAAAATAAAATAAAAAGATGCAGCATCAGCCCTGGGTTGACAGGTGCTTTCATTGAAGCATGGTTGTCACACCAGCCCACATCACAGCTCTTCACCTCCTGCTCCCTCTCCTGTTCCCTGGCCATGTGCAAAATTGGTTCAGTACTGGGACTTCATGCTCCATGTCAGGGGCTAGAAACAAACTTGCATGTTTTATTTCCAGCAGCACTGTCATTGTCATTTCTTCTGCAGTTCTGAACAAGTCAGAATTCTTCTGCCTCAGTTTCTTTTCCCCTCTTGAAATACCACTATCATCTTCTTGAAAAGAGAAAGATCATGGAAGAAAGTACAAGAGAAGCAAAGAGCTACTTCAAAACAGGTGCAAAGAGCTACTTCAATGAGGAGGCTGTGCAGGGGTCTGTACAACAAAGACATAGCTCATAGCATGATGTCCTATCCTGTCTGAAAAAATATCTAAATCTTTTCATTAACTGTAAAAACAGAGCAACTGCACTCAAATGGGGAACAACCTGGGTCCTGGCTGTCTGTCAGCCTGTACCTCTGACAGTCCATTTACACTTGCAAAAACAAATAGGTTTTGTCCTAATTTTGTGTGAAACACAAAGTAACAGGGTCTAGAAAACAAATTTTCATTTTCTAGCAAGCTTAAAGTGGGTTCATTAGAATCTGGCCATTGAAGCAAATCCTAGGAGTCAGCCCTCCATGTCTGGAAGGCAGCCTAAGCAGGAGTGCCTTTCAAAGATGCTATAAGGTGTCTTTATCTCCCACCTCTGGCTGGGCTGGTACAGCCGGACTGTGCCACGGCAGAATATTAGGCTTGGGGCTTACAAAGGTCTCTTTCTGCAGATAATAATTTCTTTGTGGAGAAGAGTAAAGCTATTGACTTGCTGTTTTGACTGAGCTGGCCATTGAACAGCATCTGGGAGAGATGGGAGCTTTCTCTTCTGAGCCAGGTCTCTACTGCCAAGAGAGAGTTTGATGTGTGATCAGTGGCAGGTTAGTCTGACATGGTTTTGCAGACCCACGTAGAGCTCCCTTCCCCCTGCCCACCCACCAATGCAAGGAAATGCCTGACCTTGCCTTGCAGTTTCTTCCTGGGCCAGAACTAGTTGTGAGTTGAGAATCTAATGTTTTCCCTGCAGCACCTCGTCCAGAAGCAGCCTCCTAACCCCGTGTCAGTATCATGCACCTTGCCCCACTATGGGGTGGGGCTGCTCCCTGCACTCATCAGATTTCATCCAGAGGAAGAGCTTAGCCCTGTTTTGCTCAGCCCTGTGAAACTTCACACAGCTCTTTGGAAATTGCCTTCCAGGGAGATTTTTGCCTGCACCCTTCACAGACACTCCAAAGCAGGTGCAAAGGGAAGCTCTTAAAAGGATGAGTTCTCAGGCTTTGGCTCCTTTAACGCAGCCAGACCAATCAGAACCCTTCCATCAGGAGAAAATTTCCCTTCATCTTGACAAATCCTCCTAATTCTGCAGTCTACCAGATATCTCTGAGCTGCTCAAAACAGATACATTAGGAACTTTTGATCCCGGCTATGCCTCCCAAAATGTACCAGCCAATCACACCTACCAGTTTGACTACAGCAACTAATTAGAGCAGATTGAGAGAATTAGCAGAGCAAGAGTCACCTTCTTTATAAGTCACCTTCAGCCTCATTCAGCTGTGCTTGATCTGCTCCAAGTGCCCCAGCTGAGCTCTGCCACAGCAAGCTGGGCTTCTGCCCATTCAGGGGTCACGTTTCTTAGAAGCCTCTGCACTGTCAATTCATACAAGCCCTGAACAAAAAAATGCTAACAGAACATGGACTTTGTTTTTCAGAGACAAATTATTCCTGATTGTTCTATTACCAGGCCAATTAAAAACAACAAAAAAAGATAAAATACTTAGGTTTTGTGGCTTGCTGCTGCCAAAAGGATTACTGGCAGTGCATGGCAGCAGCCTGGTGGGTATGTTTTGTTTGTTTCAGAAGGACATGGGCTGTTAGGTCTCTCAGGAGAGTATCCATGCTTTCCAAGCCTGGCATGATTCCTCTTGCTGTTCTCTCTTGGGAGTTGTGCTCCATCCATCAAGGGATAAACAGACTTTGATCCTGCTACCAGGCAAGAAGCCTGGGCTTTTGGGCATCTGGGGAAAATGGGGCAGTTGGACCCATCCCCCAGGTGCTTATGGGGCTTGTTAACAGTGATAGCACCTGGATGGACACTGACCTGGCCTGCCTCAACAGATCTGTGTTGATTTTCTAATCTGGTGGCTGAAATGGGGCAGGGTGGAGGTTTTTCTTGTGTTTAGGGAAGGCAGCTGTACCTTCACAGAGCTTTACTCACTAGAAATGCTGCTTCCTAGAAAGCTCATGTCCTGCCTATGCCTGCAAAAACAAGGATGGGGTCTGTATGGTAAATACCAATATGCCTTTGCACTGTCCCACATGCCCACACAGAAGGAAATCAGGGCACAGGAGAGGCACACTCCTGTGTGTCCCTGGGTACGCGGGTAAGCACCAGGTAAGCAGGTGACTTGGCTCAGCTGCTTACTTGGTGCCAGGAGCACAGGACTGACCCAACCCTACTGTCCAGCCCCATCATCCTCAGGCAGCATCCACCTGCTCTTCCCAAGTTTTCAGGGAGCTCCAAGTGAAGGGTGACCCCATTCATGACAGAAACATGAAACATCCAGCAGAGTCAGGTGGGCAGAGAGAGATGCAGAAGCCTGTGAGATCCATTACATCACCTCATGCAGGCATATCCTGGATGTCTCCTCCAGACAAACAAAAGGCCTGCCCTGCCTGTGTGACAGCTATACAATCTGGCATGTGGGTGGAAAGTTAGAAATCCTTTGTTGGCAGCTTCTCCCCACAGAGAGTGTTTCTGTGGAGCAAGGTCAGGCCCTTTGGGAATGCAGGAGGCACTTACTGTCCAGGCCTTTACTTTGACTTGACCAAAGGTGCTGTTAGTTCAGGGCTCTGCTGTGCCTGGCTCAGGGGTCTCCTGTGCCTGCAATAAGGGCCTCTGCTTCCCACCCTGAAGCTCCTTTCCTATGGCATTGACACAAACATGAGTGAGAAATGCTCTGCCTTCCTTCCTACCTGGAAGTCTTGACCCTGCTCTCACCCAACTTCCTATTTGTCTCCATCCCTGACTGGTCATCCACTTCCTCAGCCTGGTGGCCACAAACTTCTTTAACCATAAAGGACAAGACAGATGTTACCCAAAATTCCCTGGGAGCAAGAGGGGACCAGCATTTTGCATCCCCTGTAGCTCCTCTGGGTAGTACATCTTTGACCTGCCCTGACAGCCCAGCTGGCACAGATTAAGGTGGTTCCCATATTCCATGGCAACAGCAGCTCCCTAGGCCAGGAAGGGCCCAGGGCAGAAGAGAAACATCTCACTGTGGCTGGTGAGAAGAACAGGTGCCACTGGGCACCCGCTGCTTCTCCCTTTCCACAGCCTGCTCCCAGCCTCTGTGGGCAGCAGGAGGATATGGAGCAGGGCCATGCACCCATGCAGGGAGTGCTGGCAAGCTCCCAAGCACGTCTGTGTCCCTGCAAGGGAAGATGAAGCTGCTTCCCCAGGGCCAGCTGTGCTTGTGCACAGTGCTGCTGGGGGAGGGCTCACCCCGCAGCTCTTCAGCTTTCAAGGAGAACAAAAACCCCTGTGGGGGCTGGAGGGGATGAGTCACACAACGAGGACGGTGGGGGCTCCTTGCCAGTCACGATTCCATGGAGGAGTGGGTTTGGGGGCTGTTGTGCCCCCGAGAGAAACAAATCCCCCAGGAGTGCAGCCAGAGAGAGATGTCATTGTGACTTTCAGGGCCAGACAAAGGTTCAGTAACTTGAACTGGAGGTGCCAATGGGCTGTGGTTACCAGGAAAAGATACAGCACTTCCTCAGCCCCTGCTGCTTCCCAGGTTGGGGTGAAAAGTGGCATTGGAATGTGCTGTTCCACAGCACCCTGCAGCAGAGGTGCCACAAGGCTGCATGGAGGTAAAGAAGAGTGCTGGCATGAGGGATTAGTTGCTCCTGATGACTTCCATGATTATACAACAGAGCAGGTTGAGGACAGGTTCCTGTTCCCATCATGCCAGACTTTCATGGGAAAGCACTGGGATTAGAGGTGGCTGCAATGTGCTCTTCATGCAATACACGATTGTAGGACCTTGCCGTGACGCAGGAGATGGTTCTTATAGACATGAACTTTGAATTTTCAAGGGCCTAGCAGGTAAAGGCACAGCGTGTGAATCTGGGACAGAACAAATCAGGCACATATGGGAGCTTTGTAGGGATCTCTTATACCAGCTGACATCCACAGCATGAGGGTGGGCTTGGACTCGGGTCACAAAGTCCAGCCGCAGCCCAGGACAAATAAATTATGCAACTTTTCTGATGTGTGTGGGCAGAGAATAGAAGGTCGTTTCTACCTCTGGATGCCAAGATTGGAGAAAAATTGACTTGAATAAGGAAAAATCAGGAATAAAGTAGCCTCCTAAGTGGCAAGGAGCTGAGTGAGCCAACTGGAAAGACAGAGGCCATGCTACAGCACTACTTCTGCTCAGATGGGTACCACTGTCCACAGCTGGGGACCCTGTCCCTGAACAGATGTCATCCATGGTGGATGATTGGATACAACAGCAGGTACTTTGCTCTGCTGGGGGTGCTGCTGTCATGCAGTTTTCCAGGCTACCTGACTCCACCTGACAGCAGGTCTGGTTAAGACAAGTGACTGAGACCCAGCTCCCTGAGCAGCCCTTGCAGGCAGGCAGGTGCAAGCTGGACTGCGGGCAGAGAAGGGCAGCTGAGTTGCTACCCTCCTCTGCCTTCCCAGGCTCTGAAGAGTTAAGTGCCAGTTTCAAGTGTCTCTAAGGTGACACCAGACTGCCTGCTGGATGCAGCTCCCCGCAGCCCCCTCCCCACGCACACAGCACACACTCATGCTCACTTTCTGCTTTGTCTTTTGAGAGCTGCTCCAGGCTTTGTACACAGGCACTTTCCTACTGCCTACCTTCCCCTGCTGCTCCCGCTCAGCTGCTGCCGCCGGGGACAGTGACGGATGTGCCTGGCTCCAGAGGGACCTTGCAGAAGGCAATCCAAGCTCTTTTTCACTCCTTTGCAAGCATTGCTATCCCTGGACTGTGCTTCTTCAGTGAACGCTGTGTCCCCCACTGCTCTCACAGTGGCAGCAACTCCGAGGAGCAGCACCAACATCTCCGGCTGTGTGTCAGATACTCCTCCGCTTCAGAGTGGCAGGGCAGCAGAGACGGCAGGAGGCTGAGCTGCTGTGTCTGAGCTATTCAAGCTGCTATCAAGAGGCCAATAAATACCACTGCAAAAAGCTGGACACTGTTTTTTTCTCGTGCTTGTGCTCCCTCAGGGAGCTAAGCCTTGCTGGGATTGTCCCACGGCCCTGGGGAGGCGAAGCGGAGCAGCACTGTGGGATTCTGTGGGACAAGACCAGGCTGCCCAAGAAGTTCTGAGAGCAAACTGGGACTCCTCACCTAGAGAGACACCTCACTCCAGCATGGCTGAATGTCCTGGGAGCTGGAGAGACTTCTCCCCTGCCAGGAGTGATGCTGAGGCAGCCAGGGGAGCCACAGCAAACTTCCAGGGAGCAGCAGATACAGAGAGCACTGGACGAGCACAACGCTTGGGCCTCCGCAGCATGGATCCAGCTTGGGAGGAGATGAGAAGGGCAGTGGCCGTGGCGGAGGTGGAGGAGCAGTTCCTGCACTTGGCCATCAGAAAGCAGGTCTCCTACAGGTAGGAACACCTGGGTCTCCAAGTGTCAGGGATGCACTTGGGCACTGGGGTGGCCCGTCACTGAGGCATTTCCTTCCCATGGGGTTAGAGTTGGCTCTTTTCACCGACTACCAGCACATTCCAGAAACCATCTCAGCAGAGGGACAAGGCAACCAGTTGGTCCAGTCCCTCCCATCGCATGCAACAGTCCCCTCTGCAGTGGCAGTCTCATTATCACCTTTGCAGACCCCCTTATTTTCCTTCTACCCAACTCCCCCTTCCCATCCTGGGATTTTGATGCTTCCTAGGCAGTGGTCTGGGCCTTTTGAGCGTACCTTGCAGCGGGAGGAGATCTGTCCTGGCTTTTGGTGTGACTCTTCTGTTGCAACTCCTGTGCTTTCCCACCCCTGCTATCACCAAGCAAAGTTGGCAGAGGTAAAGAGTGGTTCTCATAGATCTCACGGGGCTTATGGGAGCCACTGCCTGGTGATACCCAGGTGAGCTCCTGTTCCCAACTCCAACCATAGTACCCAAAATCCTGCTTGGGTCAGTATCTCCAGGACTTCAGCTCCATTCTTCTGTCACAACAAATAAGGTCTGGTGTACTACCCTGTCCTTTCTTTTGCTAGAAAGGTGTTTAAGCCCCTCTATGATTTACTACTCACCATCTTTGCAGAATGGCTCTCAGGTGTAAGTGAGAAGAAATCCTTTGACCCTGCACATGCCCAGACTGGACATGAGCATTGCAGGACTCACCCTGGACTTCTGAGCTCCATGTCACCATGTCATGCCACGCTCAGCAAGTGCCACATAGTTTACAAGCAGGTGGAAACCTGACATGGAGGATCTTGATGCCATGCCCACTGCCATGGCAGACAGGGGCTGGATGAGCTGTCCTGCCTCTGGTCTGGGCTTTGGGGACCCTGGGGTGCAGAGCTCTGCCAGGGGGAAGATTTTGGGCAGGAGGTGTCGGTCACTCGCCCGCCTGCACTGCCATATATACAGCAGCCCTTTTTCCCCCCTTGCAAGGGCTTCAGTGCAAGCTGTGAGCAAATTGCTCTCTAATACTGCAGTAATGGGAACTAATGGGAAAACTTATTAGTGCCTGCAGAGCAGGAGGGGCCTCGAAGCTGACTCATCCCCAGCACTTGTTATTCATGTGGTGGGTGGCAAGCAGAAGCCAGGGTGGCAGAGACCTCCCCGGGTACCCAGTGTCCCTAAGCCTTGCCATGAGCTGGGGCAACACGCAGCCCTCGTGGTTCTCATTCTGTACTCAGGGCTGCTCACTGGGGCACCAGACAGAGCTGGGAGGGTGTCTGCCCTGATGGCACAGAGGGTGAGGAATTACTGTGCCAAGCAGAGCAGGATTTTCTCCTCTTAGCTGTCTTCTCCAGATATGCACAGTGCATTTTGTGAACAGATTAGCCAGCTGCAATTTTCCAGCCTCCCCAGGGCAGGAAGGGACCATATTGCAACCTAAATTATCAGCCTGAATTTGTTCTAGAATTAGAGAAGGTTGCTAGGGATTCTATACACCCTGCCCATCCCACCCCAGCCACCCCAAGCAAGTGGCTCAGTTGACATGCTCCGGCCTGTGCTGCCCTTACACAAAGCCCCTCTCTTCTACACAACCCTCACAAAGGGTCTCTTTGCCACAGACTTTGCCCTGTCCAATGCAGGCTTTGCAGAAAGGAGGATTCTGAGAGGTTGGAGGGAATGCCACAGCAACCTGCAGGCCAGCAGCAAAGGAAGAAATGGTGCTTCCTCCACCCTGTGTTTTGGACAGCCAAGCAAAGGCAGGGAGAAATGGGAGAGAAAGCATCTGGGGGTGGATATCTGCTTGTTCTCTCCTGTGACACCCATGTAGTTTTGGGTCTGGCTGCTTCCTCAGGCAGGTCAGGTGGTGATGGAACTGTTACCCAGAGGTGGGCTAACCTTCCATCATGTGCCCCTCCTACAGTATGAAAAGTCCTAGGAGACCGACAGAAATCCCCTTGCTGTGCTGTCTAGCTCTGGAGACACTTACTGAACCCTGGTACAGAGTTTGGAGGACCTTCTACATGGGCTGTGGGCATCACAGTTATCCTCAATGTCAGCTGAAGGTTGGAGGCCCCAGTCCCCTTGCTGCCAACCTACCTGCTCCTGCTGGGACCCATTAATCATCACGAGGGGCAGGTGGCATAAGCTGCTATATAAAGCTTTTGAAATGAGCAGAAATTATATTAATCCCATGGAAATAAAGTTCCTTCCATAAATAGCTGCCACGGTGTATGGAGGCGCCTTGAGCGGGTGGAAGAGAGCTCAGCACTCAAGTTATATTTAGGGCTTTGAGTAGCAGTTTCGTGCCAAACTTATTAATTATGCTGGCTTGTGCACCAGATTTCCACATTCTGGGACAATTTGCCCAGTAGGGAGGTTCCTCTGCAATGCCAGAAGGACCCAATGCCCTCTGTCACCACAGCAAACCCAGAGCAAACACCAGGGTTGCGTGCCTCAATCCCCAGTCACTTCAGCCAAGGGAAGTCCAAAGTCAGCTCCTGCTTGCCTTGAGTGTCTCCACCAAGGTTTTGTGGTGGGGCAGGATCATCTCTAGCTCCCAGAGTGGGATAGCTCCAGTCGCAATAGGGCAAGCTAGAGGCTGGCAGAATTTGCTGAAGGGAAAGCCGACCTGGAGCCAGAGAGACCTGGGACAGGTGGTGGCAGGTCACAGCAGCACCCTGCAATCCCTCCTGAGCAGTTGTGGGCTCCCTCTCTATTTCATCACTGCTTTTAGGGTGATGCTTGCAGCAGTAGCCTTTGTCACTGCCACTGCACCCAGCAACCCAGCCCGGAGGGGTGTTTACCCAGAAAGGAAACCACAAGCGCACAAAAGCTCCTGTACGAGCTCTCTGCAGGCTCTGCCAGGTCGTACTCTTCAGCTCTCGGTCACGTTCAGAGGTAGCGCCCAGACCAGCCCACGCACCAGAGGGCTCCACACAGCCATCTCTGGCAGCGGGAAGAGGGGGTCCTTTGTCCCTCTGTGCCCCCCCACCCAGCTCCTGTCCCTGCTAGGGAGATGTGTGGCACCTCGGCTGTTCAGTGTGGTCCCCGTCTGGCAGATAGAATGCAGCTAATGTAACTCACAGGCTGTTCTGTGCCAGGGAGCTAAATATAACCCGCAGAGTGGAGCAGAGGGGGCTGCTTTGTAATGTAAATAGCAAGGGAGCTTGGTCATAGAGCAGGCAGGCCAGAGGGGAGAGATGGCAGGAGCTGCTGGAGAGAGAGAGGGAGGTAGGAGCCCTGAGCGGCCCAGGGGAAGATGGTTGCTACTCTCTGTTTTCTCTTCCCTTTGTCTTCAGATCTGGACTCTGGATGTTTGTGAAGTCTCAGGACAGCCTGGGCAGTGCAGGGGCTGAGGAAGAAGGAAAGGAGAGCCTCCACTGTCAGCACAGAGAGAGAGACAGAGAGGCGATCTCCTTCCTCCAAGTCCTGCCTGCTGGCCTTTTAATCGTGTTAGCCCTGCTCTGCAGAGCAGCATAATCAAATTCCCATTCGTTTCCAGCAAGCCAAGCCCGCTCCACTCTGACAGAGGCATCTGTCTCTGCATGCCTCTGTGCAGCAGGGGAAAGGAGATGGGGGGCACAGCCACAGGGAAGAGCTAGAAATGAGCAGGTGGCTCCTCACAGACTTTGGTCAGGGGTGACAAGCATCTCACTATCCCCTGCCCCAACTCTTTCCAGAACCAGGGACAAGCTCTGCTGGGCCCCACTGTCAGACACAGGCTGTAGTGCATGGTGCAGGGGTGGGACGGGTTTGGAGCTGGCATCACCCTGTTCTTGGAGCACAGTGCTGGTGCGTGTTCACTCTCATTCTGAATGTTCCTACATGCAAGGCAGTGGTGAACTGGATATAGGACTGTGTAACAAGAGATAGAATCATCCAAAGAAGCAATTTTGGAGAAACATTGAGTTTGTGGGTACAGCCTGGCTGTGTAGAGACATACCTGCAGCATGCCAGAGAGGGATGGCATAATGCAGCTCCAAGCTCTGTCTTAAAGCAAACATACTCCCTGCTTTAAACTGACCCAAGACCATGCTGCTGCCAGAGGGGATGATCCTGCCCTTCGTCCTGCTGTGGTTTTTCCACATCAGGCAAGCCTGGTCAGCTCTCTGAGGCAGCAGGACACAGCTTCCCTCCCCTGTTTGTCCCCACAACCATAGCCTCAGCCTTGCACGTGGTGTAGGTGTGCTGGGGGACCATGGGGTGGGACTCCCTGAGTAGGCCAGCAGGGAGGTTTTTAGGGGCACTAATCAGGATAAGGGACAATTCCAACCTTGATCCAAACACTGGTGTTGGGGAGAGCTGGGAGTCCTGAACCAAGAGCCATCTCTTCCCCTGACCACTCCCTCCCTTCTATGATCCCTGTTCACAATGAATCCCACAGGCAGGTATCCTGCTGAGTTTGGCTGAAGCAGGCAGCTTAATGCTTGCAGTACCAGGGCACTGCACAAACTAGCATGAAGACAAGGGTGCCAGTTCACAGTAACATCCAGCACAGTGATCCCCATCCCTCTCCTGTGCTGCCTACAGAGAAGCCTGTGCAGTAGGGTCTGTCTCCTCTGGTCTCCTGACCAAGAACAGCCAGGAATGGGATTTCTAGGGCTTCCTCCACAGTTTTGAACCAAGCCCAAGGGACAGGACTGTGAAAGGACACATGGACACAGCACACAGAGGATGGTGAAGGACTCAGGGCAGGGTGTGTAATTTCTCCAACAGCCCCACCAAGCCCCAATACTCCTGATGCTCCTGGGTAAGACTAGACACCAACACCACGAGACAGTGCATGAAACATGAAAGGGAAATGTCTGCAGGCAGGGAGAAAATGCAACTAACCCATCGTGGCATGCAAAGCAGCAGGGATGATGAAACCTTTCCACAATAACAAAACTCTCCCCTCCCTGATCTGTGAGCTGGAGTTAGGCATCCAGGACCTGCCTTTTCCTCTCTCTGCACAGTAATTAATGCAGTGGGTTGTTCAGTTTCAGAGCTTGCCTGGTGAGATCAAGGTCTGTCAATGTTTTTTTTTTTTTTTTGATGATGGAGTTTAAAGCAAGACCATGTGCCCCTTTAGAAATGCCATCTGTGCAGGCTGCCAGGCCCAGCTTTGCTTGCTTGTTTTTCTCTGGCCCATAGAAGCTGACCACAGACCCTCTTGGTGATCCAAAGCTTTCCTGGAGCCAGAGCACACCAAGCAGCATTTGGTTGTGAAGAGCTGGGGTTTTTGGAGGTGGGGACAGGCTGGGCCTGCCGGCTTAGGCTGTGCTGCCCCAGACAGGGGGATGGACAATGAATGTCAGGCTGTTTCTCCATTCTTTGGAGGCTGGCAGGAAGCCTCCTACATGCTTCTACTTTTCACACTGCCCATTCCTGGTTTACCAAAGCATTTTTTCAATGAACTCCAGTGCAGATTGAGCAGATGCTGGAGGTTGTTTTCAGGCCTGCCACACAGGGAGGACATATAAACCCAGGAGTTGTGAATGCTGTGGTACCCTGCAGGGTAAGGACGTTCATGGCCCAGGGTGGGTGGCAGGTGGACAACCCCACTGCTATGGCCTTGGTGTGCATGGTGGTGCTGGGGCAGCTTTGGAGAGGGGGCTATGTCAAGTCTGGGGGCATTCAAAGAACCACCCAGCAAGGGAGGCGCGGCTCCTCGGCGCACAGCCCAGCGTGCCAGGACATGCTCCTGCTTGCTGAGGGTGCGCACGAGGCTTCACTGGAGACGACCCAGCAGAGGAGGTGGCCAGCGCCGTGGGAAGAAGGCCGCGCAGCCGGCTGCAATGACAGCCGCCCTCACACTTCCAGGAAGTGCAGAGAGAGGAACCAGGTGGAGGTTGCAAACAAAGCCGGGCCCCGGCCGGCGGCGGAGCACTGCCAGGGACCTGCCCTCGGGATGACTCCGGAAAGCGGCTGCTGGGGGAGGAAGAGCGAGAGTGAACCCCGGGCTGGCTGAGCACATCAGCTCATGCTGCGGCAGATGTGGCGGCATCGCTCCTGGGACGTTCCCCAGAGCCCTCCGGGGGACGCAGACATAAGGTACCCACCAAGCTGGGCTCCGCTGCCTTCCTCTTATTGTTGGGGGGTTAAGGTGCTGTGGCGAGTGCTGACAGCCCGTGATTTGGGGGCTGGGGGAAAGGCTTCCTGTGCTTGCCCAGCGCCTTGCCCGCAATCCCCTCCTCTTCTCTTAGTGCCTGGGCTTGCGCAGCACAACCTCCCAGCCAGGATGTCAGAGGGCCGCGCGAGCAGTTTTGACGCCAAGCCCATGAGCACAGCGGGCCAGCCCCGCTTCGCCTGAGCTGTCGGTTTCAGGGAAACTGGCAAGTGTGTCCCCATCCCCACCAGCCCTCCTGGAAACAGCTGGTGTTTGAATCTGCCAGTGGGACCTGACCCAGGGTGTTAAGGGTCGGCAGGAGCACCGTGCAGTGGGCAGCCAGGCCCCCACAGCTCCGGCTTTCAGCCTGGCTCCACACCCTTGGGAAGCGGGGAAGCTGTCATTGCGGCCGGCACATTTTCCATGCAAAGGAGGGCTGGAAGAGCTGCTCTTTGACTGGCAGCCATGGCGAGCAGGCCAGCCCCTGCCCTTGCTGGTGCCCGCTGAGCCAGCGGCGTCGCTGGGCTCAGGGAGAAGCGGGGCAAGCGCTCGCCGGGCTGGGTAAGAGCCTCGGTGCTGGCCTCGGCGACAAGGCCGGCGGTGGCTCCCGGTCCCTGGAGAGGGCGGTGGCGGCGGCGGCAGGACTGTTGGCCCCGTCCCTCCGTCCGGCGGTGAACAATGGGAGGCGGAGGCGGAGGCAGGGGGAGGCTCCGCTTCTGCCGCCGAACCTCTTCCGAGCGCGGGGCGGCGGCGGGGCTGACACGCGGCTTCCTGAGGCGGCGGCGCCGGGCGCGGGGCCACGGGACGGGCTCCGCCGCCAGCCCCGATCCCCGCGCTCGGCAGGCGGCGCTGGCGGCGCGGCCGCCGGTGCCACCGGTGAGCGCCGCACTTCCTGCCCGCCTGCCCGTGGCCCCGGTGGGGCGGGAGCCCGAGCCGGCCGCGCCCCCCCGCCCGCCCCCGGTGTCCTCCTCTGGCTCGGAACCGCGGTGGCGGCGGCGCCGAGCCCTGAGCTCGGCCATGCAGGCGGCTCGGCCCCCGCCGTCCGGCGGTTCGCCCTCCGCCGCCTCCTCCGACACAGCCGGCGCCACAGCCGACTCCTCCGGGGCGTCAGGCAGCGCCGAGCCCGAGTGGGGGCCGCCGCCGCCGCCTCCGCTGGGCCGCCGCCACAGCAACAAGCGCTTCACTGGCCTCAAGCTCTTCGGGCGCAGGTGAGCACCGGGCGGGGCGGGCAGCGGGACGGCGGGTCCCGACGGGTCCCGCCGGGCGGGCGAGCTCCGGGTGCTGCCTGCGCCGCTGCCCCGGCACCTGGCGGCGGAGCGGGGCCGGTGGGAGCTAGGCTCTCGGGCAAGGGCTGGCTGGAGGCGGCTGGAGCATCCGGAACGGAGGCGGCGGTACACCGGCTCCCAAAGAGCCTCCTCCAGCTGAGCCGTCAGCAGCCGCCTCGCCAGGCCCGGTCGAGGGGTTCACCCCGGCTGAGCGCAGCCGCAGGGGGATACGAGACAGGGCGTGAGGATGGAGCGGGGTGAGTTTGCTTTTCCCTCCTTTCAAGCTCTTGGCACGAGTGATGGGAAGTTGGGGAGCATTGCCCTCGCTGCGTGCGCTGTCGTCCCCGTGGAATCGGAGCCTCGTCTCTTGGGCATTCGGTTCCACCCGCCCTGAACTGCCTGTCTCCATCCCCGCATGCCTGTCCCGTGCTTCGCCTGCGACACTGGCAGTCCTGCCGCGCCGGGGGATGGCAGTGCTCGTCCCGTGCTGCCGGCTGGGATCCCGGCTTCTCATGCGTCTGTCCCAGAGCCAGCTGGGCTCCTTGTGCCTCCCTTAGCCTCTCTGTTGGCCTCGTGGGGATATGGACCATGTAAGCGAAGTACCTCGAAGTACCAGAGCCAGGTACCTCTGCTATCTGGAGGTCTTTGAAAACACTGAATAACTGAGGTCTGCAGGAACCTCTGGAGATTGCCTGGTCCACACTGCTGTCTCAAAGCAGGGTCGAATTTGATCAAGCTACTGATGTTGAGTTTTGACTGTTGCCAGGGTGTAGAGAACACAACTTCCATGGACACCCACTCCCGTGCTTCAGCTACTCAGGAATTTTTTTTCCTCTAATAACAATTAAGTTTCCATTGTTGCAGCCTGTGCCTGGTCTCTTTCAGTTGTCACTGTGCACGTCTGGGCAGCATCTGACCCAATCTTCTCTGTACTTTCCCATCAGGTTGCTGGACATAGTAATAATCTTCCCCCTTAAACTTGTCTGCAGGCCAAACTGCCCCCCTTATCTCTTATTCTCCTTGTACTTGATAATTCTTACCCCCAGCCATGTTGGTGGCCCTGTGACAAACTTTCTACGTCTCACGGGTATTTTTGGTATATGCAGTTGAAGCAGGATGCAGTGCCACCAGAGTGGTATTACACGTGCTGAAAGG
This sequence comes from Emberiza elegans, assembly GCA_024865655.1. NCBI lineage: Eukaryota > Metazoa > Chordata > Aves > Passeriformes > Fringillidae > Emberiza > Emberiza elegans. The sequence goes on along the minus strand of JALJVW010000139.1, from coordinate 15,663,643 downwards.
AGGGGAAAGGCTCCAATTTCAACCTCCACATCCAAGCCAGACCTGGGAGTGGATGGCTTGCAAGGTCACTCCACCACAGAGCAGTGTTCTCTGCTCTGGTTTCAGAGCTGTCAGCAATGGCTGCCTTGAGCTCCTAGCAGTCTCTGGCCTATTCCAAATACTGTGTGGCATCTCTCTCTGAGTCCTGGAACTTCAGGCTGGTGTTGCTGCAATGAAGATCAGAGCCAAGGGGAAGTTCTCCACATGTGAACAACCTTTGGCAGTGTGGACACATGGGAGAGGCAAAGTGGAATGGCAGGAGGAGCTGAAGAAGGCCAGTAGGCCTGCCAGGATAGCTGGAAATGGCACGGGGTTGTTTAGTGCATTCTTGGCCTTCTGCTGCTGATGGAGGGACCCAGTTCCCCCTGGCTCAGGGTGATGAATGCAGCATCCAGAGCTGCAGGGTAGTGAGGAGAGATTCCCATGGACCTCTGAGACTGAAGGGGATCCCACGCACACAAGTGGGAGGTAAACTCGATGGGAAGTCATGCAGGATAATTGGCTGCACGCCACTGAATTCATGCCCACCTGAGCGTTGGAGCAGAGGACGGCATGAAGTTTCTTCTCCTCCTCTGAGGGAATTAAGAGGGAAGGTTGTGCTACACTTCCTTTTGTCAGTAAGTAGAGCCAGCCCCTACCCACCAAATGCTTTCCAACAGTGAGGAAATTTGTACCCACTTCTATTCTGAGCTTTACCCAGAGCCATATGTGACTGGGAAACAGGTCTAGAGGAAGCTTAGGTAATTGAGAGGAATTTGCTCACTGGCATGAGTGGAGAGCCCTGGCTTCAAGGAGAGAGGTCTCCTAAGGTGGACACCCTGTGCTGGACTCTGCCTGTAGCAACACTGGGAGGCATGGCCAAGGGAGGCGGGGGTTTGCGAAATGGCAAGAGAGCCTGTCCTGTCTCCAGGGCATGTGAGCCCTCAGGGGGTTTGAAGCAACAGAAAGGTGAGCCCCCAAGCTCTGGCCTCCGGTGTTATGATACATTAGTCCCGTGTTTTGCAAGCAGGCTTATTTCTGTACCTTGTAATTGCCTTACAGGAGGGTGGAGTAATTGGCTCTAGAGCTGACAGAGACAAGTGCACAATACATGCATCCGGCCTGTGGATGGGTAATTCTTTTAATTGGGCTGATAAAGAGATTGGGGCTGATCAGATAAGAGGTAGTTAGGATTAAATTGCCTTTCTAGGAGCCCTGTTTCTTGTGCTATGAGTGAACTGCAGTTTACCCTTTCCAGGGAGGAATTGGGGAAGGAGTGTAAGTGCTGGGGACAATGCCTATTTCTTGCTCATCTTTGTGCCACTGAAGTGGGATGCCAGTGAAATGGATCTCCCTTGTGGGCTTCAGAGCTTCTGTAACAAATCCCACTTCAAAGGAAGTACATGTGATGACTGGTGCAATAGCATAAGCAGGCTTGTAGCCAACAGTGGAGCAGCTGGCAGATGGTAGTCCAGCAGAGCACAGGACCAAGTTTTTGGCTGTGACCCTTTGACAGGTTTTGTGCTGGAGCCTGCAGGTGAGCCTGGGGGTGCCTGCCACTGCCCCAGGAAGGGTTTGTGGGTGGCACAGCCTGTGGGTAAACGGCACTCAAGAAACTGAGCTGAGCACCCGCCTACATCTTTCTGGGACGTCACTTGTCACTGTCTCTTGCAGCTTGATGCTTACACCTATGTGAGAGCTGCGAATGATGTACCAGTGGGGCAGCAGCCTAGCCTTCCCCATCCCTGCTGTGTGGGGGTGCCCTCAAAGCTGCTGGCCCTGGCACCCACTTTCCCCAGTGAAGGTGCAATAGAGAGGCTGTGCAGTGGGGTAAGCCCCAGGTGCCCTGGGGGAAGACCAGATGGTAGTGAGGAGCCTGAAGTTTGTTCTCTGCAGGCTGGCAGGCTGAGAGCAGTGTTTCCCTTGGGACAAGCTTTTTCAAAAGCACCTTGCTGCCAGCTAGCTGTTGAGCAATCATCTTCCTACTTCTCCTCCATGCATGCAGATTTTGTATGCCTCAAGCTCTGAAACCCTCCAGCCTCTGCTCCCCGTTCTGCTCAGAGGTGATGGCTGGGTAGCTTTGGCTGGGCCTGGGCCAGTGTCACCTGTGGGAATCCCCAGCTGTCCCCTGCAGTGACACTTGGGCTTGTTTGCAGGGCAGATGGGATGTGCCAAGAGAGTTGTTTCCGCTGCCGAGTTTGCTCTGTGATCTCTGCTCAGGGACTTTTTTTTCTCAGTGGGGAAAAACAAAGCACTGGGCATGCTGAGCAGCCATACCTGTTGGCAGCCAATGCAGCCTCACAGCAGAGCCAGGCTGGGGCAGCTGCCAGCTCACAGTGGGGCTGTGAGATAGGTCAGGGAAGGATCAGCATAGGGGGTCTTACTGCTTCCAGAGGCTGAGGTCCTCCGTGGTGTGGACCTGCCACTTGCCTTGTATCTCAGGTCCCAGGCACCTACTGGCAGCTCCCCAAGATCATAGTATGGACTGCTACAGTGACATGTGCCTGCTCAGAGAAGGTGTCAAGACCTTTAATTATAGCATTATAGAACGGTTTAGGTTGGAAGGGACTTTAAAGATCATGGAGTTCCAATCCCCCCACCATGGGCAGGGACACCTTCCACTAATCTTCTTAGCACTTGGAGCATCCTTTTCAGGAAACACTGTAATCTCCTCAGGGGGCTTAAAGGAGGGAGGATGAGGGACTGCTTCCTTCTTTTGAACAAAAACAGTAGGAAGCGAGTCAGGCCCTGGGAGTGGAGACGGGTTTTTGCAAGGATACAGTGTTGAGAGGGGAGAGGCAGAGCTGTGGGTGGTATGATCAGGGGGAGTTCGAGAGCTCTTGGATTGTGTGAGTTCTCCTGGGGACTAAGGAGGTGCTGGTAAAGGAAGGCCAGCCCTCTGCAATGAGGGCGATGCTCTCACAAAGGGCAACCTGAGCTCTAGCAGTGTAGGATTTCCTTCACTCATCATCATGCAGTGCCTGGGGAGCAGACAATCTCCCCAGAGACTTAGCAAAACCTCTAAATTTAATTTGCAGGTCTGCTCTTAGTGGAGCTCTGTTTTCTTTTCCCCAGGTGACTCTGTGAGCTGAAGCTCCTGAGTTATCTCTTAGCCATGCATTCGCTTGCTTGCTGGTTCTTTTAAACCAGTGATGACTTTGAGATGCTGAGTTCAAGAGTAGAGCAAGGGCTGCAGGCTAAGACTCCTTGACCCTTGGTCCCACAAACAATCTGTTTTTGGAAGAGATGGAGTACTGGCAGGAGGTGAATGGCTTCTGCTGGAGACTTTTGGAGGTAGAGACTCTGGTGCAGATCTGGCTTGGCAACACAGGCTGGACGTGGAAATAGGGGAAACCTGTCCTGCTGGTTCTTGAGTTGGCACCAGGCTCTGGGGATAATAAGTGGCTCTGTCTTTGCAATTCTGAGTTCAAGAGCTTTCTCTATAACAGCTCTCCAGTAATACAAAAGTATATTCTGCTTCTGTTGCAACCTGCAGATCCAGCAGCAGCTGCAGTCTGTGTTTGGGAGCTGGGAAGCTTTCTTCTTGTCCCCATCAGGATGCCAGGTGGAGGGTGAAGGTCTGCCAAGGCAAGCAGTGAGGCTGCGCTGGCCAGGCCAGAGCCCAGCAGGGATGGAGTCCTGTTCACACCAGACATATGTGTTAGACCCAGTGCTGTTCTCCTCCTGCCTGCAGTTTAGGGGTTGATGCCTTAGGGTGCTAATTCTATACTTAACTGTGAGCTCTGCCCCAGGGGAAGCTCTTCCTCATTGCGCTAGGATGAGGAGCTGAGAGGATCTCTTCCCACTCCGTGCTGTCCCAGACAGTTCCTAATGGGCCTCCTGTCTCAGCCCTGCCTGCCGGGCAGGTTGTGCTGTCTGGGTTAGGCTGTCAGTTTTAGTTTCTACCTGTGACCATTGCTCCCATGCCTGGAAATATCCTGGTTGAGCTTTGCCCAGCTGACGGCTGTCAGCCCTTCCCAGTGGTTCAGGGAACTACTGGGGAAATGAGCTAAGCATGCCCCGTCTGAAAGCCCTGCCCAGCTGTGAGAATTGGAGACCTGTCTCTGGGGGGACTGCAGGATGCTGCCCAAGCTGTGTGTGCAGGGTGGCAGGTACATGGCACTGGTGGGAAAGCCCCACTCTGGGAGCAGAAGGAGGTCTGGCTGGAGATAGTCCCATCCTTTGGCTGCTGCCCTGTCCTCTATGTGCCCCGTCTTGGTGGGAAATTCCTTTGGTGTGTCTCATGGGCTGTTGCTGGCTCCCTGACATTATTGCAGGATGCCAGCTTGTGGCAGGCTCTAGCCCAGCCACACGCGGGGACATCCAGCCAGGGTGTGAAAATCCCACCCAGCACCAATGGGCAAGAGCTTAGTGTTTGCCTCTTTCCCAGCTCCACTCACCCTGTCTTCCTTTCCCTGCTTCCCAGCAGCATCTCATCTCTTTGCAGGGCTGGAGCAGCCCTGGCTCCAGTACATGCTATGGCTTTGAGGAACGTCATGTGTCCCAGCTGGCTGGCCCAGGAAGTCAGGGCAACTAACATAGAGCCTTCTTGCAGAAGGTTTTCCCCTCGTTTTGGTACAGCTTAGCTTCCACAGGAAATGTGTATGCCAAACAGCCTGTCCCTTGCTTGCCATTGTCAGCCCAGGTGTGGATCCAGAGCCAGAGAGCAGGGGGACTCCTTGCTGCCTGCTCCCCACTGGCTGTGGAGGGCCCCACCTCCACTCTAGGGCAGAACTCCCCAACAGGATTAGGATAGAGAATCACGGGGTGGAAGTACATAAGGTGGCTTGTAGCCTCTCCTGAGCTCCCAGCCTCTGGCTGTGGCCAGTAGCCATCCAAGAGAGGGAGGGGGCAATGCAGATGGCCATGTGCCATCCCCTCCATGTGAAAGTTCCCACTTGGTCTGATTATCTGTATATCGTCCTGCCTCGCTAGCCTGGCTCTGGCCAGGAGCCTCGCAGATCCAGGGCTAAGCCTCTTACTGCCCAAGCTCGAGGTCACCACAGAAGAGGACATCGCGTGGGGCACTCTGGCAGCTAGCACATGGCAGCTGCCACTGCTGAAGTGTGGCAGGGGGTGGGGTGGGTGTTCTCTGCAGAGATTTTGCTCTAATGTGAGGCTGGCAGTTGGCAGGATTATGAAGGTACAGGGCTGCTGTCCTGTAAGAGCTGTGAGGATGCATGGAAGGAGGTATCCTGCTCCCCAGTTCAGCTCCTGGCAGGGTTGCAGGTCGGCATGGGGCCAGGAGATTCTCCAGCAGAGGCTGAGGATTCCCCACCTGGGCTCAAACAATGTTACCCACCCACAAGTTTTCTTGTTGTTTGAATGAGTGAGGAAGCAGATGTGTTGGAGATGAGTGTCAGAGGGATCCCAAGAATGACACTTCCCATCTGCACTGGGTCACCAAGAGCTTTACTACCCAGCCCCTCGCTGGTGGTAGTCAGGGCTCCTAAGGGTTGGTGCCCGTGCACAAGGGCCGGAGAGTTGGGAACAGGTGAACTGCTCTGCCCTGCCCAAACAGTGCTTCTCTGTGCAAGGCATGGACAGTGCCTTCATGATTTATCTGAAATTCAAATCCATGCGTGGACTCAGCAGCCGAGGTGAAAGAAGGCAGCCAGGAACCAGGCCAGCACAGGGAAGGATGAAGGGAAGCAGGGCTTTCTTTCTGTGCCAGCCTGGCACTGGTCCCTGAATTGTGTGCTCTCTTGCAGCTGGCTGGGTTGGGCTGGAGGTGGGCAGTTGGCTGGATCTGAACTGGGCTGGGTTAGTATCCCAGATGCAGGAGTGTAGTGCTTCATGTTTGCTGACTGGCTCTTCAGGGAAAAACGGTGTTGCTGACTCCAGCTTCATGGGCATGTTGCCTGCATTGACCTCCATGGCTGACAGCATGAGTGGTGGCACAGGTGTCATTGGAGCCCCTGGGATCTGCAAGTGCCAAGGCAAGGGGAGAGCATGTGGTGGAGAGATGGCACTGGGGTGGGGGAGGATAGCGCTGTGTACTGAGCAGCCAGGTGTGTTCATGGCTTGCTGACCACTCTCTTTGTGTCCCTAGACTCCACCTACCCCACAAAGGTGTCTTCCCTTGTCTCCAGGGCAGCCAGCCCAGCCGTTGGGGATCCAGGAGGATAAAGCACCGGCCAGCGGTGTATAAGTATGTGGTATTTTTATTGGCTTGCACAGGCTGTGCAGCTGCTGCAACATTTCTTTTGAAAAGCTCTCCTCCCTCCCACCCACGTCTCACCCCACTTCACCCTCTTGTGTCAGTACTAACCAAGGCCACTGAAAGCTGGGCTGCTTGCCTTATGCATGTGTCACTGTCTTTGTTCTAGAGGGGAGTTTGCTACTGGACTTTGATCGACTAACATGGCAGCTTGTGTTTTGCTGGAGTTTGGATTGAAGGTCAGTTGAGCTCTTCCTCCTCTATGTCCTAGCCAGTGGGGGCATGAGCACCTAGACCCAGTGCATGCTGAATGCTTGGAAGACCTAAGGTGACAGCACTGAGGGTGGTTTAGCTAAATGACTAAATTAAATAATAATAAATAATAAAATTTAGCTGAAACAGTCTGAAGCTCAGTAAGGCTATGACTGCCAGAAATGGAAAAACAGGACCTGGGAGACAATCACCATTGCTGGGATGTAGTTGCTGTGTGGGAGCCCGTTCCTAGGCTAGCCATTACCTCACTCACAAGTGCTCCTGAGGAGATGTGGAGGTAGGGACAAGTCCTGGGTTCCATTCCTGGGCTCCCTATGCCTTGCTCTTTGTAGAGCAGCACATCAGCCTGGTCAGGATTTGGCTGCGCGTGTGTGAGTGCTGCAGTGGAAGACCCTTACTGCTCCTCCTGGCCTCTGCTACACAGTTTCTCTGCATGGCATCCTGGGCTTTACTGAGTTTGCCACTCAGTCCCTCGTTTGTCTGATGTTGTAGACATAAAAATCTTGTCCCTGGGCTGCTTGGGAGTCCTGTGGTTGGAGGTGTTGGGAGCAAGAGGCCACGTGGCCAGTTAGTGCTCTTCAGAGGCGGGGCGAATGGGTTTTGGAGAGGTCCAAACAGCCGTGGGTTGAACACCAGAGGGCACGGTCGCTCTTCAGAGCTCTGGTCTCTGCTGTGCAACTCCAGCCCTTTCCCTGCAGCTGACTTCAGCTGGGTGTTGTGACATGTCCCTTCTACAGGGTTGCTGGCCTTGACTCATCGCTCCTGGGTTTGTTTTTCTCCTTTCTGCAAGAAAGGGATTGGCAAAGCATCTGCATAGAGCTTTTTTTATGCTGCTGTGGCTGAAGTGGCTGGTGAGCTTGATGGTTTAAACTGGTCAGCTGCTGCCATGGGCTGGCTGACACTCAGAGGCAAGCATCCAGCCAAGGCAGCTGTCAGCCAACTCCCCACTGCACAGGCTTGCGTGTCCTGGTACCACAAGAGCCTCATAATGGCAGCCACCCAACTTCTGCACCTGGAGTCTGGGTCACTCCTCCCACACAGCAAGTCTTTGGAGCACCCAGTGTCTCTGTGGGCATGAGAGGAGGAGCCGAGAAACTCAGGAAGCAGAGCAAGGCAGCCCTGTGTTACTGGTCTGTGCTAAAGTACTGGTCCATTCCACGAAGGGGGACAGTGGTCTGCTCTCTGCATGGGCATTGCTTCTTCCCCTCTCTGAAGGATGATGGGAGAAAAAAACCCATCAGTGATTCTGGCAGATGTGGGGATGTTAAGGTGAAAGAAGAAAAGGAAGCACATAAGACCAGATATGCTGAGGGCATTTAGAACAAAAAGGGTGGAGGAGAAAAAACCCCAACTTTTCCTCCTTCCTTCCCATTTGTTGTAGTGGGACAAGCTGACATTCAGCAAAGCAAATAGATTTAACATTGTTAAAAGGAGTTACTTCAATGTTGATGTGAGGTGTGGGAGAAACAGACTTAGTCACTTGCTGCCATGAGGTGAAAAAGTGAAACGAAAGGTTAGACATGATATCACTAACAGGGGCACAGTTAACAAATGCTACTTGTGTGGCACATCAGCATGTGCTTTGCTTAGTCACAGGGTCATGATGAAGGCTTGGGAGGCGTCTTTCCTGTCTCAGGCTTTGTGGTGTAGAGAGATCACTGGGGACTGGGTTTCTCAGGGATGCTGAGCAGTTCTCCCCCTTGCAGACAACTGCAGGGGCTGCCACTTGTGATGTGGTTTCAGGTGCGTGGGACCAGGATCTCCTCACATGGAAAGTCTTGCTCATGGCCGCGTGGGCCTGGGGAGCCTCTTGGCCTGGGGCAGTGGTTTCTGCTTGAACACAGCAGACTGAAACCTGTGACAGCAGCATTGGGAGCTGCTGGTCTCCATCACAACCCATTCACCTGTCTGCATGTTAACAGGCTGAGGGCTTACTAAGTCACAGGAGTAGGAGGAGAATGGCAGCAAGGTTTGCATGACTGAACTTGAGGAGAGGGCTCTTAAGCTTCCTGCTCCTGCTGCCTCCAGGGACTTGGGGAATTAGTGCCCTGATTTCTTGATGGTCACATTGACTTGGAAGGGATTTTGGGGCTACCTGGAATCCACCATGGTCACCCTTCCATGGTGTTTCCATGGGACAAAATGGCTGGGTTTTTTTTTGTCATTCTAGGTCCTGCCAGCCCAGGAAGGAGATAGGATTGTGGTGACTGTGAGGAGTAGCAAGTGGTATCATCAGGAGTCTCTGCTATGCATAGACCACAGGGGACAGGAAGAGCAGGGTGGGCATGGGGCAGTTGGAGACAAGCTGGAAGTTTGAGCCCTCCCTGGAAGTGTTCAAGGCCAGGTTGGATGGACTCTGACAAACCTGGTCTAGGGGAAGGTGTTCCTGACTATGATATTGGGGGTGCAATAAAATGCCCTTTAAAGTCTCTTCCAATCCAAATCATTCTGTGATTCTGTGCTAAGCTTCCTTGGCTGGAGGTGGGGCTGGCGAGGAACCGCACATTTCTCTTATCAGGCCACTTTGCTCTGAATGATTGACTAGTTGCAGCACATTTTTAATTTTCTCTTTGATAAAACATCCTGCCAGTCCCAGTAAGTGAGTCTTAACAATGATGGACTGGGGCCTGTTCCTAGAGGCCATTCTGCACCTGGCAGCTGCCCTGGGGCTGTGACGGTGCTGGGACCTGCTTGACCGCTAGAGACAGCTGGCTCTTTCCCGGCAGTGGGAAGGGAATTCTGAAGGATGTGTAGATACCCTGTATAGGGAAGGAGGCAGAACTTTCCATCCTTCATCAGCTAGCAGTTTTGAGGGCAGAGGGGACTGACCAAGGTGAACACCTCCTGCCTGCCCTGGGTATCTCCAGCTCCCTTTCCTCTCTGGTGTTGTGAGGGCTGAATGAAATCCTCAGCAGCTTTGGCAATGGATGGGTTCACTCACGTGTCCTCCCCACCCCTCTCTCTCTCACTGATTCACAAAGGCCACTTGCTCTTTCTGCCATGATGGATGATGATGGCAGCAATGGTGGTAGCTCAGCCTTTGGGCCTGGCTACCCTCTATGAACAGCTTTCAAGACACCCATCAGGGAAGGCAGCTGGCTGCCTTTGCCATACTGGCTGCAGCCTCTGTGACATTTTGTTATGATTGTGTTACTGTAGTCCCGCTCCAGGCCCCAAGGAGCATTGGGCACCGTCCAAACACACACACATTCCTACACACAGAGGAGAAGAGCTGTCTAATTTTAGCCATGACATGTAGGCGAGGGGAAGGGGCAGGCAGGAGGGGGCAGGGTGTGAGAGACAAAATCTCAGCTGCAGTCACCCGCACTGACTCACTCACTACAGCCTGTGTGTGGCTATTGGCTCTCACCGCCCGGGTAAATGACCAAAAAACAATAGCTGGTGACGGCATCGTAGAGTGAGCTGGCCTTTGGCGTGACCTTCCCTTTGTCTTTGCAAAGACCAAGGAGGAGACGGGTTTTGTGACCCCAAAAGGTAGATGGGTTGTGTTTGGCTGGGAGCAGATCCCTAGAGGCAGCTGGGGAACCCGGATAGTGGTGAAGCATGACGGGGAAGTCCCCAGCCTGGCTATGAGAGGTCCCATGGAGGGTTTTCACGATGAGGGGAGACACAAAGCTCCTGAGACTTCTGTGGAGCCTGTGTGAACCAAAGACTAACTCAGAAGCAAGTTACGTCCTGTGTGAAGACAGGCTCTCCGTGGCAGGCGGCTTGACTCTCATCAGCCATGCAAACCCCTTTATCCAAGTTCCAAGGAGGCAGGAGAGAATCGCCACTTGGGCGCGTTCTTCCCGTGTCCTCCTGCTGCCGCTGCCAGGGGAGCTGCGCCGTCCCCGAGCTGCAGTTGAGTGTCTGGAGAGCAGCTGGCGCCGTGGGGACCACTCTCTTTCCGGGCCCGCTGTGGTGCATGCGCCTGCGGCTGGGGGCGAGCCGGCCTCGGGGCTGCTCGGAGAGGAAGTGCAGCTGGCTATTTTAACGAGAGCAGCGCGGGGAGGAGCGGAGGGAGAAGCCAAGCACTCTCTCCAAACTAGGACTTAGTAGGGGAGGGCTGGCCCGCTGCTGCGGCACGGCCATTGCCGCCCGCTCGGCACCTGCAGGACCCCTGCACCGCTCCGGATCAGGTCACGGGGGCTTTTTCCCTCTATCTCCCCTTTCCTTGTCCTGCTCGTCCCTCTCCCTCACGCTTGCTGCTTTTGTTTGTACTGGGTGGGGGATGGGAGGGGGCCTGGGGGAGAGAGACAGCCCTTAGTTTGTAGGTATGGCATTTGGTTCCAGACCATTGTGAAGGGCAGGGGGAGCAGACCCCAGAGTCATCCCCAAGACCCTCAACTTTGCTTCTGTCGAGCACTGTTTGCTGCCAGAGCCTGGAGCAAAGCCGATCTACAGCAGTCCCCAGGGCTCAGGCAAGGGGTCTGCAAAACACAGCCGCCGTGGCACTCAGTGGTGCTTGGCTGCTGTTTCTGTGGGGCTGCCCTGCCAGTGGTGTATTTCCAGCCACCCGTTCTGCTGCTTTTGTCCTGCCAGTCCATGTGGCATGGGGGTGGCAGCAGGAAATCTGCAGGTAGCAGAGGACAGGGAGCTAGCCTGTGCCTTGCCAGGACCCTCAGTCCTCAGTCACTTTGCTTTGGAATAGTTTAGGAAAGCAGGACAGATTTGTGGACTCCTGGCATATCCTCTGGTCTGGTGGCACTGTGATTCCCTGCTTACGCCAGGAGCAGTGGAATGCCCTTCCTGATCCCTGCTGTGGGCTGGAGGGAGGCATGTGAGTCCCATCTTTCTGATCAGTGATCAATGCATGTTGTGGAGTGCCTGAGGTTTTCTTGACTTTGCTTTGGGAGGTGCAGAGACTTACTAGCTCTGGGAATCACTGCCTGTGTTCTGTATTTGCCACACTGCACCTTTGTTGTTACACAAGGTTCATTGCCTCCTCCCTGGGGCTGCTGCCCTGGGCAGACACTGTGTATTGCCCTGCCTGGGGCAGCACTGTGGCCAGTAGTAGTTTCTGTGCCAGGATTTTGTCCTTGTGTGCTGGGGAAAAACTTGGGCTGCTCTGGAAGTTTGGATCCAACAGCTGGGCTGTGGGACTGGCCACCCTTTAAATAGTGTGTCCCTCCTTGTGAGGAACAGAGCTGTGTGTACTGAATGAGGGGACCACCACTGGGTGTGATAATGGGAATCTGCAAAAGAAACCATGGTCTGAATACCTAAACCACCACGACACCCTGGCTGAGGCCCCCGCTGCCTGGCTTCATGCGTGTCACTCTGGAAAGGGAGCTCAGAGAGAGAAGAGAAGAAACTCTCCAACTCCTTCCCAGCCCGCATCACTGGTCCTGCTGGTGGGACCAAAATAGAAACTGTGTGGCCAGCCTCTCTCCCGACCCCTGCTCAGCCTCGGCCCCAGCACCATGGGTGACGTCCATGAGTCCAAGGCTCACCCTCTGCGTTTCAGCCCTGGTTAATTCATGGCTCAAGGCTGCCAGTCTTGCTGTTCAGCTCCTCAGCCAAATGCAGCAACAGATTGTTTACATCAGTGCTGTCAGGTTTCTTGATTGCCAGGAGGCAGATTATTTACTGTACTGGCATATAAACTTCATAACATTATGATGGTGGAAAGTTGTCAAGGGATATAAATGCCCAGAGTCAGCCCAGGAGGCTCCAAGGAGATGGTTTTGGTTTAAATTAAGATAAAATACTGTCTTCCATGGATGATTTTGGGAAGGAAATCACATTGTTGTAATGGGAACATTACTCTGAATATTAGGGCTGGCAAACTCTTCACTTTATGAAGTCTCTGTGGAGGATCTGAGCTACTCTGGCAGAGGTACCTTGAAACAGATCTCATGTTTGCCCTGAGAAGGTGGTGAAAAAGGAGATGGCGACATGGCATCATGCAGAGCTTGGGGTGAGGTGGGATGGAGCTGCCACGAGAAGGGTGTTGGGAAAATGCTAGGAACTGTATTAGACTCAGTCCCTTCTGCTCCCAGCCCCTGTTCTTCTCAGAAAACCACATGTGAGCATTTTCTTGTGGAGGGCCAGACATGAAGGTGGGATGGTTTTTGCCTTGCTTTGTTTGAGGCATGGCTAGGCAGTGCCCTTCCACCGGGCTCTGCCACTTGGAGAAGCCTACCATGACAAACTGTCAAACTGTGGTGCTTCATTTCTTTGCCTTTCTACAATCGTCCCCCAAGGCAGCTGCCGGTCCTTGGTGTTGCATCTGTCACCCTGACTTGCTCATTTGAAGAAAGCATCTTAGAACTTGTATTTCCTCTCTGTGGTGTTCCCAACTCCTGACTGGCTGAGTTGTGCTCTTGCTCATCCAGGTACAAGATGGATACAGAGAGTCTACACTGATATAGCAGCCTGTCCCTTGTGAAGCAGTGCTGTCCTGGGACCTCCAGGTTGGCCACCCAGAGTGCCCAGTGACACTGACAGTCTTCTGAGCAAGTTGACAAACCTTATTAGATATTGATAGGGTGCCTTGCTTTCATGCCCATGCTCAGTAGCCCTGACAGGGACCTCTGTGCATCACGTGCAGGGACCTCAGGGACCACAGGGCTGCGAGGAGGTCCTTTGCAGCTGCATGCGTCTGACCACCAGCTGGTTTCTAAGCACTTACCTTGCTTTCTTATTAGCAGAGAGGTCTGAATTTATCTTGATCAGGCCTAGGACTCACTGAAAGATAAGCTGAGATGTTGCCCTCTGAGTATCCTGCTAGGATCTGAAACCGGCTTCCCCAGCTCGGACGGGGCAACCTTACAGTTGCAGCAGTTATCCCCTTCTCTGCAGAGTGACAGTGCAACTGTGGATATCCGTGTCCTTGTTCTGGGAATACAATGTTCCTGCAGCTCAGAAGCCTGGAAGTGGCCCATATAGGTGGTGGCACTTGTTGCAGTAGGTCAAATGTATGAATCCTAAAATAGATGAGCATAGCCCATAGCTCACCTCTGATGGTGCTTTGAAAGGCTCATGGCTTGGATGGAGCCTCTCCATCCCTGTGCTGGGGGGAGCCCCATCTCCTTGCTTATACTGGACCCAGTGTGGGGAAGCTCCTGACTCAGTTTTATTTGTATGATGGTAGGAGAGATGACAGCTGGAATGGAAATTCTGAGTAGAAACAAAGTGCACAGTAGGGGAACTTGCTGATTACTGCACACCTCACTGCAACCAAAGCCTGAGGGCTGCACCACATCTTGAACAACATTTTCCCTTCTCCGTCTGGCACGGGGGCACCTTCCTCAGCAGACTTCATCTGTGCAGGTTGCTCTTGTAAGGTCAGAGAAGCCTGGCTGGGGAGCCCCAGGGAGAGGAGAGGTCAGTGATGATGTGTGGGAAGCAGGACGGGAGAGCGGGGACAGGATCTCAGCAAGGGTGGTGTAAGGACAGTAGCGTACATGGGAAGATTGAATATCAGAGCACTGAAAGGGCATTGTGGGTTGTACAAGCTTGTGATGGAAACAGAGGCTGAAGGCAACCAGTGGTGTGCCAGCATGGTGGGAATGAGCAGCAGCTCTCTGGATGGGCTCCTGGGTCCCTCAGTCCCTCCAGTGCGCTGGCAGGGAGGAGGCAGGGAAGAAGCCCAGGAGATCTTGCTGTCACAAAGGAGTGCCTATTAATAACACACTTTCCTTGTGGCTGATCTGTATGAGACAAGTGTCTTTGCCAGGAGAAGACAGCTTGTAAACTGAAGTGGGCTCCTGCTCACACTCTGCCAGCTCTAGTGCCACAGCAGCTCCCCAGCACCCACAGCTAGCCAGGATGCAGGAATCCAGCCAGCTGCCATCAGGACAGGTGCTTGTCATGGAACAGGGCGAAGCTCTCGGACTTGTTTCCCTGGTAGTCCCGTGGATGGAAAAAATGCTTTCCAGTTGACTAATTGGAGGTTTGCTGAAAGGTCAGGAGGAGCTGATGGTATTATTATGTCCAGACTTCTCTGTGGCTCAAGGCTTGTGCATTTATTATCAGCAACGACCTGCAGTAGGGTCCTCTTGCCTCCTTTGGTGCCAGGAGAGGGGTGCCAGGTTTGTCACTGTATGAAGGTAACCTGAGATCTCTCTTGCTTCTGGGCACTGCCAGGAATAGACCAGGCTGCTGGAGGGACAAAGGGAATAATAATGTGGAGGAAGGGCCAAGAGGGTACAGGATCCCTCTGCCTATCACAGAGAGCCTGTTAAGTATGGTACATGGGAATTTGCTCTAGGCTAGTGAAACAAAGCAGAATAGTGGAGCTGAATATCCAGACTCTCTTCATGATGTGGGCAAAGATTATGTCATGGGGAACACTGCATGTTTAGCCCTAAGGGTCAGCCTGTCTGGTTTTGGAATCACCATCACCAAATGAGGGATAGCTGCTGGATATCTGGAGAGATGTCTCCATAACAGCTGATTCACAAGCTCTATGTCCACTGCAGTTACAAGATGCAAGTTTTTCCTCTTAGATCCCTGCTGTGCTTTCCAAGGGTGTTTATCTTGATGGGACATGTTCCTGCTTCAGCAGCATCTCTGTACCGAGGCCCGGCAGGGTATGTAGGATGCTTTGAGGAGTCTGGTAGTAAAAAACACCCAACTTTCAAGAGCTCTGAGTGCAGATCATGAGCAGACCAGAGCTGCTATCTCCTCCCCTATTCCAGAAGGCAATTGAAAAGACAGTGTGTATCTGCTCATAAGTAGAGTTGGTATCTCAATACATGCAGCAGTACTTCCTTACTTTGCACCTTGCAAATGCCAGGCTGCCTCGATCCAGCCTCCTTATCTAACTGAGCCGAGTAATGTGCGCTACAGAGCAGCCACAGGTGCTGGCTCCTCTCCATCTTTTCTCAGTGACAAACAATGGAGATGCCAGAAATACGCTGGTGTTAAGTCTGGGCCTTCCAAGGCTTAACTCTTTTCGGGCACCTCTCTGCCTATTGCATGGTTCTCCAGCTGCTCTGCATGCAGCTCTGCTAATGCATATCAACCATGGGCAGCCCTGGCAGTTTATCCATCTGCTCCACCAGCAGCAGCTCTCACACCTGCAATACACCATTTGGAGCTCAGGTTGGAGGTGAGATGCAGGAGGTGGGGATGTGTTCACCCAGCAAATCTGAGCTGCCGCATGCTGCTGTCATGGGCTGTCAGATGGCAATCTTGTAATAACCTCCACCACTGGTGGTCAGAGCTTGATTCCATGTGCCATTTACAGACAGCCCTGAAGATAAAAAGGTCCACAGTCAGCTAGTGCTCAAATGTAAATGTCAAACCAAGGTTGTTGTAGCAGATTTCCTCACGAGACTGGTGCAAAAAGGAAGGAAGCTGTGTTAAGAGATCTTCCTGCCCACAGCAGCAACACAGTAAGCAATGGAGCAGCTTTGTGCTGGTGGAATATCTGGGGTGGGAAGGAACACCCATTCAGCTCATTTGAGGTGTCTTTGGTCAATATGTCTCCCCCAGGAGCTAAAGCTGACCAAAAAAGGTCTGTTGCAATGTGCCACATCCTGTGTTCTTGGTTGTGTTTTTTAATATGTTTTATTTGTTCCAAAAGTTTTTAATACCTGTTGGTGATAATGCTCATTGGCAGCCATCTGAACATGATCCAGCATGTGCTAAGTGGCCATGAAGGCCAACAGTATCCCGGCCTGTGTCAGTAAGTGTGGCCAGCAAGACTGGAGTGTGATTGTTTCTCTGTACTCAGCACTGGTGAGGCCACACCTCAAGTGCTATTTCCAGTTTTGGGCCCTCCTCCTGCCACTGAGGTGCTGGAGCACATCCAGAGGACATGCAGCTGGTGAAGGGTCTATGGAACAAGTCTTAGGAGAAATGGCTGAGGAAGCTGGAGGCTCATGGGAGACCTTATTGAGCTCTATAACTACCTGAGAGGAGGTTGTAGCAAGGTGTGGGGTCAGTCTCTTCTCCCAGACAACAAGTGATAGAACAAGAGGAAATGGCCTCCAAATGTACAGGGAAAGTTAAGATTCTCTGATTCTATGCTTTTACTGTGCATCATCTTGCAGATAATATGGAGAGGGTACATGAATGGAGCACTGCAGTGTTGGGAAAGGCTGGAAGCAAGAGTCATCAGCAAAATGCTGATTCCCTCTGCAAAGCTGCATGGGCCTTGGGTGGATTGAACTTTCTGGTGACCAAGTACCTGCCTGCATTGCTTGCAGTGGTAGGACTTGAGAAATACTTCTGAGGAGGTGACACTTTGGCTTTGCTTTCAGTTCAGCCAGGCTTTAGGTGCCCCGATGCTGCTCTCTGGAGGCCATTGCCTTTCTTCCTTCCTGCCTGCCTCCTTCCCTCCCTTCCTCACTCATCCCTCCTTCCCCTACATTACTGAGTACAGGCATGGTGATAAGCCTATAGAAGCTGAAGAGCTGGCTTCCTTGTCTGCAAGGGTGGAAGGAGACCAAACCAAGCTTGTCTTTTCCAAGAATACAAACTCACCTTTGTATTCATCTATTAAAAAGAGGTACAGCCCAATGTGCTGCTTGTGCTACAAGCACTATCAAAAACTCCATTTTGTCCAGAAGACAAAACCTGTGTCCCATCTTACATGCATTTCCCCAATAAACAGGGAAGAAGCTTCTGATAAATTCACCTGTTTTTGCAGGCCTTGGGTCATTGGAAGTTTGGGCCAGAGTGATGTCCTGAAGGTTCTCTGATATTACTGATCCATAAGAATGTAAAAGAGCATGGGAAGAGAGGAAGATAGAAGAAGGGGAGGAGATGTCACTCTGCAGCGTGAGCAGCATGCCCATGCTCTCGTGGTGGGTAGAGGAGATGCCTTGCACAGCATGGAAATCCTGGAGTGGTGGTGGTGGCTTGTGCCATGATCGAGTCCCCTGCCTCAGGAGCAACTGAAGAGAAGAAGTTTGTTTCTGCCAAACTATGGGTTTTAGTGGATTTTTTAAAGTTGGCCTTGAATAAATCCTCTAGCAGCTGAATAGAGGTGGCAGCTGGAGGGTGGGAAATGAAGCACTGTCTCTGGAGGAGGGGAGCACTGGAGCTAGCCAGACTCAGCTTCTTCCGCTCAGGCCTCTGTGTGCTGAGCCACTGCCACTGAAAGTGTTGCAGCACCTTCCACCCGCGGCTTTCAACAGATTGCTGCAATGTCCAGGCAGCCTGTCAAGCTTTGAGAGCTGGGCAGGGAAAGCATGAGCTTTCCATAAAGTTCTTTCTACCATGAGAAGGAAGTTTTGCTTAGGACAGATGGGATGATCTTCCTAACTCTCCTCTGCCCTGCTCTAGCCTCTCCCAGCTTCCAGCTCTCCCAGACCTCTTCTACCAAATTTTCCTGCCCTGGTTTTACTGGCCTGGTCGATTTTATTCTGTAGGACTCACAAGGCCTTAATTTCAATTTGCTACAAATTTGGTGGGACTGATACCTAGCTAGAGTGGTTCCTGTGTGGAAACCAGGTGGATCAGCATCAGGAGAGTGGTAGGGGTAATGGAGGTGCCAGGGCTGATCGGCACCTCCGAGTGCACAGGGGTTCTACTTAGTGGAGTGCAGGGAATGCAGGGGGTCCTGGCTAGGCAGTGACACCTGCCCTGCCATTGCAGCCCTCTGGGCTCAGCTGTGAGACTCGTGGAGCAGTAAAGCCGTGGGGAGCAACACTACCACATGCCTCAGGTAGCATTGCCATGTCTCCCACTCCCTGCTTCAGCCCTCTATCCCTTGCTTCCCACTGTCCCCTTGCCCTGACAGCCACAGCGTGGCCTGGGACTCATAGGGGAGCCTACTTAATCCCTGGTCTCTGTGTTAACAGCCACCATCCGGATGCAATGGAAACCTTTTTTAGGCGGCACTTTGGGCGGAAGGGGCTGCGCGCGCAGCAGCGTGGTGGCTGTGCCCACAGGCAAGGCCAGGCGGCGCTCCCAGGTGGGGCTGCCCTCCGCCTCGCTGGCCCAGTGCCGCCGCGGCTCAGGCACCGCAGCGGCATCCCTCTCCTGCCTGGGGCTGGTCCGGCGTCCCGGCACGCGTCGCCGCTCCAGCACCACGCCGCCCTGCCTCAGCCCCAGGTTTGCCGTGCAGAAGAAACGCGGAGGCCAGGCACAAGCCATTGATACCCACCTGCTGGGTCCCACTGTCCTCCTGGCCAGCCTCGTTCCCACGGGAGAGGAGGGGGACGGGGCTCACTGCGCTGACAGCTCCACATCTGAGTCTCCAGAGGACGGTGGTGCAGCAGCAGGAGCTGAGCGGGGCCAGCACGAGCATAGCGCTGAGGAGACGTGGCTGGCCATGCTGCCCCAGCTGCGGCCGCTGCAGGCAGGGCTGCTGTCGCGGGGCCCCCGCTGCCTGCGGCGGGCCTCCTCCCACCGCCTGCCCACCGAGGCCCTGCACGGCCGGGCTGCCTACGGCCTGCCAGGCCGCTACCGCCGCCTCAGCCAGCGCCGGCGCTCCAGCGATGCCCCTCAGCCTGGGCTGCTCCCCTCTGGCCACCCCCGGCTGCTGGCCCAGCACTGTGCCGGAGTGGCTGGAACCAAGTGCCCCTCTGCCACCCTCCTCAAGGGTTTGGGACCAGAGTCCACCTGCCACACCACCCCGGACGGCTGGAGTCCCCGGCTGCTGTATGTATGGTGGCAGCGTGTAAGCAGGCAGTGCCTTGGGGAGGGGACAGGGGGAGGGCAGACCCAGGTTTTGTGGGGAAGGAGGGAAGAGACCATTGGCCCTGGCTGCCGTTGGTGTCTTGCAGTGCTGCTGGTGTACCATAAGCATCTTCCACCTGGAGTTTGTGGATGTCCTCTGCTGCCAAGCTGGGACCAGAGGAATGTGGTAGACCTGGTTACTGGCTGGAGATGCACACTTTCTCCTGTTGGCTGGATTTCTTGCTCCTTTCCTCCATCCTAGCACAACTGGGAGAAGCTCACTAGCCCAAAACAAAGAGCTGCTTTTATTCTTGCCAGTTGTACTGGTCCCTGGAAACAGCCCAGACTCTGAGGAACCTGAGAGATGCAGGGAGACAGCTGGACAGGTGCTCTAGGTTGTCCCTGCAAAGGCAGTCCCACCACTGCAGCTCCATGGACACTCCCAGGGTGTTTTACAATGGAGCTCTTATCCCTGAGGTCATTCACCCAGCAGGCCCAGGCTGTGCCTTTTGTTGGGTACACTCTGTCTGGCTGAGCTGTCAGCAACGTGGCCAGTACTTCTTCATCCCACAGGACTATCTCACAGAAACAGGGACTTCTCAGCCACCTGGGATGCATTTCCAGCCACTTGGTCCTGAGGAGGCTTTTCTGCTCCAGCCTCATGTTGCATCTTAGAAGCAGATTGTGCTTTGCATATATATTTAATAGCCAGCCCTCCTTTGTTTTCCAGGAAAGCTATTGCCAAATCCAGTCTCCAACACATGGTAGCCCAGCCAAACCCAGCACTAGCCATGAGGAGCGACTCGGAGAGACAGATACGCAGCACTGTGGATTGGAGTGTAAGTTGTACTGTGTTTTGCTGGGCATTGCATGGAATGGGCTCTTGGCCAAGAAGCAGCAGGCTCTTCCCTGGGTTGAGGCTTCCCAGGTGACTGACTTTGACACATTTATGGCCTCTCCCATTGCCACCAGCTGGTGCCAGCATCTGTGCTTCTGGCAGCACTACTTGATGCTGCAAAAGAGAGGCTATGGAGGCACACGTGGTTCCTGGAGGGATGACATAACTACTCCACTTGTAGCTTTTCTGCTTCTGACAGCCAAGATCTGTTGGCTGGGGCCAAGCAACAGGAGTAACCCCCTGCTCCTTAACAGGCAATGCCCCACAGGTTTTAAGCTGCCCGTTCAGATTGTAGAACAGAAGCTGGTTCGGGAGTGTCTCCTGCACTGAGTTTGCCTTGATGCCTCCTCTTGGGCTGATGAAAGCAACTCCCCTGTGTAGGACACTACAAGTAGTTTGTAGGTCTTGGAGTTGGTTTCCTGGGGGCCTCTTACTTACAACAGGTGGCCATGGCAGCAGCTTTCTGAGGCTTCCTCCCTCCAGATGTCCCTGGCTGTTGCATGCATCTTGTCTCCTGGCCTCCACCTCCCAGCATTGTCCAGTATCTTGTCCCTTGCACAAAGTATTTTAGGGGCTCAGGTGCCTCTCTGGGGGTTCTCTGAGAGCTTGTGTTGTCTTGTGTGTTTCAGGAGGCTGCGGTCTATGGGGAGCACATCTGGTTTGAGACCAATGTCTCTGGGGACTTTTGCTATGTTGGGGAACAGAACTGCATGGCAAAGCTTCTGGTGAGTCACCTGGGGCCACAAACGTGGCTGTGCTGTCACCTTATGGGGAGACCGCAGAGGCCGCGCTGCTGCTGCTGCTGCTGCTGGGGGGGGCCATGCAGGGGTCTGGGGAGCTGCTGAGGCAGGGACTATGTCCCTCCTGCCTCTGCATACCGGAGGGCCTAGTCCCCAGTTTCTGCCAATGCTGGTTCTCACTTTGCAATGGGAACCTGATGCAGGGCTGTCTTTTGCCTGGAGGGTTCCAGAGAGAGGCTTTTGATATTCCACACCTTTGGAAGGACAATCTGAATCCAAGACCTTTCAATAGAGGAGAAAAGTGAGCTCTGGAGACCCAGGCCTGTTGCCTGCTGCCCCTGCAGTCCTCCCTACCAGTTTCTAGGCTCAGTCCTGTTCATGGTGCAGGATATTGAGCACTGATGCCACCCTCTGCCTGCCATCCTGCAGGTGCCTGCCACTGATGCCACCCTGCAGATTCCTCCCAGACCAGCTTCCATGGTGCTCTCAGGCAGAGTCAGAAAAAGACAAGTACTGCAGGACAGGACAGTAGGGAAAGTACCTCCCTGCTCTGTCCCAGGCTTGAGAACATCTGCTATAGGCACGTGCTTAGACTCCTTCACTAGATGAGAAGCCTAGGTTGTATCTAACTTTACAATAGAGCTTGTACTGTATCCCAGTACATAAGAAGGAGGTATGATGGGAGGCTGAGCTTGCCAGGCTCTGAACACTGCATATTTTCATTCACATGTATATTTTTTTCTCCCCTTTTCTTACCCTTCAGCAAAAACCTCTCTCCAGGCGCAAGTGTGCAGCCTGCAAGATCGTAGTGCATATGCCCTGCATCGAACAGCTGGAGAAGGTGAGTAGAGCCTGTTAAGCCCTCCCTGCAGCTTGCAAAACTGTAGCAGCCTTTTCTTGGGCAGTGAAACACAGGAAGATTGAGGAACTGCAATGTGTAATTGCAGAGAGGGGTCTTCTGAGGAGACAGTACCAAAATGGGGATTCAGTGATATGATTGGGACCCCAGGCCCCATTCTGTTCAGTAACCAAGACATGTTTTGTGGCAAGTACCAAACAACTCCAGAGGTTCTGAACCTTATTGTAGTGCAGTAAATTCCAGTAGATTTCCTTCAGGTACAATGGTTTTACTGATTCCTCTTCTGTGTTCTTCCTACAGATAAATTTCCGCTGCAAGCCTTCCTTCAGGGAGTCAGGATCCCGGAACATACGGGAGGTGAGACATGTGCCTTGGACTCTGCCCACATCTGCATCTCCCATTTCCAGTTTGGTGGTAAAGACACCAGATGCTGCCAGCGTGTTGCCCATCCAAATGGAGGCATCATGTTCCTTCCTGCTCCAAGGGGGTGGTGCCATAAAAGGGATGTTTCTTTGCAAGGCAGCAGCACAGACTGGGTATGAAGAGTGAAAAGTTTGCAGGCAGCAGATGCAGAGCATCCGATAGTTTGCATGTTCTGAATCCGCATGGGAGGAACCTACAAACAGTATTTTTTGGGAGAAATTTTGACCCTTGTGTTGGGTCCTCAGGCACATAGATGAGGCTGTGGCAAACAGCAGGTCCCCAAGTCTCCTGCAATTTGGAAGGAAGCAGTATGAGCTCATTTCTGGCTTTATCACTCAGCCCTGACCTAGATGCCACAGGTGGCAGTGGAAGTTGCCCACAGTAGTGGTATCAGACCCCTTCAGCCCATGTTGTACTGGGCATAAGCAGTGGCCATTAGCCTGGAACCTGTCTGCTGACCTGCACTGTTGGAAGCGGCTGTCAGCCTTCATGCTTCACCCTCCAGCCTGTGGAGCCAATGTAGCCTGTGCAGTGCTCAAGTGAGTGTGAGTGGCTCAGTCGTGGGCCATTTTGGTAACAGAGCTGCCCCCAGCACACTGTGTTTGTCCTGGCACAGCAGACCTAGCTGGGGAAGGATGTTCAAACACAGGGCTGCCTACTTTGAAATGCTGGCATGATGTTGTAAAGGGAAGCTTTCAGCATCACTTTAAACCTTCCTTTCTTGCTTTGTTTTCCTTTCTGTGCCTCCTTCCCATATTGCTCTTAGTCTAGCTCCCTTATTTGTGCTTCATTTACCTTTTGGGCTCTGCTAACAGCTTGCTGCCTCTGCTCAATTGTCTGTCTCTATTTTTCTTCTCTCCAGCCTCTACAAATCTTTTCTCACTCCCCTTTCTTGCTTTTTCTTTTTTCTCACAAACTCTGCTTCTCCATCCTGTCTTTCTAATGCTTCTCAGTTCCTCCAAGGCCTCTTCCTTCCTGTTTCCCTAAAAAGGTGATCTTCTGGCCTTTGTGGTGCCAGGGATCTCCTTCAGGGTCAGCCCTTTCCCTAGATGTGCCTGGACCCAGAGCTGAGCTCAAGGCATAGCCCTCCTTCTGTTCCTACTGGATTAATATCAGCTAAAGCCAGCAAGACTCTTCATCCCCTCCCATGTGCTGCACTCAGAGGAGACAACACTGGAGCTGACCCCAACCTCCTGCCAGTTTCTGTCTCTCATCATCATGATCCCAAAAGCTGTCAGGAGCAGGATGTTGGGCCCTGTCATGCCAGCCTGTGCACTCGCACTCCCTTTCTCTTTTTGCTTCTGTCTCTGAAGTGCCATTCCCAGTCCAGGGCTGGAAAAATAGGATAGGATTTAGGACAAGGGGTACTTCATCACAAAACTTCTGAATCCCTCACAATCACTTCTGCAAGTCTCAGCCCTGAACCCACTGTGAGCCTGCAAGCAGAGCAGAGGTGCTGGCAGCAGCCTTGTTGCCCACACTGGCACTGAAGCAAGCTCAGGATTGGCCTGGGGAAAGAGCAAGGGGAAGTGGGTGTGGAGGGCTTTGGGGCTGCCACTCTTCTCGAGGAATGTGGAGTGAGGAGGTTCACTGCTTAGCTGCAAGCACTTCCATCCTCTTCCTGTGGGCACAAACTGCATCTCTCCAGGGATTTTCACGCCACCAGCACATTTTTCACCTGGCACTAGGGGCATCTGGACAGAGATGTTAGGGGACAGAGATGTGCTGCTGTTTACTCACTCTCCATTGGATCTGCTTTGTGTGATTCTCAGTCTTCAGTTTCCCTGTCCTCCTTCCTATTTCTTCTGGTTTTAATTCCCTTTTCTTGGAGCATCTTAATTTGGCCTCTTGTCCCCTGATTCTTTGGCTTTGCCTTCTCTCAGCGGGTAAGGGGCTGGTCCCTCTGAGCAGTGGTTTTGCTGCGAGAGCAGAGGTTGGCTGGCCTGTGTCCATTTCTTCTCCCTGTTCTTGTGTTCCCTCATGCACTGGGCCCTTCACTTCTTTTTTTTTTTTCAATTTTCTTATTTTCTTTTCCGTTTAGCCCATTGTTGTCCGACATCACTGGGTGCACCGGAGGCGGCAGGAAGGGAAATGCCGGCAGTGTGGCAAGGTGAGAGGGCATCTTGGGCATTTTTCTCAGCCTGAAGGAAACCTAAAGTCAAGCCAGAGACACGCACAGGGCTTGGAACCAGGGACATCCCACCATTCCTGTTTGGCAGCAAAACCAAGACATGTGCCCTGCTTTGCTCAGTGAAGCGCTATGTAACTGCTTCCCACATAGAGTAGTTCTTCCCCTGGGCCCAACTAATCCTGAAAGAGACTGTCTTCCTGACATGCTTTCCTTGAGCAATAAGGACACCCCTACAGAGCGCAGTGGCCTCCCTGGTGCTGTTGTTGTGGTTGGAACTCTGTGACCAGATCTGAAGGGCTGCAGACATGCTCTCTTTTTAATGTCTCTTACTGTTGGATGGTAGGAAACTGCAGGGAATTCCCTAAGCCTCTTGTCCTTTCTTCCATAGGGTTTTCAGCAGAAGTTTGCCTTCCACAGCAAAGAGATTGTAGCCATCAGCTGTTCGTGGTGCAAACAAGCGGTGAGCAGAGCCCCCCTGAATGCCTTACCAGTCGGTTCTGCACTAATGACCTCTGCTTTCTGCCGGGGCTCCCCGAGCTGCTGCTCGGCAGCCTGCCCTTAACAGCTCCCCCTGCTGGGAGAGGCTGTACTATGATATTTGCAAGCTCCTTTGAGAAATACTCTCTTCATTGCCTTCCCGTTACAAAATTCCTGCATGGTTTCATCCAGCACTCCCTGCATTGGCATGGGGAACCTGAGAGAAGGAGATTGTGGCTGTGCCCAGCAAACTGAGCAGCTGAGTTTTCTCTCTGTCTTCTCCTTGGCCAGTATCACAGCAAAGTATCGTGTTTCATGCTGCAACACATTGAAGAGCCCTGCTCACTAGGGGCTCACGCTGCTGTCGTCGTTCCTCCCACCTGGATTCTTCGTGTCCGGCGGCCCCAGGTAAGTCACTTCAGCTCTTGGGGCTCTTTCAAAGTTACCACTTGCCCAATGGCTCCTCACAGAGTTTTTGTGTTTGTTCCTTTTCTCTCTAGAATCCACTAAAATCTAGTAAGAAAAAGAAGAGGACATCATTCAAGCGGAAATCTAGCAAAAAGGGGGCCGAGGTAAGATATTAGGGGACTGGGAATGACCTTGTCTTGGAAGGGCAGAGGGACTGAACAGTGAGGAGCAAGGCTGAGAATAAAAGTGGGCTTTTCTGGGTCTCTACTAACGTTAAGGAGGTTGAGCTGGAGGGAGCATGCCTGCTGGCAGGGTATTTCCCAGATACAAAGTTTATGGGGTGGCTGGGATGTTTTCTTCCTCCTGCTTCTGACCTGCATGATGCTAGGGCTCATCTGGAGGTGGCAGTTTGCATTTCCCCAGCTTTGTTGAAGGATCTATGGTATCTCTTGCAGGAAGGGAGGTGGAAACCCTTTGTCATCAAGCCCATGCCAGCTCCTCTCATGAAGCCCTTACTGGTGTTTGTGAACCCCAAGAGTGGTGGGAATCAGGTATGGCCTTGTCTGGTATGTCTGAGACATCTCTGTGAGGGCATTGCCATTTGATTGCTGAGCTGTCATCATAGTTTTGGTGCACTTCAGCTGCACAAGAGGCCACAATGCCAGTTTGCTGCCCAGCAGTTCCTACCTTGGCCAGGCTTTGCCTGTGTCCCCTCCAGAATGGTGTTGTCTTAGCTTGTCCCCAGGAAGGACCATATGTCTCCTTCTGCTGTCCACTGGGAACTTGATATTACCTGAAGTTTTTTTCTCCCTATAGGGAGCCAAGATCATCCAATCCTTCATGTGGTATCTCAACCCACGGCAGGTTTTTGACCTCAGCCAGGGTGGACCCAAGGAGGCGTGAGTACAGACGGGGGCAGCACCTTTCTCTCCCCCATCCATGTCCCAGGATTCCTCCCGAGAGCTTTCCCCGCAGCTCATAGAGGGAGACATGGATGTGACTTTGTGAATGCCAAGGGCTCTGAGAGGCAGCTACTGTGTAACACCTCCAGTAACTCTCCCCTCCTCAACCTCCCTGTTCCCCACAGGCTGGAGCTGTACCGCAAAGTCCACAACCTCCGGATCCTGGCGTGCGGGGGAGACGGCACAGTGAGTCTCCAGCCCCTCCATCCCCTGGTGCCTCTTTGCCCAGGCCTTCCCAGGGCAGCCCTTCTTGTTGTAGTCCAGAACAGGACAAACTGGGCACACTGCATCCATGGTACAGCTGGTAGCAGAGATGCTGTGGGTCCCCTTGTGCACTGTTCCAGGGAGTGCTAGTCTAACATGTCTCTCTAGCCCTTTTGAGAGCCAGTGTCCTCACTGGGGTTACTGGTATCTCCTGCAGCACCTGATTAGTGCATTAAAGACTGTGAATAGCCTCAGCTGTGGCTAAGGAGACTCCATCTCTGCCCCTCTGCCATCGCTAGTGCTCCAAGTCACCTCTGCCTGCCTGCTGGTCCCTGAGATAACTAATGGTTTCTTTGTACTCTCTTGCTTGAGCAGGTGGGCTGGATACTCTCCATTCTGGACCAGTTACGCATCAACCCACCTCCTCCTGTGGCCATCCTACCTTTGGGGACAGGGAACGACTTGGCCAGAACACTGAACTGGGGTGGGGTAAGTGATGGGCACAAGAACCCACTGCTGACAGAGCAGGGCTGAGTGCTTCAGTCCTTGTTTCAGACACATGGTTGGAGATTTGCATGGGCTCGTGTTTCAACATCCTGGAAATACAAACCAACAAATAAGTGCAATTTGGATGTTGCTGTTCTTCTGATATTTGAATGGTTCTGCATTAGATTATACAAAAGCAATTGCCTTTTCAAACTTTGGAACATTTTTAGAAGGAAGATATGTTGTTTTAAATTTCAAGTCCCATTTTGTTGTGCATTCAAGTAGAGTTGATCTCTTCTGCATCTTTTACTCTGAGATGCCTTACCAAAGCCTGCTGTCCGGGGTATCTGTCTGGGAGGCAGGCATGAGACTCCCCAAGTCCTTCTCTTCACCAGGGTTACACAGATGAGCCTCTGTCCAAGATCCTATCGCACGTAGAAGATGGGAACATAGTACAGCTCGATCGCTGGAACCTCCATGTGGAGCCAAACCCTGACACAAACCCTGAGGAAAAGGATGAGGCAGCTGCTGACAAGGTGGGACACCTCCTCTCCATGTCTGTTCCCTGTGCTAGAGTCTGCATTCTCTCTTCTGCCACTGGCTCAGGCAGTCCCAGTACTTGGGGCTCCGTTCTTGGGTTGGTGTTTCCCTCTCACCCCTCCAATTCCACCATTCTGTTCATGGATTTGAGCCACAGCATTCATAGCAAGAGTGTATGTAGAGTTCATAACTAAATGCCTGCCAAAGGTTTATAATCACATCTTACAACAGGTATAAGCCCAGTCTTCTGTGAGACTGTTTTCTTTAACAGAAACATGGGTGACTGCAGAAACCTCAGACAGCAGAGTGTGTCCCCTTGGATCATTTCCCTTACCCCTAGGAGCCAGGAACTAATCCGTCATCTCAGGCTGGTGACCTCTGTATTTTCCTAGGGAAAAGGCAAGCAGGGTCCCTCAGCCTCATGAGCACTGTAATGGCTCTGCTGTAACCTGACCTCATCTGTGCCATGGGCACATGCTGGCAGCCTCATCCTTATTTCTCCTTTCCATTTCAGCTCCCTTTGGATGTCTTTAATAACTACTTCAGCCTTGGCTTTGACGCACGGGTGACGCTGGAGTTCCACGAATCTCGAGGTACAGGGCAGTGGCAGGACTTGGTTGGGGTCTGTGGGATGGGCCTGTTCTCATTTGTGAGTTCCTTAGGAAAGGGAACAAGATAATTGCTTCAGAGACAGAGCTGGAGGTGAAAAGGAGGAGCAAGTCCAAGCTGCAAAGGGGGAAGAGGGGTGCCTGCACAGGAAAGAAGCTGGGGGCAGACCCCTGGCTGAGGCTGGCTGGAGAGCTGTGTCTGAGGAGAGCTGGCAAGTGAAATATTTCCATGTGTAGGCCAGTGACCTTGTCTTTTTTCTCCTTTCCCTAGAGGCCAACCCAGAGAAGTTCAACAGCCGGTTTCGGAATAAAATGTTCTATGCTGGGGTGAGTGTGTGGGGGATATCTGAACCTGCTGTCATAGCAGCCTTAACGTCAGCTGCAGTACAGGCATGGATCTGCCTCCTGCCTACACCCTAAACTCAGCCATTTGAGCTACATAGACCATCACATGCACCCAAGCTAAGCCTCCTAGCCTGAAGCTGGAAAGTTGCTGGAGAAATGCTGCAGCGCTGGGAGTCACAGCTCCCCTTTGGCTGTGAGTGCTGCTGGCAGTACAACTTGCACTGTGGCCTGCAGTACAGTTGCTGTATTGATCTCCTGCCACTATTGTTCTTGATCTCAAGCTCACGGGTGGTCACCCAGGCAGGACCTCCCTGGAGCTGTGGGAAGGCAGACTGTCCCCCCTGGAGAGGAAAAGGAAGCCTTTCCATAGTCTGCACACTACTTTGGTCTTTTATTATATACCTTGGACTAGTTACAGCTTCCTAGCTAATTACACCACCCTCCTGTGTCTCACCTCTAGAGCTTTGTGTCTCAGTATCATCTTTGTTCCTCTGTCTCCCCATCCTCAATATACTTTCTAGCCATGTATCTGGTGACTGGTATTCAAGCAGTACTAAAGGCCAAGTGCTGCTCTGTGCTGTCTCACATTTGTTCTGCTTGTGTCTCTTTTGCTGTCTGCACAGTTAAACCCAAAGGGGACCCGTGCTGTCCCTCTTGGAATCTCTAGATGGGGTCACTTCAGCTCTCTTTGGTGGTACTTCATCTCAGCTTGAGACTGAATTTGTCTCTTGTTACTTGATTCTCACTGGAGGAGACTCATCTTGTCAGCTCTTCCCTGAAGTCAGGACTGGGCTGGCAAGGGAATACTAGAGCATCTAACTGAAGGTGCCTCAAGGTTTTTCGTAGGCAAAATAGCAAGAGGAATGGATCAGGTTGTTTTGGAGGAGAAGAAGACTTCTGACAGTGGATGAAAAGGGGGTTTGCAGGTTTGATCAGCTGAGGTCTGTGTCAGGTCGGAGGCAGGCTGAGTTGCAGGTCAGTGGCAGGCTGAGTTGCAGGTCAGAGGCAGGCTGAGTTGCAGGTTGGCAGGCTGAGTTGCAGGTCAGAGGCAGGCTGAGTTGCAGGTCAGAGGCAGGCTGATTTGCAGGTCAGTGGCAGGCTGAGTTGCAGGTCAGAGGCAGGCTGAGTTGCAGGTCAGTGGCAGGCTGAGTTGCAGGTCAGAGTCAGGCAGGTCTGAGTTTGCAGGTCAGAGGCAGGCTGGTCGGAGGCAGGCTGAGTTGCAGGTCAGTGGCAGGCTGAGTTGCAGGTCAGAGGCAGGCTGAGTTGCAGGTCAGTGGCAGGCTGAGTTGCAGGTCAGTGGCAGGCTGAGTTGCAGGTCAGAGGCAGGCTGTGTTGCAGGTCAGAGGCAGGCTGAGTTGCAGGTCGGAGGCAGGCTGAGTTGCAGGTCGGAGGCAGGCTGAGTTGCAGGTCGGAGGCAGGCTGAGTTGCAGGTCGGAGGCAGGCTGAGTTGCAGGTCAGTGGCAGGCTGAGTTGCAGGTCAGTGGCAGGCTGAGTTGCAGGTCAGTGGCAGGCTGAGTTGCAGGTCGGAGGCAGGCTGAGTTGCAGGTCAGAGGCAGGCTGAGTTGCAGGTCGGAGGCAGGCTGAGTTGCAGGTCAGTGGCAGGCTGAGGCTGGTCAGTTGCAGGTCGGAGGCAGGAGTTGCAGGTCAGTGGCAGGCTGAGTTGCAGGTCAGTGGCAGGCTGAGTTGCAGGTCAGTGGCAGGCTGAGTTGCAGGTCGGAGGCAGGCTGAGTTGCAGGTCAGTGGCAGGCTGAGTTGCAGGTCAGTGGCAGGCTGAGTTGCAGGTCGGAGGCAGGCTGAGTTGCAGGTCAGTGGCAGGCTTCCTGGCTTCCCATTCTGGTGAACACCTGGGCACTAACTCTGTCTCTTACTTTGGCAGACGGCCTTCTCCGACTTCCTCACCGGGAGCTCCAAAGACTTGGCGAAGCATGTCAGGCTGGTTGTGAGTGTGCTGGGGTGCTCTGGTCCAGGGAGAGGGTGAGCTGTGGAGGTTTGAGGAATGTCCCTTGGCACACTGAGTATATCAGGGTTGGGGAACGAATGGGGAGCTTCCTGGGAGCATCAGCTTCCCCTGACTTGAACATTCACTGTAGGGAGCAGAGGGGGGAAGCCATTTCTTCCTAAGTGAGTAGGGTGGACCAGGCTCCCCCTTACACCAACCTGAACACCCCTGTGTTGTCTCTAGTGTGATGGGATAGACCTGACCTCCAAGATTCAGGACCTGAAGCCCCAGTGCCTAGTCTTCCTTAATATCCCAAGGTGAGCACCCTCAGGACCTGTCTTCATACACTCAGTTTTTCACACCTGTGCTGTAGATCCCTGCCGGGGTTTGGGGTACCAGTCCAGGCATTCTTCTTATCCTTTCACAGGTACTGTGCAGGCACCATGCCCTGGGGCAACCCTGGGGAGCACCATGACTTCGAGCCCCAGCGCCATGATGATGGTTGCATTGAAGTTATCGGCTTCACCATGACATCACTGGTGAGTTAGTGCTGTTGCCAGTTGTAGGTAGCAACCAGGGGAGTGAATGGTCCCATTGACCGTGTGTCAGCCAGCCCACAGTTCCACAGATCCTCTCTGGAGGAGTTGTGGTGCTGGCCTATATGACAGTGTCTGCTCTCTAAAATTTGGGTGAGGTGCTGTCATGCCCTGGTCTCTGTGAGTCCCTTCTCACTGAAATCATACCTGAGACCCTCAGAACTTGGTTCACTTGTAACATCCAGATGACAATGGATGTTCCCCTCATCCACGTCTCAGTCTATGTTCTGCTCTCACTCTGGACCCTTTCACAGGCTGCCTTGCAGGTCGGTGGCCATGGGGAGCGGCTCTGTCAGTGCCGGCAGGTGGTTCTCACCACATCCAAGGCCATCCCCATGCAGGTAGATGGAGAGCCCTGCAAGCTGGCAGCTTCCTGCATCCACATCTCTCTGCGCAACCAAGCCAACATGCTGCAGAAGACCAAGCGGCGCAACTCCATGCCTCTGCTCAATGAGTATGTTCCTCAGATTGATCTGCCACCTCCTCTCCAAGGAAGGATCATTGGCAGGGGAAGGGATGGGACTGATGCATGACTGGGAGAGGCATTTCAGTCCTTTCTTGGGTAGGGTCTGGGAAGGGATTGGGTCACAAAAGTAAAACCAGACCCTGATGCTGGAGAAGCTGCTGGTGCAAAGCTCCCCACCCCAGTCTATACAATACTCTTGCCTATTTTGGAGGGATTAGGGGAGTAAGGAGACAGCAGGGTCCCACTTTCTGATATCTTCCTTTTTCCTTGCCCCCTGCACACAGCCAGCAGCCAGTGCCCGAGCGGCTGCGGATCCGGGTGAGCCGCATCAGCATGCGCGACTATGAGGCACTGAACTATGACAAGGAAAAGCTCAAGGAAGCCTGTGAGTGACCAGCTGAGTGACCAGGGGGTGGGAGCTGCAGTCCCCAAGTATGGCAAAGCCTGTAGCTAAACTGTGAGGTGTTGGGAATGAGGCATGGGCTGCTCCCTGAATTGAGCCTGTGCCCTGTCCTGCAGCTGTGCCACTGGGGATCATCGTGGTTCCAGGAGACAGTGACCTGGAGTTGTGCCGGACCCAGATTGAGAAGCTACAGGAGGTGAGTCTGCGTGAAAAGTGGTCATAGTTTAATACTGAGGATGAAGGGACTCAGGGAAAGGATTTCTAAGTCACCTTGACCTGCACACACCACCACACACACTTTTGCTTTGGGTCATGCTTAGAGGTCACGGTTTGCCTTCACCATGTGGTGGAGGCAGGGTCGCAGGCTGGATGCCTTGTTGCTCCCTGCTGTCTGACAGATTCTTTTTCAGCATTCCTCTTCTGACTGTTCTCCAAGCCCAGAAAGTGACTCTGAAAAACTACAGGGTAGTATAAAAAGCCAGCACACATCCTGTGGGGGCCTATAACCATTCAACCCTTCACAGGCTCTGTGTTTCCTGTCACAGCTCCACCTTCTCCAGGTGCCTGAATTAGGTTTATAACCCCTCCCACTCTTCTCATTTGCAAGCACTAATTTTTGTGTCCTTGCCAATGTACTAGCACATGTCTATGAGACCTGTACACAGACTGTGTTACTCTTTCTCCTGGTGTAACAATGCCTTCTAAGCCCATAGTGTGTCTTCTGGTGCTACACTGCTCAATCTGATTGTTGCACAGAAGATTGAAGGGACCTTTCTTAGTCTGCTGTTAGCTGGCTCTTGTGCCTGTGGGAATCCCATCCATTGTATGTGTAGAGTCCCTCAGAGCTGAGTTGCAGAGCTGCTTGTCTGGGATGGCACACTGGCATCTGCCTGTTGCTGTGCCTGCTTTGTATGCATGTCCCCTGCCCACTTTGTGCCCAGGCACTGGTGGGGACACACAGGTAGGCACATGGCTAGCAGCTCCTGGGTTCACAGAGTAATGCTCTCCTGCTGTGTCAGTGTGGTAGACAGATGCTCCTGCAATCTCCTGCACCTTCAAAACTGTGCAGGGTGGCCGGTGTTCCTTGGTCACCTCATGGTTTACCTCTTCACACTCCCTGGGCAAGCTCTGTGCTCCAATCTTAAAGCCAGGCAAGGACCAGGTACCTTGGCCAGACAGTCTGTAAAGCCAGATATAGCAGCACATCAAGCAACTGCAGTGGGATGAGAGAGAGAGGGACTGCCCTGGGGGGCTGCCCAGACACAGGCTGTAACAGGACACCTTGCTTTTCTGCAGGATTTCCCTGTACAGCCCTCTGCTTTAGAGCGCCTGCTCTTCCAGGTGTGTATGGCCTCTCTTTGTCCTCTGGGCCTGTCTGCCATGTCCACTGTGCCAGTCTCAGGGTCTCATCTTGTGACACTGCTCTACAGTCAGCTCCAGTCTGTCCCATGGTGCTCCCTGTTGCAGTATGCTGTGCCTGTATTCAATTTCATCCAAGTGCCTGATGTCCTCTATGTCTGCAGGGACCTCCCAAAGCAGGAGCAATGCTCTGGAGAGGGATGCAGAGGCCATGAGCTACATCTTTATCCTCTCTTTTATTATGCAGGAGGGAGATGGAGCCAAGCCGAAGACAGTGTCATTCCAGAAGCTGTCACCCAAGTGGTGCTTCCTGGACTGTGAGTATCCCCCTCCACTAGGAGCTGGGTCCGATGATGTGCTGGCAAGGTCCTTTGGTCTGCCAGCTCAATGGTCACAACCATCCCATGCGGTGCTGCAGGCTGGAGGAATGGGGGCTGGAAAGCTGCCCAGCAGAAAAGGACCTGGAGGTGCTTGTCAATGGCAGCTGAACATGATTCAGTGTGTGTGCCTGTCAGGATCCAGTTACTAAGGTTCTTAGGAATGCCCCTGCCCAAATTAAGGTGAAAATAAGACCATATGTCAGTGACAATAGTATGGGGTTTTGACTGTAAATATGAGAGAGAAATAGAAAATAGGTGGAGGGACAGAAAGAGAGTAACAGGGATTGAATAAGAAAAATATCACCCTCCATGGATCTCAGTGATGCTCCATTGATCCTCTCCAGCTGGTCTTCTTGGCGGTGAAGATCCCCTCAAAAAGAATAGAATCTGATGGGTTAATACACATTCAGGCCATGTAGGAAAATCCAAGCACCTCCCTGGGATAGGGGTGGAGTTTGCCATTGTCTCTTGCACATTTTGTTGCATTACATGCAGTCCTGTGGTGCAAGGCCTCAGGAATGACTGTGGGGGCACTTTGGGGGTTTTGATGGGTTAGTGCACCCCCTCAGCTGCCCCTCATGTGAATGTCCTGTGGATGTCACATTCCCAGGGTTCGGTGTTCCATAGCCAGTTTGTGCAATGGAAGATGGGTTCACAGACCCTGAGCAGAGGTTACAATGCACCAAAACTTCCTCCCCACGCTCAGATGGGGGATGAAATCTGCAAACCTGCTCCCAGCAAATGGGTCTGTGGGCTATGGCTTCCTCCACCCCAAAGCAAGTGAAAGATGATTCTTAGCATGACTGCTGGGTTGGGCTCACATTCTTGTCCTTGTTTACTTGTTTGTTTCTGGTGATTGAAAGGGGTTTTCCCTTTATTTAATCTCAGAAGTTTAACTTTCAGTCCAAAGTCCCAGTCAGGTATCTTCAGGGAAGCTTCTTTGGTTGTAGCTTCTTTATACAGTTTTTACACAGTTATAATGAGTAAAACTATATCAGTGTTTTAGGCATGAACTATTTCAGTCTCTGACAGTGTCCAGGTGGCCAAGAAGGCCAGTGGCCTTCTGGCCTGGATCAAGAAAAGTGTAGTCAGCAGGACCAGGGCAGTGATTATTTCCCTCTACTCAGCCCTGGTGAGGCCACACTAGGAATCCTGCATCCAGCTTTGGGCCCCTCACTGCAAGAAGGACATTGAGAGGCTGGAGCATGTGCAGAGAAGGACAATGGAGCTGGTGAAGGCTCTGGAGCACAAAGCATAGGAGGTGTAGCTGAGGAAGCTGGGGTTGGTTAGCCTGGAGAAAAGGAGGCTGAGAGGAGACCTTATCACTCTCTACAACTACTTGTAAGGAGATTCTGTCAAATTGTGTTGGTCTCTTCTCCCAGGTAACAAGCAAGAGGATGAAGGGAAAAGAATGACCTCAAGTTGCATCAGGGAGGCTTTTTTTCCCCACTGAAAGGGGGATCAAGCATTGGAACAGTCTGCCCAGGGAAGTGGATGAGTCCCCATCCCTAAAGATACTTAAAAGATGTGTACATGTGGCACTTAGGGATGTGGCTTAGTGGTGGACTTGGCAGTGTTGGTTTAATGGTTGGACTCAATCTTAAGGTTCTTTTCCAACCTAAGCAATTTTTTTTGATCATTCTGTGGTTCTATGAATCTGGGGGGTGAGAGAACAGACATTCAGTGACAAGCGGCAGGGAACCATTGTGGCTTGGGACTCACTGGGGTCTTCGAGGCTGATCACAGCAGTGCTTTCCCCCAGGCTACATGTCTGGCTGATGGCCCAGAGTGGAGCAAGGGGAGTCTGTGGTTCTCTTGCCCTTGGAGCTGAAGGCAGCTTGGTGGCATGTGTTTGTCACTGCAGGGCTGCTGGGGATGCTCTCCTGTGTTGTGCAGGCAGGGGGCCCCCCTGCTCCAGCATGCTCGGAGCCAGGCTCACCATGAGCATAGCAGTGTTATGGGAGAGCAGCCTCCCTGTTGGACTCCAGCTGCTGCTTCTCCCCTGCCTGAAAGTACCTTTCTCTTCTCCCTTTGCCTTCTCTGACCAAGAACCTCCCTCTGTACCTGGAAGCTGGCTGAGTGAAATGCCCATTGGTAGCATTTCATCTCTCTGATATTCCAGCAAACAGCATGTAGACCACAGCAGAGCACAGCCATGGGTTGCAAAGTGGGCCTGGGAAGCCTCGTGCTAGGCAGAGAGGGTGCAACTTCTCCCTTCAAGGTTCTAGCTCTGTGTATGCTGTTGCTGGTGATGCTGTTCCCCAGTGTCACTACCAGGACTGCTGTACCAGGGCCACTTTCCCTTCTGCCAGTCTCCCAGCAGCAGGTTCTGGGCTCAGGAAAATGTGTCAGGAAAGAGACTAGAGTCTCATTCAACAGAGCACAGGTTTGTTCAAGTAGCTGAATTTTAGGCCTTGAACAGTAGCTCCCTGGATGCAAATATCCAGGATAAACATGGCTCTTTCACTCCTCTCACCTGCTCTAGCACATCCCCACTCTGTTTGCAGAGAGACTTCCTTGGGTCTGTAAGAATCCCAGTGCAGCAACCTCTCCTGGACTGGCACCAGCAGCCTGTCAGGATATTGGGGAAATACTGCCCTGCATAGGAATCCAGCTGTCCTGGCAATGTGCTTTTACTTGTCCTGGTCTCCCTTGGTGATGCCCTTAATCCATAACCCTTCCCTGCTCCCCTGGGGATGGTGGCCATGTGTGTCTGGCTCCAGCATAACCACTTGCTTGGCTGGAGCTCCTCTCTCTCTGTGGTGATCTCTTCTGTAAGGAAGAGGGATGCACTCAGACAGGCTGGAGGCTGATTGTAAGCTCTCCTTCCATCCTAGGAGACAGGGACTTGGATTTACAGTTGGTGGTGGCATGCTCTGTTGTGCCTGGCAGTCACATGCTCTGAGTGGCCTCATGAAGGTCCTTAGTCAAGTCAGCAGGAGGCTGAGCCCTCTCTTTTTCCAGCCTCCTGTAGTGCCCCCATTTCTGAGCACTGTCCAACAAGGTGCACCATATTAATAACAGCAGTTCCTCACCTGGTATAAATGAATGCTGAGATGCGCACTGCATAACCCTGAG
Organism: Emberiza elegans; assembly: GCA_024865655.1. NCBI lineage: Eukaryota > Metazoa > Chordata > Aves > Passeriformes > Fringillidae > Emberiza > Emberiza elegans. The sequence continues at coordinate 15,627,311 of JALJVW010000139.1, read as the reverse complement.
CTTCGTCTGCTCAGGATCATACTGGAGCACCTGAAAGCCCCCAGAAAGGCCATGGCATCAACTAGTTGTGTTCCTGCCTTACCTGTGGCTCCTTGCCAGGAGTCATTGAGGAGGGGGTAGCAAGCAAAGGCATGTTTCATGGGGACATGGTGGTCTGGTTAGCCTAAGGGGCTGCCTCTAGGGTGAAGACACCAGCAGATTCATGAAGGGAAGAGGTTTGCTCCTGGTCAGGGGCTGCTGTTTGCTTTGCTGTACCCTCTGTGCAAGCCATGAAGTGGCTGGATAGCTCACTGTCACCCATGATGGGAAGAGGCACTGTCTCACACCAAGGATCAGCCCATCTTGTTCTGTTCCTGTCTTACAGCAACTACGGCCGATCGGTTCTACAGGATAGACCGCGCACAGGTGAGTGCAGCCCCACCCTGCACCGTCATCCCCTGGCAAGGTGCTTGGGTGTCCCACCTGCACGCAGAGCAACTGGCAGGCTTAGCCTTAGGGCCACACAGGTCTCATACCACTGCCCTGGTCTTTGGCACCCCCCAAAGGGATGGCATGATGAGCCTGGCCCAGGACCAGGCTCACCACCTCCAGGTTTCTAGAGAACAGGGAAGAAGCCTGGGTGGTAGCGCAGAACCTTGGGTTGAAAGCTGCCTGCAGGGCCTTCCAGTACAGCAGGTAAGGAATAGCAAACATAGCAAGACTGGCCAAGGGACCCACCAGCTGGGATCATCTTCACCAGTATTAGGTACTTTCCCTAATGATCTGGAGGGGGGGCATGGAGATAAGGTTTATGAGGTTGCTAAGGCGGCAGGAGATAGGAAGCCTGAAAAGAACAAAGAGATGCAAAGGCTCTCAGGCACAAGACTGTTCAAGCCACCATTGCTGTGCAAATGGGTGGGCCACCCACTGGGATATGAGGGGATGTAGTTTTGCAGAAGTAGGTCTTGCTTCTGAGGAAGCATGTCCTGACTTGTGTCTTTCAGGAACACCTCAACTATGTGACAGAGATCTCTCAGGATGAGCTCTATGTCTTGGACCCAGAGCTAGTGGTCACTCAGACTGTGAGCACTTCTCCTGCCATGCCTGACCTCGTGGACTCATCTGCCACACCCCCTGGGCACCATTTTGCATTTCCTTCCTGTTCCTCCTCTCCACCCTCCTCTCCTGCCCCCAGGTAAGTCTGAAATGGGGGTGCTGGGCCTCAGGAAGAATGGGCTGTGATGGGAGAGCTAGCATTGGCTTCACAGCATTGATCCCTGGGCCAGATTACAGGGGATCTCCCTGGAAGTAAGGAGGTATTCAGTGTTGAGTAAGACCAAGGGATGAGATGCAGTCCTGTTTTCCTTGTTCCTCTGCCAGTGCTGCCCTAAGTAGTGGGGCATCACCAGGTGGCTCAGCCATGGGGTCAAGCTCCAGCACCTGAGCCATGGGGCAGAGGACGAGGGTGTCTCTCAGCCAAACCAAGGCCAGTGATGAGTATGGAGGAGCAATGACCAGGAGCAGCAGTAGAAAAGGGAGTGGGGATGGGGAAGAACCCAGATCAGGGAAGAAGGATTGCCACAGGCAGGTTTGTCCATCCCTCTAATGGTGGCATGCCCATTAGGGCCATCTGCTGCCAGAACCGGCAGGGTTAGTTACACTTTCTCTTCTTCCCTTCCAGCGCTGAGCTTGAGCGCTCTCCACATAAAGGTGAGTGGAGTCCTACCCCTGGTTATACCCCACCTCGGGTTGCACTCTTGTTTTCCTGCTATGGGTTTTTTTGGTCTATCCTTTCCCTGGTGAGCAGGGAGGAGCCCTGTTTTTCAATGTGTTCTGAAACATGGAGCCCTGCAGGCAGGTGACCCAGAGGTGAGCACAAGAGACCTGACAGTGATTTGTGGAGTGGCCCAGCCAGGCGCCTTCCTAGCTCCAACATGTGGGAAATTATGTGGCAAGGGGTTAATCCCCCACCTGCAGGGCTGAGTGTTGTGGACTGGGTTGGGAGGCTGTCTCTGCCTCTCCCTGGGGAGGTGGGAGCACTAGATCAGGGGCCTCACCAAGCTGAACAAATGGAAAGAGTTTCCTGAAATTTGATTGGAGCCTGGAGGTGTGAGTGAGTCATTGGTGAGAAGCATCTTGGCTGCTGGCTGATGCCCAGGAGACCTGCTCTCCCCATTTTCATTACAAGTTATCCTGCCCAAGGGCAGAGACTACTCCCCCTGCATCTCCCCAGGGCTGAGATCTGCCTGCACTCCTAGCTTCCTGGTGTCTCTTTCCTTTCCCTGGCTTGTTCCTTACATTCCTGAAGGTGGAGAAGCTATGTAAATGCAGTCTGACCGAGGGGTTAATCCCTGGAGGACTTTGTGCTCCTGCTCCACACCTCTGGTGCCCAGTTCTTGTCTCCAGGATTAGATAAGCAGTGTTCCAGATTGACTTTTCTGACACTGATGCATCTCTCTTTGCAGATGACCTTCTGATAGAAGCTGCCAAGAGTGGCAACTTCAGCAAGGTAGGTGCTCCAGCAGCCTGGTGCAATGAACAGCCAAGGCTGGCTCCTGGGCTGGTGTGCCCCTTGGGCAAAGAGAAGCCCTGCCAGCTGTGCTCCCCAGTTGCCCTGGAGCAGCACCTGTCAAAGGCCTTCCTTCAGGAGTGGTGGCCAGAAACCAGGCAGGCTTCTGGCAAGGAGCCCTGGTTCATCTCCTGGGAGACACAAAGGGAAGGGAGGAGAAGGGGAGGGACTTGGTAACATGGCTGAGCTGGACAAAGCTCCCCACCAGCACCAAGTATCCACACAACCTGTCAGAACTCCAGGCACATAATGCTGGGGCTTGGAGCTGGGAAATGCAACTCATCCTGAGCAATCTGACAATCCTGTAGTTCCAAGAGCTGCACCGAGCTGGAAGAGACCTGATGGTGCGAGATTCCTCGGGTCAGACTGTCCTCCACCATGCTGTCAAATCAGGAAGCAAGGACATCGTCAAATACATCATCGAGAATGGTGAGCTGGAGTCAGAGTGCCACTCTTAGCAAAGGAGCCTGGCAGCAAAAAAAAATCAACGTTCTGCTCAGAGGGAGTGCTCCTGGGCTTAGATCGCTTCCCTCTGGGTTTGCTATGTCATCCTTCTGGTGTATGGGCTTTTCGTGGCTTCTGTCTGCCAGTACTGGGGTGTCCTCGTGGCTATTGCTGCATCCTGGCAGGGATCAGCATGTCTCTGGGAAACATTTCTCAGTGTCTTGCTTCTGCCTTCAGGGCAGCTGACCGGTTGCTTTTGGCAGTTCCCACTGAAATGCAGACAGCTTTATTTTTATTTAGATATTTCTCTGTAGTGAGTCCACAACCACTTCTTCTTTCCTGGGATCAGCTGGGCTCAGATGCCATTGCTGACCTGAGTTCTTTGAAGCTAGGACTTTTGCAGGCAGCATGAAAATAGCAACCTCTATGGAATGATGCAGACCAGGGAGTAGGCAGGTCTGTCTGCCCAGAGCCAGGTCTCACTCACCTGCACTCTTTCTTTCCACAGCTCCTTCAGAAATCCTTGATGTCACAGAGGAGGAGAAGTAAGTCACTGCCTGACATGCATTACTTGTTGGCCAGACTCTCTGTGAAGTGACCAATTATAGGGCAGCACTTCAGCTGCCCTTGTTCTAATTGCCAGCCATGATTCCCAGTCCATTTTGGACAGGCTGCCCCTGAGTAGCACCCCCTCCTCTGCCTAGACGAACACACAACTTACCATCAGCTGCTGCTGCCGCTGAATTGTTGTCCCTTGCTGCCACCTGCATGTGCTGATTGTCCCTGTTCAGGGGGACATCTCACATCTCCTGCTTTCTCCTCCTCAGCGGTGAAACCAGCTTGCACCAGGCTGCAGCCTTACGCCAGCGCACTATCTGCCACTACATCGTGGAGGCTGGGGCCTCACTCATGAAGACAGACCTGCAGGTGACAGTGGGAGCGGTGGCAGTGGGGCTTTCTAGGGCGACCAGAGGGTTGGCAAGGAGCAGAACCAGCAAGAGAGCAGAGCAGGGGTGCTTTGGGTGAGGTGTTTGCCAGTCAGAGAGGAGCCGACATGGAGTACCCATGCTTGCCCAGTAGAGCCCAGCTACAGAGGGGTTAAATTCCTCTTCTCCTGGTGTTTCTCTCCCTGTTGTTTTATTAAATTAGCAGCAAGGGGCTGGAATGTCTCATCCCTGTCTCCCCCTTTCCACCCTCAGGGGTTAGAGCAAGGACATTCTCCCTCCCAGCTGCAGGACTCCCCCGCTCTCCCCCACCAGCAGTCATGATGGGGGATGTGGGAGCTCCTTCTGGCGGGTGAAGCCAGCCTGCGGGGAGCAGGAGCAAGCAGTTGCAACACTTTCTCTCACATGGCGAGTTAATTGAGCTGTGCCTTAGTGTCAGGGAATTGTGCCAGTCCTGGCAGAAGAGATGCAAAAGGGGAGGGCTTGGGGCCATATTTTGGTACAGGAGGTTCCCAGGGCTGGCATATGGCAGAGAGGATGTGGTCATATCTCTCTGGTGGAGGCTTGTAGTGATGGGCTGTAGCAGAGGTGATGTAGAACAAGCCAAGAAGATGCAATCTGTGGGTCTGGGACACCCGTTAGGAGCCCAGTTGAGAGGTGCTGGTGATGGTGGAGCTTGGGGTTCAATTTAGACAACACACATTCCTGTTTGCCAGCTGCCAGGAGAATGCAGTACAGATAATCTCTGGCTCCCCATCTCTGTTCCTTGGTCTTGTCTAAGACTTAGGCCTTGCACAGTGCCCAGAGTGGGGCTGGCCTAAATGGAGACTCAGCTGGCAGAGGCAAGAGGAGAGGACAGTTTGGGGTGCATGGCCCCTCTCTGTTTCCAGCCCCATCATTTTCCTGAAGGAGAAGAACAGCCCCCAGCCTGCCAGCACAAAAGGGAGCCTTGCTCAGGCATGCGGCTGCCCCAGGGAATGGGTTTGCTAGTGTCTGTGCAAGAGCATGTCGCATGTCGGGTTTGTGGCTGCCTGGGGACCCCGCTGTGCTGCTGCACTGACCTCTCAGGGGCTCAGGGTCACAGCCTGCCTGCACAGGCAGGATCCACCTCATTAGAAACCCCAGCGGCAGACCTGTAGCAGGGCTTAGGAGCAGACTGATCCTGCTCCCTGCAGTGGTGAGGGAGGCTGAGCCTTATCAGTTGGAGTGCCTCAGCCCAGCCGGGCAGGGAGGTCCTGGCAGCTCCGGTTTCAGGCGGAAGGCAGGCAGTGATGCAGAGGGGCTTCTACAGGGGAACAGGAAAGAAGCCTAATTCCTCCTCTGTTAAATGAGTGATTGCATTCAGGGGATGTGGGGAGGAGGCCATCAAGGAGAGCCAGCACCAAAGCACAGAGTGATCTCTGTCTCCTGATGGTGTGGCTGCTGGGGGTTGTGTGCACGACCACGGGGTGTGCCCAGTCTTGGGGTGCACATCCCAAGGAGATTTCTTGCTGCATTTTTCTGCAGCCACACATGGATAGGCTTTTGTGCACAGCCGCAATCCAGGCCCAGCGGAGGACTCTGCACATCTGACCATTGTTCCTGATGGAGAAATACAGCTGGGGGCTGCTCAGAGGTCCCAGCACACTGCTGCAGTGCCTGTGCCCTGCTGTGCACCAGGGGATGAGCCAGACAGGATGGGTATCCCTTCCAGGGCTGGTTTTCAATGGCAGCAGCAGAGTGCCAGGTTTCTGTGGCCTTTCTCAATGGCACAGCAGAGCCTGGGCACTTGGAGAGGTGGAGCAAGGAGCGGGAGGAGGGAAGGGGGAGAGGAGACAGAGCTGGGAGCTGTTAACAGATTTGCTTTTTATGGAGTGCGGGAGTTCATTAGTGGACACAATCCAGATGGCTGCAATAAGCTGGTGAAATGTGATCCTCCTCCGGGAGCTGGAGCACGCTAGCCAGGCTGTGAGAGGGGAGGGGGGTTGGTATGCTTGGGCATTCCCCAGACATACCCCTCATTCCTCACCCTTTCCCGCCTGCCTCCCAGCACAGGGGAAGAGCAGGTCGGGGGACTAGCCTTTGTCTCTTCTTGCGTGACTTGTGTTGCCCGGGGTCAGTCATGTCCTAGCCCGTGCCTGGAGCTGATGGCCCTTCAGGGAACAGCTCCCAGGCCTGCAGTAGTAAGGCTCCTCAGGAGCACACTTTGATCCCACGGTGAGCACATGGACATTTGGCTGCCACCTGACTTGGGGTTTGGCTGCAGGCTCTGCTGGACCCAGCCACATGGGGGAATGGGGACGCCCTTGGGTGCCAAAGCAGCCTTTAGGCAGCGTTTGGCGCTCTTGACTTCTCGCCTCCCCTGCGCAGGGAGACACCCCGAAGCACCGTGCTGAGAAGGCCAATGACCCCGACTTAGCTGCCTACCTCGAGAACCGACAGCACTACCAGATGATCCAGCGGGAGGACCAGGAGACAGCTGTGTAGTGCTTGGCGTGCCTTAGCCCAAGCCAGCTCATTCAGGATGAGAAGAGTACAATGCCAGCTGCAGAGCTGTATCTGGCCCAACCCTCCCCAGATGCCAGCCTGCTCCCTGGAGATGGACACAGAAGAGCTCTGCCCCAGGCGGGCTGGAACTCTGTTTATGAGGACAATGGATATTTCAGACTTGAAGCCTGATTCTTTGTGTGTGTCCTTCACCTCTCATTCACCACATTCCCTGCCCTAGGTGGGCTCTATCCTCCAGCCATGTTGGAGCAGGCCAGGCTGAAGCCTCCAGTCACCCTTGTTCATGGGAGTAATTCCAGTGCCCCCTCCACAGGCTCCTACCTATAATCCTTATGTGATATCATTGCTCAGTCCTTCTCTCTGCTGGCAGTGCCCCCCTTTTAGGTGTTTGGCTAGGTTTGTGTCCTGTTCCTCCTCTCCTGTCTGGCACAGCTGTGGGAGGCACAGGCTGCATGGACAGACTGCAGAGGCTGTGAGCCACAGACTGCCCCAAAGGAGGCACCACAACTTACTGGCCCTGCTTTCTCCTCCCTCCTGGGGCTGCACCAGATCTCTGTGTTGCCCTACCCAGAGCCTTCTGCAGCAGGAGGGAAGTCAATTGTACATCCAGCCTTTCCTCAGAGCATCTGGGTCTGGTGCAGCTGGAAGCAGAGCAGCAGGTGCTCTCCTGATGGGCCTTTAGTGCTCAGTCAGCAGTCTGACTCAGGGCTGGGATGGCATGGAGGAAGGCTACCAAACCCACCATGCTTCTCTCCATGGGGCTGGGTGGAACAGTTTGCACACCCACTCTGCTGAGCATCTCTTTGTGAGCCCTCTGCAGGATGGTGGACAGCTGCACTCAACTGGTGCAGTGGCAGCCGTGATGTCTGTTATATTTCCCAAATGCTGAGTTAGATTCATCTGCCCTCCTTGCTTCAGTTTCCCCCTCAATGCTAGACTTTGCACGGGGCTGGACGGGCAGTGCTGGGGTCAGTGCTGCTCTCAGGGATCCCCTCCTGCCCCCCAACCTGGCAACATGCATCCTCTTAGGATGACTCCTGCTATTCCCCAGACTGGGCACAGGGCTTTGCAGGGAGCTCACCAACCCACCTGGGCAGACCATGAACTCACCCTCTCTAGTTTTTGTAGAAAGAAGGATTTGGATTCCCAGGAACCATCAGGGCTCCTAGCCCTGAGTCATGCCTACAATGGGATGGAGTTTCACCAATCACCTGCCATGGGGCATGAGGCACCACAATCCATCTCCCCTGTTGATGCTGTGAGCACTTGATGCCAAGACATCAAGCCAGGCCTTAAGCAAGACTTTTGCAGAACTGAGTCTCTGAGACCAGGAGGTGCCCACAGAGGAGGAAAGCTGATGGCTCTGAGCCTAGCAGACCTGCTTGGCACTTTCGGGTGGGCAGTGGTTGTGAAGGGGGTTGCTGTTCACATCTTGGCTCTAGGAGAGGATAGCGCTGCTGCTGAGCGTGGTCTGTGCCATCCCTTTGCAGCTGTGCCCACTGGGTCATGCTGGGTGGCACTGTTCGAATCCCTCCTACTACCAAGAAAAGGGTATAAAGATACTGTGGGGAACCAGAATACCCTTCAGACTTTTTGCCCAGGGACAGGGTTTCCTTGAAGGATGGGCATGCTGTACTGGGGAGCAGAGGCACAGGGCAGTGCAGGGTGCCCAGGGGCCATTGTCAGTATTGGCAAATAATAATGATAGTGTACTAATGCATTGACAGCTGGGACACTCCAGAAGTGCCTGGAGTTCTCATCAGCACTGCTGGCAGGCCACTAGTAGACAAGGCACTGTCACTTCTCAGAGGTCCACACCACTGCTGCCCTAGACGGGATGCCCAACTTGGCCCAGAGGCATTTAAGCCTCAGCTTTTCCCTTTCTCCCTTATAGTTTTTGTACAGGTAGTTAAGAGACACACTGTCCCCCTCCCTGCATAGCCCCTCCGTGCACCTGTGAGCTGAGTTGCTGTGCAATTCCAAGCCTGCTTATGTTTTGGTGAAGAAGGAGGGGGTGTTGGTTACCCTGCCCCCTGAGGGCAGGGGTTCTGTGCAATACCTGGGTCTGTGTTTCTTAGACACTGTTGTAGGATTGTATTTTTGTAACTATGTGAGGGTGCTGGCTCCAGCCGGCCCAGGGCCTGGCATGAGCCTGTATTCCCATTGCTTTTCAACTTTGACTGTTTGGATGTTATTGTTTCTTGCCATTGTAATAAAGAGATTGATGTTTTAGTTCCGGTCTCCTTGCTGCATCCGCAAGATTGCAGCAGGCATCGCACAACAGATGCCCTGCATGGTACAAACAAGGTTGGATCCCAAGGCCTCTGCCCCTGTCCAGATTTGGGGGTACTTTTGGGAGTTCCCTTCTGGCTCACATCCTTGTTCTCTTCCTAGCATAGCATCCTTCTGGGACTGCTGCTAGATACAGGGTCTTTGTCCTGAGGGACCTTCTCCTCCATTCTGCATCATACATCAATGCTCAGTGTAATGTGGGAAAAGGAGAAAGTGCACTGCCTTCCCAAGTGATCCAGAAGGCCTTGGAAGTGTGAGTCAGCAGCCTGCTATTGCTCCTTGGGGCAAAGGCAGCAGCCCCAGCAGCTGCCACAGCTGTCAGTGGATACTACAGCAGCATCCAGCCTCCAGTTTCAAAATGTTTGCTGGCCTTTTTTTGTGGTGAGCTGTCCCCAGCCACGCTGCTCTGCGGGAGATGAGCCTGCCGGGGGCTCTTCCTATTCATTTCCAGCTCCAGCAGGGAGTCTTGGGCTTCTGCCTCCAGTGCTGAGCAGTGAGAGCAGGGATTATCTCTGCCACTCTGGTGGAAGGACTGCTCTCTGATTACAAAAGCAGAGGATTAGGGACACTTCTGCTTCCAGCCTCAGACTCATAAGGATGGCTGTGGCCGACACACTTCTATCCTGTGGAGTTTTCTTTGAAAAAGGAGGTAATTGCAGTGGCCGATGGCATGCTGGTGATGGAGCCAGTGGGTGATGAGGAGCTATACTCATACCTCAGACTTGTATTTCTAGGGGCAGTTTGGCAGCTTGCCTCGTGCTCCTGCCAGCCCCTCTCTGCCCAGAGAAGCAGCCTCCTTCCCTGCCTGCATTGTCCCTGCCACCCCCACTGTGCCTCTCTTTCATGGCCTTCAACTCCTGCCCAGAGGTAACAGTGAGGATCTGTAGCCGGTGTAAGGCACACCAAATTGTCCTGGCCTCCCCAGGGACCAGGTGTATGTGCAACTGGGAGGAGGGGGTCCCGTTCTGCTTCAATGCCCAGACCCCAGCATGCTGGCAATTGGCCCACATCTCAGCAGGGAGGCTGTCAGTAACCATGGCGATTGGAGTCTTCCAGCCGCCCCAGTGTCAAATATACTGTGGGGAAGGAAAGCAGTCCTGCTATGTGATCACTCTGATGAGGAGTGTTGGAAGAGGGGCAGTGTACCTTTGGGGCAGAGTCCTGCCCTTCTCTCCAAAGGGTGTCAACATCCCCTCTTTGTCCTTTACAGTCAGGTGCTGGAGGTTCGGAGGTCTGCCCTCCTGTGGGATGGAAGCACACCTGGGGGTGTAGGCATGTGTGCAGGCTGGAGAAAGTAATGCAAGCCCAGCCCCAGCTAAGCAGAGTTGGGGTGACAGCAGTTGGCCCCGTTAGTGATTACCTGGCACACACCTCAACAAGGAAAAGGTTGTTCCTCTCCGATGCATGGCTGCATTCCTACACTGACACTGCAGCAGCATCTACTACCAGTTCCCCAAGGACCAGGCTTTGACCAGAGATGGAAAATGCAGAGCTGACATGCCATGAATTAGACTGTGACATTTTAAGAGCTCAAGTTAAAAAGCTCAAGTTAACCAATTGCAGGGAAATGCACCTGGGTTGGTCACACTCCCTCTTTTTTCCTCCTTTCCTCAGTATGAGGCCTCTTCTGCAGTCACAGCCTTTTGCTGCTAATTTGAACTGGGGAAGGAGCCATTTCCCCCATGTCCCCTAGAAAGAGCCCAAAGGGACCAAACACAGCCACTGCTGAGAGTGATGTGCACCAATGCATCTCTGCTCTCTCACACAGCTAGCACTTGTCTCCTGGTCCCCTGGAACGAGTGAAAATCCACACAGGACTTCACTGTACCTTCTGCTGCTGTGCTCTGGGGACTCCAGTGAGATCTTCAGCTCCTGGCCAGAAACAGCTGAAGAGAAGCAGCAGTTCTTTAACAGTTCTATAGGCCTTGCTTTGCTCATCGCAGTCTCCTGATTCAGACGTGCAAACCTGATGTACACCTAGGTCCTTCTTTTGTACATTGAAGTTTGTCTCAGCAGCTTCCTTCAGCTTGAATTTAAAGGCCCAGCAATGGGGCTTTTGCTACCTGCCCAGCTATCAGGATCCATTTCTGCATCCTGGGCTCAAACCTACAGCCTGGCATCTCCAGATCCCTCACCACACAGAGCAGTACCTGTTGCTGTGTGTGCAGCAGGAAGGGGAGATGACATGTTCCCACGTTTACCAGCTCTCCTCAAAACCTCGGCAGATGCTTAGGAAACTGCTGGCAGTCTGGCAATGAAATGTGGCAATCTTTTGGAAAGTGATTCCTGGTTTCAAAGCAGCTCATAAAAAACAGCCCTGCCCTGCAACCCCACCTATGGCAGACTTCTTCCAGGATAAGAAGTGGAGAAATGGCTCCATCCCCTACCAGAGCCCCATTTTTCTTGCATGACACTTTCCTTTCTGGCTGCTAACTCCAAAAGGGAATTGGCTTTGATGCTGCCTTGCTCACCTCCCAAGAAAAGGTGGTGGATGGGGAAAGGAGCAGTCACATCTGCACGGTCCTTTTCATCCCCCACCAGCAGTCAGATACCACTGCTTGGTCCAAGTGCTGCAGCATGTCTGAGCTGAGGACAGGCAGGCAGGTCGCAAGGGACGGAACAGGGGAGATGCTTGGGACAGCATGTAAGTGATGTGCTGCTCTGGGTGCTGGGCAAGTACCCCTTTCCTGGCAACTTCCCACGAGGGGCAGAGCAAGCAGAGAAGGGTGAAAAGGGCATAGATCGTGAAAGGTCGGTCCATTGATGCCAGTGGCCTTGATGGAGGAGGCATCCACGGAGCTGGTGGAGACACCGGGTGGTTCCCTTTACTCCACCGAGGCGCGGGGATGTCCCCGGGGCCAGCTTCAATCGGAACTCAGAGCAGCAACCCCCAGGGGAGACAGTGCCCGGCTGTTCAGCTGTGCGCCCTTGGCCACTAGTTGATGTTGGGGGCATGGTCAGCTGAACCCGCACAGCGTCCCTGGTACCGCACCGCGGTACGGGTTGGAAAGCACAGCAGGAAGAGGAGAGGGGACGAGGGACAGGGGCCGTGTCCCGCGGGACCTGACGCTCCCCGGGCCCAGCTCACCCCCGGCCGAGGGGCCCCCGCTGCCCCCGCCCCAGCGGCCGAGGGGCCAGCCTTGCCCCCGGGCCGCCCCTCCGCCGCCTGCCTTTGTGCCTGCCGGGGGGCAGAGGAGGAGCTTGCAAAAGTTTTGGGCTAAAAACCCACCTTTTTGCTGCCAGCCGGGCCCGACGTCAGGGGCCGCTGTGCGCCGCGCGGGGCTCCGCACGCGGCCGCCACACAAAGGCAGCAGCTCCGCGCCCTCCGCTCCGCTGCGCAGGTGAGTGCGGCCCCACACGCAGCTCTCGGGCTCGGGCCCCACCGAGATGGGCGCCCCGGGCTAGGCGAGCGGCGACCGCCCATCGCCTCCCCAGGGAGGCGGCAGTCATCCAGGCTGAGGGCTCCTGGAGCGGGAAGGGGCTCTGCCGGGGTGGGGGATAGGCTCCGGCTGGGGAGGACCTGCAGAAAAGGGCGACTGGGGCCGAAGGACCGGGGGCAGTGCCCCCGGTGCGCGATCGCCTGAGAGGAGCCACGGAAGAGCCTGGAGATGCAGAAGGATGGAGCTTGGTAGGGAGTCAGGGCTCCTGGAGAGCAGACGGGTTGAGTCAGCGGCCCGATATCCTACCCCCCCCGCTATTCCTCTGGGGAAGCACCCCCCGCTGGTTCGGGGAGAACTCAGCTGGTGGAGATCCTGCGGTCGGAGCCCGGGGAGCTGCTCCGGAGCGGGGACCGACCTCCGCCCGCCTCTCCGGAGCGCGAAGGAAAGGCTCTACGGGGCTCACGGCACAGCATCTACCCTGAGGAGGGAGCAGAGGGCAGAGGTGCGGAAGGGCGCTGCGTGCTCCCCTCTCTGCCCTCAGCGCAGGGCAGAACCCTTTTCCCTTGGAGCACCTTCTCTTCACTGCGAGGGGAAGGTGAGGCCGCCTGCTGGAGAGCCCCACAGCCCCCCTGCTTCCCTCAGCCCCTCTAGGAAAGCCTCCCGGCCGTGCCAACGCCTTGGCTCACGGGCACATGCTCGGTGTCCCCTTTCCAGGCAGCAGGGAACGTCCTGCTGTGGCGGTGCTTGTCGCTCCAGGCCACGGGCTTCCCGCCGCCTGGGCTGGCTCCTCGGGTGCCGGGCTGCCTGCCCGGAGGCTGGGAAGCAGTTCAGCCCGCAGAGGGAGGACAACAGCCCTGCGCCCACCACTGCCAGAGCCAGCTGCAATTTGAGCCGAGCAAAGCCGAGCCGAAAGGTCCCACTCCTGGAAAAGGGCTGTGAGGGGTGCCAGCCCAGCCGCCTCTCCCTTCCCGGGAGCGCATGGGGTCAGCATTGAGGGATCAGGAGCTGCGGAGGATGTGTGGGCCGCACTGGGAGAAGTCGGTGGCACTACCTGCTCCGGAATGGTGTCCGGAGAGAGGTCCAAGCTTTCCCATTGCAATAGTGGGTATTTGAGCTCTGCTTCAGCTTCACCAGGTGATTTTTCTTTTTAGATCTTCAGCTTCACCAGGTGATTTAATTTTTCTTTTTAGAGCTAATCTAGATCATAAAAACCCAGAGCAGCTAGAGGAGGGGGAAGGGAGAACAGGGACTGATGTTATGTGAGAGCCAGCCAGCATCTGAGGAGGAGAGAAGCCAAGGCCCCGCAGGGACACAGGAGGAGTAGGGCTGTGTGAGCATGCCTGAAGGTGCTGTCAGCCCAGCCTTGTTTGCCTGGCTGTTTGGAAAACCGGTTGGGAAACTGGACTCCCTTTTCCTTATGAATGCTTTAGGATGAGCCATGACTGAAGGTCCCTGCAGACCTTTGCCTGGGGAAGGTGATATGCTGGGCTGAGCCTGGGAGCAAATTCAGGGGTCCCTGGGACTGTAGCTGGTCATCCCTCCGAGAGTATCCTTCTCACATCCCTCTGTTTATGTGGGCAGGCCCCCACTGCACCCGTGGCAAACAGAGGGAGTCCGTGCCTGGAGGTGAGGCAGGGGTGAGCGCAGCAGCTGGGGCTGTCTGCTCTGGAGAAGACCGTGTCAGAAGGGCCTGAGCAGAAGGTGCTGGGCTGGGAGGTAGGTGCAAGGAGCACAGGGAAATGCTCTGCAGCAAAGGATGGCAGAAGTTAACAGAACACATGAAACAAGGGTGATGGTGTGAATAATGTGGATGTCAGAGGTGCTACCGCATAAAAGCCGATGCAGAAAGTGGGACAGCCATGTGTGTAAGTCAGCTCAGCTCCAGCCTTGTCATCTGTAACCAGCTCATCTTGGCTGAGCCCTTGTCCTCTTTGAAGGCAGATGGGTGGGAGCAGAGCTGAGCTGTGCTGTGCTCAGCAGGATGGCTCCCAACCGGGTTGGGTGAGGGGGAAGGCAGATCTCAGCCCCATGACTGTGCCCTCAGCCAGCCGCTCTGTGTAATTCCCTGTGACAGCTCAATGCAGAGCAAAGCTGGCAGCTTGGCGGCGGATGCATGAAAGGTGAGTGCACTGGAGCCTGAGTAATGTGGGATGCTGCTCTCTCTGGCATACTGCCCAGGGAGCCCAGGGGAGGGAGCAAACGCTGACCCCAGGCTCTTCCCTTCGTGTATGTCCCCTGCGGCCTGTGGTTCATCCTGTCCTCTACAGCCCAGTTCTGCGAAGCCCATCACAGAGCCAGGGCAGGTGCCGTGTATTTTCTGGATGGCTGCTGCCACGCAGGTATGGGTGGCATCTTAAAAGGCTTTGGGGAACAGGGACGGTGTCTCCAGATTTCAAACCCTGGCTCTGCATGCCTGCACTCCTGTTCCCACTGAGAGCAGGATCTGGGACTCCAGTGTGGGCAGCAATCTCCCCCAGAGTCTTGTGGTGGCAGCCAGAGAGGAACCGTCACATGGTCCAAGGCCACTGGGGCAGGGGGACAGGGCTTGATCCCCAGAGTGGAACCCTTATGTGTGTGCACCCTTGTCCCCAACCTGCTCCCAGGTGTGTGCACACCTGCTCACCCCCTGCATGCATGGGTGGCATGGGCAGGAGGCTCCATCCCTCCAGTGAGCTCCCACATTGGTGGATGCTTTTTTTTTGGTGTTTAATCCACTGATATAATTTTCAGACCTCTCATGAAAGCAGGTTTGTTTTCCTGGGCTTTTTTCCTTCTCCATGGCATCCTCTGGAACTGGAGTAAGGTACTATGGGAGCTGTGTTCCCTGGCCCCAAGGCTCTTTGGTATGGGGCAGCAGCCTGCTGGGTCATGGATAAAGGATCCACAGAGAAATATGAGGGTAAGGGCTGGCAGCTGTAGGTCCTTCCCAGATGCTGTGTGGGCTGTGGGGTTCCCATGGAGAGCACTTTGACCACATACAGGGCATTGGGGTGGCTGCAAGGGTGGGAAACAACCTCTCAGCCCTGCAGCTCCCTGGTAGGAGGCAGTTGTTGAGGTACACAATTAACCTTCCTGTTCCACTTAGTGAAGATATTCTACTGGGTAGCAACAAGCAGGGCACAGGGGTGTACACACACTTGTAGGCGAGTGTGTGCAATGGAGGCAACTACTCCTGTCTTACACAGGCTGCCCACAGCCCACCATGCCCCTCCTCGACACCACATTGCACCCCAGCCTCCAACCCACCCAACTCTCTCCTTCCTCCACAGGCAGGATGCAGGTTCGGAGTCTCTTCTTCCTCCTGGTGCTGATCCTGGTGGCTGCCACCGCCGAGGCTGGCAAGAATAAGAAAGGTGAGGGGCAGCCTGGGGCAGGGGGGCAGTGGGGCAGAGTGGGGTACGCTCCCTGTCCCTGCAGAGAGCACCCACTCCACTTTTCCACACAGAAAAGGCAAAGAAGGATGGCTCCAAGTGCGAGGACTGGCGCTGGGGACCCTGTGTTCCCAACAGTAAGGACTGTGGCCTGGGCTACCGCGAGGGAGCTTGCAAAGATGAGAGTAAGAAGCTCAAGTGCAAGATCCCCTGCAACTGGAAGAAGAAATTTGGAGGTGAGTACAAGGAGGTGGGGTGGTTGGGGACCACCCTGTGCTGGGTGACCAGGGCTAATGTCCCACCAGGTCCTGGCTAGTTCTGATGCCTCTCCCCTCTCATCCAGCTGACTGCAAGTACAAGTTTGAGAGCTGGGGAGGCTGCAGTGCTCAGACAGGCCTGAAGACTCGCTCCGGAATCCTGAAGAAAGCCCTGTACAATGCCCAGTGTGAGGAGACTGTCTATGTGACCAAGCCCTGCTCCTCCAAGATCAAGTCAAAGTCCAAAGGTCAGTTCCCACCACTCATGTCCCCAGAAGGGTCCTGTGGCAACCCTGGCCAGGGGTATTTCAGAGGTGCCTTGGCCTGTTGGGGTTGGCTTTGCTGGATTTCATAGGATGCTCTTTCCTTTGCACTGCGAAGTCCAGCTGCTGGCAGGGTGGGAGGTGCTGCTAGGAAAAACCCTGGTCCCCCCACAAACCACTGCCATCTTTGGTGGGATGGGGATTCCCTGCTCTCCTCACTAGGACTGGTGCAAAACGTGGTTTGGCATGGCAGGAGGCTGCCAGCAGGGACGCAGCCACTGCGCCGTGCTCAGCCAGCCACGCTGGCTGCATTTCTACCACAGCACTGTCTGGGGGACCGTGAGCTGCCAGCAGATACACTAACTCTTGTCTCCTGTGCTTCTTGAATGCAGCAAAGAAGGGCAAGGGGAAGGACTAGAGCAGGAAACCAGCGTCCTCATCAGCCCCTCAACATGGTGCCTACAGGACTGGATGTCCAACTGTAGCTGGCCCACACCACAGTCTTCCTCCTCCTCTCCTTACTCCTTCCCATGACCTCCTCTTTCACTGAGATGCCTTGTTTTAATCATTAGTGTTGTAGAGAGCAAACCCACCCACCCTGCAGGATAGGCTGCCTCCTTCCTTGCTGCCCCATGGGCACTACCAGTGCACCCTGCTCACCTCCTCTGGGCTGGTGTTGGGGTTCACTGGGATGTGCTCAGAGAGCTGGGATGGAACACACATTTTTACACCCTCCAGCTCAAATGAGCTGCCTTTAGCACATACTTTTGCAAGCCCAGGAGCCTCCTTGCTCCTCCACCAGGTACCAGTGCCAGAGGGAAGGGCTGGGTGTTGAATGCCTGAGTAACCCCATCACTGAAGTTTCTCGCTCAAGGCCTGCTCTCACCTCAGGGGGTTTATTCCAGCATCCCTTTGGCTGGGGCATGACTTACCTGCAGCAGCTGAGGAAAACACAACCCTCACCCTGAGAAGCAGCTCTGTCTCCTCTCTGTCACTTCTAACCATGTGTGTCCATGCTGGGGCTGCAGCCCCTCTGCCTTTGCCATGCCAACACCAGTGCTGGGTGAGAGCTCTCCTTTTGGAATTTTTCTTTTTCTTTTCCAATAAAAATCTTTTTTAAAAAAGTATCAGAACTCCCCTGTTGTCCCCACAAGGTGCAGCTGTACTGGAAACCCCAGCAAACCCCAGTTTTGCTGACCCCACTGGCACCAGCAGTGAAGTTACCATGCAGCTGGCCTGGCTGCCACATGCACATGGTCCTGGACAAAGCACCAGACCTCACAGCCTCTTTGCAACAACGCTTCAGGTTGCCCCCCCGCCCTTACTCTAGGCAGAAGCGATGGGCTGCAGGAAATGTCACCAGTGGGTGACACTGGGAAGCAGGGAAGGAGCCACCTGGGTGATGACTCATTCATTCCTCACACCATGGACATTAGTTTCCTGGTCCAAGGTCTTTATTTGTCCTGGGGTGTGTTGGGCTGCAGTTGTAACAATTTAAAAATACCCAGAAACCACCAGACATTTTGGGTACCCTTAAAGGCAGTGATGGAGGGACTCCCATCTGGGTTGGAGCAGCCTTTCTGCAGGTTGCACCCTGGCATGGGGACAGGAAGGACATACGGACATAGAGTTTGCCAGTGCTAGAGTGGCCCCATCCCATCCCTTGCCTGCACCTGGCTGCAAGGAGAAGGCTTGCACCTGGCTTTGGGAGAAGCTGGGGAGCAGCCCCAGGGTGCTCTGGGCTGCACACAGGGGTGGCTGGGAGGAGGCTGGAGACGCTGGCTGAAGCCCGCATGCTGAGGGCTCTGCCACAACACCCATGACAGCGTTACATCCATGTACAAAGCTCAGCAACCGGCTCCTTCGGCCTCCCTGGAGGAGCCCCCTGCACTCAGGGAGGAGTTGGTCTGGAGGCCACCGCCATCTTCTCCTGCCTCCAGAGCCATGCTTCAGGCCTCCCACACCCACTGCAGGGAGAGCTGGGACCTGCTCGTGGCCCAAATGAGACACGGGGCACCTTGGCCACATTGCAGGCCCTCTTCCCCTGAGACCCCTCTGAGACCCCCAGGTCCCCTGTCTCTCCCAAGGACAGTTATTTTCAAATCCTTATTGTTAATTGCTGCCCACTACTCAGGGGCCCCATTCCCCCAGGGCAGTGGAACTAAGTCCTGCAACACACCAGGGCTTTTCTTTCCAGTTTTAGTTTCCATCATTGTCGGAGGCAACTGGGTTTCACACTCCTTACCCAGGAGTGAAATGCTTGGTTTATCTGTCTGTCTTTCCAGCAAATTGCTGTCTGAGGGCAGAAAGGATGTGAAGGGGAGAGCAGAGCCAGAGCCCAGGGAAAAATTCTGCCCCAGAACCCTGGGTGAGGACTCTGATGGCACTCTCAAGGGAAAGGAAGCATCTTGCCACATCTGTTAGAGTCCAATCTTGACTGCCTTCACAGGGGGCCTGCCTGGGGCCAGCAGGACTCCCCATTAGCCTGCCTGAGCCAGCCTGGTCCAAGATGTCTAGCAAATGTTTGACCCTGGTTTCTTTTCATTTCTTGGGTAATAAGCCAATGGAAAGCATCCAGCATTAGCCCATCTGCATGCAGACAAGCTCTGATGCCATGGAGATGGTCAGCTGGGGAAAAAGGTACATCCAGTCTTATGAGAAACAATGATGCCATTTGGCCAATCTGAAGAGCACGGAGCTGAGAAGGGCTCCTGGTGACCACGTCTCCTCTTGCCTCTGGCTTTCCCGCTGGCTCCCTGAGCTAGTCCTCAGGCCCAGAGTGACTGGAAGGACCTGTAGCTCAGAAATGCCTTGGATTTTTGTCAGCGTTGGATGAAGGGCATCCTCTGCAATCACTGCACAGTCTGAACTGTTGTGAGTGGTGAACAGAAGAACCCCCGCTGGCAAAGGAGGCAAAGGGAAGGGTTTCCATAAGGTTACTGAAGTAGTCCCTGAGTACCAGTTTATCTGGCTGTGCCAATGTTCCTGTACTGGCACATGAGAAGGTGCTTGAAGGTTTTCTTGAAAGTGGCATTGCAGAGGGCATAGCAGGCTGGGTTGATGGTGCTGTTGACATAGCAGAGCCAGTAGCCGATGGACCACACTGTTTCGGGCACGCAGGTCTCACAGAAGGTGTTAATGAGGACCATCACGTTGTAGGGTGTCCACGTGAGTATGAAGGCCAGCAGGATGGCAAATATGGTGCGGGTGACTTTCTTCTCCCGGGCAGCCATCTGGCGCTTCTTCCGTACTTGGCTCCTGGCGATGCTGGCAAACTTCCTGGCAACATTGACCGGGCGGCTGTTGGCCAGGGAGTTGTGGTTAGAGGCACCTGACTTAGCTGGGACGATCTCAATGGCGGTGACGCATTCAGACCCAGTCTGCTTGGTGACAATCTTAATCTTGGACCACTTGGAAGTTGGGTTCACCCGCGGGTTGGCTGGACTCTGTCCTTGCCCTGCTGGCAAGACTTCTGCTGTGGGCTTGTCTTTTGTGGTCTGGGTCATGCTGACAGTGCTGGACTCATTGGATGTCTCCTTCTCCTCCTGATGGCCAGTGGCCTCTGTCTGTGCAGATGGCTGGTCATCCACTTTCCCATTCCTCACCTCCTCCTTCACCTCCACAGCCCTCTTGGGAGAATTATTGTTGTTCTGTTTGACCATGGGGCCCTTGAGGAATCTGAGGGACTTGGTTTTCCTCTCTTTCCTGCTCTCAGGCTTGTGCCTCCTTACCCTGCTTCTGCTGGCCAGGGAGATGTGGATGTACAGCACCGTCATGATGACCACGGGCAGGTAAAAAGCAGCAATGGCTGTGCCAAATGTCACCGCTGGGTTGGAGAGGAACTGGATGTAACATTCCCTCTCAGGCACTGTCCTCTTGCCCACAATGAACTGCCAGAACAAGATGGCAGGGGCCCAGAGAATGAAGGACAATATCCATGCGGCCGCGATCATTAGCCCTGCCATCTTGGTGGTCCTCCTGGCCGGGTATGTCAGGGGCTTGGTGACACAAAAGTACCGGTCAAAGCTGATGATGAGCAGGTTCATGACAGAGGCGTTGCTCACCACATAGTCCAGAGCCAGCCACAGGTCGCACACCACGGCCCCCAGTGGCCAGTAGCCTTTGATGATGTAGACCGTGTAGAGGTTCATGGAGAAGACCCCGATGATGAGATCTGCGCAGGCCAGGCTGAAGAGGAAATAGTTGTTGACAGTCTGGAGCTGGCGGTTCACCTTGATGGAGAGCATCACCAGGATGTTCCCCACCACGGTGACAAGGCTGAGTGAGCCGGTGACAGTGGCGATGAAAACCAGCTCCACTGTCTTGTAGTTGGTGGGAGGCTGCACAGCCACCTCGGAGTGGTTGCCCAGGGTGAAGTTGTCATAGGTCAGGTTGGCCATCTTTGCCTGCCAGGGCTGAGCAGAGAGGTTGTGCATGGGATCTGCAAGGAGAGCGAGGACAGAAAGGGAGAATATCATACCTGCCAGCCTGTCCTGGCAGCATTTCCTCAGTTTCCCAGGCCAGCACTGCTGTTGACTAGTGCTCAAAAATCTGCTGGCATTCCTGGACTTCTCTCTGCCACTCCAGGAGTCCTTTGGAGGCATTTTTTGTGTCCCTATTTAGCAGTAGAGGAGGCAAATGAGTTGCAGGGAGAAAAGCAGGAATGGGGCTAGGACAGTCACAACTTCATGTGGCCCAGAGAGGCACAAAGGGGGGGCCAAAGGGCTGGGGAAAGAGGACTGCAGAGCCAGGGGGGATGCACATACAGCACTCACTGCCAGAACAGCACAGCATGGAGCCAGTGCCCTGCCCCAGGGACAAGAGCAGGTTTATGGTATGCAGCCAGGCATGTTCCACTGACCTCCCCAAAGCACTCCCCAAGAGGGGCCTAACCCACAAAACCCGTGCCATGGTCTGCTCAGCTCACCTGTGTCTCTCGCAGCAAATAGCTCCTTCTGGAAGATGAAATCTGGGAGAAGGAAAACAGCAAGTTACACCACAGCTTGTGCATCCCACAACATCTTACTGAGGGCACCAGCTTGTCCAACAGAGGTGGCCCTGACCAAAGGGTGACACTGCTGAGATGCAGATGCTGAAAAGCCAAGCAAGGCTGAAGGCAGGGGCTTTGGTGTGGCACAGTGCACAGTGCAGTAGGCCCAGGAAAGGGAGGGAGCTGCACATGTACCATCAGTCACTGATGCTGGGAAGTGATGACCCCTTCCCCCAGTCCCACATCACAGTGCAGCTGCAGCACCCAAGCCAGATGTATAGTGTGGAGTCAGACACCTCAGCATGATGCACAGAATTATTTATGAAAAATTATGAGAATTATGGACATAATTACTGCCTTCATCCAAACCAAGATGCCTGTAGTTAATCACCCAAGGTAAGAGTACAATGGACCTTAAAAAAAATCAATAGACAAGAAGTGCTGTATTGAGATGAAGGAATTTCCTGGAAAGTGAAGGAAAAGCAAAGGCACTGAGGGAGTTGGGCTGGACAGAAGAGCTTTCCATTGAACCTGCCTCTCCCACACCATCCAGGCCTCCAAAACATGCTGGGCCTTCACCAGCCTCACCCTGGCTTCTGGGGGCATTCCAACCCTGCCAGACCATGGAGGGCAGCCCCTCCAGCAGTTCCTCCTGGTGCCTGGGGCAGGGGTCCAGCCCCATGGGCACTGCTGCCAGGAAACCAGCAGGAGCCAGCGAGCGTCCCCACAGCGGGAGTGCTCAGCACAGTGTGTCTCTGGCTTGGGACATGGCTCCAAATGCCCAGGAGTCCTGAAGCTGATTTTGCTGAATGTAAAAATGTGCCTTTAACATGCACCTCTTCTGAACAGGGCCTGGCAGGCTTTGAGATCAGTTTGTCCATTTTAACTATTTGAAAAGAAATGTCCTTGTCTTTCATTTGTGGTGAGGGTAAGAGATGTCTGCCATCAGCAAATAGCCAAGTTTTTAATATAAGCACTTTCTAAAGAGATACAGGTGTAATTAAATGGAAATGTGGCTGCTGAGATGCTAAAGCCAGGATCTGAGGTAGCCATTTAGGCAGCTTCTGCATTAGCAAGGGTATGGCTGAGATAGTGATGGAGCTCCTCTTACAGGTGCAAGGAAAAGAAGTGGGTGAGGGACAAAGAAATACCTCTCTACCATTATCCTATAAGCATATCTGTGAAGACAAAAGGCTTTTAAAAGAAAGCAATGCCCTTTGGTAGATGCTACATGCCAGACATGGATGGGGTGAGGAAGCCTGGCAGCACTGCCCAGGCTTGGAGCTTTGCACCCAGCTCTAAGCACAAGGGATGCATCAAGGGAGAGGGAAAGAGGTTTCTGCTGCCATCCTTCCTGGGCACCCAGCCAGGGATGTGAGAAGAGGTGATAAGTGTATAAAATGGCTTAGAAATATATAATCATGGCAGTTTGGGGGTTGGTTTCAGTACAATAGAAATGAGTTTTAATTTCTTCACTTTGGTGAGATGGGGAGATTTAACTGTCATTCTTGTAACAGCTAATCAAACTGATCAGACAAGCTAGCAATCATGCAGACATCTACCCCAGCTCTTCCAAGAAGAATTTGAAAGTCTTGAAAAGAAACCTTTCCATCGTCTCTGCTAAAATGTGGGTTTCAGTTTTCTCACTTTTGTTCATGAACTGGCATCCTCTTCTAAGCGTGTCTAATTAATTATCAGCCTTGACAGAGGCTTGTGTTCTCAGTTACCCAAAGTAAGAAAAGTCCTTCTCCAGCCCGAACTGTTCTGTACGTGTCCCAAGCCTGGAGAAAAGGCAGCGGCAGCCCCACAGGCGAGCCTTTGGATGCCACCCAGAGGTCATGCTGCAAACTGGTGTGAGCAGGCAGAGGCAACTGCCGCCTCGGGGTGCAGGGCTTAAACACGGAGCACTTAAACACGATAAGCCTTCACCTAATAGCAAAAAATAAAGCAATCCCCTGTTTGAGGGAAGGAGGAGGACTGAAAATGTGGAAGGTGTGAAGATAACATACAAAACGGACAGAGCAACACGTGTGAGGTGTGAGCTGTGTACACTGCTCACCCTTGCCACAGATCCCCGGGCAGTTCTCTGCCATACCCCAGCCCCCCAGGCATCCCTTCTTTCCCCATCTTCTACCCTCCATTCCCCTGTCTCACTCTTCTGCCCCAGTCACCCTCTCTGAGCTCACTGAGACCTGCCTGCCTTTGCCTTCCTGAGCAGAGGAGGCAGCTCAGTCTGGAGCTGGGAGAAGGCCAAGGATGCTACAAATTCGGTAAGTCTGTGCAGCTGACCAAGCCATGCATCAAGGCTGAATGGGCACTAGGGACAGATCTCTGCCTTTGAGATGGAGAGCATCCAGGCTGTGTGGGAAGGGCCTGGGTGGGGGCACAGCCCTCAGGCAGTCACACCTTTGTCTGCATCCCAGTCGTGTGTCCAAAGATGGAGAGAGCACACAGGAGACCTGTGGAGCTGCACCAAACTCTCCACCCTCATGCCAACCTCACCACTGCTCCCAATGCTGTGACATCAAGACACCAGACACTAAGGGAGCTCTCCAGGACTTGGTGTCTCTCCACTAAATGCCTTCCCTATGTACTCCAGTGCCAGTGCTTGCTCCCTGCACCTCCAGGGTGCACCTTCTCTCTCTCCCCGCACAGCCCCCATCCTACATCACCCTCTCTGTCTCCATTCCCTTTTGCACCCTACTTTCATGATGACACCACAGACAGGGAGGAGACATAGCCTTGACAAAGATGAGAGAACACTTCAGAAGGGCTCCTAGGGCTGACACCCTTACCTGTGACACCAACTGGCTTTGCAAATTCCCTCAGACTTTTGGCAGTGATTTACAGCTGGTTTTCTCCTCTCCATCAAAGCTGTTGGGAGACTCCAACTCTTTACTGATAGCATCCTCCAGTCCAAGAGTTTCTGTGGCTGCTGCAGTGGTCACCAATTGTGTCGTTGAGGGAAATACCTTTCCTTTCCCACACAGCCACAGATCCAAGCAGAGAAAATTGTAATTTGGGTGGGCTCCAATTACTGCAGGCAGTGGGCACAGCAGGGGCTCCACTGCTGCCGACAATCGTGGGCGTGACAACTCTTGTGTGAGGATTCAACTCCAGAGCAAGAGCAAAGCCAGTGCTCTGTCACAGGGTGACACCTGAGACCACAGCAGAACACTCCTGCTATTTCCTTGCTGCACCTCATGTGCCTTCCCCCAGCCTGTCAGCTCCTACAAACTGCCTCACAGCCTCTTGCCAGGCAGGAGAGGAGACAGCTCTGTCATGGACTGCTGGTGACCATCCTGTGACCAAGAATCTGCAGTAGCTGGAGGCTGGTGTTCCATCGGCTGCATTCGTGACTGAGCACCTGCTGAGCACTTGGCTCACGTGGGATGGAGGGTTTAGTTCCCTCCCGCCCCTGCTGCTCCTGATGTGGAAGGAGCTGGCTGCCCTCTGCACAGCACAGCAAAGGCAATGGGAGAGGTTGGCATTTACACACACCTGTGTGATGGATGAGCTCCTGGAGCAAGCAGCCCTCCTGCCCCAGTGTTCCTCACATCTTCTCTCTGTACTGCACAGCCGCCCTCCGCTCCACAGCCCCTGCCCCACGTGGCATCACCAGCCATCTCCTTTCCTGTTGTGACACTGCCCCCATCCCAGCATCATCCTCAGGGCTGGGGATACCCAGGGAGCAGGTGCAAGGCAGGGCAAAGCCGTGTCTGGTCCACATGTGGTTGAAGTGACATTCTGCCTCTGGGAGCGAGCAGAGCTCTGCAAGGAACCCCATCATAAAGCAAGCCCCATGCTCACACACCAGCCTGGGGAGGGAGATGTTCACAGGGGAGGGAGAGGAATCACAGAAAGCTGTGCTTTAGTGGACATCTGTGAGTGTGAGCTCCCAGAGGAAATGGGCTTTAGCCCTGCATGGGTTTGGAGCAACAGCACAACTGAAAGCGACCTCGAGCCCAGGGACAGCATGGAGGGGCTGTGGCTGTCAGCTCTGGCTGAATGGATCCTGTGGGGCTCTGGGTGCTGCCTGTCTCCAGCAGGGAGGAAAGGTGGCCCCCTCCAGCACAGGCACATTCCAGGAGAAGGCACACGTCACCTACTGTTCTGTCTGGGTGCCAAAGACTGGGCCTGGGCATCACCTTTGGTGTGACATTTGGAAAGAGCCAAGCCAGCCCTACTGCCAGCCCCCTGCTTGTCTTGGCCTTCCTAAAAGGGCAGAGAGGGTAAAAGTCTTAACGGGATTAATCCTGTCAGGTCAGGCTGCTGATGTGATGCGGGGCTGGGTAGTTTGTGCAGCCACCACCACAAGGAGAAGAGGAGAGAGGAAAAACAGGGAACAGAAGACGCTAGACATTTATGGCTCACGCTCACAAAAGGAAGGTATACTTAGGGTAGGATGGCAGTTTGTGGCGCTAATTGCATTATCTAATAGCTGTTAATTAGTTCCTGAATCACGGCACCACTTTACAACTAGTGAAGGGTTGTTCTGGTTGACAGATTCACACCCCTCAGAGTGTGAAAACAGAATTCCTAGATGCTGGGAACAGGCACCTTAGAAATACAACATATGAGAGAAGACAGAGGGCCGGCCCCGTGTCTGGCAGGGGAGGGTTGGTGTTGGTCTGCTTCCGTGCCTCTGAGTTGGAATGATGAAGGAAATAAACAACCAGAAAACAGGGCCAGCAGGATCTGTTGCACTAAAATGGCAGGGCTCCTCCTGCCCTTCAAGATCCAGCTGGTGGCTGCGCTTTCACCCCTCTGGTCAACGGATCCCTGAAGTCCTTATCCTGCTCCAGAGGAGAGCTGAGCCATTGTGGAACAGGAATTGTTTCTTGTCAGTAACATATGGGGTTCTGCGCATTTGATTTTTCCATTGAATAATTTATTCTTCTTTCTTCCTCTGCTATTCAACTGGTCCTCATGAGGCAAAGCAGTTTCCTCCACCCCACAAGTTAAGAACCTCTGATGGCTTTTCCTGGAGCCGCTGGAGAAGCAGTAAGCTCAGTGGCACAGGAGCAGCCAGCTTGCAGCGGGAGGTGAGGGGGCCAGGGAACCCCCCATGCCTGACGGGAGTTTGCGCCTCAGGTTTGTAAAATTTGCTGTGTCCAGGGCCAGTGTTGAGCGTGGGTAAGCCCACCACCCCCAGGCAAGCCAGGAGCCTCCCTGCCTTCACGGTGCTTAATGCTGGCTGTCAGAGCAAAGCCGAGGCAACGCACCCAGGCTGGCTTGCGCCGGCTGTGGGGAGCGCTCGCATCGGAGCCGCGGATGTTGGGCTGCTCCTGCAGGTGGAGCCCAGCCCAGCAGGCTCACCGACATCCCACAGCAGCCACAGCTGCACCCCCGCCCAAACGTGCCTGTACTTGCTGCATCCCCTGATGTGCCCTTTGCAGGTTGTAAGGGGCCGCATGCCATTTATCCACAGCATCGCCAGACAAGAAACGAGCCAGTGAGAAAGAGTTTTTTAAAAAGTAATTGAAAGGTCACTCCTATAAATACCCTACCAGCACACTGGTCACTCTGACAAATAATTAACCTCCTGTCACCCAATTATCAGGCCAAATAAATGAGCTATCAGAGGAACGCCACTAGCAAGTGTGTGTGGCAAATGCCACGCAAGCCGAAGTCCAGCCTTACCCTGCTGTGCCCAGCCTGCGGCTCCCAGGCACCGGCGGCTCCCCAGCAGCTCCCACGCCTCCTGCGCTGGCTCCGGCGGGAACATCCCAGGGGAGAAGGTTCACCATGGCAGCATGGCACAGCGGGACCAGGGGACACAGTGCCCTCTGCCCCGGCCGCCCCAGGGCTGCAGCTCCCTGCTGCTGGTGGCTGAGCTAGGAAGGTGCCGGGCTTCCAGCTGAGCCTGGGCTGGAGCCACGCTTCTCCCCTCCCATCCACTGCATTAATGCTCTCTGCCTCAGAGAGATGCTCATGTTCTTTTATATGCCTGGCTGAAGCTTTAACAGAACCCAGCTGTTTCAAGGCAGCACAGCAGAAATAACTCCGCTGCAGCTACAGGTCCCGCTGCCGGGAAGGGCTCTGGGACCAGCCAGCAGAGAGGAAGGAGCAGGGAGAGAGAGGATTGCAGCAACAAGTGACTGCCTGGGTTAGCTGGGCTCTTCCCAGGGAGAGCTTAGTGGCAGGGACCAGATGCCTGTGGGAGAGAGAATGGTGGAAGAGCGACTGAGAGCTAGAGGGGCAAGTGCTGCAACACCTAAGAGCTGTTTGCTTAGAGGAGCAGCTCCCCCTGCCCCAGGGACAGGCCTTGCCTGGGGATGGCAAGGGGAAGGACTTGTCTCTTTTTGGGAAGCCAGCTGTAGGGAAGCCCCATC